>JARCGZ010000010.1:22692500-25092500 GCA_029784005.1 Lenwebbia sp. NSW1173648 | reverse complement strand
TCATCAGAATCAGTTATCAGTGGATCAGTACGAGGTGAAGTTTGCTGAGTTATCTAAGTATGCACTGAGGATGGTCGAGGACTCGGTGGATGGGGCAAGGAGGTTCCGAGATGGATTGAAGTCGGAGATCAAAGGTTTGCTGGTGCCGCTGAACCTGAAGGATTATAATGAGCTGTATGAGAGGGCCCAGCTGGTGGAAAGGGAGGTGTCAAAGAGGGCAGCCGCATTTGGATCGCGGTTTACGCCTACTGCGAGGGATAACCATAGGTTCGGGAAGGGGCCGATGATAGGAGGAACGTATTCCATCCCGCCCAACCGGAGGAATGCTGTTGGGAAGCCGGTGTATCGCCCCAACGATGCGTGTCGGTTCTATAAGCAGAGGCATGGATCAGCCCTATGCCTTGAGAGGGAAGGTGCTTGTTTTGGTTGTGGTCAGCACGGCCACTAGGTGAGAGACTGTCCACAGAGACAGATGGGAAGGCAGACGACATTGCAGCAGGGAGGATAGATGCAAGGAAATGTTCCGTAGAACCACCAGAACCGGCCCCCAGTGCAAGGAATGGTGTATGCTGTCACCCGTGAAGAGGCGAAGGATTCACCGACCATTGCAGGTACAGTCCTCTTGCATAATCAAGTAGCTTATGCTTTATTTGATCCTAGAGCTTCGCATTCATTTGTTGCTGAGCAGTTCGTTAAGTTAGCCGGGTTAGGTCCGAAGCCGTTGGGAACGGTCTTTAAGATTTCTACGCCGCTTAAGGATAGTGTAATGTCCGCGGTAGGTTGTCCTGGCTGTAGGATGGTTGTAGATGGTCGCGAGGGAAGGATAGATTTGATTGTGCTTGCGATGTTTGATTTTGATGTTATTGTTGGAATGAATTGGCTTACTGAGCAAAGGGATGTGATGGATTGTCATCATAAGACTATTCTATTTAACCCGCCGAATGGGGTTAGTTTTGAGCTTGTTAGGAACCGAGGGGGAGCCTCGATCCCCTTGGTCTCATCACTGGAAGCGACTTGGTTGTTGGGTCGTGGCTGCCAATGTTATTTGGCGTCTGTGGTTGATGTGTTGGTGGAGGAATCAAGGATGGAAGATATCGCTGTGGTATGCAAGTTTCCTGATGTCTTCCCGTAGGAGTTGCCTGGATTGCCGCCAAAGAGGAAAATAGAGTTTGTGGTTGAATTAGACCCTGGAACGGAGCCGATATCCAAGGCTCCGTATTGGATGGCGTTGACGGAGCTTAAGGAATTGAAGGTGCAGATGCAAGAGTTGTTGGACAAAGGTTTATTCGTCCTAGTGCGTCTCCATGGGGAGCGCTTGTGTTGTTTGTGAGGAAGAAGGATTGATCGTTGCATCTATGCATCGACTACCGTCAGCTCAATCAGGTGACAGTCAAGAACAAGTATCCATTGCCAAGGATCGACGATTTGTTTGACCAACTTCAAGGAGTTTCGGTATTTTCCAAGATCGATCTACGGACGGGATACCATCAGTAGAGGATTAAGAAGGAGGACGTACCGAAGATGGTATTTAGGACGCGTTATGGTCACTATGAGTTTACCATAATGCCGTTTGGTCTAACAAATGCCCCAACTACTTTTATGGATTTGATGAACAAGGTGTTCAAGGAGTATTTGGATAGATTTGTCATAGTGTCTATTGACGATATCTTGGTTTACTTGAGGAGCTTTGAGGAGCAACAACAGCATCTGAAAATAATATTGGGAGCACTTCGAGAGCATCAGTTGTTTGCTAAGTTCAGTAAGTGTGAGTTCTGGCTGACTCACGTACCTTTCCTTGGTCACGTGATTTCTGGAGAAGGGATATCGGTGGATCCAGCCGAGATTGAAGCGGTCATGAATTGGCCGAGGCCGATGACAGTGACAGAAGTTCGAAGTTTCTTAGGATTGGCAGGCTATTACAGACGTTTCGTGAAAAGATTCTCTACGATAGCTATGCCGCTAACGCATTTATTGAAGAAGGACGAGAGATTCGATTGGACTGATAAATGCGAGTGAGATTCCAAGAGCTTAAGCACAAGATAACTATGGCTCCTGTTTTAACGATACCGTCTTGTCCCGGAGGCTATGAGATTTACAGCGAAGCGTCTTTCAAAGGATTAGGCTGCGTTCTTACGCAACATGGGAGAGTGGTTGCGTACGCATCTCGTCAGTTGAGGCCACACGAGTTGAACTACTCGATGCACGATTTAGAGTTAGCAGCGATTATTTTTGCTCTTAAGATTTGGAGGCATTATCTGGTTGGAGAAAGGTTCCAAGTCTTCACCGATCATCAAAGTCTTAAGTATTTGTTCTCTCAGAAGGAGCTGAACATGAGGCAGCGCCGTTGGATGGAACTTCTTAAGGATTATGACTATGAGATTTTGTATCATCCGGGTAAGGCTAACAAGGATGCAGATGCGTTGAGTCAAAAGTCAGCGATTGCCCAGTTGATGGTCCAGGAGTGGCGTCTCTTGGAGGAAGTGCGAGATTCAGATTTTAAATTGGAGGTAAGCCGTTTATCGAGTCTCATGGCTACATTGAGAATCGAGCAGAAAGTACAAGAAAGAGTTAAGGCCTTGCAGTCGGCGGATCCGACCATTCAAAGTATCCTTCAAGAGGGCTCAGAGAAGACAAAAGCCGACTTCCAAGTAGCCGAGGACGGGATACTGAAGTTTCGAGGACATTTATGCGTTCCTGCTGATGAAGGTCTTAGGGAGGAAATCTTGTCGGAGGCACATCGTAGCAGTTATAGTGTTCATCCAGGTAGCACGAAGATGTATCAGAACTTGAGGCAATACTTTTGGTGGAGTGGTATGAAGGCTGACATAGCCAAGCACGTGGCGAAGTGCTTGACGTACCAGCAAGTCAAGGCGCAACATTGTAAGCCTAGTGGACTGCAACAACTGCTTGAGATTCCAGAGTGGAAGTGGGAGCTTATCACGATGGACTTCGTGACGAGTTTTCCAAGGAAACAGCGAGGCAACGATTCAATTTGTGTTGTGGTGGATAGATTGACGAAGTCTGCTCACTTCATCGCCATACGAAAGGACTTCGCTTTGGACATGTTAACAGAGTTGTATGTACGTTAGATAGTGCGTCTTCATGGAGTGCCAGTAACGGTCACATCGGATCGTGATCCTAGGTTCACTGCCACCTTTTGGAAAAGCTTGCAGACTGTGTTGGGAACGAAGTTGCAGTTCAGTACGGCTTATCACTCGAAGAAGGATGGCCAGTCGGAAAAGACGATTCAAACTCTCAAAGATATATTGCGAGCCTGTGTTTTGGATTTCAAGGGAAGTTGGGAGGAACAGCTTCATTTGGTCGAGTTCGCCTACAACAATAGTTATCAGCAGAGTATCAAGATGGCACCGTTCTAAGCGTTGTATAGAAGGGCTTGCAGGACGCCAGTTTGTTGGGACGAGGTTGGTGAAAGGAAAATCACTAGTCCTGAGTTGGTGCAACAGTCATTGGACGCTGTTAAGGTCATTAGAGAAAGACTTAGAACGGCCCAGAGCGGTCAGAAGAGTTACGCTGACAAGCGGCGTAGACCTTTGGAGTTTCAAGTGGGTGATCATGTTTTTCTCAAGGTGTCGCCTTTGCGAGGGACATCTCGTTTTGGCAAGAAAGGAAAGTTAAGCCCGAGGTACGTTGGACCGTTTGAGATTCTAGAGCGGATTGGAAATCTGGCTTATCGTCTTGCGTTACCATCGAGACTTGCTCAAGTGTATGACGTTTTTCATGTGTCGATGTTGAGGAAGTACGAGCCTGACCCAACTCATGTGTTGAGTGTTGAAGAGATTGAAGTGGATGAGCATGTTTCGTACGTGGAACGTCCGGTGAGGATCGAGGACAGGAAAGAGCAAGTGTTGCGGAATAAGACGATCCATTTGGTTAAGGTGATTTGGCAACACCATGGAACGGAAGGAGCAACGTGGGAAAGCGAAGAGGCAATGAAGAGTCATTATCCTTTTCTTTTGGAAATTGTGTAACGGTTTAATTTCGGGGACCAAATTCCCTAAGGAGGGAAGAGTTGTGACGTCCTGAAATTTCAAGGCTTGTCAAATAAATAATATTTGATTTTTTTTTGGGAATTAAGGGACAATTATCGAACGCAAATTTATTTGATCTAGAAATATCTGGGTAGCCCTTGAAGCGTAGGCTAGTAGGGTTTAATTAGTTTAATCGCGCCGTAGAATTTAGGGTCGAATTTTTTTGTGCCCGAGCTTAATCCTGACCAAAATGCCTCCAGTCTTCTGTGCCAAAGGACCAACCATACCTGAATTACCAAATGACCATTTTGCCCTCAGATATTATACACTAAAAGACAAAAATATTCAAACTTGAGCTGACCCTTAGTGAGCCCCACCCATCAACTCCCCCAACCACCAATCACCATAATCTTCTCTCTCTTTCCCCCCTTTCTCTCTCTTCTCTCTCTCTCTCTCTCTCTTTCCCTTCCCTCTCCCTCTCACCCGACCACCATCTCTCCCCCTCCTCCGCCCTTGCGGGTGTCGGCCAGCCACCGTCGTTGTCGCCTTTGGCTGCTCGTCGCCGGTCGTCCGCCGCCTCGCCGTCGTGTCACCCCGCCCAACCGCCCGCAAGCCCAGCTGCGAGCCCACCCACCTCCACCTCTCCCTCTCGGTCCTCCCTCGAGTCGCGCCACCACCATCCCTCGCCATCACCGTCAGCTATTGCCGCAGAGACCGCCACTCCCACCGCGTCGATAGTCCACCGTCCACCTCCGTCGTCCCCGACCTTCGCCGCAGAGCTCACCGAGGTCCGTGGCTCCCCTTCACCGTCATTGGTCACCGTTCCGTCGTTTCCGAGCCGTCGCCACCGCGCCGCTGTCCGACGCCGTTCCGAGCCGTCCGCAAGTCACCATCGTCGTAGCGGCTTCCGCAACCTCAAGTCGAGCCAAAGCCCCGTCGCCGCCGCTGTCGTCGTTGTGAGTTAACCCATAATCACTAATTAGGCCATTAATTGCACTTAGGATTAGTTAATTAGTTACCATGGTTAGTTAATTAGTTACCATGGTTAGAGTAGGCTGATAATAGTTGCTCTAATTAACCGTGGCTGCTTAGTGATTGTTCGATGATTGATTGGGATTTGCTATACGTTGCTTGTGCATTCATGTTCGGTTATGGTGATTAGTCACCCTTTTATAGATGCAAAGTCTGGTGGATAATGTGCACGTTCATGTGACCTTGTGTGAAGTCAAATTGCATACTTGAGCATCAAAATGGCTATTAGCCGAGTTTTGAGCATGATTGTGAATGTGACTGCATTGGGCTAAATCTGAATATATGAACTGGCTTGGTTGTTTGGTGTGTTTGTGTGGTCACATGATAGTTAATTAGTTACCGCGGTTAGAGTAGGCTGATAATAGTTGCTCTAATTAACCGTGGCTGCTTAGTGATTGTTCGATGATTGATTGGGATTTGCTATACGTTGCTTGTGCATTCATGTTCGGTTATGGTGATTAGTCACCCTTTTATAGATGCAAAGTCTGGTGGATAATGTGCACGTTCATGTGACCTTGTGTGAAGTCAAATTGCATACTTGAGCATCAAAATGGCTATTAGCCGAGTTTTGAGCATGATTGTGAATGGGACTGCATTGGGCTAAATCTGAATATATGAACTGGCTTGGTTGTCTGGTGTGTTTGTGTGGTCACATGATAGTTAATTAGTTACCATGGTTAGAGTAGGCTGATAATAGTTGCTCTAATTAACCGTGGCTGCTTAGTGATTGTTCGATGATTGATTGGGATTTGCTATACGTTGCTTGTGCATTCATGTTCGGTTATGGTGATTAGTCACCCTTTTATAGATGCAAAGTCTGGTGGATCATGTGCACGTTCATGTGACCTTGTGTGAAGTCAAATTGCATACTTGAGCATCAAAATGGCTATTAGCCGAGTTTTGAGCATGATTGTGAATGTGACTGCATTGGGCTAAATCTGAATATATGAACTGGCTTAGTTGTCTGGTGTGTTTGTGTGGTCACATGATGGTTTAGCGTCACCCTAACGTAACTGGGGACGTGGCGGTACCCTTGATGGCTTGGGTTCGTCTCCTGATATGTCCATGCCAGCTGGGTCGGATTCACACGACTTATTAGATGCACGGCAGTCCGTGTCGATTGGGCTAGAATCACACAGCTGATTGAATACCAATAGCAACTTGTGATGGACCGAAGTTCCTTACTGGAAAGCCTAGTATGTCTGCCTTGGGGGTCCTAATGGGCTATCGATTGCCGTCACTGGATGGAGCGGGATGACACCCAGTCCTACCGGAAGAGCAATAGCGGTCGGGTTGTGCTGTGGCGAGAGTAGAGTATCTCTTGCGTTAATAACTAGAACACGCGTGTTGTATTGTGCATGAGTCATTGCTGAGTGTTCTGGTTATGTGCGTTGGCCTGTTTATAATTTAATGCCATGTGATTACTATTGCGTGGGCCAATGCGAGGTAAGTTTGCATGTGATTGTCTATTGGCTGTTGAGCTATGCCTATCTATTTGGTAGTTAGAGTGTGGCGTGCATCGCACGTTATTGATCCGCCATCGTTCCTGCGTTGCATGTTTAGGCCGCCTGCGTAAATCGACGTCCTATTCAGACTTAGGCATTGAATCACGGAGATTTTATATCTCATTTGTCGTTGTTAACCGTTTTCAGGTTCGTAGTATGGAAGTTCGCCCAATCCGGTTCGGGGTGCCTCTCGACCAAGCTTTTGATATCTTGCATCATCCAATCTCAAATTCTAATCGCGTGTGGGAATAGCACGTGACGACCCTCTGGGTCGAAGAAGAGATGGGGCACCTGGTGCCTCATCGCTTTAAGGCCTAGTTTGTCCGTCACGGGGATGATCTCTTCGGGCCCATTCGGGGGTTTGATGGACCCCCGACTGCAACCCTGTAATCCGAATGTGGAATCCAATGGATCTAGATACTCTGGATGGGGAGGTGGTGGACCCTGAACCCGACCCGGACGAGGAGGGCCCTGAGACTCTACCTGAGTATTATGGCTGGCCTAGCAACCTCGGCCAGTGAGCGAGTGTTGAAGCGAAGGCTCCTTTTTGGTGGTAGCTTTTGGTTGTAGTAGTTAGCCCCCTAGCCCTGACCCGGTATCTTTTTTATGGTCTTAGGAAGCAGCCTTGAAGAGTGGGCTTGTAGATCTATTCGCTTCCCTTGGGTTAACTGAATATAAATAAAATGGTTTGTGCTGCTGTCGATTGTCGCTTTTCCTGCTGACTATCCCTGTTATTAATTATGTCTAGGTTGTTGTCCGTTCCGCGTGCGCTTAACTGCAAGATAAAAAGAATGGGTCAATGGCATACCTGGGATGTCGTCCCTTTGACCTGAGTCGTTTGGTAGCGTTGTCACGTGCCCAAGGGTCGGGGCGTGACAAAAATCGTTGGCATGGTATCTAGTCATCATCGGTCATTGTACATGGCACACTGACTTGGACAATTTTACTCGAAACAACATCTTATGAGGACAGCCACGTCAGCGATTTTTGGCGGCAATTGGCTGAAATGATGACTACATCGAAATTCGGCACAAATGTTTGAGACTTCATTGGTAAAATTGAAAGTGAAGGATTGAATTGGCATCTGTACAATAGGTTTATGACTGATTTGCTACTAATCACAAAAACAGAACTATAGCTTAATTATTATGTATTATGACAGACCCACCTATCACAGGCCACTATTAAATCCCTGGCCTACACTGTCCATCCAATCATATGATTATTGTATCTAGTATTGTTGTGTACTCTTTTTAATAAACTAAATTATCAACCTATTGACCATAATAAGACATTGGCACCTTAATCAATTAGTAGAAATTTTCAAATCCATTCCGAATGGACGGTGGAATTTGGGTTCCACTTGCTATGTGACGGGATAACAATTCTACTTACAATACATCTTAATAATTTTCGAGGTTAGTGAGCATATTTTGGGTATATTCTAGATTTTTCAAGGAGTGGAATCCCACAACTAGTCTTATTGAACTCTTCCCTCCTTCAACACACTATAGTCTTCCAAAGTCGTTCGATTATTTATTAGCTAAATAATTTTTTACTTATGTACACTCACGTACACAACAATAAATTATTTTATTTTTGTCCATTAAGGTTTTTGGGAAAGACATTAACAATGACATAAATAGTTCAAGCGACTATTGACTTGCTACTTTCTATCTTCGTCTTCTTGCAATGAGAAGCAACAAGAAGCAAGTTGCTTGACGTGAAATTAACGCAGATTAAGTCGTAAGGTGACCACGTGCTCATTGGTGGAAATGGAGCACAAAAATATTAGGATGTTATAATCTTATGATTAATTTTGTTGACCACGCGTCGTTGTAAGATGAGTCCACATTATTCTTTCTCCTGCTCTTGATCGAGTTGACTTTAAATTGATGTAACTCCGACCCGTTTCACATAAAATAATCTTAAGGTTCCCCTCGCGGCCACCGAACAGATGAAATGTCACGCTCGGGTGGACATGACAGTTTGCTCTTTCATACTTATGAAATCATTAGTCGAATCGAAAGGTCCGTGTATCTTATTTCTACCGATTGATTGAAGTCATTTGATTTCAAAATGTTAAGTCAATCACAGTTCTTTGATGTTTGGTCAAAAGAAGTGCACGCAATTATTATTTGGAAAAGGAAATACTGTTCATTAGCGGAAGAAAGAAGGAAGGGCTCCTATTCTTGGCATTGACAAGAAGTATATCAATTGAGGTTTGTAGTGTAAACTTGGTTCAGAGCCTCGGATACCACCTAAGCACTAAACCTGGTTCTTAGATTAAAAAAAATCATAAGGCACGTTACATGAAACATGATCATTAAACTTCATGGTCATCTTAAAAATCATGCAACCTTACATTATTTTTATTCAATTCAATCAATCAATATTTTATATTTACTTTCAATTATATTTCCCGCTAGAAAGTGTAATCTAAAAACTCTCTTCCTCGGTCTCTTAACATTTACTATAGGTTTCATCGCGTCACTAAATCGTTGTCGAATCTTCCTCAAATACTCTCCAAATTTTGCTCAATCAATATCTTTCACATAATGAAGGGAGCTATAGGAAACAAGATTGAGTAACTCAATTAGAAAAGAGTAATGCTAGATTATTAAAACTATTCTAGTAAATTAGTATACTAACTAGCCTATTACAAGGCGGCAACTTGAATAAGTGGGGAAAGTACAAAAAAAAGTCCTAAACCTATTAAATTGGTGCCAATTCAGTCATAAACCTTTCAATTGAACCAATTTATTCCTAAGCATTTTGCATTTGTGACGATTCACTTCAGTCGACCAATTTTGACCGAAAATAGTTGACATTAAGGCCAACCATCCCATGCTGCACGACCAGCGCTTTTCTTTTCTTTTTTCCATTTTGGCCGGCGAGGGTTGCAGCTATCACGGGCCTCAGGGCGACCCTCAGTGGCCAAAATGAGAAAAAAAAAAGTAAGAATATAAAAAAGAAAAGACAAAAAAATCTATAAAAAAATATTAAAAATTTGTAAAATTTGTCCACGTCAGTGCTGATTGTGCCACGTAGGACGGCCGGTCTCTATGTCGGAGATTTTCTATTAAAATTGGTATGATGAACTGAATTGGCACAAATACAAAAGGTTTATGACTTAATTTATTGCAATAGATTTAGGAATTTTTTTGTACTTTTCCCCAAATAAGTAGGTGGTGTGAACAACCCTCATAAGATTTCGTCAAAATATAATTTGCATATCGATTTCCCAAATTAGTCTAATATACACGACATTATCCTTGACATATAAAACAAGAAAAATATGTGACTTGTTTGAAAGTTTCAAGGGCAGTAATTACAAACGCAATTATCGTACTGACCTTACCCCTTAATCAAGTTCATGATGTTCGCACGTTCCTTCGACGATGCTGCCAATTTCCTTTTTCAATCTTATTGCTGACGTCATTTTCGTCCGCATTCTTGGAAATTCTTTGTTAGAATGAAGTTGGAGAAAGGAAAGACCAGATGTGAACCTTGCTTTAACTTAAGTAACCTCATGAGATTGTTAGGTAGGTTTGGGTCAACCAAACGTCACGCAGGCGGCCTTCCATTCATATTTTTGACATGAAATCTCACACTCCACTAGCAAAAAAAAGAAAAAAAAAATGATGCTAGCCTGACCGTCCACTGTCATACAATTTAAAAAGAAAAATGAATTGTGAAAAAAAAAAATTATGGCAAGCATAACACGGTCAGGACTGTGTGACCGTCAGTAAAGTTTTGTTAAAAAAAAAAATGGTAGTTGTGGCCTTGTTTTGTGCTGGAAATGTTGTCTTATTGCTCAAAATGTAAAATGACTTTGAACAAGCAAGGAAGTTACCATTGGTTTTTTGGCTATTCAAGTATGGTTTTTTTTTTAGCGGCCTATTTTGTGCTCAATTTACTGGGTTGAATGGGCAGTTATGTGCTTAATTTGTTAGAAGTAGTGTTTTCTGCTGCAATTGTTGGTTAAGGATCGATAATCCAGCTTTTTATGGCTAGTTTTGGCTATCCTGTGTAGGATGATAGAAGGACAGAAGAAGTTTCACAAGTTCACGAGCGATCCGTTTGGTTTCACTTTCTTAAGCACATCCATTAGCAGCTTACAAAAAAAGCATGATTCGACAATTTGGGTGGCAACATGCGTTGCTTACAAACTTGGAGTTGGATACGCTTACAAAAGCTATTATTGATGAGATAAATCGAAAGTGGGCTCTCAAACAAACACTCACAACTCAACTTTACTCACGAAGGAGGAGGAGATCTTTTCTATATTTCTGTATTCACAATCGATTCACCCATATCAAAATGGTTACAAGACACGCCTATCTATAGGCTTGACACACGCCTACATTACAATAAAAACAAGTCTTGAGAGTCGAACGGTCATGATTCATGTATCGATAGCATTCATGAATTTGGTTTAATTTCTAACAATTATTCCATCACCTTGGCTTGGATTCAGATCAAACAACACTGCATTTGGACCAAATAGCAAAACGATGTTCTTACATCAACATAAAGTCAATATTTGCTGTTGAACACCTCACTTGAGCAGCACCAGCCAAACTGTTACAAAAACATGATAATATCCTAACAAGAAAACAATGAAAAAAAACAAAAACAAAAACAAAAGAGCATCAACCTCCCATCAATCGATCAGAATAACCCCCTCACTTCCTTTTTCCTTCTGAAGGACTCTTGGTCATATTCATAATCTTTGCATTCTTTCTAACTAGAACCGCAGGTATACCCTTCACCGGTATCTCTTTCTCCATTATCTTCTTCTTTGCAGCCGCCATTGGTTTTTAGGAGATCGATGAGAGTGGGTGGTTATTTGAGTGGAACTTTCTGTCATTGACTTTGGCTCCGTGGAAGTGGGTCGGAATTGTATAGTGATATTTCTGTTAGGATGCACGTGTGAGTGAGTTGTGTTAGAAAATTTTCATATCGGAGAATCGATGTGGTGTAGAACAGTTAATATACCCTAATTGGCTCATAACTCATTAGCTTAAGCTTTCCAGTGAATGTGGGTCCAACTGGATATGTTGATGATTTCAGACTTGGGCTCCTTCTTGCCGATCTCCCCGGATGAAGGTATCAGACTTCTAGTGAGCGCTCTTAACAATTTCCAAGATCATTTGACTGAGATAGACATGCTCTTGGGGTCTTTGCTGGTGCCTATTTCGGAGCTACCCTTTGTGTCCTCTATTTGTATCTTTAAACACATTTGTCTGTTGTCCTCTGTTTATGATTTGTATCTTTACACTCATTTGTCTGTTCTCCATATGTGTTTTCATAATGAATTCATATTGTACTCTGTGACTAATTTTGTTAACTAGCTTATGGACGAAATTTTACCTTGCGATGCAAATGGATAGGACAGTTTGTGTGCATGAATTTATGAAATTAATCAAATGAAAGTCCGGATATCTTATATTGAAAGATATTTCTGCCCGTTGATCATATTGAACTGATTTTAGAGTGTCGATGTCATTCGCACTTCTTTGATGTTTTGTCAAAATAAAATGCACAAATCATTATTTGAAAAAGGAAATACTGTTTATTAGCAGAAGAAAAGAAGGAAGAGCTCCAATTCCTGACCTGTAAACTTGATTGTAAGATTTTTTTCATCACAGCACGTCAAATGAACGATGATCATTAAATTTTATTGTCACTTTAAAATGATCAACTGACCTTCATTTTGTTTAAATCCGATCAATCAAGTTTATATTTATTTTCAATTAGATGGCTCAACAACCTCACTAAAATGTGTTGTCTATAACTCACTCCCTTGATCTCTTAGGGCGCGCATGGCAACATTTCTGCTATAGAAATCAACTTCTGGCCAGAAGTTGATTTTTCTACTTCTGAAGAGAGAAGTGAAATTTTACTTCTTCAAGTGGCTCCAAAACTACTTCTGGAGCAAAAAAAAATGCTCTAGAAGTAGAAAAAATGAAGTTGCGTAACCAAAAGGATTTTCTGCTCCAAATGCTCCAAAAGCACTTTTGGAGCAGAAATTCTACTCCAAAAGTGTTGTCATGCATGCCCTTAACTTCTGCTTAAGTCTTATCGAGTCACTAAATCGTAGTCCAATCTTCATCCAATATTCCCTAACTTTAGCTCAATCAATATTTTTTACAATAAGTAAAGAGAGCAACTTGATCAGAAGCAAAAACAAGATTGAGTAACTTGATCAGGAAAGAGTAACGTTAGACTATGTATTAGAAAGTCCAACTCAAAATTGGAGTGAAACCTAATTTTGATACCATTAGAGGTGGCAAAATGGGTCTAAAACCTATGTATCACATCATATTTGATAATGTGTGTCATAAATGAGTGGCATTTAGTTTTAAAAACAAGCTTAAGTGGGTTAAAAATTGGTTACTTGACAATTTAATGGGTCTTAAATGGATTTTAAATGGGTTATAAATGAATTACCTAACTATCTTAAGTGAATCACAAATGAGTTTTCTAATTTTTTTTATTTTTTAATTTTCTTTTCTTTTTTTCTACGAGGGTCGATCAGCCGCCGCCGGCCTATCGTTGGACACCGCCGGTGGTCAATCGCCGGCATCTGCCAACCCCCAGTTGTCAGCCGCCGCCGGTCACCGGTGGTCGTTGGTCGCTAGTCGTCGCCGGTAGCCGGTCGGCAATTGGCTGCCGACGGAAGAAGAACGAAATCCGGCGATTTCCTAGAAAAAAAACAAAAAATAGAAATTTATAAGAAACAAGTTTTTTTAAATTGAATTTAATATCCGACAAAAAAATTGAATTAAATATGAAAGTGTTTTAGCAATATGGATCGGGTATAGGTCGCTAGATTTTGTATTGCATGAAAATGGGTCAAAACGGGTTAAATGGGTCAATATAGGTTGTACCATTTTCGACCCCGACCCGACCTGACCTACCCGTTTGACACATCTAGATACATTGTTAGAAAGCCAAACCTACAAGTTTAATCTAACAAGACGAGGGAGACCACAAATATGTAAAAAGCATATTAATATCATAGACAAATAATGTGAGATAACCAATCTACTAAATCAGTATCCTGACTGGCCAAGGACAAAGTGAGAATTCAAATAAGCGAGTCCATTCAACAACCCCGCGTAAGAATTTGTTGCCAAATTAGACTCCAGCACATATAATATTACATAGAAACTGTCTGACTTGCTTGAAAGTTGAGAGCAATAGTTATCAACATTATTGTATTCATCTCGCCCCTTAAGTAAGTTCGCGGTTCCCGCACGTTTCCTCCAATGATAATGCTAATTGTTTTTCCCTAATCGTATTGCTGACGGCACTCTCTTGTTTGACTGAAGCTGGACAAAGGAGAGACGAGATGCAAACACATACACGTGGGGATGTACATCGATCCCAGTACAATTCGACAACCGGACCGAATCGACCAGCACTGGGTGGCTCTCAGGAGGATCGGTCCGGTTCCCACCATCAAAAATTTGGGATTGAACTGACGAGCTGGCCAAGATCTAACAAATCCTAATTAGGAAATTAATTTTTCTCTTCCAATGCCGAGAAACACCCACATGTAAGGAATATAAGAAACCATAAAAAGAAAAAAAGAAATCATCGGTTCCCTAATCATATGGGCCGATTCCTAATTCCACAAACTAATAGCTAACCCTACTCGTCCGGTTTCATATTTTTAGTGAGAACCGACTCACCCTAAAACCGATCGCTAATTGCTTCGATTCAACTCAAGTAACCCGTGCTTCAACTCAACTAACCGGTGAAATTTTTAGGAAGGTTTTGGGTCCCAGCTGACCCGCATAGGCGGCTCTCCAATCGTACTTCGACACTTGTGCACCAATGCAGAACTCTCAGTCTCAGACACCAGAAAAAAATAAAATAAAAAAACGTTAAAAACCCGCAAATTTCTTAGCCTCGATGGGAGGCGAAGAGATAAGTTACGGTTCAGGATTTGTTCCGTACTCCACTGAAATATTGATCCGATCACGTGCCGTCCGCATCGACACGTGACGGCAATCTTCGAGTTTGCTTGGCGAGGACGTCGCAGGTCCAAATGTCGCTTGTCATTTGTCTCAATTCTTGTCTGATGTTTTCTTTCAGGATGAGAACCGAGACCAGGAAAGAGCATTTGGAGACAATCTTGGACTTTGACTATGAAAAGAGAGACCGGAAGTTACAGACCAGATGCAATTTTGTTAGAACAGGAATTAACTTAAATCGAAGGCCAGAAGTGCTGACCTCAGATTTTGGTTAATCTAGTGAATTTGCTCAAGAGATAAGGGATTTTTTGTCTCGTAATTACTTGTATGATTGATGCAAGAGAGTCGGAACTGTTGTGGAAAAACAAGCTATCGAACACGATAAAGTATATGAAAAAGTAAATGAATCGGATATGACGTTTACGCGATTTCATCGTTTCAATTGATCTGACCAACTCCATCATAAAAGTAGTATATGATCCCACTATAAATCAAGCGATATGGTGAGTATTACAACCACACTCAAGCCACTTAAACATTCTCAGTGTTTAGGCCCCACAATGATAATCAATAACCGACACTGTGTTTAGCCCTCATAATTATTTCCTCGCGGAACTATCTCACGATCTCATAAGTCTTCATAGAATATTTATTGGCTATCAAACACTCTCGAATTCCCGCTTGGAGTCATGAGTAAGCCGTAACTTGAATTCAAGCTCAACTATTGTTCACGCAAGTGTTGCGGACCAACAGATCCTTGGCAGTGGAATAGCCTGAGCGGCGCTTGGTGAGCCAAGAATATCAGGCCAGCCTTCCTTCCAAGTTTTTCCTAACAACAGTATGACGAATAGCATCATCGTAATGGATTGTACCACGCAAAGCTTAACTTAGTTATCCAATCCATCAATCAAGACTAACAGAACACTTAAGCACAATAACTAGTTTCAGCCTGCCATGCCTCATTAGGAGAGCGACATTAGCTCTCGACCAATTTATACACAGCAGCCGCCTTCAACGCTTCTAAAGGAAATATCTATTCTATGCTAGAACTCTTAGCACAACTCACCATACATTCCTACGAACCAATTGTATTTTCTCTTCTGTATTACTCACTTTTCACCCCGACGCCACTAGCTCCACTAACAAGGGTATGTGAATACGGGAAAAATAGATCCGTGACACAAGGCACACCACTCTGTACCAACAGCCTAAAGACCAAAACTCATGATTGAATATAAATGTATAACTCTAGCAAAACTAGAAAACCTTATGGTCGACTTCCGGAACCAACGGGAAAAGTGGTTTCCTTGTTTTTTAGGAAACTTAATCCAATTGGGACTTTCTTTTAATTTCCAAATTTGACTGTCCATTGGATAAAGGTCGGAAATCCGAAATAGGATATCTCCTATATAAACTCAGACTTTCACTCGGGACTCAAACTCAAAACTTATTTTAACCATCTTTGCCTTAAACTTGACGTTTGAGTCATGTCACAATCGCTTCACCGAAATCTAGTCAGCGTTGTAGATTTCTTCCCATCCAAGCCACGCTTGAACTTCACAATGACAGTTAACCTCATCAAAACACCAACTCTACTTGCAACTTTAACCGCTCCACAAGGATTTGCAAAACACAAATTCTTCTATAATGTATAACACAAAAACTGTTGTTACATCACATGTTAGGAGATTGAATACACACCTTGTCAAACATAGTAATTACAACAACCGTTGGCTCTAGATGTTCCACCTCGCTACATGCACTGTTTGTATCGATTATCACGCAATTACCCGTTACCTCAAAAGATTATTGTTGCAAATCCACCTTGAGATGTACACCATCAAGATTCGTATAAACACGACCATAACCAATCCTAGAAGTATTGGAGATTCGACAAATGTAATTTCTCTGCTGGCAATGGTGAGTTTAGTTCCAAGCACCACAATAGAAAGCCCCGCTCACCTTGTGCATAGCTTAGGAATATGCACTTTCTTGCCCTCCAATCGAGCTTACCATCTTTGACCAAAAAAAAAAAATCGAGCTTACCATCACTCGCTTAAACATAACATGAGCAACAAAATATTCTAAGAATTAAATAATCAATAATGTTGCTAAACCACACTTCTTTAGGGGTTAAACATCACTTGCAGTCGATGGGGATCTATTCACCAAGTAACTAGTTGTACTAGGCGCATCTACCAAGAATTTCCTAGGCATACCAATACTAGATAGCATTTTATGAGTCATATCTAATAACAGTTTGCTCATTAACTCCACAACCTATTGTGATTCACTAGCATTAGTGCAATGTCTCACTATGCCTTCATGCAAAATTCACTCAACAGCTCCAGATTGATTTTGATAACAACATTAGGTACTCCTCGAGTAGCCGTCCACGACGTTGGCATAAATCCAGCATTCTACCTTGAAGGAAATTGCGACAACATGAATACTCAAGTGAACCAACTTTGCAATCTCTGTTGTTTCTTGATACTAGTACTGTAGTACACTTTCCGCCGTTTGCCTAACTCACAGCACTTGCATATATTCAATTTCCCAGCCACATGACCTCACATTTGATTCATTTCACTCAAAACCTTGAGGCTTCTTTTGCCAATGTGTCCCAAACATATATTTCACAATTCAACTCTCAAACGTATGCATCTCGCATCTCCGCAACGAAATACGTCACTCTCCCCTTGAAACTCATACAAAATAATGTGCTCAATTCTTCTCAATATCATCAGGGGATCTCAAACATTCCTTAAAACACCACATTCTGAAGTATACCTATAAATCAAATCAATTCTATGCGAATCAAACCCTAATATTTGCATAATCATCGTACCCAAAGATCTTAGAACAATATGATTTTCACAATATCATAATAGACGAGAGGCGTACCTTGATCCATGATGATTTCTTATGAAGAAATCAATTGTAGATGAGAAATCTTTCAAAGAAATAGGTTTCTCTCTCTTGACCCCTTTTCGGCTTTCTAACGTTCTTGATGGAGAGAAAACCGTCGTCTTTTTTTCTGAGGTTGAGAGAGGACCAGTTTCTAATTAGAGCCTTTTATAGTCACACCACCCATTATGGTGTACAGTAATTAGAATACACCTCTCTATTGACCAATAGGAATTTAGCACCTAATAATTATTAAACCTAAACCACCTATGGGCCATTAATCACGTGGGCCACAATAAAATCCAACATTCTCCCACTTGGCCCATGTGATATTATTTACCTTCAAAGTTTAACAATAAAGCATAATGCGCAAAGTATAAGCTAAATCCTTTCTCAAATTGGCCAAATCACAAATCATCATTAAGTAAGAACTTATAAGGATCATGGTGGTTGTATGTCATTAGTTCGACACAGTCCCTTCCATGTATCACAGTATCAGTCCTATACTTAACATGATCAATAATGAGAGACATAATGGTCCAACAATAATGTTTCTTTTCAAAAACAAATCCTGTTAATATTCACATAATTCATTCATGTATATACCAATATAAGGAGACAGAATGCATAAGTGTATCAGAAACAATACATAAGTGATAGTACATGAAGAGCATAAAACTTTAACATAATGTCAATAATGGTTTTCAATAATGCCCATTCTTTCGACATGTTCACTAAATGTCTTTGGTGGCAACCCTTTAGTTAACGGATCCGCAACCATAAAATTAGTGCTAATGTGCTCAATTGACACTCTTTGTTTCTGAACTTCTTCTTGAACGGCAAAGTATTTCAATTCCATGTGTTTAGCACCTTTCGAATACTTGTCGTTTTTAGAGAAGAAGACTGTTGCGGCATTATCACAATAAATTTTCAGTGGCTTGGCAATACTGTCAACAATTCCAAGTCCGAAAATAAAGTTCCGCAGCCATAATTCATGAACAGTGGACTCAAAGCATGCCACAAACTTAGCCTCCATAGTGGATGCAGCAATGACAGACTACTTCTCACTTTTCCATGAAATTGCTCCTCCAGCTAAAAGGAACAAATATCCATACATGGATTTCTAGTATCCACACACCCAGCAAAGTCTGAATTTGAATATCCTATCACCTCAAGATGATCCGACCTCCTAAAAGTGAGCATATGATCTTTTGTCCCTTGCAAGTATCTCAATACTTTCTTTGCAGCTTTCCAATGATCCAATCCTGGATTACTTTGATACCTACCCAGCATTCCGACAGCAAAACTGATGTCTAGTCTAGTACAAGTCTGAGCATACATTAAGCTCCCAACAATATATGCATAAGAAATCTGTTCCATTTGTTTGCGTTCCAATTCATTCTTTGGGCATTGCATAAGGCCCAATTTATCTCCTTTCTGAATTGGAACAACACTTGCAGAGCACTTTTCCATCTTGAATCTCTCTAGAACTTTATTAATATATGCTTTTTGAGATAATCCTAACAATCCTTGTGATCTATCATGGAATATTTCAATTCCAATCACATAATATGCCTCACCCATATCTTTCATTTCAAAGTTCTTAGAGAGGAATTTCTTGGTCTCATGTGATAAACCAAGATCATTAGTAGCAAGCAAGATATCATCAACATACAGAATCAGAAATATAAACTTGCTCCCACTGACCTTCAGATATATACACCAATCAACAGTGTTTTCCTTAAATCCAAAGGAAGTGATAGTATCATTAAACTTAAGGTACCATTGTTAGGAAGCTTGTTTAAGTCCGTATATTGACTTCTTAAGTTTACACACCATGTGTTCCTTTCCTTCAACTGAAAAACCCTCTAGTTGATCCATATAAACTTCTTCATCTAAATTCCCATTTATAAAGGTAGTTTTCACATCCATTTTGTGTAACTCTAAGCCGTAATGAGCCACCATAGCCATAATAATTCTTAGAGAGTCCTTCTTAGACACAGGAGAAAAGGTCTCTTTATAATCAACACCATCTTTCTGAGTAAAACCTTTGGCAACGAGTCTAGCCTTGTATCTTTCAATATTGTCATTCGAGTCTCGTTTGGTCTTAAAAACCCACTTAAAACCGACTCTTTTACAACCTTCAGGCAAATCAACAAGGTCCCAGACTTTATTATGATCCATTAATTTTAACTCTTCTTTCATGGCATCAAACCACTTAGCAGAATTAACACTTTCCATGGCTTGTGAAAACGAAATTGGATCTTCATCAATTCCTAAGTCAAATTCAAACTCATGTAAATAAACCACAAAATCATCAGAAATGGTAGATCTTCTTTGCCTTTAAGACCTTCTTAATGCCACTTCATGTGATTTATCTGCTGCAGGTTCATTAGTAGCAACTTCATCATGGAGTGTTTGGTCAATTATTTGTTGTTCTTGTATGTTGTCAAGCCGTTCGACAACTGTGGGAACAACAACCTGAGAATGAGTTATAGTTAAAGGTACTTGTACCCTAACTTCTTGAATTTTCACTTCTCGTGGTTCTACATTCCCATTAGTTTCGCCATTTTCAATGAACCTAGCATTTCCAATTTCAACAATTCTTGTACTATGGTTAGGACAGTAAAATCTATGCCCTTTGGATTTTTCTGGATAACAAATACATGGTGGTTTTCAAAGCATGCATCCACAATGATAAGGGTACAGAAGAATTACTTAACATACTCCTAACCATATCCATTAATGTACGGTTACGCCTTTCTACAACACCATTTTTGTTGCGATGTGCCTGGCATTGTGTATTGAGCACAAATGCCACACCTTTCAAGGAATTTAGCAAATGGACCAGGGCATTGTCCAGTTTCCTCATACCTTCCATAATATTCACCACCTCTGTCAGATCTGACATTTTTCACCTTTCTGTCTAGCTGTCTTTCAACCTCGTTGATAAATACCTCTAATGTGTCTACCGATTGAGATTTTTCATGCAACAAATAGACATAACCATAACGTGAACAATCATAAATAAAGGTGACAAAATACTTTTCTCTACCAAATGATGGAACATCAAAAGGTCCACATATATCAGTGTGTATTACTTCAAGGAGCTATGTGCTTCTTGTGGCTTCTTTCTTAATTGTGTGTTTTGTGTGTTTTCCTTTAATACAATCCACACAAATACCAAGATCAGTAAAATCCAAATCATGAAGGATTTCATTCTTTACTAATCTCTGCATTCTTTCTTTGGATATATGACCCAAACTTTTATACCACAAGTAAGCTGAACTTTCATCCACTAAGCCACGTTTCGAACCAACATTATGATGCAAGGTCAATAGAGTCTCAGCAAATAAATTATCAAGCTTTAATTTGTACAAACCATCACAAAGCACACCGGAACCAATAAAATGACTATGTTTAAATAAATTGAAACATCCATTTCCAAACTTAAAAGAATATCCAGCTGTATCAAGTTTCGATAATGAAACTAAATTTCGAGAAAACGAAGGAACATAAAAGGTTTGGAAAAGATCTAAATGATGCCCAGTGTCCATAATCAAATGGTACGTCCCAATGGCTTCAACTGGAGCTTTGACTCTATTCCCCATGAAAATAAAATTTTCATCTGGATTTCTGGTTTGGGTCGTAAGGAATCCCTGCATCCTATTCGAAACATGAGTGGTACAACCAGAATCAATCCACCAAGTATTATAAGGAACTTCTGCCAAGTATGATTCGAAACATACAAAAGCACTAGGCTTACCTTTCTTTTCGAACCATGCCTTACGTTTCAGGCAGTCTTTCTGATAGTGTCCAGGTTTTTTTGCAGAAATGACACTTATCATTCTTTTGTTCCTTCTTATGGATTTGGGCAGATGACTCATTAATCTTTAGTGGTCCTTTATTGCCCTTTCCATTCTTCCTCCCTGGTTTTCTTTTAGCTCCTGGTTGACCCATTAGATTGATAGAGTGGATTCCTTGCTTCTTAAGTCTTGCTTCCTCTTGAATGAGCATACTTTGCAGTTCAGTCACATTCCACTTATCCTTTATAGTATTATAATTTATTTGGAATGGACCATACTCAGGAGGCAAGGAATTTATGATAAACTGCACAAGGAAACTTTCATCCACTTTCATTCCCATGGAACTTAATCTTGCTGCTATATTTCCCATGTCAGTGACATGCTCATGCATGGTACGAGAACCATCGAACTTCATGGTGGTAACGTATCCATTAATGTCCCAGCAACTGACTTATCAGCAGAATCAGATTGAGAACGACTTTCCACTAACTTCATAAATTCCTCAGCATTATCAATTTCGGGAATGGTTGACTTAATGTTGTTTACTACTGTCATCCTCATGAACATTAAGCTTAGTCTGTTTGATCTTTCCCAAGCCGTATGGAAAGATCTTTCTTCAGCGCTGCTAGAAGCAGTGAGAGCAGCAGGCTTATCATTCATGAGTACTAAATCAAGATCAAGAACACCTAGGTAAAACTTGACTTGTTCACTCCATTCAGAAAAGTTAAGCCCATTGAACTTCATAATAGACGAAGCTTGCGAATGAAGAGAAACAGAAACAGATGCTGCAAAATACATAGAATGCTCACACATTAATGCTTTGAGTCATAACTTAAACACATAACACAGATTCAGACAACGATCACACAACATTAAATGTACATCGAAGTTCTCCTTTGGGTGATACAACAATGTACAACCATAAAACATAATTGACGCCTAAATTTAATTTCACATAATTGGTAATTATATATACTCCAATTAGACACGCTTGCTATCTTTGAATATGCTAAACATATCTAACCAAGTATACTAATTAACCATGATTATGCTCATGATTATAAAATTAACCGATCAACCTTTGGGCGATCCTTAAATATTTTATAATCAATGAACTTCAAGTTACCCATGACAAACAAAATATATAACATTATGTCATCTCATTAGTAGCATCACATAAACATGGGTAATTGAATTTTATTTAATATGACGTCTATGAGAAACTTTCTAATTCACTCACTTTGGTGACTAACGAATTATACATAATATAGATATCAAATTAAATAATCATAACAATAATTATTTCAATTGAATGAAATACAATTAATTGTACAATTAAGAAAATTGCAGTGATGTATATGTAAATTTATACAATAATAGGCCCATACTAATATATACACATATGCAATTTATTCAACATCAATTTCCTCATCAATCAAATTGCAGCGGAACCACATGATTTGATGGACATGCACAGCACGGGTCAAATTAATTTAACAAAATCAGAGATGGCACATAAACAGTGGACAAATCAATTGCAACAAATCTATTGATGTGTGACAAATTAAACTACATTATGTTCATATGCAGTAAAGAAAATCCCCAAAAGTGCAGCACATGAGCTGCCACCAGGTGTGCAGCGCGCCTGGTGCTGTGCGCGTACACCTGACACAGAACCATATATCATGCGCTGCCATCATCAACGCATCCATCATTCGCACCTTTCTGGTGCACCCACTAGCCGCGCATCCCGATCTTGCGGGCCGCAAACACATTTAGTCAATGGAAAATCACAAGTTCTCAAACCATGCTCTGATACCACATGTAAATCAAATCAATTCTATGCAAATCAAACCCTAATATTTGCATAAACATCGTACCCAAAGATCTTAGAACAAGATGATTTTCACAATATCATAATAGACGAGAGGCATACCTTGATCCATGATATTTCTTGTTAAGAAATCAATTGTAAATGAGAAATCTTTCAAAGAAATAGGTTTCTCTCTCTTGACCCCTTTTTTGGCTTTCTGACATTCTTGATAGAGAGAAAACTGTCGTCTTTTTCCTAGGGTTCAGAGAGGACCAGTTTCTAATTACAGCCTTTTATAGTCACACCACCCATCATGGTGTATAGTAATTAGAATACACATCTCTATTGACCAATAGGAATTTAGCACCTAATAATTATTAAACGTAAATCACATATGGGCATTAATCACGTGGGCCACAATAAAATTCAACAATACCAGCAATCAACCACTTTTTGGATACTCAAGAAAATCAAATTTTTCCTCAATTCTGGAGTAATATCTCACTCCGGTCTGTCTCTCCACGATAACATTACGAATTCAAATTCTAACAATTGCTTCACCAAGCAATGGCTCCTATCAAGTTTCCATCCCCCACGTGGACACAATCTTCGAGTTTCCCTGAAGAGAACGTCGCACGTCCACTTGTCATTTTTCCATCCTCTCAATTCCGTCGGTGGTTTTCCTTCACGCACCAGCATTGAGACAGTGAAAGAGAATTTGGAAACAATCTTAGGCTTGACTATGAAAAAGTGAGAACGGAGATATTTTTCGGAACAAGAATTAAACAAATCGAATGTCCGTCTTCTGATGTCACGAACACATCTGTTTCTTCACGGTCCATAACTTTCCCATACGCAACGCAAGACCGTTTTGGCAAATGTCTCCGTCTTCGGCTAGTGTGACGGCAACGTCGTTCGCCGAGAACGACAGCCACGTTTCCACCACTAACCCGATTCCGACAGATGGGAACCGGCATCTTGTGAATGACAACTTTTCTGTAGCGGGTTTTCAAGAGGCCAACGTCCAGATTGCGCCTTGAGCACGTCTGAAGCTAGATTATGATAAACGAGATCAATAGTTGATTGTTGGTATCATGGGGTCAGCTTACTAAACAAACACATGACATGGCACATACTCATCCCTACCAAAATCATTGACTTTAGAAATCCAACTGATGAGTACTGTACTGTTTAGGCGAAAGCATGGATCTTTGTTATTTCGCCGATATAATTTCCTCCGCCCATCATCTTCAGCTTCCGGGATAGGTCCATTAATGTCACGTTAGAAGGCGATCACTTTGTCTGTTGTGCTTGCTGTCGCGGGTACAGAATCGGGCTTTCGTCGCGTACTACTTGTCCGTCCGAGCAATGCGTGATGAAGTTGCCAAGTGCGACTCTGGGCTTGAAAACGGCGTTTGTATGCTGCTTTACCAACAGTAAACTCCAAGTGCTAATTCATCGACTCTTGCTTTTGCACATCATTTAAGAATCATTTTATGTGGTCCAGGTCCAACATGGTGGCTAATTCCTGATTCACAGAGCAACAAAGACAGAGGACAGATTAATCAGCCTGATTGCCTCTCTTTAATTTCCTCGTGAATCAGAAGTCGGTTTGGTACTGTATCAGCTGAACAACATCTATGGAATCATGCCTTCCGATTCTTCTACACAGCCTGTGCTTCATGTCCCTCGTGTTGCAGATGAGCTATGCGTTGGACTCCATTTCAGCTGGCCAGAACATCACAGATGGCCAAACGATAGTCTCCGCCGGCGGGAACTTTGAGCTAGGATTCTTCAGCCCCGGCAGCTCCAAGAATCGGTACGTCGGCATATGGTACAAGAAGATATCGGCCGGGAGGGTAGTTTGGGTCGCAAACCAAGAGAATCCCATGAATGACTCTTCAGGAGTCCTTAAGCTCACTCCTCAGGGTGTACTGACTCTCCTGAACCGCACCGATGGGGTTGTTTGGTCCTCCAATGCGTCGAGATCGGCCCAGAATCCGATTGCGCAGCTTCTGGATTCCGCCAATTTCGTCGTAAAGGAAGGAATCGACAATGACTTGGATGATGCAATCTGGCAGAGTTTTGATCACCCTTCTAATTCGCTTCTGGCTGGCATAAAGTTTGGTATAGACCGAGCCAAAGGCCTGGACCGGTACTTGACCTCGTGGAAAAGCGCTGACGACCCTTCACCGGGTGATTTCACATATAGGCTCGATCCTTCGGGATATCCGCAGCTGATCCTGAGGAACAGATCGGTAGTGCAGTTCAGGTCGGGACCTTGGAACGGCCTCCGGTTTAGTGGGTTCCCTCAGTTGAGGCCAAATCCAGTTTATAGCTTCGGCTTCATCTTCAACCAAAACGAAAGTTACTATTACTTCAATATTCTGAACAGTTCCGTCCCGTCGATGCTGGTTTTAAACGAGAATGGGATCACTCAGCGCTTAAGTTGGGTAGACCGGACACACGGTTGGATAGTGTATTCGTCCGCTCAAACGGATGACTGTGACACCTACGCATTATGCGGAGGGAATGGGAATTGTAACATTGCTACCTCTCCGAAATGCGTGTGCTTCACAGGGTTCTTGCCCAAATACCCGAGCGACTGGGAATTTGGGGATTGGTCAAACGGGTGTGTCCGGAGGACAGAACTGGATTGCCAGGGACGAGATAAATTTCTGAAGTACACCCAAGTGAAGTTGCCCGACACGAGGTTTTCGTGGTTCAGTGAGAGCATGAACCTTCAAGAATGCGAGAGGACATGCTTGAGGAACTGCTCGTGCACGGCTTATTCGAATTTGGATATTAGAGGGCAAGGAAGTGGATGCCTGCTTTGGTTCGGTGACCTGATGGATATCAGACAGTTCAACGAGAACGGCCAGGATATTTACGTAAGGCTGGCTGCATCAGAAGTTGGTACGTGTTCAAACCGAGTTACTTTCGATGTGATGACACGAGGAACAGAATGTGTTCGATCTAACTGTCGCATTCTCACTAACTTCTATTTTCAATTTATTCTAATGTGTATCAAGGTGGTAGTAGCGGAAATCCTGGCGCAAGGAAAAGCACAGGCATCATTGTCGGCACCGTGCTGTCCACAGTGCTTCTTCTCGGCATCGCGGTTGTTTTCACAAAGTACAGGAGAGATGGTAAAGCCGTTTTCATTCGATAATTACGGTTTCCAAGCAAGATGTCCTTCTAGATCCACAGGAGTCATCTTTTACTCAGTTAGCATAGGTTTTAAATGTTGCTGCTCTGCATCAAATGCAAAGTTTCATCAGATCATCTCTCTTTGGAAAGTCGAATGAAACTAGTGGCCTGAAGAATATGAATGAACCAAATGTGTGTTGCTTTGAATTCTGTATTGTTAATGCTCAATTATGAGTTCTCTTTACTTGGTGAGTTTACTCATTTTGATTTCGACTTGCAGGATGGATCTTTGGATTCTCACATCTAAGCCATAGTGAAGATCTAGACTTACCTCTGTTCGACCTGGCAACCATAGTGAACGCGACGAATAACTTCTCCAAAGACAACAAACTCGGAGAGGGAGGCTTTGGAGCTGTTTATAAGGTTACTATTCTCATTTTTCGGAATTCTAATTCTGCTCGTACATATCCAAATGCACAATGGAAAAAAGGAACAAGGAAAACCTCTATCTTTTAGGGTGTTCTAAGGAATGGCCAAGAAATCGCTGTGAAGAGGATGTCGGAAAACTCTAGGCAGGGACAGGTCGAGTTCAAGAACGAAGTCGTCTACATCACCAAACTTCAACACCGAAACCTCGTCAAGATTCTCGGATGCTGCATTGAAGTAGATGAAATGATGTTGATCTATGAGTTTCTGCCCAACCGGAGCTTGGATTGTTTCATTTTCGGTTTGCTTCGCTCAAGTCCCTACATTTTCATTGCTTTTGTCGTAGAAAATGAGTGAAGAAGCTTCCATTTAATAGCTCATAAGGCCTATAATTTGGCAGACCACGAGAAGGGTGTTTCGCTGGATTGGCCTAAGCGCTTCACTATCATCAACGGCATAGCTTCGGGGCTCCTATACCTTCACCGAGACTCAAGATTGAGAATAATTCATAGAGATCTGAAAGCTGAAAACGTCCTGCTCGACAATGAAATGAATCCAAAGATATCGGACTTTGGTTTGGCGAGGAGTTTTGGAGGTAACGAGAGCGAAGCGAATACAAAGAGAGTGGTGGGAACATAGTGAGTTCTCTTAACAAGTGATGATATTGACTGGATCTGGTCCATTTGCTTCAATAACTAATCATTCTTTTCAACTGCTTTCTTGCACAGCGGTTACATGTCGCCAGAGTATGCTATCCACGGGTTATATTCGATAAAATCGGATGTATTCAGTTTCGGTGTTTTAGTGCTGGAAATCATAAGCGGGAAAAGAAATCGAGGCTTCAGTCATCCTGACAGCCATTTAAGCCTTCTCGGATATGTAAGTTGGAAAGTTCATCAGATCTTCTTGTTCTATTATCTACAGTTTAGTTTCTAGTCTTATTCTAGACGACTGAAACAATCATGCAGGCCTGGACACTGTTCGGAGATCGAAAGGCTATGGAGCTGGTTGATCCATCGATCACATCCACATTCAATCTTATGGAAGTTTTGCGATCGATCCATGTGTCTTTGCTGTGCGTTCAACAGAATCCGAGAGATAGACCGGAGATGTCGTCGGTGGTTATGATGCTGGGCAGTGAGAGCACATTGCCTCATCCTAAACAGCCCGGTTTTTTCAGCGAGGGGTCTTTTTCGGAAGCAAGTTCTTCAAGCGGCGGCAAGCACCAAATATATTCTGCCAACCAAATGACTATTTCGTATGTACAGCCTCGGTGATATAAATCTGTAATTACAGTTTTGTATGTATTGATCTTATATGAACGCAAGAAGATCATGGCGTTCGTATTGAGGGTCATCTCTTAATCTAAGAGTTGCAAGACGTTACAGGGACATACAAAAGATTGCACCTTTTGTTCTTCCAAATTTCAGGCGATGCCAGTCAGAAAGCGAAAACTTTCAGGGTATTCTTTGGTTATGATCTTCCAGTAAAGAACCCCTTCAATACCTTACTTGAATACCCGCGCTTTCACATCTTCTTAACCCGAAATGGCTGACGAAGATATAATTAGGGAAACGTGACTTAGTATAGAAAATAGCTATAGAAGTGAAAAAGTAGCCATGACTGCAAGCGAAATCAGTACCCAGTAGTAAACCTTTGCTCTGTCCAAGTTTGTACAACTGTGTTTCTTCTTTCGACTGTGTCAAAACAACCATGTCCCTCGAATGACAGCCTGCATTATGGCGACATCGTTTAGCTCAGATGCACCTAACACAGCAAAAAAGAAAAAGGACTTCGCTTCCCAATATAGTCTGAAGATATTTGACTGCGGTTCACCGAGATGTTTTCTGACGTGATGAGAGGGACGGGAACCAAACACAAAGAGACTAAAAAAGTTGTCCGAACATGCTGAATTCTTGAGTAAAACATCTGAACTAAGCTTGATTTGCTTCGCTATCTAATTATTCTGTTTAATCGATCTGGTGCTTTAGTCCAAGTTGCCTCTATAGTTTTGACCTTGGGGTCGAGCGCATTGCCTCAGCCTAAACAGGTCTGCTTTTTCGTTGAGGAGATCATACGGGAAACAAGTTCTTCGAGTTGCGGTGAGTACCCAATATTTTAGCCCAATGAAGTGGCCATTTCCGGTGAAAATCTAGACAGACAAACTTATGGTGTTTAGTCAGACATTATGAAGTTCTTACTTTCATTTATTATGTCAAGAAGATATATCACAGAAAGGACCAGCTTACATACATCAGTGCCATATGGTTCTTGCACCTTGTATCACATAATATTAAATGTTCCATAAGGCTGCAATCCAAAGAGTTCCAACAGTGTAGAAGCAGAACACAATCCCACATCCATTAGTATAACAGGTCAGGCTGCGCAAAATCATATCTTTACCCGATCCAGGCCCGATTTCCCGTCGAGTACGCTGCTCTGTTGAAGTTCCAGGTAGTCTTTGTATTTCATCCCGATGTACACAGCTCGGTTGTTCTCGCCATCCACCAGCTGCTCCGCTGGCATGACCACAGTGTCAGGCGATGGTCCGTTAGATACAGAGATCGACATCCTTGTAGCCTTGTTGTTCACGACAGCTCGATGCAGAACACTCTTGTATTTCCCATTGCTCATAATCTTGCTCAGTTGATAAGTGTCAACAGAAAAAGTTTTAGTTGCAATAAGCTTTATTGGTTCAATAAGAAAAGAGTAGTAAATCACAAAGATCCGTATCTACTTTTGAACTTATTATTATCCAGTGAAAGAAACAAAGAGAAAAGAGTCTGTTTCAGAAAATTTATAGGACAACTATATGAACTATGGTCTTATGTATAATAACAATGTCCCATCCATGAAGATAAACACTGTATCTGCATGAGTAAACCAAGGCACACAGTACACACCAAGATTTGACACAAATCCGGCCTCTATTGGAAGACAATGAGGGAGATTAGAAAGATGGAACATGAATTTCTATATATGTACCTCTAAGTGATCACCAGTGTTGATCAAAAATGCATTCGGAATGGGATCGATTTTGACCCACTTCCCGCCATGGTGCACTTGGAGGCCGCCAATTCCATTCTGCATGAGGATGGTCAACAGGCCGTGGTCTGAGTGTGGTGGCATGCCCATAGCAAGTTCTGGCTGCGGGCATGGCGGATACAGATTCGCCGTTAATATCTGTAGGCTCGATTCCATGTTCATTGCCTCGTCGATATAGCCCGGTTCGAGTCCTAGGCTTTCGGATATACCCTTGAGCAGTCCCCTAACTAATTTCCGGACTGCCAAAGAGTATTCTGCTGAAACTTCACTGCAACAAACATTGCTTTCATTCATCAGAGGAAATGCCATGGTGGTGTTATGTTCATCATTATGGATGTCGCAAGTTTGTGTCAATCTTTTATGTGGCATGCTACTGATTGTCCTGCATTATCAAATTGAATCCTCAAGTTGTTGATTTTCTCTAGGGGTACAAAATTCTGTTGTTGTTTGCCATCAAGACGATCCAACATAATGCTATCCTAACATAAGGATCGTGTGGTTTCTATTGCTATGTTTCAAGATTACCAGATTTCTGGATAAATATAGAGCTATTATACAAGACTATCAAACTGGAACCAAAGATCCTGAAGAGGTTGCGCATCGGACGAATTGAAGTCATTTCCAGTTCAGATCCCATAAGATCAATTGAGGGGTCAAGTGCTTCATGTAGATATGGCAAATCTGGCATCCAAATCATGACATCTCGCATTTTGGTAACTCTAGAATTCAAGTCCACCATCGAAGTGGACTTGTCTTACATATAGACAGATACTGGAAGTAGTAGTCCAGTCGAAGATTTCGATTCCTGTATTACCAGGGAAGAAAGTTTTGTTCAATTTCCTCATCATGCTTTCTTTTTTCTGATATATCTAATAATTCTCCGCTGCGCACAAAGATGTCGATGAACTCTGAAGTACCATGTCAAAAGATTGTCATTTCCCTGGATCTACTAGGATGGACCCGCCATCACTCAATAATGCTCCAGAATCTCTAACTTGTATAAAATGACAAAAGCATAATATGCTATGGAGTCTTTGTCAAGAGCCTACTATCTCCACAAAGAGAGAGAGAGAGAGAGAGAGAGGATACCTGAAGCCTTCTGGTTTGGTAGGGCTGTGAAACTTTGGATGCACCCTCACCTTCAGAAAATCTCGCCAGAAAAACACCTTGTCGACCGAAGCATTGAAGCTCGTCCCGCATCTTATTGGGTCCAACACGTGCTTCCCTTCGAACTCCCTCTTCTCCTCCTCTGTCAGATCGAAGAATCCTGTCAGCACGTCGAACATCGCCTTCATTTGGCTCTCGGAGACTCCATGGTTGATCACCTACTCCACATAACCCAGGGGCCATGATCAATACATGGCATACAAGACACTGCCGGATCATGTACAGAGAGTTTGTGTCATACTGATCAAGAATGAATCCAGCTTTGATACCAATTTACGTAAAATACATTCATAAAGAAAACAAGCTTTCGGATTTGATTTTCATGCAGCGCCCAATCCCTCGAAGTCCAAGGCATGAGAAATAATTTCTCATGAATTTTCATAAGCTCTAGCGTGAATGAACAATCATCGGTTGAACCAGCCAATTCAATTTAAACTGTTGCTAGTCTGTTCAGTACTCATGACAAGTTTGATAAGCCAAAGCTGATCAAAGATTACCAACCGTTTGTTTTGCCTCTTCGCGACCAAATAGAACAAAGAAAAGTACCATGAAGCAGCTAATGAACAAATGAACTAGCTAGGAACAGATGTACCATGAAGAAGCCCCAGTCTCGACAAGCCTTTGCAAGATCCGCGACAACTCTAGACCGTTGATCGGGATTACTCGAGGAGAGGAGAGAGAAGTCGATGACGGGGATGGAGTCATCATGGTCGGGATGAACGGCATGATCACCGGAAGTGCAGGTGAAGGCGTAGTGGGAGGGGATGGAAGTGAGGTTGGAAGTTTCAGCTAGAGCCTTGACACTTGCTGCTTTGAGCTGAGAAAGATTTGCTTCTTGATGGTGTGGAGCGACTTCACAGACGGTAGCCATTTGAGAAGAAGCTCTCTCTCTCTCTCTGTCTCTCTCAAATCTTCAGTGCATGTCTATAGCAATAGCAGAAGGAGAAGTTCTACCACATAAGAAGATGAAAGAAGAGTTCTTTGGTAAACTCACCGAGACCGCCACGTGGCAGCTCTTTTGCAAACAGTAAATGCGATCCCATTTGCAACATCGGGTGCCTGAATGTCCAGGTCTTTTAGAGCATTCGAGCCACCAAAATAGTCTACCTCCCCCTACTGTGACCGAGCTATATTTTTCGGGTGGGTGGTTTCAGGGTTGGTTCAGGTTTCATTTGGAACTGTTGGGGTTGTCCCATATCGATTGTGGAAGGGGCGGGTTGTCGATTTATAAGTGTGTGGAAAGCCTTATCTTTTGAGCTAGCTTGTGGGATGAGAGATGCTCAAGACCACCCAACACTGGTATCAGAGCCCACGTAGATACGGGCCACGTAAATACGGGTTGTCCCTGACTCCGACCCATGGTTTGATATGTGATAGGGAGATTAGATACGGATTGTCCCTACCTCCGACCTATGGTCCCGTAGATACGGGTTGTCCCTGCCTCCGACCCATGATCCAATATGTGAGGGAGAGATTGTTGGAGTTGTCCCACATCGGTTGTGGAAGGGACCGGTGGCCCTGCCTCCGACCCATGGCCCGATGTGTAAGGGCAACACTGGTATCCCCACATCGGTTGTGGAAGGGACCGGTGGCCCTGCCTCCGACCCATGGCTCGATGTGTAAGGGCAACACTGGTATCAGAGCCCAGGTGGTGGCCCTGCCTCCGACCCATGGCCCGATGTGTGAGGGGGAGATTGTTGGGGTTGTCCCACATCGGTTGTGAAAGGAATTGGTAGTCGGTTTATAAGTGTGAGGAAAAACCTCAACCTACTGTCGAAACCGATTTTCTAATTTTAAAAACCTGTAACCTACCCTACATATCGGGAAACATGAAATCTATCATGTCACAAGTTCTAGGATCGGTTCTAAAGTCTTACCCAAGTTTCACTTATATTCTTAATTAAACGATTGCAGTGAAAAAAAAAAAAAAAAAGAGATCACGACAAAGATCCACTTATGTCATGCCCGATAGGAAGCTTCTTCATTTTGTTTAGCTCTGTGAAATGATGGTGAGCCAATTCAAAGGGGTTCCCAAATTGTATCCCACAATTTTCTTTTTGTTCTGATGATTAAAAGGGTTTTCACACAGAGACGTGTGAACAAAGAAACCTTTTCTTTCCATCAATAGAGAAAAAACAATTTCCTCTAGACATGATTTAGCAAGCCATTGAAATTGCCTAAAGGAGCAAGATGTTCAGAGATTCACGCGGCGCAGAGCGAGCCCTCACGCAGGAAACAGAAATGTTCGAAAAGAAAATCAAACATAAGCACGATGATACAGGTCAGGGTTACAGCAAACCGGAACACAGGTGGCCGATGCATCCGAGTGTTCATACTAGAAACATGTTCTTCGAGTTGCGGCGAGGACCCGATATTTTAGCCCATTGAAGCGGCTATTTCCGGTGAAAGCTAGACAGAAAAATTTGCTGGCTCATACTGACCAACCATCATGATTTATAGAACTACAAACTTACGGTGCAGAGTCAGACATTATGAAGTTCTTGCTTCCACTTATTATGCCAAGAAGATACATCACAGAAAGGAGCAGGTTACACGCATCAGTGCTTTATGGTTCTTGGACCTTGCATCACATAGCATTAAACGTTTCGTGAGGTTGCAGTCCAAAGAGTCCAAACAGTCTAGAAGCAGAACACAATCACACTTCCATTTTATCATTGAATACGTCCTAACAGTTCAGGCTGCACATAATTATATCTTCACCCAATCCAAGCACGACTTCCCATCGAGTACGTTGCTCTGGTTAAGTTCCAGGTAGTCCTTGTATTTCATCGCCATGTACATGGCTCGGTTGTTTTCACCATCCACCAGCTGCTCCGCTGGCGTGACGACAGTGTTGGGCGATGGTCCGATAGATTGAGCGATGGACATCCTTGTAGCCTTGTTGTTCACAACAGCTCGATGCAGTACACTCTTGTATTTCCCATTGGTCATTATCTTGTATAGTTGAAAAGTGTCGGAAAACAAAAATATCAGTTGCAATTAGGTTGACCAGTTCATTGCGAAAAACAACTGTAAATCACAAGGAATCATATCGACTTTTTAACTGATTAATATCCAGTCAAAGAATCAATGAAAGAGGAAAATGTTTCATCAAACAAGATAACTACGTGTACTATAGTTCTTTTGTCTAACAAAAGTCCCTTCCATAAAGACCTACATTGTATCTGCATCTATAAACCAAGGCACACAGTACACACCAAGATTCAAAACAAATTGGCCCGCTCCTGCAAGAGAGATGAGGGAGATTAGAGAGATGAAACATGAACTTCTATATATGTACCTCGAGGTTATCAGCAGTGTTAACCAAAAAGGCTTTCGGAATGGGATCGACGTTGACCCACTTCCCACCGTGGAGCACTTGGAGGCCACCAATTCCATTCTGCATGAGCATGGTCAACAGGCCGTGGTCTGAGTGTGGTGGCATGCCCATAGCAAGTTCTGGCTGTGGGCATGGCGGATACAGATTTGCCGTCCATACCTGTAGGCTCGAATCCATGTTCATTGCCTCATGGATATAGCCTGGTTCGAGTCCTAGGCTCTCCGATATACCCTTGAGCAGTTCCCTAGCTAATCTCCAGACCGCGCCAGAGTACTCTGCTAAAACTTCACTGGAACAAACATTGCTTTCATTCATCAGTGGAAATGCCATGGTGGTGTTATTTTCATCATTATGGATGTGCAAGTTTGTGTCACTCTATCTTTTATCTGCTATGTTACTAATTGTCCTGCTCTATCAAATTGAATCATCAAGTTGTTGATTTTCTCTAGGCGGACAAAATTGTTGTTGTTTGCCATCAAGACGATCCGAAATAGTGCTATCCTAACATAAGAATCATGTATTTTCGATCGCAATGTTACAAGATTGCCAAATTTCTAATATATCTAACAATTTTCTGCTGCGCACTAAGATGTCAATGAACTCTGAAGTACAATGTCAAAAGATTGTTATTTCCCTGGATCTACTAGGATGGACCCGCCATCACTCAATAATGCTCCAGAATCTCTAACTTGTATAAAATGACAAACGCATACTATTCTATGGAGTCTTTGTCAAGAGCTTACTTTCTCCACAAAGAGAGAGAGAGAGAGAGAGGATACCTGAAGCCTTCTGGTTTAGTAGGGCAGTGAAACTCTGGATGCACCCTCACCTTCAGAAAATCTCTCCAGAAAAACACCTTGTCCACCGAAGCATTGAAGCTCGTCCCGCATCTTATGGGGTCCAACACGTGCTTCCCTTCGAACTCCCTCTTCTCCTCCTCTGTCAGATCGAAGAATCCTGTCAGCACGTCGAACATCGCCTTCATTTGGCTCTCGGGGACTCCGTGGTTGATCACCTACTCCACATAACCCAGGGGCCATGATCAAATACATGGCATACAAGACACTGCCGGATCATGTATAGAGAGTTTGTGTCATACTGATCAAGAATGAATCCAGCTTTGATACCAATTTACGTAAAATACATTCATAAAGAAAACAAGCTTTCGGGTTTGATTTTCATGCAGCACCAAATCTCTTGGAGTCCAAGGCATGAGAAATAATTTCTCATGAATTTTCATGAGCTCTAGCGTGAATGAACAATTATCGGTTGAACCAGCCAATTCAATTTAATCTGTCGCTAGTCTGTTCAGTACTCATGACAAGTTTGATAAGCGAAAGCTGATCAAAGATTACCAACTGTTTGTTTGGCATCTTCACGACCAGATACAATGAAGAAAACTGCTATGAAGCAGCTAATTAACAAATGAACTCGCTAGGAACAGACGTACCATGAAGAAGCCCCAGTCTCGACAAGCCTTTGCAAGATCCGCGACAACTTTAGACCGTTGATCGGGATTACTCGAGGAGAGGAGAGAGAAGTCGATGACGGGGATGGAGTCATCATGGTCGGGATGAACGGCGTGATCACCGGAAGTGCAGGTGAAGGCGTAGTGGGAGGGGATGGAAGTGAGGTTGGAAGATTCAGCTAGAGCCTTAACACTCGCTGTTTGGAGCTGAGAAAAATTAGCTTCTTGATGGTGTGGAGCTATTTCACAGACAGTAGCCATTTGAGATGAAGAGCTCTCTCTCTCTCTCTCTCTAAAATCTTCAGCGCATGTCTATATCAAAACAAAAGGAGAAGTTCTTCTACATAAGAAGATGAAAGAAGAGTTCTGTGGTAAACTCTCCGAGACCGCCACATGGCAGCTCCTTTTGCAAATGCGATTCCGTTTGCAACATCTGATGCCTGAATGTCCGGGTCTTTTAGAGCATCATGCAGTTCCTCCAAGCCACCAAAATATTCTGTCAAATTATGTCTCGAGTTTAAATCATTTGCGAAATCTGATCCGGTTGAATACTCCAAGTTTGATCGTGAACTGATTCACTTACCTTCTTTGGGCACAAGGTTTATCTTGAGCGTGAAAGGCCTCTGCCACTAGAAGACAAAGAAGGGGGTCCACAATCTTATAATACTAATGTATGGTGGTGAGTTGGTCGGCCAGAGAGGAAAGAAAATAAATTAAAAAGGAAAGAAAGAGGGTTTGTTTTCTTTTGGGTTTCTTTCCTGATCGCCGCCACGAACAAATTAAAAAGCGGGCGTCCTGTCTTTTGTTTTTTTGGACTACCGACGCCGCACTAGAAAATAAACCGCACGGAGAACGAAGCGTAGAACATGAACGACGTTCTTTAGTCAGCCGTTCGTAGAGCAAATAAGAAGAGTACTGTATTTTCTCCCTATGAGTTTTTCTTAGCGAGTTCTCTATAAGAAATTACGAGATAATATTTGTGAGTATACTTTGGACTTAATTTAGGTGTGAGAAACACTTGAGCGTATGAGCGATTGTAACTCTAGTTCTCCGATTATAGTGGATTATTATTGCTGGCTCTCCCCGTAGGCGTAGGTACCGACATTCGGACAGAACCACGTAAATCTCTGGCGTCCTTTATTGTTCCTCGTAATTTCTCTCGTGATTTTGTATTGACATATTTGCAAGATCCGTTAGCGTTTCCGCGTTATATCTCAACAATTGGTATCAGAGCCGATGGTTGATTGGTGGCTCACTCCTAATATATATCGGTGTTTGGTGAATATCTCAAAGAAGGAATCTAGTGACCAACGCAGTTTCCGGGCCGAGCGGGCCCTATGGGCGTTGATGGATATTCAAGTTGAGATATGTTGGTGTAGAAGGATACTTGAATTAAGGGAGAGCAGACCTAATACTGGAGCTCACACGTGAGGGGGAGATTGTTAGGATGCACATGTGAGTTGTGTTAGAGAAGTCCACATCGAAGAATTGATGTGGTCTAGAATAGTTAATATATCCAAGTTGGCCCATAACTCATTGGCTTAAGATTTTGAGTGAAAGTGGGTTCAACTGGATATGTTACGGGCTCGGACTTAGGCTCTCTCTTGGCAATTTCCCTAGGTGAAGGTATCGGACTTCTACTGCGTGCTCCCAACAATTGGTATCAGAGCTTGGGATCAGATTTCTGGATTGTGATTTGGGGCTATTGCTTGTCTGATTATTATCTGGATATTCTGTTATTGCTATTATGTCTGGAGTGAAAACAGAAATTGAGAAGTAAGGTTTAGCAGAAGCATCTGGATATTCTGTGATTGCAATTATGTCTAGAGTGAAAACAGAAATTGAGAAGTAAGGTTTAGCAGAAGCATTGGAGGGTAAGGCTAAGTTGCCCAAAACAAAGAGAGATGCTGAAAAGAATGTGTTAATGAGGAAAGCCAGGAGTTTAATCCTGTTGAATTTATCGGATGAAGTGTTAATAGAGGTAGGCGAGGAGAAAGATACTGCAGCGTTGTAGGCAAAACTTCAAGCGCTCTATGTTACGAAGGGTTTGAACAATCGCTTGTACATGTTGAAGATAATGTTTCAGTTTATATATACTGAAGGTACATCTATCAGAACCCATCTAGATGAATTTAATAAACTCATGATGGATTTGAAGAACGTCGGTAAGACTCTAGATGATGAAGAATAGGGCATGATGTTGTTAGCCTCTTTACCAAAGTCATGAGAGCACTTTACTGATTCATTGCAATAGGGGCGTACTACAATTACTTTGGAAGAAGTAAAATCTGCCTTGTTTCCTAAGGAATGGCAAAGAAAGTTGCGAGATGACAGTCTAGCGCAGGATGTAACGCGGGGACTAGTGATCCGAGGTAGAGACAAACGAAGAGAGTCTGAAAGTAACAGATAGAAGAGCCGTTCTAAATCGAGGTCCAATGTTCGGAACCGTCAATATTATCACTGTAATGAGGTAGGGCACTACATGAGAGATTTTTCGAAGTCCAAGGGTAAAGCAGTTAAGGTGGAGTCTGTAGGCGATGGTAATATTGTTACCACAGCAGATAATAGTTCTAGTGATGCCGATGTTGTCTTAATAGTCGCCAAAAGTTCATCAGGTGATGATTGGGTGCTTGACTCTAGATGTTCTTATCATGTGACTTCTCATAGACACTAGTTTACTACCTATCAGTGCACGGAGGGTGGTAAGGTACTTATGGGACATAGTGCTGCTTGTGAAGTAGTAGGGATTGGAACAGTTCAGATTAAGATGTACAATGGAGTGGTGCAAACGTTGACAGATGTGAAGCATGTACCAGAACTGAGAAAGAACCTTATCTCATTGAGTGCTCTTGACAGGTTCGGATATCGGATTTCCGCTGAAGGTGGAGTTTTGAAGGTCTCTCGAGGTGTTCTTACTGTGATGCTAGGGAAGATAGACTGCAAGTTATATATCCTCCAAGGAAGGACAGTGATCGGCTCGTCTGCTAGATTCTCTAATACTTCAGGTCAGGATACAACATAGTTATGGCATATGAGACTTAGACACATGAGTGAGAGGGAGATGATTGTTATGAGTCAGAGGGGTCTACTGGGAGGTCATCGAATTGAGAAGCTGGACTTTTGTGATCACTGCGACATGGGTAGTCAGCAAAGAGTGAAGTTCAGTACGATAGTTCACTAGACCTCGGAGATTGTAGGCTGCTTACACTTAGACTTATAGGGACCTTCTCACGCTCCGTCCAAGGGAGGTGCCAGGTATGTTTTGTCTTTTGTTGATGATGTTTCAAGGAAAGTCTGGATTTGTCTTCTCAAGCACAAGAGCGAGGTGCTTGATCGGTTCAAGTCATAGAAGGCGATGATCGGAAAGCAAATAGGAAGAAAGATCATGTGCCTGAGAACTAGTAAAGGATTAGAATTCTGTTATGATGAGCTTGGTCAATTTTGCGTAGGGGAAGGCATGGTGAGACACCGCACTGTTGCCAATACACCGCAACTGGAAGGAGTTGCAGAATTGATGAACAGAATTATATTGGAGAGAGCTCGCTCTTTACTCTCCAATGCTGGATTAGATGAAGATTTTTGGGCTGAAGCAATTAATACTGCTTGTTGGTTAGTGAACAGATCACCATCACCATAAATTGATTGGAAAACTCCTAAGGAAACGTGATCAGGTAATCTTGCTGATTACACCGAACTAAGAGTGTTTGGTTGCCCTGCTTATGCTCGTGTGAGTGATGGCGCGCTGGAGTCGGGGGCAAGGAAGTGCATATTCTTACGCTATGCACATGGGGTGAAGGGATACATGCTATGGTGCACTGAGAAAGATTCACCCGATTTTATGTTCAGCGGAGATGTTACCTTTGACGAATCTGCTTTGTTTTAGAAGAGGAGTGAGAGATCATTTGTGGAGAAAGATCTGAACGGTGTACAGAAGCAGGTGGAGCTTCAGGTAGAGCCTAAAGATATTCAGAGTGCAATAGATGTGAAAGTGTCTGCAGAGTCGCCAGATTTCATAGCAGTTGATAGTTGCTTCGAGATCACAGATGATGAAGCTTCGACGTGGTCAGCGAAGGTGGATGAGATAGAGCGACAGTTGTATGCAAATATTAAAATATATAATTTGAGTGTAGTAGAGACGACTTCGAGTATGGAGATGTAGAGAGAGACTGTTGGAAGAAATTCTGTAAATACCCTACTTGCTGCATATTATAAATTGTCTAGTATGTCACAGTGTACTTGGATGGAGGTGGAGCAATTGTCCCATGCTTCACATGCTAGTACTGTTAGTTGTCTGAATTATGCCATGGATAGTACTAGGCTTGATCTATCACATGCAGTTAGGAAAATGTATACGATTAATCCAAGTATACATTGTGATGCTGTGAAGTGGATCTTCCTTATTTTGTTAGGGACGACAGACGTCGAATTATGTTTTGGAGAATGTAGTTCAGTCAGTGTGGCAATAACTAGGTTTGTGAACCTGGGTCATGCAGGGAACCTGAAAGATGGTCGATGGCTGAACAGCTATGCCTTTACTTTTGTTAATTATGCTATGAGTTGGAAAGCATCGTTGAGAGACACTATGGTCTCGTTGACAACTGGGACTGGAAACATAGTAGAAACATAAAAAGTTGAAGAGGCTGTGTGGTCTAATGACTTGGTTAGTGATGTTGACGTGGGACATTTGATTGATGTAATGTTCGATAGAAGTCAGAGATGTCATTTGAGAATCAAGTTCATTGGTGATCGAAAATTTTGCGTCAGATATAACATGTCAGGAAAGAATGTGATCGAGAAGAATTTTCTTGCGATGGAAAATCTTATGGGCATGTGGACCGACTTCATTCCTCTAAACAAGTTCAAGCTCTGCTTGAGCTTGATGGACATCTGTGATGGTTGAGCGCCCGTCGGGAGCGTTGCGAGAGCAGCATGAATGATGAGCATTATGATTTGACTTCGAATCAAGGTGGAGATTGTTAAATTATGTCTCAAGTTTAAATCGTTTGCGTAATCTGATCCGGTTGAATACTCCAAGTTTGATCGTGAACTGATTCACTTACCTTCTTTGGGCACAAGGGTTATCTTGAGCGTGAAAAGCCTCTGCCACTAGAAGACAAAGAAGGGGGTCCACAATCTTATAATACTAATGTATGGTGGAGAGTTGGTCGGTCAGGAGGAAAGAAAATAAATTAAAAAGGAAAGAAAGAGGGTTTGTTTTCTTTTGGGTTTCTTTCCTGATCGCCACCACGAACAGATTAAAAAGCGGTCGTCCTGTCTTTTGTTTTTTTGGACTACCGACGCCGCACAATAAAATAAGCCGCACGGAGAACGAAGAATAGAACGTGAACGACGTTCTTTGGTCAGCCGTTCGTAGAGCAAACAAGAAAGAGTATTGTATTTTCTCTCAGTGAGTTTTTCTTAATGAGTTCTTTGTTAGAGATTGCGAGATAATATTTATGGATTTGCTTTGGGCTTAATTTAGATGTGAAAAATACTCGAGCGTACAAGCGATTGTAACTCTAGTTCACAAATTATGGTAAATTATTATTGCTGGCTCTCCTCGTGGACGTAGGTACCGACATTCGGACCGAACCACGTAAATTCCTAATGTCCTTTATTGTTCCTCGTAATTTCCCTGGTGATTTTGTATTGGCATATTTGCAAGATCTGTTAGCGTTTCCGCGTTATATCTCAACACTTTCCCCCACTGTAACCAAGCAAAAATTATCGGATGAGTGGTTTCAGGGTTGGTCCAGTCCATGTTCCACCTGGAACCTACCGTCGAAACCTATTATTTAATTTTTGAAACTTGTAACCTACCCTACATATCCTGGAACATGAAATCTATCATGTCACAAATTCCAGAGTCAGTTCCAAAAATCTTACCCTGGTTCCATTGTATTCTTAATTAAATGATTGCAGTAAATTATTACCTCTAATGACCATCATTTTGCGACTCGTGCAAATTAGCTTACCAAATTCGATGATTACAGTTTCTCCCAAAAGTGATTAAAAAAAAATAGAGATCATGACATAGATCTACGAGTGTCATGCCAGATAGGAAGCTTCTTCATTTTGTTTAGCTCTGTGAAATGATGGTGAACCAATTCGAAGGGGTTCCCAAATTGGATCCCACGATTTTCTTTTTGTTCTGATGATTAAAAGGGTTTTCACACAGAGACATGGGAACAAAGAGACCTTTTCTTTCCATCAATAGAGGAAAAACAATTGCAACCATCTATAAGACTTTCCTAAGACTCCCACTTTAGGGAAATAGCAAGCCATTGAAGATTCATTGCCTAGAGGAGCAAGATGTCCAGAGATTCACACGGCGCAGAGCGAGCCCTCACGCAGGAAACAGAAATCTCCGAAAAGAAAATCGAACATAAGCACGATAATACAGGTCGGGGTTACAGCAAACCAGAACACAGGTGGTCGATGCATCCGAGTGTTCATACTAGAAACATGTTCTTCGAGTTGCGGCGAGTAGCCGATATTTTTAGCCCATTGAAGTGGCTATTTCCAGCAAAAATCTATACAGAAAAATTTGCTGGCTCATACTGACCAACCATCATGATTTATAGAACTACAAACTTACGGTGCAGAGTCAGACATTATGAAGTTCTTGCTTCCACTTATTATGCCAAGAAGATACATCACACAAAGGAGCAGGTTATACGCATCAGTGCTTTATGGTTCTTGGACGTTTGCATCACATAGCATTAAACGTTTCATGTGGTTGCAATCCAAAGAGTCCAAACAGTCTAGAAGCAGAACACAATCACACATTCGTTTTGTCATTGAATACATCATAACAGTTCAGGCTGCACATAATTATTTCTTCACCCGATTCAGGCACGACTTCCCATTGAGTGGGTTGCTCTGTTGAAGTTCCAGGTAGTCCTTGTATTTCATCGCGATGTACATGGCTCGGTTGTTTTCACCATCCACCAGCTGCTCTACCGGCATGACGACAGTGCTGGGCGAAGGTCCGATAGATTGAGGGATTGACATCCTTGTAGCCTTGTTGTTCACCACAGCTCGATGCAGGACACTCTTGTATTTCCCGTTGGTCATAATCTTGTACAGTCGAACAGTGTCGAGTCAAAAAATTTAGTTGCAATTAGCTTGATCAGTTCATGGGGAGAAACAATAGTAAATCACAAGGATTAGGAAAATGTTTCAGCAAATAAGATAACTACATGTATATGTCCCTTCCATAAAAACCTACATTCCAAGATTTGAAACAAATTGGACCTCTCCTGCAAGAGAGATGAGGGAGATTAGAGAGATGAAACATGAACTTCTATAAATGTACCTCAAGGTGATCACCGGTGTTGACCAAAAAGGCTTTCGGAATGGGATCGACGTTGACCCACTTCCCGCCATGGCGCACTTGGAGGCCGCCAATTCCATTCTGCATGAGGATGGTCAACAGGCCATGGTCCGAGTGTGAGGGTATGCCCATTGCGAGTTCCGGCTGTGGGCATGGCGGATACAGATTCACCGTTAATATCTGTAGGCTCGAATCCATGTCCATTGCCTCGTGGATATAGCCTGGTTCAAGTCCTAGGCTCTCCGATATACCCCTGAGCAGTTCCCTAGCTAATCTCCGGACCGCCCCAGAGTACTCTGCTAAAACTTCCCTGGAACAAACATTGCTGTCATTCATCAGAGGAAATGCCGTGATGCTCTTTTCATCTTTAGGGATGTGACAAGTTTGTGTCACTCCATCTTTTTTCTGGTTTATCGCTAATTGTTTTGCTCTATCAAATTGAATCAGCACTTTGTTGATTTTCTCATGTTGTACACAATTATTTTTGTCTTACATCAAGATGATCGGACATAATGGTATCCTAATATAAGAATCGTGTAGCTTCTATTGCTATGTTTCAAGATTGCCAGATTTCTAGGTAAATATAGATCTACTATCCAAAACTAACGAACGAAAAAAAAAAAAAAAAAAAGCTGTGGGGCTTGTGCATCTGACAGATTGAAGCTGTTCGGTTCAGATCCCGTAAGGATTGATTGAGTGGTCAAGCGCTTCATGTAGATAGGGCAAATATGGTATTCAAATCACGTCATCTCCCACTTAGGTAACTTTAGAGATCGAAAGCGCCACCCGAGTGAATAGTCTGAAACATTGACAGAGACTAGAATTAATCGAGTCGAAGATTCGGGTTCTTGTGTTACTCGGGAACAAGAATTTGTTCAAGTTCCTCATCATGTTTTGTTTTTCAGATATGTCTGATAATTTTCTGCTGTGGGCTAAGATCTGGATGCATTGATAACTCTGAAGTACCCACCCTGTCAAAGATTATTTTGTCCTTGGATAAAATGACAATAATGCTCCAGAATCTGTAACTTGGATAAAATGACAAAAGCAAACCATTCCGTGGAGTCTTTGTCATTAGCATGATTTTTTTGTAACTAAAATCTCCATTGCATTATTGACCAGCTTCTGTGGCAAAGCTAATCCAGATCAGAAAAGGATGGTTCTTAAAACTTTTTTCCATTTTTACGCACTATTTCGAGATTCGCCACGTGTTCAACTTAGCAGCGACATCAGAATATTCATCACCTATGTTAAACTTACGACCTCTTCTATCACAGATAAAGCAAAACTACCACTGCATCCATATATGTGAGCAGATCAAAGATGCACCATGTCAAACTTAGCAGCTATAGCAACCGCATACTCTAAAGGCTCGACCTCGCCACATATACTGCCTGTGGTGATTACTGCGCTAGCACTTACTATCGTAGGAGTTTCTAATTGTAACTCCAACTTGGGTCGAAAACTTTATAGATCCATATAAATACTACCACAATCACTCCTATCCATAAGTGTTGACAAATCATCAAATGCAAATTTTATGCTGATAACATGTGAATTTAATTCCATGCACCACAACAGATAGCTCTGTTCACCTTGTGCATAGCCTAGAAATATGTCATTTCTTGCCCTGCACATCAGGCTTACCATCACTCACTGCGGCAATCAAATATTGTAAGAACAGAAAAAATAACAACGCTACCTAACCACACTTCTTCGGAAGTCCAACATCCAATCGTGGTTGATCGGATCCATTCACTAGTTAGCTCGCCGTATTAAACGCATTCCAGCCATACCAATATTGGAGAGTATTTTATGGGTCGTCTCAAGTTATGTTTTGCTCATCAGCTTTGTAACTTGGTATGGTTCACTAGCACTAACGTGACATCTTGCTATACCCTCCTTCACGCAAAATTCGTATAATAGCTCCGAGCAGAACTCCATGTTATAGTCATTCCGCATGTAATTGATCGTCTTACCAGCCTCATTTTTTTTGTCAAAGTTCTCAATGCCTAGCTTCAAACCCGTGGCCTCAACACAAACATCTAGGTCTTTCTCGAGTAGTCATCCATTAGCATAAATTCAGCGAACAATTAATTATTCCGGATATATACAATATTTGGTTCACAAATAGGAAATCCTTTCTAGAAAACCTATTTGAATTAGAAAACCTACTTATCGGATTTCTTTTATGGGCTCAAACTCGAGACAGCATTTTCAATATCCTTAAGATTCCTTTGCAAGAAAATTTCCTCATGGAAAAGGTTTTGTTGCCGCTGGACTGTAGCACTAGAGCTGCGGTTAGGACATATAGGTACCACTTTATTTAAAACCCTAATGATCACTCACCCACAAAAAATAAAATCAAATCAAATATGACCCTACTTCTTTCTTAACTCTCGCCCCACCCCTTCCTCTCCTAGATTCTTATCATTGACTCAGTGGTCTCTCTGTCTCCAGTTGGCTCCATCTCCCTCAAGGATGGCGCCAGATCTGGCTCTGTGGATGAGGTGGACTCGACTTTGGGAAGATAGAGAGATTCGTTTGGTTTTGTTTTGGGTTAGATTAAGGTGTTTTTTTTTTTTTTTGGTCAAAAAGATTAAGGTGTTTGAAAGGTAACTTTTTTCAGTTGGTTTAGGTAATGTCACTTCTCGTCGATTGCAGTAAAACATTGCCTCGATAACGAGCAAGGAAGTTCATCTTAAGTAAAACCCGATCTCGTAAAATACCCAATTAATAGTCATGGATGAGATGATATGGAAGCTAATATCTGGTTGGATTTCTTAAACATAAGATTCTTCGCATTAGACCTCTTGTTTTCAGAGAAAAAACACAGTGGTACCTCAAGCCATCTGGTTTGGTAGGGCAGTGAAACTCTGGATGTACGAAGACCTTCAGAAAATCTCTCCAGAAGAGCACCTTGTCGACGGAGGGATTGAAGCTCGTCCCGCATCTTATGGGGTCCAACACGTGCTTCCCTTGGAACTCCGTCTTCTCCTCCTCTGCCAGATCGAAAAATCGCATGAACGCGTCGACCGTCGCCTTCATTTGGCTCTCGGGCACACCGTGGTTGATCACCTACACACATATAAACCCAAGATGCCATGGTCATTACATAGCAGATAAGACCCTGTCCAATCATGCATAGACGAAGAATGACTGCAGCTTATAAACATGTAATAAAAGATAGATTTATAAAGAAACAAGGTGTCGGGTTTGATTTACGCGCAGCGCCAATCTGAGTCTAAGCGATGATTAATAATTTCTCATTAATTTTCTTTAGATCCGGCATGGATGAACAACCATCGGTTCAACCAGCCAATTTAATTTAAACTGTTGCTAGTCTTTTAAGTACTCATAACAAGTTTGATGAGCGAAAGTTGATCAAAGATGCCGACTGTCTGCTTTTAATGTCCGAGATAAAATAGAGTAAGAAAAGTACTATGAAGCAGCAGCTAATGAACTAGCTAGGAACATATGTACCATGAAGAAGCCCCAGTCTCGACAAGCCTTTGCAAGATCCGAGACGACTTTAGACCGTCGATCGGGATTACTTGAGGAGAGGAGAGAGAAGTCGATGACGGGAATGGAGTCATCGTGGCCGGAATGAACGGCTTGATCACCGGAAGTGGAGGCGGTGAAGGCGTAGCAGGAGGGAATGGAAGTGAGGTTGGAAGATTCAGCTAGAGTCTTAACACTTGTTATTTTGAGCCGAGAAGTATTATCTTCTTGATGGAGTGGAGCAGCTGGACAAACAGTAGCCATTTGAGATGAAACTCACTCACTCTCTCTCTCTCTCTCTCTCTCTCTCTCAACTGTGTATGTCCATATCAATAATGAAAGGAGTTCCGTATCACAGAAGAGTCCCTTGATAAACTCTCGGAGTCTCGGAAATTGCCATGTGGCAGCTCCTTTCTAAACAGTAAATGCGATTTCATTTGCGAAGTGATATGCCTTCTTGTCAGGGTTGATACCACGAAAAACCTCAAATCGATACATTTATGACAAATTTATCTCAAATTAATTATTGGTCAAAAAAATCTCAAACTGGTACACATATGACAAATTTACCCTCCGTTAGCTTTTGTTAAATTGTGTTAATACCACTAACAAACTCAAATTAATACACCTGTAAAAAAATGGAGGGTTAAAACTCTAAATTGGTACATCCGTCAATGTCACGTGTTATCCAACTCAGCAATTTAATGGTAAAATTTAACGGAAACTAACGAATGATAAATTTGTCACAGGTGTACCAGTTTGGGATTTTTTATGGTCATTAGCTTGGGATAAATTTATGAAGGTTTTTGGAGGTATTAACCCTAATTAGAAAAACAAAAAGAGAAGAGAAAAACATGTTTCATGCAGACAACTATCACATTGCATGCTTTGACTAGGGAACACTTGGACATCCCTTTCATGACTAGGCTCACCTCACCCGACTTAGAGAGGGCGTTTAGTTTAAAATGTTTCCTTCGGTACAGAGAGGGGGAATTGGCTCTTGAAAAGTTAGAGTGGTCGTGAATAAGAAAGGGACCAACCGAATGATAGAGATAAATAAAGGAAAGTGGAAAGTGACACAGCGAGAAAAACAAGAAGAAAAAGAGAGGAGAGAAAAAGCTGGTGAGTGTCATGGGGACCTCGCCAAGCTAAATTAGCTTTCGTTTCGCAGTGTTGGATAGGTAATTGAACTAGCTGTTCGATTCATCGGAGTAATTTTCGAATTTAGATCATAAATTCAAAATTGGATGAATTTATCGAATCGCTAAAAATTATATGACTTGGTTAGTAAACATGAGTTTTGAGATGGTTTTCTGGTTTTAGTTGTGGGTCATTGGAGATTGAGGTTGGTGGATTATGTTCATATCGTTATGATTTGAGCTCATTAAGGAAGTAAGTATGCAAATTGTTATCGGGACATCTTTCTGGGCCAAACCACCAGCTAATATAGGTAACTTGGAGCCTTTTTTGTAACAATTCTGTTCCCAAGAACAATTTCTAAGCAGAAAATGATTTTTCTAATTCTATTCTCGGGAATAGAGAAGTAGCTTTTTTTCTTCTTGTTTCTGTTCCCAATATGTTCCCTAGCCACTGATTTGTTCCCTGGAACAGAATAATTAACTGACGTTATCAAATAGATTTTTGTTCTTTTTCTATTCCTAGAACAAAAGAACATGAATCAGATAAATAAGAGCGTTACCAAATAGCCCCTTGGTTGCCTTTGTCACGTGCGTTAAGTGTGAGCATAGTTAGATATTGAGCATTACATTGATCAATGAAATGGACCATTGACATTTGATTTGATAGAAATTAATCAATGGAATGGACTATTGATGGTTGATTTGTTATTGTTAATATGATATTGTGGATTAAAATAACTTAGATAAATAATTTTGTTGTGAAAAGATATAACCCATTTTGATGTTTTACGTATATCGTATGCTAGATTTGCAAGTGGTGAGTTATAATATCGTTTTATAAAGTTGCATAGTGAATGTTCGATCTGCTTAGAAGAGATGTACTAATCACTGAGCTGTAGTCACTCACATCATTCATTCCAATCTTTTTCAAGTTGTTCAGAAAGCAACGAGTAGTATGAGAGTGATATCGACGGGAAACTTTGGGTATTTGGATCATGGGTATGAATATTGATAGTTGGATATTCATGAAATGCAGCCTGTTGAAGTTTAGTTTCTTAATTTGGTAAAATATATATTGTTAATGGATTTTGGAACCCTAACATGTAACCAGGTGACCATATATATATATATAAGAGGTTAATGTTGATTATGTTTGAGGTTGCGTACTTCGAATAAGAGGGCGATCATGTCATCTTTCCTGTTCGGGGTGTGACACTTAAAACATCTGACTAATTGCATTGGGCCACCAGACTCTGGAGTACAGGTTAATCATGGCAGCCTGCTCGGCTTTCTTAGGCCCTATCAGGCTCGATTAGCCCGACAGTAATCATACGCAAGCCTAGACAAGGATTTTTAAACTTGGTACCAAACCCAACTTGCCCATTGAGGTCTACTCTAGAGGCATGTCCTAGGAAAGTTGCCTTGATATGAAAACATCTAAGTACATTTACTTGATCTGAAATAATTTGCCAAGCTGATTTAGCTTAACAAATTCGAGGATTATTTTTCAAGAATGCAAATCCCGCATACTTTTGATAGCCAAGATAAAAGTCGTAATAGAATAAATTTTATCCTATCCCGTGTTTGGTTATTAGCCAAGATAGGATAAAATCGAATATAAAAGGAATATAACCCTAATAAAAATATCACATGGGGAAGGTGGGGGTGGATAGGATTTATATCCATGGCATAAAAGTTATTTTTCTTGACTGACAAAATACTAAAATTACAAAATTACATACAAGCTAGTATTTTGATTTTAATATAAAAATAAAATTCAAAATAACAAAAAAATAATAATGAATAATTTCTTATTTTTTATTTATTTCTATTTTTTATATTTGAATTGCCTTCTATTCTATAAATATTACTCTAAATTTATCCATTATCTATATTTATGACATATTTAGGTAGATTAATATAGTTTATAAATTTAATAAATTTTTTATCAAAGAATGGTGGAGGGAACAAAAAAGAGGAAAAATAATTAAAAAAAATTAAGTAAATAAATCTGATTTTAAATGAACAAATTTGAACTTGAAATGGATCTTTCTAATTCAGTTAGTCTCCTTCTCTATATCTTTAATTTATGTTGAAGCTTCACAACTCCCCTATTGTCTTTGTTCACGTCAAAGCTCCACGAAAACGACTAGAGGGTCTAAGTTTCTTCTTCTCCATAACTCTCTAGTTCACGTTAACAGTCCGCGGAAGCATCAAAAGAGTCAAAACTCATCTTTTCCATAGTTCTATGGTTCATATTAAAGTTTCACAAAAGTGACAAGAGAGTTGAAGCAATATACTTTGCAAAATTGCAAAAGTGAATAATCATAATTCTCTATTTCACTAGGATTGGTGTTCGCTGGCTGATCTACCTCGTCAATATTGCTATAGCCCATTTACATTCATTGTTGATCCGCTTTAGAATGCTATAATGAGCTCTTTTTTCTATTTAACATGTAGATCGTACAAAAAATTATGAATTGATCAATGGAAGTTATATGCATTTGTGCATTTCTTTAGCAGTGAATCATGAGAGATTCTTACCATCTCTGTTTGTTCATTTACAGCAATACATGGTTCATACCAAATAATGGACATGATAAGATATGCAAATATCGGGCTTTATAACTGCAATGCACCAAATAGTGGATAGGGCATAGCAAAATCCCTAGATTTTCTTATCCTATTATATCCTAAAAATCCAAACAACTAAACCCAACCAAAAGTGATGGAAAGAGAGATCATGACGTAAATTTACAAGTGTCATGCCACAAAGAAAGCTTCTTCATTTTGTTTAGCTCTGTGAAATCATGGTTAACCAATTCAAAGGGGTTTCCAAAGTGTTATCCACAAATTTATTTGTTTTGATGATTAGAAGGGTTTTCAAACAGAGACATATGAACAAAGGGAGCTTTTCTTTTCATCAACAGGGGAAAACATTTGCACTATCAATTTAACTTTAGAAAGGCTATTCTACTCAAGGAAATAGCAAGCCAATGAAGATTCATATCCTAAAGATGCAAGATGATCAGAGATTCACACAGTACAGAGCGAGCCCTGACGCTAGAAACAGAAACTTTCAAAAGGAAAATCAAACTTAAGCACAATAATGCAGGTTAGGGCGACGGCATTCAAAGCTACACCGAACCAGAACACAAGTGGTCGATGCATCCGAGTGCTCACAAGGCCCTATATCTACATTACGGACATAGACATGATTTGTTGAGCGAGACCTGGATCTTGTTGAAGGAGCTCCCTCAAGTTGTTCTCCACATCAGCCATTTGCTTCTCTAGGTACTCCTTTGAAGTCTGCAAAAAGAAAACGCGAATCGGCTTCTCTGATAAGAGACGATAATTCATTTAAAAAGTTACAGGAAAAAGAAAAACCCACATAGTAGCTCTAAAAGAACGACAGGGTACACAAGCACAGGTTTCAATATTTCTAAGAGAAAGTATTATCCTACCAAAGTCCGCTAAAACTTACTTTCTCATGAACAAAATGAACAGTATCACAATTATTTTGAAGAAAGATCCAAAAAATGACTTTGCTACCTTTGCATTTTATGACAGAAATATCATGGTTGGTCAAGAAAGACAAACTATGCGTACGAGTAACAATGATCAGATGGTCAATAACAAGCTTTACTTGGAAAATCTTGCAGATTGGACTTTTGAAGCGGATAAAATTTGAGTAGTTACATTTTTTCTCAATGTTAAGACCTCATTATATATATTAGATTCCTTAATACATTGATTGGTGGGATGGCAATGCACGTTTTCACATAGCCACATCTTTGAAGTAGACAAATGTACACAATACAAGAAGGCATAGGCAAGCATCTTAAAAAATGGGTCCATATGACTCATACAGTCATGACATTCGAGAAATACGTACCTACAACTTCGTTAAAAGTCTAATATGGAATAATAACATCATACACAAGCAAGTGAAGAGTATTACAAAGTTTCAAAAACTTATACTGGGACTATTTAACGAAAATTCAGGGTTAAGCACCAAAATGAAGAAACAAGGCCCTCCAAGCAATCGGGTTTCATAGTACAAAAATATCCACACCCGGTAGACTAGGCTAAAAGTCTCCAAGCACATTACAAACGTAATGGAGAATCACTACAACTAAAATATAACTACTTTCTGAAGCCATAGGGGTAAAAAGTACCTGTAATGAAGTTATAGCAGTCTCACTATCTTTAAGCTTTTGTTGCTGTTCATTCACTAAAACTGACTTAGGCTCTAAAAGAAACCTATAATAGATAAATTTTATGTGAGAAAGAGCTTCATCAAGAATAATAGAGATAAGGAAAAAGAGAGGAGGCTTTACAACAACTAGGACCCCTGTTTCAATGTATAACATTAGACAACAACACACAAAAACTATAACAGCCTTTAACGTGAGATATACTTTAACACTTCTGAACGTTGAAGCTTATATCAAAAGCTTTTAACCTGTTATATACATGATGAACTCTAGAAACCTCTAAAGGTTAGGCAAATAAGTCTGCAAGCTGATAAGACCTCGTATCAATCACATTCTATGGTAGTTTATTTTCAATTATGTGACACGTAAGCTCAATATGGAGGGAAACAAAGGGACTAAACATGAATTGAATGCCAGCTTGGTAATGACAGATGAGATTTATTTGATCTGAATGTCTAAAGCCAAATCCTTCTACGATGTGCTTCAACAAAGCAACTCACAAGAAGTAAGTGCCACGACTTAAGATACCTTGATTCAACACCCGACCTAGTAAAAGCAATGTTATATACCGTAACACAAATTGACCTTCAACAAATGAACAAGACCCCACTGGTCAACAATCTATCTAATCAAGATCTAGCCCACTGTTGATTAGAATAAACCTCGCGATCAAGATGGTCATGAAATTCATAAAGGAAATTCCCCCCAAAGCACCTTTAAAATATGAGAGTACTTCGAACTGCATCCATCTAAACCAGTCTAGGTGCTGCTAATCCACATAAAAAACCACTAGAATTCTATTTCACTAGCATGCAAGTCTACAGAAAAGTGAATAATTCAGTAGTATCTTCACAAATCAAAGTTAAGTACCACATAAGTAAGCCTTCACCCTGTGCTCTAGCCAATTGCTTGAACCATTTGTAGACTATGGGGGTGTCCATGCATTCTGCTCACTCCTCCCATATCCAAATGATGAACAAATGAAGGAATTTTTCTCTCCATTTCATGTCTTAAATAATCCGAGTTGAAAAATTTTAGGGCAGTTTTATTTGAGGAGAACTAAGATTGGGGTAGAATGGAGTATGTTGTGGCTCCAATGCCATGTAAAGAAACAAAAGGAGAGAGAGGAGAGAAATCTGGAGGCTTGACACAATCACGACCTCCTATTCACATAAATAATCTAAACATTTAAACTCATCGACCTAAAACATAGGTTAACAAGAACAAACCGATAATTCGCACAAGCTCATAATTTATCGTGTTAGATATCAGCACAAAATTGGATTAGATCCAGCACTCACGTTCTCCCTGCATAACAAAAAGATGAAAACATAGGATGTAAGAGGCACTAATGTTATAGTAATGAAAGGAAAATTCAGTCAGATGATTACGACAATTCTTGCCAACTTGTATAACAATTTCGTCAACTGCTTTGTACTCTTTCCAGACCAATCAAAATACTGTACCTACGGCCTTGTATGTGTTGGTACTGTCAGGTAGCTGTCCCAGCTCCTCCAAGGTTAAATAAGCACGCTTCTTTTCCGTTTCCTTATTTCGAATCTGGTTTTGCACCTGAAGAGTAACCAGTTACCATCACCGTCAATGTCATGGATATCGTAAGACACTCCAGACAATTAGTGTCCATTCAGCTACAACAATTTAGTATTGTTGAGAAGGTTAATGAACAATTTTATTGATCTCCACATAGATATGTTACTTCAAAAAAGAAAAGAAAACGAATGTAAGGAATCTTAAACCCATAAAACAAATGGATTTTGTCAGGTAAAGAATCCTGCAGAATTAAAATTCACAAAAGTGTCACGTATGCATCTTGATGTGCCAGTCTGAAGAGCTTCAAGACGTTACTCTCACATTCTCAGGCCGTCTGCAGTAGCATCATTTGCAACAGATAAATGCAAATGTTCCTTTTTGGAAAAAATGATCTTCGGTTTTCCACCACCATATCAATTCCTTTGAAAAAACTCAATCACATGAAAAGACCGCATTGAATAAAACGACATATTTCTCTGAGAATGGTTAGTTGCATTCGAGTATTGCGCCATACAATTAATATTTTATCGATTTCGTTGTCTAATGATGTGCTATGAACATCACTCTCCGAACAATTCAATAGTTAAAGGCCCCGGACATCAGCTCAAGTAATCAATGTGTTCAAAAGATATAATATATACTTGGTAATTTCTTTTCTAGCGAAATTGCTCAGAGATCCTTGAAAATGCAAAGCTCAAAAGTAAGCGATTCTTGAAATTCTATCTTTCAGACAATATAAGACCAAGTTAGTCAACAATGGATGAACTTACTTATGCAAAGGCCAAAGCCATCTAAGTAATATGATGCTCACAAGCATGCTCACTACTTTCCAAGATGATCAAAAGCTCTTCAAAAAACGAAATGCAAGAAACGAAACAATGTTGGCCCAAAGATTCCAACCTGCTTCAATTTTCCAGTCGTCTCAATCATGTGCCCTTGTATCTCCATAAAGGCCTAATTTAGAAAAATCCCATCAGTAACAAATTTAAAAATAAAAAAGAAAAACAGTTCGATCGGTATAGCACATCACTCCACAAGACTCTATGTTAACACAATCATGAGCAATTATACATGTAATGTTAGTCTGTCATTGTGAAAGAAACAAAAGAAAAACAAAAATCAGTAAGAAGCCCATAAGGTTAGTTTGTACTTCTTTGCCAAATTCAGTTCAGGAAACATTAGAGAAGCCATCAGTTTTAAGTTCTAAATTCACTTAGTCTGTCATTGCGAAAGTAACAAAGGAACATAAAAAGTCAGTAAGAAGCCCAAAAAGTCAGTTTGAATTTTTTTGCTAAATCTAGTTCAGGAAGCCTTAGAGAAGCCAACAATTTAAGTTCTAGAAATGGGTCAAAGATAATCTTACCGCTCTGTTCGCTTCGTCGGCCATTTTCCCTGATGAATTGTTCGCAGACTAGCCACCCAGACACTAACTGATGCAAGAGAAATCAGACCCATCGTTAAAACCCTCATCTTCTGGAGTATAACATCATCCACATTCTTATAAACAATCGAGCCAACCCGATACAGGAAAATACTTGAACTCAACTAGAGTCACTAGACTAAACTACTCTGAGCTAGAAACTCGACTCAAGCTCAACCAATTATCATTTTTGTAGCTAGTCAACCCCGAATTGGTTCACAATCCAGCCCCAGTGAGCTCAAAAACCCAAGGCACTAAGCCTTTTTCCTCCTCAAATACAAAAACAAGAATCAGCACCAACAATTAGATACAGGAACTTTCCACCATCTCCACATTTCTACAAGTAAATGATGAAAACAACTCAATAAAGCAAGCTATAAGGCATTGGTGAGGACGAATGGGCAGCGAATCGCACTTAGAGAGGGATCAAACAAGAACAAATAAGGGAAAGAAGACAGCAGCGAGATGATGGGTAAGCCACAAATCAGAGAGTGTTGGTCGACAGAGAAGAGAGAGATCAAGAACGCAACGACAGGAGAGAGGAGGAGGGAGATCGAAGAAACCTGCAAAAACCGAAACTTTGGGAAGAAGAGACGAGAGACCAGCAGGGTTCGAAGATGGTGCTGGCGGACTGTGTTGGGAAAATACCTCCTCCTTATGCGACAATTTCAAAGGGGGTACTCCCGTAAAAACCACAACAATTTTTATGGCTACATTTTTATAAAATGTTAATACCACAAAAAATTTAAAATCAATACACGTGTGATAGATTTAAACCAAACTATCGCAAAAAAATCAAATTGGTCCGTGAAAAATTTACCCTCCATTAATTTTCATTAAATTAGGTTAATATAGAAAGACCCCAAATCGGTACCCGTGATAAATGGAGGGTAAAAACCTCAAATTGGTACACCCGTCAACTACCACGTGTCATCTAACTCAGTAATTTGATAGTAAAATTTAACAAAAACTAACGGAGGATAAATTTATCATAAATGTGTCGGTTTAGAATTGTTTTGTGGTCAAAAAATTAGTTTGTGTAAATTTGTCACGGGTATACCAGTTTGAGATTTTTCGTGGTATTAACCATTTATAAAAAAAAAATCGAAATTATTCTTATCGACATTTGGAACACAAGTCCACTTGAATCGTAAAACTTTGAATGAATGGCGCAAATGGTTTCTGAACTTTGCCTCAGTGTACAATGTAATACCTGAATTTTTAATTTGTTCAATGCGGTCTCTGAACTTTACCCAATATGCATTGTCGCCTCTGAGCTTTAACTTTGTTCAATGCGATCCATGGACTTTTGGTACATGTTCAATTTAGTCCCTCAATTATATGAAAATACCAATATATTATAGTGCAGGGACTAAATTAAACATGTATCACAAGTCTGTGGACCACACGCACATTGAGATAAAATTCAGGGGCACATTCAACAAACTAAGAGTTCGGAAATCATTTTGCTTATTAGGCCAAAGTTTAAGAACTATTTATGTCATTATAATTTAAAACTTGCATTGACAACCAACTAGGAAAATTTTGCTAATCCCATCGTTTACCTTATACGAAATGTTATCGATTTTTATAATCTACGTGGCTGGCGCCATATTAGAATAGGGCCGAATAAAAAGATTTCAAAAAAAGAAAAAAAGACTGAAAGTTAAATAAAAGAACAAAAAAGCAAAGAGAGGGGAATCGCGTGAGGCAATAGGAGGCAACATCGATTGTCGCCTTTTGCCGGCGACCCTCACACGGCGGTCGCCTTTTGCCTTGCCCCCACCGAGAGAGACAAGCGGCCCTTGTCGGCTCTGGCCAAGGCACCGGCGAAGGGGAGGTGCACCCCTTAGATTTCCCTCTCTCTAGCGCCTTATGAGCATCACATATCTCCGAATTTAAAAAAAAAAAAAAGAAATAGCTAGCTAGAATTTACTTTCATGAAAATTTAAGGGAGCTATCAGAATTCCTCAAATGTACTTTTACATCAAGTTTTAGGACTTATTCTATGAGCGGCACAAACACATAATCAAATGTACTTGATTTTGGACATTACTACTTTGCATGCGTCCCCCCAGTTAGACCGATGAACTTACTGTCGGTACACAAGCCTTACTATAATGTAGCAACTAATTTAGTCTAAAACTTTTCAATATGGTCAATTTAGTCCTAATCCTTTTGAAGATTTTTTAATGTCTTCGTTCGACCGATTTTGGTAGGGAAATCGCTAACATGGCAGTCCAATCATCGTTGGTTGCATACGTGGCACGATCAACCCTGAAGTGGACGAATTTTGCAATTTTTTTAATTTTCTGAATATTTACTTCATTTTCTTTTCCTTTTTTCTATTCCTTTTGGCATGTGGCCAGTCTCAAGGATGGCCCACGAGTGACACGAGTGAAAAGGTAAATTAAAGGAAAAAAGAAAAGAAATTTTAAAAAAAAATACAAAAATCGTCCACTTCAGCGTCGGTCAGGCCATACCTCGACCGGGCCACATAGGAAGATTGCCATCCTTTTAGTGATTTGCCAAAATTGGCCAAAAAACTATATTGAAAAACCGTCAAAAGGTTTTGGACTGAATTGACCATACTAAAAAATTTTGGACTAAATTGGTCGCCGTATCATAAGTTAGGGCTTTTTGGATAATTTTCCCATGAACATTTCATTCTTTTTCGTCCATCAAAATGTTTATTTGTTTTAATTCCTAGTGCGACTGTCTGATCTTGCACATAACCTCATATTTAGCAACAACAAAAAATTCCCACCCTGCTTAAAGTTTCTCAAGTTTACTTTCAAATGACTACTTTTCCGCCATATGTATTGTTCAACGGGAAAATTTCAAAAAGTGCTCTCATTTTTTCAAATAAGGGGCTGAAGTGGACTTTGTTTCAAATAAGGGCCTAAAGTGCCATCATTGTCTCAAAGAATGGCCCGAAGTGGCTATGGTTGTTTTAAATAAGAGTCTGACCTCGCCAGCAGGCCAAATTTTCCAGCCGATCAAGGGCATTTTGTCAAAATGTAATTTTATCTTAATTTCATTAGTTAAATTAAATTAAAAAAAGTAATAAAAAAAAAGGAAGGAGCCCATTCTCGCCTATGTTTTTTTTTTTTCAAAATCTGTTAAAAAATAGAAAAAGGAAAAAAATAAAATAGTAAATGACCAAAATGCCCCTAACTAAAGTGACTTAGGCCTTTTTTTGAGACTAATATAGTCACTTCGGGCCCCTATTTGAAAAAATATGCACTTCAGGCCCTTCTTCGACACAATGAGAGCATTTCATGTTCTTATTTGAAATAAAGTCCACTTCAAGGCCTTATTTGAAAAAATGAGAGCACTTAAGATCCTTTTTAGAAATTTTCCCTTGTTCATCATAAGAAGTCGTGGTGTCTCATTGACGAATCAAATGCTTTACCTAATCATTAGTAAATACTCCACGCAAAATCAAGTCACTACATAGTCTTCATTGAAAAAACAAATCAGAGCAATCACATGCGTCGCGCGAGGGCCAATCTCTTTCTTCCGGATTTATCTCTCAACTCCGTTGTATCAAAAGCTGTCTAGACGGGAACGGTAAAATTACCAAAAAAGTCCTAAACCTATTGCAATTGTGCCAATTCAGTCATAAACTTATTTTTTTTTTACCGATTCAGTCCTAAACCTTTTGCAATTGTGCCAATTCAGTCCATCCGGCCAAATTTGACCGGCCAATGCTGACGTCGACGCCAGCCGGCGCTGGCCGTCTCGGCGACACAAACACGAACTCCGTGCCTCAATCAACAAGCTCAACGGAACCCCAGACAACTGGTAAATCGACGAGTACAGAGCGAGAAAAAGAGTACTGGAGAGCGAACCGGAGAAATTAGGGATTACAAGAGAGATGGGAGCACGAACAGCAGTAGGGGAGGGCAAAAAAAAAAGGAAAAATAAAAATAAATTTTTTAAAAAAATATTTAAATAATATGTTGTCGAATGGCTGGCGCCAGCCGGTATCCAAGTCGGCGCCGACCGGCCAAATTTGGTTGGATGGAATGAATTAGCACAATTGCAAAAGGTTTAGGACTGAATCAGCAAAAAAAAAAAAGTTTATGGCTGAATTAGCACAATTACAATAGGTTTAGGACTTTTTTGATAATTTTCCTCTCGGGAACTTCTCCATAATTCCAATCATTTATTGGTCTAAAACCATATTCTAACACATTTATTGGTATAAATCCAAAATGTGTTACCTAACTAGCTTAATTGAGTCGTAATAAACATGTCATTTTTAAATTTTAAATTTTGTTTTCTTTTTTCTTCTTTCCTTCAACCAAATCCGATGAGGGTCGCCGACCGACCCTCGCTCAGTGGCCGACAAGGCGAGGGCCACTACCCTCGCTCGCAGCGGACTAGGCGAGGGCCACGACTCTCACTCGCGGCCGACGAGGGCTTTGCAGCCTCGCCAAGCCTGGGCAAGGGTCGACAGTCGCTGGAATTAAAAGATAAATATATATATATAATTTAGTATTTTAAAATATTATACAAATTACCCATGGTGTTTAAGCAGTATATTTTATAAAAAATTTATAAGAAACAAATTCTCTTAGTTTGGATTAAATATGAAAATGTTTTAACAATATGGATCATCTTTGATATTACTCGAGCAATTTGCATTGCAATAAATGGACCATAAATAGGTTATATGGTCAATTTGGATTGGATCATTTATGACTCGACTCGAACCTAACCCGACCCACTCGATTGACAGGTCTATCGCTTAAGGTGACACATAGTCAATGCTGCATGGTTAAAGAACGAGTGTTGTAAATCACATTCCAATTGCAAATTAAAGGACAGACAATCCGAATAGCCTAGGAAAATGAAAGAGAACTATTAAGGCTGAAAGCCTAAAGCGCATTTTACTCCATTCAGCTCCAAGCACAACGCACATTAACCTTAGGTTCCCCTTTCTTGCATTACTGTGGTCCCACGGCCGGAGTTTTCGGATTATGTCCGACAAACACTAGTCAGGCCACAGGAATCTAAATGCCAGCAAAAGTACCCGGGACAAAACGGTTCCAACTGCATCTTTTTCGAGAGTGTTTAACCAACACGGAAGAACATAGCAGTCGCATGATGAATGATTTCACCGACGTTGGACGAACAAGATAACTAAATGAACTCATCATGTTGGTGAACTTTACAGCGACTTCATCTTAGGATTCAGTTACTGTAGGGCAGGTATGAAAACTCGAAACTACCATACCCCGAAGCCTAAAGCCAGATTATATAGCATGAAGTAGCCCGATTAGTCTCACGCGTTGTTTCTCATAGGCTAACAACCGATCACGTGAGAACATCTTGCAGTCTTTCCCACAAAAATAAAATCAGAAAAATGAACTCCTCTAGCTACTAAGCATGTGGCTCATGATAAAACCACAATGAAGGTGGGGAACATAGTTAAGGTCAGATGGTATCAAAAGCAAAATAAAACCAGAATCAAACATACCAAAGAAAATTGTAATGGGCAAACTGGCAAATAGACCGACACAATGTCGCTTCATGAGGCTCGCAGAACCCGGCGGCGATATTCGCCCAAAGCCCAAATTGGGAAAATGTTTCTGTAGGCCGCGTACGTTATCATACAGTTCTTGTTGAATACCCCCATAATTTCCTGTTAAGAGAAAAATGCATACACGACATTAAGCATCCACTATTAAATACAGAAACTACCACACTACAGCAACGGATCGATTGACACAAACTATGTCCAAAGGCAACCATATAGCAAAGTGATTTTTCGGTCATATTCATCCTAGGACCTAACTCACTCGCATACCGCGAGAAAAGCTGTGATAATGGAAAATGACATTTCCTTACTTGGTTACCTAAGAAGTGCCCTACCTTTTAAGAAACCTTATAACTACCAGCATGCACATAAAGGGATGTCTATGAAAGGAAAAGGAAAAGACAGAAAAAAAGCGATATCAGAATAGTTTTACCTCTTGGGGAAAATCTCCGTTCTCCATTTGGGAATTTATCAAACATCTAGCAGCTCGGTGCAATCGAACCGGGTTTCTCTCAGCCTGATAAATTGAATCGTAGTTTATAAGTAAATCAAACACCAAACATCAAGAATGTACAACATGTATAACTATGGAATGAAGGATATATGTGACACAAAAACCTTTTTCTCGTGAAAGGAGATCAAACAATTAAATATGATGTCTAACATAATTTGAATCAAGATCCATTGACTATCATAAGGAAACTATGTAGCCTCCAATAAGTGACATCAATTTTAGGTCACAAATAAAGAAAACAAAACATTGCAAACGATCTTTTATACCTGCCCAGCATCAATGAGTGCCAACATCGCCCAGCTAGTATTCACAACATGAGAACGGTCGCCCTCTAGATTTGTATAAACCTGTTGTTCATTTTGATCAGAGAATTGTGGTAAAACAATTTCAGTGACCCAAAAGAATTAGAGCATCAAACAAAAGGCTATGATCCTTATAAGCAGCCGCTTTTATATGTACGTCACACTAAAACAGTTTGATCTTTCATCATTAAAAAATATCTGTATAGAAAGGAAAGATTTTGATTGAGAGGAGAAACAGTTAAACATCACATAGTCTAGTTACTTTACTCCAAAGAAAGTGAACTTAAATAATAAAGGGATGAATAACTATAACAAAACTGCTCCATCCACAATATAAGGTAGAGCAATTATTGAAGAGTCTTCCAAATATATGCTCCAGGGGACCAATAGTATAGATAAGTGATTTCCATGCATCAGTTTGACTCGATGAACAACTAAGGACGTTTACTTTTAAACCATCAATGATTAGACAGAAAGAAGGTTTTCTAGCAATATGAAAGGTGGATGAATTCTATAAGCTCCTGAATTGAGAACTTCAATTAGAATTCAAATTGTCTAAAGTACAGAATGTGTTCGACAAAACTATATCGATCACTAGTGTCAGTGATAAAAGAATCATTGAAGTGCAATTTCTAGAGCACTCTAAAGCGAAACTTATGAACAAATAGACATTAAAAATACAAGAATGAAGGTGCTCCCGGAAAAAAATAAAAATTAGAAGAATATATAGAAAAGCTTGATGTGAAGGCATCTCAATTTGATCCACTACATAGTCTCGACTGAATAGGACTCGTTAAGTGGGGAACACACTGTCCTAGAAAAATTTAGCATCAATGAGGTGGACAAGCAATGTGACAGACTATTGAATAACTTGGTTTGAACTCTACTAGAAAGCAAAAATTGGTTGTGCGCAAATGGGAGTTTGTGCAAATAGAAGATATCTCCACAATTGCATCTAGTTCTCAGAAAAATGCAAGTTCAAATTTCGTGCTCATGCACTTGGTATCAGCAGTTTCAAAGTACCATAAAGACCCTAATCCAAAATTCTGGTGTTTGGTTACGCTTTCATCCCCAATGTCAATGTACCATGTCACACATCGTGAGATACTCAATTGACAGGTTCAAATCATAGCATTTACGTAATCATTTATTCCCGGTTTCTACGTACTCTGCTTCATATGCCTTCTTAGGCATGCATAGCTAAGATACTTTTGAAAAACACGAAAAACGCTACCTCCATCACAAAGCTGAAAATCAAGCAGGGAAGTCCATGACAAGCAAGAACTTGAGAATTCAATGAACATTCAGATAAAATCAGAGAGCAGACCTTGTTTTGGCATGAAAGGTAACTTTCTCCCCATCCACCAGAAGCAAGCTGCTTAGATAACAAAAATTCACAGGCCTTACGAAGGCTAGCACTATTAGTATAGCTCCTACCCGCAGCGACCAGCCCTAGCACTCCAAACCATGTACCATAGGTGAAGCAAACACCCCAAGACCCATACCTATTAAGCATTTAAACGACATAGCAATAAATACTCTCAACATGCAAAAGATTTAAGCAGTGACAATCTCAAGACCTGCTGCTGACAAAAAGAACCTGGTGAAGACCACTCAAAATAGAAAACCTATATCATGAGGATCTCCATCTCCTTATCCTCTACGTTTGATTCAATTCAATTACCAATTTCTTTTTCCCTTTTTCTGCTAATTTTATTCAGGCAGAGTGTCAAAAGGATGAAGACAAACCATGAGCCATCTGGTGCTTGTATCTCTTCGATAAACCTAGCAGCTCTCTCGATGCAATTCTGTATCTCTTCACGTCGATGCCCAGGATATAATTTCTTAAATGATGTCAAAGCCTGAATAGCAGCTGAGGTGCATTCCACATATCTACAAACCCATTACAATCATAGTAAATGCCTTTGCATGAGCAAGACTAGCAATAGTTTCCTGATAGAGAGTTTACGGTCTTACGGGTAATCAATAACAATGTCTCCAAAAGTTTCAGCTGGGTTAATCAACTGATACAGACAAATAGAAGGCTCAAGTTAAATTCAACTTTCATAAATAAGAGAAGGGGGGGGGGGGGGTTTATGGTGTGCAAGTATAAAAGTCATTGATCTGTCATTTGAATAGCGAGACACAAAAAAGAATGTATTACATCATCCCCTTAAGTGACTCGTGCAACAATTTGGTATTTAGAACTGGCAATCAAGCATGTCGGGTCATATGCACTTGGTAATTCTACGTAATAATGTTTTGGTATTCCAGTCATCTTTGGTTCCTACTTTTCTAGATTCGAGTCAATTCTGGATTCAAATCATAAGTTCAGGTTTTGTTGGATACGAAGTTCTTTCATGTGTTCCATGTTCAATACAATTGAAATAAGTTCTAGCCTCTAGGTTAAAGGGTTCATTTTTCCAGTTGAATAGGGGAGGGGAATAATTTGGGTTGGCTCAGCAGATCAACTTCTTTGTTCTCTAAGATTTACAATTTTGACTAGGAATACGAGTTCTGACATGATATTTTCTTTTCCCAACTGAAAATTCAAGCAAATAGCTTAAACTTGGGATATTGCATTTGATCATTTGATATTGATATTATGTCATGTACTGACAAATTAGAGGGACAAGCATTCAAATCTGTGGGTAGAAGTTTTTTTTTCTCATGTTTAACAGGCACTCACATGCGAAGCCACTGGACACTAGGACACTAGGAAAAAACACCACAAATTTTTCTACGCAGATAACAATTTTGTTCACCATCATACAAAATGCAGAAGATCAAACCTGCATTTTAGCTGGAATAGGAAGCAGGGATATCTAGCTCATATACTGCATAAAAACTTATCTATTTTTTCTTTTTCTCCCATTTATTTTCAAAAGAAACAGTTATAGGAAGAATACCTCCAACCAGGCATATGACCGTGTCAGTTCATAGGTAGCCAAGCCCCCGTCTTCATTCTGTTACATCACATATTGGCAAAAGCAAGCCACAATTAAATGGAATAAAGTAAAAAATTTCGTTAATTCCCAAAATAGTCAATCAGCACAAACGATGAACTGAAAAGGGTTTCAGAAGATGCTTATATTAGGATCTTCAAGCAAATGACAGTCGTTTTCTGGCATGATTTCAGACTTTGTGCACATGCTTACAAATTTGAACAAAAAGTAAGATGCATCATAATTTTCCAAAAACTATTCTTGGTGAAGCCCTCTTGTACACTTTTCAGGAGATTGTTTGGACCAGTGAAATGACGGTCTTCAACAGTTTGTTAGAAGATGTGACTATGGGACAGAGAAATAGATTAAAGGGGGCAAAGAAAGACCAAGAAAGAAGTGAAGGGACATGATAAGAAATTATAAGGAAAACTTAAATCTTATAGAAGAGTTGATACGTACCGAACATAGTAGTAAAATGATTCATAAAGGTGACCCTCATTTACTAGGGTAAGGCTTATTAACTATGGTTCTCCATGAAGACAACCCCCCCAAGTGTCCTTGTCTCTCCCTAGATACCCACCAACGCACCCATGCGGATTCTCAAACACATAAGACCACACAATGTTGCACAAGGCTTGAGTGAAAAGATCCTAAAACCTTCAAAATTGGGAAAAAATGATAGATGATCGCTCCTTTCTCCCTGCCGCACCGACTTTACACTACACTATAGTATATTTATTGACAAGTCAATGCATATTATATCCAAAAGTAGTCATTCATAGTGCTGGGAAACATTACCTACTTGAGCAAAGAAGAACATAGAATTAGACCGTATGAGTCGCCTACTTTAAAGTAGGGTTCATTTCACTTACTTTAACAGAAGGTGAGATGCTTTATCCTCTTTTACTCGTTCCATCTCATTTTGGGTTCTGAATGCATTTTCAGGGTTGCTCTAAATATATACACTCAAGATTGCGCTTAAGGGACTGTGAGACCAAAGGTAACTCCTTTAAGTACTGATATAAATAAAGTAGTAATTCATGAGAGCTAGAGTAGAGCAATTACTTCTCAGCCAGAGGTAACTCCTTTAAGTACTGATATAATAAGTAAAGTAGTAATTCATGAGAGCTAAAGTAGAGCAATTTACTTCTCAGCCAGAGAGTTGCTGCAACATATGTACCTGTAACGAAAGAATGACATTTACAGCATCATATAACCTCTTTGCATCTAATGGTTCCCCAACTATCTCCGATGGAATTTTTGATAGTAACAGGGCAGCCTGAGGAGAAGGACTGAGCAGATTAAGAAAACAATGTATCAAATTAAAATAAAAAATAAAGCACTCGGCCTATAGCAAAACTACTTTTAATCCTTCTGCTGTGCAGTCTGAGATGGGCCATCCGTGATCTGCTGTCGAAAAAGGCCAAGCACCCTTTGAGATGTGGCGGTACCAGAAATCTAGGTTTCCTGGGCAATCTTCTGAAACCTTTGAATAAAAGAGAAGACATCGAAAGGAAAGTACCACGAGACTTGCATCAATCAGTAAACCAGAATGTTATCTGTGTGGTAAAAACAACCAACATGAGCAGAGAATCACCTGTGAGTTTTTTATATACATATGTGCCTTTTGCAAGGTTGAACCGAACTCTTCTATAAGATTGGTTGAGATAATTGCTTGAGCTGCAAATACAGTATCCCATAATTGACTTCCATTATAACCCTGCAGATGAAGTATTAGTTTATACACCTGATATAGAAACCGGCCAAAACCCTCGACAGATCACAACAGACAAAATTACACATGGTATCTACACTAAATCGTAGTGGCATTTGTGTAACTTCATTGGCATTTGTGAAACTTCATTCAACAGAATCCGCCTATGATTGTACACCAGCATTCATTCTGCATAACAGAATCAGATTCACCCTTGCCAACATATTAACAAGAAAACAAGGACAAGCATATTTCCATTAAACTGATATTAGTTGTGCATGCTAGTGAATGTGTCAGAAAGTTGTCTTGCACCTGCATTTTCATGCCATCTTCTGCAAGCCACAGATAGTCATATATTCTTGGAATATGCAATTTAAAGGCCTCTGAATTTGGATCTTCTGCCCAACAGCAGAGCATATTTAGCACCTGGATATTGCAAGAAACCAAGTCCATTAGTACAATACTAGTTGTCCCTCGCTGATTGACTCTCAGATCATGTATGAAAATATGACAGAAGGAAAATAAAGATGCTGGTGGAGGGAGGTGGGAACATACTAAAGCTACTACATTGGCTAGTTTAAGTGCGAATATGTCATATGGATAGTGAAGCATTCATGTTAAAGTGAAAATGGAGCATCTGCATTGAGTATTAAGTCTTAACTCACTCGATTTGTGACAAGTTGAAGTAAAATTCATAGTTTTTTGTGAGGTCAACAACTTGACGTTCCAGCACTTGCAACAGCCATAAGCCAGAAAATCCAAACAAAGAAACAACCGCAGTTATGATGCAGTAGATGCATACCTTGTTAACTGGACCGATGCAGATATAACGTGTATTCTCGTCTTCATAATGGATATGCTCAATTGCTGTGCGAAGAGCCTTTTCTCTCAACTTTTTCCCTGGCCAATTCAATAAGATGGGTTCGACAGCCTTATGCAGAGTGGCCCACAATATATCTTGCGCCATTGGATGAGGATAGTAAAGGTCCTCCTAAATGTGTAAATAGAGCAACATCAAGCATTGCAGATGCAAACTATTTCCACTTTTTCCAAAGATCAAATTAGCAAAACCACATCATCCGTGAGTCCATACAGTCAGCAACATTTACTATAGAGGAGTCTCTGCGTGCTAAAAAAGACCCACCCAACTCCTTTTTCAAAACATGATCGTTTTTCCTTTATCATAATTCAAGCAAGGACACCTTTTCACAAATGGCAAATTTACAATCCATGACCTGGCGCAGATAAAACGGCTATAAAAGTGAAGCAAGAACGTTTCTAAGTCAGAACCATGTCGATTGTTCAGCGATGTTGGTTGGTCAATAACATTATTTAGAGTATGGATTACAAACTGCCGTCTCCCTCTTTCTCCAACTAATGAGATGGCATATGCTAAATTTGAATGAGTGAATGGATGTCAATATCAAGTAGAATCACGAAACTCTATAAGTCACATCAGCTTCAAATATCAATATCATCCAATAGAACAGATTCTGAAAGGTCTAATAAGCCATTCACTGCATAAAAGCAAAGGTGATTCTCGTTCACCCATGTGTGGCAATGCGACATTTGTATAATAAGTACGGCCATGTAATTGAAGTTTGACCAACCTTTGCACATGAATTTCGTGCCTGGTTCCAATCTATCTCATGGTAAGGAACTGTATAAAGCTCCTTTCTCAAGGACAAAACAGTTGGTGTTATGGGACCTACAAACCTCTTCCCATACAAGTATGACATCGGCAAATAAACCATTCGGCAATGGCACCACATTCTTCCTGAGCAAATATTTTCAAAGATAACAAAATCTATCAGATGAACTTATAGGCTGAACAGTAGGCTGTAGCACATACAAAGAAAGTGAATTTGTGCCGTAAAATTCATATTTTCACTTTTTAGCTAACTTTCTATAGGAATGCCAACTTCCAGAAAAAATAAACACATCGACCATCAAAATAGGTGGCATATACTGTAAAGCTGTTTGACTCCACATGTTACGTTCTATCTATCTGTTAAAGCAATCCATCCAAAAGTGGAAATTCTATTAAAAGAGGACAAATATACATAATAAACGCAATTGAATCCTAGGAAATTGTCGACTCTATCTTCAAGTGAATTCTCATTGTGCACTATAGATGAGTTGCACTTCCTTGGTGATTTCCAGCGAAACTTCAGCTTTATACTTATCCTCCCAAATTCAGCATTGAGCCTTTTAAATTAGCTATATCAACCACAAACACGTTTTCACATTCCTAGTCAATCGCGATGCCCTGGCATATATTTTAAGTACTATCCTAACGAACACTTAAGTCAGAGGGCTTTCAAGTTTCAATATGAATGATCTAGTCTGAATGTTAGATGGTTTGAGGCCAACTACTTCTCTGTGATTATTGATGCTTGATAAATTGCTCAATAAGCATTCTAGATTTCCCTTACCACCTATTTACTTATACAGAATGATGGGAATAAAGTGAGGTCAGGATGGGCAAGAACCTGGATGAAACGGAAGCATATAGGGAAGAAGCCATATCTCAGGGGGCAACGGGTTATTGCCTGACCACTCAAATGCTCCAAGTACCTGCCACAGTAGACAATAAGTACTGTTGTAAGAGCACTATGGTATGCAAGATAACCATGGTCCAAAGTAAACATTTTCTGTCCAGAAAGAGCTAAAAATTATGTCCGTAACTGAAAGCCACATTTTTCCCCATGATGTTATTGCAGTAGCACTGCCATGGTCCAGAATCCATTTTTGTGCCTTTTCCATAGCCCCTTGTCCATCGTTTGCAGCTTCTCCAAGCAACCTTAATGTAACATAGTTCAAGACAGAACCAAACATGGTGCTTGGACCTTCAATGTGCAAACCCCAACCACCATCTTTGTTCTACATTATAGGTGAAAAATAATAGAACTTCAGAGACAGCTAAAGAGCAATTCAGAGAAATGAGAATAGACACAATCTTCTGGTACAGATGCAGCTAGATGGAGAAGAAAAAGCCATACAATACCGGCAACACAATACAATACTTACTTGATGATTGTACAGATACCGGCACATCTCTTGTTTATGTTGCTCAGACAAGACGGCATTTAGTGCTCCAGTAATAGAAAGAGCAATTACCTGATCCATAGAATGAAAGTTTTCCTAAAATATTAACATGACTCAAAAAATAAAAATACTTCTATTTGTGAGGTTACTTCTTTGACAAACCAAATTTAACACAAAGTATGAAAGGCACGGTATTTCCCGATGATAAATGCATCCGCATCGTAAAATTATTTTGACAAAATCAACGAGGTGATCAAATATACCCTCAACAAAATATACTCCTATGCAGGCAGAATGAGCACTTACCAAGCCAGGCATAAGAAACATAGGTCCTCCATAATCCCCTGGCCAGTGTCCATCATGGGCTTGAAGAGTTGAATGGAAGCTTATAGCCCTTTTCAATATGTGCGTTACAGTCTCCTCCGTGATCTCATCCGAGTCTTTTACCTTTACTGGTGGTAAAACTACATTGCCTGTATTTTCCTTGGAAAACTGCAATCTCATGAAAGGAACTGAATGATTAAAGGGCAAGGGAAAAAGAAGGTATAAAACTGAACTACATCATAAGTACCTGATTAAGTTTATTTGTTACAAAAAAATTAGAGTGGTAAAAAACAGTGAACCATCACTGATAAAGCATGAGCAACCACTCGTGTAAAGGACCAGATATCTCAAGATGTATTAACAGCCAAGTCAGCAAGAATCCCAAAGAGACCTATTGCAGATAAATGTCCCTCTCATGGGAAAGTTCTGTCATTAGTTAATGAAGGAGAAGAGAGCTCTATCCAATGCTTCCTTAGGAGGGCGTAAAACCACAGACAAATTCATTACCCACAGCAGGTTAGTCTAATCTAACAAACAGTTTATCTTTGTTAATCATTTGTGCTCTGGCTATTTTGTAGGATCACATATGCTCAGCACAATGTTCAGACCCACATATCTCACGCTACCATAGCAAGACTAGCGCAAAACTTCTCATTATAGCTGTCCATAGTTGAGTACAAAAAGGAAAATGTGTGTCTGGAATTCTAAATCTTCACATGGCTGAAGCTGGGGAAAATAGTTCAAAGCAGGCCAGAAATTGAATATGGATGTGGAAACGTCTTCTCATAAAAGAAACCATGTTTGTATTGAGAAACTGGCAACTGGATTATTAGAACAAAACCAACTTCATACATATGCAGACAGAAGTCCGCCATCAGTCCTAATATCTTATTTAGAAGTTCAACTGATGAAAAGAACCATATCAAAAGGATAACTTCGTCTGATGAAAAGAACCATAACAAAAGGATAACAGCATGGTAGTTAACTCATAAGTTACCAGAATCTCACAGAGAGAGGATTGCAGTTGCTAAACTAATATTATGCAACAAAGCACAATCCTGTTTCTGTTGCAGAAGTCAAACGGCAATGGCGGAAATTGTCATTGACAAAAACGTTATTGTCTTTTTGTCAATGGACCAAAAGTTTCAATTTCCAAAAGATATGTAGCATGCATACTTCCTTCATCTACCATGGAAAGCATCTTCTTACATCAAAATGTTACAACCAGTAACATGAACATGACCACCTATACATTCATATTACGTTTACAAGAATTGGAGATTCACCTGAATTCGCATGATTAGATCTGAGCTGTGCTTCTTCTCAAACCGATGCTTTGCAAAGTTTGCACAAGCATCTTCAATCTCCTGAATCTCTTCTGGGGATCCACAATTGGGATCAAACTCCCAAATTTGTCTACCAACATGATTGTTCAGACTTCTTAGCCAAGGATTCGCACCTTCCGCAACTTTCAATTTCCACATTCTAAAGGAAGCATCGCCAGTAAGTGAAGGCCATGATGACAAACAGGTTAATGTCAAATTCACAAACATTTAAGGACAGTGAAGTTACTGAATTGAACCATTCCACTTCTACCAACACACAGAGAGTATAATAAAAGAGTCATTGCATTCATGAAATTGATTACAAGCATTAGTATACACATAACTTATCACTTGCCCCCCAACTAATATATATACTAGAGAAGTGTAACACACGTTGCTGCATGCTGGAAAGACAATTATTCGACAATCAATCAGATGATATGACACCCAACCCCACATTTGTTCGCTCAAACTCACAGAGTGAAGTGGAATAGAAAACACAGATAAAATAAGGAACAGAAACTTTTAAATATAACTAAAGCAGTTCAAATAAGGATTTTATCGCACAGAAAGAATCCCAATTCATCAAAATTTTAATATTTTACTAGGTCAGAAGCACCTAATGGACAAAGCAGAACGTATCACTTAAAAGGTCTAGCACGTTGCTCAGCATTACAATTACTTTTTATGCCAACTTAGTTTCATGTTGCGAGCTCAAATGCATACTTAGATGGACTTGACAAACCGATCAAAGTAGCGATACTAGGTTGCATACTTTCTTTGAAAAGCAATTATAAATATATAGCAGACAAAAACGATGAGGAAAGACAGATTTAAAGGGATGTCCAGATAATAAACATCAGAATTTTCCTAGGTGCAGTCTTTTTTCCAAATTATAGAACCTTATAGAAAGAGAAAGACAAAACCTACATGAAAAGGGGGAAAAGGGCAATTTACCAGAATTTAAAAGGAAAAGGGAATATAACATGCGTTCTTGAGAGAATAATCTGACCACACGACCCTAAGGAATATCTTTTAATGTAACTTCCCCTAATAGTACCCCCTTGTGTATAGAAAGATACAGGAGACTTAATTAAATTGAAAGACTATAGCAAATATATGGGAAACTTTGTCATATTTATATTATTAGTTGCAACGAAAATGACATGCTGCCTTGAAGTGATGGGAATAGGAAAGCACAGGAGGAGTACAATACTTGTGGAGTCAAGCCAAAAAGGAAAATATATTTGAGCTTGACTTGTGTCAGAAGATAAAACCTTTTCAAAGCAAATAGCACACTCAATTGAGGATAATACAAACTGGTCAATTCAGTAAGAGGCGCATTGTTCATTTGGTCAACTGGTAATCATCAGCATGAAACAGTTCCCGTGTAGCACAGAAGGGCTCAAGGAAATCTTATATATGTATATCTGAGAAAGAACGCTGACCAACTCAGGGTGGTCCATTCCCAGTTGTCCAAAGTCTGAAATTAACATGTAAACACAGACAGACACAGTGCCATCAAAGAGCGGAAGCCGACTCGAGTTGATACACGGCAATGTGCGCCGCAGGGTAAAATTAGGAATGCAAGAGAATGTAAGCCGAATATTCGAGCCCATTGTTCAGATTCACAGAATCGAACGCCGAACCCGGACGATTTCGCAACTCACAAATCAAAAGAAACGCACTTTTTCCTCAAATCCCAGAACTGATCAGAAACAGAAGAATTTCTCTTTTGGGCCGACGCAAGACAATAGATACATTGCAACTTGGCGCTCATGGACGATCCTCTAACTCAACATTCCTAATCATCAGCAACTCTAAACGACACAGAGCCGCGAAGTCATCAAATCAAGCACCCATTTCGGAGAAAAATGCAACAGATCTAACACAACCATCGTCGTTCTCACCTGATTCTAGGATCAAGAAAAGACCCCACAAACCGAGAGAGAGTACTTGCTGTAAAAGTCCAGCGAAAACCGGGAAGGGGCGCCTCTTATTGCAGTGGGGTGGCACCGCTTCTTCAACAGGACAAAAATGAAAATTCAAAATGGTGTTTTTCTTCTTTTTCCGGAGAAACGAAAAGGACAAAAACCCATGAAAACATGAAAAGCTCGAACGCACCCACCACGTTAGCGAGCTCGTTTCGTTTAGATCACCCCTCCCCCCCAAGATGCAATCTTGCGGACAAGACAACAACAATGGGACGCAAACCTAAGCGAACCGCTTCGTCACGGGCAAAATGGCGCCGAACAAGCGGACGACAAGTGGATGATCGCCACTGGTTCTCGATTCAGCTGCTGGAATTCTCCACGATTCACGTTTCTCGTCGGAAGGAGGAGTGAAGTACCGGCTAACGAAGCTGTGTCTTATAACACCAGCTCGGACGGATGATTGACTCGTGGGCCAATTCTGTGATCAATACGGATGTAACCCCACGTGATTGCTTTCTAAATTTTGGAAAAATCACATATGATGTTCAAAAGCAATTAATGCCACTACAATTTGCACATTGGTCTCCCGGGACCAATTTTCTTCTAGAAGAAAACTTGCATCCCATGATATATTTATTTCAAATAAATTTTCGTCTAGCCCGAAAATCTCAATCCGGTACCCTTGGCCCAAAACCACCGTCCGTTAGCATTTTGTTCGAGTATCCGGCCTCTTGAGAGGGCAGTGAATTTGGAGCCGATACTCCATTTCGGCTTAGGCCTTCCTCCGTTTTAGAGTTGTGAAAGAAAAGACTACGGTCACATTCGATCTAGGCCTTCCCCGCCTTCCCCTTAAGTTGTGCAAGAAAGGCCCTCCGCTAAAATGGCTATGTGTCGATACTTATGACTGACGACTGCAAGATAGATCTGAAGTGGAGAATGACCGAGGCATGTTGACACGTGTGCATTTCAATCAGGATATTGGATGAAATGCTGACAGCCTGCTAAGACACATGAATTTTCCATATAGTATTTTATGATTCTCTATGTAAGATCCGTCTTGTAGTCATCCGACACATGCGATGACACGTAGGTATTCTAATAATATATTGGGACGAAATGCTAGTATATGGGTCAAGGCACCAGTTAAATATTTTGGGCGAGACAACTTAATTTGAGATAAATGCATCATGAGCATCAATTTGAGATTTTTTTCGCAGTGAAAAATCAATTTTGTAGTAAATGTGTCAAATTAATACTAACTTGAAATTTTTAGTGATGCTAACCTGAAAAAAAAAAAAAAAAAAGCATGCGGCCATTTCCGTCTAAGAAAAATCCAAACGGACCTGACGGAACTCATGAGATGGATAACATACGCACACTTTAATCGCGATTACATATTACTAGGAGTTTTTTTTTTTCAATCTCCAATATACTAAAAGTACTATCAGACCTGAGTAAGTCCTTAAACTACTTGGTCTAAACTTTCGGACTTAAAATTCGGACCTGACGGAACTCATGAGATGAATAAGATAGGCAAACTTTAATTGCGATCACATATTACTCGGAGTTTTTTTTTCCCAATCTCCAATATACTAAAAGCACTAGTTCATGGCATTGTAATCGGTCATTCTATTCATACTGGTAAAAAAATGTCATTTGTCTCATTGTCATATTTACAAAAATGTCCTTACGTCATGTTCCTATATTTCACGAAAAATGAATGATTTCAAAAACATTCTTCTAAAAATGATTACTTTTATTGCTTGAAATAATCAGCCAATAGAAAATATTTTTATTATGGATAATATTTTATGTCTCGATATGAAAAAAAAAAATATTTTTTTATAAGCGGTATAAGCGATGATTGTTTTAAAACCTAAAATTCACCCACATTCTAAGTGCGTCCCCCTTGCCCTGTGCAGCTCTGTGCACATGGGGGGCAATAACGATTGCACTTTAGCTGTCGTGATCTTCAAAAGTTTCAGATTTTGGCTTATGGGCCCTCACTCGAATTTAATATGAATCCCGATTCTAGAACGTTACCAAATTAAGTCAAGGCATAAATTCACAGGTACTAGACTATAGTCTTAGCAATAGCTAATAATATCCGATCGACTAATGTCATGTGCAAGCGTTGGCACACACATTAAATGAAAATGAGAGTTAGGAAACTAAGGGAGCGAATGACAATCATTCTCTTTTCGGCTTTATTTCTGTCAAAATAGATTTTTCTATTTCTATTCCCTAAATGAGTTTCTGAGCAGATACACATGTTTGACAACGACACAAAATATCGTTTGACAAATGCATAAAATTTCTACGGTTGGGTGACCAACAGACGGAGACCAGTGGACGGCTACAGGTGGATGGAGATCGGCGGATAGCGAATGGTGGGTTTGCCGACCAGTGGCAGGGACTCGATAGAAGCGACTGGCGGATGGTGACCGGTGACCATCGGGTAGGAGATTGGCGGACGACGGCCAAAAACCGACGGACGGCGACTGGCAGTCGGGGATCGGAGATCGATGGCGGGGCGACCGACGGACCAGAGATTGGATACTAATGGTCTGCGACCAAAGGAGGATTGCGGAGGGCGACTTGCGATAGGGAGACGGAGACTGGCGGTCGACGGACTAGAGACCAGAGACCAGAGACAGGCGGTTGTCGATCGGCGGAGGGTGGCTGGAGACCGACGTGAACAGTGGCCGACGACCTGGGATTGGAGACGGGCAACCGACAGCAAGGACGCGAGAGAGAAGGAGCCACCCGAGAGAGAGGGAGTGAATAATTAAAAAAATTCTTATTTCTGTTTCTGTTCCAAAAATGAAAAAGTAGAAAATTTCTGCTTCTCATTTTTATTCCAAACTCATTTCTCGGCAAAAAATTTGTCTCGAAAATTAAAAAATGAAATTGTATTACTAAACGGATTTCTATTCCAAACCTATTTCCTGCACAAAATTAAGGTCACAGTATTTTCAAGTGGCCTAAAGTAATTAATTAGTTCATTTTTTTGGTCGAAAATTAATTTGGATAACCCCAAAACTAGTTTAAAATATCTTTGAGACATAGGCGACTATTTCTTTTAAATACAAATTCGAAAGAAAGAAAAAATGAGATATGGTCAGCCTAGCCCTGCCCAACTTTACCCCGGCCTTACCTGCGATCCTGTTTAAGATTTGGAGATTTCTAGTATTGAGTTAGTTTCTTTCTATAGTTGTATTATTGTGATAATATAAAGTCACTTATTTTTTTTTATAGATTTCAATATTAACATCGAATACTTTGTTGCCTTTTTCTCATAAACTAGTTATGAATATTTTTTCAAACTAAATGTCAATAAATCGAAGACTTATATATTCATATTGTTTTCCCTATAAATGATTCATTCAACTTGCAAATTTTTTCCATAGATTATCACATTAATATATTTGTTTTTGTGGAATAATTCAACTTAAAATTTGGAAAAAAAAGCTTCGAACAAGAGCATGAAATGTTCTAATTTTCTCAAATAAGTGATTGAAATGGAACTTATTTCAAATGAAGGCCTGAAGTGGCCATGGCTGTTTCAAATAAGGGTCTGACCACGCCGGCCGGCTAAATATTTCGGCCGGTCAAAGGAATTTTCATCCAAAGACAATTTCAACTTAAATTTTATTTAAATTAGATTAAAAATTATAAATATAAAAAAAGAAAAAGATACAGGATGGAGGGTTGGTCGGTGGGGTCGCCGGCGCCTTGGCGAGGGTCACGGCCCTCTCTCGATTATGGCCGAGGTCCTCTCCCGGTTTTGGCCTTCGCCTCTAGTCGGCGAGGGTCGTTGGCCATCGTTGTTGCCCCACCCACGATGGGGCGGCTGCCACAGGCAAGGGCTTGCGTTTTTTATTTTATTTAAAGTTTTACCTTTTATGGAAAAAATAGAAAAAGCAAATATATATATATATATATGACGAAAATGCCCTTGACCAATCAGTAAGGTCAAGTTTTTTAGACTAAGATAACCACTTCAAAATCTTATTTAAACAATGTCCACTTTAGACCTTTATTTGAGAAAATGAGGACAATTCAGGCCTTTATTTGATTTTTTGTTTCCTTTTAAGCTTTAAATTATTGGGGAGCGGAGCAAAATGGCCTACCCTCTAGGGTCTCAGGACGAGGTACATGGCGGGAATGGCGCATCTATATTTCTAATAATAGTGGCACTAGGATGTGGATTGCAACTCCCACACCCATCGTGCCTATTAGGAGTGATAGTTACTAGGGCGGGTAGATTTCATAACTGAAACCTGAAATCGACAATGTTTGCCCTGGAGCCTACTTTGTTTTTTCGGTCCGGTTTCATGATTTACTTGAGAACCAGTTCTTCTTTTGTTCTTTTTTTTTTTTGCTTCATTTATTATAAACAAAACAATTCTAAGTAAAAGACGAACGACGATGAGCAATCAAATGCGAGTTAGCAACAAGCGAGGAGGAGGATGAGGAGAGAGAGAGAGAGAGAGAGAGAGAGTCATGAAATGTCTGAGTGAGGTTGGAAAGAACAGAGAAAAAGATGCCAAAAGAAAAATTCAATCCGATCTGTCTGGTTCTCGAGTACCACTTCTCTCGAAACTAGAAATCGGATCGATTTTCAGAGCTGTCCAATTCGGGTCTCGAGTAGAATCGGTCCGATTGTACGGCCTTAGTGCCCATTGTCATTCTACTCCAATTCCATGTCTGAAGTCGACATTCGAAATTTCTGACACGAATGTGTTGCCACCACGAGCAAACTAGTGTATAGAACCAAAAATAGTCGAGATGAAATCCACAATTAGACTTGAACAATAAAATTTCTCATTCTCCACACAAACTCTCGAAATGAAAACTTGACGGCTCCGTCGAACACGTCAATTCCGATTAATCAAAAAACTTAAATGGTGAACAAATCGACTGACCAAAATCGGAATTACACACAGAAGTGCATCGATCGCTCGTACTTCGTGGTCGTGGTCGTAGTCATCATCAGCAGCAAGAAACACGAATGCGACCAGTCGCGAATGGGTTCTCGGGCGTTCTTCCTCTCACTTAGACGGTAAGCAGCAGAGAAAGCTACGCCCAATGTTTCTTTTCAACTCGCAAGCTTTTGGGATTTCGTGATTCAGGCTTTTTCTAGCTTCAATGAGCTCGTTGTTCGATACTGACTCTTGGCGTTCTCCAGAGCGAGATTCGTTGAGGGTTTCGGAGCTGCGAACGAACGGAGTTCCCGCAGGCTCTTGTATTCAGGTGGGTCGGGGAGCGAGTTGGTCGAGGATGCTGTGGTTGTTGAGGAGGGCGATGATTTGAAGAGCAGGATTTTCAGGCTGAGGCTGCCGAAGCGGAGCGTGACGAACGTTATTCAGAAATGGGTCGGCGAGGGTAATGGGATATCTGCTTCTGAGCTTCGGCTAATCTCTAAGGAGCTGAGGAAGTCTCAGCGTTACAAGCATGCTCTCGAGGTTCGGGTTTCTTTAGTCCCTGTCTGCTTTTCTTTTGTGGGATTCGCTTGTTTTTGTTTGGTTGCTGTGGAAATGGTGGAAGGGACATGGTGGAAGTGGAAGTGAAGTTGATCGTCAAGGTGACATTTTGAATCATAATAAATAGTATCAATGTGAATGATGGTTAAAAATGCTGTCCATTACTTCAAAGTGGCGTGGATTTGCTCTGTGTGGGCTAACGGGTGAAGTCTGTGTGAAAAGTTATTTGATTTGATTTAGGTGAAGAATGATGGGAAAAAGCATCTGATTGAATCCGGAAGAACTGGGTTGCTCACGAGTGTATAATCTGTGGCTGAACAAATAGAGAACAGCTGAAAGTGACGATCTGTTGTGTTCTTTAGAGTCTAACCTCTTTTGATGCTCAAAATGGTCGCCTATTACACGGCTCTTTGTAGTCTTTAATAGCAAAGATGGTATTGACATTAGGATGGCTTTGCTTGGTCTTGCTTCTCAATAATGCAGTTTTGCTCTTAATAACAGATCCAATATGGCAGTGATAGGACCAGCAATGCTTTGTGCAGCTCAATCCTGTTGGTCCAGAATGACATTTGGAAAATGGTGTAGTCGAGTAGAGTTTTGCTTAGTACTATCGTTGGGGAATTAAGAAAAGATAAAATGAAAAATGAGTATACATAAGAACAGGATACATGCCTAGGTAAAGATTTGAGGAACTTGTTGAAAGTGAAACAAGGGCTAACAGATGTCTACTGGGAAACCTGACTTTCCAATGACACCAGTAGAAACGGGATGGACAAGACTTAGTGGGCATCAGAAGAAACTTTTAGTTTGAAGACCCGAGTGACGTGTGTGTAGATAAGAGGAAAAGGGATCCCAATCAAGAAGGGAAAGAGAAGAGAGCAGAGGAGATATGAGAAATGTGATTAGTTCGACTGGCATGAGAAGGATATTACCATGTAATGCTCTCTCGCAGAGTTTTGAGGCTCGCCAGTTAGACTCAAACTACGAGGCAGAAACGCATTGTTCTGAGCTCAGGCTCTCTGACCTTAATAACTTCTATAAAACTGCAAAGATTTGGTAGCTTTATTTGCTCAGTTCTTGCTCAGCACCATAGACTTGCCATCCGATGCTACAACAGTCTTTTGAGATCATGATCATATTCATGACATTTGCAACATACATAATATATGGAAGTAAGTAGTAGAACTCTATGCAATTATATCATGACCAGACTCCATTAGGATTCCTAAAGAATTCTCTTGCTACATATTGTATAACTTCTAAGTTGTAGTTCAAGATGAGACCTATTCAAAAGCATTAGCAGTTCGTGCATTGCCTACTCAGTTAGTAGAGGACCTGATGGAGATTACTCACTAGGCTGTTGTTTTTGTGTGAGTCAAGACATCTCAGTGGCATCAATAGACAGGTGGAAAAATTATGACATGTCTAAGCTGAAGATTCTCCTTTGATATTTCACTGTGATTTACATTTTACGTTTTCATTTTCACAATATGCCACGCCAAGGTATTTGTATAGATGAGTATGTGATTTTTTTAACTGCAATCAGGTTTACTGACACCCTTCAGTTCTATCTATATTGTTGCAAGTGTGGGGAGAATAATACGGGGGGCTAGTTAGTTTTAGCAATCAAATCCATACTGTTGATTTTAGTGGAAAGTGCCTCTTCCATTAACCTTATACTTTTAAAGCATCTTAATTTGTAGTTATATTGGGAAGGGGGGGAGGGAGGGAGGGAAGGCTTCTGGTGCTGCTTGTTTAACACCAGTGACTTATTAAAAGTGTATTGACTAGCCGGTTCAGCCAATTGGACAGGGAATTGGCTCATGGTCTGATTTGGTTCAACCATTGCACTGTCAAGGGTCAAATGTTGGACAGAACTAGTGATAACTCGGTCAAGCAGGCCTTTTGAACCAAGTCAAAGCTGGTTCAAACTGTTTCTCTGTTTAAGAAAGGTATTTAGTTGATGTCTAGTCTTGAATCAGGGATCTTGCACTCCTACCGAAATGCCATTGATATGTGTCCTCCACTAGCCAAAGAGATTTTTGCTATTCAATTGGACCGACATGATAGTAACTGTTTAAGGATCACAAGGCAAGAGGAGAAAATTGAATCTAAATGCTCCAAATATGGTTTCAGACCTGCGCCCTGCCACTTCTTTTTGTGTAGCCTTCGTGTCTCCAACCACCTAGCCAAATCCGTTCTCTCGCAATTGTGTACATACTGATAATCTTCCCATTTTTCAATTGGTTGGAGTGGTTGGACCCTGTGTTGGTCGCTTAATTGGTTCACTCACTAGTCCGGTTTTGAAAACATTGTGCAAATGAGGGTTAGGATCCCTTCATCTGTTCTCCAAAGATAGAATTAGATATTTGTCCTTTTTGTGTTTTTCCTCATTTTTGTTAACTTAATGCATCAGGCTTGACCCTTTTTATTGATTGCCCATGCAGGTTTCAGAGTGGATGGTTACCAATGAGGGATTTGAGTTGTCAGACAAAGATTATGCTGATCGGATAGACTTGATGACAAAGGTGTTTGGTGTCGATGCTGCTGAGCGCTACTTTGAAGGTCTACCTACATCAGCAAAAAGTAGCGAAACTTATACTGCTCTTCTTCACAGTTACGCTAGTTTAAAATTGAGTGATAAAGCTGCAGATCTTTATGAGAGAATAAAGGATACTAACCTCTCGTTCAGTGCTCTGACCTACAACGAGATGATGACATTATACATGTCAATTGGACAGGTAGAGAAGGTCCCTTCAGTGGTGGATGAGATGAAACGCCAGAAAGTGGCCCTGGATATCTTCACCTACAATCTTTGGATTAGTTCATGTGCTGCTACGCTTAGGATTGATGAAGTTGAAAGAGTATTAGATGAAATGAGTCAGGATTCTAACTCAAATGAAGATTGGAAGAGATATAGGCACCTCACAAGGATATATGTCTTCTCAGGTCAACTTTCGAACTCGGAGTCTGGTGGGCTGGTTGAAGCCGAGAAGGGAATCACTCAGAGAGAATGGATTGCGTATGATTTTCTTGTCATCCTCCATGCCAGCCTGGGAAAGAAGGAGAGAGTCGATCAAATATGGAAATCTTTGAGGATGACTAAACAAAAGATGACGAGTAGAAACTTTATGTGCGTTCTGTCTTCGTATCTGATGCTTGGGCATATGAAAGAGGTAGGAGAAGTCATAGACCAATGGAAGCAAGCCACAATCACAAGCTTCGACAGTTCCTACTGCAGTCGACTTTTGGAAGCTTATAGAGACATTGGGTTGATAGATGCCGCTAATGCCTTTCATATGCTTCTTATAGAGAAGAATTGCATCTCTGGCAATGACCCTTAGTGAAGCATTGCGGAACTTTTTGGCACTCAATGTTCCTTCACTTAAATGGCACAGGGAAAGTCCCCTCGGGGTTCAATAACCAGGATCGCAAGTTGCACCATGTTAGCTTATCAATGGATGTACTGACCTTTTTTTGAACTTTGCTCAAATGCTACCATTCTGTAGCACGAATGGACAATGGCTTTGCAGACCTGCTCCTATTCCATGATTAGGTACTAAAAGGCCTTAATTTATTGATAGATCATCAACTCAGGTGAGATTATCTAGGTTAAAGAAATTATGTTCTTAGAGTTTTGTTCTGGATTGCTGATATCTTATTTCACCAGAGATTGCCATAGAGAAGATTTTGTTTTCTTCCTAGAGTTCCTTTCTTTTTTGATGATCGGCAGACTTTCATGTATGAATCAACTTCTTTTCTCAATGTTTCTTTCTGCAAGCAAGCTGTGTACTTCCCATCAAGTTTACCCTTTTTCCCAGATTGCCTTCTTACCTGAGTAAAATTCAAGAAAAGGAATCGATCATTTGGCATCAATGTATAATTTGGCTGGTGATATGGCATTGTTGAGTTTCATTCTTGCAGTGCATGTTATGTTGGGTGCATTCTTCGGTGGGGTAATCTTGATGGTCTACATGGGAGAATCCCGTTACCCGAGAACGGGAAACGGCAATCATGTTACCGGAACGTCTGGTCTTTGGCGATTATTGGATTAGAACTTTTACCAATATCCTTCGGTTCCTGGAACGGTGGAGCCTTACGTTAGTCCCATGTGTGCATTATTTTATCTGGGCAGTACGTCTCTTTGGTGCAAGATCTGCCAGAGAAGAAATTTGTAGTCCAACGCCACTCATTGTCCTAAGCTTAGACAAAAGGAATTGAAGAGAGGAAAGAAAACACTTGAGTTTTCCAAGTTTTTGCTCCATCCGTAGGTTATCTGAGCACTGAATTGGGTGGACGAGGATCCTATACCGTGCTCAGTTGGCAACTCAACAAATCTCAACCGTTGACACTTTAGTCGTGAATTCCATAACCACCCTTGTTTGCATGAAACAACGGTTTGGATGGGTAGGCCACCAAATGGAGTCGCCGACGGGAGCAGAAGATCTCATCCGCCGAGTCGATGGCCTAAATTCGGGACGCCGGGGTGAGGAGTTCGATCGTTGAGACTGGGGTTAAAGATCTAGCTCATGGGTTATTGGGCCGCCCTGAAAGTTTTAGAGGAAACAGGTGCAAGTAATGTAGCATGACTTCATCTTTGATAAATGGTCATTGGTTGAGCGTTAATACCAGACTCGCGAGTATACCACACCGGAAATTATAACACCCGCTTCGTAAATCAATCAGTAACAAGAGCTTTGATCGAGTTTCGACCAACGGTTGAATCGGAACTCAAATTGGCCTCAAGATGAAAAAGAAAAAGATCGAGAGCAATCTCCGAGTTCCATCGCTTTCATCCCGAAGCTGGGAACTGCGACTTTCTCGATTCTTGACACCAGTCGTCGAGAAGCACGCAGGCGGCCGGGACCCTCGGGGGAATATCACTAGTCCAAGTTGTGTCAATCCAGGCAAGCTTGATCCTCATCCAATTAGGCATGACCCGTATTGTGTTCTTGCGTCTCATGATTGGGGAACATGCACCCTGATCAGACCATTCATGTTTAGGATGCGTTTGTTCCACGAAAAATTCAAGATTTGAAAAATACTTTCAAAAAATTGATTGATTATATCTCTTAAAAAAATTAGTCAACGGATTTTTTTTATTATTGTAGATAACAATCTTTGCCTACTTATTTTCTGGGGTGATGAAATTTTTTTGCATTTATTTATTTTTGTAAGTGATACAAGCGATTACTCTTTCAAAAATAATTTTTAAATTTTGAGTTTTCCGCGAAACAAAAACTATCGCTTTTCTCTGCCGCCATCTGGTGCTGGGAGGTCAATGCACGGCAAGTGTGGGAGTACAACTGGACAGGCCGAAAGATTAGGAAAAACAAATGGGGCCTGGGGCCAATCTTTCCAAGATGGGGAGATTTCGTCCAGATGTGAGTGGGGGGGTCTTGGGAACGTGGGGGAGAATCTTCTGTGAACAGCCAGGAAGAGAAGAAAAAAAAAAACCATTCCACCTGAGCTAAAGCAAAAGATAGAAAAATGAGAGACTAATCGACAGAAATGACAGGTATTTGTTGAAGTTGTTGTTATCCCACGTCGCTTGAAAACGAATCTTATATGCTCTTTATATTCATGTGGTCTCTCTCCACCTAATAACTTAAGCTTTTGGGTTGGACTTTCTAACATGGTATCAGAGCCAGTGTTATCCCTTTCGCGATTGTGCCTCCACCCCCCATTAATCAAATTCCATGTGCCGCTTGTAATCCGGCTTGCACGTGAGAGGGGGTGTTGAAGTAGTTGTCCAACATCGCTTGATAATGTGTCTTATATGCTCTTTATATTCGTGTGGTCTCCATCCACCTATCAGCTTAAGCTTTTGGGTTGGACTTTCTAACATAGTATCAGAGCCAGTGTTGTCCGCGTATGTGGGCCCACCTCCTTTTAGTCAAATTCCACGTGCCGCTCGTAATCCGGCTTGCACGTGAGAGGGGGTGTTGAAGTTGTTGTTGTCTCACATCGCTTGAAAACGAGTCTTATATACTCTTTATATTCATGTGGTCTCCCTCCACCTAATAGCTTAAGCTTTTGGGTTGGACTTTCTAACAGTATTGAAGTGGTTTTTCGATATAAAACGGCACAAAATGATCCATAAATTTTGACATAATATGTAATGTGATCTATGAACTTTCAATTTGCTCAATATGATCTCTGAACTTTAGTCCCGTATGCAATGTCGTCCATGAACTTTCAATTTATGCAATACAGTCCTTGAACTTTTGGTACATGCTCAATCTAGTCCTGAACTATATGAAAATGTTCAATGTTATCCTCGAACTTGGATTAATGAAAGGACAACGTTGAACGTTTTCCTATAAAAGTGCATAGACAAAATTTAAGGATCACGACATTACATATTAACCTAAAATTTAGGGATCATATTAAACAAATTAAAAATTTAAAGATCACTTAATATATTGAATTAAAGTTCATAAATTATCTGTCATTATTCCTTTTGTCAAGGACCAGAGAAAGTTTGGGAAGCTGCCATCTTCATCCATCAATCTCAGAGGGGCTTTCCGCACGAACCCTTTGTCTGCCGAAACAGCAGCAATGCATGGGGACATGCATGTGTGGTTGGGATGGGAGGCAACGTGGTGCCAGCCCTACCGCCCATTGCCCGCCACTCCTACAGCAGTGCGCCGTTTATAACATTATCACATGCCGTCGTAATTAAACAAAATTGGAGAATTATTTTACAACGTTATCAAGATATGTTGTGACAAAATACAATAAAGTTGTAAAAAAGGCTGGACAATATACGAGAAAATTGTTCAAAAAATCATGAATCTAGTGTACTTTTATCAATTCAGTCGTAAAAACTTTTTCTTATGCCAATTGAATTTTAAAATTTTTTATGTTTTGTCAATTGAATCTAACATGGACATTTTTAATAATATTTTAATATAAATTTAATTTTTTATTAATTTTTTTTTCTTAAAATGATCGGCTAGGGTTCCCGGGCCCTCGTTGGCCTTGGGCAAAGCCCGACGACCCTCGTCCTCGTCGGCCACTTAAAGAAAAAGAAAATAAAAAATAATACTTTTTCTTGAAATAATATCGAAACTTATTTAAAAATCGTCCACGTCAATGCCGGCGCCTACGTTTAGCAATTTCTGGTCAAAATTGATCGGATGAACTCAATTGAAAAAACGTGAAAATGATTAAAACTCAATTGGTAAAATTAAAAGATTTATGATTGAATTGACAAAAGTGTAATAAGTTTATGAATTTTTGGATAATTTTCCCGACAATACACTGATTAAATCATAACTCTGGATTTACAACATTAATAGTGGAAATTTTTTTATAACACGGGTATCTTTGATTTATATGTGATTTGCCTGATCTAGTAAGAATCATCCTGCAATAGTACAACACGAAAAAAAAAAAAAAAAAACCCATAGAATTCTTGATATCTGCACCGTGCAGCACCATGGCGATCTTCAAAGGAAGTGAAACAACGTCCTTTCTTTTTCTTTTTTCAGAGAACGTGTTTTAGAGTCTTCCTTTTCCCCTTTCTTCAAATTTACAATGCATTAATAGAGCTCTTGGAGCGTCGGACTAATTCTCATCGGTTGTGACAGCCGCTTTGTCTCGAGACAATCGATTAATTCATCGCGACAAAAGGAGGAGCTCCTGAAAAGATAGAACCAAATGTTGCACAAATTATTATTTTTTTGGCAAATTTTTAAAACGAAAAGATTGAATAAATAATCAAAATTTGGTTGATATGCACGATTGGTCTTAGACACGGTACTCGAATTGCATAAATAGAGCTTGAGATAAGTATATCACAAGTGCTATAACTATCGTACGACGCTCACTTGAGTGTCAATAACTTTTTTAACCACTTAAGTGTCACAACTTCTAAAAAAACGTTCATTTGAATGTCATAATTTTGAATTGATCAATTAAGTGCCTTAATTTTTCAAAAACATTCACCCAAGTATCGGAATGACGTAGTATGGCACTTTTGGTGAATATTTTTAAAAAGTTGTGGCACTCAAATGATTAATTAAAAAGTTATATGGTATTGAAGTGATCAGAAAAAAATGTTATGTCACTCAAGAGAGCGCCGTACATAAGTTATGATACTCAAGTGCTCGAAAAAAAAAATTATAGCCCTTAAGCGAATGCCATACGAAATTTATGAAACTTGTTATATCCTTTTTTCAATGTAGCTCTATCTCTTGAAAATCTTGTGTACCCCCTAGTAGGGTCCGTTGATACTCTTGGATTTTGGTCAAAATCTAATGTTTCGATGCCAAATATGCATTTATTTGGACCACAAGTAGATCCTTTATTATTATGACAATGAACTTCTGACAAAGATGGAGAATTTATCCTTCGAATGGAGAAAATTACCCGAAAGGTCCTAAATCCATTGTACGATTGTCAATTCAGTCTTAAATTTTTTTAATTGGCCAATATAGTCCTAAACATTTTGAATGTAGTCATTTCGATCAATTTTAGTTGGAAATTGTTGCTGTAGCATCCAGTTATTACCAGTAGTCCTACGCGTTGGTCTACATGAGTGTGTCATGTTAGAAATTCCCTAGGACAGTCGTCTATGTTAGCGATTTTTGATCAAAATTGACCGAACGGACTCAATTGACAAAAATAAAAAAGGTTTAAGACAAGATTAATACAAGGGTTAATAACACGAAAAACCTCAAACTGGTACACCTATGACAAATTTACCATAAACTATTTTTTTGACCAGGAAAATCCCAAACTGGTACACTTGTGACAAATTTACTCTAAACTATTTTTTTGATCAGGAAAAATCCTAAACTGGAACATCTGTGACAAATTTACCATAAATTAATTTTTTTTGACAATGAAATACCCCAAACTAGTACACCTGTGACAAATTTTCCTTCCATTAAATTTGGTTAATTTCACAAAAAAAAATCCCAAATTGATACACATGTGATAAACAGAGGGTAAAATCTCTAAATTGGTACATCCATCAACTGCCATGTGTCATCCAATTTTGCAATTTGACGGTTATATTTAACAAAAACTAACGGATGGTAAATTTGTAGTAGGTGTACTAGTTTGGGGTAAATTTGTCACATGTGTACCAGTTTGAGATTTTTTGTGGTCAAAAAAATAATTTAGGGTAAATTTGTCACAGGTGTACCAATTTGGGGTTTTTCGTGGTATTAACCCTTAATACAATTGTAACAAATTTAGGACCTTTTTGGTAAATTTTCCCTAAAAAGTACACTTGAACATATCTCTCACCAGTAATTGCTCCATGAAGTGTTGATATGGTCAAATTTAAAAAAGGTGAATATGCTTCCTGATTTGACAATAAATTTTGGGCAGCCCAATTTCATCCCGTAAACAACTAAATCCACCCCCCATGTATACTAAAAAGATAAAACTGCCATCAATTTTTCAATTGCATTTTATAGTGATGACCCCACCCGTTCTTTTTTTCTATTTTTTCTTTTATTATTAAGGGTAGTTACCACGATTAATCATTTTACATGCTTTTTTAGCATAATAAAAAAAAGTGCATTCCCAAATATTGCTATGACGTTTTACATGCTCCGTTTAAACTTATCTCGCTAATAGTAAGGAAAAAAAGACATTCTTTGATATATTGGGTGTGCATGGCAACACTTTTGCTCTAAAAAGTAATTTATGGCCAGAAGTTGATTTTTCTACCTCTGGAGAGAAGTAAATTTTTTTTACTTCTTCAAGTGGCACCAAAACTACTTTTGGAGCAAAAAAAATGCTCCAGAAGCAGAAAAATGAAATTATGTAATCAAACAGATTTCTACTTCAAAAGTACTTTTGGAATAGAAATTCTACTCAACAAGAATTGTCATGCGCGCCCTAATTAAAACTGAAAAGTCTCCGCTTCATCACTAATTATAACACCTTATCTATTTTTTGTCCCTCCTATCTCAAAACCTCACTTTCTTGGTGAGCTTTTCTATTAATTTCATTAGCCTAAGATATATTTTCAGGTCTCTTTATTTAGTATATCAAAGAATTTATCTTTTTTCCTTATTATATTAGCAAGATACTTTTATACGGGAAAATATATAAGTATTCTAAAACATTATGCACAATGAGGTATCTTGATATTGTAAACAGTTCATAGATTATATTAACGTTTGGCAATCCAAAATAATGATATTTTACTGGAATTTTCAAAAAAAGAAAAGTTCTTGATTTATGTAATGGTTCAACTTAATTATATTTCATCTACTTAACAATTTATCCTAAAATTTGATGGACACCGTAGAAAAGAAGCAGATTTCTTGAAAATTTCTCTTTTCGACAAAACAAGTTTTATGGAAGTAATACCCGATAATAAAAAACATAGTATCTTTAATAAACATGAAAAATCTACAATAAAGAATAATTATGGTAGGTAGATCCTACATAGATATAGAAAAACTAAAAAAAGGAAAGTAAATAAGTTTGGGACTACCAATTTAAATTGCAATTGAATGATAGAGGGCAATTTTATCTTTTTGGTGAAAATTAAGTGGATTTAGTCATATAGAGTAGGGCTAAGCATAATGGACTGACCGAACGGTTCTCGGAGACTCGGTCTGTTCCCGATTCCATAAAATTGGAACCGGTTACGATCGGTCTGGTTCCCAGTTCTAGGGGGGACCCCGACCGACTAATAATTTTTTTTAAAATAAAGATTTCCTAAATGTAAACCTAAACCTAAATCTAAGATGCTTAGCATGATTTTCAGGTTAACGACAACGTGATGCAATTAACAAAAGGGGTCTAGTGAATATGTCGTTAACGAGAAAAATTTAACGATAAATTACAAAAAAAGCGACCAGTCCGATAGTTAAACCGCCTAGTCGTTACGATCTGGTTCTCGGTCCTTGAAGCTGGGAAAGGTCTTCCTGGTCAGGTTCCCGGTTTTAGGTTGGGCTTGGACCGGATTGGGAACTGATCACCCCTTATATAGAGGGGAGAAATAGAGCCGCCCATAAAATTTCATACAAGAAAGTAATTATCAGTATGTATAAAATTAGCGAATTCAGAACTTTTCTAAAATGAAGCAACTTTTCTAGAATATGAAATTTTCTATCCGTGGAGATTCAAGTATGAGGTGACACACAAAGAAAGAAATTACGAGAAGAAGATGTGACATACTTTGTTAGGAAGGTTAATTTGTTTTTTTTGTTTTACGGTTAACTCCAAAACCTGAGCTTCTGTCCATCCAAATAAGTCATTCCATTTATTAAGAAAATAGCAGAATTTCACAGTACTTGACATATATGGCCATAACTTATTGAACATGGACATCATGACCTGGGAAAATCTAGGGTTCTTGAGCATGATCTACTTCATCTTTATCAATTTTGTACCACATTAGTCATGCAATCAGAACATGTGGATATATCGAATTGGATGGGCAGGGTACGAACTACAAAATCTGCATGTTCCAGGATAAAACAGATATACCATACTCACCCTGAAGCCTGAACACTTAAACGACCCTAACACGACTCAGGAAGTAGTCATCATCATGTCAATATGCCTTTAATGTCTGTTTCCCAAAGTTGGAATGGGGCATCCTCCAGGTTCCATCAAAACCTAATGGACAGGCTGGTGGACCTACACACTGGAACTTGGAGACGAGAGACCCATTTTCGCGTCCGAAAAGCTCTTTGCCTGCGCCGGATGTTCGTGAGCCCGCTTAATCTCGGCACTTTGAAGCTGCGGCTCCCACGCGGGTCTCACGTGATCGATCGGCTTGAGATTTAAGCGCGCACATGAACAACCCGCGCAGACAAAAACAGCTCTCTCTATCTCATCTAGGGCAATCTATCTGTGGGCCGCGTTTCTCCTTTATCTTCATTAGGGTTCGGCATCGGGTAGGAAGGAGGCCCCCTTGCTCACATTCAATTGTCTGGTGATCATAACTCTCATTAGTAATATCGAGTGGCCTCCTTGGTTTCTCAAAATCTTTCATTCTTTGTCCCCATTTGAAATCCGGTGCGTATTCTGCAATACATTCAATTATCGAAGCAAAACAATGATTAAGAGGACACACACACACACACACACACATATATATGCTATAGTTTTTGGTCTAAAACTCTTATGCCTCCCTTGACTTTGATGGGTTTGTGAGTCAAAGACTGATTTTTATGGAGAAAATTACTAAAGAAATCTTCAATATATTGTACTTGAGCCAATTCAGTTCAAGACCTTTTAATTTGACCAATTTAGTCCTAAACCTTTTGACGATTGCCAACTCAATCCCAACCTTTTAATTATGTTAATTTAGTCCTAAAAGTTTTAACGATTTGGCAATTTAGTCTTAAAATTTTTGACGATTTGCTAATTTAACCATTTCAGTCATTTTTGCCCAAAAATTACTATAACACCGGCCGTCCTAAGTGGTACGGATGACACTGATGTTGACCTTTATTATTTTTTTCTTCTTTTCTTTATTTTTTTCCTATCCCTAGGCCGGTGAAGCCGTTGACAGACCTATCCTTGCCGACCATAGGTGAGGGCGTCAGCCCTCGCCCAAATCCAAGATAGGGCTGCGATGCCCTCGCCGGCTAATGGGTAAGTTGATTGCATGAGTCGGGCGAGTCACACGCGGTGCGAGGGGCACAAATAAATAGAGAAAATTGCCATTAAAACCTAAACCTATTGCACATTGTGTAACAAACAACAAAAATTAAAAATATTAAAAATATAGTTTTTTTTTATAAAGTTGTGTCCAAGTCAGCAATTTCCGGCCAATATTAAATTGGCAAATTATTGAGAGGTTTAGAACTTAATTGGTACAATTGAAAGGTTTAGGACTGCATTAGCATAAGTGTATCTGGTTTATGATTTTTTTGGTAATTTTTCTCGAATAAATACACAACCACACATCAAGTATGAAAAGAGGTCATCGCTTGAGTTGTGTTTTTAACAATTTGGCGACGTAAATCTGATATGATCGTCATAGATGACGCTATTTTTTGTTTGGAGCGTAAGGAATGTTTTTATGGATCCCGATTCTAGATAAAGTTTCGCAAGATTTACAAAGGCATGGGGGGCAATGAGCAGTGAAAGAAGTGAAAATTCAAAATATCAAAAAACATCCTTAAAAGGGTGAAAAGTGATGTTTGGACTTTGGAGAGCATCTTTTGGGCGTGTTTGGGAACCGCTTTCTCGAAGCACCTTGGACAAAGCCAAGTATCATTTAGTAAATTTTTTTGGAGAGTTTTGGGGATATGTAATTACATTTCTTTTTAACTCAAGACAGGTCCGGATGTACTTTGGGTTTTGAGCATTTCCAGAATGCTAATATATATATATATATATATTTCCTTCCAACTTTACCCTCATTAAACTTTCAGAATTACAGAAATGCCTCGCCTTACGTGACGTTGCCGGCTAGCCTCGGTCACGCGACCCAGGTGACACTTGAGGTCATGTGACTCCAGGCTAGGTTGGCCGGCGGCCGATTTGGCTCCCGGCGGCTTGAGTTTCGCCGGCAAATGATTGAGATTTTTTTTTTGTTTAAAACAAAACTGACAAAAGTCCTTTACATGAGTGTAGTTTTTTTTCCAAATGGTATTTAAGTCAAAGTTGCTTCCTAATGTGTTTTTTAATGACACTTTACCTAATTATTAGAGGTGTGCATGGTTCGGGCCGATCCGGTCCCGGTATGGAACCGGGGATCGGACTGGTAGTACAGGTCCCCAAATTTTCGGGACCACTGATCAAATCGGGACCGGCAGTCCGGTCCGGTCCGGTCTCGGTCCGATCCCAATGGGACCGCCAACACCAGCTACTTATAGAAATCTAACCCTTGGAATACATGCATGGCTAATGAGTCTGATGATCCACGACTAATTATGCTAATGAAAAACTCTTCTTTTGGACAAACTGTAACATCGGAGCACAAGGAGATACCTCCATTAAAATTGAGCCATTTTAATGGTATTCAAGCTCGAGAGGGATTTGGACCCAAAAAAAAAAAAGTCAAGAGGAGAGGAAGCGACCATATTGGGACCACATGATCAGGAGTTCACAGTTGAGAAAACTTGTGGATAATCAGAGTAGAGGGACTAAGGGATTGATCACTTGGGGTTTTTACCTGAGATTGAAGCGACCGAGCAAGGATGGAGACGAGGAGAGGAAACGGCGAGAGGAGCGACTAGTCGACAACGCCAGTGACTGCGAAAAACGAGATGAGTGACGATGCCGACGAGCAAGAGGCGGGACTGCGAGAGGAGCGATCGAAGAGGCGAAGGTGAGACACGAGCGGAGAGGCGAAGGCGAGACGCGAGCGGAGACCGAGAGGAGAGAACTCAGAGGAGAGAGTGTCGTGGGGATTCTGGAGAAATTACAAATTAGGTTAACTAGTTCAGTAGTTAACTGGTTCTTTTTTTATTTATTTATCATTATACTGTTTTGTTTGAAGTCAAATATTTCTAATTCTTTTTTTTATATATACAATTATATATATTGGGCGGTCCGGTTCAGACCTATCCATCATGGGATTGGGAACTGGATCGCCCGGTCACCGGTCCCATTTATTAGGACCGTGGACCAGATCGCCCCCTTGAGGACCGGACTCTCCCGGCCAGTCCGGGCCGGTCCGATCCAGTTTGCACACCCCTACCTAATATTATCTACATTTTGAAAAGAACATTTCACCTCAAGTTTGTTTTCCCCAAAAGCATTGCCAAGGCTCCCTTTGTGAGGGAGAGACATCAGTCTTGAGGGTGCATTTGTATCACGAAAAATTCAAGATTTAAACAATATTTTTTGAAAAATGATCGCTTGTATCGCTTAAAAAAATGAATGAGTAAAATATATTTTCATCACCCAAGAAAATAGTTAGTCATAAACTGTTGTCGATAATGAAAATATTTTTTCGTTGACTAACTTTTCTAAGCGATATAACCAATTATATTTCGGGAAATATTTTTCAAATCTTGAATTTTTCATTAAACAAATGCGCTCAATACATTTTTCTCTGCGTTCATCATAGAAAAATACAGAGAAACGCATAAGATCTCCGAAAAAGAAAAATCACCTGGAAAAAATTGCTTGTTCAAAACCCTAATGCATGGTGGTGGTCAGGCCATCTCTCTTTTTCATCATTGTTGGCTCTGATAGTGGCTGTTGGGAAATAATTTACCAAATGCAATCATGAAGCATTTGTAGTACAAAAGCAAACCAAAGTAAGATGGACTTTGAACTTTAAATTCCACAGTCAAAAGGGCTTAACCTCGATTACAGATGCTTGTGGGATTTATACTGTTTAATTCATAATAGCTTCAGAGTCCTCTCCATTGCACACAAGCAAACAGTGGATGCTCCAACCCATGTACTGTGTTCTTGTCTGTTGCATGTGGTCACCTACGTACCATAGCCACGAGCTTCAGGTTAGGTCGATCCCAACCTTTGGTTCACCAACATACCCACGATTGTCGCGACCGCCGCTGCACTAAAGAACGATGGAAACATCCGAAGGATCCAACCGTGAAGACATCGATTGATAACACACGTTTGATCACTCAAAACTCCAAATACATGCTAGTCTAAGGCTTGCATCCCGTCTTAAGAGATGTAGCATAGAGTCTCTAAATGCAAGGTTCATAAGAGATGTAGCGAGTAATACATAAGGCTACCGCCAGATGATTGGCATATGAATAATTTGACTACATAACTAAGACGGTAGTGATTTTGTCAATTCGTTTGGTTTAACGGACCTAGCTAAACCTAGTAATAACTAAGAATGTTTCTAAGATGTTAAATTGCCATGTCAAGTGTTTAGATAACTTAAAAATCAAAATTTTCCTGTCAATCATTTCATTTTGGACGAGGACCCCATAACTAGAAGAAATTAAATCTTTCCTAATTTTCCCTTTTCTTTCTGGAAAATAATTGTCACGAACAAGACAAAATTTTCCAGATAAAAAACATACTTGCCTTTCACATCGTTGAATCCCAGTGTCAAAAGTCACTGTTCAGTCAGTTCTATCTCGTTTACAGTGTCTCGATCAAAGAAAATCTGTTTTGCCTTGGTCCTGGGATCAGAACAAATGCGCAATTATTAGAAATTCTCGGCAGGACAGCACCGAGCAAGGCACTGAATCTGCTGAACCCTTTTCAAATAGCAAAAGAGTTCTCGGATAATCCAAGACAGGAACAGTACACTCAAGAACGCCACCCATTCCTTCACAGCCTGTGAAATCTTCCAAGGAAGACGACAATTCAAGATGGCTCCGAGCATCCCCATGTGGGACTCTCCCTTTTTGTTCCCTTGATCTTCTGTTCCACTGGTTCTTGCTCTTGTTCTCGGCTCTTCTTCTTCTTCTCTCTGCTTTCGGTTGCTGCTCAGAGAGAGTCGCTTCAGCTGAAAGAGAGAGCTCCGGCAAGTTCTTTCCCTGGTTTTTCACCATGTGGGATTCTGAAAATGAGTCCATCGCCGGGAGAGATTACGGAAATGGCGTGCTCAGCTCCCACAAACAAGGGGTTAAAACAGAAGGGTTTGAGCTCAGAGATCAGTCATGGTGAGTGCAGACTCTGTCTCCTCTGTTTCTCGTTTCTTTGCCTTTTCTTCTCTTTTCCCTTTCCAAGTCTGAGCAAAAAGTGAGGTTTTCCGCTTGAAAGCGAATGGATTTGGTAGTAATGTGCTCTGAATTCGATGGAAAAAGAAGGGTTTTTTTTTCTCTTTCTTTTTAATCCTTTCTGTGGTGGTAGAAATAGTTTCGGATCAGGGAAAAACAACAGAGAACTTGGTTAAAGCGAGCTTTGCTTCATGATGTAATTGATGGGCTAACGGCAAATTTTTTGCAAATGCACACAGGCATGTTGCAACTGACATCCCAAGTGACCTTCTTGTTCATGTTGGAGAAGTTAATTTCCACTTACACAAGGTAGAACTATCATTGCTTTCAAATCACTTCATCTTCTTCAGATTTAGAGGAATGTTTTGGACAAGTTACAGCAAAATATTACCAAAATTTTGACAGAGCTTTCCATATCTTGTTAAAGTATCCCCTGCTCTCTAGGAGTGGGAAGTTCAACAGGCTCATATATGAATCGCGTGACCCCAATTTAAGCAAGGTGGTTTTGGATGATCTTCCCGGTGGGCATGAAGCTTTCGAGCTGGCCGCAAAGTTCTGCTATGGGATCGCCGTCGATCTGACCGCAGCCAATATTTCCGGCCTGCGCTGTGCGGCTGAGTACTTGGAGATGACGGAGGACTTGGAGGAAGGCAATCTTATATTCAAAACCGAAGCCTTTCTGAGCTACGTAGTCTTATCTTCATGGCGAGACTCGATATTGGTGCTTAAAAGCTGTGAGAAGCTCTCGCCATGGGCGGAGAATCTGCAAATTGTACGAAGATGTAGCGAGTCAATAGCTTGGAAGGCCTGTGCGAACCCGAAAGGGATAAGATGGGCTTACACAGGGAAGCCGCCGAAAGTCTCGAGCCCGAAATGGAACGAGATGAAGGAGTCGAGCCCGAGCAGGGCTCACCAGGCTCCTCCTGATTGGTGGTTTGAAGATGTCTCGATTCTGAGGATTGATCATTTTGTGAGGGTCGTCACTGCTATCAAAGTAAAAGGCATGAGGTTCGAATTGATCGGCGCGGCGATTATGCAGTACGCTGCAAAGTGGCTTCCAGGTTTGATAAGAGATGGAACAGGAGCAGGAGATGAAGGAAGCAACAGTGGGAACAGTAATAGCAGCAGTGGAAGCAATAGTTGGAAGGGCGGGCTCCACATGGTCGTGGCCGGGACTAAGGATGAACCTTCAACGGTTCAGGCCAAAGACCAGAGGATGATAATAGAGAGCCTTATCAGTATAATTCCTCCGCAGAAGGACAGCGTCACGTGTAGCTTCCTTCTTCGGCTTTTGCGAATGGCAAATGTGTTGAAAGTGGCTCCTGCATTAGTAACCGAGTTAGAGAAACGGGTCGGCATGCAATTCGAACAGGCGACCTTGGCCGATCTCCTTATTCCTTCATTCAATAAGAGTGAGACTTCGTACGATGTTGACCTAGTTCAGAGGCTGCTGGAGCATTTTCTTGTTCAGGAACAGATGGAAGGCTCGAGCCCGAGCAGGCAGTCGTTTCCAGAGAAGCACGGCTACGATGGTGCTCAACGAGTTAACGGGCAAAATGCGAAGATGAGAGTGGCGAGACTAGTGGACAGTTATCTCACCGAGGTGTCCAGAGACAGAAACCTCTCATTGACAAAGTTTCAAGTGCTGGCTGAGGCATTGCCCGAATCTGCAAGGACCTGTGACGATGGACTTTACCGAGCAATCGACTCGTACCTTAAGGTAATTGACTCTTGGCTCTAGGTCTCTTGAATCACCTCTTCAGTTTTTTACCTGCTAGACACTCAATGCTAGTACCGGTAAAGCAATTAGAGGAAACTTTGTGATTGCATTACAATTAGATTTGTGTGAATGGCGGTGCTTGTAATCTCTTGAGGATTTACTCAAACCGAACATCTTGATTATGCAACAGTAATTGTTCAGATATACTCATCTTCATGTAGGGTACACTGAGGATCTCTGCATAAATTTTGACAGGGGACGCTTTTTCTCAACAATGGATTATCTGTTTATCACTCTGAAAATTATAATCGGAGTGACAAACAAAATCATTCTTGATTCCATACCAAACCGAAAATGTTGCCTGGCAATTACGTTCTTCATTCCACACCAAACTAAATTTCTTGACTTTTGAGCAGTAATTATGATGATATAATCGTCCGGCGATCAGTTCGAACATAATATCGTTTCAGAACCTATATTTAGTCGTAACTACCGATATAAGGATATCATGAATCTGATATCTTGTGAATGACGAGAAATTTTACCTCATGAATCTGATTTGATGGAAAATTTGACATCCTCCGCTGTTAGATTGATATTAGCATATTGACAGGCACATCCGACGCTCACCGAACATGAGAGGAAGCGGCTGTGCCGGATAATGGATTGCCAGAAGCTCTCGATCGATGCGTGCATGCACGCCGCGCAGAACGAGCGGCTCCCCTTGAGGGTGGTCGTCCAAGTCCTCTTCTCGGAGCAAGTGAAGATAAGCAATGCGCTCGCCAGCAGCTCGCTCAAGGAAGCCGGAGGCCACGCGCACTACCAGCCGATGGCCCCGAACCGAAAGACCCTCCTGGAAGGGACCCCGCAGTCATTCCAGGAAGGTTGGGCAGCCGCGAAGAAGGACATAAACACCCTCAAGTTCGAGCTCGAGAGCATGAAGGCCAAGTACCTCGAGCTGCAGAATGACATGGAGGTTCTGCAGAGGCAGTTCGACAAGATGGCGAAGCCAAAGCACGGGTCGGCTTGGAGCAGCGGGTGGAAGAAGCTGAGCAAGCTGACCAAGATGAGCAACTTGGAGAGCCAGGACATTGGGCCTCAGGTGCCAAGTGCAGACCAAACCAGGAAGACTCCTAGGAGGTGGAGAAACTCAATTTCCTGAGGACATTTGGGGGGCGTAAAAGTGGAGTGATGAAAGGAAAAAAAGAACTAGTTTTCTTGGAACGAAAATACTTTTTTGTTCTTCTCAATTTGGTTTCTGGGTTACAAAGTTGATTCATTTTGGTAGGTGTTACAAGAACTTGGTGAACCATAACTGGGCCAAAAAAAAAAAAAAAAATGTCTGCTGAGAGTGAGCTTTCCGTTGTTTCGGTTGTTCTTTTATGTAAAATTGCACGTTTATATTCTTTTTATATACATTTGATCTCTCTCCACCTATCAATTTACAATTGGACATTCCATAATGGTATTGGAGTGTTTCGCTCAGTCTATTTTGTGTGACCAACCTTTCTTAATCCGGCTTGCACATGATAAGGGTGTTAAAGAATTTCACATCTCTGATTTACGGGTAAAGCTTTTGAATTGGACATTTTGTCGTTCTTTATTGAGTTAGATGAATCGAATTTTTCGAATCAGCTTTGTCGAACCCAAAAATGTAAGTGGATTATTTTGTTTTTCTAGAATAAATTTAGGATCGCTTAATCAACATTTTTTAACTATATTTTTTTGAGGTGAATGATGTGATCTTGTAGTCGTTTGAAGTCGTTGTTGTTGGCGATTCTTTGATAATTTCTTGAAGTTCAAACATTTCTTTCTTTTACTTTCAATGGGGGAATGGGAAGGTTTTTTTTTTTTTCTTGGGTCGAATGGGGAATGGGAAGGTTAAGAAGTAGGAAAAGGCATTCATTCCGGAAAACTCAAGCCAACTGCATTCCGCTTCGGACTACTCACAATAAGTAAGTGCCCTTCGGATTGCATGAAATTACACCACTGCCACTCGTGTCTGATTTGGATTGTTTAGTGATTAGGGGTAATACCATGAAAAACTCCAAACTATACACTTGTGAAAAATTTACTCCAAACTGATTTTTTATCACAAAAAATCCCAAACTGGTACGCATGTGACAAATTTACCACAAACTAATTTTTTGACCACAAAAAATCCTAAACTGATACACCTGTGACAAATTTACCATTCGTTAGTTTTAGTTACATTGGATTAATACCATGAAAAATCCGAAACTAGTGCACCTGTGACAAATGGAGAGTAAAAACTTCAAATTGGTATACCCGTCAACTGCCACGTGTCATCTAACTGAGCAATTTAACAGTAAAATTTAACGACAACTAACGGAGGATAACTTTGTAACAGATGTACCTTGGGATTTTTGGTGGTAAAGATATTAGTTTGGGTAAATTTATCACATGCGTATGAATTTGAAGTTTTTCGTTATATTAACCTTAGTGATTAATGGATAAACCATATCCCGTGTTTGGTGATCATGACAAAAAGCATGATAAGATATGTTTTTATCCTATACTATGTTTGATAAATGTCCAAGATAGGATAAAGTGGGATATAGGGGATATAGCTCGGATAAAAATATCTTAGGGGAGAGGGTGGGATAGACTTGGATATAATTTCTTAAGAGAGCAGACTCGAGAAGAACTAAGTTTTTTCCACACAGGCAGTTGCCTCTCCGACGGGGGGGCCGCTTCTCCGGCGGTGGTGACTGTCAAAGGTGACCACCTCATGCCAGGCTGGGGTCTCCGACAGCAAAGCCGAGTATCTCCACGACTTCGCTCTTTAATCGATAGTTTGACGTGATATGAGATCATGTCACTTGTTCTTGAATCGCTTAAATCTTTCCACCATTTGAAAAGGGTCTCGACATGTTATGAAGAACTCGAGGTTGATCATCAACTTTCAAAGTAGTTCTCTTGGATGGCTTGCATGAATGCATCTTCAACTTGTGAAAAAAAACTAAATAATTTTAATATTCAGCATTTGTTTATTCACTCGACCAAACAACGAGCAAGGCCAGCGGGTCATTCTCAAAGGATTCGACTTCAAATCAAGACCCATGGTTCTACTAGGTCTGCTCGATCAATATCGTGCCCGAATTTAGATGGCACAAACCTCTGTTCAATAATAACTTACTTATCAGAACTCATCACTGAATAATTTCTAAAGCATTATGATGTTTCAGCAAAACAGAGTCTATCTCAGCTGTGCCTTGCGTCTGCTTATCCGACTTTATATCCGCAGTTCATCAAATAGTAGATAGGATATGGCAAGATTGTTGGGTTTCTTATTCTATAATATCTAGTCCTATCATGACTAGAAATTCGGATGACCAAACGCAGCCTTTTTGCTCGGTAGGTTTGATTGGCTTAGAGAAAAGGTCAAAGTGACCCCCTTTTTGTTTCCGGGTCAAATTTCGAAGGATCATTCAATTTTCCAAAATTATGAAAAGAATTTATATACGAATTTACAAGTCAATCAACGCTCCTTTTCAATGGGTCCAAGGTTTTTTTTTTTTTTTTTTTTCACGAAAGAATTGGAAGTGATTTCACCTCGAAATTTCGAAAAATAAGAGTAGAAAATACAAAGCATGATGCAAATATATGAACCATGATGTAAACAGATCTATAAAGCTTGGTCACCCACCTCAATATCATATAATCCTGATGCCTCAAACCTATTTACCAGTAGGTCTGATTAAGTCCCAAAAACACATGAATCATGATGTAAATAATTAACAATGGGACAAAATACTAATATAAAAGTAATCAAGATGACAACGAGTCGATTTCTTGAATATCCAACATATTTCAACTTTGAAGAAAAAAATTCCTGATTAAAAAAAAAATTCCGATCTTTCATAAATCTAATGGATCTGTAAAACCTTTCGTGGGCATTCTAATTAATAAAAACATGAGAATGAAGTTGAAAGTAATCTTTTACCCAAAAAGAAAGAGAAAATATTCACAATTGCCCATCAATTCATTCTCCTCTACAAAAGTTTACAATGTATAGTACCTGATTCGACAGTTTGGTTATGTTAAGTCACAATACATTCGACACTAACTTGTTTTCGGCTCGAGATTGGCTTAATGGACCCGGTTCTTACGATTGTCGGTTCGTGGGCGTAGCCCGTCCCGAATCGTGTATCTCATCGGCGGGCGAGGTGGGTCCCATTCCCGTCGAAATACTATTTTGGCCAGCATAAAAAAAAAGGAAAGGTTGGAAATTGGAATGGCCTCGCTTTTTAGACTTTCCCCAAGGCACCTCTCTCCCTCCCTTCCGAGGTGTGACCGTTAATCTCGTTACCCGATCGAACGGCTGACCAAGGCCCGCGGGAGACCTATAAATTTGAATCGCCACCAACTTCTTCTCCATTTGTCCCGCGCTGTTGCAAACGAGAAAGAGAGATTTTCTCCTTCCCATCCTCCTGGCAACGGGAGCTCTCGATCTTTTCCCCCCAACTTTCGAGGCTTTCGTTGCCCACCCCCCCCCCCCCCCCCCTCCCCCCACGGCCTCCTCGTGGATTGTTTGCCGGAGCTGATCATCTACGGTGAGTCAGTTCCTCCGCAATTCTCTGTGTTTGTATACGCGCTTGGATCGAGCTACTGTCTATGATCCGTCGTGATCGATCGAGTTACGAGACGACCTGTGATCTGCATTCTCCATTTTTATTTTCTTTTCTTGTTTGTGCTTTAATGGGGTTTTGCTCTGAGGAGAGGAATTACCCGTAAATGAATTCAAACCTTCAATTTTGTGCCGATGTTCGGGATCCCGGTGGCGCTTGTCTTCGAATGTGCCGTTGCAATCGGCTTTCGAGGGGGTGGAAAGCCTTGCGAGTTATGTGGCAGGGTAATAGGCATGGGTATATACATGATGGGTTCTCTTATCTGGATTTCATGTTGGGATGTCGGGTAGCTTGTCGAGTTTGAGTTTCGTCGTGCCCGGATCCGAGTTTCGAGCTCGATAGGGTTTAAATGCATGTTAATTTCTCATCCGTCGTTTTCGTGGCATCGGTCTGTTCTTTTCTTTAATAGTCAATTCACAAGGATAGGTTAAGCTGATTGAAGGGGAGTCGTTTTTAACCTAGAAAGAGAGGTCTTTTAGATTCACGACAGAATTCCATTTTTGGTCCTTAAGCCTTTTCTCAGCTGAAGCTACTAGATTTTTTGGGGCACCATTAACTCAAGTGGGGTTATTTTGAAAAATTTGCCAGATCTACGATGGTTGCCATTGAGCATCCGATGGCCAGCAAAGACTGTCTAGCTACGGAAACGAAGAAGATCTTGCATTCATTGGCGTCTGAGTGGGAAGATGTAGTCGATTCGACTGCATTACAGGTGATTCCACTTAAGGGCGCGATGACGAATGAAGTCTTCCAAATAAACTGGCCGACCACGAACGATCACGTCTCGAGGAAGGTCTTGGTCCGGATTTACGGGGAGGGTGTGGAGGTGTTCTTCGACAGGGATAATGAGATTCGGACGTTTGAGTCCATGTCCAAGAATGGGCAAGGGCCTCGTCTTCTAGGGAGATTCTCTAACGGGAGAGTGGAAGAGTTCATTCATGCACGGGTACTTCTCCTAACTTTGGTGTACACTTGAACTTAAAGTTCTCACTAAATGATGAACAAATCACGATACATGAAGAGACTCGAAATGAGGTTGATGTGGCTAGAGTTAGCATTAGGTCTTTCAGTACTAACGCGATGAGGAATGTTGATTAGATTGACAGAGGAGTTCTTTTGAACTGCTGGGCTAAGATGTTGTGCAGTCACCTCTCGAGACTCGGCTGTTGTTTTATTGTCTCAAGATTTTTCAACTTCTCCAAGGAATATTGTGGACAAGTTTGTCCTATGGAGTGCCCTACTTCGGCATCTCTTCTTTTTGAAAATCATCTTGACCAAATGGTTTTTAGACATTCAAGTTAACCAATTGCTAAGGAGTCACCGATTTACGAGTTTTATGCCTGCAATTGTTTGCCAACTCTTTTTGCCTGCTTTTCGCAAAGTAAAATGACAAGAGGGTGAGTGCATAGTCATTTCTGTTATTATTGTATCTGTCGCCTGAAATTGATGGCTAGCTAAGCTCATCTGATTGTGTGGGATGATGCAGACACTTTCGGCTTCTGATCTAAGGAGCCCTGACATTTCTGCTTGTATAGCAACCAAAATGAGAGAGTTTCATGACCTTGATATGCCGGGTCCGAAGAATGTTGTTCTCTGGGATAGACTAAGGTATTGATTTTGTTTCTTCCTAGTCATTATTCCTACTTTTCGAGGGTACGAGCAAATGTAACAGTGTTACATGTACTGCTGATGTTACATTTTTATTGAATTAAGTAGCACAAGCAGTAATTCTATACAAAGATGTGTAAGACTGTTTATTTCTTTGCCAATTTTCCAGAAAGTGGCTTGGGACGGCCAAGCGTATGGCTACTCCACAAGAAGCCCAGGTTGTTCACTTGAATGCCATCAGAAACGAAATTCTTGTCTTGCAAAGCGAACTTGCAGGGGATCAACGTATCGGATTTTGCCACAATGATCTACAGTACGGTAACATAATGATACATGAAGACACTAAAGCGATAACCATCATCGTAAGATCCTTCAAAAGTCAATTACGTTGTTTTGCGCCTTTTTTTTTAACTAGTACATGCGGGTTGTGAGTGCAAACTTTGAAGTTTGATTTAATGAGGGTTGTCAGCATTGAATATACCCATCTCATGCTGCTAGGAAGTGCTCGAAAACATTGTTCCAACTAGTCATACCTAGAAATACCCTCTGAGGATTTTGTTACTTCAGAGCAGTAGAGATAGGAATCTCAGAAAGTTCTCACTACCGTTCTTGTAGAAAACTCCTTTCGTGGTGCAGAAACCAGAAAGCCACAAGGAGACATAGTGTTAAGATTTACTGGTCGAGATAGAAGTTGAAGATCGTGAGATGTGTTGTAAATGAAAATATTGTAGTTAGAAGGGAGAAAAACAGAAAGTTGCTCTGTCCAATCTCAAGTACAATGTCCAGTGCAAAGTTCCCATCCAAAGTTGAATTTCTTTACAAGTTTTCGATGTATACTTTGCAGACGACATCTCACTTACTCTTTCTTTGGATGGCAGAGTTTTGTGTCTGCCCCTTCTTACATATACTTCTTTCAGCAGATGTTCATATATCGAAATTGTCTTGTGATGATCTCTGATTTCACCATCTTGGGACACAAATTTGCATTTTTCATCCTCTTCATTTTGTTGCACTGCCAGTGATAATGTCGCCATGAACTTGATTCGTGAAGCTTAAGAATAGTCATACTAATTACATATTCATCTCCTAGAAGTAGTTATAGACTTGATTCAACTGATATACTGGATCCTTGTGGGTGCTCTTCATGTGTAATCTATCTATTCCGGGTTTACTGCCCAGACTTATTAAAGAAAACTTGTGTAAATTGTGTAGAGAAAGATTATTGTCTATTCCACTCTTCATGTTCTTTTCCTCTCCTTAGAAGATGGTCCTTGTCTATGTAATTGTTAAATTTCCTTAGTTATGCTTTCTACATGTTCTTATTATGGTGGCTTGACAGATGAAGATGTCAGTTAGTGCTAATGTTTCTCAAATTCTCTCTTTTCTACCTCATCAGGACTATGAATATTCCAGTTACAATCCCATTGCTTTTGATATCGCAAATCATTTCTGCGAGATGGCTGCCAACTATCATACTGAGACTCCACATGTTTTGGACTATGGAAAATATCCAAGTGCGCAATTAGTTTACCATGTTGTTTTGATTGTTTCCACTTCCTCCTTGCTTTTATCTACCTCTGAGTAGCAAATAGTAATGCTTTGCTTTAAAACTGTGATTTCAACAGGTTTAGAGGAGCGTAGAAGATTTGTGCAGACTTATTTGAGTACTTCAGGTAGAGTTCTTTTAATGTTTTTCATTTTCTTGTATGTGTGAAGAATCATAAGATACAAATCCCATGGGGTTTGTTTTATCGCTCTAGTTTACTTTTGGTCAGTCCATTTTCACAGGCCAACTTAGTATGATGTGCACAGGAAAATCACCACAAAACAGAGCTCTCTCGCGAGGAGTCTGTCGCTTAAAAATGGTCGCCAGAACCATAATTTGGAATTGGTTGCCAGAGACAGCTTTTAGCGACCAAAATATTTGCTCACCGGAAAGACACAGAAAATCTTCTGGATAGTTTCTGCAACCAAGAAACTGTCTCTTGCGACAGAACTTCAAAGAAGTTTAGGGTCCAACACACTGACAAAATGTAGTTCTGTATCTGATTTGCACTTCTCATTGAAATAATCTTTTGAGACCTTTGACAGTGAAATTCAGAACTGCAAGAAAGGCATTTAAGCCCCATCCCCAGTCAACTTTTCTAATTTCTGTGCATGCTTGAATGGATTTATGGAGAGCAAATCCATCAGCAATTTTCGACGAAACCTCTAGAAGCATTTTGAGCCACATGGGAAGAACTATGAACTAGCTAGTCAGGCCTTCCATATATGATTGTTGTACTTATCTTTATAGACTTTTATGGTGCAATCTGGAATGTCAAACCTCCTTGCAGGTGATGCACCTACTGATGTTGAGGTAGAGCAGCTGCTCCAAGATGTTGAGAAGTATACTTTGGCAAGTCATCTATTCTGGGGACTATGGGGAATAATATCAGTATGTACTTATACCCATATCCTTTGTTTCTTGCTATCGCCATGACACCATTTTACTCTATAGTACTATGAAGTAGCTCTGTCCGTAGAAAGTTGTATTGCCACGTGAAATCTATACTATATATGCTGGCGCTTAAAGTTGCATAGCATCTCACATTGCCGTTGTTTGATTAGTACAATGTCAAAGGGATGGTTTATTTTCATACCATTCTCATTGTAGAATGGAAAACAGCTTATAGGTAATTGAAAGCTTCAATCATATCATTGATCTCGACCCTTTTTCTATTTGGCTTCCAGGAGCATGTGAACGAAATCGACTTTGACTATATGGAATATTCAAGGCAGCGGTTCGAAAGATATTGGTCAACGAGGCCAATGCTATTGAGTTCACATGAAACTCCTCGCTTCGACCGTGTGTCAACACCTAAATGTGCGCCTTGGTCTTGCATTTTCTAACGTGGTCAAAGTATTGTCGAGATGTGAAGCAAAGCACAATGTTATTCATCTCCTATATATAGAAATGGTTAGACAAGCAGTGTGCCAGCGATTGAATGTCCAAGGTTCTAAATTTCTAGATTACTATTCACTGTTAATCTAGATGAGATAGTATAACTTGTGAGTGTACTTTCTTGGTAATTGTACAGTTCTGTCGTTACCATCCTTCCATTGTTTCCGGTATCTGAACTTTCTTGTTTCCTTTAATTAGAGGGTCGAGGTCATCTCTAATCACAGGCGACTCGCATTTCGTTGAGAAAGGAAGAGTATAGTGCCGGGTACATGTATCATTTCGATGCCCTCCCAAGCAAATTGCCAAATTAAAATATGTTAGCTAAGCATCGGCTTAGAAGATGATTAAAGTAAAAAATTGAAGCGTGCCCTTGATCAGAGGGTCTAGGTCGGCCTCTTTTATTATCTCAAATCGATGGAAATGGTTCATTGAGAAAGAAGAAAGTCGATGACTAATGGTGAGGAAACTTGATTTTCGATGTTAATTATGCTTACATTGACCCTTAATTAAGACACTAGTAAGAGAAGACAAATAAGGATCGGTTAGGAATGGAAAACCTATGTTTCTGATGCCATATCTCTCTGGTCTTTGCCCTGCTTACTGTCTTCCTTTGTTTAAGTCGTACTGCTGCGAGGAAGTACATAATTCTTCACATTTTACTGCAAAAACAATTGTTGGTCGAGTGGTTTTGTTCTCTGATGATTTCGACAAAAGACAATTAAGCCTGGAACCTTCCATAAGAAGGCCTATCACCGTGATAAATGCGCTTTCTACCTCGACCCAGACTGTATGATATTGACTCTCTCTTGAACACCAGTTAGAAAGAGGTCACTGATTTGTCTGCCCACGAAACATCCATTAACATCCTTCCACGCAGAGAAAATGTGGTGTCGGGATTCGCCGCAAGGCAAGCGATGAGAAATTATCGCACAGTTCTTCAGTCTCTTGTCATAGTAAGAAGCAAAACATCAGCTCACGGTCTCGCGTTGAATCTGAGTGTCGCACATTGGCTGATCCTAGTGCTGAACTTGTTTGGCTCCGTTGGCTTTCAGAAATCACCTGCTATTATCTGGTGCTGTAGCAAATTCGCCATTGAGAACACGAGAAATGCAGCTTTTCGTAAATGAGCTAAACTTATTGAGAATGACGGTCACTTTACTCGGCAGCATCTTCTTCTACTGATCATACAATGGATGTTCTAAGGAAGGCTCCTCGTCTTGCTCAATTTTCTAGTTCCTTGTCCAAACTCCAGTTGGTTTTCTTGGAACCACCTTAAGTTTGAGGGATGTGAAAATACTGTCAGAATACTCCGAAATTGCGATTCAATTGTAATTTTCGTCATTTCTAAAATAACTAGCTTCCTTGTTAGATTAGATTACTCCATTTCCTACACATATTGTTCTGGTGTAAAATACTGAAGTAATACAATAACCATTTTCTTATATTTGTCTCGAACTATCAAAAACCAAAGATGCAAAATTTAATGTGCTTTCTGTTTCTCAGAAAGATAAATCCAATTTGAGATGAGAGTGTTCTTTTCCTACCAACTTGGCCGCTTCGAATCAATGTTCCTGGCAGTGTCAGTTTCTGTCAATGTATCACTACATGTTCCTTAATCCATACATTATGTAACTTCCTTAATCATTTGTGCGCGCTCGTCAACGACTGAATAGGACTGGTTCGCCGTCTCAATCGCAAGTATCAAATCACTTGACTGTTAGACCGAATCATTGTTCCAAATCCATCGTTTTGTCAGCTTGCATGCTTTAAACAACACTTATCGATGTCGTGCACCAACACAAAATCAAGATTTGATTGTTCTCGATACCCAACAAGGTTTAATGACGCTGTCTAGTAGTTGAGATTTTGTCACCCTCAATTATAAGATAGCATTAAATTTTCTCCCTCATGCACTAATGAAGCTGATCAATGTTCTGCATGCTCTCTGAATCTGCCATGAGCAATTCGTTTGAGGCTGGACTTTACTGCAGGCAAAAATCCAACTTAATCTTGGCAAAATCGCAGAAGCCTGACCAACCAAATCTTACAAAACCAAGACATGATCTCGACAACTTCGATGAACATAACACTGTTTTTCACTTGCAATTAAATTGACAAAAAGCGCAGTTGAGCATTTACTTTGCTCGGACAAACATTCAAATTTAAAGGACAATGGGTAAAGAAGATCCAAGAGACGGATATGCTACACAAGAGAAAGTGCTCAGGCTCTTCCAGATGAAGGAGATGGAGGAGAAGAAGTGGTCAAATTCGTCCTCGGGATCCCAGGAATCTTGGGGATGAAAGGATATGGAGGCCATGTCACATGCGGGAGTTTTGGAAATGCAGCAATATAGGCGTCGGATAGGACGGCGGCGGCGGAGGCATTGTGTGTTCATACGATGCTGGCGGTGTATAAGGCAATGGTGCTACTGATGGTGAATCAAATTCTCCTTTCGAAGGCATCGGTGGTAAGGTTGGTGCTTGTGCGGAGGAGGTCGGTGATGGCGGGGAAGTTATTTTTGGCGGTAAAGGTGATGGTTTAGGTACTGGCGAATTGCATACAGGTGGCAATTGCTTTGACACTGGTGGAGATGATGCTGCCGGTATTGGTGCCGGTAGAGCAGAACTTGGTGGGCTTGGTGACGATGGTGACAATTTTGGGGCTGGCTGGTGAGAAGTTGGTGGTGATGATGATTTAGGAGTTGGTGGACTAGGAGGAGATTTTATGGACTTTGATCGTGGTGATGGTGGTTGCTTTGGCGTTGGTGGATCGAAGCTAGGTGAGCTAGGTGGTGACGGTGGAGATTTAGGAGATGGTAAATGGGATCCTGGCGGAGTTTGAGTCGAAGGTGATGGCTGTGACGGGGTCGATTTAGGAGGTGAGCTAGGACTTGGTGATTTGCGTGGCGATGGTGGTGATTTTGGCAAGGGTGAATTGGTTCGAGGTGGTGGTGGGCTTGACTTTGATGGTGGCGAATGTAACGAATTGTGTGCTGAATAATCGGGGGGAGGTGCGTTAGGAGTTGATGGTGGCGATTTTGGCATTGGAGGAGTGGGATTAGGTGGTGATCGGGCTGACTTTGATGGCGGTACAGGTGGTGATTTTGGAGAGGGCAAATTGGTTCGAGGTGGTGGTTGGCTTGATTTTGATGGCGGCGAATGTGAAGAGTTGTGCGCTGATAAATCAGGAGGAGGTGCAGTAGGCATTGATGGTGGCGATTTTGGCGTTGGAGGGGTGGGATTAGGTGGTGATTTTGGCGATGGTGGTGAATGAGCAGACTTCGATGGCGGTGACGGCAAATGTTTAGGGGCTGGTGGCTTGAGACTAGGAGACTTATGAGGCAATGGAGATGATTTCGGAGGTCGGGTTGATTTCGATGGCACTGATGGGGATCTAGGTGTTGGTGCATTGAAACTCGGGGGTGATGGCGCCGGTGATGGCGAAACGAAACCAGGTGGAGTCTGTGAAGACTCCGAGGGTGGCGACTTCGACAATTTTGGCGCTGGCGAATTCGAAGTAGGCGGCGAACCAGTCCAAGGAGGCAAATGCGGCAACTTAGGCCTGGGCAATGGCGGCACCACCTTCACTTCCGGTGCTGACAGCAATTCCTGGCCGGCATCGGGAAGAGACTGCGCCTCTACGGTTGTCACACGGGTTCTCTCAAAGACCAAACTTAGGAACAAAACCAAGAAAATGCAGTAGGAAGAAGCCATTAACACTACAGATTGTATGATGATTCCAGCTTGTGATGCCAAATGGAAAGACAGGCGCTTGTGTTATAAGAAGAGCTGGAAGTGTTCAGGCTTTGTGGGTTGGGTTGGAAGGATTGGGTTGGTCAGGATTGTAAATATCGTTTTAATGGCTAGGACCAAGGTCTTTATTGGAGGTGAGGGTCATGCTGGGCACTTTTTACTGTCTTGGTCCTTTCCTCTTCGTATTTCCTAAAAGATCCTGGAAGTCACTTCTCTTTCTCACTGTAGCAGTCATTCTGAACAGCATCGAGGGCTACCGCTTCGAAACGAACCCGCGACAAGTCGAGCTGTACCATCGACCACACCGAGAACAGGACAGGTTCCGAGATAAGATGGCATTACAGCATTTTACTGAATCTTGCAAGATAGGCTCTGAGATGTGAGCATCTAGATGTGCGAGTAATGTACTGCCATGAGCACCCAATGTGTCAGATGTGTGACGACATCTCAGGGAGGTATTATTCGATTTGGCTCGTTCCATATTGAGCCTCACGGTTTTGTCATTTGGCGTATAGGTGGGTACCTTCTTAGGTAATATATATGTATAGTATTGTTCTCCTCCTATTCGGTGCACAGTTCGGTTTATTCCTGCTATTTTCGTCATTCTAGAAACCTGTCAGGAGCCGCTCCTTATCCGGGCTCTCTCTCGCCCTGGCGACCAGTCTCTACTCTCGTCGAACCGGGTTGTTACATGATGCAAGTTAAATCTATCTGCACAATTTAGAGAGAGAGAGAGAGAGAGAGAGAGAGAGAGAGAGAGAGAGAGAGAGAGAGTAAAAGCAGAGACAACCCCACGCAGCATACCTACTTTGGCTGCCCATCATAACTTTGAACATTAACTGACATGTTTTGTCCGAAGGCATGATGGTGGTGAAGTACTGACACTGAACTCCACTTCAATGCCAATGCCAATCTGGGCTGTCTCTTCTTCCGTTCCTCTGCATGAGCTCTGTCACTAGTGCTTGCGACTTTATTGATAAACCAATGCAATACTCCCACAGAAGTTTCCACAACATATCTCACATACAATATGATTCATAACCGTCTTATGCAGTGGAATATTGAGTACAGATGTATCTGTAACACAGGTTTGAAAACTAGTCTGATATATCAAGACAAGTAACAAGTTAAAGGAAAGTCTCTCAAAATCTCAATATAGATACCAATGTTTAGAGATGATATTGTTGAAAACTTTACGTGTAGTAAAAGTGGACTATGCGTAGAGAGAAGTCATTTAAACTTTTGAAAGAAATGTTTGAGAGAATAATATTATGTAATGTTAACATAATTATCATGTCATATGTATAAATAGTATACATGTTGTATATAATATATATTATATATAAGTCATAGAAATTCTACTAAAGTCACGCATATATATTGTCATCCACCAAACTTAAAACGGAAGTTTAGTTTAATTGGTATTGAAGATTGTATTTCATCCTCAAAATATTATTTTCTTCATAATGGCTTCTCCACTTACCTAGACATTATCTAATGTAATACGAGTGAGCATGATTTCAGGGTAGAATCGGGAACTGAAGAACTGAACCTGTGGTTCTTGATCCGATTCCAGGTTCTAGTAAACCAGGGTCTAGTTTCCAATTCTGCATTTTGAGGAACCGCCGGTGATTACCGGTTCTCTATGGAACCGAACTGGAACCGGAATGCCTAAAGACTCTAAACCCTAATTTAGGCTTTCTGTTTCTAATTTTTACTTTCTGTTCTCACTTCTTCCTCTCAAGTCTCAAGTTCTCAACGCAATGCAGCACGCCCGACGGCCCGAGGCTACTCTATTTCTTCCTTCATTGCTGATTGTCATCGCCGCGCCACCGGCCGTGGGAAGGCACAAGTGACGATCTCCCACGCCCTCGAGTGGCCATCCCTCACCATCCACTGGGCTCCACTCCCTCCCTAGTCCTTCCCTCACTGTCCACCGCCTCGTCCTCGGTACCCACACCTCCGATGGCGTCCTCAACTTCCTCTCGCTCGACGGCGTCCAAAGTTGTCCAAGTTTATTGAACTCCAGATTTGAGTTGCTCAAGCTCAGGTACTTGTGCAGTGGTTTTGATACCCTCCCCTCGCTTTAATTAGCTGCTGCTTATTTAACTGGAAAGTGGGACACCACAGCGAAGGATACCTTAGATAAGCATGAATCAGATCCTTTCATTTTGTTGTTGCGCTTGCTCTCATTTTGTTTAACTAAATATTTAAAAAAAAAACAGAGGATAAGTTGAAATTGGCAGGTTCCCGGGTACTTTGAAATCGGACCCTGGAACTTGTGACAGGGTAGGTTTCAAGTTCCAGGATATGCAGGGTTGAAAAAATGAGGAACCTGTACTAGCGGGTAGGTTTAAGAAACCTAAAACCGCTCACCCGTATAATGTAATAAGTAGTAAAACTAACTTCATGTGAATGAGAAGATGTTTGCAAAAATATGTCTCGAGTTTGAATTCGCGAACGAAACCGACCTGAGATAAATTGTTATTTACGTGGACGTTCAAATATTGAGCAAAGAAAGATGGCACGTAATCTTTCTTTGCTACTGGAGTTGTCACATGTAAAAGAAAGGGAAAGTCGAATCTTTGACTTTGTTGACCGAATCTCACTTGGATTTTATTTCCGTGTCCAATTTGCATGGCAATCTTTGAAGATCAACTTCTGTAATTCTCCAGGCGGTGGCTAATGGGTTTGTCTTTTGTGTCTAGCTTGCATATATATAAATTGCAAGCAACGACGTGCCGAAGTGAAGTTGTATTGAAGCGTCGTTTATAGTCGAGTGCTTGGAAAGGGTTTTTTTCGTGGGTTTTGTTCGTGATATTACATCAAGTGGTCAAGTGTTGAAGCCGATTAAATCTTATGAGTTTAAGATTTGTATAATTCTTTTGTGAGATTGGGAGATTATTTCGTGGGAAATTGAGGGCTAAACACTGTGTACGTTATTGGATGTAATTGGGGCTGGGCAACACTAAAAGTGTTTGAGTGATTCGAGTGTGATTTGTACTTTCCGTGTATTGCTTGTTCTATAGTGGAATTCGTTGACTCTCTCCCCGTGGACGTAGGTCTCTACGACCGAACCACGTACATCTTGTGTCCGATTTATTTTCTTGTTCTGTCTATTTATTGTTCGATCGCTTGTTTCATGCAACAATTGGTATCATAGCTAGGCTTGCTTGAGTTGAAGCGAATCAATGGCGACAGAAGAAGTTAAAGTAAAAATCGACAGATTTGAGGGAAGGACTTTGGTTTCTGAAAGATGCAGATTGAGGATTATCTGTATCAGATGAAATTGCATTTACCCTTGTCTGGGGAGAAGCCAGATGCGATAAAGCAAGTTGATTGGGATAGACGAACGATGGGTGTTATTCGACTGACGTTGGCTCGTAACGTTGCGTTTAATATCGTCAAAGAGAAAACCACTGCGGGTTTGATGAAAGCCTTATCGGATATGTACGAGAAGCGATCTGCGATCAACAAGGTTTATTTGATGCGATGTCTGTTTAATTTGAAGATGAGAGAAGGTGCATCAGTTGCTAATCATATCAATGAATTCAATGTGATCGTTAGTCAATTGAGTTCAGTTGATATTGACTTTGAAGATGAGATATGTACTTTGATTCTATTATCCTCATTGCCTAATAGTTGGAATACTACTGTTACTGCTGTTAGTAATTCTTCTAGATCAATAGGTTTAACTTTTGATGGGATTCGAGATTTAATTTTGAGTGAGGACATCCGTAGAAGAGAATCTGGCGAATCTGTGTCTACTGCTTTAGTAGGTGAAAATAGAGGAAGAACTAGTACTCGTGTTACCAGAAGTAGTATAAACATGAACAGACGCAGTCAGTCTAGAACTGGTGGTGTTGTTTGTTGGAATTGTGGCAAGAGGGGGCATCTTAGAAGGGATTGTCTTAAGATGAAAAATGAGAAGGGTAGGGGAACTAGAGTTGAATCTGCGGATGATGTTGCAGCTATAGCTGATGGTAATTCGGATAAAGCTGATTTTGTCTTGTCTGTTACTGATGATTTGTCGTTTAGCGAATGGATTATGGATTATGGGTTATGGATACTGGTTATTCTTTTCATGCTACACCTAACAGGAACTGGTTTACCACTTATCAGTGCACGGATAGTAGTAAAGTGCAATTGGCGAACAATGCTGAATGCGATGTTGTAGGTGTTGGCAATGTTAGAATCAGAATGCATGATGGTATTTTGAGGACATTGACTGGAGTGAGGCATGTTCTAGAGTTGAAGAAAAATCTAATTTCCTTTAGTGCCCTGGATTCAGCTAGGTGTCGGTATTCTTCATAACGTGAAATTTTGAAGGTTATTCGAAGTGCCTTGGTGATAATGAAATGAATCAAGCATAATGGCCTATATGAGCTTCAAGGTGAGATAGTGACGGATTTTGCCGCGGAGACGTCGAATGCATCTGTTCGAGAGTCTGAATTGTGGCATATGCGTTTGGGGCACATTAGCGAGAGAAGCCTGAAGGTTCTAAGCGAAAGGAATTTATTATGTGGTTATATTACTGACGAACTGAATGTATATAGGTGCTGTGATTTAGATCAACGGCGGAAAGTACAGTTTAGTGCGATTGTCAAAAAAACCACGAAAATTACAGAATTACTTCACTTAGATGTTCTCAGGTTATCACGGTTTCGTTCAAGGAAGAGTGACAAATTTATGCTTACAGTTGTTAATGACTACTTGAGGAAGGCCTGAGTGTTTTTGCTTAGGCACAAGTTTGATGCTATTGTCAAGATCAGGCAATTGAGAGCTTTGATCGAAAAGGAGATTGGTAAAATGATCAAGCATATGCGGACTGACAAAAGCATGGAGTTTTGCTTGGAGCTGTTAAATGAATTCTGCATGAATGAAGGCATAGTGAAACACCGGGCTAAAGTACATTACAAGTGCCAAAACTTGTGTACGGTGCTAACTTCAGTACCAAAACTTTCAAAACGATCACTTAAGTGCCATTTTTTTTTTGAAAAACGATCACTTTAGTGCTAACTCCGATTTGAGCTGACGTGGCTCGCCAGAAATCCGACGTGGCCTATTTTTTGTTAATATTTGAGCTGACGTGGCTCACCGGAGTTGGTACTAAAGTGAGCATTTTTAAAAAAAAATTAACACTTAAGTGATCATTTTGAAAGTTTTGGCACTGAAGTGATCGTTTTTCAAAAAAATTGGCACTTAAGTGATCGTTTTGAAAGTTTTGGCACTAAAGTGAGCGCCGTACACAAGTTTTGGCACTTGTAGTGTACTTAAGCTGAAACACCGCACTAGTGCTAATGAACCACAATATGTTGCAGAATTGATGAGCAAAACATTACTAGAGACGACTCATAAAATGCTCTACAGTGCTGGTATGGCTAGGAGATTCCTAGCAGACGTGCGTAGTACGGCGAGCTACCTGATGAATAGATCCCCATCGACTGCGATTGGATGTCGGACTCCCGAAGAAGTGTGGTCAGGTAATGTTGCTGATTATTCTGTTATTAGAATATTTGGTTGCCTATGTTATGTTCGAGTTAGTGATGGTAAGCTCGATGGAAGGGCAAGAAAGTGCATGTTCCTAGGCTATGCACAAGGTGAATAGGGTTATCGGTTGTGGTGCCCAGAATTAAATTCACCTGTTATCAGCAGAGAAGTTACATTTGACGAGTCTCCAATACTTCTGGCTAGGAGTGATTATAGCAGTATTTATACGGATCTGAACGGTGTTCAGCTTGAGGTGGAGTTGCGACTAGAAACTCCTAAGGTAACGGATACTAGCAAAGTAATCCACATAGATAGTGCTTGTAGCGGGGTGAAGCCTGAAGAGCCAATGGTTGCTGTAATTGCTGATATTGACAAGGTACGTATTCAATCTCCAGACAGATATAGATGCAATAATGGTTTTGCTTTATCTGTGGTTAAGGAGCTTGTGTCAGAAAGTTCTTGCAGAGCCGTTAAAGGTGCATGTGCAGTTGGTGTTCTGATGAGGTCCTCGGTTATGGCGAAGTTCAAGTGTGGCTTGGACATGGATGATGTTTGTGGCGGTTGAGCCCTTTGGGGCTGTTGGGAGGGTAGCGAAATTCGAATTATTAGCGAAGCGATTGTGACTTAGCTCAAACGTCGAGCTAAGGTGGAGATTGTTAAAATATGTCTTGAGTTTGAATTCGCGAACGAAATCGACCTGAGATAAATTGTTACGTGGACGTTCAAATATTGAGCAAAGAAAGATGGCACGTAATCTTTCGTTGCTACTGGAGTTTTCACATGTAATAGAAAAGGGAAAGTCGAATCTTTGACTTTGTTGACCGAATCTCACTTGGATTTTATTTCCGTGTCCAATTTGCATGGCAATCTTTGAAGATCAACTTGTGTAATTCTCCAGGCGGTGGCTAATGGTTTTGTCTTTTGTGTCTAGCTTGCATATATATAAATTGCAAGCAACGACGTGCCGAAGTGAAGTTGTATTGAAGCGCCATTTATAGTCGAGTGCTTGGCAAGGGTTTTTTCCGTGGTTTTTGTTCGTGATATTACATCAAGTGGTCAAGTGTTGAAGCCGATTAAATCTTGTGAGTTTAAGATTTGTATAATTCTTTCGTGAGATTGAGAAATTATTTCGTGGGGAATTGAGGGCTAAACATTATGTGCGTTATTAGATGTAATTGGGGCTGAGCAACACTAAGAGTGTTTGAGTGACTCGAATGTGATTTGTAATTTACGTGTATCGCTTGTTCTATAATGGAATTCGTTGCTGCTCTCCCCGTGGATGTAGGTCTCTACGATCGAACCACGTATATCTTGTGTCCGAATTATTTTCTTGTTCTGTCTATTTATTGTTCGATCGCTTGTTCCGCGCAACAATGTTTATGCTTATAAATTTAAGTAAAATTGACTCTGTCCACCACGATACATAATGTGACATAAAGAAAAAAAATATGTAAATATATCTATAGAATAGAGAGAGCTATTGATTTTTTAGCTTGAAATAGAATATGTAGCACAATAGACTTCCAATATATGAAACAACATATCCAGGATAGAATGAAAACCTATAAAAAGTACAATTGACTATAGTATGCATCAAATTGTTTTGGTTCAATCCAATACAAGATGTGGTAGAAGCAAATATTAGAGTTAACTTTACCAAATTAAAGAACGATGACTGCTTGAAAAACAACAAGCCAGTTGCGTCAAATTAAAAGAAAAAAAATTAGTTTACGGTATAGTCCATTTTTGTAAAATTTGATATACATAATTATACACGCATATCCTACACCAGTCCATTGTATAATAAACGACACATTTTACACTTGTTGACATTCTTTTCCACAATGTAAATTCCATAATTATTGTCACTGTTATCATACTAAAAACGTAATAAAATTTTCCATATAAGTTAGATGTGAAATTAAGTAGATAAGGAGTTTTAGCAAGCATAGATTTTAATATACTTTAAAATATAAAACTCCAGCAAAGCATGGACAAGTGCACCAGCTATTTAAGTAAGAGCAATTACAGCATACTCTGTCGTGTAAATGAAGAGTTTACACAAAGTATCACAAACTCCCATAGGAACGAGTTCCATAATTCATATCACAAACTGTCATACAAACAAGTACATCCGACGGTATACCGTTCTGAGGCATGCTCAGACTATTAAAATAGAAGTAATAAAATTCTAAATCGCAGCATATAGTATAGCGACTCCAAATTCACATCACAGTGGTTCAAGGATTCGTAGCATCCACAGACATGTCCTTCGGAACGAAAGGCAACGTTGGCTTGGGGAAATCGGGGTGATGAGGCTGTAACGAATGGAGCAGAAGGTAATTTTTGTATATTTTTCTGTATGTAACTGATGATACAAAGAGCCTATGTATAGGCTGTCCTAGAGTGCTATCTAAAGTAACTAACAATTACGAAATCAATCACAATTGATTAGAATCAATCAAGGAAGATTATGATCTATCAATATCTTTGACAATCCCCTATCAATATCTTTGACATCCCCCCTCAAACTCAAGGTGACATTGAACATGTCAACTGGAGTTTGGAGAAAAATTCTTGAAAACGTCCAGGTGAATGTGCCTTAGTGAAGATATCAGCCGTCTGATCAGTTGATGAAGTGGTGACAAGATGAATAGTACCACGAAGCACGTGAGATCGTACGAAATGACAATCTATTTCAATATGCTTGGTACGCTCATGGAAGACATTATTATGAGCTATCTGAATAGCACTCTGGTTATCGCAATAAATGATCGTACCACTGTGATGACGGACTCCCATGTCTTCTAATAACCATCGCAGCCATAATAATTCAAATGTCGTATTAGTAAGAGCTCGATATTCTGCTTCTGTAGTAGATCGAGCAATGGTAGTTTGTTTCTTGCTCCGCCAGGAAATAAGAGAGTTTCCTAAGAAGAAGCAGTAGCTAGTAGTAGAGCGACGATTGAGAGGGTCACCAGCCCAGTCAGCATCTGAATAAGCCGTCAACTCTAAGGTTGAGTTTGCAGAAAAGTGAAGACCATGAAATAAGGTACCCTTAACGTAGCGAAGAATGCGAAGAATAGCAACAAAGTGAGTCATTCGCGGCGTGGTCATGAATTGACTTACAATGTGAACAGCATAAGCGATATCAGGACGGGTAACTGTGAGATAAATAAGACTGCCAACTAGCTGTCAATAAAGAGTAGGATTCGGAACAAGAGTACCATCTTTGTCATCAAATTTGACATTAGTCTCAATGGGAGTTGAAGCAATCTTGTTATCAGTAAGTCCTGCCCGAGAAATAAGATCAGTGGCATATTTTGCTTGAGAAAGATAATATCTAGAAGAATTTGAAGCAACTTCCAAGCCTAGAAAATAACTGAGTTGTCCAAGATCTTTCATTTCAAAATGTTGACTCAAATACTGCTACAATTTTGTAATACCATGATGATCATCACCAGTAATAATCATGTCATCCACATATAATAGTAGTAGAATATTCCCACGAGATGTTCGTTGCATAAAGAGAGCATTGTCGTAGGGACTAGAGGTAAATCCAAGACATTCCATAGTGGAGCTAAACTTGGAATACCATGCATGGGGAGCCTGCTTCAAACCATATAATGCTCGGCGTAGTCGACACACTTTCTTAGCAATGTGAGTGTATCCAGGGGGAGGCTCCATATAAACTTCTTCAGTGAGATCTCCATTGAGGAATGCATTTTTAACGTCCATCTAGAACAGAGACCATCTCTTAATAGCAGCAACAGCAAGGAGACTGCGAATAGAAGTAAGACGTGCAACTGGAGCAAACGTCTCATCATAGTCAATGCTATGCTCCTGAGTAAAGCCTTTGGTGACTAGTCTAGCTTTGTAACGTTCCACCGTACCATCTGCCTTTATTTTGATTTTGTACACCCATATACAACCTATATCAGACTTTTCAAGAGGTAGATCAACCAAGTCCCAAGTGTGAGATTTTTCCAATGCTTGCAACTCATCAGCCATTGTTTGCTGCCAAAGAGGATTAGTACGAGTTTCTCTGTATGTGAGACGCTCGTGAAAAGAAGCAATGGTAGAATAACAATGAAAATCGTGAAGCCGAATAGAGGGTTGACTTACATGTGTGGAACAACGAACAAGAGTGGAAGGAACATCTAATGGTGGAGAATCCGCGAATGGTACAGACATGTCAGGAGCTGCTGAAGTGGGATTTTCAAAGAAACCTGCATCAAGATTAGGAGTGGACAATTCCAAAGGGGAAGATTCATGTGTATCATCTTCTGGAAATAGGTCGATAGAAGGATTGGTGAAGAAGTGAATAGTCGTGGAGGATGTAAAAGGTGGAGAGACGAAAACATCTTATGTTCCCAAAAGGTAACATGGCGAGATACACGAAGTCGATTAGAAATAGGATCCCAACATTTATATCCCTTATGCTCAATGCCATATCCAAGAAAGCAGCATAGATGAGCACGAGGTTCTAACTTCGTGCGTTCGTTAGGAAGGAGATGCACAAAACATGCACTACCAAAGACTCGAAGCAGATTGTAATTTGGAACACTGTCATACAAACGCTGATAAGGAGAAATGTTACCTATAAGAGGTGACGGAATTTGATTGATAGTATAAACAACAGTATGACAGGCTTCTCCCCAAAACTGTTCTAGACAAGATGATGACATAAGAAGAGTACGTACGATATCTAAGATATGTCTGTGTTTGCGTTCTGCTCGACCATTTTGTTGGGAATTTCTGGGCAAGAACGCTGAATAATGGTACCGTTCTGAGAAAGAATTTGGAGGCACTCCTTTTCTCTATATTTCATGGCATTATCAGTACGCAAGATCGCGATGTTTTGGGAAAAATGTGTTTTGATCATGGCAACAAATTGATTAAAGATGTCAATAAGTTCAGATTGATTCTTCATAAGATAAAGCCACGTATAACGAGAATAATCATCCACGAAAATCACAAAGTAACGAGATCCTCCCATAGTAGGAGTAGGAGATGGTCCCCAACTATCAAAATGGATCAGATCAAAAGGAGTAGAAGAAATAGATTCACTAACATTGAATGGTAAAGCATGATGTTTGCCCAACTTGCAAGACAAGCAATCAAATATTTTATTGTCCACGGAACCTAAATGACCACTTAAAATCAAAGGAGTTAATCTAGAAAGTGAAGGATGACCCAATCGAGAATGCCAAGTTTCAGAAGATACTGTGGCAACACAACCAGTGAAGGAATTGGGAAGCTTCAACGACATAAGCTAAAATAAGCGTCCCACTTTACGGCCTATCCCAATTATCTGTTCCGTCCGTGGATCCTGCACATGACAACCATTCAAAGAGAAATGAATGTCAAAACCAAGTTCACATAGCTGTCCCACAGATATTAAGTTTAAGGAGAGTTTGGGAACCATAAATGTATCAGGTAAGGACAACTTGGATGTCAAAATGTTCCCTGTATGACTAACTATCATCTGGGAATTATCAGCCGTATGAATGATAGGTACTTGTGAATTGTATGATTTTGACTTAAATAAATTGGAATTGGAAGTCATGTGATTACAACAAGTAGAATCAAAGAACCACGAATTAGGAGTACCTGGGTTACTGACAGAGCATAAGAGCTAGAAGTACCAGATTCTTGAATTATGGAATGGACTGTTGATCGAAGATCATCTAAGGATAGAGTAACGGTCGAACTTTTAGAGGAATCATCAATGGCAACAGCAGCAGTGGGTGGGCGTGCATGTGGACCTCTGAACCGAGATCAGTTGTTTGCTCCTGTAGGTTGCTTAGGCTATAGCTGATAACAATTGGAAGCACGATGACCAAGTCGGCGACAATGAGTGCAATAAGGCTTGCGCCATGAGGAAGAAGATGGAGTAGCAAGTACTGCATCTGTAGGCGTGGAGACTAGTGGAGTGGCATGTTGTGCCTTTGAAGTTGCAAGTCGAGTCTCCTCAGTTAATAATTACGATACAACTGCCTCAAGACGATGTAAAGGATCTCTATGCAGAAGTGAAGCTCGCACCGGCTCAAACTCATCATTAAGTGCCATCAGAAATTGCATAACACGCATACGATCGCGATATTCAACAAACTTACTAGCGTCAGTATTCGAACTCCACTTCGGCTCAGATAAAGCCAGCTGGTCCCATATAGCATGCATGGATGATAAAAAGTCATTAATAGATGGACCTTTCTCCTGATGCATACGATGTAAATTTCCTAGCAGTTGATATTGATGAGCAATGTCTGATGTGGAATAACGACTAGCAAGAAGATCCCAAGCTTCCTTAGTTGTATTTAAGTGACCAAACTGAAGTCTGATAGGTGGAATCGAAGTACTTCGAATCCATGAGAGTATCTGATGATTCTTGCTGTCCCACTCATCCAAACATTTAGTAAATTTATTATCAGCTTCACCAACAGTTTGGGTCGGCTTGCGAATATCTCTAGTGACATAACGCCAAAGCCTACGTCCTCTTAGAAAACTCGATATTTCTTGGGCCCATAAAATATAATTTGATCCATTCAAGATTGTCTGAAAAGGTATTGACACTTCTACTTTATCCATGATGAGTAAACAGTGTAAATCCAATAGACTTCTATGCCGATTTTAATGCAAACTGACACTTCCAGAGCTGATATGAAGAAAATAAGGCCAAAAATAGGTTTAGGATGTCGAAATACCTCAAGAACCGGTCTGAAAATTGCAAGAACCGGTTCAAAAAGGGTCGAACCGGTTGAAACAGTGAGCAAACCGGTCTGGTCAACCCGGTCAACGCCTGGTCAACGATGGCGTGAATGCTCGAGGTTGGATTAGCGGCTGGACCCCTTGACTCAAGGTGGCTCACGGCTGCAATATTGTCTTTCAAATTCTACAAAAAGCATCGAACAGTGACTGACCTTGCACCAATCAGCGAGAGAGTTAGGCACCGATCAATTGGACACCACTCAGCCTGCAAAAAAGAAAAAACGGCACCGAACAGTGACTTCTCGAGTCTTCTTTGGATCCACAACACCAGGACCTATTCTGCTCCGTTCCTTGGCACAACAACAACACGGCAAGAGCTCTCGAGTCTACTGGTCCACGGCAAAGCAAAGGGCAGCAGTGTTTTGTAGCGTCGATTGAGCAACCACCACAGCGAACGGCGTGGGGATGGCACGGCAGTGGCTACGGGGAAGACGCAGCAAGAGATCTCGTCACCTTTGGCAACGAGAAGGCGGCAGCACGGCTCCTCGGGCTGAACCGCAGCAAAGACAGCAACAGCAGTTGGAGCAGAACGTCGGGATGGCGCGACAAGGCTCGGGTCGGAGTAAGGGCGACAACAGCTGATCCAACGCATGTCTCGGGTTGAGCAGGGACCACAGACCACGAACGGCGTTGGGGCAGGCTGATGAAAGCATCGCTCGTCGGGGGAGCGGCAGATAAAGGTTGCAATGTTAACTTGAGACAGCCATGGTGGTAAAGACAGGGATCGCGAGGGCTAGTAACAGCGACGGGATCGACGAAGGGAGTCTCGACCATGATTTTTTTTTTTTGCAGAGTCTTCTCTCACTTACACCCAATCACTCTCTTAGAATTAGCACTCGTGCAACGGCAGGACAGCGTGTGCCGTGTGGACCTTCGGCGTCGGGAATCAGCGGCTGTCGTTGGGTTCTCCTCGACTCAAGAAATCTACCGGACCAAAGCAGCTGCTGTGATAACATCTCTATATCGCTTTCTCATATAACCTTAGCTCTGATGCCAGGTAACGAATGGAGCAGAAGGTAATTTTTGTATATTTTTCTGTATGTAACTGATGATACAAAGAGCCTATGTATAGGCTGTCCTAGAGTGCCATCTAAAGTAACTAACAATTGCAAAATCAATCACAATTGATTAGAATAAATCAAGGAAGATTATGATCTATCAATATCTTTGACAATCCCCTATCAATATCTCTGACAGAGGCAATTCGGGCACTTCCGGCAATCCAGGCTTCAGTATTGTCGGTATTTCAGGCTTTGGCAGCTCGGGAAGTGGCGGTAATTCGACTTTCGGCAGTGATGGCAACTCCGGCTTTGGCAGGCTTGGGATGTCGGGAAGGTGAGGTAATTTGGGCACCTCGGGCAAGGTCGCCTCTAGAATTCGGCGAGCTCTGACCGAGCTCTTGCCAATCGTCAAGGATAGAGCAAGGACGAACAATGCCAAAAGATGCGCGAGCCCGCGATAGTTCGCCATTGGAGAATCGATCGACTATCAAATTGAAGAACCTTCGAGTGAAGAAGCGGTGAATATCAAGTGAAAAAGGTGCAGGTGTGTTTGAGCAATGGCTTGATGGAGGGGTTTTAAAGAGGAGGGACGTGGGGATTGGGGGAGATTGCCAGTATGGTTTGTGTGGTGGGAAAATTATCAAAGTGTTAGCTCAACTTCTGAACCAATCTCATTTTCTTTTGTTCAACAACAAGATGGAGCAGATAATTCCAAAGAAGGATCTTTCTATTATTGGCTTTCTAAGCTTGTAAATAGGAGTGGTGTAGGATTTCTTAGCTAGGCGGGAAAGAGAAAAGAAGGGAAATGATTTATAAACTATATGTATAATGGGACGGAGTCCACAGTCTTGGTTAGAGCCGTCAAAATTGGTCACAAACCATATGTTATCTCATATTAATATTTATTGAAATGGTTCATAGGGAAAATTGTCAAAAAAGTCCAAAACCTTTTACACTTTTACCAATTCAGTCTTAAACCTTTTAAGTTTGTTGATTCAGTCCTAAATCTTTTCACCTTTTACCAATTCAATCCTAAAGGCCAGAAACCGTTGACGCGTATGCTAGCCGTCCTACATAGTATCGGGCGGTGCTGACGTAGACAATTTCTAATAATGTTTTAATACTATTTAAATTTTTTTTTATTTTGTTTTCCTTTTTTTTGTTTTCCTTTTTCCTTTTTCCTTTTTTCCTTTTTCCATTTCATTTTTCCCTCCGGCGTTAGGCAAGGGCCGCCCTTGTCGGCGTCGGGCCCTCGACGCAGGCGAGGGCGCCCTCCCCCGATGCTGATGGGGGATGCCCTCACCAGACACCGAGGGAAAAAAGAAAGGAAAAAAGGGCAAAAAAGAAAAAAAAAGGAAAAAAGGGAAAAGAAAAATAGAAAAAAGGAAAAATAAAAAATCAATAGGAATATTAGAAAAATATATCAAAATTTTATTAAATACTATCCACATCAGCACCGGCGGTGCCACATAGGACGGTCATCATCCACATTAGTGGTTTTCGGCTAATAGGACTGAATTGGCAAAAGGTGAAAAGGTTCAAGATTAAATTGGCAAACTTAAAAAGTTTTTAGGATTGAATTGACAAAAGTATAAAAAGTTTAGGAATTTTTTGATAATTTTCTCAACATATATGGGTCGCGTTTAGGCTCATAATTTGGGTCATTTATGGGTTTTGAAAAGTAAGCCCAAAAAAGATAGGTATTAGTGGGTACAAACCTCCTTAAACATTTCCAAAACTTAAAGCTATTTGATCTTGTACACGTGCCATGTCAGATGCTGCGTCATCATTTGAAGTACTACCCTCCTCATTTACATCGAAATCCATCATATATAAATTGGGATCCAAATCGATTCTTGCAAAATGTTTATCATTCACGGCATTTCTTCGTACATAGTTGTGCAAAGTCATTGCCGTTATCACGATTTTCACTTACTTTTTATATGGATAACTTGGCATACTCTTTAGAATCTTCCACTTCTTTTTCAATACGCCAAAGGCTCGCTCAATTTCTGATCGTAGTGAGGAGTGGGCATGGTTGAACACTTCTTTATAACCTGTAAGTGCAGGACCTCGTTGAAACTCAGGCAAATGATATCTAACTTCTTTGTATGGCCCCAAATAACCCATGGGATTTGGATATCTAGAATCTACTAAATAGTATTTACCTACACATAAACAATATAAATTATTCAAGATATACCACATACATATTGATGTATAAAAACTACTAAATAATGAACCTTTCGGAGGATGAGGAAATTGTAAATCATGTCTCCTAATGACTTCATAGAAGATACGAGTATCATGAGCTGTTCCCTCCCAACCAGCACAAATATACGTAAATTCCATGTTAAAATTGCAGACGGCCAATACATTTTGTGTTGGTGTTCCTTTTTGACCGATAAAATGAAGTTGGTCGCCCGTAGGTACCACCGCTGGGATATGTGTACCATCCATAGCTCCAATGCAATCCTAAAACAAGAACGCATATATTACTTCATTTATACTTAGTTGATCATTTCTATTGTATAATCGTAACTTACCTTAAAATGTGGATAAAATCTTCTGTTATTCCTGATCTTCTTTGGAATTTCCTTGAATTGTCGATCGGATGGTTGGATCAAATCTGCTCCCATTTCACATACTTTATCCAAAACTAAGCTAAATAGCCTGCATATGGTTTCCCCAGAGTGCTGAAAGTGCTCTTGTGCTAACTTGTTACTTATACCATGTCCTAGAATATGAAGAAACATTCCTAACATTTCTGCAACTTCAATATTCCTAGATCCATTGAGACCATATCGTGACACTAAATCATGCATTAAACTATTAAAGACAGTTTTATCCATTCTAAACATTCGATAACACCTTGTTGGATTAGCATCAATGCCCATCAACTCTCTTAACCATTCATTTCATGTATATGATGAGGTCATGCACGGTTATCCCACTTACTCTTCATTTGACTTTTATCATATTTTTTTGCCTCTTAGCTCCTCAAACTTCGTAATTATGATTGTCCACCCATCCCTTTTGTTATTTGAAGGACGATTGCCTCTTTCAATTTGTTCAACGCACAACTTACAAAAGGTTTCTACATCTTCCGGGCTTCAAAATGCCTTTTCCTTCAATGAACTTGCCATCTACAATAAACTCTCATCTCAACAAATTCAGCAATATTCTAGCATATTTTGACAAAAATCTGGATGAAACTACACCAACTATGAATCTATCTCTTCGAAGATACTAGTGGAGCTAATTGAGTAGTTTTGGCAGCAGCAATCAATGAGACAGAAGGTATATATTCAAAGAGAATATATGTTATCATGCAGCCCATACTTCACCGTGTAGGGAAAGTAACAACTTTTCACACAATACACTAAAAGTAATTTTTAGTGCTAGGTAAATAAAGAAGCTGTCAACATGAAACTGGACTGAGTGAAGCAGCTTCTCCCAAACATTCTGTCATGGGGCGATCATGAGCTTTAGTTCTAATTACTTCCTCGATTATCCAAGCAATGCACAGTCCAAGTCCTCAAGGATTGAATGTACCAGGATTGGAGTCAACCATTCTAAAGCTACCTATCCATCAGGAATCTAATGTAAGTATTGCTTTGTCTTCCAATCAAGTCCAGAGCACACGGGTCTTAACATAACAAAGTCATTCACTAGTCAAACACAATATGATTCCACATTAACATATGAGCAACCAAGCAAGTATGAACAGTACACAGATTTCGACTTCAGTTTATTTCTTTTGCCAATGAAAGCCAAGAAACAACCACTGACAGAACAATCAGTCTTTCAGATTATGCTGCTGCCTATGAACAACATTTCATGCGCAAGCTCCAAAATCAGGGCAAATACAAGTCCCAAACCACACAGAACAAAAAGGAGGGGGGAGAAAACGCTAGAGATAGTCGCAGATCTAACGAACAGAGGAACGGGAACAGAGAACGCGAGTCCAAGCTCCAAAATCATGTTTCTTCGGATAGAAGGGCATTAGAAAATCTCACCTGGAGACGAAGAGGAGATGGAACGAAGGCTGTGGAGCGAGCGGCGCCAAGGAATGGCAGGCGAGGAACTAAGCGAAGAGGTTGGTGGAGGCGAAGTGCAGAGCGAGAGCAGGAGCGACGTGAATAAGGCTAACGGAGAGAGTGAAACGCAGATCTAGGGTTGTATTTTTTTAAAAGGGCAAAAATGGGTTATTACTAAAATTTTGAGGGCAAAATAGGCCGTTGAGTAATGCTCATTAATTGGGGCTTCAGCATTCCCAATGCCAACTTTCATCCCAAAGCCCTTTCAAAATAATTGCCAAACGCCCAACATTTTCCCCAATGGGCTTTGGGGTCCCAAGGAGCTTTGAAAATGCAGAACCAAACCCACCCTAAGTACGGCTGACGCCCTGGGACGTTACAGTAAGAGAGAGTGATTCTTTTAAATCATGCAGACAGGACAAATGGCCTTTCTCGAGAGCAAGTGAAAGCCTTTTCGGATTGAAGTCCCCCATTCAAAGTACATTCAAGGTGTTCATAATGTGGTAACCTCCCTAAACTGAATTGGTAGTGCAAACTAAACAGAATAGTTACACACAAACCACATCATGAGACATCGCAACATGAAAACATAATATGCATGTTGTTTCTAACCATGTTCTACAGAAAAAAAAATACATAGCTCTCAAATATCCAGAGACATAACAATCACGTCAGAAGACGAAACCAGCGCAGCATTGTGATCACATGCTATCCCCTGCCATGCCAATAGGAATACATGGCCCACAAACGTCCAGCAATGGACAGAAGACGAAATGAAAGTAGGTAAATACATTTCTTACCCATCAAAGGTAAAACTAGCATTGTAGTTACATGCTATTTCAGGCCATGCCACAAGAACACATGGTCCATGAGAGTCCGACAATGGATAAAACAGGTAAGTTTCTTGCCCCTCGAAGGTAAATTTAGCATTGTAGTTACATGCTATCTCTAACCATGCAATAGGAAGTCATGGTTCACAAGATGTCCTACAATGGACATAACAATCATTCAGGTAAATCCTTACCCATTGGAATTTACCGACTCAAGGTCACTCGCAAAAGAACGGTGCCCGAGAGACAATCTTACCGACTCACAGTCATCCCCAAAAGAACGGTGCTCGAGAGACAATCTTACTACCTCATGGCCACCCACAAAAGAACGTGTCCGAAAGACAAACCTACCGACTTATGGTCACCCGCAAAAGAATGGTGCCCAAGAGCCATCCTACCGACTCACGGTCACTCGCAAAAGAACGGTGCCCATGAACCATCCCACCGACTCGTGGTCACCCTCAAAAGAATGGTGCCCACGAGCCTTCCTACCGACTCATGGTCACCCGCAAAAGAACGGTGCCCGAGAGATAACTTTTCCGCCTCATGATAACGACCGTAAAAAGTCAATGTCAAGAGACAAAACCCTTACCGCCTCATGGTACTACCCAGGGGCCCAATTTTATCAGTCACTACCGACAGCTTAACTAGGTCGAGTCATCTTGGAAGGAAATACCTATACAAGATCCTAGGTATTCCCCTAGTTAGAGTTATCCCTATTACCTATACAAGACCCAAGGTATTCCCTTATCTTAGCTGTGTCAGAGTCCGTACAAGAACCCGGACTCAGGCAGGCGATCCAAGGTGTGAGCTTGTAGTATGTCATCATTTACATTTCATGCATCATTCTTTATTGCATTTAAAAAATGGGACTGGCAATCCCAATCAAAATATCATGCATTGCATGGTCAAAATTTAGGTCTCAATAATAGTCTTTGAGCGAAACCTCTACGAGCCTCCACTCAAAAAGGGGCAGTTGTTGACACCAAAAGTTTGGCTAAGTCATTTAGGAAAAATTGCATAAAAAAATAGAGACTAGCCTTAGTCCCTAGCAAAAACATTTGAATCATTTCTCAAATAGTTCGCATTTAAGTTAGATTAATTTTTGCATGCATAACATTTGCATTTAATCGAACTGGTGGTGGAAACGGACTTAAAATTGACATTGTAGGTCAGGGGCTTAATTTTGCGAATATCAAAAAATCTAAGGCCCCTGACCTACAATGTTTTCATTTATAAATACGACGTTATGCCTCAAGATTTAAGGTCAGATTCTTTCTCATAAAATTTCAGAGAGAGAGAGAATAAGGTGCCCCGGCCAAGAAGTCCCCTCCTTCGGCCGAGACCCCTCCAGCGTGGCCCTACCGCCGCCTCCCATCGACTGCCCTCGCTGCCGTTGCCTGAGTAGAGAAGACTGGTGACTGTTTCTGTTGCCATCCGACGTCTGTGGAAGCCCCTGACTAGGCCTAAGACCTCGACTAGCTTGTTGTTCCACTGGTAGCTGCTAATCATTGAGAGCCGAGGTCCTCCATCGCCCGCGGTTGCTTCCTCTGACGGCCCCCCTGCTACTGTCGTTGACACCGTCTCCTCCGAACCTCGCTGCTGCTATTGGTCTAGACCCGACGCTGTTGTCCCAGCACCAAGAAGCAGAACTGAGAGCAGCTGCTGTTGTCACCGGTCCACCGAAGAGGGGTTGCCGTTCTTGTCGCACCCGCGCTGGTCATTGAAGCTGAGAACCAGCAGACCCGAGAACAGCTACTGCTGTTGCTACTACTATGTCGAGAACCCCGAACCACCATCTCCAAGTTGCTCTTGTCGAGACCTGGCAACTCGAGCCGAGACCCCCGCCGTTGATCCGAATCGTGAACAGTGCCGCCGGTCACCAAGAGTCCCCTACCGACCTACGATCCGTAAGCAAGATCGAATTGATTCGATCTCGGTTCAAATTAGGAAAGTTTATCCCTAATTCAATGTAGAAATTCTAATCTTTATTAATTAGGATATTTAATTGCCTATTTTTTATATTGCACTATCTAACGAATTTTAAAGATGTAGGCAATCGATTACAACCCACCGCATGGTTAAACTAGTCTATCTATAAGACCTTAAATAGAATATTTAACTAGGTGGGGTTTAAATCCGATAGGTCGTAATCTATAAGACTTTAGATCGGCAATGAGATTTTAAAATTGTGATATACTTAATCTATTGCTTTCCATATTTGAATTGATTTGATTGCGGTTGTTATCTTTTAGAATATTTGATTGCATGATTTAAAATTCTAAAAGATATTGAGTGTAGATAATTACTGTATTTAGAATAAATTGCATCTTAGATAGAACGTTCTAGGTAATATTTGCATGTTTAATAAAATTCTAGAATAATTTAGATTAGATCACATTCTAGGATAGAGATTGCATGTTTAAGTAGATTTTTATGCCTAAAATAACTTATCTTTATTAGGTTAGGATCTAGGATAGTTTAAACCATAGAATATGCAAGATAAGCTACCTTTAGGCATAGTTTATTTTAGGGTCATGATTAATTTCGAAAATGATAAAAAAAGGCATCCATGTCATGTCATATAGATCGCGAGTTAGGTTTGCATTGCATTTAGAATTGCTTGTTTAGGTTTTTAATTAATTCGCACATCATGTAGTCGATTTAATTAGATCGTAACATAATTTGTATATTAGTTTAGTTAAATTGCATGTCATTAGGATATTCATGTAGTTTAATTTAATGCATACTTAGAATAGTTTGCATTCATTCATGTAGTTGCATCTCATGCATTGCATATAGTTTAATTCATAAAAAGTGAAAACCCAAAAACAGAGAACAATTGTTTGGTGCATGCTCCATGCATATTATCTTGATTTTTGGGTGTTACATTTAATTGATTGCACACATGCATGATAACTTTTGTTAGTGACTTAGGTTAAAATCCATCAAACTGCCCAATTAAATTCTTTCAGAAAATAAAATGGCACCGAAAGGGCGTTAGAAAATCTAACGTAACCAAGTCCCCGAATCCATAATCTCTAGTCCATAAAAGTAATTTAGTTCTCCCACTATTTTACTTAGGTATCTAATTGACCTACCATGAACTGATTACTGGCGACTTCAAAGTTAAATATATCTTGCATATAGGCATTAACCCTAAGTTGCGATTTGGTATAGACTTGGGAGAATCCGAGCTAGGTTAGTTAAATAATTAGCCTAGTAATCCTTTAGCCTATGAAAATTTAGGTCGTGACACTCCTTATTGATTTTGAAGTTGACAAAACAATCCATATTTTCTAGAATTTGAGTTGATATATAAGAATACTCTTTTATAGATTATCCTAAATACATTCAGATGTTGAGGAATAGTTATACAGGATTTGATTCTGTAAACTCAAGCTCAGACGCTAACGTGAGCTTAGACTTTGAGGGAGTATTTCAAATGTGACTTCCAAATTCATATATGAGATCAAATTTCTAACGCTGATTGAGATATATTATATTATCACAATGGCTAGCAATCAGGTTGGATTCGTCTTTGATGATTGTCAATCATGAAAGGTATTTGACTCTATCAAAGACGTGGATTAAGAAAGAAAAGATGTTTTACCAAATGAATAATTCTATCTTTGGAAACCCAAATCTTAATTGTATGGCCAATTGGATCAATGGGAGATTCTAATCTTATTTCTAAATGGCTATAAAATCTTTTGTATGCAACCTCGTCCAACGGGTTGATTGGAAAGTGATCCTCTAAAGACCTTTCAACAGCTAGATTGAAGGTGGAGAAGAATAAAAGGAGACTTAAAGGTAGAAGAGAAAGAGAGAGACCAGAATCTGAAATTCCAAAGTTCAAGAAAGCTTCTACATACTCTACTCATTCGTGATCTAAACACTGTAATTCTTAGAGGTTTTAAATTGAGTGATTGAGTGTAAGACAGAGTCGTCTATCAACTCAAGGAGTGTCACGAAATTGTAACCTCTGAGCTATTCAATAGTGGAATCCAGCCGATTAGCTGTCAGCGTGGAGAAGTGGACGTAGGCTTGATATAAGCCGAACTACTATAAACTTTGTGTGCAATTTCCCTAACCCTTAAACTCTTTTACTATTATTCTAGATAATATAATTGTGCACAGTCAGACTCTGAAGTCACCTCAGATCTTATTCTTGATCAGACTCTGAACTAAGTTCTAAACTCGTTTTATTTAATTTCGCATTGTTTTATTAAATATTTTGAAATCACCTATTCACCCCATCTAGGTGATACTGCTAGCAACTAGAATTATCATAGCCAAAACTCTAAAAAAGTATCAATTTTTCATTTAAGAATGTGAATAAAGTATATACTGAGTTTTACGCTCCATTTGTTTCGCGAAAAATGAATAATTTGGAAAACATTTTCCTAAAAACATTCATTTGTATTGCTTTCAAAAGTGAATGAATGAAAATATTTTCTTCGTCCACGAAAATCTTTAGAAATAAATTGTTGTCGATGATGAAAACTTTTTTCATTGACTAATTATTTGAAGTAATACAAGTGATTATTTTTTGAAAAATATTTTTCAAATCATTCATTTCCTGCGAAACAAAAGGAGACTTAATAAAAACTAATTACCGATATACTTTGGAATACAAAACTCATGCCAAGCATGAAAAAGTGCAGTAGCTGTTTAAGATAGAGTAATTATAGGATACTCTATTGGTGTAAAACAACAGTTACGAAAGATATCACAAACTATCATACCAATGAGTTCCATAATTCACATCACAAACCGTCATACGAACAAGTACATATGGCATATACCGTTCTGAGGCATACTTAGACCATACGATAGAAGTAATAAGATACTAAATTGCATCATATTGTATCCCGATGCCAAATTCACATCACAGGGGTTCAAGGACTAGTAGCAGCGACAGACATGTCCTTCGGAACGAAAGGCAACGTTGGCTTAGGGAAATCAGGGAGATGAAGCAATTCGGGCACTTCCGGCAATTCCGGCTTTAGTATTGTTGGTATTTCAGGCTTTGGCAGTTCGGGAAGTGGCGGTAATTCGACTTTCGGCAGTGACGGCAATTCGGGCTTCGGCAGGCTCGGGACATTGGGAAGGTGAGGCATTTCTGGCTTGGCTTAGGCAATTCAGGCACCTCGGGCAAGGTTGCCTCCAGAAGTCGGTTAGCTCCGACCGGGTTCTCGCCAATCGTCAAAGACAAAGCAAGGACGAACGACGCCAAAAGATGCACGAGTCCGTGATGGTTCGCCATCGGAGGATCAATCGGCTAGCAAATTGAAGAAATTTCTAGTGAAGAAACTGTGAATCTCAAGTGAAATGGTGCAGCTGTGTTTGGGCAATGGCTTGATGGGGGGGGGGGGGGTTTGGGGTTTAAGAGGAGGGACGTGGGGATTGGGGAGATTTTTTTTTTTTGGTCAGTGGGATTGGGGAGATTGCAAGTATGGTTTGGTGGGAAAATAATCCAAGTGTTGGATCAACTTCTGAACCAATTTCTTTTCCTTATGTTCAAACCATGTTCTTGAAAATAAGCTGCAAGAGGTTTACTTAAGTATTCGCCACCATTATCAGACATGAGAACCTGAAGTTTGGCCCCAAACTAAGTCTGAATCATACGGTGGAAAGTCTGAAAGATAGCTTCAGCCTCATTCTTATGTTTCATCAAATATAGCCAAGTTATACGTGTGCAATCGTCAACAAAGATGATAAACCATCGAAACCTAGATACAGTAGTAATAGGAGACGCACCCCATACATCAGAATGAATTAAGGAAAAAGGAGTAGAACTTATATTCAAACTGGGAGGAAAACAAGTGCGATGGCTCTTTGCCAAAATACATGTATCACACTGAAAACTAGAGTTCGATAGACCATGAAATAACTTGGGAAACAAATGCCGTAAATACCCAAAGGATGGGTGACCTAACCGACGGTGCCATAACCAAAGTTCCTTCTCTTGAGCTAACTGTCCACGAGAATGATAGGTTCGTCCGGAAGTAATTTCATCCACGAAATACAGCCCCTCCCTCTTAGTACCACGCGCAATAATCTCCTTCGTGAGAATGTCCTGAAACAGGCAAAAATCAGGGTACATAAGCACAACACAGTTCAAGTCACTAGTAAGCTGTCCAACTGATAACAGACGATTAGACAATGTAGGAACAAGTAAGGTATGAGATAGAGAGAGAGAAGGCGTGACAGACACATGCCCAGCAGCCGTCACAGGAAAGCTATGTCCATTGGCATTGTAGATATGATCTCGACGTGGTGTAGTAGATGTAAGAAGGTCACCAGATTCCGGAGTCATATGATCAGTAGCGCCAGAATCAATTATCCACCCATGATGACCATCACCATGTCCATTAGCAAAGACAAACCCACAATTACCTTCAAGAGATTCGGCATTAGCAGATTCAGGCTCCATGGGAATTAATGATAAGCCGCTAGTCACTAAGGAGGCTTGTCCTCCATTCCGCCCCTTTTGTGAGCCTGGTTTCTTTTTCTTGGTCTGAAAATCATCCCACCAGTCCGGATAACCATGCAGTTAACCATGCAGTTTAAAACAAGAGGCTGCTGTATGTTTAGGATTCCCACAGTGAGAGCATCCCTCGGATTGAATTGGCATACCAGGTTTACGGCGAGGTCCCGGGGCAGAAAGCACTAACTGGAGGTGCGGATCACCCTTGCCCTGCTGTGACACCATGGCGGAACCAGAGGTGACCTCGACGGGAGTGGAGAGCATGACGGATTAGCGCATATCCTCTCGCCTGACTCGGGCATAAGCTTGCTCAATAGTGGGAAATGGATCCATCTTCAGAACATCAGCACGAACATTATCCAGGCGGTCATCGAGACCATCCAAAAAAGTATAAACTCGATCTTCATGGACAATGGCATTGTACCTCAGAATATCGGCCGGACATTGCATAGGATTAGGACGTCGGAAATCAATCTCACGCTAGAGCCCTTGAAGATCATTGTAATATTTCTCGATGGGTCCACCGCCTTGCTTCAATCGAGAAACCTGCCTCTTAAGATCATAGATTTGGGAGGTGTCAGATCCATCAAAAAAGGTCGTTGCCACAGCATCCCATACAGCTCTGGCAGTAGGAAACTGAATAAAGTTTGGTATCAAGGCTGGGTCTATAGAATTAATAAGCCAACCTTTCACCGTAGAATCATCGGTCTTCCATTGTCTAAAACACGGATCAGTAGGAGGGGGCTCAGGAGAACCACCATTCAAATAGCCCAATTTGTCTTTGCCCGAGACATACATCTCAACAACCTGGGACCATACGCCATAATTTTTTCCATCAAGCTTGACAGCAATCGGTGCAGAAGGAGGTTCAACGCGCGGCGGCGCGGCCCGCTGAGTCAAGAGCTGCTTCATTGCAGCGATCAGGTCTGCCAGAATGGCAGTAGCAGAGGCACTAGCATCCGCTTGGTCAGTTGCAACAATCGGCTGTTTGTCGGCCATGAGATCAGGTTCGCAAACTGAATTGCGACGAAGAAGATCGGGTAAGATGCACGTCGGACGGTGCAATAGAGAAAGAAAGCGAGCCTAAAAAATCGGCTGTTCGTCGGCTGTTCGTCGGCGAATGTCGATGATTGACGTACAGTACCCCAAGGATCAAACCCTAGGGCTCTGATACCACGTAGAAAGAGACTCTCCTTTTGTATTCAATGAATATTTTTTCTGTACATTTACAATGCTCAATCCTGTCATATATATAAGACATATGACAACCCTAATTAGGAGATGTACAATAGGAATGATTCTATACTAGGAAGAAATCAATATAATAAAATTTCCTAACAAATAGGCTAAAATAGCTCACGACCACATTTAAAAGGTAAAATAGTCCATCATAAATTGAACTTTAGTAAATTATGATATGCAAGATGTTTGACGAGTATAAAGTGAATTTATAAGACAAATGAACCTATCTCATTCCATCATACAATAAAAGACACATTTTTGTGTTGATTCTTTCTTCCAATATTTAAATTCTCATGATTATTGTCACCATTGTAACTTTAAAATATTGAATTTCCGTATAAGTTAAATGTGAAAATTGACTTATAAAACTCACAAAAAACATGGGCAAGTGCACCAGCTATATTAATAGAGTAATCATAGCATACTTCATCGGCGTAAAAAGGAAGTCACACAAGACATTACAAACTATGAACGAGTTCCATAATTCACATCACAAATTGTCATACAAATAAGTACCATATCCTGTACTGAGGCATGCTCAGACCGTTGAAATAGAAGTAAGAAAATACTAAATCACATCATATAGAATCACGACTCCAAGATCACATCGCGGTGGTTCAAGGACTAGTAGCAGCAACAGACTTGTCCTCCGGAATCATGGGAATGAAAGGAAATGTTGGCTTAGGGAAATCAGGAAGATGAGGCAATTCGGGCACTTCTGGCAATTCTGGCTTCGGTATTGTTGGAAATTCAGGCTTTGGCAGTTCGGGAAGTGGTGGCAATTCGACTTTCGGCATTGATGGCAATTCGGGCTTCGGCAGGCTCGGGATGTCGGGAAGGTGAGGCAACTCTGGCTTAGGCAGTTCTGGCACTTCAGGCAATGTTGCCTCCAAAAGTCGACCAGCTCCAACCGAGTTCTCGCCGATCGTCAAACACAGAGCAACGACAAACAATGCCAAAAGACGGGTGACTTCGTGATAGTTCGCCATCGTAGAATCGAGCGACTAGCAAACTGAAAAAAACTTTGAGCGGAGAAGCGGTGTGTTTGAGCAATGGCTCGGTGGAGGGTTTTTAAAGAGAGGGGACGTGGGGATTTGGGAGATTGTAAGTATGGTTTGGTGGGAAAATAACCCAAGTGTTGGTTCAACTTCTGATCCAATTTCTTTTCCTTATGTTCAACAAACAAGATGGAGCAGATGATTCCAAAAAGGATCTTGCCGATTCTAGGCTTTCTAAGCCTGTAACTATCAGTTGTGCTGGATGTGTTAGATCGGCGGGAAAGAGAAAAAGAAAGGAAATGGTTTATGATCTCACTATCTGCCACCCGACGAAGTCCAGAGTTCTGGTAGGAGAAGTCAATAATTTAAGGACAAAGATCTAAGTTTTGTCCGTGACAGTTGTACAGGAAATGCATACTTATCTAAAACTAGTCTAAATTTATTTAAGTGCAATTAATAAATTTATTAAACTTCTCCAAGTCTTCCATTCTCTTTCTCTATATATCCGTTCACGTGCACTCGAAACTGTTCGTTTTCTCTTTTCGCATGCTAGAGTTTAAGATGATTGTCTCTTACATTTCTTTTTCTTTTTTTTTTGTATGCCTACCCTTTTTTCACCATTGGGAGGGTAGAATATTTATTACTCTGGTCTTTATGTGCATTTAATTTCCTCTTTTTTTTTTCAATTTAGAAGGGGGACGTAGGTGCAAAATCAATTCATGAGAAATTGATTTTTGTTTTCTTTATTTGATCTTGACTTGCTATTGAATGGATATTTTATTATTACATTCCATATAATATCCTAAAAATGTCTACATTGCAATATACAGATTTACATTTGAAATGTAAAAAAGTGAGACTAGGTTATAATCTATTTTCTATGTATGGATCATCCTTCTTACCAAGTACTTCGAAAAGCAATTGATTCGTTCTTGTTGGGAGCGCGTATCAAAAGTCCGATACCTTCGGACCGGGAGATCGCCAAGAGGGATCCCAAGTCTGAGCCAGCAAACATATCCGTCGGAGATCTCAAGTTGAATTTTCATCAACGCCCCACTTCATCCCTACGGGCCCACGATGCTACACCACAATGTCCACTTGCCCGGAAACTGCAACCATCGGCTTTCATACCATTTTGGTAAGAGCGCGCAGTGGAAGTTCGATACTATCGCCCGGGAAGATCACCAAGAGGGAGCCCAAGTCCGAGCCCATCAACATATCCAGTTAAACCCACCTTCACTCAAAAGTTTAAGCTAATGAGTTATGGGCCAACTAGGATATATTAACTACTCATCACCACATCAATTCTCCGAAATGGGATTGCTCTAACACAACTCACTCACTTGTACATCCTAACAGTTTTTTTGGCATAAACATTTTTATTATGTGCCTTTAAAAGTTAACTATACTCAAAAGTTCGGCAATAATACATAGAGATAAAAGGAATGGTGAATGATTTTGATTTCATGGGAATTAGTAAAAATGATCGAGAACTTACTAGCTGAAACTATCTTTTATATAATCCATCTCACATGATAATATAATTTGCCAACCTTGCAACGTTTTTTAATTTATAAAATAACCAACTTAATACTACCATAAAAATAGTTTCAACACATCATTTTCGTATGTAGTAGAGTATAAACTAGAGATGTATCGATAGCACACTTGGTTTCAATTTAATGACAAAGATTCTTTTGTTTTCCAAATGGACTGATAATAAATTTTTCGACAAAAGCAAAAACTTAAAGGAAAGTCTTTTAGAATCTCAATCTAAATACAAATATTCATGTGATATTTTTCCGTGTAGTAAAGTAGACTATGTGTTGGATCTAGCAATATCACCTAGAGGGGGGTGAATAGGTGATTCCGAACTCTTTTTAAGATTTAATGCGGAAATTAATAAAGGGTTCAGAACATAAACTGAATATGATCAGTAAGAGGACGTGCAGATAAACTAAACACAGCAAGATGAGTTTAGGGAAAGAGAAATTGCATGCAATGATTATAGTGGTTCGGCTTTAGAAGCCTACGTCCACTCTCCCACGATGACAGCCGATCGGCCGGATTCCACTATGAGGCGATGAAAGGTTACAGGCGTTGTCACTCCAATCGCTCTTACAAATGAACCTCTCAAGACTATGAATTTTAAGCTCACAAGAACAAGAGAATATGAATTTGAACAACTCAGCACTTTGGAATTTTAAGTTCGTAGTCTCTTAAAAACAGTCACCATTGATCTTTTTTATACTCCTTCAACCTTGAACTAGCCGTTACCAAGGTTCTTCAAAGGATCGCTCCTCAATCTCTGATTGGACGTCATCAATCCTGATTGACGGAGACTGTATATGGGAAGATCCAGTGGTCGTTGAAAGTGAATCTGAACCCTTCAGATTCAGTCGCCCATACAACCAAATCTTCAGTTTCAAAAAATAGAGTTCATCCAAATCTCCAAGATATCTTGTCCACGGAAGGTAATATGCAATCGAGGATATTCTCCTGATTTGATTGGAAAATAATCCTGTCAATCAAATCTTACAAACTTCCATAACAAGGCGCGGCCAAATCGGAAACCTGCCAAACGTGAGTCTTCAGAATCTAGTAGCGAGATATTGCAGAATCTGAACGTTGTTCAGAAGCAGTCTTCTGAACTAGAGAGACTCTCTGAATCTGAATAGATTGGAATAGTGACTCTGAGCTTCTGTAAGATCCTTGCTGACGTGTCACATAAATCTTCTAGAGATGAGTCTTCAGATGCAGCACAAACCTCCTTCTGAATTCTTCAGATGCAACACAGATTCCTTCTGAAGTCTTCAGAAGCAGCACAGACTTCCTTCTGAAGTCTACTGAGGCACCACGATTCTCCATCTGAATGTACGACTTCGACTATCTCAGAAGCAAGTGTGCGACGACTACTTCTTGAGTCTGAACGCCAGTCATGGAACATTATAAGCTTTTGTTCACATGCTCATGCCTGCAATAATAAATTATTTGTATTAACCAGATTCTCTTACAAGAAGGATAGTTTTGTCAGAATCAAAATATTCAGAGGGAAGGTTTTCTCAACAATCTCCCCTTTTTTGATGATGACAAAACTTCCTTAATAAAAGTTGGTATATATAAAAAAAAATTCTATCAAAGTTAAGCTCGGAAAAGATTTCAATAATAATATGAATATAATTCAATTGAATCTTTTCAAAAGAATGTGCATCTGAATATATAAGATATACATTCTGAGTGATAGAAGGATATCACCATATGTTGTATACGACGTTGAATTCATTTGAAATCGTTTGAGCGCATGGGTATAATTCGCGCGTATGTGTGCATCCTGCAATATGATAATGATGAGGTATTTTCTCCCCCTTTTTGTCATCAGCAAATTACACATACATGAACGGAGATTCACACATATATTGTAAGAATAGCGTAACATTCAAAGTGCACATAAATAGAACATCCGACAGAGATAAAAATAAAAACAAATACGGACAATTTGAAAAATAATTTCAAGATGACGGAGGTGGGTTTTGTTTTGAAGAGGGGGAGGGAACATCAACATGCTCTTCATCATCTTTCTGAGCAGCTTCAACAGATTTGCCCATATCAGCAATGTAGGTAGCAAATTCTTTGAGTTCCTGCATCTCTGGAACCTCTTTGCTGATCCCTTCATCTCTGATCAAAGTATAAGTACCAATGCTGGCCATCTCAGAGCAGAAAAGGCGACAGTATTTATGAAGTATTTCCTCAAATCTGTGCATCTTCTTTTCAATGTTCATTTCCATCCTGTCCATCCTCTGCATAACTTCTACCCGAAGTTTTTCAACTTCCATCTGAACAAGACTTGGTGAAGCATTCAGTGTCCCTGCAGAAATCTGTTGGTGTTCTTCTTCCACCATCTGAGCTTTACCCTTTGAGGCTGAATCCAAAATTCTCTACGAGTTTATCTCCCCCTGAATCTGATAAGGTGTTGAATCTGGAATGATTATAACAGGTTCAGCGGTAGTTGATTCAATTTCTATGGGTTGCTCTTCAGGTATTTCTACTGGAAGTTGTTCTTTCTGAACAGCACTTTCCTCAACAGCTTTTTCCTTCTGAACAGCAGGTTCGACATCATATTTCTCCTTCTGAACAGCAGTCAGAACCTCTTCAGTCTGAACAACATTTGATTCCTCATGTTGTTCTTTTCTGCTGGACTCCTCCTTTTCAGTATCAGCCTTGTCCTTCTGAATAACTTCAGTCTGAACAGCAAATTCTATAGGTTGCTCCCCCTGAATCTGAGTTGTTACAACAGGAGAGACTTCTGTTGATCCTCCAGCTGTGACAACAAAGTCATCAAATTTATCAACCTCCATGTCCTCAGGTGGTGATGAGGACCTCTTCTTTTGTTCTCGAGCAACCAGAACATCAATAGTCGTTCTGTCATCTAGTTGCTCTTCCATTATCTCCACATATGCACTTGTAGCAAGTTGAGCTTCTTTTTCTGCTTTTTCACCAGTAGTTTCAGCAGCTTCTACATTTTCACTCTCATGAGTCTTATGGGGATCCTCTTCTTTGTCCATAGGATCCTCCAGCTCATTTGCTGTTTCAGCAATCTCCTCAGCTTCTGACTCGATGTTTCCTGCTGATAGGACAGTAAGGGTCCTCTCGTCATCTCTTGATGATACACTTTCCTCTTCTTCTGCTACCTCTTCTTCTGAAGACTCACTTTGAACAGTGGTCAGTTTTCCTTTTGTGGCCTCTGTCTTCCTTCTTTTTGCAAATCTCTCAGTCTCTGCATTCTGCTCTTCAAGCTCAACCAAGACAGCTTCTTTGTTCTTGTTGATCCATCCACCATCAGTCTATCTGAAACCCATCTTCTGAATCATAGACTCCCCAACTACCACTAACTGAGTTTCATCTTGAAGAAGCTTTCCAGGAATCTTGACCTTTTGGAAGAACATGATCCGATAGATCAACCCTGCATAGGGTAATTGTCCTTTGGTCTTTTGGACAGTCCTGTACATGTGTAGGAGAACAGTATGTGCTAGAGAAATCTTGCAGCCATTCAACAGTTCCCACATCAGCTTGGCTTCATATTTCGAAATGTCAGTTTTTGAAGCAGCCTTGGGTCTTAAGCTTTCAATGACAACCTTGTGCATTACAATGTGCTTCAGGGGAAAGTCATTGTAAGCAATGTGTGCCTTGGAATCTCTAGAGTAATTCTCTTTTCCAATCAGAGAACTGTAGGCATCATCAGGTTGCACATTAATGGGCATAAAGTCCATTTCATCAACTCCCATTAATTTTGCTAGCTCTCTGACATGCAGATGATACACGACTCCTTCAACCGTATAAAACAAGGAATCAAAATTTCTAAAACATAAGCTAGAATAAAAGTAAGCTGCCAAATCAGGAAAAGTTGGCCTCCTTGCAGTTGCAAAGTCCCTCAACTTCATCTGCTCTAGATGCTTCCTTATAGGGATACCAACCCTATCAAAATACTTAAGATCAAATACCCTGTGGGGTATAACTCCTCTTTGCTTCAGCATCTCGAATTTGTCAGAATGTAACTGACTTGAAAACAGCTTGCTTTCAAAGTTCTTGTCCTTGATAATCCCTCTGATTACCTTAAAATCTTTAAACAACACATCATTGTCGTCATCAGGCCTCCCCTTGGTTTCACTTTCTTCAGTTACAGTCTCCCTGATAACAATGCTCTTAGATGGAGACTTTTTAGGTTTAGAGACTCCAGTTTCTACAACCTTTTCCTTGCCCTTCCGAGATACATTCTCAGGAACAATAGTGGCAATAGGTGTCACAGTTTGCAGAGGAAGTTCTAATATGGCAAGAAAGTCTTTCTCGCTTGCAAACTTGTGAATATTCAGCAATAACTTGACGTTTTCGTCACTAGAGCCAGTGTTCTTGAAAGAATCATACAGAGGTTTTATAGAGAGAGCCAGAGCGACTCTTTCATCGAACTTAGACTGAGACAAACCTAATTCCTTCTGAGCAATGTGTCTTTCTTCTTCATGATCAGACCCAGAGATATCAATGGATTTGGAGAGACGAGCTTTTCTGCCCTTCGTCAGCCTTGACGATTTTCTTCTCAGATTTGCACCTTCTTTTGCTGCTTTCTTCATGGTAGATGATGATTTCGGAGCCATGAATGAGAAGGTTAGAGTTTTTAGAGAGAAAGATTTGGAGTGAGCGAGAAGGAGTGTAAACAAAGAGAGAGAAATCAGTTTTTAGGGTTTGAGAGAAGATTGTGATGTTTGATAGAGGTGCCGGTTCAAAGCCTTATGAGAGTTTTGAAAAATCGTAAAGCGGTTATTTTTGTAAATAAAATCAATTTAAAATAAAATCCAAAGATCAATCCAAAGATACAAAATTATTCCAATCAATCAAAGAGGCATATATATAGAAATTTGAGAACGTAAGATTTAGATAACGTACCTTGGATTCTTGCCTTATCAAGAATTTCTAAATATAAAGAGGTGTAAGATGAACTTACCTTGCTTCTAACGTACTAAAAATATGCTTCTGAACAAAGGTTATGCAAATTTGCTTCTGAGCAGTTTTGGTTCTGAGCTGTTTTGCTTCTGAGTTCTGCTTCTGAGCAATTTTGTTTCTGAGCTATGCTTCTGAGCAGTTTTGCTTCTGAGCTCCCCTTCTGAGTACTGCTTCTGAGCAGTTTTGTTTCTGAGCTATGCTTCTGAGCAGTTTTGCTTCTGAGTTCTGTCAATTGACCTGTACTCAATATATCTTAAGAAAAAGGATTAGTAATAGCTAATTCGTTTCGGATAAAATTGAAAGACTCTTTCTCAAGAGGTTTAGTAAATATATCTGCGAGTTGATTCTTTGTATCAACATACTGAATGTGAACGTGCTTCGCTCTTGAGTGAAGAATAGGACTCTTAGTTAGATTAATGGCGCTTGTATTGTCGCATCTGATCTCCACATTTGAATCCTTAACTCCATAATCTCTTAGCTGTTGTTTTAACCATAGAATCTGAGTACAACAACTTCCAAGAGAAACATATTCTGCTTCTGCTGTACTGAGAGCAACTGTGCTATGCTTTTTGGAATACCAGGAAATAAGCATATTTCCCATAAGTTGACAGGTTCCTGAAGTGCTTTTCCTGTCAATTTTACATCCGGCGAGATCTGCATCTGAATATCCCTTCAGAATGAAATCAGAATCTTTTGAATACCAAAGACCATAAGCTGGATATGTTCCAATATATTTGATAATTCTTTTGATTGCTGTAAGATGCGATTCTTTTGGACATGACTGAAATCTTGCACATAAGCAGACGCCATAAAGAATATCTGGCCTTGATGCTGTGAGATATAGAAGTGATCCAATCATACTGCGATAGAGCTTCTGATCAACTTCTTTTCCTTGTTCATCTTTATCAAGCTTAGACGAATGAGACATTGGAGTTTTCGTCTTCTTGCAGTTTTCTAAGCCGAATTTCTTGATAATTTCAAGAGCATATTTCTCTTGATGAATGAATATTCCTTTCTTGGTTTGTTGAATCTGAAGTCCAAGAAAGAATCTTAATTCTCCCATCATGCTCATTTCGAATTCATCCCGCATTGCTTTGGAGAAGTTCTTGCATAGATATTCATTAGAAGAGCCAAAAATAATATCATCCACATAAATCTGAACAATAAGAATATCCTTACCCTGCTTCTGAATAAAAAGAGTAGTGTCAACATTACCTTTAGTGAACTTCTGTTCAGATAGAAAGCTGCTTAACCTTTCATACCAAGCACGAGGTGCTTGCTTTAATCCATATAAGGCTTTCTTCAGGGAATATACGAGATCCTTTCTTCTTGGTTCCTCGAAACCAGGAGGTTGCTCGACATAAAATTCTTCTTTGATGTAACCGTTTAGGAATGCACTTTTCACATCCATCTGAAACAGTTTAAAGTTATTGTAACAAGCATAAGCAAGAAGTAGCCTTATGGCCTCTAACCTGGCAACTGGTGCATAGGTTTCATCGTAATCTATTCCTTCTTCTTGAGAATATCCCTTTGCCACAAGTCTTGCTTTGTTTCTAACCACCTTTCCTCTGTCGTCCATTTTGTTTCTGAACACCCATTTTGTTCCTATTACAGGACGATTTTTGGGTCTTGAAACGAGCTCCCAAACATTATTGATCTTGAATTGATGAAGTTCTTCTTGCATAGCATTGATCCAATTTTCATCAGTAAGAGCTTCTTCAATCCCTTTAGGCTCGATTTCAGAAACTAATGCTATATTGCTCATTACTTCCTTGAATTTCGATCTGGTTTTGATTCCTTCATCCAAGCTCCCCATTATTAGTTCCTTGGGGTGACTGGATTTATGTTTCTAGTTTCTATTGAATTTTTCGTCTTGAGCATCACTTGGATCATTAGATTCAAATGGTATCACCTCTGGTTCTTCTGCGGTTTGTTGGCTTGTTTCTTGATTCTGAACTTCTTCAGAAGCATGATTCTCTTCTGAATTTTCTTCTGGTTCTGAACCTTGATGTAGAGACGAAACTTGAAGATATTCAGATTGAACATTCTGAGTCTGAATATTTTCATCAAACTTGACATTCATTGATTCTTCAACACATCGAGAGTTTTTGTTGTAGACTCTGTATGCTTTGCTCGTTGTAGAATATCCCAGAAATATTCCTTCATCTGACTTCTCATCAAACTTACCAGCTCGATCATTTGCATTTTTCAGAATGAAGCATTTACAACCAAACACACGGAAGTATGCTAAATCTGGTTTTCTCTCTTTAAAAAGTTCATAGGGAGTTTTCTCAACGATTGATCTTAAGGAGACACGGTTTAAAATGTAACATGCTATTGAGACAGCCTCTGCTCAGAAATGAGATGCAATTTTACTTTCAATCAAAAGAGTCCTCGCCATTTCTTGTAGAGAACGATTTTTCCTCTCCACAACCCCATTTTGTTGAGGTGTGTAAGGAGATGAAAAATTATGCTGAATTCCAAACTCATCACAAAAATTAGAAAAGCTTTGGTTTTCAAATTCTCCCCCATGATCAGTTTTGATGCAGGAAATAGAGTAACCTTTCTCATTCTGAATCTTTTTAGAAAATTTTGAGAAGGATGAGAAAGCATCATTTTTGTGTGCAAGAAATAAAACCCATGTAAATCTTGAGTAATCATCAACTATGACAAGGCAGTATTTCTTACCTCCAAGACTTAGTGTTCTGTTAGGACCAAAGATATCCATATGAAGCAGCTGCGGAACACGTTCAGATGATACATGATTAATAGATTTAAAAGAGCTTTTTACCTGTTTCCCAAGTGTGCAGGCTGAGCAAAGCTCTGATTTCTCAAACTTTGATTGTGGTAAGCCTCGAACTAGTTTCTTGGATGATAGCTTCGAGATGTGTTTGATACTGATGTGTCCTAGCTTTTTGTGCCATAGTTCAGATTCATCCTTGATAGAGATGAGACACTTGATGTCTTCAGAATCAACATTCAGAAAGTAGATATTTCCATGACGTCGACCAGTGAAGGTTTGCTTCTTGTCTTTGCTAACACCTGAGCATTCTGAGTCTTGAAAACAAATTTGATAACCAGAGTCACATAGTTGACTAACTGAAATCAAATTGTATTTGAGTCCTTTGACAAGAGAGACATTGTTGATCGTGAGATTTCCGATTTTTACAGTGCTTTGGCCAATCACTTTGCCTTTATTCTTTCCACCAAAAGATACACTTCTACCATTGTAATCTGAAAGTTGTATGAATTTTTCTGGATCACCAGTCATGTGACTTGAGCAACCACTATCCAGAAACCATTTGTCTTTTCTCTTCCTTGGTACCTGCAAGTGGGAAGTAACTTACTATTTCTTTGGTACCCAGTTTTTCTTGGGTCCATCTGAGTTAGTCACAATAGATGTCTTTCTATTGACAGGTCTCCATATCATCATGTAATTATTTCTAACGTGATTTCTAGCACCACAATTTTCACAATGCATTGGATAAAAGGATTTTGTAAAATGTTTTTGGAAATGCCGTTGATATGCAAATTTGGAAGGTTTACGGGAAATTCTGTCATTTGTTTCTGGAAATTTATTTTTGAAATTATTTTCCTTTTTGAAACCAAGACCAGATTTGTTACCATACGAAATTTGTCTGAAAATAATGTTTTCTAGATTTTTTGAACTTTGGGAAAATTTCTTTGAAGTATTTTCAATTTTGGTTTTCAAGGAATCATTTTCTTTCAAGATCAAATCACGATTCTCCTTGATTTGATGAAATTCCCTTTGCAAAAATTCAATCTTGTCTTTTTGGGAATCATTCTGTTGTTTTAAGGATGAAACTTCCGTTTTCAAAATGGAAACCTTTTTAAGAGCTTCTTTATAATTTAAGCACAACTCATCAATGTATTCAGAGACTTCATCTGGCAGTTCAGAAGGATGTACCTCAACATCTGAATCTAAATCTGAATCTGACTTTGCCATAAGACATATGTTAGCATAGTCATCCTCGCTATCTTCAGAATCACTTAGAGTTTCTGCTTTCAATACCTTTTTGTATTTCTCATATTTGAACTTGTCTTTCTTCAGAAGCGGACAATTTGGTTTGATGTGTCCTGCCTTCTTACAATGGAAACAGATTACATCTTTGTCTTCGTGTTTGTCATTGCTTGATTGTCTCTGATCATTCTTTTTGAATAATTTCTTCCCTTTGAAGTTTCTTCCTCTACGAGCCATTCTTCTGAACTTCTTCACCATAAGAGCAAGTTCTTCGTCGTCTTCATCTTCATCATCTGAATCTGGCATTTCAAAATCAATTTCAGATTTTAAAGCAATAGACTTCTTACCTTTTGAATCTCTTGTTTTGTTGGTACGCTCAGTCTCATATGACTGCAAGGTTCCGACTAGCTCATCAATAGATAGAGGTCTAATTGTTTGACATTCCTGTATTGATGGCTTGATGTAATTCCAGTCATCTGTAAGTCCTCGAAGGATCTTTCTGACTTGCATCGGTTCTGCTACAAGAGCACCTTGTCTTGCAAGACCACTTGCTAGGATTTGAAACCTGTCAATCATTTCAGCAATTGATTCATCATGCTTCATTTTGAAAGCTTCGTAATCACTTAGCAGAATGCTGAGTTTTGTTTCTTTCACTCTGTCAGTTCCCTGAAATGTGACATGAAGTCTGTCCCATATAGCTTTGGCTGAATCTTCTTCTGCAACTCGATTATATAGAGGAATGGATAATGCGCAGAAAAGTGCATGCACAGCTTTAGAATCGAGTCCTTGTCTTTTTGCTCTTTCAGAATCTGACAGTGTTGCAGTAACATTTGTATTGTTGTTTCCTTCATTTCCAGTGGAAGGGGTTGCTGTTACATTAGGAACTACTCCATTTACGACAACATCCCACATCAGATCATCTGATGCCTTGAAGAACCACTTCAGTTTGTTGCACCACATATTGTAGTCTTTCCCATCAAAATAGGGTGGTTTGTTGTTGAAATGTGCATCACTGGTTCCTGTGAAATTATTACTAGACATGATAGATCGTTAGCTCTGAAGTAAAACACTTCAAAATAATGAGCAACCAGGCTCTGATACCAATTGTTGGATCTAGCAATATCACCTAGAGGGGGGTGAATAGGTGATTCCGAACTCTTTTTAAGATTTAATGCGGAAATTAATAAAGGGTTCAGAACATAAACTGAATATGATCAGTAAGAGGACGTGCAGATAAACTAAACACAGCAAGATGAGTTTAGGGAAAGAGAAATTGCACGCAATGATTATAGTGGTTCGGCTTTAGCAAGCCTACGTCCACTCTCCCACGATGACAGCCGATCGGCCGGATTCCACTATGAGTCGATGAAAGATTACAGGCGTTGTCACTCCAATCGCTCTTACAAATGAAACTCTCAAGACTATGAATTTTAAGCTCACAAGAACAAGAGAATGTGAATCTGAACAACTCATCACTTTGGAATTTTAAGTTCGTAGTCTCTTAAAAACAGTCACCATTGATCTTTTTTTATACTCCTTCAACCTTGAACTAGCCGTTACCAAGGTTCTTCAAAGGATCGCTCCTCAACTTCTGATTGGACGTCATCAATCCTGATTGACGGAGACTGTATATGGGAAGATCCAGTGGTCGTTGAAAGTGAATCTGAACCCTTCAGATTCAGTCGCCCATACAACCAAATCTTCAGTTTCAAAAAATAGAGTTCATCCAAATCTCCAAGATATCTTGTCCACGGAAGGTAATATGCAATCGAGGATATTCTCCTGATTTGATTGGAAAATAATCCTGTCAATCAAATCTTACAAACTTCCATAACAAGGCGCGGCCAAATCGGAAACCTGCCAAACGTGGGTCTTCAGAATCTAGTAGCGAGTTATTGCAGAATCTGAACGTTGTTCAGAAGCAGTCTTCTGAACCAGAGAGACTCTCTGAATCTGAATAGATTGGAACAGTGACTCTGAGCTTCTGTAAGATCCTTGCTGACGTGTCACATAAATCTTCTAGAGATGAGTCTTCAGATGCAGCACAGACTTCCTTCTGAATTCTTCAGATGCAACACAGATTCCTTCTGAAGTCTTCAGAAGCAGTATAGACTTCCTTCTGAAGTCTACTGAGGCACCACGATTCTCCATCTGAATGTACGACTTCGACTATCTCAGAAGCAAGTGTGCGACGACTACTCCTTGAGTCTGAACGCCAGTCATGGAACATTATAAGCTTTTGTTCACATGCTCATGCCTGCAATAATAAATTATTCGTATTAACCATATTCTCTTACAAGAAGGATAGTTTTGTCAGAATCAAAATATTTAGAGGGAAGGTTTTCTCAATGCTATGTACTTAGGGAAGTCTTTTTTATTTTTTCATGGAAATTTTGAGAGAAGAATATTTAGAATATCAACATAGTCACAAATGTCATATTCATATATGGAAAATAGTATCTAGGGTGATAAGTAGTATAATAACTTCATGGTAATGAAAGACGTTTATGCTTGTAAGTTTAGGTAAAATTGATTCTATGAGACACGACATGTTATTTGACATAAAGGACAAATATGCAAATTTATCTATACAATAGAGAGAGAAATCAACTCTTTCACTTGAAATAGAATTTGTAGCAGAATAGAGAAAATGCGAAACAATATTCAAGAATTAAAAAAAAAAAAGAGTTTGTAAAAGTGAAGTTGATTGTAATATGCATAATATATTGTTTGATAGAAAACCTACAACAATTAAAAAGGATCTTAGAGTATCTGGGGTTGAGCTAGGAGGGCCAGTCATAGAGCGCAAAATTACTTTTGTTCAATCAAATACAAAATGTATTAATGTACAAATATTAGAGTTAATTTTACATGACTAAAGAATGGTGATTGCTTGAAAAATGACAAATAGTTGTGCCAAGTTAAAAGGTAAAATAGTCCATCATAAATTGAACTTTAGTAAATTATGATATGCAAGATGTTCGATGAGTATAAATTGAATTTATAAGACAAATGAACCTATCTCATTCCCTCATACAATAAGAGACACATTTTTTTTTGCTGATTCTTTCTTCCATTATTTAAATTCTCATGATTATTGTCACCCTTGTAACTTTAAAATATTGAATTTCCGTATAAGTTAAATGTGAAAATTGACTTATAAAACTCACACAAAACATGGGCAAGTGCACCAGCTATATTAATAGAGTAACCATAGCATACTTCATCGGCGTAAAAGGAAGTCACACAAGACATTACAAACTATGAACGAGTTCCATAATTCATATCACAAATTGTCATACAAATAAGTACCACATCCTGTACTGAGGCATGCTCAGACCGTTGAAATAGAAGTAAGAAAATACTAAATCACATCATATAGTATCACGACTCCATGATCACATCGCGGCGGTTCAAGGACTAGTAGCAGCAACAGACTTGTCCTCCGGAATCATGGGAATGAAAGGAAATGTTGGCTTAGGGAAATCAGGAAGATGAGGAAATTCGGGCACTTCCGGCAATTCCGGCTTCGGTATTGTTGGAAATTCAAGCTTTGGCAGTTCGGGAAGTGGTGGCAGTTCGACTTTCGGCATTGATGGCAATTCGGGCTTCGGCACGCTCGGGATGTCGGGAAGGTGAGGCAACTCTGGCTTAGGCAGTTTGGGCAGTTCGGGCACTTCAGGCAACGTCGCCTCCAAAAGTCGGCCAGCTCCAACCGGGTTCTCGCCGATCGTCAAACACAGAGCAACGACAAACAATGCCAAAAGATGGGTGAGTCCGCGATAGTTCGCCATCGTAGAATCGAGCGACTAGCAAACTGAAAAAAAACTTTGAGCCGAGAAGCGGTGTGTTTGAGCAATGGCTCGGTGGAGGGATTTTAAAGAGGGGGGACGTGGGGATTTGGGGAGATTGCAAGTATGGTTTGGTGGGAAAATAACCCAAGTGTTGGTTCAACTTCTGAACCAATTTCTTTTCCTTATGTTCAACAAACAAGATGGAGCGGATGATTCCGAAAAGTATCTTGCCGATTCTAGGCTTTCTAAGCCTGTAACTATCAGTTGTGCTGGATTTCTTGGCTCGGCGGGAAAGAGAAAAAGAAAGGAAATGGTTTATGATCTCACTATGTGCAACCCGACGAAGTCCAGAGTTTTGGTAGGAGAAGTCAATAATTTAAGGACAAAGATCTAAGTTTTGTCGGTGACAGTTGTACAGGAAATGTATACTTATCTAAAATTAGTCTATATTTATTTAAGTGCAATTAATAGATTTATTACACTTCTCCAAGTCTTCCATTCTCTTTCTCTATATATCCGTTCGCGTGCACTCAATACTTTTGATTTTCTCTTTTCGCATGATAGAGATAAAGATGATTGTCACTTACATTTCAAATTTTCTGTTTTTCCAACCTTGAGAGGGAAGAGTATTTTTTTTTATTCTGGTCTTTATGTGCATTTAACTTCCTTTTCTTTTCTTTTATCTTGACTTGCTATTGAATGGATATTTTATTATAATCACTCCCAATAGTATCATAAACATAATCTCAATCTATAAATTTACTCGATCAATATATATATATGTTCTATTTCTTATTTATGGATCACATCCTTCTTACCAGCATGTCGAAAAGCAATTCTTTCTTTTTTCGGCATAAAATTTTTTGTTATGTGGCTTAAAATTTTAACTTTTCTTAGATTCGGAAAAAATACAAAAAGATAAATGGAATGGTGAGTATTTTGATTCCATAGGAATTAGCAAAAACGACTGAGAACTTATGAGCTGAAACTATCTTTTATGTAGTACGTCTCACATGATAATATAATAGCCAACCATAGATGAGTATTAACCATAGAAGGGTATTAAATAATATTCGGCAAAAATATAACACTACCACAGAAATTTCAACACATCACAAGTATATTATAGAAGAGTATTGACTATATTGTATCTATAACACACGGTTTGAAAACTAGTCTAATATATTATAGGCGATGCTGAACATTAAATATATTCAACTTTATCAGAAATATTCTTTTCTTATCAAAATTGAAGTTTTAGATTTTCAAGAAAAATAACCTTTAAAAAATATTTAAAATTCTAACCCAAATACACTTTTAAGACATGCAATGCATTCAATTTAATGAGAAAGATTCTTATTTTTTCCAAATAGAATGACACTAGTTGTTTTCAAGAAAAGTAAAAAATATAAAGGAAAGTCTCTTAGAATCTCAATCTAAATACAAATATTCAGATGATATTTTTTCCGTGTAGTAAAGTAGCTACATATCAGAGAAGTCTTTTTATTTTTTCAAGAAAATTTTGAGAGAAGAGTATTTAAAATATCAACTTAGTCACAAATGTCCTATGATTCAAATATTTTCTAGTGTAATAAGAAATATAATTAAGGACGTGTTTGTTTCAGGGAAAGTATTTCCCGGAATTAGTTTTCCAGACTTTCACTCATTTGGTTCACTGAAAAATGATTCAGTCAACGTAAAACACTTTTCGGTTAACGGAAACTTTATGTACAAAATCAGAAAAGTGAATTTCCCAATCTGAATAGGTGGAAAACACTTTCCAGAATTGCTCATCTTGAACTTTTTAATATTTTAATGTTATTTTTTAATTTAATTTATTTTTATTTTTATTTTTTACTTTTTCTTTTTTTTCTTCCTCCCCCACTGCGACTGGCCGGTAGCGGCCACTAGCAAGCTCGAGGCCATCGGATCTGGTGTCCTCGAGGCTCGCCGGTGGTAGTGGAGGAAAGGAGAACAAAAAGTAAAAAGAATAAAAAAAAAACTCGAGGCCGTCGGATCTGGCGGCCTCGAGGCTCACAGGTGGTAGTGAAGGAAAGGAGAACAAAAAGTAAAAAGAATAAAAAAATTTAAAAATTTGAATTTCTTTTTTGCCTCAGATAAAGTTATGAGATTGAAATCATTTTTCAAATGAAATCCAAACATCGAAAAATGTTTTCGGTAACATATTACCTAACAAAGAAAACAAACCGTTTTCCAGAAAAAAAAAATCCAAAAATCATTTTTCTGAAAAAAAATTCCGAGAAAACGTTTTCAGTGAAACAAATGCCCCATAACTTCATATTAATGAAAAGATGTTTATGCTTGTGAATTTAAGTAAAAATTGACTCTATGAGACACAACATGTTATGTGACATAAAGAACCTTAAAAAAAAAAAGGCATTGGCGACCTACTACTAAATACTTTATTTGTGAATAGATTCACTCTGAACGGGTAAAGTTAAGATTCGGACAGACTAATGAACCATTTTATAAAAGTTATCTTTTTGAGGCGTCTGATTCTCATGTCATAGTTTAGTAGAAAATCGAATCAATTTCCATGTGTTTCTTGGAAAAAGCGTGACTTAGCTCAAGCAATGCCCGTCCCATGATTCTTCTATAAATACGCAAATATAACTGCACAATAGAGAGAGAAATCGACTTTTTCACTTGAAATGGAATGAGTAGCAGAATAGACTGGGAATATGCGAAGCAATATTCAAGAAGAAACAAAGATTTTATAACAGTAAAGTTGACTATGATATAGTATATTATTTGTTTTAAAAAAATATAATAACTAACATGCATCAATACTATAACATAGAGCGCAAAATTACTTTGGTTCAATCAAATACAAAATGTAGTGATGTACAAATATCAGAGTTAATTTTGCTTGACTAAAGAATGACTATTGCTTGAAAAATGACATAATAGTTGTGCCATATTAAAAGGAAAAAAAAATCTACGATGAATTCAATTTTAGTAAAATATGATACATAAGATTTTTGATGAGCATGAAGTGAATTTCTAATTTATATATAAGGCAAAGGAACCTATCTCATTCCATAATATAATAAAAGACACATTTTATTGTTTTTGCTGATCTTTTCCACAATATTAAATTCCCATAAAAGTAGGATTTGAAAAAGGTAGATAAGGAAGTAAACATAAATTTCTCCTATTTCGAATTATAAAACTCATAACAACCATGGGCAAGTGCCCTAGCAATATTAAAGAAAAAGTAATAATAGCATACTCTGTCGGTGTAATAAGAAAGTTGCACAAGGCATCACAAACTGTGAACAAGTTTAGTAATTCATATCACAAACTTATACAACCAAGTTCCATATAATGTTCTGAGATATGCTCAGACCATTAAAATAGAGGTAATAAAATACTGAATGGCATCATGTTGTATTACAACATCAGCGGTTCAAGGATTAGTAGCAGCGACAGACTTGTCCTCAGGAATCATGGGAACGAAAGGCAATGTTGGCTTGGGGAACTCAGGAAGATGAGGCAATTGGGGCATTTCCGGTAGTTCCGGCTTCGGTATCATTGGAAATTCAGTCTTCGGCAGCTCGGGAAGTGGCGGCAACTCGACTTTCGGTAGTGATGGGAGTTCCGGCTTCGGCAGGCTGGGGATGTCAGGAAGGTGAGGCAGTTCGGGCATTTCCGGCAACGTCGCCTCCAAAAGGCGGCTAGCTCCAACCGAGTTGCCGCCAATCGCCGAAGACAAAGCAAGGACAAACAATGCCAAAAGGTGGCCGAGTCCACGATGGTTCGCCATTGAAGAATCGGTAGACTAGCAAATTCAAAAGTTTTGAATCTCAACTGAGAAAGTGAAGTTGTGCTTGAGCAATGGCTTGACGGAGGGTTTATAAAGAGGAGGGACGTGGGGATTGGGGAGATTGCAAGTATGGTTTGGTGGGAATATTGCCAAAGGGTTAGTTCAACTTCTAAAACCAATCTCATCTCCGTATGTTCAACAACAAGATGGAGCAGATCATTCCAAAGAGGAGCTTGCCAATTTTTGGCTTTTTAAGCTTCTAGATACCGACAGACACGTACGATGCTCGTTTAAGTGTCATAACTTTTTTTTCGATACTTAGTCGAGTGGCACGACTTTTTAAAAACGTTCACCACAAGTGCAATGTCACGTCGAATTTCCGATACTTTGGTGAACGTTTTTAAAAGTTTTTGGCACTTAAGTGATCAATTGAAAGTCATGGCATTTAAGTGAATGTTTTATAGAAGTTATAGCACTTATTTGGTTGAAGAAAAATTATGGCGCTCAACGAAAGTTATGCCACTTGTGATGTCCTTATCCAAAATAAAAATAAAATAAATGGTTTGCGATCTCGCTATGTACAGTGGGACGAAGTCTAGAGTCAATAATATAATAGTAAAATCTAAACGTTGTCTGTGATCATTATATATGAAATCTATAACTAATGTGAGGATTACTCGAGTGGTGCTATGGCTATCAAAAGGAGGTCCCTAAAGACAGCTTCTACCTCCGTCCGTCACCGATGGTGCCGTGGCTATCAAAATGGCTATATTTATTTCGCAATAAATAAATAATTTTTAAAAAGTAATTTTCTTTTCATTTTCGAAATAATTTGTCAATGAAAAATAATTCTATTATTGATAATAATTAATATCTAAATATGTTCGTAGAAAATGAAATTATTTTTTATTGATTTATTTTTATAAGCGATATACGGGTGATTATTTAAAAATAAAAAACGTTAAATCATTCGTGAAACAAACGATGCTGAAAATTTAAAGCGAAAGCTCGATTTTCTCACGGCCTCTCTCTCTGTCTCTATCCCCCGCAAAAACTCAGCTCGAGTTTCGCTCCGCGTCTCCCTCTCTCCGTCTCTCTTTCACACTCCACCTGGGAGCTCGAGCTCGAGGACGAGTGTCTTCAGACCAGAATTCCCCCGTCGGCTCTCTTCTTCACGGTCTTAGCAGGTCATAGTACGCTCTCTTTCTCTCTCTCTCTCTCTCTCTCTCTCTCTCTCTCTAGGCAATGTGGGAAACGATTTGCAAAGCGATTAACTTGGCCGGATGTTTCAATCATGTGTTGTGGAGCTATTGGGTTATGTTTATTTGGGGAATAGCTCATGTGGGTTGCTGCTCTTGCCAACAAGCGAACCTGGCATAGCTATAGGCGATTCTGGGTCTTGCAAGTACGTGCACACCTTGTGCTCGTTATAATGTTTCACTTAATTCATGCGAAGGAGGTGGGTTGTTGTTTACATTGGATTTTTCCGAGTATTGGGATTGAAATTTGAGTCAACAGTAGTTGACCACCACTGCCACTTTATATTTAAAGGACGGTAGTGTTGGTTACTTGGTTAACATGTCCAAATGATGGGAAATGGCTGACTTGGTGGTGCAGTAGATGTTTTGATTTGTTCTTTTCTAACGTTTCTACTTCATAAAGGTGAAGGTGTGATGAAGATTATTGGTATGAAAATTTTCGTGGACATTGTAAGGGATGTTCTGTGATGTGGAAAGTAGTGTATTGCCATTACCCTTTTGACGTGATCACCTTTCTTGATTATTTGATGTGAACTAGTATTTTGTCTACTCTATATATCGCGTGAAAGGTGGTAAACCCAATTGTCAAACAATGACGAAATCTCCACCCTTTTTCTCTGGATAAGTCTATCCTCGTGACCTCATCTGTTTATGATGGCATTTCAGGGTTCCTTGAACAGCATAGATTACACTAGAAGTTATTTGAATAATATTTGAGGGTTCTGATGGTTAGGTTCTTGTTTTCAGTTTTAAATTCTGAATGAGGACACATCCACATCATCATCTATGTCGTTGATTAAGCGCATAACTCCATCCTTTGCTGCTCACAATCAAGAGAACCATAGGCTTTTGAGCTCTTCCTCTTCTTCTTCAGCGTTTCATGAAGCCTTTTCTACTACCTCGCGGTCTCTAGATGATATGCACACAAAGGATGGTAGCACCCAGGTAAATTCTTCTTGACGTCCTTAAGAAAACAATGCACTTAAGAAACATGCATTGGTGTGTTACGTCATATGTTTCATTTGGTTAGCTTCGAACTCTGATTGACTTACTGTGCATTCTGAATTATTTTACTTCACTTTCTCTGATAGTGGATCCAAATAGTTTTATACTCACTGCTTTTCTTAACTCGAGGAAATGAAAACTTTCCTTGTTTGAATAGTACAAAGACAAAAGAAAATGGAAAGAAAATGGGCAAAAATGAGATCCCTTCAAGGACCACAAAACATTTTCCTCCAAAATGGGGAGGAAATGGAAGGAAATGCTTAAAAGACCCCTCCTGTCCCCTATTGCGCTTATTTTGTGTAAAACAGGGAATTTGTTTTGACAAAAGTTATTGTAGTCTATTAATTTGTTTTTTTTCCTTCATAGCCTTTTCTTTTGACATATATGCAGGTCACTTAGTCTTGTTTTTGTCATTTTGTTGGAGAAGAGGAATGTTTTCGAATAAATTATGAAATCATAAGTTGAGTTGTGGTGATGTCAAAAGTAGTTCCAGGAGTTTCTGACATTGTGCTTTGGAAACCAAATTGAGAGAGCATCCTATAATCTTAATTTGGTTAGTAGCTTCGTGACAATGAATATAGTAGCAATAGTTTCCCATTCACGAAATCACATGGACAAGCAACTTAATCCATTAGTAAGGTCCAGTTTTGCATTTGATTGATATTGGATCTCATTTGGTTGAGTTGTGTTGCCAATCTCAGGTGAATTTCTTCCTTGTAATTTCCCTAATGGTTGCTCTGTGTCGACTGTCAGGTGAAGCCACCATCAAAGAATCTCCCTCAAATTGTAAAACCAACTCTAAGACCTCTTCAACCATCTTCTTCACCACCTCCTTCTCTTCTCTCAGACCTCAAGCTGCCCTCTCCATCTCCATTGCCAACCCTGACTCTCTCTACAACCAATCACGATAATCTGATAAACTTTCTTAAGTCCAAACTCTCTTTCCCTCTCACACCAAAGAGTCTCCTCCACTTCCTCAAGTCCAAACTCCACCCCAACCCTAATTTGACCCTCTACGACTTTCATATCTTCAGTTGGGCCTCCACGATCGACTCCTATCGCCATGACCACTCAACATTTGAGTGGATGGCTTGCACTCTTGCTATTTCAAGCCGTTTCCAGCAACTCAATTCGCTTCTCCAGTTCATGGCCTCAAACCCTTGCCCTTGCTCTGATGGAATTTTCTCATGCCCCAGGACGGAGCCAATCTTTCAATTCTCAGTCGAAGCTTATTGCAGAGCTCGGAAACTGGAGGAAGCAATGATTGCTTTTGAGAGTATGGAGAAGATGATCGATGGCAGGCCGAGTGTGGTGAGTTATAATGCTTTGATTCATGGATTTGTGAAATGGGGTGAGCATGCCAGGGCCTTGGGCTTCTATGATAGAATGATAAGGAACAGAGTCAAGCCTAATGTGATCACATTTAATATCTTGATTAGTAGTTATTGTAGAAATTTACAGTTTGGATTGGCTCTGGAGTTGTTTAAGGAGATGAAGGAGAAGGGTTGCAACCCCGATGTGGTAAGTTTCAATACTTTGATCAAGGGGTTTTTTCGGGAGAGGAAGTTTGAGGATGCAATCGCAATGGTTTACGAGATGATCGAACTGGGGTGCCAGTTGTCGAGCGCGACTTGTGAGATTTTGGTCGATGGCCTCTGTAGGGAAGGTAAAGCGGCTGAAGCATGTAATTTGCTGATTGGTTTTTCTAGTAAAAGAGTGTTGCCTGAGGATTACGATTATTTTGGCGTTGTGGAAGCTTTGTGCGGTTCAGGCAATTCTGATAGAGCACTTGATGTTGTTACTGATCTGTGGAAGGGGGGGAATTTTCCAAGCTTGATTGCTTGTACTACTTTGGTGGAAGGTTTGAGGAAGCAAAAGAAAAGGGAAGAAGCACTTGCTTTGATGGAAAATATGCTTAAAGAAGGTATTGTACCAGACATTGTGACATTCAATTGTTTGCTTGAGGATCTTTCTGATATAGGGAAGACTGTGGAAGCGAACAAATTGAGGTTGTTGGCACAAATTAAGGGTTTTGAACCAGATGGCCTGACGTACAGGATTCTGGTATCTGGTTTTACGAGAGAAAAAAAGAGAAAGGAAGGCCAGATTCTGGTAGATGAGATGTTAGACAAGGACTTTATACCTGATCTCACAACATACAACAAGTTGATTGATGGGCTTTTGAACTCAAAACTAACTTCTAGGAAGAAAGGTTGAAGATGGGTTACGATCTTATTCATTTCAACTTTGTTTCTTGAATGCTGGCATTTGTTTGCGAACCACCTTATGCTTTGTGCTCGGTTTGCAAATCAGTTTTATCACTTTGGGACAAGGCGGGTTTATGCCTGTGTTTCAGATGGTTGAAGACAATGGACAGCCTGGGAGAGAGCAGAATAGATAATGGTACGTGCACAAACCAATGAGTTGAGAGGAACGGAAACTTTGCATTGAGTTGTAGGAATCGTAAAGCCAGGAGTGCCAGATTGTAATGTTCGGCAACAGATGATGCGGACGAGTAGTGCCCGGGCGACATCTAGGAGGTATGAAACATGGTAACAGTGATAGGCATTAATCCAAGGATATGAGAGAGTTGACTGAGAAAAGTTTCTTTGGATCGTGTTTTTAAATGAACGTGGTTAATAATGAAATCGATGAGCGTGTATATTATAAAAGCCGCAGAAGATCAACATTCAATTTTCTGGGAAATCTCAGACTGCCATAAATTAATCCAATGAGGTGAAGCTTTAGGGCAGAAAATTCATGCAAATTCTGAAAGCCAGTAGTGTGAAAAGAGTTGGTTGAGACCAAGGTGCTTAATTGTAGATGTAATGATGCAAGGGGATAGATTTTCTCATTCGTGTCCTTGAAACGAAAACTATGATCAGGCTTTGAATTGGGCTGAGCTTTTTATATGATATCAGTTGTGTGGGATGGACCCTGGCAAAGAGTTCTTGGGATTGAAAGTAAAGATGTTTATAGAACAGATTAGAGACTTTTTACTTGGTATGGTGAGGTCACTGCCTTAATGATGCCCTTTTTGTGTGCTGCTCATGGATGCATGTTGCTTAAGCCTGCGTTATTTTAATATTAGTTTATTAATGAGAAATAATGCACTAATTCTATTAATCGGGTAAGGGAAAAACTTAATGAGTGCCTCAGATAGGGTAAATTGTCCAATTAGGCTTAAACCTATTGTGCAGGTACCAATAAAGTCATAAACTTTTCAATTTTACCAATTTAGTCCACACCAAATTTCAATGTAGTTCTTATGATCAATTTAGTCAGAAATCTTTGGCATGGCGATCTTGTCATCGTCCGTCTTATGTGGCATATCCCATGTCAGCAATTCCCAACGAAAATTGGCGGCGAAAATTTGCCCGATTGGACAATTTTTCCGGTCAAATATGAGATTGTTTGAACTTGATAATTGGTATGCCTCGTCTATACATACTTATCTTCATTAATTCTTGAGCCAAGCGAGGGACGGCGCCAAGTTTTGTTCAGTGGGTGCAAGTGCTCCCATTGAACTTTTTCTTTTTTTTCTTTTTTTCATCGTAGTAAACGTAACCCCATAAAAAAAGTCATCTTACTAATCAAATATACCCACTAGAATTTTTAGCTAAACTCACTTTGACCCTGCAGTCTCTCTTAGTTCAAATTCTCTAATATTACAAAAGAGGAGATCGAGTTTGTTTTGGAACAATTCAAGATGATTTCATCAAGCACTATGTAAAGCTTGATGGGAAATAGCCATTCAACCCCAAAAATACGAAAAATTACTAAAAGAGTCCTAGACCTATTGCAATTGTGTCAATTCAATCCTAAACCTATTTTTAGTCAATTGAGTCCTAAACTTTTTGCATTTGTATCAATTCAATCCATCCGACCAACTTTGGCCGGAAATTGTTGAGATAGACGCCGGCAGTTCACCGACGCTGACGTCTGACAATTTTTAATAATATTATAATATTTTTCGAATTACTTTTTTTTTTACTTTTGTTTTTTGGGTCATTCAACCCCAAAAACACTCTCTTTCACTCAACAAGATAAATGACCTCCGCATTCTTATCTGAAGATCCACCAGCATTGCAACCGATTGCGCCAATTTTGAGGATTCAAAATGAAACAATCCTCGAAAATTAATAATTATATAAGCATACATTTGCGATTGAGATGTCAAACATCAAATTTATCCTTCCTTAATGATATCATAGATCAAATTATATAAAAATTATCATTTCATATCACAAACTATCACATATCAAGTACATGTGTACCATCTGAGGCATGCTCAGATCATTAAAATAGACAGACTAAAATTACGAAATCATATAATATTGTATCCCAACAAGAAACTCACATTACATAGGTTTAAGGAGTAGCAGCGGCAGGGACAAACTGGTCCTTCGGAATCATGGGAATGAGAGGCAATGTTGGCTTAGGGAATTCAGGGACATGAGGTAGTTCGGGCACTGCTGGCAATTCCGGCTTCGGTATCGATGGTAATTCAGGCTTTGGCAGCTCAGGAAGTGGCGGCAATTCGACTTTCGGCAATGATGGCAACTCCGGCTTCGGTTTTGTTGGTAATTCAGGTTTTGGCAGTTCGGGAACTGGCGGCAATTCGACTTTCGGCAGTGATGGCAACTTCGGCTTCGGCAGGCTTGGAATGTCAGGAAGGTGAGGTAATTCGGGCTTAGGCAGTTCGGGCACTTCAGGCAGCGTTGCCTCCAAAAGCCGACCAGCTTCGACCGAATTCTCACCGATCATCAAAGGCAGCACGAGGACAAACAATACCAAAATACGCGCATACCCGTGATGGTTTGCCATTGTGGAATCGACAAGCAAATTGAAGAACTTCGATGAAGATGATGAGGAAGCTGTGAATCTCAAGTGAAGAGGGTCGTGGTGTGTTTGAGGAATGGCTAGATTGGGGGGTTTTAAAGGGGGGGGGGGGGGGACGAGGAGATTGGGGAGATTGCAAGTATGGTTGGGTAGGAAAACTAGGATAGTGTTGGTTCAACTTGTAAACCAATCTCATTTCCTTATGTTCAACACGAGGTGAGCAAATTAATAGCTCCAAAAGGATTTTGCCAACCGTTGGCTTTCTAAGATTGTAATGTAACTATCAGTTGTATCATACAAGCAAGGCTCCTTTTGTTTGGCGGAGAATGAATGATTTATGAGAATATTTTTTTTAAAATAATCGCTCGTATAGTCTGAAACAATTAATCAATTGAAAAAAAAAATCATTATCGATAACAATTTATATCAATATTTTCGTGTACGATGAGAATATTTTTCGTTTATTCATTTTTGTTAGTGATGAAAACTATCACTTTTGAGAAAATATTTTTGAAATCATTCATTTTCTAAGGAAAAAATGGAACCTAAGTATTCTCCCCATTTTTTCCCTCTCCCGCGACAAATTAAATCCATAAACCAAACTTAATTTTTAACTTATATTTGCTGGACCAAGTTGAAATGGGTCATCCGTACATTTATAAAATAGATTACAAATGGTTCGAAAAACATAACCCAACTATATATGAATCTTAATGGATACGGATCAAACCCGTTTTAATTGAGTTAGAAAAACAACGGCAATTAAAGGGACAAGAAAGGACATCTTGGCTTATGATGGATTTGGATCGAACCCATTGTAGTCGAACTAAAAGACATTAGCAATTGGATAGACGAGAAAGGACATGGTGGCTACTTTCTTTCCATGTACCTTTGCATCCAGGAGAATGTTGCTACCGTCGCTACACAACCACCCCCCCGGAGAATAGAAACCCCTATGCCACCAGGATCAGTGCAATCACAGCCCTGGACTAGGATAGGAAAAGCAAGACGGAGCCGCAATAAACATTATCAATGTTCTCATCAGGGGAGGAACAAAGCACCACGTTCGAAGTGCCCATAACGAACTTCACCTCCTTTGCCTTCACGAACTTCACCGTCGAACTTCATCGACAGTGCTAAACCACCGTCTCTTGCTCAAAGTTCGCAAATCAGGATCCATCATACAAGGTAAACGTCTTAAACTCTTGCAACTTCAATGTTTAGGCTAGAGTATTGGCGGATGAATATTTTAGCCGAAATATGAGGAGATTCGGAGGCTATGGATGCTTGATTGCTGTTGATTAGTGGTCTAATATGTCATTGGGATGATGATTTTTCTTCCTTATGAATTATTATTGGAGTTGTGGTGCATGTTCAGAAATTATTAGTCTCGGAATCAGCACGTACAGTAACTTTGTAGCTCGATTTATCATGTCTAGATGACGAGATCTTGGAAAACAATACACTGGACTTTGTTAGAAAACTTGGAGATCTTCGAATCGATATATTATGACACGAAAATCGACATCATTTACTATGTCAAAAGGGTCCCGTCGTGTGAGACTTGAATCTGTGACTTCCTGGTTTTGAATCTGAGGATGTGTTTTCTGATCTGACCTTTGCTGCTTCGTGATTTTCCATGGGTTTTTATATAATTTTTTTCATAAAAACCTCTGCATTAAATTCGTTCATAACATCTTCATGCACAACATATAAAAATTAAAAAAATATTCATACAAGTTTTGTATTTTTAATGCATTTAATGAAATCATGCAATTCTGTTGGTGTTCTTGAGTCAACATGTTGTTCTATGCTAGTCTATTTTAAGTCGCGATAATGACATTCTTGGATTCTTCTTTTGAAAAATCACAAAGAATGAAAGTTGTTCATTAGGGTCACATTTAGTATACTGGAAAGTTTCATACAAAATTATTGAGATTTGTTTGTCCATTTTTGTGAAATCCCGAAAGGTGTCTGTTCTGTGGAAAATGCTTGTTTGCTGCTGAGTCCTTAATATAAATTATTTTTCACACGAAAATGAGGGCCTTTTCGGAAAAATTATAAAACATTAAAGTCGTTGAAAATACATTTTCCTATCTATATAAAAATATATCATAAATTTTACATTCATTTTCCTATTTTCCCGCATTTTTAGATTACCATTTCTGATCTGATCACATTTCTGAACAATAGAGTCAAATTTGTCAATTTCATGTCAATGCATTGGAAAACACAAAAAATGGTCCTCATCGAGTTTAATCAGCATGTCATAAGCTTTCCTTGAGTGCTTGAACAATTGCAATTGGACCTCATCTTCATTAGTAACGGTGCCTAAACATTATCTGCTGGATTCCATAAATGATCCTCTTGGGCACACTAATTTTGTTTTGATTGATTGATCTCCAATGCCCAAAAGGCCAAAGTGCATGATCTAATTAGAGCTGATGGCATGTGATTTTTCTTATGAATGTTAGGACCAGTGCATGACACGGGGGAAATTTCTCGGGCCCGTTAGAACCAACCCATTCTTAAGTGAGTTAACGGGATTAAAGGGAAATCGCGATGTGTGCATACAAAGGCCGATCCCAAGGCTTGTTTCTTGAATGATTTGAATTTCTTTATGATTTGTGATCCTTGATATGATGGTGAATACGCTTATGCATGCTTAATTGAGTGGCCCATTATTCTAAACCGATAAGCGCTCGGCCCAACGCCATGGGGCCCATGGAGGCAAATTGACGGCCCATCCCAAAGAACGGGTGCCCATGACCGATGTCCATTCCGGTCCATTATTCGTTGTACTCCCCGATCATGTCTCCGGTTTTTTTATTTGGGTTGTAATATTGGCCCGACGAGTTGAGGGTTTTATTTTTATTTTCTAGTCTTTAGAGCAGTTCATTATTTATATGCACTCTCTTTTATCCTTTTGTTTGCTTTGGTTGATTTTACACTTTCTTCTAGAATAGATTCAAGCATAGAAAATACCATGAAAAATACCCACCTACAAGAACATTTGCTGCGGCTTACAAAAAACATGATTAGGAGTCAAACTGGTAAAACCTCCCGTGCTCACAAGTTAGATAACAATCAATTCCATGCTTTAATTGAATGGACTCTAGTATAAATTAGGGTAACCAAATCCCCGATCCTAGATCTCTGATTGCATACGGACTAAGAAGAACTCCCATTCCTAATTGGGTTCCTAACCGACCCTCAAAAAAAGGTTAGTGACGATTCCAAAGTCCTTTTTGCAAAAGAAATCGTTTCTGATCAAATAGCTTTTTCAAACATAAAACCAAATAGCCGCCAACCCGTCGCCATAGGTTGCGGGGCTCCGAGAGCACTCCACGCCTCTTGGAAAAGGCCGTCGGAACGCATTGAACCCCCACGAAGTCGAACCCCATCAGGGTCGACTCTCTCGGTTAGGTGCTAATCCGCCGCTCGCCACATTTTCCCACGTAGGCAAGCACCCTCGACATATTCGGGAAAAACGAGGGCCCCAAGAAAACGACGGTGCCCGAAATTTTTCCCGGGTCGCGACAACATGGTTTGGTGAGGTCACTGCCTTAATGATGCCCTTTTTGTGTGCTGCTCATGGATGTATGTTGCTTAAGCCTGCGTTATTTTAATATTAGTTTATTAATGAGAAATAATGCACTAATTCTATTAATCGGGTAAGGAAAAAACTTAATGAGTGGCTCAAATAGGAAAAATTGGCCAATCAGTCTTAAACCTATTGTGCATGTATCAATAAAGTTATAAACTTTTCAATTTTACCAATTTAGTCCACGCGAAATTTCAACGTAGTCCTTGTGATCAATTTCGTCGAAAATCTCTGACATGGCGGTCTTGTCAGCGTCGGCCGTCTTATGTGGTATATCCCACGTCAGCAATTCTCGACGAAAATTTGGGGTGAAAATTTGCATATTGGACAATTTTTCCGATCAAATATGAGATTGTTTGAACTGGATAATTACTATGCCCCTTCTATACATACTTATCTTCACTAATTCTTCTGCCAAGGGAGGGACGGCGCCAAGTTTTGTTCAGTGGGTGCAAGTGCTCCCATTGAACCTTTTCTTTTTTGCTTTTTTTCATCGTATTAAACGTAACCCCATAAATAAATAAAAAAGCCATCTTACTAATCAAATATTAAGACCCACTAGAATTTTTAGCTAAACTCACTTTGACCCTGCAGTCTCTCTTAGTTCAAATTCTCTAATATTACAAAAGAGGATATCGAGATTGTTTTGGTACAATTCAAGATGATTTCTTCAAGCAATATGTAAAACTTGAAGGGATTCATTTCACATTGATGAACCTTATTCCAAGCTCATTCGGACCACAAATTCGTTTTTGAGGTATGCCCATCCTAAAAATCCATGGCCTACACAAATAGCCATTCAACCCCAAAAATACGAAAAATTACTAAAAGAGTCGTAAACTATTGCAATTGTGTCAATTCAATCCTAAACTTTTTTTTAGTCAATTGAGTCCTAAACTTTTTGCATTTGTATCAATTCAATCCATCCGACCAACTTTGGCCAAAAAAAGCTGAGATAGACGCCGGCTGTTCACCGACGCTGACGTCTGACAATTTTTAATAATATTATAATATTTTCTGAATTATTTATTTATTTGTTATTTTTTTTGGGCCATTCAACCCCAAAAACACACTCTCTTTCACTCAGCAAGATAAATGACCTCCGCATTCTTATCTGAAGATCTACTAGCGTTGCAACCGATTGTGCCAATTTTGGGGATTCAAAATGAATCTGTCCTCGAAAATTAATAATTATATAAGGATACATTTGCGATTGAGATGTCAAACATCAAATTTGTCCTTCCTTAATGATATCATAGATCAAATTATATAACAAATATCATTTCATATCACAAACTATCACATATCAAGTACATGTATACCATCTGAGGCATGCTCAGATCATTAAAATAGACGGACTAAAATTATGAAATCGTATAATATTGTATCCCAACAAGAAACTCGCATTACATAGGTTTAAGGAGTGGCAGCGGCAGGGACAGACTGGACCTTCGGAATCGTGGGAATGAGAGGCAATGTTGGCTTAGGGAATTCAGGGAGATGAGCCAGTTCGGGCACTGCTGGCAATTCCGGCTTCGGTATCACTGGTAATTCAGGCTTTGGCAACTCAGGAAGTGGCGGCAATTCCACTTTCGGTAGTGATGGCAACTCCGGCTTCGGTTTTGCTGGTAATTCAGGCTTTGGCAGCTCAGGAAGTGGCGGCAATTCGACTTTCGGTAGTGATGGCAACTCCGGCTTCGGTTTTGCTGGTAATTCAGGCTTTGGCAGTTCGGGAACTGGCGGCAATTCGACTTTCGGTAGTGGTGGCAACTCCGGCTTCGGTTTTGCTGGTAATTCAGGCTTTGGCTGTTCGGGAACTGGCGGCAATTCGACTTTCGGCAATGATGGCAACTCCGGCTTCGGCAGGCTTGGAATGTCGGGAAGGTGAGGCAATTCGGGCTTAGGTAGTTCGGGCACTTCATGCAGCGTTGCCTCCAAGAGCCGACTAGCTTTGACCGAATTCTCGTCGATCATCAAAGGCAGCGCGAGGACAAACAATACCAAAATACGCGCAAACCCGTGATGGTTTGCCATCGTGGAATCGACTAGCAAATTGAAGAAATTCGATGAAGATGGTGAGGAAGCTGTGAATATCAAGTGAAGAGGGTCGTGGCGTGTTTAAGGAATGGCTAGATTGGGGGGGTTTTAAAGAGAGGGGGACGTGGAGATTGGGGAGATTGCAAGAATGGTTGGGTAGGAAAACTAGGATAGTGTTGGTTCAACTTCTAAACCAATCTCATTTCCTTATGTTCAACACGAGTTGAGCAAATTAATAGCGCCAAAAGGATTTTGCCAACCGTTGGCTTTCTAAGATTGTAATGTTACTATCAGCTATATCATACAAGCAAGGCTCCGTTTGTTTGGAGGAGAATGAATGATTTGCGAGAATATTTTCTTAAAAATATCGCGCATATAGTCTGAAATACTCAATTAATTGAAAAAAAATCATTATAAATAACAATTTATATCAATATTTTCGTGTACGATGTGAATATTTTTCGTTTATTCATTTTTGTTTGAGATGAAAACTATCACTTTGAGAAAATATTTTTCAAATCATTTATTTTCTACGAAACAAATCGGAACCTGAGTATTCTCCCCATTTTTTCTCTCTCCCGTGACAAATTAAATCCATAAACCAAACTTAATTTTTAACTTATATTTGCTGGACCAAGTTGAAATGGGTCATCCGTACTTTTATAAGATAGATTTAAAATGGTTCGAAAAACGAAACCCAACTATATGTGAATCTTAATGGATACGGATCAAACCCGTTTTAATTGAGTTAGAAAAACATCGGCAATGAAAGGGACAAGAAAGGACATCTTGGGTCATGATGGATTTGGATCAAACTCATTGTAGTCGAACGAAAAGAACATTTTTAGCAATTGGATTGATGAGAAAGGACATGGTGGCTACTGTCTTTCCATGTACCTTTGCATCCAGGAGAATGTTGCTGCCGCCGCCACACAACCACCCGCCGGAGAATAGAAACCCCTACGCCACCAGGATCAGTGCAATTCAGGGCCCGGGGACTAAGATCGGAAAAGCAAGACGGAGCCGCAATTAGCATTATCAATGTTCTCATCAGGGTTAGCCTCAAGAGGAGGAACAAAGCACCACGGTCGCAGTTCCCATCACGAACTTCACCTCCGTTGCTGTCGCGAACTTCACCGTTTCGAGCCATCCACTCAATATTTGAGTGGATGGCTAGCACTCATGCTATTTCAAGCCGTTTCGAGCAACTCAATTCGCTTCTCCAGTTCATGGCCTCAAACCCTTGCCCTTGCTCTGATGGAATTTTCTCATGCCCCAGGACGGAGCCAATCTTTCAATTCTCAGTCGAAGCTTATTGCAGAGCTCGGAAACTGGAGGAAGCAATGATTGCTTTGGAGAGTACGGAGAAGATGATCGATGGCAGGCCGAGTGTGGCGAGTTATAATGCTTTGATTAATGGATTTGTGAAATGGGGTGAGCATGCCAGGGCATTGGGCTTCTATGATAGAATGATAAGGAACAGAGTCAAGCCTACTGTGATCACATGTAATATCTTGATTAGTAGTTATTGTAGAAATTTACAGTTTGGATTGGCTTTGGAGTTGTTTAAGGAGATGAAGGAGAAGGGTTGCAGCCCCGATGTGGTAAGTTTCAATACTTTGATCAAGGGATTTTTTTGGGAGAGGAAGTTTGAGGATGCAATCGCAATGGTTTACGTGATGATCGGACTGGGGTGCCAGTTGTCGAGTGCGACTTGTGAGATTTTGGTCGATGGCCTCTGTAGGGAAGGTAAAGCGGCTGAAGCATGTAATTTGCTGATTGGCTTTTCTAGTAAAAGAGTGTTGCCTGAGGATTGCGATTATTTTGGCCTTGTGGAAGCTTTGTGCGGTCCAGGCAATTCTGATAGAGCACTTGATGTTGTTACTGATCTGTGGAAGGGAGGGAATTTTCCAAGCTTGATTGCTTGTACTACTTTGGTGGAAGGTTTGAGGAAGCAAAAGAAAAGGGAAGAAGCACTTGCTTTGATGGAAAATATGCTTAAAGAAGGTATTGTACCAGACATTGTGACATTCAATTGTCTGCTTGAGGATCTTTCGGATATAGGGAAGACTGTGGAAGCGAACAAATTGAGGTTGTTGGCACAAATTAAGGGTTTTGAACCAGATGGCCTGACGTACAGGATTCTGGTATCTGGTTTTACGAGAGAAAAAAAGAGAAAGGAAGGCCAGATTCTGGTAGATGAGATGTTAGACGAGGACTTTATACCTGATCTCACAACATACAACAAGTTGATTGATGGGCTTTTGAACTCAAAACTAACTTCTAGGAAGAAAGGTTGAAGATGGGTTAGGATCTTATTCATTTCAACTTTGTTTCTTGAATGCTGGCATTTGCTTGCGAACCACCTTATGCTTTGTGCTCGGTTTGCAAATCAGTTTTATCACTTTGGGACAAAGCAGGTTTATGCCTGTGTTTCAGATGGTTGAAGACAATGGACAGCCTGGGAGAGAGCAGAATAGATAATGGTACGTGCACAAACCAATGAGTTGAGGAACGGAAACTTTGCATTGAGTTGTAGGAATCGTAAAGCCAGGAGAGCCAGATTGTAATGTTCAGCAACAGATGATACGGACGAGTAGTGCCCGGACGACATCTAGGAGGTATGAAACATGGTAACGGTGATAGGCATTACTCCAAGGATATGAGAGAGTTGGAAAGTACAAGTGACTGAGAAAAGTTTATTTGGATCGTGCTTGTAAATAAACGTGATTAATAATGAAATCGATGAGCGTGTATATTACAAAAGCCGCAGAAGATCAACATTCAATTTTCTGGGAAATCTCAGACTGCCATAAATTAATCCAATGAGGTAAAGCTTTAGGGCAGAAAATTCATGCAAATTCTGAAAGCCAGTAGTGTGAAAAGAGTTGGTTGAGACCAAGGTGCTTAATTGTAGATGTAATGATGCAAGGGGATAGATTTTCTCATTCGTGTCCTTGAAACGAAAACTATGATCAGGCTTTGAATTGGGCTGAGCTTTTTATATGATATCAGTTGTGTGGGATGGACCCTGGCAAAGAGTTCTTGGGATTGAAAGTAAAGATGTTTATAGAACAGATTAGAGACTTTTTACTTGGTATGGTGAGGTCACTGCCTTAATGATGCCCTTTTTTGTGTGCTGCTCATGGATGCATGTTGCTTAAGCCTGCGTTATTTTAATATTAGTTTATTAATGAGAAATAATGCACTAATTCTATTAATCGGGTAAGGGAAAAACTTAATGAGTGCCTCAGATAGGGTAAATTGTCCAATTAGGCTTAAACCTATTGTGCAGGTACCAATAAAGTCATAAACTTTTCAATTTTACCAATTTAGTCCACACCAAATTTCAATGTAGTTCTTATGATCAATTTGGTCGGAAATCTTTGGCATGGCGGTCTTGTCATTGTCCGTCTTATGTGGCATATCCCATGTCAGCAATTCCCAACGAAAATTTGCGGCGAAAATTTGCCCGATTGGACAATTTTTCCGGTCAAATATGAGATTGTTTGAACTTGATAATTGGTATGCCTCGTCTATACATACTTATCTTCATTAATTCTTGAGCCAAGGGAGGGACGGCGCCAAGTTTTGTTCAGTGGGTGCAAGTGCTCCCATTGAACTTTTTCTTTTTTTTCTTTTTTTCATCGTATTAAACGTAACCCCATAAAAAAAGTCATCTTACTAATCAAATATACCCACTAGAATTTTTAGCTAAACTCACTTTGACCCTGCAGTCTCTCTTAGTTCAAATTCTCTAATATTACAAAAGAGGAGATCGAGTTTGTTTTGGAACAATTCAAGATGATTTCGTCAAGCACTATGTAAAGCTTGATGGGAAATAGCCATTCAACCCCAAAAATACGAAAAATTACTAAAAGAGTCCTAAACTTATTGCAATTGTGTCAATTCAATCCTAAACCTATTTTTAGTCAATTGAGTCCTAAACTTTTTGCATTTGTATCAATTCAATCCATCCGACCAACTTTGGCCGGAAATTGTTGAGATAGACGCCGGCAGTTCACCGACGCTGACGTCTGACAATTTTTAATAATATTATAATAATTTTCGAATTACTTTTTTTTTACTTTTGTTTTTTGGGTCATTCAACCCCAAAAACACACTCTCTTTCACTCAACAATATAAATGACCTCCGCATTCTTATCTGAACATCCACCAGCATTGCAACCGATTGCGCCAATTTTGAGGATTCAAAATGAAACAATCCTCGAAAATTAATAATTATATAAGCATACATTTGCGATTGAGATGTCAAACATCAAATTTATCCTTCCTTAATGATATGATAGATCAAATTATATAAAAATTATCATTTCATATCACAAACTATCACATATCAAGTACATGTGTACCATCTGAGGCATGCTCAGATCATTAAAATAGACAGACTAAAATTACGAAATCGTATAATATTGTATCCCAACAAGAAACTCACATTACATAGGTTTAAGGAGTAGCAGGGACAGACTGGTCCTTCGGAATCATGGGAATGAGAGGCAATGTTGGCTTAGGGAATTCAGGGACATGAGGTAGTTCGGGCACTGCTGGCAATTCCGGCTTCGGTATCGATGGAAATTCAGGCTTTGGTAGCTCAGGAAGTGGCGGCAATTCGACTTTCGGCAATGATGGCAACTCCGGCTTCGGTTTTGTTGGTAATTCAGGTTTTGGCAGTTCGGGAACTGGTGGCAATTCAACTTTCGGCAGTGATGGCAACTCCGGCTTCGGCAGGCTTGGAATGTCAGTATGGTGAGGCAATTCGGGCTTAGGCAGTTCGGGCACTTCAGGCAGCGTTGCCTCCAAAAGCCGACCAGCTTCGACCAAATTCTCACCGATCATCAAAGGCAGCACGAGGACAAACAATACCAAAATACGCGCAAACCCGTGATGGTTTGCCATTGTGGAATCGACAAGCAAATTGAAGAACTTCGATGAAGATGATGAGGAAGCTGTGAATCTCAAGTGAAGAGGGTCGTGGTGTGTTTGAGGAATGGCTAGATTGGGGGGGTTTTAAAGAGGGGGGGACGTGGAGATTGGGGAGATTGCAAGTATGGTTGGGTAGGAAAACTAGGATAGTGTTGGTTCAACTTGTAATCCAATCTCATTTCCTTATGTTCAACACGAGGTGAGCAAATTAATAACTCCAAAAGGATTTTGCCAACCGTTGGCTTTCTACGATTGTAATGTAACAATCAGTTGTATCATACAAGCAAGGCTCCGTTTGTTTGGCGGAGAATGAATGATTTGTGAGAATATTTTTTTTAAAATAATCGCTCGTATAGTCTGAAACAATTAATCAATTGAAAAAAAAAATCATTATCGATAACAATTTATATCAATATTTTCGTGTACGATGAGAATATTTTTCGTTTATTCATTTTTGTTAGTGATGAAAACTATCACTTTTGAGAAAATATTTTTGAAATCATTCATTTTCTAAGGAAAAAATGGAACCTAAGTATTCTCCCCATTTTTTCCCTCTCCCGCGACAAATTAAATCCATAAACCAAACTTAATTTTTAACTTATATTTGCTGGACCAAGTTGAAATGGGTCATCCGTTCTTTTATAAAATATATTAAAAATGGTTCGAAAAACATAACCCAACTATATATGAATCTTAATGGATACGGATCAAACCCGTTTTAATTGAGTTAGAAAAACAACGGCAATTAAAGGGACAAGAAAGGACATCTTGGGTTATGATGGATTTGGATCGAACCCATTGTAGTCGAACTAAAAGAACATTAGCAATTGGATAGACGAGAAAGGACATGGTGGCTACTTTCTTTTCATGTACCTTTGCATCCAGGAGAATGTTGCTACCGTCGCTACACAACCACCCCCCGGAGAATAGAAACCCCTATGCCACCAGGATCAGTGCAATCACAGCCCTGGACTAGGATAGGAAAAGCAAGACGGAGCCGCAATAAACATTATCAATGTTCTCATCAGGGGAGGAACAAAGCACCACGTTCGAAGTGCCCATAACGAACTTCACCTCCTTTGCCGTCACGAACTTCACCGTCGAACTTCATCGACAGTGCTAAACCACCGTCTCTTGCTCAAAGTTCGCCAATCAGGATCCATCATACAAGGTAAACGTCTTAAACTCTTGCAACTTCAATGTTTAGGCTAGAGTATTGGCGGATGAATATTTTAGCCGAAATATGAGGAGATTCGGAGGCTATGGATGCTTGATTGCTGTTGATTAGTGGTCTAATATGTCATTGGGATGATGATTTTTCTTGCTTATGAATGATTATTGGAGTTGTGGTGCATGTTCAGAAATTATTAGTCTCGAAATCAGCACGTACAGTAACTTTGTAGCTCGATTTATCATGTCTAGATGACGAGATCTTGGAAAACAATACACTGGACTTTCTTAGACAACTTGGAGATCTTCGAATCGATATATTATGACACGAAAATGGACATCATTTACTATGTCAAAAGGGTCCCGTCGTGTGAGACTTGAATCTGTGACTTCCTGGTTTTGAATCTGAGGATGTGTTTTCTGATCTGACCTTTGCTGCTTCGTGATTTTCCATGGGTTTTTATATAATTTTTTTTCATAAAAACCTCTGCATTAAATTCGTTCATAACATCTTCATGCACAACATATAAAAATTAAAAAAATATTCATACAAGTTTTGTATTTTTAATGCATTTAATGAAATCATGCAGTTCTGTTGGTGTTCTTGAGTCAACATGTTGTTCTATGCTAGTCTATTTTAAGTCGCGATAATGACATCCTTGGATTCTTCTTTTGAAAAATCACAAAGAATGAAAGTTGTTCATTAGGGTCACATTTAGTATACTGGAAAGTTTCATACAAAATTATTGAGATTTGTTTGTCCATTTTTGTGAAATCCTGAAAGGTGTCTGTTCTGTGGAAAATGCTTGTTTGCTGCTGAGTCCTTAATATAAATTATTTTTCACACGAAAATGAGGCCCTTTTCGGAAAAATTATAAAACATTAAATTCGTCGGAAATACATTTTCCTATCTATATAAAAATATATCAGAAATTTTACATTCATTTTCCTATTTTCCCGCATTTTTAGATTACCATTTCTGATCTGATCACATTTCTGAACAATAGAGTCAAATTTGTCAATTTCATGTCAATGCATTGGAAAACACAAAAAATGGTCCTCATCGAGTTTAATCAGTATGTCATAAGCTTTCCTTGAGTGCTTGAACAATTGCAATTAGACCTCATCTTCATTAGTAACGTTGCCTAAACATTATCTGCTCGATTCCATAAATGATCCTCTTGGGCTCACTAATCTTGTTTTGATTGATTGATCTCCAATGCCCAAAAGGCCTACGTGCATGATCTAATTAGAGCTAATGGCATGTGATTTTTTTTTATGAATGTTAGGACCGGTGCATGACACGGGGAAAATTTCACGGGCCCGTTAGAACCAACCCATTCTTAAGTGAGTTAACGGGATTAATGGGAAATCGCGATGTGTGCATACAAATGCCGATCCCAAGGCTTGTTTCTTGAATGATTTGAATTGCTTTATGATTTGTGATCCTTGATATGATGGTGAATGCGCTTATGCATGCTTAATTGAGTGGCCCATTATTCTAAACCGATAAGCGCTCGGCCCAACGCCATGGGGCCCATGGAGGCAAATTGACGGCCCATCCCAAAGAACGGGTGCCCATGACCGATGTCCATTCCGGTCCATTATTCGTTGTACTCCTCGATCATGTCTCCGGTTTTTTTAGTTGGGTTGTAATACTGGCCCGACGAGTTGAGGGTTTTATTTTTATTTTCTAGTCTTTAGAGCAGTTCATTATTTATATGCACTCTCTTTTATCCTTTTGTTTGCTTTGGTTGATTTTACACTTTCTTCTAGAATAGATTCAAGCATAGAAAATGCCATGAAAAATACCCACGTACAAGAACATTTGCTGCGGCTTACAAAAAACATGATTAGGAGTCAAACTGGTAAAACCTCTCGTGCTCACAAGTTAGATAACAATCAATTCCATGCGGTAATTGAATGGGCTCTAGTATAAATTAGGGTAACCAAACCCCCGATCCTAGATCTCTGGTTGCGTAGGGATTAAGAAGAACTCTCATTCCTAATTGGGTTCCTAACCGACCCTCAAAAAAAGGTTAGTGACGATTCCAAAGTCCTTTTTGCAAAAGAAATCGTTTCTGATCAAAGAGCTTTTTCAAACATAAAATGAAATAGCCGCCAACCCGTCGCCATAGGTTGCGGGGCTCCGAGAGCACTCCACGCCTCTTGGAAAAGGCCATCGGAACGCATTGAACCCCCACGAAGTCGAACCCCATCAGGGTCGACTCTCTCGGTTAGGTGCTAATCCGCCGCTCGCCACATTTTCCCACGTAGGCAAGCACCCTCGACATATTCGGGAAAAACGAGGGCCCCAAGAAAACGACGGCGCCCGAAATTTTTCCCGGGTCGCCACAACATGGTTTGGTGAGGTCACTGCCTTAATGATGCCCTTTTTGTGTGCTGCTCATGGATGTATGTTGTTTAAGCCTGCGTTATTTTAATATTAGTTTATTAATGAGAAATAATGCACTAATTCTATTAATCGGGTAAGGAAAAAACTTAATGAGTGGCTCAAATAGGAAAAATTGTCCAATCAGTCTTAAACCTATTGTGCATGTATCAATAAAGTTATAAACTTTTCAATTTTACCAATTTAGTCCACGCGAAATTTCAATGTAGTCCTTGTGATCAATTTCGTCGAAAATCTCTGACGTGGCGGTCTTGTCAGCGTTGGCCGTCTTATGTGGTATATCCCACGTCAGCAATTCTCGACGAAAATTTGGGGTGAAAATTTGCCAGATTGGACAATTTTTCCGATCAAATATGAGATTGTTTGAACTGGATAATTACTATGCCCCGTCTATACATACTTATCTTCACTAATTCTTCTGCCAAGCGAGGGACGGCGCCAAGTTTTGTTCAGTGGGTGCAAGTGCTCCTAATGAACCTTTTCTTTTTTGCTTTTTTTCATCGTATTAAACGTAACCCCATAAAAAAAAAAAGCCATCTTACTAATCAAATATTAAGACCCACTAGAATTTTTAGCTAAACTCACTTTGACCCTGCAGTCTCTCTTAGTTCAAATTCTCTAATATTACAAAAGAGGATATCGAGATTGTTTTGGCACAATTCAAGATGATTTCTTCAAGCAATATGTAAAACTTGAAGGGATTCATTTCACATTGATGAACCTTATTCCAAGCTCATTCGGACCACAAATTCGTTTTTGAGGTATGCCCATCCTAAAAATCCATGGCCGACACAAATTGCCATTCAACCCCAAAAACACGAAAAATTACTAAAAGAGTCATAAACCTATTGCAATTGTGTCAATTCAATCCTAAACTTTTTTTTAGTCAATTGAGTCCTAAACTTTTTGCATTTGTGTCAATTCAATCCATCCGACCAACTTTGGCTAGAAAATGCTGAGATAGACGCCGGCCGTTCACTGACGCTGACGTCTGACAATTTTTAATAATATTATAATATTTTCTGAATTATTTATTTATTTGTTATTTTTTTGGGCCATTCAACCCCAAAAACACACTCTCTTTCACTCAGCAAGATAAATGACCTCTGCATTCTTATCTGAAGATCCACCAGCGTTGCAACCGATTGTGCCAATTTTGAGGATTCAAAATGAATTTGTCCTCGAAAATTAATAATTATATAAGGATACATTTGCGATTGAGATGTCAAACATCAAATTTGTCCTTCCTTAATGATATCATAGATCAAATTATATAACAAATGTCATTTCATATCACAAACTATCACATATCAAGTACATGTATACCATCTGAGGCATGCTCAGATCATTAAAATAGACGGACTAAAATTATGAAATAGTATAATATTGTATCCCAACAAGAAACTCACATTACATAGGTTTAAGGAGTGGCAGCGGCAGGGACAGACTGGACCTTCGGAATCGTGGGAATGAGAGGCAATGTTAGCTTAGGGAATTCAGGGAGATGAGCCAGTTCGGGCACTGCTGGCATTTCCGGCTTCGGTATCGCTGGTAATTCAGGCTTTGGCAACTCAGGAAGTGGCGGCAATTCGACTTTCGGTAGTGATGGCAACTCCGGCTTCGGTTTTGCTGGTAATTCAGGCTTTGGCAGCTCAGGAAGTGGCGGCAATTCGACTTTCGGTAGTGATGGCAACTCCGGCTTCGGTTTTGCTGGTAATTCAGGCTTTGGCAGCTCAGGAAGTGGCGGCAATTCGACTTTCGGTAGTGATGGCAACTCCGGCTTCGGTTTTGCTGGTAATTCAGGCTTTGGCAGTTCGGGAACTGGCGGCAATTCGACTTTTGGCAATGATGGCAACTCCGGCTTCGGCAGGCTTGGAATGTCGGGAAGGTGAGGCAATTCGGGCTTAGGTAGTTCGGGCACTTCATGCAGCGTTGCCTCCAAGAGCCGACCAGCTTCGACCGAATTCTCGTCGATCATCAAAGGCAGCGCGAGGACAAACAATACCAAAATACGCGCAAACCCGTGATGGTTTGCCATCGTGGAATCGACTAGCAAATTGAAGAAATTCGATGAAGATGGTGAGGAAGCTGTGAATCTCAAGTGAAGAGGGTCGTGGCGTGTTTGAGGAATGGCTAGATTGAGGGGTTTTAAAGAGGGGGGGGGGGGGGGGGGGGCGACGTGGAGATTGGGGAGATTGCAAGAATGGTTGGGTAGGAAAACTAGGATTGTGTTGGTTCAACTTCTAAACCAATCTCATTTCCTTACGTTCAACACGAGTTGAGCAAATTAATAGCTCCAAAAGGATTTTGCCAACCGTTGGCTTTCTAAGATTGTAATGTAACTATCAGCTATATCATACAAGCAAGGCTCCGTTTGTTTGGAGGAGAATGAATGATTTGCGAGAATATTTTCTTAAAAATATCGCCCGTATAGTCTGAAATAATTAATCAATTGAAAAAAAAAATCATTATAAATAACAATTTATATCAATATTTTCGTGTACGATGTGAATATTTTTCGTTTATTCATTTTTGTTAGTGATGAAAACTATCACTTTGAGAAAATATTTTTCAAATCATTTATTTTCTACGAAACAATCGGAACCTGAGTATTCTCCCCATTTTTTCTCTCTTCCGTGACAAATTAAATCTATAAACCAAACTTAATTTTTAACTTATATTTGCTGGATCAAGTTGAAATGGGCCATCCGTACTTTTATAAGATAGATTAAAAATGGTTCGAAAAACGAAACCCAACTATATGTGAATCTTAATGGATACGGATCAAACTCGTTTTAATTGAGTTAGAAAAACATCGGCAATTAAAGGGACAAGAAAGGACATCTTGGGTTATGATGGATTTGGATCAAACTCATTGTAGTCGAACGAAAAGAACATTTTTAGCAATTGGATTGATGAGAAAGGACATGGTGGCTACTCTCTTTCCATGTACCTTTGCATCCAGGAGAATGTTGCCACCGCCGCTACACAACCACCCGCCGGAGAATAGAAACCCCTACGCCACCAGGATCAGTGCAATCACGGCCCGGGACTAGGATAGGAAAAGCAAGACAGAGCCGCAATTAACATTATCAATGTTCTCATCAGGGTTAGCCTCAAGAGGAGGAACAAAGCACCACGGTCGCAGTTCCCATCACGAACTTCACCTCCGTTGCTGTCGCGAACTTCACCGTTTCGAGCCATCCACTCAATATTTGAGTGGATGGCTAGCACTCATGCTATTTCAAGCCGTTTCGAGCAACTCAATTCGCTTCTCCAGTTCATGGCCTCAAACCCTTGCCCTTGCTCTGATGGAATTTTCTCATGCCCCAGGACGGAGCCAATCTTTCAATTCTCAGTCGAAGCTTATTGCAGAGCTCGGAAACTGGAGGATGCAATGATTGCTTTGGAGAGTACGGAGAAGATGATTGATGGCAGGCCGAGTGTGGTGAGTTATAATGCTTTGATTAATGGATTTGTGAAATGGGGTGAGCATGCCAGGGCATTGGGCTTCTATGATAGAATGATAAGGAACAGAGTCAAGCCTAATGTGATCACATGTAATATCTTGATTAGTAGTTATTGTAGAAATTTACAGTTCGGATTGGCTTTGGAGTTGTTTAAGGAGATGAAGGAGAAGGGTTGCAGCCCCGATGTGGTAAGTTTCAATACTTTGATCAAGGGATTTTTTTGGGAGAGGAAGTTTGAGGATGCAATCGCAATGGTTTACGTGATGATCGAACTGGGGTGCCAGTTGTCGAGTGCGACTTGTGAGATTTTGGTCGATGGCCTCTGTAGGGAAGGTAAAGCGGCTGAAGCATGTAATTTGCTGATTGGTTTTTCTAGTAAAAGAGTGTTGCCCGAGGATTGCGATTATTTTGGCCTTGTGGAAGCTTTGTGCGGTCCAGGCAATTCTGATAGAGCACTTGATGTTGTTACTGATCTGTGGAAGGGAGGGAATTTTCCAAGCTTGATTGCTTGTACTACTTTGGTGGAAGGTTTGAGGAAGCAAAAGAAAAGGGAAGAAGCACTTGCTTTGATGGAAAATATGCTTAAAGAAGGTATTGTACCAGACATTGTGACATTCAATTGTCTGCTTGAGGATCTTTCTGATATAGGGAAGACTGTGGAAGCGAACAAATTGAGGTTGTTGGCAAAAATTAAGGGTTTTGAACCAGATGGCCTGACGTACAGGATTCTGGTATCTGGTTTTACGAGAAAAAAAAAGAGAAAGGAAGGCCTGATTCTGGTAGATGAGATGTTAGACAAGGACTTTATACCTGATCTCACAACATACAACAAGTTGATTGATGGGCTTTTGAACTCAAAACTAACTTCTAGGAAGAAAGGTTGAAGATGGGTTAGGATCTTATTCATTTCCACTTTGTTTCTTCAATGCTGGCATTTGTTTGCGAACCACCTTATGCTTTGTGCTCGGTTTGCAAATCAGTTTTATCACTTTGGGACAAAGCGGGTTTATGCCTGTGTTTCAGATGGTTGAAGACAATGGACAGCCTGGGAGAGAGCAGAATAGATAATGGTACGTGCACAAACCAATGAGTGGAGAGGAACGGAAACTTTGCATTGAGTTGTAGGAATCGTAAAGCCAGGGGTGCCAGATTGTAATGTTCGGCAACAGATGATGCGGACGAGTAGTGCCCGGGCGACATCTAGGAGGTATGAAACATGGTAACGGTGATAGGCATTACTCCAAGGATATGAGAGAGTTGGAAAGTACAAGTGACTGAGAAAAGTTTCTTTGGATCGTGTTTTTAAATGAACGTGGTTAATAATGAAATCGATGAGCGTGTATATTATAAAAGCTGCAGAAGATCAACATTCAATTTTCTGGGAAATCTCAGACTGCCATAAATTAATCCAATGAGGTAAAGCTTTAGGGCAGAAAATTCATGCAAATTCTGAAAGCCAGTAGTGTGAAAAGAGTTGGTTGAGACCAAGGTGCTTAATTGTAGATGTAATGATGCATGGGGATAGATTTTCTCATTCGTGTCCTTGAAACGAAAACTATGATCAGGCTTTGAATTGGGCTGAGCTTTTTATATGATATCAGTTGTGTGGGATGGACCCTGGCAAAGAGTTCTTGGGATTGAAAGTAAAGATGTTGACAGAACAGATTAGAGACTTTTTACTTGGTATGGTGAGGTCACTGCCTTAATGATGCCCTTTTTGTGTGCTGCTCATGGATGCATGTTGCTTAAGCCTGCGTTATTTTAATATTAGTTTATTAATGAGAAATAATGCACTAATTCTATTAATCGGGTAAGGGAAAAACTTAATGAGTGCCTCAGATAGGGTAAATTGTCCAATCAGTTTTAAACCTATTGTGCAGGTATCAATAAAGTCATAAATTTTTCAATTTTGCCAATTTAGTCCACGCAAAATTTCAATGTAGTCCTTATGATCAATTTAGTCAGAAATCTCTGACATGGCGGTCTTGTCATCATCGGCCGTCTTATGTGGCATATCCCACGTCAGCAATTTCCAACGAAAATATGCGGCGAAAATTTGCCCGATTGGACAATTTTTCCGGTCAAATATGAGATTGTTTGAACTTGATAATTTGTATGCCTCGTCTATACATACTTATCTTCATTAATTCTTGAGCCAAGCGAGGGACGGCGCCAAGTTTTGTTCAGTGGGTGCAAGTGCTCCCATTTTGAGGATCAGCTTTCTTATCTGAAGATCCACCAGCATTGCAACCGATTGCGCCAATTTTGAGGATTCAAAATGAAACAATCCTCGAAAATTAATAATTATATAAGCATACATTGGCGAATGACATGTCAAACATCAAATTTATCCTTCCTTAATGATATCATAGATCAAATTGTATAAAAATTATCATTTCATATCACATCACAAACTATCACATATCAAGTACATGTGTACCATCTGAGGCTTGCTCAGATCATTAAAATAGACAGACTAAAATTACGAAATCGTATAATATTGTATCCCAACAAGAAACTCACATTACATAGGTTTAAGGAGTAGCAGCGGCAGGGACAGACTGGTCCTTCGGAATCATGGGAATGAGAGGCAATGTTGGCTTAGGGAATTCAGGGACATGAGGTAGTTCGGGCACTGCTGGCAATTCCGGCTTCGGTATCGATGGTAATTCAGGCTCTGGCAGCTCAGGAAGTGGCGGCAATTCGACTTTCGGCAATGATGGCAACTCCGGCTTCGGTTTTGTTGGTAATTCAGGTTTTGGTAGTTCGGGAACTGGCGGCAATTCAACTTTCGGCAGTGATGGCAACTCCGGCTTCGGTAGGCTTGGAATGTCAGGAAGGTGAGGCAATTCGGGCTTAGGCAGTTCGGGCACTTCAGGCAGCGTTACCTCCAAAAGCCGACCAGCTTCGACCGAATTCTCATCGATCATCAAAGGCAGCACGAGGACAAACAATACCAAAATACGCGCAAACCCGTGATGGTTTGCCATTGTGGAATCGACAAGCAAATTGAAGAACTTCGATGAAGATGATGAGGAAGCTGCGAATCTCAAGTGAAGAGGGTCGTGGTGTGTTTGAGGAATGGCTAGATTGGGGGGTTTTAAAGAGGGGGGGACGTGGAGATTGGGGAGATGGCAAGTATGGTTGGGTAGGAAAACTAGGATAGTGTTGGTTCAACTTGAAAACCAATCTCATTTCCTTATGTTCAACACGAGGTGAGCAAATTAATAGCTCCAAAAGGATTTTGCCAACCGTTGGCTTTCTAAGATTGTAATGTAACTATCAGTTGTATCATACAAGCAAGGCTCCATTTGTTTGGCGGAGAATGAATGATTTGTGAGAATATTTTTTTAAAAATAATCGCTCGTATAGTCTGAAACAATTAATCAATTGAAAAAAAAAATCATTATCGATAACAATTTATATCAATATTTTCTTGTACGATGAGAATATTTTTCGTTTATTCATTTTTGTTAGTGATGAAAACTATCACTTTTGAGAAAATATTTTTGAAATCATTCATTTTCTAAGGAAAAAATGGAACCTAAGTATTCTCCCCATTTTTTCCCTCTCCCGCGACAAATTAAATCCATAAACCAAACTTAATTTTTAACTTATATTGGCTGGACCAAGTTGAAATGGGTCATCCGTACTTTTATAAAATAGATTAAAAATGGTTCGAAAAACATAACCCAACTATATATGAATCTTAATGGATACGGATCAAACCCGTTTTAATTGAGTTAGAAAAACAACGGCAATTAAAGGGACAAGAAAGGACATCTTGGGTTATGATGGATTTGGATCGAACCCATTGTAGTCGTACTAAAAGAACATTAGCAATTGGATAGACGAGAAAGGACATGGTGGCTACTTTCTTTCCATGTACCTTTGCATCCAGGAGAATGTTGCTACCGTCGCTACACAACCACCCCCCGGAGAATAGAAACCCCTATGCCACCAGGATCAGTGCAATCACAGCCCTGGACTAGGATAGGAAAAGCAAGACGGAGCCGCAATAAACATTATCAATGTTCTCATCAGGGGAGGAACAAAGCACCACGTTCGAAGTGCCCATCACGAACTTCGCCTCCTTTGCTGTCACGAACTTCACCGTCGAACTTCATCGACAGTGCTAAACCACCGTCTCTTGCTCAAAGTTCGCCAATCAGGATCCATCATACAAGGTAAACGTCTTAAACTCTTGCAACTTCAATGTTTAGGCTAGAGTATTGGCGGATGAATATTTTAGCCGAAATATGAGGAGATTCGGAGGCTATGGATGCTTGATTGCTGTTGATTAGTGGTCTAATATGTCATTGGGATGATGATTTTTCTTCCTTATGAATTATTATTGGAGTTGTGGTGCATGTTCAGAAATTATTAGTCTCGAAATCAGCACGTACAGTAACTTTGTAGCTCGATTTATCATGTCTAGATGATGAGATCTTGGAAAACAATACACTGGACTTTGTTAGACAACTTGGAAATCTTCGAATCGATATATTATGACACGAAAATGGACATCATTTACTATGTCAAAAGGGTCCCGTCGTGTGAGACTTGAATCTGTGACTTCCTGGTTTTGAATCTGAGGATGTGTTTTCTGATCTGACCTTTGCTGCTTCGTGATTTTCCATGGGTTTTTATAGAATTTTTTTCATAAAAACCTCTGCATTAAATTCGTTCATAACATCTTCATGCACAACATATACAAATTAAAAAAATATTCATACAAGTTTTGTATTTTTAATGCATTTAATGAAATCATGCAATTCTGTTTGTGTTCTTGAGTCAACATGTTGTTCTATGCTAGTCTATTTTAAGTCGAGATAATGACATTCTTGGATTCTTCTTTAGAAAAATCACAAAGAATGAAAGTTGTTCATTAGGGTCACATTTAGTATACTGGAAAGTTTCATACAAAATTATTGAGATTTGTTTGTCCATTTTTGTGAAATCCCGAAAGGTGTCTGTTCTGTGGAAAATGCTTGTTTGCTGCTGAGTCCTTAATATAAATTATTTTTCACACGAAAATGAGGGCCTTTTCGAAAAAATTATAAAACATTAAAGTCGTCGGAAATACATTTTCCTATCTACATAAAAATATATCAGAAATTTTACATTCATTTTCCTATTTTCCCGCATTTTTAGATTACCATTTCTGATCTGATCACATTTCTGAACAATAGAGTCAAATTTGTCAATTTCATGTCAATGCATTGGAAAACACAAAAAATGGTCCTCAACGAGTTTAATCAGTATGTCATAAGCTTTCCTTGAGTACTTGAACAATTGCAATTGAACCTCATCTTCATTAGTAACGGTGCCTAAACATTATCTGCTTGATTCCATAAATGATCCTCTTGGGCTCACTAATCTTGTTTTGGTTGATTCATCTCCAATGCCCAAAAGGCTTAAGTGCATGATCTAATTAGAGCTAATGGCATGTGATTTTTTTATGAATGTTAGGACCGGTGCATGACACGGGGGAAATTTCACGGGCCCGTTAGAACCAACCCATTCTTAAGTGAGTTAACGGGATTAATGGGAAATCGCGATGTGTGCATACAAAAGCCGATTCCAACGCTTGTTTCTTGAATGATTTGAATTGCTTTATGATTTGTGATCCTTGATATGATGGTGAATGTGCTTATGCATGCTTAATTGAGTGGCCCATTATTCTAAACCGATAAGCGCTCGGCCCAACGCCATGGGGCCCATGGAGGCAAATTGACGGCCCATCCCAAAGAACGGGTGCCCATGACCGATGTCCATTCCGGTCCATTATTCGTTGTACTCCCCGATCATGTCTCGGGTTTTTTTATTTGGGTTGTAATATTGGACCGACGAGTTGAGGGTTTTTTTTTTTTTTTCTACTCTTTAGAGTAGTTCATTATTTATATGCACTCTCTTTTATCCTTTTGTTTGCTTTGGTTGATTTTACACTTTCTTCTAGAATAGATTCAAGCATAGAAAATGCCATGAAAAATACCCACCTACAAGAACATTTGCTGCGGCTTACAAAAAACATGATTACGAGTCAAACTGGTAAAACCTCACGTGCTCACAAGTTAGATAACAATCAATTCCATGCAGTAATTGAATGGACCCTAGTATAAATTAGGGTAACCAAATCCCCGATCCTATATCTCTGGTTGCGTAGGGATTAAGAAGAACTCCCATTCCTAATTGGGTTCCTAACCGACCCCCAAAGAAAGGTTAGTGACGACTCCAAAGTCCTTTTTGCAAAAGAAATCGTTTCTGATCAAAGAGCTTTTTCAAACATAAAACGAAATAGCCGCCGATCCGTCGCCATAGGTTGCGGGGCTCCGGGAGCACTCCACGCCTCTTGGAAAAGGCCGTCGAAACGCATTGAACCCCCACGAAGTTGAACCCCATCAGGGTCGACTCTCTCGGTTAGGTGCTAATCCGCCGCTCGCCACATTTTCCCACGTAGGCAAGCACCCTCGACATATTCGGGAAAAACGAGGGCCCCAAGAACACGACGGTGCCCTAAATTTTTCCCGGGTCGCGACAACATGGTTTGGTGAGGTCACTGCCTTAATGATGCCCTTTTTGTGTGCTGCTCATGGATGTATGTTCTTTAAGCCTGCGTTATTTTAATATTAGTTTATTAATGAGAAATAATGCACTAATTCTATTAATCGGGTAAGGAAAAAACTTAATGAGTGGCTCAAATAGGAAAAATTGTCCAACCAGTCTTAAACCTATTGTGCATGTATCAATAAAGTTATAAACTTTTCAATTTTACCAATTTAGTCCACGCGAAATTTCAACGTAGTCCTTGTGATAAATTTCGTCGAAAATCTCTGACGTGGCGGTCTTGTCAGCGTCGGCCATCTTATGTGGTGTATCCCACGTCAGCAATTCTCGACGAAAATTTGGGGTGAAAATTTGCCATATTGGACAATTTTTCCGATCAAATATGAGATTGTTTGAACTGGATAATTAGTATGCCCCGTCTATACATACTTGTCTTCACTAATTCTTCTACCAAGCGAGGGACGGCGCCAAGTTTTGTTCAGTGGGTGCAAGTGCTCCCACGAACTTTTTCTTTTTTTCTTTTTTTCTTCGTATTAAACGTAACCCCATAAAAAAAAAAAAGCCATCTTACTAATCAAATATTAAGACCCACTAGAATTTTTAGCTAAACTCACTTTGACCCTGCAGTCTCTCTTAGTTCAAATTCTCTAATATTACAAAAGAGGAGATCGAGATTGTTTTGGTACAATTCAAGATGATTTCTTCAAGCAATATGTAAAACTTGACGGGATTCATTTCACATTGATGAACCTTATTCCAAGCTCATTCGGACCACAAATTCGTTTTTGAGTTATGCCCATCCTAAAAATCCATGGCCTACACAAATAGCCATTCAACCGCAAAAACACGAAAAATTACTAAAAAAGTCATAAACTTATTGCAATTGTGTCAATTCAATCCTAAAAATTTTTTTAGTCAATTGAGTCCTAAACTTTTTTCATTTGTATCAATTCAATCCATCCGACCAACTTTGGCCAGAAAATGCTGAGATAGACGTCGGCCGTTCACCGACGCTGACGTCTGACAATTTTTAATAATATTATAATATTTTCCGAATTATTTATTTATTTGTTATTTTTTTTGGGCCATTCAACCCCAAAAACACACTCTCTTTCACTCAGCAAGATAAATGACCTCCGCATTCTTATCTGAGATCCACCGGCGTTGCAACCGATTGCGCCAATTTTGGGGATTCAAAATGAATCTGTCCTCGAAAATTAATAATTATATAAGGATACATTTGCGATTGAGATGTCAAACATCAAATTTGTCCTTCCTTAATGATATCATAGATCAAATTATATAACAAATATCATTTCATATCACAAACTATCACATATCAAGTACATGTATACCATCTGAGGCATGCTCAGATCATTAAAATAGACGGACTAAAATTATGAAATCGTATAATATTGTATCCCAACAAGAAACTCACATTACATAGGTTTAAGGAGTGGCAGCGGCAGGGACAGACTGGACCTTCGGAATCGTGGGAATGAGAGGCAATGTTGGCTTAGGGAATTCAGGGAGATGAGCCAGTTCGGGCACTGCTGGCAATTCCGGCTTCGGTATCACTGGTAATTCAGGCTTTGGCAACTCAGGAAGTGGCGGCAATTCGACTTTCGGTAGTGATGGCAACTCCGGCTTCGGTTTTGCTGGTAATTCAGGCTTTGGCAGCTCAGGAAGTGGCGGCAATTCGACTTTCGGTAGTGGTGGCAACTCCGGCTTCGGTTTTGCTAGTAATTCAGGCTTTGGCAGTTCGGGAACTGGCGGCAATTCGACTTTCGGCAATGATGGCAACTCCGGCTTCGGCAGGCTTGGAATGTCGGGAAGGTGAGGCAATTCGGGCTTAGGTAGTTTGGGCACTTCATGCAGCGTTGCCTCCAAGAGCCGACCAGCTTCGACCGAATTCTCGTCGATCATCAAAGGCAGCACGAGGACAAACAATACCAAAATACGCGCAAACCCGTGATGGTTTGCCATCGTGGAATCGACTAGCAAATTGAAGAAATTCGATGAAGATGGTGAGGAAGCTGTGAATCTCAAGTGAAGAGGGTCGTGGCGTGTTTGAGAAATGGCTAGATTGGGGGGTTTTAAAGAGGGGGGGGGGGGGGAGGAGGACGTGGAGATTGGGGAGATTGCAAGAATGGTTGGGTAGGAAAACTAGGATTGTGTTGGTTCAACTTCTAAACCAATCTCATTTCCTTATGTTCAACACGAGTTGAGCAAATTAATAGCTCCAAAAGGATTTTGCCAACCGTTGGCTTTCTAAGATTGTAATGTAACTATCAGCTATATCATACAAGCAAGGCTCCGTTTGTTTGGAGGAGAATGAATGATTTGCGAGAATATTTTCTTAAAAACATCGCTCGTATAGTCTGAAATAATTAATCATTCGAAAAAAAAAATCATTATAAATAACAATTTATATCAATATTTTCGTGTACGATGTGAATATTTTTCGTTTATTCATTTTTGTTAGTGATGAAAACTATCACTTTGAGAAAATATTTTTCAAATCATTTATTTTCTACGAAACAATCGGAACCTGAGTATTCTCCCCATTTTCTCTCTCTCCTGTGACAAATTAAATCCATAAACCAAACTTAATTTTTAACTTATATTTGCTGGACCAAGTTGAAATGGGTCATCCGTACTTTTATAAGATAGATTAAAAATGGTTCGAAAAACGAAACCCAACTATATGTGAATCTTAATGGATACGGATCAAACCCGTTTTAATTGAGTTAGAAAAACATCGGCAATTAAAGGGACAAGAAAGGACGTCTTGGGTCATGATGGATTTGGATCAAACTCATTGTAGTCGAACGAAAAGAACATTTTTAGCAATTGGATTGATGAGAAAGGACATGGTGGCTACTTTCTTTCCATGTACCTTTGCATCCAGGAGAATGTTGCTACCGCCGCTACACAACCACCCGCCGGAGAATAGAAACCCCTACGCCACCAGGATCAGTGCAATCACGGCCCGGGACTAGGATAGGAAAACCAAGACGGAGCCGCAATTAGCATTATCAATGTTCTCATCAGGGTTAGCCTCAAGAGGAGGAACAAAGCACCACGGTCGCAGTTCCCATCACGAACTTCACCTCCTTTGCTGTCGCGAACTTCACCGTTTCGAGCCATCCACTCAATATTTGAGTGGATGGCTAGCACTCATGCTATTTCAAGCCGTTTCGAGCAACTCAATTCGCTTCTCCAGTTCATGGCCTCAAACCCTTGCCCTTGCTCTGATGGAATTTTCTCATGCCCCAGGACGGAGCCAATCTTTCAATTCTCAGTCGAAGCTTATTGCAGAGCTCGGAAACTGGAGGAAGCAATGATTGCTTTGGAGAGTACGGAGAAGATGATCGATGGCAGGGCGAGTGTGGTGAGTTATAATGCTTTGATTAATGGATTTGTGAAATGGGGTGAGCATGCCAGGGCATTGGGCTTCTATGATAGAATGATAAGGAACAGAGTCAAGCCTAATGTGATCACATGTAATATCTTGATTAGTAGTTATTGTAGAAATTTACAGTTTGGATTGGCCTTGGAGTTGTTTAAGGAGATGAAGGAGAAGGGTTGCAACCCCGATGTGGTAAGTTTCAATACTTTGATCAAGGGGTTTTTTCGGGAGAGGAAGTTTGAGGATGCAATCGCAATGGTTTACGAGATGATCGAACTGGGGTGCCAGTTGTCGAGTGCGACTTGTGAGATTTTGGTCGATGGCCTCTGTAGGGAAGGTAAAGCGGCTGAAGCATGTAATTTGCTGATTGGTTTTTCTAGTAAAAGAGTGTTGCCCGAGGATTGTGATTATTTTGGCCTTGTGGAAGCTTTGTGCGGTCCAGGCAATTCTGATAGAGCACTTGATGTTGTTACTGATCTGTGGAAGGGAGGGAATTTTCCGAGCTTGATTGCTTGTACTACTTTGGTGGAAGGTTTGAGGAAGCAAAAGAAAAGGGAAGAAGCACTTGCTTTGATGGAAAATATGCTTAAAGAAGGTATTGTACCAGACATTGTGACATTCAATTGTCTGCTTGAGGATCTTTCTGATATAGGGAAGACTGTGGAAGCGAACAAATTGAGGTTGTTGGCACAAATTAAGGGTTTTGAACCAGATGGCCTGACGTACAGGATTCTGGTATCTGGTTTTACGAGAAAAATAAAGAGAAAGGAAGGCCAGATTCTGGTAGATGAGATGTTAGACAAGGACTTTATACCTGATCTCACAACATACAACAAGTTGATTGATGGGCTTTTGAACTCAAAACTAACTTCTAGGAAGAAAGGTTGAAGATGGGTTAGGATCTTATTCATTTCAACTTTGTTTCTTGAATGCTGGCATTTGTTTGCGAACCACCTTACGCTTTGTGCTCGGTTTGCAAATCAGTTTTATCACTTTGGGACAAAGCGGGTTTATGCCTGTGTTTCAGATGGTTGAAGACAATGGACAGCCTGGGAGAGAGCAGAATAGATAATGGTACGTGCACAAACCAATGAGTGGAGGAACGGAAACTTTGCATTGAGTTGTAGGAATCGTAAAGCCAGGAGAGCCAGATTGTAATGTTCAGCAACAGATGATACGGACGAGTAGTGCCCGGACGACATCTAGGAGGTATGAAACATGGTAACGGTGATAGGCATTACTCCAAGGATATGAGAGAGTTGGAAAGTACAAGTGACTGAGAAAAGTTTATTTGGATCGTGCTTGTAAATAAACGTGATTAATAATGAAATCGATGAGCGTGTATATTACAAAAGCCGCAGAAGATCAACATTCAATTTTCTGGGAAATCTCAGACTGCCATAAATTAATCCAATGAGGTAAAGCTTTAGGGCAGAAAATTCATGCAAATTCTGAAAGCCAGTAGTGTGAAAAGAGTTGGTTGAGACCAAGGTGCTTAATTGTAGATGTAATGATGCAAGGGGATAGATTTTCTCATTCGTGTCCTTGAAACGAAAACTATGATCAGGCTTTGAATTGGGCTGAGCTTTTTATATGATATCAGTTGTGTGGGATGGACCCTGGCAAAGAGTTCTTGGGATTGAAAGTAAAGATGTTTATAGAACAGATTAGAGACTTTTTACTTGGTATGGTGAGGTCACTGCCTTAATGATGCCCTTTTTTGTGTGCTGCTCATGGATGCATGTTGCTTAAGCCTGCGTTATTTTAATATTAGTTTATTAATCAGAAATAATGCACTAATTCTATTAATCGGGTAAGGGAAAAACTTAATGAGTGCCTCAGATAGGGTAAATTGTCCAATTAGGCTTAAACCTATTGTGCAGGTACCAATAAAGTCATATAAACTTTTCAATTTTACCGATTTTGTCCACGCGAAATTTCAATGTAGTTCTTATGATCAATTTAGTCAGAAATCTTTGACATGGCGGTCTTGTCATCGTCCGTCTTATGTGGCATATCCCATGTCAGCAATTCCCAACGAAAATTTGTAGCGAAAATTTGCTCGATTGGACAATTTTTCCGGTCAAATATGAGATTGTTTGAACTTGATAATTGGTATGCCTCGTCTATACATACTTATCTTCATTAATTCTTGAGCCAAGCGAGGGACGGCGCCAAGTTTTGTTCAGTGGGTGCAAGTGCTCCCATTGAACTTTTCTTTTTTTCATGGTATTAAACGTAACCCCATAAAAAAAGTCATCTTACTAATCAAATATTAAGACCCACTAGAATTTTTAGCTAAACTCACTTTGACCCTGCAGTCTCTCTTAGTTCAAATTCTCTAATATTACAAAAGAGGAGATCGAGTTTGTTTTGGAACAATTCAAGATGATTTCGTCAAGCAATATGTAAAGCTTGATGAGAAATAGCCATTCAACCCCAAAAATACGAAAAATTACTAAAAGAGTCCTAAACCTATTGCAATTGTGTCAATTCAATCATAAACCTATTTTTAGTCAATTGAGTCCTAAACTTTTTGCATTTGTATCAATTCAATCCATCCGACCAACTTTGGCAGGAAATTGTTGAGATAGACGCCGGTAGTTCACCGACGCTGACACCTGACAATTTTTAATAATATTATAATATTTTTCGAATTACTTTTTTTTACTTTTTTTTTTTGGTCATTCAACCCCAAAAACACACTCTCTTTCACTCAACAAGAGACCTCCGCATTCTTATCTGAAGATCCACCAGCATTGCAACCGATTGCGCCAATTTTGAGGATTCAAAATGAAACAATCCTCGAAAATTAATAATTATATAAGCATACATTTGCGATTGAGATGTCAAACATCAAATTTATCCTTCCTTAATGATATCATAGATCAAATTATATAAAAATTATCATTTCATATCACAAACTATCACATATCAAGTACATGTGTACCATCTGAGGCATGCTCAGATCATTAAAATAGACAGACTAAAATTACGAAATCGTATAATATTGTATCCCAACAAGAAACTCACATTACATAGGTTTAAGGAGTAGCAGCGGCAGGGACAGACTGGTCCTTCGGAATCATGGGAATGAGAGGCAATGTTGGCTTAGGGAATTCAGGGACATGAGGTAGTTCGGGCACTGCTGGCAATTCCGGCTTCTGTATCGATGGTAATTCAGGCTCTGGCAGCTCAGGAAGTGGCGGCAATTCGACTTTCGGCAGTGATGGCAACTCCGGCTTCGGCAGGCTTGGAATGTCGGGAAGGTGAGGCAATTCAGGCTTAGGCAGTTCGGGGACTTCATGCAGCGTTGCCTCCAAAAGCCGACCAGCTTCGACCGAATTCTCACCGATCGTCAAAGGCAGCACGAGGACAAACAATACCAAAATACGCGCAAACCCGTGATGGTTTGCCATTGTGGAATCGACAAGCAAATTGAAGAATTTCGATGAAGATGAGGAAGCTGTGAATCTCAAGTGAAGAGGGTCGTGGTGTGTTTGAGGAATGGCTAGATTGGGGGGGTTTTAAAGAGGGGGGGACGTGGAGATTGGGGAGATTGCAAGTATGGTTGGGTAGGAAAACTAGGATAGTGTTGGTTCAACTTGTAAACCAATCTCATTTCCTTATGTTCAACACGAGGTGAGCAAATTAATAGCTCCAAAAGGATTTTGCCAACCGTTGGCTTTCTAAGATTGTAATGTAACTATCAGTTGTATAATACAAGCAAGGCTCCGTTTGTTTGGCGGAGAATGAATGATTTGTGAGAATTTTTTTTTTTTTTAAATAATCGCTCGTATAGTCTGAAACAATTAATCAATTGAAAAAAAAAATCATTGTCCATAACAATTTATATCAATATTTTCGTGTATGATGAGAATATTTTTCGTTTATTTATTTTTGTTAGTGATGAAAACTATCACTTTTGAGAAAATATTTTTGAAATCATTCATTTTCTAAGGAAAAAATGGAACCTAAGTATTCTCCCCATTTTTTCCCTCTCCCGCGACAAATTAAATCCATAAACCAAACTTAATTTTTAACTTATATTTGCTGGACCAAGTTGAAATGGGTCATCCGTACTTTTATAAAATAGATTAAAAATGGTTCGAAAAACATAACCCAACTATATGTGAATCTTAATGGATACGGATCAAACCCGTTTTAATTGAGTTAGAAAAACAACGGCAATTAAAGGGACAAGAAAGGACATCTTGGGTTATGATGGATTTGGATCGAACCCATTGTAGTCGAACTAAAAGAACATTAGCAATTGGATAGACGAGAAAGGACATGGTGGCTACTTTCTTTTCATGTACCTTTGCATCCAGGAGAATGTTGCTACCGTCGCTACACAACCACCCCCCGGAGAATAGAAACCCCTATGCCACCAGGATCAGTGCAATCACAGCCCTGGACTAGGATAGGAAAAGCAAGACGGAGCCGCAATAAACATTATCAATGTTCTCATCAGGGGAGGAACAAAGCACCACGTTCGAAGTGCCCATAACGAACTTCACCTCCTTTGCCGTCACGAACTTCACCGTCGAACTTCATCGACAGTGCTAAACCACCGTCTCTTGCTCAAAGTTCGCCAATCAGGATCCATCATACAAGGTAAACGTCTTAAACTCTTGCAACTTCAATGTTTAGGCTAGAGTATTGGCGGATGAATATTTTAGCCGAAATATGAGGAGATTCGGAGGCTATGGATGCTTGATTGCTGTTGATTAGTGGTCTAATATGTCATTGGGATGATGATTTTTCTTGCTTATGAATGATTATTGGAGTTGTGGTGCATGTTCAGAAATTATTAGTCTCGAAATCAGCACGTACAGTAACTTTGTAGCTCGATTTATCATGTCTAGATGACGAGATCTTGGAAAACAATACACTGGACTTTGTTAGACAACTTGGAGATCTTCGAATCGATATATTATGACACGAAAATGGGCATCATTTACTATGTCAAAAGGGTCCCGTCGTGTGAGACTTGAATATGTGACTTCCTGGTTTTGAATCTGAGGATGTGTTTTCTGATCTGACCTTTGCTGCTTCGTGATTTTCCATGGGTTTTATAGAATTTTTTTCATAAAAACCTCTGCATTAAATTCGTTCATAACATCTTCATGCACAACATATAAAAATTAAAAAAATATTCATACAAGTTTTGTATTTTTAATGCATTTAATGAAATCATGCAATTCTGTTGGTGTTCTTGAGTCGACATGTTGTTCTATGCTAGTCTATTTTAAGTCGCGATAATGACATTCTTGGATTCTTCTTTTGAAAAATCACAAAGAATGAAAGTTGTTCATTAGGGTCACATTTAGTATACTGGAAAGTTTCATACAAAATTATTGAGATTTGTTTGTCCATTTTTGTGAAATCCCGAAAGGTGTCTGTTCTGTGGAAAATGCTTGTTTGTTGCTGAGTCCTTAATATAAATTATTTTTCACACGAAAATGAGGGCCTTTTCGGAAAAATTATAAAACATTAAAGTCGTCGAAAATACATTTTCCTATCTATATAAAAATATATCATAAATTTTACATTCATTTTCCTATTTTCCCGCATTTTTAGATTACCATTTCTGATCTGATCACATTTCTGAACAATAGAGTCAAATTTGTCAATTTCATGTCAATGCATTGGAAAACACAAAAAATGGTCCTCATCGAGTTTAATCAGCATGTCATAAGCTTTCCTTGAGTGCTTGAACAATTGTAATTGGACCTCATCTTCATTAGTAACGGTGCCTAAACATTATCTGCTTGATTCCATAAATGATCCTCTTGGGCTCACTAATCTTGTTTTGATTGATTGATCTCCAATGCCCAAAAGGCCAAAGTGCATGATCTAATTAGAGCTGATGGTATGTGATTTTTCTTATGAATGTTAGGACCAGTGCATGACACGGGGGAAATTTCTCGGGCCCGTTAGAACCAACCCATTCTTAAGTGAGTTGACGGGATTAAAGGGAAATCGCGATGTGTGCATACAAAGGCCGATCCCAAGGCTTGTTTCTTGAATGATTTGAATTGCTTTATGATTTGTGACCCTTGATATGATGGTGAATGCGCTTATGCATGCTTAATTGAGTGGCCCATTATTCTAAACCGATAAGCGCTCGGCCCAACGCCAAGGGGCCCATGGAGGCAAATTGACGGCCCATCCCAAAGAACGGGTTCCCATGACCGATGTCCATTCCGGTCCATTATTCGTTGTACTCCCCGATCATGTCTCCGGTTTTTTTATTTGGGTTGTAATATTGGCCCGACGAGTTGAGGGTTTTATTTTTATTTTCTAGTCTTTAGAGCAGTTCATTATTTATATGCACTCTCTTTTATCCTTTTGTTTGCTTTGGTTGATTTTACACTTTCTTCTAGAATAGATTCAAGCATAGAAAATGCCATGGAAAATACCCACCTACAAGAACATTTGCTGCGGCTTACAAAAAAACATGATTAGGAGTCAAACTGGTAAAACCTCTCGTGCTCACAAGTTAGATAACAATCAATTCCATGCGGTAATTGAATGGACTCTAGTATAAATTAGGGTAACCAAATTCCCGATCCTAGATCTCTGGTTGCGTAGGGATTAAGAAGAACTCCCATTCCTAATTGGGTTCCTAACTGACACTCAAAAAAAGGTTAGTGACGATTCCAAAGTCCTTTTTGCAAAAGAAATCGTTTCTGATCAAAGAGCTTTTTCAAACATAAAACGAAATAGCCGCCAACCCGTCGCCATAGGTTGCGGGGCTCCGAGAGCACTCCACGCCTCTTGGAAAAGGCCGTCGGAACGCATTGAACCCCCACGAAGTCGAACCCCATCAGGGTCGACTCTCTCAGTAAGGTGCTAATCCGCCGCTCGCCACATTTTCCCACGTAGGCGAGCACCCTCGACATATTCGGGAAAAACGAGGGCCCCAAGAAAACGACGACGCCCGAAATTTTTCCTGGGTCGCGACAACATGGTTTGGTGAGGTCACTGCCTTAATGATGCCCTTTTTGTGTGCTGCTCATGGTTGTATGTTGTTTAAGCCTGCGTTAGTTTAATATTAGTTTATTAATGAGAAATAATGCGCTAATTCTATTAATCGGGTAAGGAAACAACTTAATGAGTGGCTCAAATAGGAAAAATTGTCCAATCAGTCTTAAACCTATTGTGCATGTATCAATAAAGCTATAAACTTTTCAATTTTACCAACTTAGTCCACGCGAAATTTCAACGTAGTCCTTGTGATCAATTTCGTCGAAAATCTCTGACGTGACGGTCTTGTCAACGTCGGCCGTCTTATGTGGTATATCCCACGTCAGCAATTCTCGACGAAAATTTGGGGTGAAAATTTGCCAGATTGGACAATTTTTTCCCATCAAATATGAGATTGTTTGAACTGGATAATTACTATGCCCCGTCTATACATACTTATCTTCACTAATTCTTCTGCCAAGCGAGGGACGGCGCCAAGTTTTGTTCAGTGGGTGCAAGTGCTCCCATTGAACCTTTTCTTTATTGCTTTTTTTCATCGTATTAAACGTAACCCCATAAAAAAAAAAAAAAGCCATCTTACTAATCAAATATTAAGACCCATTAGAATTTTTAGCTAAACTCACTTTGACCCTGCAGTCTCTCTTAGTTCAAATTCTCTAATATTACAAAAGAGGATATCGAGATTGTTTTGGTACAATTCAAGATGATTTCTTCAAGCAATATGTAAAACTTGAAGGGATTCATTTCACATTGATGAACCTTATTCCAAGCTCATTCGGACCACAAATTCGTTTTTGAGGTATGCCCATCCTAAAAATCCATGGCCGACACAAATAGCCATTCAACCCCAAAAACACGAAAAATTACTAAAAGAGTCATAAACCTATTGCAATTGTGTCAATTCAATCCTAAACTTTTTTTTAGTCAATTGAGTCCTAAACTTTTTGCATTTGTATCAATTCAATCCATCCGACCAACTTTGGCTAGAAAATGCTGAGATAGACGCCGGCCGTTCACCGACGCTGACGTCTGACAATTTTTAATAATATTATAATATTTTCTGAATTATTTATTTATTTTTTATTTTTTTGGGCCATTCAACCCCAAAAACACACTCTCTTTCACTTAGCAAGATAAATGACCTCCGCATTCTTATCTGAAGATCCACTAGCGTTGCAACCGATTGTGCCAATTTTGAGTATTCAAAATGAATCTGTCCTCGAAAATTAATATTTATATAAGGATACATTTGCGATTGAGATGTCAAACATCAAATTTGTCCTTCCTTAATGATATCATAGATCAAATTATATAACAAATATCATTTCATATCACAAACTATCACATATCAAGTACATGTATACCATCTGAGGCATGCTCAGATCATTAAAATAGACGGACTAAAATTATGAAATCGTATAATATTGTATCCCAACAAGAAACTCGCATTACATAGGTTTAAGGAGTGGCAGCGAAAGGGACAGATTGGACCTTCGGAATCGTGGGAATGAGAGGCAATGTTGGCTTAGGGAATTCAGGGAGATGAGCCAGTTCGGGCACTGCTGGCAATTCCGGCTTCGGTATCACTGGTAATTCAGGCTTTGGCAACTCAGGAAGTGGCGGCAATTCGACTTTCGGTAGTGATGGCAACTCCGGCTTCGGTTTTGCTGGTAATTCAGGCTTTGGCAACTCAGGAAGTGGCGGCAATTCGACTTTCGGTAGTGATGGCAACTCCGGCTTCGGTTTTGCTGGTAATTCAGGCTTTGGCAGCTCAGGAAGTAGCGGCAATTCGACTTTCGGTAGTGGTGGCAACTCCGGCTTCGGTTTTGCTGGTAATTCAGGCTTTGGCAGTTCGGGAACTGGCGGCAATTCGACTTTCGGCAATGATGGCAACTCCGGCTTCGGCAGGCTTGGAATGTCGGGAAGGTGAGGCAATTCGGGCTTAGGTAGTTCGGGCACTTCATGCAGCGTTGCCTCCAAGAGCCGACTAGCTTCGACCGAATTCTCGTCGATCATGAAAGGCAGCGCGAGGACAAACAATACCAAAATACGCGCAAACCCGTGATGGTTTGCCATCGTGGAATCGATTAGCAAATTGAAGAAATTCGATGAAGATGGTGAGGAAGCTGTGAATCTCAAGTGAAGAGGGTCGTGGCGTGTTTGAGGAATGGCTAGATTGGGGGGGTTTTAAAGAGGGGGGGACGTGGAGATTGGGGAGATTGCAAGAATGGTTGGGTAGGAAAACTAGGATAGTGTTGGTTCAACTTCCAAACCAATCTCATTTCCTTATTTTCAACACGAGTTGAGCAAATTAATAGCTCCAAAAGGATTTTGCCAACCGTTGGCTTTCTAAGATTGTAATGTAACTATCAGCTATATCATACAAGCAAGGCTCCATTTGTTTGGAGGAGAGTGAATGATTTGCGAGAATATTTTCTTAGAGATATCGCTCGTATAGTCTGAAATAATTAATCAATTGAAAAAAAAATCATTATAAATAACAATTTATATAAATTTTTTCGTGTACGATGTGAATATTTTTCGTTTATTCATTTTTGTTAGTGATGAAAACTATCACTTTGAGAAAATATTTTTGAAATCATTTATTTTCTACGAAACAATCGGAACCTAAGTATTCTCCCCATTTTTTCTCTCTCCTGTGACAAATTAAATCCATAAACCAAACTTAATTTTTAACTTATATTTGCTGGACCAAGTTGAAATGGGTCATCCGTACTTTTATAAGATAGATTAAAAATGGTTCGAAAAACGAAACCCAACTATATGTGAGTCTTAATGGATACAGATCAAACCCGTTTTAATTGAGTTAGAAAAACATCGGCAATTAAAGGGACAAGAAAGGACATCTTGGGTCATGATGGATTTGGATCAAACTCATTGTAGTCGAACGAAAAGAACATTTTTAGCAATTGGATTGATGAGAAAGGACATGGTGGCTACTTTCTTTCCATGTACCTTTGCATCCAGGAGAATGTTGCTACCGCCGCTATACAACCACCCGCCGGAGAATAGAAACCCCTACGCCACCAGGATCAGTGCAATCACGGCCCGGGACTAGGATAGGAAAAGCAAGACGGAGCAGGAATTAGCATTATCAATGTTCTCATCAGGGTTAGCCTCAAGAGGAGGAACAAAGCACCATGGTCGCAGTTCCCATCACGAACTTCACCTCCTTTGCTGTCGCGAACTGCACCGTTTCGAGCCATCCACTCAACATTTGAGTGGATGGCTCGCACTCATGCTATTTCAAGCCGTTTCGAGCAACTCAATTCGCTTCTCCAGTTCATGGCCTCAAACCCTTGCCCTTGCTCTGATGGAATTTTCTCATGACCCAGGACGGAGCCAATCTTTCAATTCTCGGTCGAAGCTTATTGCAGAGCTCGGAAACTGGAGGAAGCAATGATTGCTTTTGAGAGTATGGAGAAGATGATCGATGGCAGGCCGAGTGTGGTGAGTTATAATGCTTTGATTCATGGATTTGTGAAATGGGTGGAGCATGCCAGGGCATTGGGCTTCTATGATAGAATGATAAGGAACAGAGTCAAGCCTAATGTGATCACATGTAATATCTTGATTAGTAGTTATTGTAGAAATTTACAGTTTGGATTGGCCTTGGAGTTGTTTAAGGAGATGAAGGAGAAGGGTTGCAGCCCCGATGTGGTAAGTTTCAATACTTTGGTAAGTTTGAGGATGCAATCGCAATGCTATCGATTAATCCAATGTGAAATGAGTTGCTGGAAACCAAAGTGCTTCATTGTAGATGTAAAGATAGAAGGGAATAGATTATTTCGATCGTGTCCTCGAAAAGAAAAGGATGATCAAGCTTTGAATTGGGCTGTGCTATACATATGATATTAAGAGTTCTTCGGTTTGAAAGTAAAGGCAAGAGCCAAAGCTGTTAAAACAAGTATGGAAATATTTTTGAAATCGTTCATGTTCGCGAAACAAACTAAGCCTAGAATCATGAACTATCAGGTTGGCAAAGCGGTCTAGTACTAGATCTTGATAGAACAGATTAGAGACGTTTTATTTGGTATGGTGAGGTCACTGCCCTAATGATGCCCTTTTTTGTGTGCTGCTCATGGATGTGTGTTGCTTAAGCCTGCGTTATTTTAATATTAGTCGATTAACGCGATAAATAATCAACTACTTCTATTAATCGGGTAAGGAAAAAACTTAATGAGTGGCTCAAATAGGGAAAATTGTCCGATCAGTCCTAAACCTATGGCGTAGATGCCAATAAAGTCTCGAACTTTTCAATTTTGCCAATTTAATCTTAAATTATTACACGAAATTCCAATGTTGTCCATCAATTTCGTTGGAAAGATCTCTGACGTGGTGGTCTAGTCATCGTCGGCCGTCCTATGTAGCACACCCCACGTCAGCAATTCCTGGCGAAAATTTGCCGGATTGGACAATTTTTCTGGTCAAATATGAGATTGTTTGAACTTGATAATTAGTATGCCTCGTCTATACATACTTATCTTCATTAACTGTTGAGCCAAGCTAGTGACGGCGCCAAGTTTTGTTCAGTGGGTGCAAGGGCTCCCATTGAACTTTTATTTTCTTCATCTTACTCAACGTAACCCCATAAAAGAAGTTTTTCTTACTAATCAAATTTTAAAACCCACTAGAGTTTTAGCCAAACTCACTTTGAGCCTGCAATCTCTCCTAGTTCTTCTTTTTTTGTCATAAATCTCGCCTAGTTCAAATTCTCTAATATTACAAAAAAGAGGAGCTCGAGTTTGTTTTGGAACAATTCAAAATGATTTCTTCAAGCAAAATGTAAAACTTGACGGGATTCATTTCACATTGATAACCCTTATTCCAAGCTCATGCCGACCACAAATTCGTTTTTGAGTTATGTCCATCCTAAAAATCCACGGCCTACACAAATAGCCACTCAACTCCAAAAACACGGAAAAATTACCACAAAAGTCATAAACTTATTGCAATTATGACAATTCAATTCTAAACTTTTTTTTTTTTTGTCAATAAAATCCTAAATATTTTGCATTTGTGCCAATTTAATTCATCAGGCCAACTTTCGACCCCAAAAAAAAAAATCATCAAGCCAACTTTCGCCGGAAATTGCTGACGTGGACGTCGGCCGTTGACGTGAATAATTTTTAATAATATTTTTTCATTGGGCAATTCAACCCCAAAAACACGCCAACGCACACACTCTCTTTAACTCAGCAAGATAAATGACCTCCACATTCTTAAATGAAGATCCACCAGCGTTTCAACCGATTGCGCCAACTTTGAGGATTCAAGATGAATCTATCCTCGAAAATTAATAATTAAGAAGGATATATTTGTAATTTGACTTCTCAAATTACACAATATCCTTCCTTCATGATATCATAAATCAAATTATATAATTCGACCAAAAAAATTCAAATTATAAAACAAATATTATTTCATATCACAATCTGTCACATATCGAGTACATGTATACCTTTCGACAAAAAAAAAAGTATATGTATACCATCTGAGGCATGCTCAGATCATTAAAATAGACAGACTAAAATTACGAAATCATATAATATTGTATCCCAACAAGAAACTCACATTACATAGGCTTAAGGAGTAGCAGCGTCAGGGACAGACTGGTCCTTCGGAATCGAGGGAATGAGAGGCAATGTTGGCTTAGGGAATTCAGGGAGATGAGGTAGTTCAGGCACTGCTGGCAATTCCGGCTTCGGTATCGATGGTAATTCAGGCTTTGGCAGCTCAGGAAGTGGCGGCAATTTGACTTTCGGCAGTGATGGCAACTCCGGCTTCGGTTTTGTTGGTAATTCAGGCTTTGGCAGTTCGGGAACTGGCGGCAATTCGACTTTCGGCAATGATGGCAACTCCGGCTTCGGCAAGCTTGGAATGTTAGGAAGGTGAGGCAATTCGGGCTTAGGCAGTTCGGGCACTTCAGGCAGCGTTGCCTCCAAAAGCCGACCAGCTTCGACCGAATTCTCGCCGGTCATCAAAGGCAGCGCGAGGACAAACAATACCAAAATACGCGCAAACCCGTGATGGTTTGCCATTGTGGAATCGACTAGCAAATTGAAGAACTTCGATGAAGATGGTGAGGAAGCTGTGAATCTCAAGTGAAGAGGGTCGTGGTGTGTTTGAGGAATGGCTAGATTGGGGGGGTTTTAAAGAGGGGGGGACGTGGAGATTGGGGAGATTGCAAGTATGGTTGGGTAGGAAAACTAGGATAGTGTTGGTTCAACTTCTAAACCAATCTCATTTCCTTATGTTCAACACGAGTTAGGCAAATTAATAGCTCCAAAAGGATTTTGCCAACCGTTGGTTTTCTAAGATCGTAATGTAACCATCAGCTATATTATACAAGCAAGGTTCCGTTTGTTTGGCGAAGAATGAATGATTTATGAGAATATTTTCTTAAAAATAATCGCTCGTATAGTCTAAAACAATTAATCAATTGAAAAAAAAAATTATTATCGATAACAATTTATATCAATATTTTCGTGTGCGATGAGAATATTTTTCGTTCATTTATTTTTGTTAATAATGAAAACTATCACTTTGAGAAAATATTTTTCAAATCATTTATTTTCTACGAAGCAATCGGAACCTAAGTATTCTCCCCATTTTTTCTCTCTCCCGTGACAAATTAAATCCATAAAACTTAATTTTTAACTTATATTTGCTGGACCAAGTTGAAATGGATCATCCGTACTTTCATAAAAATAGATTAAAAATGGTTCGAAAAACAAAACCCAACTATATATGAATCTTAATGGATACGGATCAAACCCGTTTTAATTGAGTTAGAAAAACAACGGCAATTAAAGGGACAAGAAAGGACATCTTGGGTTATGATGGATTTCGACCGAACCCATTGTAGTCGAACTAAAAGAACATTTTTAGCAATTGGATAGACGAGAAAGGACATGGTGGTACCTCTGCATCCAGGAGAATGTTGCTACCGCCGCTAGACAACAACTCGCCAGATAATAGAAACCCCTAAGCCACCAGGATCAGTGCAATTCAGGGCCCGGGGACTAAGATCGGAAAAGCATGACGGAGAAACAACACCGCAAATTGCAGGGTTAGCCTGCATCATGGTCGTGGTGCCCATCATGAATTTCACCCCCTTTGCCGTTCGCAAACTTCACCGCCACCTCTCTCTCTCTCTCTCTCTCCACGCCAGATGAAAATCTTGACACAATGACCGCCGCAATGCAGTTGCCGCCTTGACCTCCTCATCAATGGCCACAGCATCGTTGCAAATCTGCAAAGGGTGCAGTTTTCCCTTTGCCTTTCGATTACATGGTTTCTTCTTTAATTTGCTAATTTTGTTTTCAAGGGTAAGATTTGCAGATGTAATATTTTAATTTGCTGGATCTTTTCCCGGCAACAAGGCGATGGCGACATGGAGGCGATGTCATTGGGACTAAGGCTGTCCATAATCCTAGTAAACTCTTAGGCTTGACAACGACTCAGGGAAAGTAGAAGAAAAAAGCATGTATTTGAAATGGTAAAGGCAAGATATCGAAGGTGGCGGCTCGTGCAATCCTATACGTACTCATTGGCATACCATGACGATCTGAACGCTTTGATTGCTGAATTCTGGTGGGGGCAATGAAGGGGGAGAGTCAATCCTAGAGCTGGACAATACTAACCCGGACATAGGTGAGTAAAGTTTAGAATCCATTAGATTACAAGAGTTTTGATTCATCTTTGCCGAAGAAAGTTAGAAACCATTAGGCTCGTTCCTATTTCCTAGAATTTCTTATGTCATGCACAAACCCGGGGGCTTATATTAAGGGTTTCAAGTCTAATCCAAGTTTATCCAGCCAGAACGTATAACCGGAGCTGTATAGTATAACAACATCGTATCCAACCTCTTATCCTCCCGACAACCAAACGAGACCGGACCATAAAGATCAGGAGGTAAGTTAGGAGAGAAAGACACTGGAATTGCTATATCTTCTAAAAAGAGGATAAGCTTGTCCGATTGGGTTATAAAACAATCATCCTCTCCTCAACTTTTACTTGCTGTTATAGGATCGAAGACCTCATCTGGTAGTATGAATCACGCTTGTGCAGAGCATAGTAACAAGAAGGAACTTTAAAATGCGATAAATCCTAATTATGGTTAGGTAACTTTGCTGAGGGTCATCAGCAAAGATAACGACTAGCAATTACATGACTTCACTCGAGTTGTGTATTCGTGAAGATTGTTTTGTCATTGAGGGTATTAAACAAGGAAGTTCGCTCTACACAGGGAAGTATGCATTTTTGGTCAAATTGGTTTCACGTTTCAAGTAATTTGTTTTTGAAGAACTGCTTCTAAAAGTCAAAAAATATCTTTCGACCAATTCAACCCAAAATTGCCCTGTAAGCCGAGATTTTCAGAAAACGCAAAAATATGATACGAAAAAGGGTCCAGAAAAAGGGGGAAATAGCTCAAGGACTATAGCATAGACAATGTGGCATGATAGACCTGACTGGATTTCTAACTATGAAGATAAGCCTCCAACTTGAATTTCAAGAAGCTACTTGTCCAAAAGAAAGAGTACATGGTATATTCATAGCAACTGCTCCAAGGAACCAATAAATGTGTAAAAGGAGTACAGTAAATCAACCTGCAGCTTCAATTGTCTTTTCTCAATCATAGGAGAAGCTGCTAGTACCTTAGTGCGTCGATGGAGACAGATCGGTGATCCCACATACCTGAAAGAACATTGTGTACTCTTTTTTTGCGAAGATGCCAGTGAATTTTGCCTTTCTCGAATATGCATTTGTCTTCAGGTCATCTGAAACCAGCGCTTCCTGCTTGTATGATATGTGATACCGACAAAAGGTGCCTTGAAAACTAGCTGCAGACCTAAATTCAACAGAGCTCCAAACTATTCAAGAAAAAACTGTCGAGATTATGGAATTATATCTATACAACATATTTTCAAATTTCTGTTATCTGCTTCGTCGGCTACTGATGTCACAGCACAAACAACCAAGCCCAATGCTTTCCTCTACCAAATCAAACTCCCTACTTTGAGCTATGCTATATATACATATTTAAATAGTATTGCCAAATAGGACACATGAAGTATGTGCTGTTCCTGAATAAGCAAGCATCATCACATGCTACAGTTCTTAACCAAAAACAACAATTACCAGCACTCATTTGGGCTATTAGAAAATCATAAGAGACAGGAAGAACACTTCTTACTTTGATTCTCTTTCAAAGTAGAACATTTCAACCAGTTAATGTTAAAGCCAAACTATTTATGCAAATCATATACGTGTTGTGTTAAAGGCAAAAGCATATATCACCATGATCCCGCACCAATGCTTTTCTCGGTTTTTCTCCTCAGAAATGTACCAAACAGTTTATCTACATAAATCAAACTAGCGTCTTCCAAAAGAAACATTGCAAATTAAAAAACTTCAGTACCAACAAAGTAGGCAATGCACATATATACGTGGTAGCAAGAACTTATTATTAGCAAAATTATACATGGTACACTCAACATCCGGAGATGGTGGACCAATCCAAGCACAGAATCTTTCCATGTCAAGAGCACATCTCTTTATAAAAGAGAATAAGTGAGGAAAATTGTAAGAGAACATCCATATATCAAACTGTGCAAGCTGCTGAAGACATCAAAAAGCTCCCTCCCTCCCCCTCTCTGAATGGAGACAAATTCTGACAACTGGGAAGGAGATCAACAGACACAGATAGAATGACAGAATGCAGAATCATGAAGGTCCCTTCGCATGAAAAAAAAAAAGGCCAAATGCAAAGATGCTATCTTCTCCTTGGAAGCCATGCAAAAGAAATAATAAAAAAAAACAAATAATATGTAATATCAAAGCCAATAGAGATAATCATGAGTGGAACTTGAAATGGAGGAAGAATGACTGAATTGGTCCACCATAAACTCCATGGAACAGGGAAAAAAATTGAAAAACATACTAAAAGCAGAAAGTGCAAGAAGGATAAATGGATCCTTTTCATTCCCAGTCAAAAGGAGAACAGCGGCACTGACAAGCAGGAACACAGGAGAGTTCCATTCTTTTCCACTACCTCCATGATATAAATGGTTTTTACGAAGGATGCTCTAATCGAGATGGAAATGGTGAGTTAAGCTCAGAAATCAACGAAACGATAACCAAGCACATTGAAACCCACTAAAAATAAGGTTTGCTGCAGAATAAAATGCCAAGTTTCATCTCACATTACCCAGTTTCAATATTCACTCAAAATAACTGGCCCTGAAAAAACCATTGCTGCTTAAGCTAGGCCACGACCTGTATCCTGGATTATGCTCAGCATATCTGATACAGTCAACTCTCCATAAAGTATCGAGCTAGAATGATAAATGGAGCTTATCTAACTAAGCTAAGGTCTTTCTAACTCCAGGAAGATGCTTAGTGGACGCATCTCAAGCTCTAACTATTTTGTAAACTATAGTATCTGTCACCACTAGAACAGACAATTAAATAAAGCATGTTATTGAGTTCAATCGCCAAAAGGAGTACAAAAGTAAAAAAAAACCTAGATTAATCATACTAAGACTCCACATAGTATTACAAATATGTCAGCCCCAGAGGAACAGAACAGTTCAGTAGATAGTGCGTGGATCTTCTCATTAACATCTTTTTCAACTAAAATACAATGGTTCAACTCAGGAAAAGAAGGCATGCATAGGTTTGGATACTTTATCTTCTCCTCTTTAACATCATGATGCTAAAAAAAATCAATCACATTTTCTCTTCCAACTCCACCATCCTTCAACATCTCAAAATTAAATCATAGAGCAAACCAAAAACTTCATCACCAGAACCAATCATCAACAAAATAGATAAAGCATGTGAAATAAAATGCAAGCATAAAACGTAAAAAGGTTCAAGCAAACTTAAAGAGAACTCCTCATGTTTTATCAATAATCCATCCCAGGACAACCAGAAGATCCCAAGGAGGAAAAAAAATAAAAACCACCGGAGAAGTTAGAAAAGGTTGCTACATAATATACATTAGCTTTACTACAAGATCAAAGACTAGGAGAACATGACAAGGGAATTGCCAGTACCTCGACAGGTTGAAATACAACAAACAACCATGCGAAAGAGAGCTACAAAAAGCAACAATGAAAGCAGCCTTACTACCCTAAGCAGCCTTAACCTTATCGTCATTGACCACAGAAAGTATAGGCAAACTGCTCAGGAACTCATCAAGACCTTCGAAAAACCCAGTCCCTTCAATATTATCCTCCTCACCATTTGCTGTCCTATTCCCTTGACTCACAACTTTTGCAGGCTCTTCCACCTCATTGCTGAACTCCACATTCAAATCCAACTTACCCATTCCCCCTTTTGCCGTCTGTTTCCTCGTAGAACTCCCCGTCGCCTTCTTACTTGACTCTGTCCCCTTCTTACTCGACTCCGTCCTCTCCCCACCTTTCGCAGCAGTCCCACTAACCACATTATCCCCACCACCATCATTTCCCTGCTCATCCGCATCCGCATTCCCTCTTCTTGTTCTCTCTATTGGCACTTTGTTAGCAGCACTTCTACTCCCCAGACTCTTCCTCTTGACTCTCCTTGTCTTTCTTTTACTCCCCCATTCTTCACCAGAATCCGCACTTGATTCTGAAAGCTCTACATAAACATCATCGTCGTCATAATACACCCTTGGGGCAGGTCTCTGCCCAGCATTCCTACCTTTTTGCTCTCCCTGAGAAGTTCCTTGCCCAGGAGCTGGGCATGCAACCATATGTGACATAGGCATCCAACCAGAGGCGCCCTCAGTTTGACTTGGTAGCCCCGGAAAACCAATTGGGAAGAACCCCCAACAAGAAAAGTGCGTATCTTTCTCAGACACAGGCGGCGACGGTATCACCACCGCTTGAAATGCCCTCTTGCAATTCTGGCACTTGAGCACACACTCCGCATAAACCCTAGGGTACTCATAGAGATAGTAACAGTACGGACACGCAGTCCAGAAGGTTGCCGACACCGACTCGGTAGCTTGGCTCGCAGGACGGGTAGGCCGAGGCTGCACCGGCGTGCCGTTCCCGAAAACCGGCCTCTCATTCTCCACCGGAGCATTCCAATCATTACCCCTAATATTTCTAGACGGAGGCGTCTGACTCCCGAGCTGTCCCAACAAGCTAAGCTTCAATTCGTTATCGTACAATGCCTTCTTGCTAGGGTTCGACAGCACCGACCACGCGTCGGAGACGAGCTTAAGAGCCTGATCCGCGAAGGGGAAGCGGTTCCTCTCCGGACTCAAGAGCAGCGCGAGCCTGCGGAAATGGGTCGCGATCAGCTCCAGGCTCTGGGTCAGGTGGCCGAGCTGGAGGATCGCGTACCAGTCGGGCTGGTTGTTGACCAGCGACTCGCCGGCGAGGAGGGTATCGACGACGGCGAGCATGTGGTCGGCGTACTCAAGCCCCGGGTCGGACTCCCGGGCCCGGATCGCGAAGGTCCGGGTCCCCTGGAAGTCGCGCGTGGCGAGGAGCTTCGCCGCCGCCGTGAGCCACCGCTCCGCCTCCGCCCTGTGGCCCTGGCTGCTTCCACCATCCATTTCTCTCTGCAAACTCTCTCTCTCTCTCTCTCTCTCTAAAAAGATGTACTTTTTCCCAAGCTCGTCTGGCTGCTTCGGACAGAAGGTTGAGGTCTTCGGAAGCGGGAGTTGACGAAACAGGACAGCAGAGCGGGGGAGAATCACAACTTAACCAGGAAGCTCCACGGTGGGGAGCGTCGGGGGTGTTTTGGTCATTTCGCATTGGACTTTATCTGAGAGGACGAGGTGTGCTTTTCAACGCTGTCAGGTTTCGGAGGACGAATGGGAGGGGGGGCTACTTGGGAAGACGAGGCTGACAGGTCTTAAACTGCTCTGGTAATGAGAAAATCTTGTTTTTAGGATTTTTTACACATGTTTGGATTAAAAGTCACACAAGATTTTTTTTTCTTTTTCTTTTTTTATGCACTAAAAAAAAGGTACTATTCTTACTAAGATAAAACTACATGTTCCGCAGAAATGGCCGTCGTCCAGATAGTGAAAGATCTTTTGTCGAGAAGTTAATTCTTGATCTTTCATGGAATGGGATTCTGCCATGTTTTTTGGTAGGAACTCGCTCGGTGTTGTAACGTAGATGAACCTCGAATTTCAAGACGAAAGACCGCGAACGATGACGGAGACTGAAAAAGTTAATGATATTAATAAATCGAGAAAGCAAAATTGGGGATATGAGATTTTGATGATGATGATCTCCCTTCATGATTACACGTCGACAAGTATATAACACACCGATTATAACTATTCACTAGCGGTTATTACCGTGAGTAAGGTTACAGATGAACGGCAAATTTAAAGATAAAAGATGAATGGTGACGAAGACTGAAGAGGCATTAATATTGAAAAACTAAGAAACTGGATTTGGGTATATGCATTTTGATGATGATCACCTTCTATGATTACATGCCGCCATTTATATAATCAAATAATTACAACCGTTCACTAGCAGTTATTACTCTAAGTACGAGTACAACTGCACCTCCGAGATTCTAGACTTCTTACTCGCTCGCCAATCTCATCCACAAACCGTTAGAACTTCGAAAGTTTGTGAGCTACTTAACTTACGCTAGGTATCCTTGTGTTCGATCGATACTCTTGTTCCCATGAGCTCTCCTCGCTTCCAATACTTAAACCATATTTGAAGATAGCCCCAAGCCTTTGCTTGCTCCGTCAATGAGCTTTATTGAACACCTCTCAACTACTTATCAATGTCAATTCCACGTAGCTGTCGATGATCCTTCTTCATAGATGTCGATGTTCATGCCATATAATTGTCGATTTATCCGTCGGCTTCAACTGCTTTCGTCGACCAATCTTTCTTGATAGATTGCACTCAATTGCGTATCGATAGCTGTATCTTATAGTTGTTGAGGTCCACGCGACATGTTTATCGACCAATTAGTTTTGCAATTATAAAAACCATGTCAATGATATCAAACAAACTCGGTTAACCGATTAAACCTACAATTTGTTGATTCAAAAGAGTTGGTTAATTCTTCTGTTGTATACCACCCCATGGTCAAAAATGCAAATTACCCCTCTTTAAAAACCAAATACTATCAAATACTACAAGTCCCTCACAAACTCCAACCTCCACCGCCCAAACCCCATCTCTCCTCCCGCACCCAACCCTCGCCCATGATCTCGAGCCGCCAAAGGTCGTCCATGGCCAGGAGGAGGCTAATATCCTTGACCCGAGGTCGGGGACATCGAGATGTGATGTCGATCAAGCTAAGATCGCAACTAATGGGGGTGGCGGCGAGGCCTGCAATAAAAGAGTTCGGCGGTGGCCGGTGGCGGCAACTAATCTTAGGATTGGTCGGAATGGAGATGATTCTGTCGAGGAAACCATCCTTGTCCTTTGTCACCAGAGCTCGCTGGAATTCCCGAGACCATATTGAGTAGTTATCGGGATCGGAGAGTTGCTGGTTGATGAGTCGAAGTTCCGACCTGTCTGCTGTCGAGATGTTATAAAGGGTCCCGGGCTTCGAGCAACTTCTTGCAACGGAGATTTGTTGGGGGATGAATTCGGGTTGGAAAATGGGGCAGGGATTCGTTCCCTGACCCGATGCACCCAATTCGTGTGATTGATCTGGGTGGAACCATCCCAGACCAGGAGTTGGGCTTGCCTCGACAACGGCTGGAGGGCTCTCCTTGGGCTGGGTATTTTCGTCGTGGGCTTGATTTGTTGGCCTTTGAGGAATGAACCATGGGTAAGGTCTTGTTTGGACAGGGAGCCACTGGATTGATTGGCCTAGAATGAGCTACCCTAATTAGGCTGGGCCTGAAAAGGAACCTATGAAATGGGTTGTGTTTGAGCCCTAGAGCTCTGGTTCACACATATGGACTGTGTCTTGGTTTCAGAACTCTAGTTCATCATACCTTCGATAGAATGAAGGTAAATGCTTTTTTGGGCGAGAGATTTATGGAGTCTCGTTGTCTTCGGAAGATGGTTATTCCTCTGCATGGTATCGGTAAGAAAGTGAATTGGTTTGTGTTTAGTGGTTCAAAAACTTGATTCCTACACTAGAGTGCTAATCTTGTTTTGCAAGTTAGTATTTCCCGCGACAACAAAGACGCAAAAGAATGGAGGGCAATCAGAAGAATGCGGAAGCTAGGTCGGGATGAGAGAACTTTGATACCATGACAGAAATTAAAAAATAGGAAGAATTTCAAAGAATAATGTATATTTGTATTTTCCTTATTTGTATTCTTTACATTACAAGCTCCTCTTTAAGTATTTATAGTACAATGAAAGGTTAACTAAGGAAATAATAAGCGAAGATACATGGAATCAACTCTAATCTTGGATTGATTTAATTGATATTATCTGATCAATTATAATCCTAGAAAATCTTGGGATGATCAAACATGATCTGATCAATCAACTCTCGAGGTGCCATGACAGTGTTGAAAGGGAAGAAAGTGAGTTCTCTCTATTATCTATTAGGAGAGACCGTAACAGGAGCTACTGCAGTTTCATCAGGTGAGTTGGATTCTGATTTAACTCAGTTATGGCATAGGCGTTTAGGGCACATGAGTGAGGTAGGTATGACGATGCTGAATGATAGGGGGTTGTTAAAGGGTCATAAAACAAGTAAGTTAGACTTATGTGAGCAATGTATCTTTGGGAAGCAGCGCCGGATTAAATTTACTACAGGTATTCATTCGACCAAGCAACCAGTCGAGTATATTCATTCAGACATCTGGGGCTCGTCTCCTGTTCCTTCGAAAGCAGGTGCCCGATATATGCTAACATTTATCGATGATTATTTCAGGAAGGTATGGGTATACTTTTTGAAGCACAAATCTGATGTGTTTGATCGGTTCAAGAAATTTAAGGCATTGATTGAGAAGCAATCGGATAAACAGATCAAGTGCCTGAGAACCGATAATGCTATGGAGTTCTGTGGTAAAGATTTTACTGAGTTCTGCGAGAGAGAGAGAGAGAGAGAGGGGATTATGAGACACCGCAGCAGAATGGCGTGGCAGAACGGAAGAACAGAACTTTACTTGAGCGGGCTCGGAGCATGCTTTCGCATGCTAGAATAGGTAAGGAATTTTGGGCCGAAGCAGTGAATATGGCATGTAACCTGATTAATCGATCTCCATCATCTGCTATCAAGTGGAAGACTCCAAAGGAAGTATGGTCGGGGAAACCTGTTGATTACTCCGGATTACGAGCATTCGGATGTCCTGCGTATGCTCATGCTAGTGATGATAAGCTTGAGCCAAGGTCAAAAAAGTGCATATTTTTAGGTTATGCACATGGGGTGAAAGGCTACCGGTTGTGGTGCACTGATCCCAGATCTCCAGGTTTTCTAATCAGCAGAGATGTGATCTTCAACGAGACTGCAATGCTTCGACAAAGGAGTCATGAGACACTACAAGCAGAGCAGACAAATCATGGTGTCAGTAGTGAGGTGGAGCTTCAGGTGGAGACTCCGGAGACCTTAGAGGTAACAGAGGTTGAGACTGCAGATGAGGCCATAGTTCCTGAAGTCTGTGATATTGAACAACCAGCGCAGCCACAGCATAGTATAGCCGCAGATAGACAAAGAAGGGAAATTAAACCACCAGTACGTTATGCTTATACAAATATTGCTTATGCTTTGACTGTTAGTGATGAGGTGGAGACAGATGAGCCTTCGTCTTACTCTAAGGCGATGGCTAGTAGTGAGTCATCGTAGTGGCTAGGGGCTATGAGTGAAGAGTTGGAATCACTCCATCGAAATCAGACATGGGAGCTAGTTAAAGTACTCAAGAGCCAGAAGATTGTCCGAAGTAAATGGGTCTACAAACGGAAAGAGGGAATTCCTAGTGTCGAGGTAGCGAGGTATAAGGCAAGACTTGTTGCGAAGGGGTATACACAGAGGGAGGGAATTGACTATAACGAGGTGCTCTCTCCTGTGGTAAGACATACTTCTATTCGTGTTTTACTTGCCTTAGTTGCTGCACAGGATCTCGAGTTAGAGCAGCTTGATGTGAAAACGGCGTTTCTTCACGGTGAGTTGGAGGAACAGATTTACATGAGGCAGCCAGAGGGATTTGCTATTCCGGGTAAGAAAGACCATGTTTGTTTACTAAAGAAATCGTTATATGGGCTGAAACAGTCTCCTAGGCAGTGGTATAAGCGTTTTGATGCTTTCATAGCTAGTCAGGACTACTCGAAAAGTCAGATGGATAGTTATGTCTACTTTAGGAGATTGGATGATGGGTCTTTGATATATCTGTTATTATACGTTAATGATATGTTGATAGCAGCGAAAAATATGTCTGATATTGATGTGCTGAAGAGGCAGTTGAGTGCTGAATTTGAGATGAAAGATTTAGGTGCTGCAAAGAAAAGTTTGGGTATGGAGATTTTGCGTGATAGGACTGTGTGAGTATTACATCTGTCTCAAAAGAAATACATTGAGAAGATTGTGGCACGTTTTAATATGCAGTCAGCGAAGTCTGTGAGTACTCCATTAGCGAAGCATTTTGAACTTTCAGTTAAGTTATCACCTCAAACTGAGGAGGAGGAGGAGCATATGTCTTATGTTCCTTATTCTAGTGCAGTGGGTAGTATTATGTATGGTATGGTATGCACTAGGCCTGATATTTCACAGACTGTGAGCGTAGTCAGTCGTTATATGAAGCGTCCTGGTAAAGCTCATTGGGAAGCTGTGAAATGGATTCTCAGATATTTGAAGGGGACAACAGACATTGGTATAGTGTACCAGAGGGACAGTAATGGTAGTGAAACCATTGATTTTGTGGATTCTGATCATGTAGGTGACTTGGATGAATGCAGGTCTTTAGCAGGGTACGTGTTTAGGCTTGCAGGTGGTGCAGTTAGTTGGAAGGCGTCCTTACAAGACCACGTGGCCTTGTCGTCGACTGAGGCAGAGTACATAGCACTTGCCTTCATAGCGAAGGAAGCAATATGGTTACATGGTTTGCTCTTGGACTTTGGGTTAGAATAGAAAAGGGTTGATATACACTGTGATAACCAAGGTGCAATTTATCTGGCATTTAATCCGGTTTGTCACGAGCGAACGAAGCATATCAACATCAGATACCACTTCATCCGAAATGTCTTAGCAAAGGGTAAAGTTGTTGTGAAAAAGATTGCTACAGCAGAGAACCCGGCGGACATGATGACTAAGCCTGTTCCTTTGGCGAAGCTCAAGCTATGCTTGAGCACTATTGGCGTCTGTAGAGAGTGAGCACCTGTCGGGGTGATGGGAGAGTTAGCATGGATGGTGAGCACAATTGACTTGGCTTCAAACATCAAGCTAAGGTGGAGAATTGTTAAATTATGTCTCGAGTTTAAGTTCGTGTGAGGAATCTCAAGAAATTCATTTCGTATTAGAAATTCTTTTCTTGAAGGCACGATAAAAGGATTATTTCTTGGAAATAATATCCAAGATATTCTTATAGCCTCACAAATCAGTTGAGAATATCTTAGACCCGTACAGTGCACGTCTATGCATTGTTTGTGGATTGGTCGGTCAAAAGGATAAACTCCTTTGACTTTGATAGCTGCACAAAATAATGGAAATAAAAGGGTTTTGTGAAGTGTGCCTAGAATCCTAACGAGCAGCGCAAGAAAAAGAGAGCCGTCGCACAGAAGTTCTTTAACAAAAGGGCCGTACGAAGAATCTGTGTGCACGGGCGAACATCGATTTATGAGAGAGTGAGTTTTGAGTTGTTTTATCTATAAACACTTTGGGCTTGGGTATAATTTAGGTGCGGGAAACACAAGCGTATTGAGTGATTGTAATTCCGATTCTTCGATTATAGTGGATTGTTCTTGCTGGCTCTCCACGTGGATGTAGGTACCGATATTCGGACCGAACCACGTAATCTCTGGTGTCCTTTATCGTTCCTCATTATATTTCTAGACTTTTCGCATTGACTTAATTTGCGAGATCCTGTTATTCCGCGTTAATATTACAACAATAAGGGCTATAGTGAACTTTGCATACTATTGTCAAGAAGCCTATTTGAGACCATAAAGGGATTTACGAAGACAACATACTCCAGACTCCTCTTGTCGCCGTAATCCGGGTGGAAGATCCATGTATATTTCTTCATCAAGATCTCCATGAAGAAAAGTATTGCGAACATCCATTTGATGTAATTTGCCAATCGCGAAAAGCAGCAATAGAAAGGAAAGAACGAATTGTAACGTCTTTTGCCACTGGAGAGAATGTTTCGTGGTAATCAAAACCTTCATGTTGCGTGAATCGTTTGCCTACTAATCAAGCCTTATATTGTTCAACAGATCCATCAGCCTTGTACTTAATCTTATACACCCATTTGCAATCAATGGGATTACGATGAGAAGGCAAGGGCATGATGTCCCAAGTGACTCTTTATCAAGGCATGTTTTGCTACCATGGTCTTCTGCCAACATGCATCACGAACCGCTTCATGAGATACGACTAATGCAGCACATATGTTTTGTAGACAAACGATCAAACGAAACATAAGAGGAGACAGGGGGTCGAGAGATGCACATAAATAATCCTTGGTCCTCGTGGGTGGTCGAGTAAGCCGGCCAGAACATCGAGGGGGAATATGCTCAGGCCTGAGAAAGTAAACTGTGGAGACGATAATTCTGATGATGGGATAATATGCTCATCCACTGATATCGTAGATTCTTCAACCGGATAACTTAGAGTTGATGGGGGAAATTATAGTGATTTCCATTACTGGAGAGGAAGTCTGAATATCCGGAGACAAGGCGAGCATATATTATGGAGCAAGAGATAAATGTTCTTTGGATAAAAATCGTACGTGAGAAGGATTCGAGCTAGAAGGCCTGGTTAAAGATACCTCATCCCGGAATGGAAAAATGTCTTCATTGAAAATGACATCTCTACTTATAAAGAAGTTACCTGTCGATGGCTCGAAAATACAGTAACCTTTCTAAAGAGTTGGATATCCCATGAAGATACATTGTCAAGCCCAAGGACTCATTTTACCACAAGGTCCCAGGGTAGTAACGTAGCACAGAAAGCAAAAAACTCTCAAGTGATGAATCTTAGACTCTTTACCAAAGAGAACTTCAAAGGGGGTACGCCCATCAAGAACCCGAGTTGGCATGTGATTGATCAGGTAAGTTGCCACGACTATACAATCTCCCTAAAAATTTTCAGGAATAGATGTTTGGAATTTAAGATCACATGCAACTTCTAGAATATGACGATGTTTACGCTAAACAATTCCATTTTGTTGAGGCGTGTAAGTGCACGAGCTTTCATGCAAAATTCCATGAGAAGAAATAGGGATTTACAGTCATGACTAAAAAATTCTTTCCCATTATCTGTTCGAATGCGTTGAACAGATTTGCCGAATTGATTTTTCGTTAGAGTGAAAAAAAAAATTAAGTGGGAAAGAGCTTGACTCTTTGACTGCATAAGAAAAACCTATGTAGGACGAAATTAATCATCTACAATGGTAAGAAAGAATCGTGATCCATCATGATGTGGGGTGTGGTAAGGACCCCAAATACCGGCATGAATTAGAGAAAAGTTTTTTGTAGCTCGAGATGTACTTGTGGGAAAAGGCGTACGTGACTATTTTGTAAAAGGACAAATTTGACATTGAGAATGCGGAAAGGAAGCACTATGACCCAAACGTTGATGAGAAATGACAACATTATCATTGGTAGCAATGTTACACAATGATTTTTTAGTTATGAAAATATAAGATAAGTCAAAATTCTTGGGAAAGCTAGTACAAAAATATAATCCTTGTGAAATACTACCCAGGCTCATTAGTTTGCCAGTCGAAAGGGCATGAAAGAAGCAGTTATCAGAATTAAAAAAGACACGACATGAATTGTCCTCATAAACTCTTGATACCGAGATAAGGTTGAATTGAAACTGAGGTACAAAGAGCACATTCTAAAGAATTATGAAGGGACTAAGGTTCATTGTCCCTACCTTTGTGACGAATGTAGTGTTTCCGTTTGGAAGTCACATAGATATGGAAAATTCTAGATTTTTATGAGTATGGGAAAAGAAAATTTTGTCACAGATAATGTGGTCACTAGCACCTGAATTATGTATCATGAAAAAAAGAGTTGAAGCAATAAGAGGTACCTGAGAAGCTTGCTTTTTTGTCATAAGTTTCTTGCCTGTCCCAATGCCCTCATAATTTTCTGATATTGATCACGGGTAATTGGCTGATTGTCAGTACTGTACCCAGTGACTCGGTGAGCAGAATATTCCCGTTTTCCTTTCTTCATAGGCATTCCGTGCAATTTCCAACAAGTATTCACGGTGTGATGTGGACGTTTGCAATAGTAGCAATAGAATATTCCCTTTCGTTTTGAATTTCCCTTTAATTGTGACGCAGCCGAAGGATATCCGTTGGATTTAAAAATCGAGGTTGACATGGCGTTTTGCAGACCGTTCGATCGAGGCGCTGGATAGATGGGAGGAGAGCCGTCCGATTTCGCCTTCAAATCAAGGCCGCCCGTTCCTTCTTTGAGAAACCTTCACTCCACTCTTTCTTCAGAAAAAACGAGCATTGTGTTCCTGTCTTCCGTGCTCCCTCTCCCGGCCGTTCCTCGTTGTCGATGGCTCGACTGAGCCGCGAGGAAAATGATTTCTCCAACCTTCACACTTTATGATGAAGCAAGCCGCTGACTATCGTCTTGAATGGCGAGTTGAAAAATCCTGCCTAGCAACGACATGGACTCCATGGCCAAGATCTGCGATCTAAAGAGTAAGTACGAATCATTTAGAATCAATAGGCAAAGCGTCACCTTTTCTCGATCTTTGATGTTCTTGTGCTGTCGTAGCGTCATCTCGGGTCCCTCGAATTTTTCTTCGGCCGCCTCTAATTCATTCTAGAGGGCCGAAAGTTTATTGAAACATGCGGTAATCGATATATTTCCCTATTTCAATTCGGATAAGGGCAAAAATGTTGGCCGAATCTAATTTCCCCTACATTTCCTTTATGTTTTCCCACATAACCTTTCAATCCTCCATCGGAGGTAGTCCGGCCGCAACCTCTGGGACAATGTAATTTTCGATCCATGCTCGAACTAACCGATTGCATTTTCTCCAATGGCGCGCTAAACGGTCGGCGGTTGGAACAGAGACGATTCCATCGAGGAAACCATCCTTGTCCTTCGTCACCAGAATTCCCGAGACCATATTGAGTAGTTATCGGGATCGGAGAGTTGCTGGTTGATGAGTCGAAGTTCTGCCGTCGAGATGTATAAAGGGTCCCGGGCTCCGGGCGACTTCTTGCAGCGGAGATTTGTCAAGGGAGGAATTCGAGTTGGAAAATGGGGTAGGGATTTGTTCCCTGACCCGATGCACTCGATTCATGTGATTGATCTGGGTGGAACCATCCTAGACCAAGAGTTGGGCTTGCCCGGATAATGGCTGGAGGGCTCTCCCTAGGCTGGGTATTTTCGTCGTGGGCTTGATTTGTTGGCCTTTGAGGAATGAACCATGGGTAAGGTCTCGTTTGGACAGGGAGCCATTGGATGGACTGGCCTAGAACGAGCTGCCCCTGATTAGGCTGGGCCTGAAAAGGAACCCATGAAATGGGTTGTGTCTGAGCCTCAGAGCTCTAGTTCACACCTATGGATTGTGTCTGGGTTTCAGAACTCTTGTTCATCATACCTTCGACAGAATGAAGGTAAATGCTTTTTTGGGCAAGAGATTTATGGAGTCTGGTTGTCTTCGGAAGATGGTTATTCCTCAGCATGATATCGGTAAGAAAGTGAATTAGTTTGTGTTTAGTGGTTCAAAAACTTGATTCCTACACTGGAGTGCTAATCTTGTTTTTCAGGCTAGTATTTCCTACAACAACGAAGATGCAAAAGAATCGAGGTCAATTAGAAGAATGCGGAAGTTAAGTCAGGATCAGAGAGCTTTGGTACTATGATAGAAATTGAAAAATATGGAGAATTTGAGAAAATAATTTTTTTTTTTTTTGTATTCTTCTTATTTGTATTTTTTACATTGTACAAGCTCCTATTTATAGTACCATGAAATGTTAACTAAGGAAATAATAAGCGAAGATACATGGAATCAACTCCCATCTTGGATTGATTTAATTTATATTATTTGATCAATTATAATCCTAGAAAATCTCGGGATGATCAAACATGATCCGTAATTGATCCTCACGTATCTCTAAAATTGATTAATTATTTCAAGCTATATAAACTATTGTTTTCCGAAAAAAAATATATCATTATTCACGAATTAAATGGATGCAAGAAAATTTCGAATCATTCGTGTGATTACCCATCAACCCAATTGCTACCGTCGAGAGAGATCGAGAGAGAGAGAGAGAGAGAGAGAGAGATGGGGGAGGAGAAGGTGAAGGACGAGGCGCTGCAGATGATGGGGATGCTCCAGGTGTTGCCGAGGCTCGTCGTCTTCGATCTCGATTACACTCTCTGGCCCTTCTACTGGTTCGTTGCTCTCTTTTTCAATGTCTTTCACTCTCTCTTTTTCCCTTGTTCTTGCGAATTTTCTGCATTTTGTATTTCCTCCGAAGCCACTTTCATGATTCGTCATCGTCCCATCACAAAGTATCTGCCATGAAATTCTGGACAAAACCCTCCTTTCGAGTCAGTTCGCCATGACTGGACGAGGTGTTCGTAGGATGAATTGGGTTGGTGGCAAATATGTGGAATATCAAGCTCTTGGACGCTAATCTTGTTAAGAGTCTTCGCTTCTGTGGACGTGCAAAAGGTTTGGAAGATGGGCAAAAGTAATTCGATATCAGCATCGGTTGTGACTTGCGAATTAGTTCATTTCGTTATCTTGACTTTCTCCTTCTTTGAATCCTCTGGTGTTTGAGCTTCTTACGATTTGGTGTCTACACCTTTTGTATTTTGTAGCTTATTATTTAATTCTGAATCATTTGTAGCTCGTTGAACTGCACACCCTTTTGCAGCTGGAAGGTCTTTTCTACGTTTCTGTTTTCATTTTTCTTTCTTGGCATTCATTGGCTCTCTTAAGGCCTAAGGGTTCATTTGGAAAGCACAATACAAAGGTTTGGTGAATCCTGAATGCTAGGCTGCCCTTTGTTTTTCATTTGATTCAATGTGCCGTTTGCATTGTGAGTAATATACCTTTTGTAACTTGCTCATTGCGGTTTCTTGTTGACGGCCAGCGAATGTCGCTCGAAACGCGAAATGCCCTCTCTTTACCCCCATGCTAAAGGTATTCTTTATGCCCTGAAAGAGAAGGGGATCGATGTTGCCATTGCTTCCAGATCGCCTACTCCGGATATAGCCAAGACTTTTCTGGAGAAACTTAGCTTAAAGTCGATGTTTGTTGCCCAGGTTGGTGTTTAGAACATACTTGCATCTACTCTATGCCGTCTTCACTGGTGTACACAGTTATTTGAGCATCAAGCAATGCAACCCAGCTCTACATAGTTCACTGTTTTTTGAACTATGTGCCTAAATGGTGATATTTTCTTGGTCAAGCAAGCTAGAGCATTTCATTGATTCATCTGGCATGGGTGATGTATGATCATTACATGACTTTTTTCTCATCGAAGGTTGGACTTGAGAGAGAAATTATCTTAATCTGAGAAACTTAATCATTGACAAATGGGATTAGAAACAGTTACTGAACTGTCTTGCTAAGTGGCGGAAGTTTTTAGTCAACCAGACATGTCACAATATGTAAGAGATCTTGTGAAAGTTAGAGTTGCTATTGGTTGAATGGAGTCCAGCCAATACACATGCGTATCCATCTGGGTATCTAGGACTATATTTCTATGCTTATAGATGAGGAAAATTTCTAGATGCAAGGGGATCCTTGTGTTCTGAAGCTTTCACGTCTTCATGTCCGTTCATTTGATTAGTAGATTATTACACAGATGAACCCAACCCGGAATATGAACCATAAAAGATCGATAATTGGGCATCTCTACTCAAATAAATTTAAGATAGGCTCTATCTATGTTGAGATTAGCCGATTACAACAAACAAGATCGATCATTGAAATTGATATTGAACTGCATGCTGAATCGGTGATTTTTTTTTCTGGTCAGACATAGTACGGCATTTCCACTAATCTGCCAGCCATCTTTGATGCATTATAATTGGCTGGTATCCTTTTCATCAAAGGTCAAACAAATTAAGGGTATATGAAATAACAACATGCCAGTTGTAGCTTTAGGAGAAATGCTTATTTTTTATCCTTCCTATACCAAATCAAGGTGGTCTTGTCAAGCAATCATAGTCCTGTCAATTGTAGCCTTAGGAGAAATTTGAATGATGTTATACTTCCTCTACCAGACAAAGTGGTTTTTTCATGCAGTTGGAGTTTGTTGCTCTGGATGAATATTTGGATTTTTTATAGTCTTTGGTTCACCTTTTCGGATTTTCAAACATTTCTTTAATTGATAGAGCGGAGCAATTGTTATATGCTCAATTTTCTCTTTGCAATTATTCAGGAGATTTTCTCTAGCCGGTCACACAAGACTGAGCATTTTCAGAGAATTCATTCCAGGACAGGGGTGCCGTTCAGCTCAATGCTCTTCTTTGATGATGAGGATAGGAATATTGAAGCGGTAATTCATTAGTTAGACTAAATGTTTATTCCCGTTTTCTGTATCATTTGTAGAGGTAGCATCTGGAACGATAAGTAATTTTCGCTTCTTATGGCTTTTATGGTGAATTTTCTAAAGCACACCAGTTCTTCATGCTTATTTTGAGGAAGTATACCTCTGACTTTTGCAGGTTTCAAAAATGGGAGTGACAAGTATTTTGGTAGGTAACGGCGTAAACCTTGGAGCATTTAGACAAGGGCTAGCAAAGTTTTCTGAAAATTTTAACACAGTTGAGAAGAATAAGCAGAGATGGCGCACAAAGTTCACCAAAGATGCAGATTCATCTGAGAAGAAGTAAAGGTATCGAATGTAAGGTTCTGTCTGGATGGACTCTATTTGGAAGGTACCGAAATGGCGACCAATTATACTTTACAACTGCATCGCAGTGTAAGCTACAATATTCCTTTTACTGATAGAATAAACGAAACCGTGGGCTGAACCCTATTTGATTCCATTAGATGGAAGTTTCTTCCTCCAACAGAAAGTTGAAAGTTGCATATTGAATGGAGGATTATTGAGGTGTGAATTTCCATTGATTACTCACAATGTGGAAGTGCAAACGACTGTGGAGTCATTTTGAGATTCTCAACAACGTTTTCTTACTGTAGATGGTCCTCTCTTTGTTTAAGCTTAAAATGGCGGGGGAGGCAACAACTATTTCTTTCAGTAGTGCCGGCGACAAGCCTCTTGCTCTAATTCTGATAGATAGGTTCTCTTTTGCATATCAACGCGATTTGTTGATCTATAGAAATCTTTGATGGATATACTAAATTTAAGCATTGTAATTCACTTCAACCCTTATTATCAAAAGGGCATAAAAGCTATTTGTTTTGAAAGGGACAGGTTTAAAATTATGAAGCCGTGGTAGGAAGACCACTTTGATCCAATGAGTGCGCGCGGGCGTGCCCATGATTTTCCTTGTCAGCATTTTCGTCGAAGTGCAACGAGCAATCTCTCTCTCTTCTTATGGCCATTCTATCGGAACAGAGGGACAATCTTGTCCTTGAAGCCTTGAAGCCGTACCTACTACTCATTCTATGCGCTTTTACAGCTCCTAGTAAAAATGTAACTTAGAGGTGAACTGGCCTTGTCTTCGTCTTCATCTGCAAACTTATTCATCTTGCTCGTAGAGAAATGTCACTCTGGTGACTTTGATCCCTCGTTCACTACTTGATATGAAGAGCAATGCCTTACAAGGAAGAGCAAATTTGACCAGTCATCAACAAACGTTTAGGAATTTCAAGCAAAGATGAGCTGCTTTACCACACTGGGACTAATCAAAAGTCCCATCAACAGCTAAGAATAATGCAGAGTTCAAATGAATTACAGCCTATGCGAACATTTGAAATTCGGCGACCTCCCTCTTAGCCTGCCAACATCACTACTCTTTGGAGATTCAAAATCCAGTTGAGGAATGTTGACACACATTGCTTCGTAATCGATCGTCCTAGAAAAGAATCAAGAAAGTTTTACTTTACAGAAGCCATACAACTGCCAAACACCACTTGACAAAAGTTTAAGAAGAACGATACTATCGCCGCAGTAAGACAAGTACAAAGATAAAGCAACACTCATGAGAATCGGGTCAGAAGGTCCACAAAGATCGTTTTCCTTCGTCTTTTGATTGGTACTCCGAGGAGAAGACGTCCCGCTAGTAACTCAATTTAAAGTGCCTTCACACCGTTTCCACAATAAGCAATTGTTCAAGTTCTTCCCTGCGCCGCTCCAGGTCCTACGATGGTATAAGATATGAGTTACAGGCCAAATTCACCATAATAAGCAATAAAGACAGAAAAAGAAACCAAAGGCTATTAATGTGAAATTAGCCAACTGAATCTTGACCCTATTTTGAGCAAGTTCCGCTTCTGAATGCAAGTGCTAGAGGAATTAAGCACTGTAGTGATCATGTATAAGATAAGAAGTGATCATCCGCAAGTGGAAAGACCATATATGATGCCAATGCTACATCTGGTAGCATGATCACAATAACTGCCAGAATGAGCACTAACTAAAACACTGTTTACCTCCAAGTCCTTCGCTGCCTGCTCCCTTGATATTTCTTTCTTCTGTCGAGAACGTTTCAATAAGCCCATGCACAGAATTCCCTGTTCATCAATACCAAAGCAAAAAGATTAAGCATCACTTGATTCCTCGGATCCAAATGCAATGGAAACTACAAAATTGTGTTTATCCAGTCCACCAATAGAATCACATTCTTCATCAGGTGTTATTAAACCATAATTTGGAAAATACGTGATAAGATCAGAAGCTGCAAATACTTGTCATGAGAAATGAAGGGCTTCTGAACTAACTATATTTGGGGAGATATCTCCATCCCATGACACTACGGTCTTCTCGGATTAATTTGAGTTCCACAGAGGAAAAACCAAGGTCAACTTGACAACAATATAATTTCATCTTCAGGCATGCTAAGTGAAGCTACAACTTTGCTGCAAATCATTATTCAGGACCCTCCCACACATGCTCAGGAAAACCTCTGAAGTCATTTCAATATTGGACTTTGAGCATACGATCGCAACCAGTTCAGAGCAATAACCTTACCGAAACAACATATACTGCACCACAAGAAAGGAGCATATAAGCTGCAATATTCTGAAAAAGGACAAGATCTTGCTGCTCGTCAGTGTAGTTTGGGAAAGCTCGTGTCATCACCGCAACACTGGATAAAAAGGGACAACAATTTCATAAGGCAAGGTATATGGATTGTTTAACCCTAAATGTTACAAATATGGTTGTTCCAGGAACTTTCATATCTTAAATCAGGTTATTCAATGCTTGAACCAAAACCATGTTCTAGACTGGACAAAATATCAATTTTAACTTGATCTGTCCGTGACTATATCAACCAGAATTCAAGTACAAAATGCTAGTATTTCATATTCTGATGGTGTGAAATTGATGACTGAAAGTGGGTCAATCTAGTAGGTCCATAAGATGACTCAAAGGAATCAAGAGGAGATAAAAGGAGGAGTCTTTAACAGTACATACAAGATCTGCAGCATGCCCCTCCCAGCCCAATACTCCAATACCTGCAAAACGTTCACCAAATTTGTACATTAGGCAGGGCAGAGAGGGTACAAGCTCCAACAAGAACAAAAACAGAGACTAAGAATACAACGACTCATCTCAAGCATGCTAAGCAGCTAATAAGAACATCGTCAGAGACTGGCAAGTGCAATTCTCTCCAGAAATTTTTGCACATTTATGCTGGGGTGTCCAAAACTACAGTTCAAAATGCATCCAGACGATTCAAAGAGGAAAACCAAAACCAACCTTCCAGAATTTGATGATGAATCCCCACTCCGTCTCGGCGAGCACTACGAAAAACGCTATCACCACCGCGTAACACCGGAATATGCCGTCGAAAACCTAGAGCCGACGACCCGGCACGACGGTTAGATTCAGATAGCAATTAGCAACAGCACTCACACACACATACAGAGAGAGAGAGAGAGAGAGAGAGAGAGAGAGAGAGAGAGAGTACGTCGTATCCGTTCTTGAAGGAGCAGATGGCGGAGAGGACGTTGACGGCGATGCAGAGGACGGCGCAGAGGGAGGTCAGGACGCTGAAGCACCGGCAAACGACCAGGAAATGGTCGGGCCTCGCCCGAATCCTCCTACCACCCGACCCGGAGGCTCTATGCGGCTGTAGCTGCGGGTGCGAGTTCTCTCCCCCCTCTCCCTTTGCTCCGGCGTGTCCCGCCATCTTCCTCTCTCCTCCTCCCGAGAAAATCTTCGCAGCTCCTACGAAGCTCGCGCTCACCTACTTCGAACCATCACCATCCGCCGCGCTTCGTATGTCTCCCACTCTGAATCTCCGCGAGCGATCTTGGGCAGGAGCGCGTGTCGAGCTTCGATCAGGAAGTGAAGAGCTCTCTGGGTGGTGGGGGTGGACGTCTTCCTCCTCGAGCTCAAAGCGAAAAGCCGGATACCTTCACCTGCCATTCAAGGAAGTCAGTTGGAAACGGACACGTCCCGGTCCAGACATTGGGGAAATGGCACGTGGCAGTCGCACACAGGTTCACGAATTTCATTTGAGAGAGCGCACAAAAAAAAAAAACAGAAACGCACTTTACCATTGGCCACGGAAAAAAAGGACACAAATGATCATAAATTTTGGCCCAATATATAACGTCGTTCATAAAATTTTAATTTATTTAATTTGATCGCTAAAGGCAACGATTCTGATTCAAAAAAGTGATTCTGATTAGAATCATATTTTCTGATTCTGTTCTCTGAATGATTTTTAGAGAATTAGAACGAGTTTGGTAACTGCACAAAAATTCTATTTTCGAACAAAAACGCGTTTAGTAACTGCACAAAATTTCTATTCTTGAGAATAACCATGTGGTGAGAATTTTTTTTTAAAAAATTCTTAATCTTTTTCTAAACCTTTTTAAAATGTTTTTTTAACTTTTTTAAATTTTTAAGTTTTTCTTACATTTTTTTTAATTGCCCCATTTTATTTTTTAAATTTTTTTAAATTTTTTTAAATTTTTTGAATTTTATATTTTAAATTTCCCCCCCTTTTTAAAATTTTTATTTTTTTAAAATTTTAAAGCTTATTTTTAAATTTAATTTTTTTTAAAATTAGTTGTTAGTAAATTTTCAAATCCAATTTTAATTTTTTTTAAAGTTCAGAAGTTCGCGTGAAAGCCTACGTGGACTTAATCTTTTTAAAAGAACTGAGACTTTGTTCTTTTTTGTGATTCTCAAAAGTGTTCTTTTTTTTTAGAACCAACTTTTTTTTGTTCTTATTTTTGGTCCAAAACTATTTCTGGGAGCAGAATCAGAATCAGAATCATTTGCGTTACCAAACATGTTTCTGATTTTTTTTTGTTCCGAGAAACAGAATCAGAGAAACAGAAACGTTACTAAGCAGGCCCTAAAATTTTTGTACATGTTTAATCTAGTCACGTACTATATAAAAATGAACATTATTTTTCTTCCATTAATTCAAGGTCATTTATAATTTAGAGACTAAATTAAATATGTACCAAAAGTTCATGAACCATATTGAACAAATTAAAAGTTCATGAACGACATTGCACATCAGAAAAAAATTCAGGAACTACATTGAATAAATTAAAAGTCCAATGACAATATTGCATATTGAGTCAAAATTCATGGACTATGCATATAATTATCCTTAGCCAAATGTTACATGAATTATCGTCGTGTCCCAAATTCTGAAGATGTCATTTTCTTTCCGGAAAATAAAGCACGTGAAATCGAGAGTCCGCGAGTTCCATTTGAGTAGTAATCGATATCTTACGATTTTTTCTTCCTTCTTTTACCCTTTTAGCTATACTAGTAATACGTGCATTGCATTGCACGTTAATGGAAGTTGTTCTATGTCTTTTGCAAGCAGTCGGGAAAGGAAATTACTTAGCTAACCGTCCCCCATATTCAGACGGTGGGATGGTCAGCTATTGACCACAAATTTCGGTTGTGGAAACCGGATCACTTGCTGATCCGTTTTCCACAAGCCTTTTTTTTTTTTTTTTTTACTTTTATGTCTTTTTATTGAAAGCTCAAATTAGAAGATAAAATCATAAAAGGCCCACACAATTAAGGTTCTAATGAAACATATCCAATTAATAATATTCAAATAATAAGTTGCAACTTTAAAAATAGTAGTTATTATTCTCCGGCCAAATAAAAATATTACGTGGATATTGTTCCCAAAATTACAAAAAAAAATCAAAATTACAAAAAAATACTTAATAACTCAAAAAAAGAGGAACATAATTTTGACTCGATATTGAATCAACACTTGAAATGTTGGCTTCGCAACTAATAGCGAAATCATTGTGCAATAAAATGGCTTCTCATTCCTTTCGCCCAAATCAAATTGCTCCAGAAGGACTCTCCGGTGACCTAAAATTAAAACCAGTAATATCGATTATGCACAAAACAAATGAAGTAAAGAAAAACACAAAATAAGAATTATGAATGAGTAAAGAAAAAATTTTACCCCGTTGATCCAAATATTGTAGATGAAGATGTGCAGATGTGCGGGGAACTAAAACATCACATGAGTCAAAGCTAAAGTCAAAAAGAAAATTGATTTCCATCAGTTTTTATACATTACCTAATATAGCATCAATGTTGGGTTCGTTGAGAACATTCACATGACCACGAGACACTTGACCCTATATCATTTCACATAAATAAAAAGTCAATTTATAGTAAGGTACTTTATTTTAAAACAAAAATATAACAAGTACCAGCAATGATTGAAAACGCCCGATTCTTTCTTGATTGCAAATCAAATTTTGAGCATAGGTACGGTGACTCGTTTGGTTCGGATTCCCAGTAGTGTGAAAATTAATGAAATTCCTCGTACCCTCGTCCTGGCATATTGCATTAGTTAATTCAACTGGCAAGCGTTAAGACATATATTTTCAAATAATTCTACATAATTATTGAAAAATAGTTTGGAAACATCATACCGTATGATCCAGATTCACTCGAGACCCAACACGCATCAAGTGATCAGGGATTGTTTTCTTCTACAAGAAAGTTCAGATGCATTAGTTTAACAAACTATTATGAAATTGAAAAAAAAAATATGAGAAAATTACATCGTGTTAATTAGAATTATTAGTGAAAAAAATATTTAACAAACTACTTGATTGTGTGGGCCCTTTTATGATTTTATCTTCTAATTTGAGCTTTCAATAAAAAGACATAAAGTAAAAAAAGAAAAAGAAAAAAGGGAAAGTGGGAGTCAAAATTGTGGAAACCGGATCAGCAAGTCCGATTTCCACAAAAGAAATTTGTGGTCAATAGCTGATCATCCCACTGTCTGAATATGGGGGACGGTCAACTTAGCCAAATCCATCGGGAAATAATTGGGTCGAAGTGATGGATCATGCGTCTTGAAAGATTTACCAGAAAGAGGAATTGAAAATCTCATTACCCACTTACTATTTCGAAGAAAAAAAAAGAATGTAATCTAGGTTATTTTTCAATATGCAAGGAATTTTGTCCATTCATAATTTCTGTCATTGTGAACAAATTGTAGATCTCTTGCGACTAATTAATCTGTCACCAGAAGCCTTAATTTGGCCGCTACAAATGCAAGCGACCAAATCTTTTGTCGCTAGAAATTGGTGGTAAGAAGTCGACCGGAAAAGATTTTAGCAACCAAACACATTATTCGCCTTAAATTGCAGTATATCGGTATAATTACCATAAAAAAAATTAACGAATCGATAAATCTTTGATTCCCGCAATGCGCGGGGGCTTCTTTAATTTCTCACCACGATTCGTCTTTTTATTTGAAGATCACTAAAAATTTGTATGTAGTTAATAGCGTTGTCAAAATGGGTTAGAGACCCATATTTTAAGCCATATTTATGAAAGTGAGTCATATGATCCATAAATGCATCTTCCGATGGACCTCCTTGATCTCCGCCTGCTTTTACCAGACCCTCAAAGTGAAGCGGAAGCCCCAGCTTTGACTTCACCGCCTCCGGTAGGCCATGCGATTACTCCGTCGGGGAAGCTTGAGGCCTGTGATTTGCCGGCTTTTGATCTTGTAAGGGGCAAACCGTCGAGGCCGCCATCATTAGGGCTGAGGTAGCCGCCGTTGGGTTCAAAACCCTAGCCTTCTCAAGCTTGAACGGCTAGGGTTTTCATTTTATTTTGCAGATTTTTATTTTTTTTTGTTTTTGTTTATTTGATTTTGAAGTATTGTTGGGCCTTTTTATTTGTTTTTCTCAGTGGTTATATGGGTGGGTTTTAGTTATATTTGGATTGGGTTAGGTATGAGTCATTTAAATTGGTTAGTAAGCAAATAGGTCAATGTGAGTTAAATAGGTGAATTTGAATTGAACCCATTTATGACCCACCCAAACCCGACCCAACTCATCCATTTACCACCTCTAGTAGTTAATCATATAATTAACTATACTCATACATGACTAACAACTTTTACATAAGCTAAAGTAGCTTTAAATATGTTCATTTGTCGATAATTTCTCTTTTTCAGAGCAGTAGAGTGGTGAGTTTCAAGAAGAAAAAAAAAACAAAATGGAAAGTGGTAATAAAGTGAAAAGTGAACACACACTATGACCAAAAAAACAAAAACAAAAACACGCACACACTCATATAAATATATATTCGACTTTTTCCATGTGTCACCTTTTAAAGGTAGAATTTCCATAAAGTTACAAATATAAAACATGTATAGTAGAGATTGCCATGTAATCCCTCGTTAGATATATGCTAACAAAAACAAGCGTTTGTCATTGCTAATCTACTGAAGTATCTCAACAGCTTATCACAACTTTGGCACTACCCAAGGAAAATAAAATAAATAAGTTAAATACCTATTTAACATCATTTTTTTTCTTTCTGGAAAGTCTGTCTTTCCCGAAATTAGTTCAAAAAATTAGACGTGAGCGATTTCAGGATCGGTCCAAGTTCCACTTAGAACCTGGAACCTATCCGTTTGAATCGATTATTTAATTTTTGGAACTTAGAACCTACCATGCATGCCTAGGAACCTGGAACCTACCCGCCACAGGTTCCATGGTCGCTTTTAGGGTCTACTCAGGTTCCACATATATTCTTAATTGAACGATTATAGTAAATATTTATTTCAATGACCACCATTTATTGTTACAATCTTTTACCTCTAATGACCATCATTTACTGTTACAATCTTTCACCTCAAATGACCACCATTTGCTGCAACTCATATTTAGATACACGAAGAATATGAAACATTAACAAAGTAAAAGTCTCAATCATGGATATAACCGAAAAAGAAAGCTCGGACTAGTAGTTCCAAATTACACACTCATCATGACGCCATGGAATATTACAGAATCGCACGAAGACATAGAACAGAAAGACCATAAAGACATGTTCCAAGTTCCAATTTTTTAAATCTAAAACCCACCTGTCGAAACTGATTTTTAATTTTTGGAACCTAGAACCTACCCTATATACCCTAAAACCCGAAATCGAATCGCTTCCCACTTGTTAGGTTCCCACCGATCCAGTTCCGGGTCCCCAATCTTTGAAAAGTGCAATAACTCCTACATTATATTCAAAAGTGTGATTTACGGATATCACACAAGAATTTTTTTTACCTTATGTGGACGATTTTAAATATGGTCTATGGAAGGACTTGATTGTATTTTTATTTTTTTTTAAGATTTAAAACTTGAGAAACCCATTGATAGGTTTTTGAGATGGTAAGAGTTAAAAGAAAATGAGAAGAAAACAACATAAGTGCCAAAAGTTGTGTATGACGCTCACTTTATTGCCAAAAGTTTTCGCCGGGTCACTTAGATGGTGCATGACAACCATTCTGTTCTAGAAATAGATTTCTAGCTACAAATAGATTTTTCTATTTCTATTTCTGGATAATTTTTTGAGCAAAAAAAATGCGTTTGATAATGACATAAAATTTGTTATCCTAGAACAGAAGTTCGTTTGACAACAGTTGAAAATTTCTACTTCTAGAAATTATTATATACTATTTACAAATAAAAAATTATTATTTATTTTTTACTCTGGTGGTGGTCGGCCGTGGCCGGCTGCGGTGGCTGGCGGTGGCGGTCGGCGGTGAGGTGGGGGGCGACAGCGGGTACTTGAGAAAAAGTGAGGGGTTATTATTTCTGATTTTTGTTTCTCTGAGAAGCTAAAAATTTTTGTTTATGATTTCTCTTCCAAATCCATTTCTGGAACAATTTTTTGTTCCAGAAATAGAAAAATAGAATTACATTACCAAATGAGTTTCTATTCTAAACATGTTCCAGAAATAGATTTGGAACAGAAACAGAGAAGTAGAATGGTTGTCATGCACCCCCTTAGTGCCAAATAAGAGAAAAAAACGATCACTCAAGTGCATCTGGCAAGATATTCTGGCCAAAATTAATACGTGGCATTTTATAATTAAAGTGTTTAATATGAAGTGGCATTTTTTTTATAAAAAAAAATTATGTCCACTTAGACTTCTAAATTTTAAAAAAAATTAAAAAATTAAAATTAGATTTAAAATTAGCTAAAAACTAATTTTTTTAAATACAAATCTTATTTACAATAAATTGAAAAATGAGCTCAAAAATTTAACAAAGAAAGCTATACAAAAATGTGGGGGGGGGGGGAGGGGGGGGAAGCAAGCGGCGAGGGTGGGGCATGGCCAACGGGGGTCGCCGAGACGGCGAGAGCCTGTAGGCCTTCTCCCAAATCTAGGCGGGGTCATGGCCCTTTGGCTGAGGGCCGGCGACCCTCCCCTAGGCCGGCGATGGTGGGGTGGCGGCGCCTGGTTCCCCCCCCCCCCCCCCCCTCGATTTTTATTTCTATTTTTAAATTTTTTTGTTATTTTTTTAACCTTATTTTTCAATTTGTTTTAAAAAAAATGTATGTTAAAAAAAGTTAGTTAAATTTTATTTTTTTTAATATAATTTACATACAAATTGTATTAAAAATTGAATTTGAACCAAAATGACGTCATCTTAACCACGTCATTAGGAGGGAGAAAATATGAAAAAGCATCAGCATTTTCCGTTATTCCAAATGGACGCGGTTAATAGAAGGATTCAATTGCATCAATTTGACAAGTTTTAAGACTTAATAACAATTTTTTGTAAATTTTAGGACTCAATTTCACTTTTGTGACAAATTTTAAGACCTCTATTACACATGTCCTTTTTTTATAATGCTCATCTTTTTATTTTTCTAAACTAATGAAGCTTGTATTTTTTATTTATTAATATATTTTTTCAAATTTTCACTTTTTTTATTGCTGACTGGACTGAATATTGGATTTCAAAAATCCCACAAGAGCTGCTATGCTTTGACATAAAAGAGCATTGTGAACTAATCAGATGTGATCAGTCTCATCTGTGTAAGGACAGGAATTCCTCTTCCCCATGGAACTCCCTACTGAAACATTTCTAGAAACTCGAGTCTTATTTTCTCTTCTTCTTTCCGTGAAGCTTCCTCTCGTTCTTCTTCTTGCAGCCAACTCCCTCTTATTCAAAATTATTCTTCCCTTAGGCCCTTTTATGAACTATGTACAGATGGGTTGAGCGAACCTCCTGCGATCCACTCAGCTTCAGATATTAAAAAAAAAAAACATCACGTCGGATTTTTGTCCAAGCAGATCAGAATTGGCACTTAACTTCGTTTTTCAAAAAATTTGGCACTAAAGTTATCCAAACGAAACTTTTGAAACTGAAGTGAGCGCCGTGCACAATTTTTGGCACTCCTAGTGCTTCTCCCAAAGAAAATGAGGAGGTCAAGAAGAAAGAGTGGTTAAGGCAAGAAGAAAGACCAACTTTATCCCACAAATGCAAGATGTCCAATATATCACTCAAACGTGCAAACTAAAAATGCACATAAAACCCTTGAAGAAAGGTCAATTATATGGACATCTCTCAACAATGGATTTTTCATTATAAGCGCCTCTATAAAAGAGAGATTTCAAAAGGAAAATCATCACAGGAAAAGGAAAACAAGAAAGACATGCTAGGCAAATATGAAGACGGGGAGACAATGAAAAACTAGATGCTTTGAGAAGAAGACTGCCATCCACAAACAGTGAAGACATCATCAGGGACTGCATAAAAATTCAATAACATAGATCTCGTGATGCCTTAAACGCATCTAAACACCCTTCTCATGCGTCATAAACATCCCATCTTCATTTACATTCGGGATCATGACGTTAGATGTCGGAGACAAGAACTAGGTATGCGAAAAATTTAGGTCAGTAAGGCAAAGACTGAAGATAATCCATGAAGAGGAAACCTTGAAAAGCCTTCGCTCCATGAGTGTCCTTGTTACATGCTTACTTCCTCAGCCTGGAATCTATATTGGTCAAGGACGAGCATGTATATTGCTCACCGAAAAGTGGTCAGAATACCGAGAAACCTCTAGCATGACATTAAGGAAGTAGCGCAATAGTGAAGGAGACTTCATCATCAGCATATGCTTCTTTTTCCCCTTTTAACAATAGTCTTACGGCCATCTGAGCACTTAAGAAGCATTCTCCCTCTGTGATTCACTCCACAGGCAAATCGCCCATGGCTGTTGTAACCAGCTGGAAAATAGCAGCACTTTCAGCGGATGTCTACCAAAAGACAAGCGCATACAAAAAGTATATGCCATATCATTGAACAAACACATTAATGAAAAATGCTGTATCGAGATTTTGGAAACCGGATCCACTGCAGCAGCAAGGAAAGGGGGATTAAGGGTTCACATGTGTGCCACTAATCATACTTGAAAGTAAACCAACAATAGAACTTTTCAGAACTCTTATCAACATCAGCAGATATGAAAGGGCTGATTTCATAGGTACAATTACTGCATGGTTATGCCAAAGGAAATGCCTGATATTTTGGATTTTCAGAGGAAGGGATAGTGGTACGAAGATCTCCTCGAGCAAAAACTGTCTATGTACCCGGCAAAGGATTGAAGTGTCATCTTCATGGTAAAAGTTAATTGGTAACCTACAACAAATAAGCTACCATGTCCAACACATTCACTGGATAGAGAACTAAATGCAGCTTCATACCAGCAAACCCACTAAACCTCAAGTAAGGAAGAACTTACTCCATGCCTGGAGAAAATGGTAGCACGCTCAGATGCTATGTACAATGAGAGTCTAATCCTGAAGCTTTAGCCGGTTAAAGAACACCAAGAAGTGATACTCAGGGGCCCAATAGACAAACCCAACAACAGGCCCCCCTTTAATGTACTGCACGGATAGACATCATATTGTTAGGAGACTTTAAGGAATTGAAGATCCAGTGACCTGAACAAGATGGTGAAGACTATTAGACACACTAACCTTTCCGTCCAAAATAACCAGCTCACCATCCACCCATCTTGGATTTTGAAATCCACGTTCAGCAAGCCTTCCCTGGCCTTTATATCTAGCAATCTGAATAGTCATAAGATCAGCAGCTTTTCAATCTATTTGACAAGAGGTGATGAAAAATGAGGAGTTGAGTAGAGTAGCAGTTCAGATCTTAAAATAAACTATACCACTCCAAGTTCTTCTGGAATGATCCCTTTATGTGGAAGCTGATATCTTTTACCAATCTTAGCACGGAACGCCACCTGTTCAAGGAAGAGAATACATTGTAAATTAAACAATCCTAGGAAAAGCTAATCATACATTAAAATTAATTAGATAATCTTAGGAAAAGCTGTCAACCCAACCACAGTAGCAATAGCTACGACATAAATTTATGAGCCATTGAAAATTATTAACAAAAAGCAGGCAATTATTTCAACTTTATAGCCAGCCAATATAGAAGCAAACCGTTTTCGCAAACCTTTTTCGTTGTTGAAAATGGATGGTGGGGCCAATTACTGAAAAACCTATCTAGACTAGCTTTATTTGACTTTGATGCACAGTCATCCTTCATGATTTTATGGGCTATCATTATCTCAGTTATGCAAACTTAATACACGATCTTAACATGAAAGGTGATTACCTTTCCAGCTGGCACATAGCGATCTCCTGTGAGTTTTAAGGCTTCAACGTACTCATAAAACTCGAGTTCTTTTCGATCCTTGGTCTGGCCATCCTCTCGCCACTGTCCAAACTTACGTCTCAAATGAATGACCTCTGAGGAGTAAATTCCATGTGCACCAATGTACAGTCCTGACAAATAAGATTGTATAGGGATATCATTTATTTTCAATGCAAGTAAAATTGGGAAGGCAGTAATGTTTTGACCATGAATGACCATCCATACTAGATAGCAAGAAGCAAAGTACCATTTAGAGGATCAAAAGAAGTTGGTATTTCAATGCGATTAAAAGTCGTTGATCCAGAAAGGGATCTGTGATTTTGAGCTTGGCTAAGAGTGAGGCTTATCAATTCACCAACATCTTTTAGGACCTGGACCATTGAAAAGCAAAATAACAATATATTCAAACCTCCAGAACCAAAAAGAAAGAAGAAATTTAGGATGGATTACTCAAATTAAGAGTAAAAATTTTACACGACCTTCATTGGTATCTTCTCCCCACCAATGAACTTGGCAAGATCAAGCATAACTTGGTCAATACTACGACCACTCCGGAACTTAGCTTCCCTACCTGCGGAAGACTGTTTCCTGCCACTGGAGTCCTTTCCACTGACATCCTTAATCATCGAAAAAGAAAATGAAGAACAACCCTTTTTCTCTAGGATTGCTGGCAGTCGAAGTAAGTCTTTTGTAGGGACATTGGTAGAAAGTTTTTGCACAAGGCCACCAACAACAACTTTAACCGCAAACTCATTTTGCCCTCCACTTTCAATAACTCCAGGAATCATATCCATTTCCATCTCATCTCTCTCTTGATCACTTTCACTCTTAACTTCATCTTCAGCTTCTAAATCTTCAGTGTCCACATCATCTTCTTCCTCTTCATCCTCCATCATCTGCTCAATCACCTTAGCTATGAGGTCCTTGTCAACTTTCCCTGGTGCTGTCACTTTCATAACCTTGACCCTAACACCAGGAATCATATCTTTCAGAATATTCTGAAAACCAGGAAGTTGCTCGGAAAGATCAGAACCATCTTCCCTGCCACTACCATCCTCATCATCTTCGGTAGTGGCAATGACTACATCATTTTTTCCCTCAATTGAGTCTGCTGGATTAGTATTGCTTTCAGTAACAGATACCACAGAGCCTATAGGAGGTTCTTGAATAACTTCCCTCCGCTTTAAGTACACAGCCTGAAAACCAGGTGAATACCCTTAAAACACACATGCAAAATCAAGTGTCACAGTCTAGCTGCAGAAAATACTCCACATACTCAACTTACTACGATACGAAAGCTTCAAAAGTGGAGTCAGGCATGAATTTCATCTTTCAAGTGAAAACACAAACCCAATGCACATGTAGGCATGAAAGAAAACATATCCTAAGGACAAATGCAGAGGCATGTCCACGAATCCAGGCAGTTATGCTATTTACCACAATTGATGGAATACAAGCAGAGCATATACGGCATTTGCATAAACAGAGATGCCCAACAAGATAAATAAAGCAATTGCCAAGTATCCTTATTCAAGTGTTAATAGAGGATGTCAAAGGAATTTCGCCCAACGCCATCAAAAGAAAATTATGAGCAGTTTTTTCCATTATGTCTAACTGTCATGTCGCTTGGGGAATTTCCGACAACATTTAAAATAGTTGATTGTACTCAACAAAATATGACTGTTTTGATAAGTCCTCTCAGGCATATATAACAACAAAACATATCCTCAGGTTGTCTATTTACTAGCAATGACATTGTCCACACACCACAATTAATATATCCAGATAAATCTAGCTATTTCTGTTCTGTTAACGTCAGTATTTCCACTGAACATCACACACTGCGTCCATAAGACATATCCAGATAATATTTGCTCAAACAAGCTTATTTTTGACATGTTAGGAGGCAGAGCATCCATAAAGATCTCTAGCAAGGTTATAAAACTTTAAGAATTTATGATCAAATTATAATGACCTCCACCCCCCCACCCCCACACAAAAGAAAAAAAAAACCAAAACCTAGCTTATGGTCCGTTTGTTTGAAGGAGAACCGTTTTTGGGAAATTATTTTCCAACTTTCCAATGTTTGAATGACGGAAAACTAATCGACTTACGGAAAACGTTTTATGGCCTGAAAACAATAAGCTTAGATTGGGGGAAAATGACTTCCTCTTCTAGCAAGAACGAAATTGGGGGAAAATTACTTCCTCTTGTAGCAAGAACGAAATTATTCTCTAAACCACCAAACAAATGAAAACTAACCATTTTCCTTGAAAATAATTTCGATGGAAAATATTTTCTATTAGTAGGAAAAGCGATCTTGACAACCTTTTGGATTCCAATAGCAAGACATTACAACATCAAAGCAAAGAAAATGGCACCAAAATTCTGCGTTTGCCCAAGCATGCCAAGGTACAGTGCACAGAGACACAGAAAGAAAGAGAGAGAGATTCAAATGAAGAACATTTGAAAAGAACTGTCACGAAGAGCACATTATCTTGATCTGATGACAAACACCCAGGCGACAGATATACCTAAAAGGAAAAGATATACCTGTTGCCGGTATTCGCCTTTCTTGTCTACCTTCAAGAAAACTTCAAACAAAGGAACACCACCTGCAGCTGTCACAAGTTGCCTGAAAAAATACAATATTCAGCACAGACCATGAGGTTCCAAAACAAAGAATTTCACCAATAAACCAGCAGAATATAGTGTGAAAATTTTCTCTTTAACGCGCCCCCCCCCCCCCCCCACACACACACACACACACACAAACACTCCAAAAACAACAAAAAAAAAGAAAAAGAAAGAAACCAAAAACAGAGACTGCTTCCAGTCAAGTAGGTGCGCTCCAGAGCTACAGCTGGCAGCTGGAACCCACAAGCAAACTGCTTCATATCTAGTATAAATCAACAAAATGAGCCAACATGGAGCTCAATGTTGATTAGCCATCCCTTTTTATCATAGTAGTTGATTAGGCAAATAGAAATATACAAATGCAGACAATTTGTCATCTACAGAATATTTCCTCATAGTCATGGATACTGCAAGGCGAACTACCACTGGGAAATCTATCCTTTTTATTTGGTGTTTCATTTTGCACAATTATAAAAGGCATGACAAGATGTTAGTTGACAATACTTTTCACACGGAATGTATCAGTTACAGGACCTTTAGATGAATGGTAGTTGACACTAAATATTACAGGGCTCTTTTTTGCAACTTAGGGCCTGTTTGGTGACAATTCTGTTTCCGAGAACAATTTGAGCAGAAATGATTTTTTATAATTCTGTTCCTGAGAACAAAGAAGTAGATTTTTTTTGCTTCTCATTTTTGTTCCAAATCTGTTCCTTGGCCACTGATCTATTCTTGGGAGCAGAAAAATTAACTGACGTTACCAAACAGATTACTGTTCTTTTTATGTTCCCGGGAACAAAAGATCAGGAACCAAAGAAGTAGGGGCATTACCAAACAGGCCCTTAGTTTTGACATACAAAAGAAACACTTCCAGCATAGATTCCTCTCCTAGTAGACTTTACACATGCAAGCAGCGATGGCACCAGAGTGCATCACAACAGTATAATCTAAAGCTCTCATTTAAACCTGTGTATGAGCTCACATAAATACAGGACTGTTTAAGCATATTCAAGGGGAGAAATATAGACATAGTTCGGATAAAAAATAGGTATTCAACATGTTGCATTCAAAATAGTACTAGATACAGCCGTCAGCACGTTTTTCACATAGAATCATAATCAGACCTAACCTAATCTAACAAGACCATGAAGACATAGTGGAACGTGGACATTGACCCTACTGTTGACCAAAGCATTCTTGACAATTTAGGCATCATCACAATGGTTGACATTCCCTAGAAAGTTGGTGGACGAACACTACCCTCAAGGATAAAGGCACAAACTGTCTCAACTCAACAGATTATGACAAGTTGGAGACACTCAAAAAGATTAATATCAGAGACTACTGACCTCTCAGCTTTGTAGGAAGCAGTTATAAACTCATTGCTAAGTTTCTTGATAATTTGCTCAAGCCTGTCGCTCTTAAATTAGTTTCAGCATCTCACACACTTATCTCCCAGGTAGGGAAATTCTTGATTCTGTTATAATTGCTAATGATTGCCAATATAGCCGCTTCAAATCGTCTTTTCCAGGCATCATATACATTCCATTCTCTCTTCGGGGAGAAATGGATTAAACAGGTCTCTCTCTCTCTCTCTCTCTCTCTCTCTCTCTCTCTCTCTCTCTCTCTCTCTCTCACGCTCGAGCGCGCGCACAGACACGAGAAACTCCCTTTCTCTAAATAGAGGTAAGGGACTAGTCAAAGAGGACTGGAATGACAGGACTATAGTTGCCTTTACTTGACTCTACCACCACTGGCGAAACAAAATTGTGAAACCTATCTATATGTATATAATTTAACAATGTGGCTCAAATAGAACTTAACCGACAAAATGATACATTGCAAACGTTAGAGTCTTACGCCCGAGAAAGCCTCAACTTGGCCTGTGGATTATTTTTAAATTCAAATAGTTCTTCACTTGGTATCAGAAAAAATTCGCATGTGATGACTTTGTTGTTAGAAAATAATATCTTCAGTTATACGAGCTTACCGAGGACTGTAACTCCTTGCCACATATCTTCCATGCTCTGCAGTAACACGAATTATTATACCATAAGGATCATATGTTTCATTTGATGTCCCAGCCCACCATCCCACCTATAGGCAAAAACCATGAAAAATCAAAGAACATAATGCCATGAGGATGCAAGTATAATGTATTAAATGCTTCATCAGACTCGATAGTAATCCAAACCAAGGTAAGCTGACAGTTAATCAACAAAAAAATACAATGCAAAGTCTAACTTCTTCCATTGCTATCAACATGTAGAATCTTGGGCACTCCAAGAATTTGTAATTGCAAAAAGGTTTGGATTGTTCACAGTATTGAATCTCAACACATGGTTCAGCATACAGAGGCTCGGGCAATGAGTTGAAGGCAAAAGGAATATTTTGTTGAAGCATAAAAAAACAACTAGCACCAAGGAAAGTGAAAGTTTGGCCTTAGCCACCAACTGCTTCAACTGGAATCCCTTAATCTCAACCATAGCGCCATTTTCATTATTTGGTTTTTTTCACTAGATTCTTTTGTGTGATTTTACTCATCCTCTCTAGTCAATTAGAAAATTATAGGGCTACAGTTCCGCTTCACTTCAATTATTGCCTGAAGTGAAAATGGAAAAACTCGATAATAAAATGCCCAAGAGCTCAATCTTCTTAGAAGCTTCATCCCTAGTTATTTCCTTTCCATGATACTATTACTAATCTCCTCAGCAACATCTCATTATCCAGTCTTGCTGTTTTTCTTAGTTGTTCAACAGAGTTCATCTCAGGAACTACGATGAGGTGATAATGGATTATGGCACCAGAATTTTTTTTCAATATTTTAGAAAAGGAACACAATGATCACTATAGACAGAGATTCATCAAACGAGATACAAAGCACAATCATAAACTATCACAATAAATGTAAAATCATAAACCATCACAATATATAAACAGATACATCCAGAATGATTATGTAACAAATGTAACCATTTCCCAAACTCCAGCATGCACTTCTAGGAGTACTATAGGGTATAGCACCTAGAATAAGCAAAAGCATGTACCAAAGAAACCTACCAATCCAGCACCAGCATTATCTCGCATAAAAGCAGCATCCTGATAACGTTCTTCATTTATGGCACTCTGAAATTCCAAACAGTAAACAAGAGACAACAAAATGTTAGTGCTGGAGAATAATGATATCAACAAATGATTCAGGGCAGGGGAGTCCAAGTTCCTACTTTCAGGTAAGACATCACTCTGCCAACAGTGTCACCGGTGGATGCCGCTGCAATTGCCACCTTAAGCCTCCCAGCTTCTTCATAATCCTCTTTAAGCACAGCATTACTTAATTGTGACTGTTAAAACAATGAAAAATTTAAAAATTGACTAACATTTAGGATAAACATGGTTAAGTATAAACTAACTAAATCATTCAAGAAAAAACAATCCGGAGTAGGAGACATGTTTCTAATACGGCCTCCAGGTTCAGTCAACTCAGGACGTCTCTATTTCTTCTACCACCCTCTCGTCATTTCAGATGTCCATATAGTACAGTAAGTAGTAAATTGTTATGTTAAATATGTCACGAGGGACTCTCTAGGAAAGATAATATTTTTTTCACTCTAGTGAATAGACAAATTCATAATTCCTGCATACTTTCCAGCTTCTCATAGTCATACTTTCTGGTATTTTGTCAACATGCAATTGACATCTTATTATCAAACTATAAATATGACAAAACGAATTCTAGCCCTTAGCAAATCACACTTCCTGATAGTTTCGCCATGCCATTGCCATGACATGGATTATTGTTCATAGTCTCACAAACTTCACCAGTTTCTAAGTTCTTCCATATATTGAGGATACTTATGTCCTCCTCGTTCCTCCACAATAAAACACTCCTTCACCATATGTCCTGATGACCCTTTGGGGGTAGCATACAACTGTATCAGGTTGCCAAAAAATTGACAGCTAAAGCCTCCTTCGGCAGGTGAAGTTTGTTCCCATTGAAGTGGTTATCTTAGAATCACCACCAAAGACATGTCTAGGCTCTTTTCATGGGTTCAAAGTATCTGATCAGTGTAAATCAGATGCTCATAAAGCGAAGGCAACAAAAACGATTAGGGCAACCGCGTTCAAATTGCAAAGCTTCCTCCTTTCTGTTTTTCTTTTTTTTCCAAACTTAAACTACTGCATTTCAACGAATTAGTCGACTCAGTGAAGAGATGCCATTTAATACACAGCAGCCCCATTAGAACTTTAACAAGTAAGTCATCTTATCAAACATAAAAAATCCAAAACAGACAGCAGAAAATTTAACCAATTACCCAGATTACACTTTCAAAAAGAAAATACCTTTATAATATACACATGGTTTCTCAAAAAGCACAAAGATACAAAGAGGAAAGAACTGGAACGCTGATAACAAGGCACCTTCAATATCGAAAGCAGACGCTCTTGCCCGTCGATTTCCTCAAAGTGCTGCTTCCACCGATCCCAATCCCAACTCTCGTCCCCATGCCTCTCCTCCGCTCTCTTCCTCTCCCTCCCCACCGAGCCGCCGCCGTCGCGGGCGCCCTCAGGCTCCTTCGCGCGCGCGTTCACGTAGGAATCGAACGTCCTCATCGCGGATTTCACCAGGTCCTGGATGGCCGAGTCCCACCGCCACGGGGCGGAGTCGCCGGGAGGAGAGGGCGCGTCCGAGGGGTTGCTCCGGCAGTGGCAGAGCGCGGAATCGGGAGCCCTGGAGAGCGATTGGGAGGGGAACGCCGACGGCGACGGGGGAGGGCCGACGGACCTCCTCGTGGCCACGCAGGACGAGAATTTCGCGCTCGAGAACATCAATTGGTGCGGGCTCGGAGGCGTCGCCGAAGCCATTGCCCAATGTCCGATGCCTCCCACGCACAAGTTCTAGAGAGAGAGAGGGGGAGAGGGGTTCTAGAGAGAGAGAGCAGGTGGTGGAGGTGGACCAGAAAGTGTTGGTGATGGAGAGAGAGAGAGAGTGATGATGATTCGGGCTGCGTAGTGACCATGGAAGCTTAAAGCCTAAAGGAAATAAGATAAGGATGGTTTTTTCGACATAGGTTCCTTCTGATGATGACGTGGAATTTCTCTGATTTTGTTTTTTTCTTTTCTTTCGGAATATTCAACAACCATGTATTTTATGTTTCGTTGGGTGTGGACAAGATTACCATAAGTTCTTACACATGTATACCGAGGAAATCGAGACGGTGGCATTTTTTGGCAACTATGTTGTCCAAAACATGCATTTTAATGCCTTATTCGTGTACTATACCGACAAAAGATTGGAGGCCAATTCACTTAAAAAGAACCCATTTTAACTCGAGTCCCCGTATTGAATCGAACTTGTTTTCTGTCTCGTAGGAAAGTATCCATTTTTAGCTGGTATTAAAATCTGATCCCGTCACGTTTCCACTGAGCATACGTGGAATGACGCGTCCAATCTTTGGCGACTTCACTGGATGGGAAACTTGATAGGGGCCAAATTTGGGTATCGACCGAAAGTTAGTGACTTTTCATGAGATAATAAAAAGTTTGGGCTAAAATAGAGAAAAAACCAAAAACTAGTGCTTTGTTATGGCACACACAAAATATTGAATCAGAGTTGAGACCCAACCTAAAATTAGTGTTCTTTTACGAGACAAGAAAAAACACTAAACAAAAAGCGAGACCTGACCTATAAAGTTAGCGTTCTTTTATGGGAATTAGGCCAAAGGTACGATGTAATTATAAATTTTTATACATATACCTGTTTGGCTTGTGTCATAATCTTATTAGGACTACTTGGGTCGACATTGGGATTGAGATTATTTACATAAGAATGAATAGTTAATAACGATAAATGGAGATGAATTCATTTAAATGCTATTTACCAATCTATACATAATACTAATAGGACCACGAAAACTCATTGGTATAATAGATAGAACAACCAAACCGGTACTTTAACCGGTTCGCATGTCGACTTGGGTCAGATGAACATCCCGGCCCAACTGGGAGAGAAATGGGCTCATCCTTTGTCGACGTCGAGGATAAAACGTTAACGTGCCCTCCACCTTGTCCACAACTTCTCTCTCTCTCTCTCTCTCTCTCGCTCGCAGAGCAACGACGATGGCGGTTTGCTACTCTCCCGCCATACACCTTCAAATCGGAGGTACTTCGTGGTTCTCACCTGTTCTGCTAACGCAAATTGGGTCCTTTATTATCTTTACCTTCCTTCGCGCTTAATTTGAATGGATCTTGAGTAATTTTTTTCCCCCCCAAATCTTGGTAGGGTGTCGTCGTCCTCTGGTGACCCAACCATTGAAGCTCCACTCGACTGTGAGTCTTCTTCACCTAGTACTGGCTATGCTTTGTGGGTAAATCGTAAATAATACTACGGCCTCTTCTTGGATTTGATAAATACCATTTGGTCAATACCCAATGATTTGGAGTGAATTTGACTTCATCCTGTGTGCCAACCACCGATTTTGTTGATGGCCCTCCACATAACACTTTCTCTAACTCTGCAGTCAGCTTAGTGAATCTGCCTATGTACATTTTCTGTTGCTTATTGGTTCTTTGGCTGACTCTGCAAGTCTGGTCTGCTTATGTACACATGCCGTTCGTATACCTAAACTATGGAACAATTTCGCTAACCTAGTTCTTGTTTGTCTGGAAGATTGGCACTGGTCTCTGAAGAATACTTCTATAACCTGGAATATAGTGATTTTGAGCCTGAACAACCAATTGATGACTGTTTGTACTTCATCCAATGTGGCTTTCATTTGGTAATTTACCGTACATAAGCAGGCAGACCCCGAAGATCCCCAGCTCAAAATCTATTGCCTGGAGAAATCTACTTCATTTTAAAGAAGAGAGCACTGCTACGAACAGTTGCATTTTCACACTGTCTGTCTTCATCCAATAGACGAAAATAGAGTCAGTGAGTGCAGCCTCCAAAATTTAACTACCATTACTTACTGTCAGTTTATCTCCACCGATCTCTCGTTGTCTTGGAAAAGGTCTCTTTTTTTAAGCCTAGGAATGTTCAAAATACAAACAAGGAAGGCTTATGTTTTCTGATATGCCATGACCATATGTGATTTGGCTTCTACATAGTCCATAGCAACTCAGATGGTTGTATAGTGTCTTAGTGAATTGGCTTTCTACTTGTGGCAGAGAAGCTTCAAGTGGCACAATGGAAGAAAATCAGGTTTTCAACTTCAGTCAATGAGATGTAGTGCATGTTGGGAGGTTGCAGTACCTTCTAGCGCTGAATTGGTATCATCAAGTTCAGCCACATTGGGGGACCTATTTGATTCTCATGATATCATTAGAAATTTCAAGGTTGATGTTCCGAAAGTTTCTCAGTTCGCCACAGATAACATACATGGATTAGTTATCGCAGATCTGGACCCTGCAACAGCGAAGCTAGCAATTGGGATCCTGAGCCCATTTCTCCCGGCTTTTGCTTTCCTTTTCATCTTGAGAATAGTAATGTCATGGTACCCAAAACTTCCTGTCGGGAAGTTCCCTTATGTAATTGCTTATGCTCCCACGGAACCACTTCTCATACCAACAAGGAAGCTGATCCCTCCCCTCGGCGGAGTTGACGTGACTCCAGTTGTTTGGTTCGGACTGGTCAGCTTTCTGAACGAAATACTAGTGGGTCCACAAGGACTTCTTGTCCTTCTATCTCAGCAAGTCGGCTGATAAATTTTTGTATCATGAGTGTATATGACAATAGATGAATTCTTCGATTCACTCTTCTTGTATTTCTTTTTCCTGGTCTGAGCTATGCTGCTGCCTTTTCTTGTCATGTATGTATTGGCACTAAAACGTGACGTTTTCGAATGGTAGATGCAGCATTTTGATGCCCCACTTTCCGGTGAGCTTTCACTCTCCAAAAGAGCTTTCACTCTCCAAAAACTGGGATCATGGTTACTGTCTCATACAATATTCTTCCGAAGGGAATGAGTGTTAGAATATGCTCAAAAGGGACATATAACAAGGCATGACCCAGCTGGGCCTGCTCAATGTCACAAAGAGGAACTAGACAGGAACCAACTCCACCTCAGGAAGCCTCTAGTCCTCAAGCTTGGTCAGCATGTAATGACTTCTCATGCTATCACTGAGAGTTCCAAGAGCAAGAAACTCTGAAAAGTAAGTTCTCTGAGGGAAGATAAGATGAAACTAGAGGATCTCAAGTGTTTGTGGTTTCTCTTGCAACGCTACAAAGGCTGCGTTTGTTTGTTTGGGGAAAAAATTTATGAAATGATAATCATTTCTCAGGAAAACAGCTTTGTTTTCCTTTGTTTGGTGATATGTGACAAAAAAGTTTGGGAAAATTCTAAATAAGGGCTTGAAATCCTCTCATTTTCTTAAATAAGGGTCTCAAGTGAATATTGTTTCAAATAAGGGTCTAAAGTGGCATAATGTGTTTCAAATAAGGGTCTGAAGTGGCTATAGAGTTTCAAAAAAGGGCCTGAGCTAAAGGGCATTTTTGTCATTTCTCATTTTGATTTTTTGTTTTTTTTCCTATAATTTCCTTTTTCTGTTTTTTAAAATGTTAAAAAAAATAAAAAAAAATAAAAAAAATAGCCCCACAAGCAGGAGGGTTGCCCCTCTCGCCTGTGGTCGCTGGCCCACCGCCGGTGGGGGGTCGGCAAGGGCAGCGAAGGCCGACGAGGTTGCCGATGCCTTGGCAAGGGCCGTCGACCCCCGCCCGGTCTTGGGCGGGGGTCGCCGGCCCTCGCCCAGATTCGGGAGAGCGCCCGACCCTCTCCCTGTTTTGGTGAGGGCCAGTAGGCCCTCGCCTCTGGTCGGCGGGGTTGTCGGCCCTCGCCGAGGTGCCGGCGACCCCGCCAGCCTTCGCCGCCTCCGCCGACCCCCCACTAGTGGTGGGCCGGCGGCCATGGTGGGAGGGGCAACCCTCTCGCCTCTGCACATTGCCTTTTTTTTTTTTTTTTTTTTTTTTTAATTTTTGTTATTTTTAAGGACACAAAAAAAACAATAAAAAATGAAATAAGGAAAATGACGAAAATGCCCTTGAAATTAGGCCCTTTTTTGTGATTTCATGGTCATTTCAGGCTCTTATTTGAAACAACGTTCACTTCAGACCCTTTATTTGAGAAAATGATGACACTTTAGGCCCTTATTTGAAACAAGGTTCACTTTGGGCCTTTATATGAGAAAATGAGAGGACTTCGGGCCCTTCTTTGAAATTTTCCCAAAAAGTTTTAGTATTTGGATCTCTTTTGAAAAATGACTTCAATCTCGTAGCTTTATCTTGAGACAAAAAAAAAATTCGACTTCTTTAATAATATTTTGTTTTTTAATAATATTTTCATTTTTTTATTAATATATTTATTTTTTTGTCCTTTTTTTTTTTTATCTTTTCTAGCCGTCGCTTGCGACCGGCTGCACAAGGTCAAGCCTCGCCGGGCCGGAAATGACGAGGCTTGACCTCCTGTGCTGATCACCTCGACCTTATGTCGCCTATCGCCGACGCTCGGCAACTGACGTAGGAAGAAGAAAAAGAAAAAAATGAAAAAGAGAAGGAAATAAATTAAAATAATATTGATACAAAATAAAAAAAATCGAGATGAGTAATTCCGAAAAGGGTTTTAACTTCGTTAGATTTAGGAATGCACTTTTCTAATTTTATGCATGACTTTTTCATTGACTAAGTCATCTTTGGAGAACCAAACGGGTAAAACTTCAGAAAATTAATTCTCGAAATTCACCGGAGAAGGGCAAGATCTGTGATAACATTGGAACAATCTGACTCGATAATAACGGGCGCCAGCAGTTGCTGTTCAAGACAGAAGCGAATCGCATCTCTGCATACCATGGCTTCAATCTGCTCGGGTTCAGAGGCATTGGCGAACTGGGCAAATCCCCCAACACAACAGCCCTGATCGTTGCGAATAATCCCGGCGATAGCACCGTTAGAGTCTCCAGGGAAAAGGGATCCGTCAACATTTATCTTCGGAGTACCTGCTGGGGGAGGCGTCCACCGAAGAGGTACTGTAGTGCATCCTGATTTGGGGTTTTTGTTACTAGGATTCCAACAGGTGAAATTTGTAACATTTGCAGACGCAGTGCTGATGATGTGCCAAGGATCAGGACGTTGCCGTCGGAATATGAAGCTATTACGGGCCTTCCAGAGTTGCCACAAAGTCTGAGCCACCATTGCCGCGGATGGAGGTCAGCTTTCCAGCATTGTAAGAGCCAATCCTCAATCCTTGTAACCTTCATTGCATCTATGTGTATATTAATCTCTGGGTTTGTCCACACGTGCTTAGTCCAGGAACACAGCAAGAATAAGTGCTCAAGGGTTTCCGGTCGGCGTAAGCAAAGAGAGCATTGTGGGTCAGGTAAGATCCTGCGCTTGCATAAATTAACTGCAGTAGGTAGCGCATCTTGACAGATGCGCCATAAGAAATGTTTGATTCTGGGGGGCACTGCAAGTCTCCATATATGCTGCCATAGTGATGGGGGGCACTGGTAGGATGAAGATGGGTTAGTTCTCGGCTGTACAAGGGTGGTAGCACGAATTTGATGAGAAAAATGTACTAGCCAAGGATTCATTCCATTGGGTGGATGGTGTGACAAGATCAGCAACCCAGTGAGGTTCACCCACTTGTGGTACTCCACCAATAGTGCTAGAGGGTAACCAGCGGTCTGATCTAATGTGAATTTGTGTTCCATCACCCACTTGCCATTGGATATAGGGCGCAATATGTTCTCTTCCAGCTAAGATGCTTTGCCAACCCCACGAGGGTCGACGCCCTTTAGTCGCTTCCCAAAAGCTGGAGTGCGGGAAGTAAAGGCCTTTAAAAAGTGTTGCCCAAAGGCTACAGGGGTTAGAATGCAGCCTCCATGCTGTCTTCCCCAGCATGGCCATGTTAAAAGAAGTAAGATCTCGGAAGCCTAAACCACCATCTTGCTTACTGTGCTTCAATAGGTCCCAACTCCTCCAATGTAGCCCCGTTTGAGCCTCGTTGTTTCTCCACCAGAATGATGCTACAGGCCGCTCAATAGCCCAACATATAGATAGAGGCACCTTAAACACTAACATAGCATATTGCGGAATCGCTTGGATGACAGCCTTAATTAAGATTTCTTTTCCACCCATGGAGAAAAGTTTTTCCTTCCATCCCTCTAGCTTATTATGGACCCGGGCTAATATCCAAGAAAAAAGTTATTTCTTGGTTTGCCCCCAATCAGAAGGCAGGCCAAGATACTTCCCTGCCTGGGAAATCTCCGGTACTCACAATTTCCTGGCCAACATCTGTTTCAATGTAGATGGACAATAGCTACTAAAAAGGATACGTGACTTATTCAGGTTGATAGTTTGTCCCGATGCATAACAGTACTTGTGAAGGATATGCGCCAAATTTTGACACTCTGAAAGTTTTCCATCCATAAAAAAGATGGAATCATCCGCGAAGAGAAGGTGCGACAGCTTTGGGCAATGGCGATTGAGTTTAATACCAGAGAAACTGCCATCCTGTATAGCTGCAGCTAGCATAGAAGAAAGTACATTAGAAATCAGGATAAAAAGGTATGGCGAAAGTGGGTCGCCTTGACGTAGTCCTCTCGATGGGTAGAAAGAGGATAGTGGAGTCCCGTTGAGCTTGACACTGAAAGAAACAGTACGAACACAAGACATGATCCAAGAGACCCACTGCATGGCAAAACCCATTCCGAGGAGACAATCCTCCAGAAAATCCCATTCAATTCGATCATAAGCTTTGCTCATATCAAGTTTAAGAACAGCCTGAAATCTTCGTTGTCGATGGTGAGTGCGGAGCCGATGGAGGACTTCCTGGACTATCAGTATGTTGTCTTGAATTTGCCGTCCTGCAATGAACGCGCTTTGTTCCTTTGCCACTATAGTTGGCAATAATGGCTTCAACCGGTTGGCGAGAACCTTGGAACAAATTTTGTAGGAATAGTTGCATAGACTGATAGGGCGGTATTGATCAAGACTCTCTGGATGAGGCACTTTGGGCACGAGCGTAATATGAGTGTGATTCAAGGAGCCTGGTAAGATACCTGTGTTGAGGAAGGCCTGAACCATTTGAAGAAGGTCATGTTGAATAGTCTCCCAATGATGTTGATAGAAGAGGCCACTCAAACCATCCGGGCCCGGCGCTTTGGATTTACCCAGCTGGAACACTGCTGTCCTCACCTCTTCCAGTGTAGCTGATTTAGTCAATGATGAGTTCATGGATGCTGTAATGGTCTGTTGACAGTGACCTAATATGGGGTCATATTGGCACGGGCCTTGGCTTCGGTAAAGATAAGCAAAATAGGAAATAACATGATCTTGTAGTTGCTGAGGATGTCGAAGCCATATACCTTCAGCTGTTTTAAGGGTGGAGAGGCGATTCTGCTGGCGACGTTGGATAGTGGTGTGATGGAAGAAACGGGTATTACGGTCGCCATAAGTTAGCCATTGAATCCGAGACTTTAAACCCCAATATTGCTCCTCCTGACGCCATAAGTTAGCAATCTGGTTTTCAAGTTCAGTAGTGCGCATATCAGCCTCAGAAGAGTATACCTGTCGATTAGTAAGGTCCTGAAGCTCTTGTTTGAGAGACTGAATAGCCCTGGTAACATGCGGAAACCGAAGTCGACTCCAAATTGAAAGACGACGTTGAACATGATGTAGCTTAACCAGTAAAGATTCACGAACCGAATGAGTGTCCAGCCATGCCTCGTTTACAACTCAGCTGCAATCAGGATCCATATTCCAAAATGCTTCATATTTGAAATAATGAACATGAGGAGGAGGTGGGGGGTGAAGAGACACCAACAATGGAGAATGGTCGGAACCAATTGCCGGCAATGCAATAGCTTCAGCTTCTATATACTGTAAACGCCAGTCTAATGAACAGAAAACGCGATCAAGTTTCTCCTTTATCAACTCCAGCCCTTGTCGATTGTTAGACCACGTAAACGCGCAGCCTTACAGTCAATCTCCATTAAAGAACTTGTTATCATAAAGTTCTGAAAGACAGAAATACGAAAGTTCTCAACCGTCGGCCACCCACCTTTTCCCAACTATTCATAAGCTCATTAAAGTCACCCAAGCACAGCCACGGCTGCTGAAGATTCTCATGGATACACTAGAGTTCGACCCAAAGACATTGACGGCCTGGGAAATCATTAGAAGCATGGACAAAAGTGATCTCCATTTGTAGATGGCTATCTCGATCCATAAAAGACAAATGAACACACCTATATGAGGCATATAAAATATTTATATCAACTCCCGCGGACCAAAAAATAGCAAGTCCTCCTGCCGTGCCAAGAGGAGCGACGGTATAGCTGTCCAAAAAATGGAGTTTTCTCCTGTGACGTAAGATAACCTCATCGGGTTGCTTCGTCTCCATGAGAAACACCAAAGTGGGTCGCTCCCGGGCCACCAAAGCCCGGAGTTCACGAACCGTCAGAGGGTTGCCCAGCCCCTGACAGTTCCAACACAATATCGTCATGGAGTACATGGTAGCTTATTAGGGCCAGCTACCAAAGCCCGTGTGGAATGTTCCCCCACTTGGAGAATAGGTGTGTCAACAAGCGGCATGTCAGAAACTGAGTGTAGTGGCTGGTGTGGAGCCGCGTAAGGAGAAAAGCGGCGAGGTTTTTTAGAAAGGGTGGCCACCTGGCTTTTACCTTTATGTTTCCTGGTTGTTTTAGTCTGAATTGGGAGCTGTGAGGGTGTGGCCTGCGCTATAGCTTTCCCTTTATAGTCACCTGGAGAAGATACAGCACTTGACCCAAGAGAAAGAGGAGGATATATGGGTTAAGTGTGGCTTGATGGACGGATAAGAGCCGAAGGTGGGTCAGGGTATGTGGGGGTGAGTAAGGTTGCCCATATGTGACTATGTTAGAACCAGGGGAGATGGGACAGTGAGAGGGAGAGGATGTGGTGTGCTGGACAAGGCCAAGAGACAGTGGAGATATAGGTGGGGTCGCTGCAGTGTCCTGATTTTGCTGCCAGTGCCTTGAAGGTTCTGGTTCAAGGTAGTATGATGGGCCTAGTTGAGGGGGGGATGTGTGAGGTGGATTGAAGCTGTCATGACATGCCTGTATATTGTAGAAAACACGCCAGAAAGGGCTGTGATCACAGGATTCCTCCCTTATCCGGCTGCCATAGCTACTACTCATAGAGGAGTCAAATCGGTATCGTATGGAACCAGAGGACAGAATTTGGCATAGTGTCCAATGCGCCCACATGAGTAACAGTAGGTAGGGAGCCGCTCGTACTTGAAATCGAGCCAACGCTCCAGCCCTTTGTAATTAGCTAGGATGCCAACTTGAAGTGCATCTTCCAGCTGGAGTTCAACCTTGGCTTTAATAGTAAGCAGAGCGGCAGGATTACGTGATTCAATCTTTATTTGCAACACCTGACCGACTTGTCTCGTAATTTTTTCCACAATACGAGTAGACTGCCAGCCAATAGGTAGACCAAGTATCCGAATCCAAAACGCACATGTATGGAATTCATAGCATTGGGGCAGGGTATGAGGGTCACTGTTTTACAATAGTAGGAGGGAATTGGAGAACGACCAGGGTCCAGTAGAAAGCACGCAGTCTTTTTCTTGAACCGATTGAAAGCCAAAACTGTACAAATTGTTCTCTAGTGGGGTGAAATGAACATGTTCAGTTCTCCAAGCCTTCGTCATGGCTGTCTGGAAGGCGGCAAAATTAACAGTAGGAGTATTATAAATCTGGCCAATTAAAGTATCTGGACACTCTTCTATAGTTTCATCAAATATGTTTGCTCTATCTCTTGTATTCATCAATTTACCCAATTGTTTGCAGAGACCAACCAATCGAGAAGCAGCATCAGCAGGATCTTCCATGGATATAGCAAGAGGGAGAGGTAAACAGCAACAGGTGCAAGAGGACAGAACTGGGAAGAAATTTGCTTGTGTAAGTTGTAGGGCCAAAGTTTCAGAGCTGAGGAGCTAATTGAGTAGCAGCCAAAAGACAGAACCCTTCAACGATGCTGGAGAAAGGGGAAGCAAACTTTGATTATCGTCCAGTGGATGAGACCCGAACAGGAAAGGAGAGTGTGTGAGGAGAAGAGAATCACGGGGGATAACCGTTCGTGAGTGTTATACCCTTATCAAGAAGAAAAGGAAGTAACAGCTTTGAAAAGGGGGCTATCTGGAAAGGGGGGTTGACGAAGAAGCAGGAAAAGATGAAGAGGGCAGTCTGCTTCAGCAAAGCAGGGAAAAGCTACATCATAAAGTGAGTAGAGAGGTTTCCCTCTAGCTAGGAAAAGCTAAGCGGTATCGTTGGTCCCTATTACAAAGTATGTATTGGCCCAAAAAACAGTACGCCTATATCATATAAAAATTGAGTTCGTACAACGAATACTAAAAACCTATTCAACTAGCAAAAGACTACACACTTGCATGTGAAAGAAACTCTTGACTAACAAAAGTACTTAAATTAAATTATAATAAGTACTTGCAATTATCTCAATTATGTGTAGATCTCGATTTTATCCAATTTAAACGGACGGTAAAAATGGATCTTAATTACTTGAAGGACAAATTTGTGATTATTGTGTAGTTTTTAGTTCTACAAACTGAGCATTGATATGGCTTAAAAACCTTACTTAACCCTAAAGAATTTTGTTGTACTGCACATAATTTGTACCCGAAGTAAAGTAATTTAGTCTTTAAAGGAGAAATTTTGTTTAATAAAATACAGAAAAATATATCTTGCTTTTGATCCGGTCACCACTTATATGCCTCTATTTTTGCAAATGGGATATGTGTACTGAAAATTTTAAAACTTGTCACGAAAGTGCAATTGAATCCTAAAACTTATAAAAAGTGCAATTAAAGTCCTAAAACTTGTCAAATTGGTGCAATCAAGTTTTTCCGATAAATTCGTCCAACTTGGTTGACGGAAAATGTTGATGTAACTTTTTTTTATCTCTCCTACGAAGTGATGACGTGGCCAAAATGATGTCGTTTAGTCTAAATATGATTTTTATATAGATTTTCTATAAATTAAATTAAAAAATAATTTAAACAAAAAAAATAAGGATTTAATAAGCAAAATTAGAAAGAAAGAGAGAAGCTGGAAAACCGTTGTCGAGAAGGGTCGGCGATGATGGCAGATGGTGGCGCTAATTCCATCATTGGCTGAGACGCTCATTTCTTCTTCTTTTGGTAAGAAAGGCGGGCAAAACCCCGGAGCGTTATGTTGTTGCAACACTTGTTTTTTCGGTTAATCAAAAAATCATTCTTTTCGATTTATTGTTTTTTTTTTATCGTGCCGACGGAAAACAGCTTTATTTATTGAAAATAAGGATGTTGTTCTTAGGATGAAAAAAGAAAATTTCGAATAAGAATGTGAAGTGCCATCATTTTCTTACATAAGGGCCTCCGTCATTGTTTCAAACGAAGGGTCTAACCAAGGGAATTTTTTTTTTGTTTTTTCCTCTCTTTTCTTTCTTTTTTATTTTTTTTCCTTCCTTCTGGCGGGTGGCCTGAGACTGGCCACTGACGAAGGAAGGGGAAAAAAAAGAGAACAAAAAAAGAGAGTAAAATTAGGCCTTTCTTTAAAATAATGAGGGCATTTTAATTTTGACCTTTATTTGAAATAAGGTTAATTTCAGACACTTAATTGAACAAAAAATGAGGATGTTTCACGTCCTTATTTGAATTAAAAAAAAATGAGGAGAGAAGAAAAAATAAAGAAAAGGGAAAATTCAAAAAAGGGCCTCAAGTCTTCTCATTTTCTCAAATAAGGGCCCGAAGTGGTCATTGATTCAAATAAGGGCCCGAAGTGCTCTTTTTGTCTCAAACAAGGGCCTGAAGTGACCATGCCTGTTTCAAATAAGAGCCTAACCTCACCGGCAAGCCGGCCGGCCAAATATTCCGACCGATCAAGGGTATTTTCGTCAAAACATAATTTAACCTAATTTTTAGTTAAATTATATTAAAAGTTTTAAAAAAGTAAAACAAATAAAATAAAAAATAAAAAAGAGATACAGGCGAGAGGGGACTGCCCTCCCGCCTGTCTCTCTCTTTTTTTTTTTTTTAAATTTTTAATTTTTTTTTGAAAAACGAAAAAAGGAAAAAACAAATAAAAAATAAAAATAATAACAAAATATGAAATGACCAAAATGCCCTTACTAACTGGTGAGTCAAGCCTTTTTTTGAAACTGTTAAAGTTACTTTAGGCCTTTATTTGATATAATATGCACTTCGGGCTCTTATTTGAGATAAATGGATCACTTCGGGCCCTTATTTGAAATAAGGTTAACTTCAAGCTCTTATACGAGAAAATGAGAGAATTTAGGGCCTTTTTTGAATTTTTTCCTAAAGAAAATAAAGAAGGAGAACGAGATTCGAGAAGAGAAAATGGGGCAACAGGCCGACCACCGTCTCTTTCCCCTTGCCCTTCTTCGTCTTCTTCGTCTTCGTCTTCGCAACTTCCATTGACAAAACCACATCCTCTCTCTCTCTCTCTCTCATCTCTCTCTCTCTCTCTAAACACCTTTTCTTCTCAAATTCATGAATTCATCTGGCGGACCTCGAGAGCATGGGAAGTAGCTTCCTCACTCTCTCTGCGAAGCGTCGTCCCATGTACCAAGCCTCAGCATCAATGCCCGACCCCAGCCCTAGCCTCCTCGCCGCCGCCAACGGCCCCTCCAAGCGCTTCAGGGCCCCTCCTCCGCCCCTCTCCGTCCCTCCCGGCCACGCCGCGTTCCGCCTCCTCTGCCACGCGTCCCGCATCGGCGGGGTCATCGGCAAGTCCGGCGCCACCATCAAGCATCTCCAGCACTTGACCGGCGCGAAGATACGGGTCGAGGACGCGCCCCAGGAATCGCCGGACCGGGTCATCACGGTGATTGCCTCGTGCGCGGTTTCGACCACAATCTCTGTCTCGGTCAACGGCGGCGGCGGCGGTCGTGATGAGAGCCCGGGGGCGAGTGATGGTATTGGCGATGTTGAGGGCGAGGTGGAGGTGTCCAAAGCGCAGGAGGCGCTGATTAGGGTTTTCGAGAGGATCTTGGAAGTCGCGGCGGAGAGCAACGGAGTCTCCGTGGGAGTCGGGGTGGTTTCTTGCAGGGTTTTGGCGGGGAAGAGCCAGGCCGGGTCTGTGATTGGTAAAGGAGGGAAGACAGTGGAGAAGATAAGGAAGGACAGTGGTTGCAAGATTAGGGTTTTGACTGAGCAGCTGCCTGCGTGTGCTGCTGCTGGCGAAGAAATGATAGAGGTAAGGTAGTGCTTGCAATGTTCAAGGTAGAGTTATGCCCGTTTGGATAATTAAAGAGTCTTATTGTTGCCCCGTGGTGGCATTTACTCTTTTGGAAAAAGAAAGTTTGCATTTTGAATCAGCATGAAATATCTGGTGTGACTATCGAGGTGAGGCCCTGTTGGGCTTTCGTCTGGATCTCTGGAAGATTGTTACTTTAGGTGATTTGGCTTAACTAGGATTCTTGCTGTGGCGTTACGTGAATGATAGAATGCAAGAGCAATGTCCAGGTTCTTCTAAGAAATTTCAATGTGTGATAAGATGGAGATGACTGAAATATGCTTCACAAGTTTGCATGTACAAAAAATGTGATTCGGTTTTCTTGACTGATAAAATTGACTGTTATTCATAGATGAATGTAATACCTTATGGGAAGGGCAATAGGGTGGTCTATTTGCAAAAGATTTGTTACATGAGGAATACATGTAGCTCATCTACTAGTTTATTCAGATTTTCAACCTTATCTTGTAATGATGGCATTATCATTTGCTTGTGTCACTAGAATATGGGAAAGCCGTTTTATAAGTGGAGTTAGTTGAGCCCAAGGACGCTATAGGGAAAAGATCGATGTTTCTCCTCTTTAAATTATTATTGTGGCGTTACTATTTGTGTAAGTGTCCACTCATGTGGCAGATCGAAGGGGAGGTTCATGGAGTAAAGAAGGCACTTGTTGCGGTATCTGGCTGCCTTCAAGAATGTCCACCAGCTGATAAGATACCTGACAGGTCTTGGACAACTGGTGGCAGAACTCTTGATTCTTTGTCCCTGCAGACATTGCCTGACTTTCACGTAGATCTTCGTCAGCGGAACCCAGTGTTACCCGCAATGCCAAGTGGAGCAGTTAGTTATGGTGCAGGAGTTCATCCTTTGGCTGTTGAAGTAAACAGGGCCCCTACTATTGAAGCGAAAGCACATCAGCGAGAAGTTAGCTACAGGATTCTTTGTTCCAATGACAGGGTTGGGGGTGTCATTGGAAGGGGGGGCTCCATTGTTAAGGCTCTTCAGAATGAATCAGGTGCTTCAATAAGTGTTGGACCTACTGTAGCTGAGTGTGATGAGCGACTAATAACTATTACGGCTTTTGAGGTGTGTTAGTTGGTTTCTTTTACTAATATACATCCAGTTAGCCTTTGGTGGATTGTGATGTATGTGATGTTGGCTTTGAAATACAATGCAGAATCCCGAATCACGCTACTCACCTGCACAAAAGGCTGTTGTTCTTGTTTTCACGAGGTCAATTGAAGCTGGCACTGAAAAGGTTCTGGATTCTGGCTCAAGAAAGGGTTCTCCTGTTACTGCTCGTCTTGCAGTCCCGTCGAACCTTGTTGGTTGCTTGTTGGGAAAAGGAGGCTCTATAGTTTCAGAAACACGGAGGGTAACAGGGGCTAACATTTGGATAATGGTGGGTGACCAGGTCTCTAAGTGTGCTTCAGAGGATGATGAAGTGGTACAGGTGTGATACCACGGCTTATTTTTTATTTACCATAATTCTTGCAGAAAAATATACTTGAGCATATGAACAATTGAATATTCAAGTCAACATGGGGTTAATATTGTATGCTGCAGTTTGAATATGATGCCAAAGGCCTAAACTATAGTGGTGCAACTGGTAAAGAGTTGATTAATCTTTTTGTGAGATTGCTTGTATGTCTTTGCAAGTAGGCAAGCTTTATCCACATATAAGAATCAACTATTTTGATTCTCAAGTTTTTTCATGGATGCTTGAAAATGACCTGACTTTCAAGGTTTTTCATGGTTATTACAATTATGTCATCATGTTGTGATTCATTTTGGTCATGTGCAAGAAATGTGGCCTATGTTCTATGCAAGATGAAGCGCAATATATTGGAGCTATTAAGTTTGTATGTTTTTTGACCAAAAATAAAAGTTTGTGTGCTTTGGAGCCTCTATGCAAATTCTGTTGCAAGCCACTGTCTTATTTTCTAATGGAGTTGGGAATGGGGCTACTGCAAGGATGGGCTTCCTTCAACGTTGCGCTTGTGGGGTCTTGATTGGGTTGCTGTACCTGAATCATTGAGATGATCGATATGCATAAATAAGTAAACTAGTTCAGTAGACATTGCTCAGAAAAAGTATATTGATCCTTGGAGGACTTTTAGTGGGAGGCTTTGAATTTGTTATGTCAAAATCTGGCATGTAGATTGGGAGAGATGATTAGAGAATACGATGCAATATTCTTTGTTCATTCATCGGCCGCAAGTATGTACATTGTTTAGTAAATATTATTGTCCTTTTTCGATAAGTTTTTCATGCCAATGTAATTTACTCCCATGATGTCTGTGATTACTTGCACAACTTTTATCACTCCCCTTTTCCACTGCAATTGATGGCATGCATTACTGCAATTTGAAACAATGAAACCTTGGGTTTAAGTTTTAATACCTTGTTTGACACAAGCTATGTATAATGGAGATAAAATTTCCTTCAAGGATGCATAACTTGGTAGCTAGTGTAGGATTTTTGGTTATCTTTATTATATTTAAATTTCAGCAGAAGTTCCATACCTTTTTCTGGGTTTTATTATTTTCTTCGTGTCTATCAAGTGCTCCTGGGATGTTTTGAGCATTAAACACCCTTACAGATGTATAAATTCAGTTGAAGGGACTTATTTGCATCATTTAGAATAATCCAAGTTCTTACATAAGACGGCAAGTGATGCTTCACTCATGTAATGTTTGCTGGTATGGTGCTTCGCGTATTAGAAAGTGGAGGAGCCTTCGATGGTTAGATAGAACTTGCTGCTCTGCATATTGCTGAAAACATGTGATATGTTATTTGTTTGGATCCCTGTGGGGGAAGTTCAATTGGTATGGCTGTGTGGGGCTTACAGGTTGTGGGGTTTGTGTTGGGTAAAGGATGCATCTGTGGCAGGGTACCACCTTTATATTCTCTGCCTCCTGTCTCCTTGTCTTTTATCATAGAATTTTTAAGAGGTTTTTCATTCTAGCATTGTTTTTCCATTAGTAGAATCATACATGAAAAGGCAACCAAAAGAATTTATTTGAGATTCGGGCTTTGGCCAGGACCGGCCTGGTCCTGGTCTGTCCGGGCCAGGATCTCGGGCTAGAAAGTACCAGGCACGAATTTTTCTTGTCGGACCAAATTCTTTACAGAAGCCCGCCTAGCCTGGCCCATACTCAACCCTAGTGTCATGTTCTTTGTTGGGAACTGACAAATCATAAGTCTAATTATGTTTTCCGTGAAAAAGACAATTTAGTGTATGTTGCAAATTTCCGTGTACAAGAATACTAATATATGCACTGGGGGATAGCTCAATTTGATGCTCTTCCAGTCCCATGGCCTGGTGCCACTAGTCTATTTAAAGTAAGTATGGAAATTTTGTTATGATAGGTCATGGAAGCAGGTACTTCTAACTACCGATGGTAGCTTTCATCTCTGGGAGGTTCACAAGAGATGTGCCACCACCCCAGGTTTACGATAATTCATGCTAATTAGTTGCTTGCTACAGTGTTATTGATATTCTGGGGGATTTAGATGAAATTTTTTTTAGGGTTGAGATGTGATGATAGCTTTTGGTGTATGTAAGGTTCTTATGTGTGTGGACCATATCGATAACTTTTAGCATGTCGAGTGAACACAACTTGTGAGAATAGTTTGCAGATATACATAGATTTCTACTATATTCTAACTAGTCTATTATGCAGATTTCGGGGGAGTTTTCTAATGTTCAAAATGCGTTATACAATATAACTAGTAGACTGCGAGATAACATTCTTCCCAGCTCTTCGAACAATTTGGGGAGCAGGATGGCTTCCTCTGTTTTGGCAGAGACTAGTCCTTATGGAAGACTAAAGGATCCTGTTGCTCTGGGTTTGGACACATCACCAGGTATTTCTCCAGGTCTAAGCAGATACGCATCTTTGACACCTAGTACAGATCAACCTGGATTAAGGCATCATCTTGATCATCCTTCCCCACCAAGGTTGCGGACATCGCAGGTGTGTTCTCTTTGCTCAAATTTCTTTGGTGCATACTTCATGTATGTAGGGATCGAAGGGATTTCTGAGCACATTCACTGCTATGGTCATTTTATTTGCAGGGGGTTGCTGGAGTTCCACAAAGGAGCATCTCAGATGTTGGCAGAGGTTTGACATCACTAAGGAGTGGTCCAGAACTTGGCAGGTTGGTAGTCTGTGGTCTAGCTATACGAGCATATCACATTACTTTTTTTGTCAAGACTATGAGAGGTGGCATTTGAAGTTAGATTGTGAACTGTGTATTGAATAACTTATAAGGATTTACGAATCATGTTGGCTTTCCTTTCTTTTTGAGGGCGTGATTGGGTAATTTCCATGTCCTAGATTTTCTTTGTCACATCAAAGTGGGGCCCATGGATATTTGTATTTGAAGACTAAGTCACGGCGGTCCATGGCAAGAGACCTGCATGTTACTATCTAACCATCAATGCACCATTGATGCTCTTTGTGGAACTGCAGTTAACTGAGAGTCTCAGCTTTTATTCTTGAACCTTGCAAACTTATTAGCCATTCGGTTTCCGAGTTAATAATTTTTCCTATTAGTGTATTTTGAAACATGTCTGCAGTTGTAGAGACCGAATTACTCGATCACAGTGACTGCTAGATAATGTAAACGATACTTCTCTTGCGCATACCGAGAGAGTGAAGTGCCTAACTAATATCAGGAATTTGTAATGGACGTCACAGAAAGCATACATCTTAGGTTTTTGCATTGCAACTTTTCTGTTTACTTATCCTCATAACCTAACGTGTGCAGTGGGAGTAAATCTGCTATTGTGACAAACACTACGGTCGATATCGTTGTACCTGAAAATGTCATCCACTGTGTCTATGGGGAGAATGGTAGCAATTTGACTAGACTGAGACAGGTAACTCATACATGCTTGTTTGGCAGATTACCTGCTTCATTTGGTGTGCTTAATTTGGCAAACAAAAGTTCTGCTCTACTTTTCAACTTGTGTTTGTAGTCAGTTGAAATGTTTCGATCCTCGTCTAGCCCTCATCTTACAGAAGCACTTGCATTTCTGTGCACGTTTGGAAGGCCGATTATATTCTTGCCCAATGCTATGTGCCCTTGTTAATCCCTGAACTTGAGTTGACTGATACCCTAGAATACATGACTCTGTTCTCAACTGGTTTTTGATACTTCTATTTGTTTCGGGGTAAGTACACCTCAAGTGCCATAATTTGTGTACGGCGCTTACTTGAGTGTCATAATTTTTTTTCGCTCACTTGAGTGCCACAACTTTTAAAAATTGATCACCTGAGTGCCATTTCCGGCAAATCGTCCTACGTGGATTTTTTATTTTTTTTTCGTCATGTGTGGAATTTTTTTATCATTATTTTTCATTTTTTATTTTCCTTTGTAATTTTTTTTCTATGGATTTTTACATTGGTCGGCGAGGGCCGCCTCACCCTCGGCCGGCGGGGTGGCGACAGCCATGGGCAAGGGCCGCCGCAGCCGCGCTGGCCGCGGGCGAGGGCACTAAGGCCCTCGCCAGATATGGGCAAGGGCCCCGCCGGCCATGGCCGCGAAGGCCTTAGCCCAGACCTGGCGAGGGCCGTCACGCCCTCGCCCGCAGTCGCTGAGGCGAGGGCGAGGGCCCTTGCACCCTCGCCGGCCGGCACGGCTGCCACGGCCCTCGCCCCTTGGCGATGGATTCGTGGCCGGCGAGGGTCACCGGTGACCCTCGCCGGCCAATGTAAAAAACAAAAAAAAAATTACAGAGGGAAAAAAAATGAAAAAAAATGAAAATCAATAAAGATATTTCAAAAAATATTAAAAAATTCAAAAAAATCGTGCTAGCAATGCCACGTCAGATTTTCCGGCGTCCACGTAGGATTTTCGGCGAGCCAAATTGCCGATGGCACTCAAGTGATCGATTTTTAAATGTTGTGGCACTCAAGTAAGCGAAAAAAAAGTTATGGCACTCAAGTGAATGCCGTACACAAGTTATGGCACTTGCTGTGTACTTACCCCATTTGTTTCCTTTCAGCATTTGATTAGTTGGCCTAAAAATTTATAGACTACACTCTTTGTTTTGAATGCAAATAGGGTGAAGGGATCAGATTTGAGATCTTTTAGGTTTTGATAAAGGTGGATGGCAGATGTGCCAAACTTCCGTCCCTATATCTTTTGACTATCCATGTTTAGTGTCCAACATCCTATGGAAATTCTTTCATTGGTACAGTGATGCTTTGTTCTTTTCCTTGAATACATAAGCTACATTTGATGTAAAGGTGCAAAGTGTCAACATACCATTCTTCTTTTCTTGAATATTGAAGTAAATGGAAAATATCATAAAAGGGACCGGGTTTACTTCCAACGGATAATACTAGATACAAGAGACGAAACGTCAACGTACCATTCTTGTCATTCTCTGTACTGCATTTCAATCTGTAGCCATCAGTTTTTGATTTATTATAGTTCAGTTCAACTGATGTTTACCCCATGATGCCTTTCCAATAGATTTCTGGTGCAAAGGTTATAGTGCACGAACCTCGTCCCGGGAAAAGTGAGAGGACCATTGTCATCTCTGGCACGCCGGATGAGACTCAAGCTGCGCAAAGTCTTCTTCATGCATTTATTCTCACTGGTTCATGACAACACATTCACTAACGAAACCATCGGATCGGCTCTGCATCTTTTGGCGGTTTCTTCTCTGTAAGTGGACACAAACATTGGAAGCCAATTCATTTGGAGAGACGTTAGTATAATTTCTTAGTTATTCTTTTTCTGCTGAGGCATTTGTATCTCTTTCTTGTAGATTGTAAAATAGGAATTAGAAAAAAATCAAAAGTCTATTGCACGAGGCCATAGAAAATCTTGAAGTGGTAATAATGCGAAACAACTTGAACAGGAAAAAAAGGCTGACGGAATGATTTGATGTTTGAAACTCTTTAGGAACTTATTGAAGTCTTTATGACAAATGCATCGCGGCGACCTCCCATGCCTCATAGCCTGATCATCGGTAGAACCTGACTGGTGTTGATGCCGGAGCGAGCCTGCCAAAAATATGATACAGTCGATGGGTCTAAAATCTTGAAAATTTATGGAGAACAGCATGGAATTAAATTTCATGCCATAGAAGATTCAACAGTAGCATTACATAGTTCAAACTCCGAACGAGATATACGCACGCCCTTCACAAGCCAACAAACACACTGAGGAAAATATAGAGCTCGCGAACGGACACACAGCACTTATTTATTACCGAGCATGGCTGTGCATAATCACGGACCAGTCGTCCATGCTAGCGGAATAGAGCCGCTGTTAAGTCGCTTACCAGTTGGTCACCGGCTTGTCTGTTTCCGATCTGGACGCCCTACCTTTTGTTCTCTGCCAATTCGGGTCCAGTTTCCTTGAATTGATGGAAGGAACCGCTACGCTGTTCTTTTCGATCATCACGGAGAGCTCAGCAAGCCAAGCCAAGTCTTGTGCGCTATCTGCAATGTCATTTTGTTGAAAGTTGTTAGTGTCAAGTACGACTCCATTGACTCCTATGCGGAAGTAATTATCATTCTCCGGGGACTTCAAGCTGGCGTCGCTCTTCGGCACATCATTGGTCTTCCATGGGACAGAATTGTCGTAGGGGCGGGTGTGCGTGAGTGACTTTCAATAGCCCTCCTCGCTACTAGGGATTCTTCTGGTAAAGCAAGCTAGTTTATAATCGCGCCACAGGTCGTGCACAGACTTTCCAAGCAACTGGACGAAGAACGCCTCGGAGTAGGAATCTTTCATGAGAGCATTCAGCTCCGCAACGAAACCGTGCTTAAGGCCATTGCAGTAGTCGAGAAAGTAAGCCGTGACTGCATAACCATCGTCCCATCTTGATCCTGACCCCTTCCTCGGCCAGCCTTTGGATGCGTACCCGCCTTTCAATCTCACGTAATCAGCGATGCCGTTGATAAGCCCTCTAGGGGCCATACCGTTGCCGGTCCATTGCCAAACGTGGGTCATTTCATGGTACACCACTCCGGCGAACTCTTCTTTTATGTCTCCTTGATAGCGTCGCAGATAATCCGCATTCAACCGAATGACGTTGTCTATAGTATTGGCGACTGCGTGTGGAGACTGAGCAAAGCTCTCGATGTGGAGAGTTACCGTGTTGTACTTCTTGCCCTCGCCTTCCCTTTGATTGAAGGTGTTCAAAACTTCTTCAGTCACGCCAAATAGAACACAGGCTTTGTAGCGGCTGCTCAACTCATTGGCATATTGGTTTCCTCCAGGGGCTCTAGCGGAATGGTCGATGATTTCATACGTCGTTGCGTGCGTCGACGTCAGAGAAATCAAGAGCAGGAGTGCGAGGACAAATTGTTTCGGAGACATTTTGAGCTATGATCGTTGGATGCTTGATAGGTTTCACCAGAAGATGTGACTCTATTATATACACTAAACAGATGATGAACAAGACAAGCAGACTTGATTAGTCAGCCTCTCTGAATGCTATTGTGGAATCACACGGCAAGTGTTTCTTTAGGTTTTCTCACCATCAAAAGTTGGGGGACTCCGTTGTTTTTGCCGTCCTCTTGCAAACTGATGAAAACGTCGTCCCATGGGCTAAGGAAGAAGCTCAAAACTGTCACTCTCCTGATCGCCCATATAATCAAATCTTCTCGGTAATGGCGAGCTTTCCTCAAACAAGGTCGGCTATACATTGCAATAGTTCATTCAATCAAAGCAATAACATTTGATTCCATTCTCCTTTAAATATTCCTTCTACATTTCGAAGCCTGCGGAATTAGTCAAAAGAATATTTGGGTCTTATTATTCAGATTGCATAAATCAAATGAAAATTATCTTCCCATGGCCACTTTTATCAGTTTCTTGTGGATCTATCCAAGCTTTCCGCCAATACTTAACTTTCGAGCTGCTATCCATTTCGTTCTCCTTAGTACATCAGTGATTAGGATTTCACTAGCTGTTCGTCTCATCATAGTACCTTCAAGTCTTCACGAACTTCCAGTTCTCCTAGACTTGTTCACCCTTTAGGCGAGTTTATTCGGCTTTAGTTAGTCTTCTCACTTTGTACTTCAAATTCCAACAATGGCGATAGAGCACCCTTTATGTCGATATTGCCTGAAATAAAATAACATCTGCATTTACCGAATACTAATAAGAAATCGAAAGTTTTGTCAACTTCGAAATATCTTTTCTTATCCCTGTTTAGGATGTTGGAAACTATGTTCATGTGTCTACTCTTCTGTCATGTGTCTGTCTTTTTGGTAAATGATTGAACAAGGGAGATGGACACATATTGTTGGGCTGAGTGGTTGATCTGTTCATCACCTCGGATCCATAGAAAGCAATCACAGCAAGAATAAAACTATTACCGTCTTCCATGATCGTCACAAATGGTCATTAAGGGACATGTCCTAGCTAGAATCCGGCCTATGGTGGAATGAATAATCTTGATCGTTGATCCTGTGGTTCCCACATGTATTTAACTTGATTTAGAGTTTTACGGTCACCCGGTTCAGATGGATTCGGTTCGTGCAAGTATTTTCTCACGAGGCCATAGAAAAAATCTTGAAGTGGCAATGACGCGAAACAACTTGAACAGTAAAAAAGGCTTGACAGAATGATTTGGTGTTCGAAACACTTTAGGAACTTATTGAAGTCTCTATGACAAATGCATCACGTCGACCTCCCATGTCTCATAGCCTGATCATCGGTAGAACCTGACTGGTGTTGTTGTCGGAGCGAGCCGCCGAAAATATGATACAGCCTATGGGTCTAAAATCTTGAAAATTTATGGAGAACAGCACGGAATTATATTTCATGTCATAGAAGATTTCAACAGTAGAATTACATATTTCAAACTCCAAACCAAATAAACGTACACCCTTCACAAACCAACAAGCACACTGAGGAAAATATAGAGCTCGCGAACAGACACATAGCACTTATTTATTACCGAGCATGGCTGTGCATAATCACGGACCAGTCGTCCATACTGGCGGAATAGAGCCACTGTTAAGCCACTTACCAGTTGGTCACGAGCTTGTCAATTTCTGATCTGGACGCCCTACCTTTGGTTCTCTGCCAATTCGGGCTTAGTTTCCTTGAATTGATGGAAGGATTTGGCACGCTGTTCTTTTCGATCATCGCGGAGAGCTCAGCAAGCCAAGCCAAGTCTTTTGCGCTATCTGCAATGTCATTTTGTTGAAAGTTGTTAGTGTCAAGTACGACTCCATTGACCTCTATGCGAAAGTAGCCATCATTCTCCAAAGGCTTCAAATAGGCGTTGCTCTTTGGCACATCACCTTTCTTCCACGGGACAGAATTTTCGAAGGGGCGGGGGGGCACGTATGGCTTCTGATAGCCCTCCTCGCTACCGGAGATTCTTGTGGTACCATAAGCAAGTTTATAATCGCGCCACAGCTCGTGCACAGACTTTCCAAGCAACTGGACGAAGAACGCCTCGGAGTAGGAATCTTTCATGAGAGCATTAAGCTCTGCGACGAAACCATGCTTAAGGCCATTGCAGTAGTCGAGAAAGTAAGCCGTGACTGCATAACCTTCGTCCCATCTTGATCCTGACCCCTTCCTCGGCCAGCCTTTGGATGCGTACCCGCCTTTCAATCTCACGTAATCAGCGATGCCGTTGATAAGCCCTCTAGGGGCCATACCGTTGCCGGTCCATTGCCAAACGTGGGTCATTTCGTGGTACACCACTCCGGCGAACTCTTCCTTTATGTCTCCTGGATAGCGTCGGAGATAATCCGCGTTCAACCGAATGACGTTGTCTATAGTACTGGCGACCGCGCGTGGTGAAGGGAAGCTCTCGATGCGGAGAGTTACCGTATTATACTTCTTGCCCTCGCCTTCCCTTTGATTGAAGGTTTTCAAAACTTCTTCAGTCGCGCCAAATAGAACACGGGCTTTGTAGCGGCTGCTCAACTCATTGGCATATTGGTTTCCTCCAGGGGCTCTAGCGGAATGGTCGATGATTTCATACGTCGTTGCGTGCGTCGACGTCAGAGAAATCAAGAGCAGGAGTGCGAGAACAAATTGTTTCGGAGACATTTTGAGCTATGATCGTTGGATGCTCGATAAGTTTCACAAGAAGATGTGAGTCTCTTTATATACACTGAATAGAAGAAGAACAAGACAGGAACTCTTGATTAGTCAGCCACTCCGAGTGCTACTTTTTGGTATCACATGGCAAGTGAATTTCGATACTTTAGGTCTTCTACGTTGTTTTGGCCGTCCTCTTGTAAACTGATGAAAAAGTCGCCTCATGAGCTAAGGAAGAAGGACAAAACTGTCGCTCTCCTGATCCTGAAGCGTTGCATTTGTTCTTGTGAAGGTGCAAAATGCCAACATAACATTCTTCTTTTATTCAATATCACAGTAAAAGGAAAATTTATTAAAAGGGTACCAGGGTTTACTTCCAACGGACAAAACAAGATACAACAGATTAAACGTCAACATACCATTCTTGTCATTCTGCACTCTATTTCAATAGAAAAGACATCAGTTTCTGATTTATGGAAGTTCAGTTCAACTTATGTTTACCCTATGATGCCTTTTCAATAAATTTCTGGTGCAAAGGTTTTATAGTGCATGAACCTCGTCCTCGGAACAGTGAAAGGACCGTTTATTAGAGGTGTTACAATGAGTTAAAAAAACCATTTATTAACCCATATATTATGAGTCGGGTCATATCTCATATATGAATTAGCTAAATATTGCTAAATGGGTCGATGTGGATTTGAGTAATAAAGTCCCATAAAAATGTAGGTTTTTGACGGGTCTAAAGCCCAACTCCACCTAAGTCCTTCAAATGTCTTTAGGTTTTTTTCAGGTTGAAAATTGTCTCGAGGTTCAAATTGGGGCTTTTTGTTGGATATTTCAATATGTTTTGAAATATTAAAAGCTATTATTATTGTAACGGCTTTTTACCATCATAAATTCGTAACGTTTTCTATCCTCCATTAATATATAACGGTTCTATAATGATTTTGCAACGGTTATATAGGGTCGTCTTAACAACGAGCTCAGAAGGAGAATTTCAGAACCAATGGTCTTATAACGGTTTTCTTAAAAGCTCATTCTTAACAGTTTTGTAACATGCGATTTATTTCTTCATAAATCGTCTATTATTTTTCAACGGCTTTATAACGGTTTCTCAACGGCTCTATTTTGGTTGAATATAAATTGAATTTCAAGAAACAATCTTCTAAGCGCTTTGTGTGAACTTTGCATTACATGAGAGTTTTTCCCTTCTTTCATTTTCTTCTTTGCTGGGTTATACACATAACGTTGTTCATGTTCCTTCTAATATTTAGTGCGAAATATAGAAAAAGGTCTATTATATATTGGGAGGATAGCCGCTAGAAGCCTTACGCACCGAGTTTCGTATTCCGAGGGCCGAAATTATCCTTAAGGACAGTATTTGCACGCCTCAGACATTTGTTCTTACTTTTCTCGTCTTTTCCAACATATTTCCTACAGTTGTTATTCTTCGTGTTATCTAATATTTTTCCAACAATTTTAAGGATAAATGCCTTATGGATTCTCAATCTGGAATCGTCGCCACTACCACCGATGTTGGAATAGAATGACGAATCGGAGATGGTGAAAGACAAGTATCGCATATTCATGGGACATTACCGAGCATCAACACAAAGATCTTTTTGTCGTTTTGGTAAGGTTCTTAAGTGTCAGGTAAAATCGTTTCTTGGGGCTTCGATACCTATGTTTGTTTTTCCGAGATCCTCTTCGATTTCAGTGATGGCGTGTTTGATTCCATGTAGAGTTTTAGGTTTTAATGGATAATGTCCGTCCGTGGTATGTATGCTTATTGAGCACACTTATGCTCGTGTTGCTTTCTTTGAAAGGAGGTGCTCTTCATATTATATTTTCATGTGGAAGTGTTCCATGAAAAAAATGCATGCCTGCAAGAGAAAGTGAGTTCAATAATGATATTAAATGTTATGCTTCACATGATCATATCCGAGTCATTTGAAGTGTTCACGTTTTCTATTCATGCTTGATTCGAAAGCTATTGGCATCAATCTAATTAGAACTTGGCTTGTAGAAGTCTATCATGCTCGATTCAATTCATGATATGGAAACAATGTCATCGCCAGGAATAGAATTGATAAACCAAGTTGCTTAGGAATTCGTTTTTGTTATACACTGTCATTGTTGTTACCTTTTTGCTTCTGTACCTCTGGATACTCTCTGCGTCGTGTATGTACGGTGACAGGAGAGTGGTGGTGTGGATTCCGTGGTGGTTGAAGACGATGGATGAGGAAATAAATGGCATATAAGGTTATTCTCTACATAAGGCGTGTACATCTTGTTCGTCGGTAAGGCATATGTGCATTCCATTGTTCAACTTGTAGAATACGTGTTAGTGGATGGTCTCATGAGGCTATGCAATGAGTCCGAGTGTGCGATTTCTAGTGTCAATATTTATTGACTTATTGATTTAAGGGATGTTGGACACTTCATTGTGGAACTCCAAAAATTTGCAACAAGAAAAGTGGCAAACAAGTCAAAAATCTTGTTTGGAACGTTACAAAGCTACTAAAAAATTTTCCTTTCACACTACACAAATAATATAAAAGTTATTGTTTTTAAATATCTATATATTTTAGTAACGTGAGTCAGGTCGAGTATGTGTTAGGTACGTGTTGGGTCGGTATGTGTCTTTGAATTTGTATTGCATTAAAGTTGGTCAAAAACGTGTTAATTGGGTTGATATGGGTCGGATCATTTTTTACCTGACCCAAACCCGCACCGATCCACCCATTTGAAAAGGCCCTAGTTGTCATCTCCAGGACGCCAGATGAGACTCAAGCTGTGCAAAGTCTTCTTCATGGATTTATACTCACTGGTTCATGACAGTTCACTAATGAAACCATCGGCTCTGCATGTTTTAACAGTTTATTCTCTGTAAGTGGTACTCGAACATTAGAAGCCAATTCATTTGGTTCGTTCATTGTTATAAGAATTAGTGGTATTTCTTTCTTGTAGATTGTAAAATAGGAATTAAAAAAAATCAAAAGTCTATTGCAAGATTCTCGACGTTCTGTTTCTTCATGGATCGAGTTTCTTCTCTTTAAGATTATTCTTTTCTGCAGGGAGTCAATTCTTTTACTTACATGTACGGTGAAAATGTTAGCAATTAAATCAAATTCATAGATGTTGTCGATTCGGTTGAAAAAGTTATGGATGTCGATTCATGGTTCTTGATCAGCAACCTGGTTGTCGATGTCTGTTCGGCTTTCAAGACTGGTGCAAGAACTAAGAGTCTTTACTGTAGTGTTGCTTTTAAAAGTAATAATTTAGTGAATTTATTAAAAGTGTGTTCGTGTTTCTATCTCTAGTTTAATGTTTTGTAAATTACCAAGAATCTATCTCATTGGGATGCTAATCATTTGAGAGTAAGATCAAGAGTCATATAACAAGCCTATATAAAGGCAAGTCTTATGATCATTTCATTAAGGTGAAATAAAATTGATATATAAAAAAACGCCTATTCTTCTCTTCCTTGAGTTGTGAATGTTTTTACCTTCTAATTATCCTAGTAATTTGGTATCAGAACTTACAGTTTATGATCATGGCCTCAACAACCAATCAACTTCCGCTTCAATATCCTAGTCTTACCTAAGAAAATTATGGTAATTGGATTGTTAGAATGAAAGCCTTACTCGCTTAGAAGTGTATGGAAATTGTCAACTCAGGCTGTAATGAACCAGAAGATGAAGCCACATGAGTCAAAATAGGAAGAATACCTTGGAGAACGTTCGAGCAAAAGATCAATATGCCCTATCAATCATCTATCAAATTTAGATGATTCTGTGTTGAAGAAGGTTTTGAACGCTACTGTTTCTAAGGAGGCATGAGAGATTCTTCACAATACACCTAGGAGTAAAGTGAAGAACTTTTGCCTTCAAACTTTAAGAGGCGAATTCGAGTTAAGCCATATGAAAAAATTTGAATCAATTGCTAATTATTTCACAAGAGTTTTGGCGATTGTGAACCGGATGAAAAGAAATGGTGAATATGTTCCAGATGTCTGAGTTTTTGAGAAGATTCTTCGATCCTTAAACAAGAAGTACAATCAAATTAGCATTGCAATCAAAGAGTCCAAAGACCTAGGCACCAAAACGATTGATGAGCTTTTGAGTTCATTACAAGCCCATGAAGAAAGATTCAGAAGAAACAAGCATGAACCGATGGAGGAAGTACTCTAACCTAGTTTGACCATCCAAGATGAGAAGAACCAAAGTAGAGATCCCATGGAAACTTGAGGGACTAATCAAGATCATGGTCAAGGTCATTGTCAAGTAGAACTCGTGGACAAAGTAGAGGAGATATTGCTCGCAATGACAATAGAAACCAGAATCAACGGAGTGTTCGTGGAAGAGGAAAAAACTCGAGAGGCCAATGGTATGATACATCTAAGATTTGATATTATCATTGCAATAAACCTGACCACTATGCTTCTGAATGTTGATATAAAAAAAGTAGAGGAGCAGATGAAAAGAAAAATTTGGTGAATGATGCAAAGCAAGTTCTGTTATGGAAAATCCCTCCTGATGTTTTGAAGATGACAAAATAATCAAAGGCTACTAATGTGTTTATTGGTTGAGTAGAACTAGGTGAAAGAATCACAAGCTCTTATGCAGATGGTGTATTAACAGAATATCGTAAGGTTATGAGCTATCTATCACTGGTGAACAAGACATTGGACGTAGAGGTGTCTACAAGCTTAAGGCACCTAAGTAGAGGTGAACAAGCCTAGAACGGAAAGTTTGGTAAAGCTTGGAAGGACCTTGGATAGGTGAACAACGAGGTAGAACCACAATTGCCAATATGCTTGGAGGAACCAGAAGATGGAGCTCAAGATACTGCATCTAAATTATGCATCTGAAGTTCTGGATATTGCATCTGAGAAGAAAAGTTTATATTGATCATAGTTGGATGTTCAAACTCAAGGAGTAGCCATCGCATATTTGCTTCTGAGAAAGTTGAAGTCTAGTATTCAGAAGGAGGTTCGTGTTGCCTCTGAAGACTTCAGATGGAGGATTGTGTTGCCTCTGAAGACTTAATCTCGTGAAGACATATATGAGAGCATCAACAAGGTTTCTATCAACATCAAACTCAGTGTATCTCTGTTCAGAAGCTGCGACTTATTCAGAAGCAGTGATATATTCAGATTCAAGAGACTGCTTTTGAAGTCTGGTTCTGAAGACTGTTCAGAAGCTGCGAGATATATTAATTCCAGAATCTGAAGACCCACGCCTGACATATGTTGCTGAGGTATTTATGGAAGTTTGTCATCTTTGATTGATAGGATTATTCTATAACACGATTGATAGAATATCCTTGATTGGAAATTACCTTCCATGGGACAAGAAAACTTCCATATTTGAAGAACTCAACTTATGGAAACCGAAGATTGAGTTGTATGGGAGACTGAATCTGAGGGGTTCAGATTCAGCACCAACGGTCACCAAATCTCCCTAGATACAGTCTCGTTCAATCAAGATTGATGGCGTCCAATCAGCGATTGAAGAACGATCCTTTGAAGACCTGTCCAACGGCTAGTTTGGGGGTGAAGGAGTATAAAAGGAGATCCATGGTGCTACTACGGTGTCAGATTAGAATAATCAATTCCAAAGTGCTAGAGTTATTCAGATTCATACTTGTCTCCGTGAGCTTAACGTTATAATCTTTGAGAGGCTTTGTAAGAGTGATTGAGAGAGGATAGTGTGATCTATCAAAGAGAGTATCATCACTTGTTGTAAACCTCCATTGATTTATCTAGTGGAATCCAGCCTATCGGCTATCAGCGTGAGAGAGTGGACGTAGGCTTGATCTAAGCCGAATCACTATAATCGTCATGTGCAATATTCTCTATCTCTAAAGTCTTATCATTGTGTTTGATAGAATATTGCATACTGGTGTTTATATTCAGAATTTGCATACTCATGTTCAGAATCATAAACTGTACATATTCAGATTCAGATTCTATTTTGACTTGATTCTTTTAATTCCGTATTTTCTAGTCAAAATTATTTTAAATCACCTATTCACCCCCTCTAGGTGATATTACTAGATCCAACAATTGGTATCAGAGCAGGTTGCTCATTATTTTGAAGTGTGTTACTTCAGAGTTAACGATCTATCATGTCTAGCAATAATTTTTCAGGATCAGGTGATGCTCAATTCCACTACAAGCCTCCTTACTTCGATGGAAAGGATTGCAATGTTTGGTGCAATAAGATGAAGTGGTTCTTCAAGGCTGTAGACAATCTGATGTGGGATGTTGTGAGTAAAGGAGTAAATCCTACCACTACTGCAACTTCTGGAAATGGGAATAATGCTCATACTCCTATCCCATCAGAAACTGAACGATCCAAAAGACAAGGACTTGACTCTAAAGCTGTTTATTCTCTCTTTTGTGCTTTATCTCCTGCTATATATAATCGTGTTGCAGAGGAAGAATATTCAAAAGCTATATGGGATAGACTCCATGTCACATATCAAGGAACCGACAGAGTCAAGGAGACCAATCTCAGCATACTTCTAAGCGATTATGAAGCTTTCAAAATGAAACCAGATGAAACGATTGCTGAGATGATTGACAGATTTCAAATTTTGGTCAGTGGTCTTACTCGGCAAGGTGCTCCTATTTCTGAACCTATGCATGTTCGAAAGATTCTTAGAGGTCTTACAGATGATTGGAACTACATCAAACAGTCCATTCAAGAATATCAAACCATCAGACCATTATCCATTGACAAACTTGTTGGGACTCTACAGTTGTACGAGGCAGAACAGGTCAACAAAGAAAAGGATACGAAAGGTAAGAAGTCGATTGCTTTAAAATCTAACATTGATTCTGATGATTCAGATTCTAAAGATGATGAAGATGACGATGAAGAGCTTGCTCGTATGGTAAAGAAGTTCAGAAAAATGGCTAAGAAGGGAAGAAAATTCAAAGGGAAGAAGCCATTCAAACAAGCCAATCAAAAGAAGACCTTCAACGATAGAGAAGAAGGTAAGGACATAATCTGTTTTCAATGCAGGAAAAAGGGACACATAAAGCCAAATTGTCCATTGCTAAATAAAAGGAAAGGCAAGTACGAAAAGTCCAAAAAGGCTTTGAAAGAAGAGACTTCGAGTGGTACTGAATGTGAAGATAGCGATGATGAAGAGCTCGCACATATCTGTTTAATGGCTAAATCTGATTCTGAAGAAGATGAGGTGATTTGCTCAAATCCTATTCTCGATGATGGAGATCTTTTTGAAGAGTTATGCATGGAATACGAAAATGCTTTGAAGAAGATCTCTGAATTGAAAAAGGAAGTCTCTGGATTGAGACAGCAAAATGTTACGAATGAGAAAAGGATTGTTGATCTGGAAAAGGAGAATTCCTCTGTTAAGGAAGAGAAAGATATACTCCAAAAAGAGAATAATTCTCATAAGGAAGATGTTCAAAAGATCTGCAAGAGATTTTCTCTCCGCTCAAAGACGTTAGAGCACGTTCTCTCAATACAAATGCCGTACTACAACAAATCCGGTCTTGGCTACGAAGAGGTAAGTGAAATCAAGAATGATTTTCCGAAGGTCAAGGAGCGATTAAGGCGTAGGCCTTCAATCCAACATTATAGAAATCACTTCGGGAATAAAAGAGAAGAGAAACAGGAATCGGTATGTTGTTGTATTTTCAATTTGCTTTGCGTGCATACTTCATTTTTCTAAATTCTCATTGTACTTGATATTATGCTTTGGTTGATTCGATTTTTTTTATGACGTATTCGACAATTAGATGTGCTTGAAATATCTTTTAAAATGATTCGTGTGATGCGTTTTTGGTGGTTTGTGAGATGAGATTAAGCAATTGATTGATATCTTGCTTAGAGATAATGCGTTTTATTTGATTGATATCTTATTTAGGAAAGAAAGATTTCGGATTATTGGACCTCTTTTATCCATTTTGATCTTGTCACGTTTTGCAAAGATAAATTCTTTTTAAAGGAGATTTTATTTGAATCAGATGTCATCTTGATATGGCATGTTATTTTACATCGTTAGTTATGCTGCAAAGTGAGAATCTTACGAGATATTATTTGTTTGGGTATATTGTTAGAATTATAATATTTCTTTTATGCCATTAAGGAAAGAATATTTTGGAATCTATAAAGTTCCCTTATTTTTTGTTCTAACGTAAAGGAACGATCCAAATACGTGGATACCAAAAAGGAAACAAGTTCATTGCAGGAAATCATCAAAGGAAGATTTGCAATCAATCTATGCAAATCTTAGTGCAATCAAAGAAATCTCTCAAAGAAAGATTGACAAGGATCGTATTTTTCTCCTCAATTCGAAAGAAGAATCTGAAGAAAGATATTTGGAAAGTTTGATCCGAATATTGGAGGAAGATTTCACACTATTTTGGAAGGATAAAAAATTCTCCTCTTCGCTTACAACTCTCGTAAATCATTGAAGGCATATTAAAATATATTGTGCAAGCCCTTAGAGTATCATGTGAAAGGTTAAGTAATTTCTTCGTTGAAATACTTGAGATGCTTACAATTACTACTCTATTTATTTGAAAGGGGCATGATTTATAACGTGAGATATCATATTTTTAACGCAAATTTGTGCAAGAAGTTTGTTGAGTTTATGCAGATTAAATTCGAGACGAGCTTAATTAAAGAAAGTCATCTTTCTTGAATCTCAAGAGCAAATGAATGTTGAGAATTTTGCTGCCTCTGAACAACCATTAAAGAAAAGACCGATGAGAAGAATAAGGAGTTCAGAAGAAAGAAAGAAAAAATTCATTTCTCAGACGCAGGGGGAGTTAGAAAAAGTGCACAAGGATGACATTATTGAGGATACTCAGATCAGTCCTTGCATCCTTGAAGTTGCAATTGAAATGGAAATCGCAACACTCAAGCATCTCCACCATTTTCTAGCTGCTAAAAGAATATAATGCTGCTACAAAGAAAAACATTCTATTCAACTAGCGCAACCCGATGACAAAGGCTACTCGCAAAAGCTGTCTTGATGATAGGGGGAGAAAAGAAAGAAATGATCAAATTTAAGGGGAGTCTACTAATCAGATTCAGGATGAGATCATTGATCAGATTCAATGGGAGCCTAACACTCAGGTTCAGAAGGAAATCAATCATGAAGATCTATAGGGGGAGAACCTTATTCAGAAGGACATGAAAAGCTGCAAGCTTCTGTATAGCAAGAGATGGTGAAAATGGTATGCTGCCTAATATCCCGAAAAGCTATGCTCGAATGATTTTTGATTCTGAAGGAGCATTGATCAAGCATGGGAAAATCTTGTTGAATTTGAGCTTATTTCAATCCCAATATTGACTACTATTCAGACAATGGAAGTAAAGGTAAACATGTGTTAGAACTTATTAAGTTCTACAAAATCCGGTTAGTACATCTTTCATTTTCCTTACTTTTTGTCATTACAAATCTCTAATCTGTTTTATCGTTTTATCATGACAAAAAGGAAGTGAAATTTATCTGTACTCCTTGATAAATATTCACTGACGTACATGATGATTGATTTAGAACATAAGCTGTTTTGCATCTAAAGATATATTCTCTACGTGGTACCCTTTCATTATTATCGTTTTTTGATTATGACAAAAAGGGGGAGAGAAAATAGATATGCATATGTGTTGAATATTGAGCTGCGATTATGTTTCTATATATTTATGCTCCGTCCATCTGCTATCTCCTGATTACATTGCTTGATTATCATAATGTGGAGATCGCGTTACGTGCTTATTATGCCTTGATTTGAATTCTTGTTTTTGGCAAATAAGCGTATCTCGTTTACTTTTCAAGTATACATAATTGAATATCTTTGAAACTTGTTTGCACATCTGCATATTCAGAGATTATTTTGTCATCATCAAAAAGGGGGAGATTGTTATGGAAAATTCCTCATGATGTTTTGAAGATGAAAAAATAATCAAAGGCTACTAATGTGTTTATTGGTTGAGGAGAACCAGGTGAAAGAATCACAAGCTGTTATGCAGATGGTGTATTAACAGAATATCGTAAGGTTATAAGCTATCTATCAATGGTGAACAAGGCATTGGGCGTAGAGGTGTCTACAAGCTTAAGGTACCTAAGTAGAGGTGAACAAACCTAGAACGGAAAGTTTGGTAAAGCTTGGAAGGACCTTGGATAGGTGACCAACGAGGTAGAACCACAATTGCCAATATGCTTGGAGGAACCAGAAGATGGAGCTCAAGATATTGCATCTGAATTATGCATATGAAGTTCTGGATATTGCATCTGAGAAGAAAAGCTTATATTGACCATAGTTGGATGTTCAGACTCAAGGAGTAGTCATCGCATATTTGCTTCTGAGAAAGTTGAAGTCTAGTATTCAGAAGGAGGTTTGTGTTGCCTCTGAAGACTTCAGATGGAGGATTGTGTTGCCTCTGAAAACTTAATCTCGTGAAGACTTATATGCGAGCATCAACAAGGTTTCTATCAACATCAAACTCAGTGTATCTCTGTTCAGAAGCTGCGACTTATTCAGAAGCAGTGATATATTCAGATTCAAGAGATTGCTTCTGAAGTCTGGTTCTGAAGACTGTTCAGAAGCTGCAAGATATATTAATTCCAGAATCTGAAGACCCACGCCTGACATATGTTGCTGAGGTATTTATGAAAGTTTGTAATCTTTGATTGATAGGATTATTCTATAACACGATTGATAGAATATTCTTGATTGGAAATTACCTTCCATGGGACAAGAAAACTTCCATATTTGAAGAACTCTACTTATGGAAACCGAAGATTGAGTTGTATGGGCGACTGAATCTGAGGGGTTCAGATTCAGCACCAACGGTCACCAAATCTCCCTAGATATAGTCTCGTTCAATCAAGATTGATGGCGTCCAATCAGCGATTGAAGAGCAATCCTTTGAAGACCTGTCCAATGGCTAGTTTGGAGGTGAAGGAGTATAAAAGGAGATCCATGGTGCTACTACGGTGTCAGATTAGAATAATCAATTCCAAAGTGCTAGAGTTATTCAGATTCATACTTGTCTCCGTGAGCTCAACGTTATAATCTTTGAGAGGCTTTGTAAGAGTGATTGAGAGAGGATAGTGTGATCTATCAAAGAGAGTATCATCACTTGTTGTAAACCTCCATTGATTCATCTAGTGGAATCCAGCCTATCGGCTGTCAGCGTGGGAGAGTGGACGTAGGCTTGATCTAAGCCGAACCACTATAATTGTCATGTGCAATATTCTCTATCTCTAAACTCTTATCATTGTGTTTGATAGAATATTGCATACTGGTGTTTATATTCAGAATTTGCATACTCATGTTCAGAATCATAAATTGTACATATTCAGATTCAGATTCTATTTTGACTTGATTCTTTTAATTCCGTATTTTCTAGTCAAAATTATTTTAAATCACATATTCACCCCCCTCTAGGTGATATTGCTAGATCCAACAAGTTCTTTTATTGGCATTCAAAGATGATGAAGGTGAACAAAGTGATACGTGGTACTTGGACACTGGTGTAAGCAACCACATGTTTGGCTGAAAGGAGATGTTTGCAAAATTAGATGAGACAATCAACGGGAACGTCTCGTTTGTTGATAAATCTAACATTCCTATTGAAGGCAAAGGTACAATTCTGATTCATCTGAAGGTTTAAGATTTAATGCATGGATTACGAGCTGTTATTCAGATAGTAAACGACATCTGTTCACAACGTGCATCATACCAAATCGAAGATAATGACTTTCATTTCATTTTGTTAGTCCATCACTTCTTTAGATTCTAATGATTTCGGACTCAAAATCACAGTTGAAGTTCACTGACTCGGGAAATCCGAAAATCGCAGATTAGTCTTTACATGCATCTAACAATCCTCAATCAATTAAACACTCAATCAAACACGAAACATGCTCATTATAGTCTAATAATAGCAACTATGCAGCAGCCATAGCCTCCAAAACTCCTCATGATTTGGGCAATATTTAACCTCCTCAAATCATCAAATAGTAAGAGTAGAAGTAAACATACCTTTTGATGATCCATGATGAAGCTCAAGAGAGCTATCCCGGCCACTTCAATAGCTCAAGGATTGGCCGATAGCAGCTCGCAATCTATGGATGAAATGAAATTGAAGTATATGAGAATCGGTTTATAATAGCAAAATCAACAAATCAAAGGAAATTAAGGAAAATAGGAAGATCCGATGGCCGATTGGATGAACTCCGGCCACCACCAGCTCGTGAACAGGAAGTAGGCTAGCGTTGCGAGGATCGGGAGTCGGAGGGTCACCGGACTTCCACGGTCCTAGCCTTGCGATGAGCTAGGCGAGGCTTGAAAGAAGACTGGCGCGGCAACGACTTGGCAAAAGATCGCTGGAGAGAGAGAGAGAGAGAGAGAGAGAGAGAGAGAGAGAGAGAGAGAGAGAGAGAGAGAATTTAGATATGAAGAATGAGGCCTCCCTTTGATTTTGGAGGGAAAAATGAATTGTGGCCCTAAGATTGATCTAATGGCTCACTTTGAACTTATGGGTATTTTGGTAAATTGATTAAATGGTAATCTTGTAATTTCTGTTCAATGGACCTAAGGGGCATCGGTCATGGCTGAATGTGGCTGGAATTTGGACACCAGAGGGCCATTTTGGCTTGAAAGGGTGCCGGATGGACCGGGTTGAGCCGGGGTTGAAACTGTGCTCAATTCGGTTCAATCCTAGTTCAATTTTATCCACATTTCCTATTTTTTCCGACTATGATGAATTGAGAATTTTTTGCATGAAACTGGACCTGAATAAATGCAATTGGGATAATCTGGATTGGCCTAGTTTGGACAAATGACCAATTAATGTGTGAATTTCCTCAATTCCTATCAAATTGGCCTCAAGAGCTTCATGACCAAATTTTGAACTTGCTCAAATGTCAAAATTGAAACTCCATTTCTCAAATTGGATGATAAGCTAGTATGGGTCATCTCGCAATGGTCTAATTATACCAAACCTTCATCAAATTATGAGCTATGGGATTGCAATTCATGTCAATTGAACATGCATATGAGTGAATTTGTCAAAATTGATGTTGGATTTGTGTTCCATCCACTCAATTGTGTAGAACCAAAGCAATTGCTCAATAATCATGAAGACTCAATCGATTGACTGTTCGGAGCTCAAAATTGGGGCTTTTTGATTTCGCCGATGAATTTCAAAATTGATTTGACAATTAGATGTGATATGGTGTCTCTATCAAATGTCTTGAAGACAACTGCCTTAAAAAATGACAAAAAACGAACTAATTGGTTTTTGGTCAATTGGCAAGTGATATTTTCATATTGGGGAAAAGTCAATTCCTAATTGCTTTTCGCAAAATTCTAAATGTACAAAGTTAAATTGAAGTAAAAAGGAATTGATTTTGATTGTTTTTTTTACAATTTTTTGACAGAAAGTTGACCATCGATTTGACTTTTTGGTCAAAGAGTCAATTAATGGGTCAAAGTTCGATTTTTTTTTTTTGTAAATTCCGAGTGCAAAGCTGAAATTAGTGCAAAAAGAAAATTTTTGACCAATGATTGACTTTTTGGTCAAATTTTGACCTATAGGGGTTCACTCTAAAGTCAACGCCTTGATTTTTTTATTTTATTTTAAAGTTTGAATGCAAAATAAGGTGTAAATGAAGTGCTAAAGATATTTCTAATGCTAAATAACACCTTTTGGCCAAGAAATGGGTTCCTTTGCGATCAGAAACCCTAATCTTGAGTCTTTACGTTTTGACGACATGTCGGCTAAAAATCAGGTGCCAAGAGCTATCTGAGATAAGTTCCGGGTATCCTGTTAAGTTGCCTAAGGTGATTCTTAGGTGTCTACCCAGGTGAGTTCCGGATATTGACAAGCACTTTTCAAATACCTAAGGACATATCCAAGTATTTAGTCAAAACTCTTTTGGATATCTGAGGGGAAATCCGGATATTTCGTAAAGACCCTTCTCCAATACTTCAAGAGAAATCCAAGTACTTCGTGAAAACCCTTTTCGAATACTTGAGGAGAAATCCAGGCATTTCATCAAAATTCTTTTTTTGGATGTCTTAGGGGAAATCTAGATATTTCGTAAAGACCCTTCTTGAATACTTGACGAGAAATCCAAGTATTTCGTGAAAACCCTCCTTGAATTCCTATGGAGAAATCCAGGTATTTCCCAAAAGTACTTTTCAAAAATCTGAGGAGAAATCCAGATATTTCGTAAAGATCCTTCTCAGATACTTAAGGAGAAATTCAAGCATTTCATGAATACCCTTTTCGACTACGTGAGGAGAAATCCAGGTATTTGTTAACATAATCCAAGCCCCGAGGACCATCCGGGTGCTTGTTTGTGAAGAATACTTCAAAGACCTAAGGTCCATCCAGGTGTCAGAGTTGCTTGACCTTTCAAAGCCTCGAGGGCCATCTGAGCGCTTCTTTTTCCATAATGAGATTCTCTCGTATTCAGGATTGCTCTCCCGGATCCCCGGGTAAGTAATTACATAATGTTCTCTACCTTTGCATTAGCATTTTCATATTCATCATATTTCATTGCATGAGAAAATGGGTATGGGCTGATTGAGATCCGTGTTCCTGACAAAAGAATCATTGCATTAGCATGGTCTAAATTTTAGGTGTCATTTATCTTGGAAAGAAACAAGAGTAGGTAAAGCATTTGTTAACTGATTCAAACAAGAGTATGTATCAATGATTTACTTCACGGGCGAGGTCTTTGGTTCAAGTCCTTGAGAGGATATATCCAGCAATCTTAGACTTCTTTGAATAAGAGAATAGGGTGAGACGCATAGATAAAGGTTGCTAAATTCATCAAATTAGGAGTTTAGACTTTTATGGCTTTTATAAGAGAGACAAAGAAAAGTTACAAATTGATAAGGAAGGTTCATAAATCAAAATATAACTCAAGTGCATGTTGGTGACTAATGAGAGTTGGTAGCTTAAAATGAATTGATAGTTTAATCCTTAAAAATTTGGCAATGCACTAAGACACACATTGATTAATGCACAGAGTGTTGTCTCTAGCAATATCACATAGAGGGGGGGTTGAATAGGTGATTCTGAACAATTTTGAAAACTAATTGCGGAATTTAAACGAATTCAAAATATGAATAGAATAAGTTTAGTAGCAGAACGTGCAGAGCTCTTAAAAATAAGAAAGAGAGTTTAGAGAAGGAGAAAATTGCACATCAAGTTTATAATGGTTCGGCTTTAGCAAGCTTACGTCCACTCTCCCATGATGACAGCCGATTGGCTGGATTCTACTATATGAATCGTTGAAAGGTTACAAGAGATGTTACACTTATCACTCTTACAAAGAACCTCTTAAAGATACGATTTTTCAGTTCTTGAGAACAAGAGAATGTGAATCTGAACAACTCAGCACTTTGGAATTGTAAGTTCTTTTATCTCTCATAGCCACAGTCACCATTAATCTCCTTTATACTCCTTCGACCTCTAACTAGCCGTTATCAAGGTCCTTCAAAAGATCTCTCCTCAATCGCTGATTGGACGCCATCAGTCTTAATTGAATGAGTCTGTATTAGGGAAGATTTAGTAGCCGTTGGAGTAGAGTCCGAACCCTTCAGATTCAGTCATCTATACAACTAAATCCTTAGTTTCCATAAGTAGAGTTTATCCAAATCTCCAAGATATCTTGTTCCTGGAAGGTAATATCCAATTAGAGGATATTCTCCTGATTTGATTGGAAAATAATCATGTTAATCAAATCTTACAGACTTTCATAAATGTTGTGGCCAAGCCGGAAACCTACCAAACGCGGGTCTTCAAAATCTGGCCAAAAGATACTATAGAATCTGAACATAATTCAAAAGCAGTCTTCAGAAGTAAAAGAGACTCTCTGAATCTGAACAGATTAGAACAGTGACTCTGAGTTTCAGTAAAATCTTTGCTGACGTGTCACATAAGTCTTCTCGAGATTTAGTCTTCAGAGGCAACATCTTCCTCCATCTGAATAAAAGACTTTGACTATCTCAAAAGCAAATGCGTGACAGCTACACCTTGAGTCTGAACGTCAGTTTTGGAACAATATAAGCTTTTGTTTGCCTGTTCATTCTTGCAATAAAATTTTATTTGTATTAACCAGATTCTTTCTAAGGAAGGATAGTTTTGTTAGAATCAAAATATTCAGAAGGAAGGTTTTCTCAACAATCTTTCCATTTTTTATGAAGACAAAACTTCCTCAATAAAAGTAGATTATGAAAAATATTTGTATAAACATTAAGCTCAGAAAATATTTCACAAACATATATGCCATGAAAATATTTTTTAGAAGATGTGCATCTGAAGAGTATGTCAGTGTAATATATGCACTTAAGAAGTGAAAGAATATCATCGCATGTCGTTAATAGCATGATACTTCAGTTTGGAACAAATATTTTCTTCCATGAGATAACATGCTTTATGCATTCGCATGTCGCATTTATAATCTGTGTAAACCTGCAATTAAAATGAGGTTGCTTCTCTCCCTTTTTGTCTATCAGCAATAAGAATAAGAATGATAGCAAACGAGACAAATATTATTTAATCAACAATGATGTCAGGCCATAATAAGGCCATAACAAAATGGGTCAACAAAACATTCGACACAGACAAAAATAATTCAAACACATACTATTTTGAAAAACATTTTAAAAAAGATATAGGTTGAGTTGGTTTTGTTGAGGATGAGGGAACATCAACTAGCTCTTTATCACCCTCCTTTCCTGCTTCTTCAGGCATGTCTTGAGGTGCTCTGCTCGACCCAGCAACAAGAGAGGCAAAATCTTTAAGGACTTCCATCTTTGAGAACTCTTTAGAGATTCTTTCATCTCTAATCAGTGTGTAGGTGCCCAGACTTGCCATTTATGAACAAAAGAGGCGGCAATACTTATCAAGCATTTGCTGGAATGTGCTCAGCTTCCTCTCAATAAGCTTTTCCATCCCATTTAGCCTCTGTAGCATCTCAACCTAAAGTTTTTCAACATCCTTCTGAACCAAACTCTGCGATGACTTCGTATCCAGCAGCTCTTTGATAAAATCATTTAAAGTCTCTTCTGGATTCAGTTTCCTAGCAAGAGTCTTAGCTCTTTCCTCACCCACCATCTGAGCATTTCCCGTAGAAGTTGAATCCAAGACACGCTGCAAAACACTTTCCCCTGAATTTGAGAAGGGGCTGCGTCTAAAGTCTCTTTAGCACTTTCAGCAGCATTAGATTCAGTCTCAGTGGGTAGCTCTTTCAAGATCTTCTCTACAAGATGCTCCTCCTGAGCATCAGATTTCTCTTCTATTTGTACTTCACTTGGATCAGCAGTCTGCTCCTTCTGAACAACTTCAGTCTGAATGTTATTCGGCTGAACAACATCTATCATTATCTCCTTAGGTTGTTCTTGCCTAGCAGTAGATTCATCTTGCTCCCCCTAAATCTGTACTGTCTTGACAGGAGTATATGCGGTAGTTCTTTGTCAACATCCATATCCTTGGATTTGGATGATGATCTCTTCTTTTCATGAGCAACAAGTATGTCGATTGTTGCCCTGTCATCCAACTCCTCTTTCCATACTTCAACGTATTGATCAAGAGCCTGTTTTGCTTCCTTCTCTACCCTTTCTGTAGATGTCTCTTCTTCTTCCTCTCCACTCACATGAGTCTTAGGGAGGTCTTCTTCTTTGTCTTTAAGATCCTCCTGCTCATGTATCTTTCCAGCATCCTCTCCTTCTTCTTTTTGACCATATTCATGGTTACTCTCATCTGTCTTGACACTTGAAGTGTCCTCATCTGAAGCAGTAGGAGTTCTTTCATGATCTTCTCCCAATAATGCATCTTCTTCTTCCTCTATTTCATCTTCTTCAGAGGATGCACTCTGAACACTCACCTCTTTACCTTTTCTTGCCATAGTTTTTCTTCTTTTTGTAGATCTTTCTGTCTGCTCTGTCTCCGGTTCCACCAGAACCAATTTCTTGTTCTTGTTAAACCAACTTCCATCAGTCAACCTGAAGCCCATTTTCTGGATCATGTTCTCTCTAGCCACCATAAATGGGACTTGCTTTTGAGTTAGCTCTTCAGGAAGCTTTACTTTGTGATACTTCAGAATCAAGAAAATTAGCCCTGCATAAGGCAATCGACCTTTCAATTTATGCACAGTCCTGTACATATGTAGAAGTACAATATGTGCAAGCGAAAAGTCATAGCCTATGAGCAAAGCCCATATCAGTTTAGCTTCAAACTTGGAGATATCAGTCTTTGATGAGGCCTTATGACGCAGAATTTCTATCACAACCTTATGCATTATCACATGCTTCAGAGGGAAGTCATTGTAGGCAACATGAGCCATTGAGTCTTGACTATAATTCTCATTCCCCATCAAATAATTGTATGCTGCCTCTGGCTAAACGTCGATGGGCTTGAAAACACTTTGTCTTACTTCCATGAGTTTTGTCAACTCATTTACATGCAAGTGGTATTGATCATCTCCAATGTTGTAAGAGAGAGACTCGGGATCAATAAAAGATAGCGTAGAGTAGAAGTAAGCCACCAAGTCAGGAAAAACATGTGTCTTAACAGTCACAAAATCTCTCAATTTCATCTCCTCCAGATGTTTTCTTACAGGGATACCAACCCTGTCGAAGTACTTGACATCAAAAACTCTATATGGCATCACACCACGCTCCTTTAGAGCCTCAAACCTGTCACATGCTTCTATGACAAAAAGTAACGGTTTTTGAAACTCTTGTCTCTAACATAGTGAGATAGTCTCCTTTTAAAATTTTTGAAAATGACATCATCGTCGTCATCAAATCTGCCTTTTGTCTCCACATCACTTTCTTCCTCAACAGATTCTCAAATAACTACTCCTTTAGTTGGAGTCCGTTTAGGTTTTGGAATATCAGGGACCACAACCTTTTCCTTTCCTTTTTTCGACACTTTTACAGGACTAATAGTAATAGGAGTCACAGTACGAAGAGGCATATTCAATAGCTTCAAATAATCTTCCTCATTGGAAAACTTGTGAATATTTAGGAGTTTACCATTTATATCGTTTCTAGAACCCTGTTCTTTGAATGCATCATACAAGGGCTTAATAGAATGAGCAAGTGCAACCCTTTCGTCATACAGATGCTCAGAAAAATCTGTGTCCATTTGATTGTGGCTTCTTTCTTTTGATGCGGTGTTCTTCACCGGGGTAGAATCCCTAGATTTCGTACCTTTTGTCAATCAGGACGACTTTCTTCTTTGGCTTTCGCTTTGCCCGACATTTTTCTTTGTCGAGGAGGATATTTAGGAGCCATCGAAGAAAAATTTTGGATTTTTATGAGGAATGCAAGAGCAGTTTTGAGCGAAAAGAGAAAGAGATCAAAGATTTTCTGAGAGAAAAAAAAGTCTGAAATTTCGAGCGAGAGATAGTGAAGACTGGCATGAATAGAGTTTTTCTTAGAGAAGGTGACGGTTCGTGTCCTTTGAAAAAATTTGAAAAAGAAAAGAAAACTGTAAAACGGTTATCTTTGGAAATAAAATCAATTTAGAATAAAATCCGAAGAAAAATATCCAAAGACAGTATGTTATATCAATCAATCAATAATATATATGTAGAAGTTAAAAATAATACCTTGAACCCTTGTCTTTCCAAGAATTTCGAAATTTAAGTAGATTGCGAATAACTTACCTTTACTTCTGAACGAATATCCTGCAATTGTGCTTCTGAAGGTGATAGATAGCCTGTTTCTAACACAACTCAAGAAAGAGGATTAATAATAGCCAATTTATTGCGAATATAATTGAAAGTCTCCTTATCAAGAGGTTTAGTGAATATATCTGCGAGTTGATTCTTCATGTTAACATACTAAATGTGGATATTTCCATTCTGAACATGATTACGTATGAAGTGATGTTTAATCTCGATGTGTTTCGCCCTTGAATGTAGAATTGGATTCTTGGTCAAGTTTATAACACTTGTGTTATCACACTTGATTTCCACATTCGAGTCTTCAACTTCATAGTCTCTTAGTTGCTGTTTTAACCATAGAATCTAAGCACAGCAACTTCCAAGAGATACATATTCTACTTATGCGGTAGAAAGAGCAACTGTACTTTGCTTCTTTGAGTACTAGGAGATTAACATATTTCCCATAAGTTGACAGGTTCCAAAAGTACTCTTTCTGTCAATCTTGCATCCCGCGAGATTTGCATCTGAATATCCCTTCAGAAGGAATTCTGAATCTTTTGAATACCAGAGTCTGTAGGCTAGATATGTTTCGATATATTTGATGATTCTCTTTATAGTAGAGCGATGTGATTCTCTTGGGCTTGTTTGAAACCTTGCACATAAGCAGACGCTATATAGAATATCTGGTCTTGATGCTGTGAGACATAGAAGTGAGCCAATTATACTGCGATATAGCTTCTGATCAACTTCGTTTCATTGTTCATCTTTATCAAGCTTTGATGAATGCGACATTGGAGTTTCTGTCTTCTTGCAATTCTCCAGGCCAAATTTCCTAACAATCTCAAGAGCGTGTTTCTGCTGATGGATAAAGATTCCCTTTTTGGTTTGTTGAATCTGAAGTCCAAGAAAGAATCTTAATTCTCCCATCATGCTCATTTCGAACTCATCCTGCATTACTTTAGAAATTTTTTTGCACAGACGTTCATTAGAAGAGCTAAAGATAATATCATCAACGTAAATCTGAACAAGAAGAATATCCTTACCCTACTTCTGAATGAAAAGAGTTGTATCCATATTACCTTTTGCGAACTTATTTTTAGATAGAAAGCTACTTAACATTTCATACCAAGCACGAGGTGCTTGCTTTAAGCCATATAAAGCTTTCTTTAGGGTATAGACAAGATCCTTTCCTCTTGGTTCCTCGAAACCAGGTGGTTGTTCGACATAAACTTCTTCTTTGATGTACCCGGTGAGGAATGCACTTTTTACGTTCATTTGAAAAAGTTTTAAATCATTATAACAAGCATAAGCAAGAAATAGCCATATGGCCTATAACCTGACAACTAGTGTGTAGGTTTCATCGTAATCTATTCATTCTTCTTGGGAATATCCTTTTGCCACAAGTCTTGCTTTGTTTCTGATTACTTTTCCTTTGTCATCCAGCTTGTTTCTGAACACCCATTTTGTTCCTATCATGGGACGATTCTTGGGTCTTGATACATGCTCCCAAACATTGTTAATTTTAAATTGATGAAGTTCTTCTTGCATTGCGTTGATCCAGTTTTCATCAGCAAGAGCTTCTTCAATCCCTTTCGCTTCAATTTCAGAAACAAGTGCTATGTTACTCATTGCTTCCTTGAATTTCGATCTGGTTTTGACTCCTTCATCCAAGCTTCTCATTATAAGTTCCTTGGAATGATTGGATTTATGTTTCTAGTTCTTGTTGAATCTCTCGTCTTGAGCCTCATTTGGATCTTTAGATTCAATTTGCATCTCCTCTAGTTTTGCTGTCGTTAGTTGTTCTATCTCTTGATTCTAAATTTCTTTAGAAGCATGATTCTCTTCAGAGTCTTCAATTGGTTCTGAACTTTGAGAGAATGAAAAAACTTGTGCATGTTCTCTGTTTCTAAATGTTCTCATCAAACTTAACATTCATTGATTCTTCAACAACTTGAGATTTTTTGTTGTAAACTAGGTATGCTTTGCTCGTTATTGAATACCCAAGGAATATCCCTTCATCCGACTTCTCATCAAACTTACAAACACTATTATTAGCATTATTCAGAATGAAACATTTGCAACCAAACATACGGAAGTATGCAAGATTTGGTTTTCTCTCTTTAAAGAGCTCATAGGGGGTTTTCTCAAGAATTAGTCTTAATAAAACACGATTTAAAATGTAACAAGCTGTTGACACAGCTTCTGCCCAAAAATACGATGCAATTTTACTTTCAATCAAGAGAGTTCTTGCCATTTCTTGTAGAGAACGATTTTTCCTTTTCACTACCCCATTTTGTTGAGGTATGTAAGGAGAAGAAAAATTATGTTGAATTTCAAAATCATCACAAAAATCAGAAAAACTTTGATTTTCAAATTCTCTCCCATGATCAGTTTTGATGCAGGAAATAAAGTAGCCTTTCTCATTCTGAACCTTTTTGAAAATTTTTGAAAAAGATGAGAATGGATCATTTTTGTACGCAAGAAATAAAACTCATGTAAATCTTGAATAATCATCAACTATAACAAGGCAGTATTTCTTACTTCCAAGACTTAGTATTCTGTTTGGTCCAAAAATGTCCATGTGAAGTAGCTGCAGTGCACATTTAGTTGAAACATGATTAATAGATTTGAAGGAACTTCTTACCTGTTTCCCAAGAGTGCAAGCTGAACGTAGTCCTGATTTTTCAAACTTTGTGTGTGGGAAACCTCGAACCAGTTTCTTGAAAGATAGTTTTGAGTTATGCTTGATACTAATATGGCCTAGCTTTTTGTGCCATAGTTCAGATTCATCCTTGATAGATATACGACACTTGATGTCTTCAGAATCAACATTTAGAAGGTAGATATTTTCATGTTGACAACCAGTGAAGGTTTGCTTCTTGTCTTTGCTAACACATGAACATTTCGTATCTTGAAAGCAAATTTGATAACCAGAATCACATAGTTGACTTACAGAGAATAGGTTGTATTTCAATCCTCTGACTAAAGAGACGTCATTGATTGTAAGGTTCCCAATTTTTACTGTCCCTTGGCTAATAACTTTGCCTTTGTTCTTTCCACCAAACGATACACTTCTACCATTGTATTTTGATAACTGAATGAATTTTTCTGGATCACTAGTCATATGACTTGAGCATCCACTGTCCAGAAACCATTTATTCTTTCTTTTTCGAGGTACCTGCAAGATAAAGATAACTCATTGTTTCTTTGGTACCCAGATCATTTTGGGTCCATTTGAGTTAGTTGCAGCATTTCTATTAAAAGGTCTCCATACCATCATGCAATTATTTCTAACATGATTTCTAGTACTACAGTTTAAACAAAGCATTGGATAAAAATATTTTGTAAACTATTTATGGAAATGCCGTTGATATACGGATTTGGAAGGTTTATGCGAAATCCTGTCATCTGTTTCCAAAAATCCGTTTTTGAAATTACTTTCCTTTTTAAAACTAAGACCAGACTTGTCGCTATATGGAATTTGTCTGGAAATAATATTTTCTAAATTTTTCGAACTTTGAGAAAATTTCTTTGAAATATTTTCAATCTCAATTTTCAAAGAATCATTTTCTTTCAAAATCAAATCATGATTTTCCTTTATTTGATGAAATTCTCCTTGCAAAAACTCGATCTTGTCTTTTTGAGAACCATCGTATTGTTTTAAAGAGAAAACTTCCTTTTTCAACACAATCTCCTTTTTAAGAGCTTCTTTATAATTCGTGCATAACTCTTCAATATACCCAAAAACTTCGTCTGGTATTTCAGAAGGACATAACTTAACGTCTGACTCTGAATCAGAATCAGATTTTGTCACGAGACATAGATTTGCTTAATCTTCATCATTATCCTTTGAATTACTTAATGTTTATGCTTTTAGTGTCTTTTTGTATTTTTCATACTTGACTTTGTCCTTTTTCAGAAATGGACATTTCGACTTGATGTGCCCTACTTTCTTGCAGTGAAAACATACAATATCCTTGCTTTCCTGCTTGTCATATCCAGATTGCTTCTGATCATTCTTTCTGAATGATTTCTTTCCCTTAAAGCTTTTGCCACCATCAGCACAATTTCTTCATCATCTTCATCTTCATCTTCAGAATTTGACATTTCACGTTCAATGTTAGAAGCTAAAGCAATTGACTTCTTCCCTTTTGAATCCTTTGATTTGTTGTTGCGCTGTGTTTCGTATGATTATAATGTCCCAACAAGTTCATCGATGGATAGAGATCTGATGGTTTGACATTCTTGTATCGAGGGCTTGATGTTGTTCCATTCATCTGTTAGCCCTCGAAGGATCTTTCGGACCTGCATAGGTTCAACTACAGGAGCACCTTGTTGTGTAAGACCACTAACCAATATTTGAAACCTGTCAATCATTTCAACGATTGTTTCATCTGGCTTCATTTTAAAGGCTTCATAATCGCTCAGCAGTATACTGAGGTTGGTCTCCTTGACTCTATCGGTTCCTTGATATGTGATATGGAGTTTGTTCCATATAGCCTTTGATAATTCTTCTTCTGCAACACGATTATAAATAGCAGTGGACAAAGCACAGAAGCGTGAGAGAACAGCTTTTGAGTCAAGTCCTTGTCTTTTTGACTTTTCAGCATCCGAGAGTGTTGCTGTTGCATTGGTATTGTTATCTCCTTCATTTCCTGTGGAAGGAGTTACTGTGGCAGTTGGAACTACTCCGTAGATTACAACGTCCCACATCAGATTGTCTGATGCTTTGAAGAACCACTTCATTTTGTTGCACCACACATTATAATCCTTTCCATCGAAATACATTGGCTTGTTGTTGAATACTGAATCACCTGCTACAGAGAAATTGTTGCTAGCCATAATCGATCGTTAGCTCTGAAGTAAAACACTTCGAAATAATGAGCAACCCGCTCTGATACCAATTGTTGTCTCTAGCAATATCAGTTAGAGGGGGCTGAATAGGTGATTCTGAACAATTTTGAAAACTAATTAAGGAATTTAAACGAATTCAAAATATGAACAAAATAAGTTTAGTAGCAGGACGTACAGAGCTCTTAAATATAAGACAGAGAGTTTAGAGAAGGAGAAAATTGCACGCCAAGGTTATAGTGGTTTGGCTTTAGCAAGCCTACGTCCACTCTCCCACGATGACAGGTGATTGGCTAGATTCCACTATATGAATCGTTGAAAGGTTATAAGAGGTGTTACACTTATCACTCTTACAAATAACCTCTCAAAGATATGATTTTTCAATTCTTGAGAACAAGAGAATGTGAATTTGAATAACTCAGCACTTTGGGATTGTAAGTTCTTTTTATCTCTCACAGCAACAGTCACCATTGATCTCCTTTATACTCCTTCGACCTTGAACTAGCCGTTACCAAGGTCCTTCAAAGGATCTCTCCTCAATCGCTAATTGGACGCCATCATTCTTGATTGAATGAGCCTGTATTAGGGAAGATTTAGTAACCGTTGGAGTAGAGTCTGAACCCTTCAGATTCAGTCGCCCATACAACCAAATCCTTAGTTTCCATAAGTAGAGTTTATCCAAATCTTCAAGATATCTTGTTCTTGGAAGGTAATATCCAATCAGAGGATATTCTCTAGATTTGATTGGAAAATAATCATGTCAATCAAATCTTAAAGACTTCCATAAATGTCACGGCCAAACTGAAAACCTGCCAAACGTGGGTCTTCAGAATCTGGCCGAAAGATACTGCAGAATCTGAACATAATTTAGAAGTAAAAGAGACTCTCTGAATCTGAACAGTGACTCTAAGTTTTAGTAAAGTCCTTGCTGACGTGTCACATAAGTCTTCTCGAGATTTAGTCTTCAGATGCAACATCTTCCTCCATTTGAATAAAAGACGTTGACTATCTCAGAAGCAAATGCGTGACAGTTACACATTGAGTCTGAACCCAATTTTGGAATAATATAAGTTTTTGTTCACGTGTTCATCCATGCAATAAAATTTTATTTGCATTAACCAGATTCTTTCTAAGGAAGGATAGTTTTGTCAGAATCAAAATATTCAGAAGGAAGGTTTTATCAACATAGAGAAATTGGTGAATTTCAGTCGCTGATAAGAAAGGAAATTGAAAAGCGATACAAGATCAAACCTCTGGATAATCCTTTTTTTTTTTGGTCGAAACCTCTGGATAATCTTTTGATTGTCAGAAAAATTAGCAATTAAGTGCCAGTAAGTTATCAATAAAATACCATAAAATCATGTAACCGATAACTTCTTTCCGAAATTTACTATCTAAAAAAGATTTCCGTTCTGGAACAAGTCCAATTGTCCCAAATTCAAAAGTGAGAGAAGAAAGAAAAGGTCACCAACTGATCCTATGAAACATTATAGTATAGAGAAGATTGGCAGCAAGAGGAGTAAGTATCTTCTTCATAACAATCGAGACCTTAAAGTACGATTGGAGACCTAAAAATGGAAAATGGAACTTTATGTGATGAACAAAAATATGTATAGCACTAAAAAAAAGTTAGATACTAAAAGAGAAACTTAAAACAAAGTGCCCTTCACAACGTAGAGTCATTTATATCAGGATTAGAGTAACTTAGTTCAAATTCTAAAACAAAGTGCCCTTCACAACCAACAGGCAAACTGAGGAAATATAGAGCTCGCAAACACCTTGCGCTTATTTATTGCGGACCATGATCGGCGATACTGGCTGCTCATAATCACGAACAAGTCAAATTCTAAAACAAAGCACACGTATGCCCTTCAAAAACCAGTGGATTGTTGCACCGATCTTTTCAATCTTGGCGGAGACCTTAGCAAGCAAACAGCTCCAGACTCCATTGCAGTTTCCCAAATTCTTAACCAAGTCTTTTGAACTCCCTGCAATGTCATTTCGTCGAAAGTTGTTAGCTTCAAGTGCGGCTCCAGTGAACCGTACACGCAAGGAGCCTTGTTTATTCTCCAGGGAATTCAAGTTGGCGCTGTTCTCCGGCGCATATTCCGGCTTCAACAGGATGTAATTGTCTATGGGGCTGGTGCGCGTGAGTGGACTTCGATAGCCCTCCTCGCAACCGGGGATTCTTCTGGTACCATAAGCAAGTTTATAATCATGCCACAGCTCGTGCACAGACTTTCCAAGCAACTGGACGAAAAACGCCTCAGAGTAGGAATCTTTCATCAGAGCATTAAGCTCGGCGACGAAACCGTTCTTAAAGTCATTGCAATATTCGAGAAAATAAGCCGTGACTGCAAAACCATCGTCCCATCTCAATCCTGAGCCCCTCGTCGGCCAGCTTTTGGATGCATACCCACCTTTCAATCTCACGTAATCGGCAATGCCATTGATAAGCCCTGTAGGAGCCATACCGTTGCCGGTCCATTGCCAAACGTGCGTCATCTCGTGGTACACCACTCCGGCAAACTCCTCTTGTGTATCTCCTCTGTACTGTCGGAGGTAATCCGCATTCAACCAAATGAGGTTGCCTTTAGTACTGGCGACCACAAGTAGGTTACGGAAGCTCTGGATTAGGAGAGTTACTTCATGGTACTTCTTGCCCTCGCCTTCCTTCTGATTGAAGGTACTCAAAACTTCTTGGGTCGCGCCGAATAGAACCCGGGATTTGTAGCGGCTGTTCAATTCATTGGCGTGTTTGTTTCCCCTGGGGACTTTATCAGAGTGGTCGATGATTCGGTATTTCATGGCGTGCGTCGATTTCAGAGAAATCAACAGCACGAGTGCTAGAACAAAGTATTTGGGAGACATTCTGAACTGTGGTCTTTTTGGATGCTTGATGGGTTTCGCAAGCAGATGTGACTATTTATATACACTGAATAGAAGAAGAACAGGACAGGAGGTCTTGATTAGTCAGCCTATCTGAGTGCTACTTTTTGGTATCACCTGGCAAGTTTTTCGATAAATATTAGGTTTCCTCATCATCAACTGCTGTGACACTACGTTGTTCTTGCCGTCCTCTTGTAAACTGATGAAGACATCGCCTCGTGAGCTAAGGAAGAAGCACAAAACTGTGGCTACTGATCATATATTTTATCAAAGTGTTTGAGTTTGTGTTGGACCTAGACATTTCGATGTTTTCTAGTATACCTGATGTGCTCACTGGTCACATCAGTCAGTTATTTTTTGATTTATTACTCTATTGTGAAAATTTCTTTGTTTGGGAAGAAATAAATGACCAACAAATGGGAAAGTCTAGCTTTTACTTATATCATGATTGGTCATGAAGGAGCTTTGGTGACCCCCCATTTTTAAAATAGAGTGATCAAGGGCAATTACTCCTTAATTTTATTAGTAACTTACTTAAAAGACGTGTTTTTCTCATAAATAAAAGTATGGATATTTTATTAATAGCGCCGGCCCACAAAATAAAGGGAAGATATTGTGGGAATTTTGATCCAAAATGGATGGCCTATTTTTTAATGGATTGAAGAAGTGAATTTAGGCTTGGTGCTTGGGATAAACTCTCTCTCAATGGAAGAGCTCCTCCCTATCCCCACGGTGATAGTCAAACCAAAACCCTAGAACCCGTTAAACCCTAACCCTTCCGATGTCCTCCTTCTTCACTGTCCGGCCCGTCAACTCATCGGCCATTCCCTTATTTATCCTTTATTGATTCGGATTTCAGCATGGGTCTTACGGGTTTCCCTTCTCTCATAAACCCTAACCCCGTCTCGAATCATGTTTCCGAATCGACTTATTTTTCTCCCCTTGTTCACATACTCCCCTGTGTTTTCTGCCCTGTTTCTGTGGTTTCCGGTCTCAACTCAACATATTCTTTTTTTGTTGTTGGTAGTAGGCTTGTGTGTGAGCTTGGTCCGGATTTCTAACAAAGGAAAGCCCTCTTATGCCGTTTGATTAATTCAAGTTCTGTGGTGCACCGTCGTTCCAGGATTTGCAGTTCGATACATTTCCGTTATGTTACCTAACCAAACCCACTACCTAATGGGCCAAAGTCAAATGATTGTTCTTCCATCCCCGCTCCCTCTTTTTCTACATAGGCGGCAGCGGGCGTGTTAGGAACGCGCAGTAGAAGTTCGATACCTTCACCGGGGAGATCAACAAGAAGGAGCCCAAGTCCGAGCCCGTCAACATATCTAATTGGACCCATCTTCACTAAAATATTTAGGGCATTGAGTTATGGGCTAACTTGGATATATTAACTGCTTTACACCACACCAATTTTTCGATGTGAAACTTCTCTAACACAACTCACTCGTGTATCTCAACAATCTCCCCGTCATGTGTGAGATCTAGTGGTAGGTTTGCTCCCCTTAATTCATATATCGTTCTGCATCAACTTATCTCAATTTGAATCTCCAATGCCCAACCTCTTCCTTGGTCTCTTTCTTCGGGCTGAATCATGAAGTCTACCATCAGGCCCGCATTACCACACCACAACCCCCACCTGCCCAGAAACTGTGTTAGTCGCCAGATTCCTTCCTTGAGATATTCACCAAACATCGATACATATTGGGAGTGGGCTGCCAATCAATCATTGGCTTTGATATCATTTGTTGGGAGTGCGCAGTAGAAGTGATTGATGCTGATTGGGGAGGTGACATTGATAGTAGGAGGTCAACCAACGGATATGTTGTTTCCTTGTTTGGCGAAGCTATGAGTTGGATGAGCAAGAAGCGGAGCATGGTTGCTTTATCTCGTACCGGGGCAGAGTACGTGGCTCTTACTCATGTTGCTAAGGAAGTGATCTGGATGCGCAGATTGTGCAAACAGCTTGGTTTTACACAAGGATAAGTGAAGATTGGGTGTGATAGCTATGCTATATTCTTGGCTAAGAATCCTGCATTTCATGCAAGAACAAAGCATATCAACATACAATATCACTTCATCCGAGAGAAAGTGGAACAGAAGGTTGTAATGTTGGAAACAGTTGACACATAGGTGAACAGTGCATGTTTTTTACTAGTGCAGAAAAGTTTGAATGGTGTACAACTGTATTGGGTTTAAAAAAGCATTTGAAGTATTCACCGATAAGGCAGCGCCCTTGAACACCAGAGCGCTTTTATGAGTTGAGCCCATAGATTATTAGTAGTTTGGGCTTGGGGCCATGAATAATTACTGATATATATATATATATATATATATATATATATATATATATATATATTCTATTTTGCTTGTAATTGAGTGATGTAACAAAGAGGTACGGGGTGCTAATTATAGTGAAATCTTTCGTAACTTTAGTTTAACGGTGAACCAGGATAAACCTTATGTCTCGATTTCTCTTTCTCGCTTTTATGCTTAGTTCGTTGTGACTATGCGCCGAATCCTAATAGGGCGGAACGCTCTACATGACCGGCCGTGGGTTACCAAAGAAGAGGGGACCACTTCTTTCTCCCTTGCGTTGCTCAATCTTCCTTTTCTGATTGAATGTAGCAAGCCACTCCACTACTGGTATAGAGGCCAGATAGAAGGTTGCTCATCCAGCCTAGCGGATCCATTGTTTATGCGGCAGTGCGAAGCAAAAAGGTAAGAACCATCCATCCCCGTTTTTTACTTTTTTCCACAATCCTTACTCTCCAGCAAAAGTAAAGTTTGGGGTTTTCTCCGAGACAAAAAAAGTTCGAGGTAGATTTGAGACTAGACATAAAGTTTAAGGCTTTTTTCGAGATAAAAAAAAAAAGTTCGGAGCAGAATTGGGACTAGACTTAATATTGGGGGTTTTGCAGGGAATTAAGCCTTGATAAATACATATAGAAGTTGGTGAATTTAAGTCGCTAATAAGAAAGAAAACATAACAATCGATAAAAAGATCAAAACTCTTGATAATTTTCAATTGTAAGAAAATTTGCCAATTAAGTTCCGATAAGTTAATAATGAATTACCATAAAATCAGGTGACCAATAAATTCTTTTACTAAAATTTTGACATTTATAAACTCTATTAGAAATTTACTGACTAAAAAAAAAAAGTCCGTTTTGGAACAAGTTCAATTGTCCCAGATTCACATGTGAAAGAAGAAAGTGAGAGAAAAAGAATTGAAAGGTCACCAACTGATCCTATGAATCAGTATAGTTATATAGAAGATTGGAGAAAATTGTCCAAAAAGTCCTAAATTTACGGTACTTTTGCCAATTAAGTCATAAATCTTTATTGTCAATTAAGCCTATTCGATCAATTTTGGTACGAAATAGATGACGGGGACACCAGCTGTCTTACGTGGCACAGCCAGCACTAACATAGATAATTTTTCATAATATTTTGATATTTTTTCAAACTCTATTTTATTTTATTTTATTTTATCTTTTCTTCCCACTTCGTTGTTTTTTCTCCTTAAAAGGGTCACTAGGCCCTTACTAGCTGCTGGATGATGGTCTCCGATTGCTGGCGAGGCAACCTTGCCCAGATCTATGCAAAGTTGGCCTCGGCTGCGGCCGTTATGGCCTCACCCAGAATTGGGTGAGGCCATGTGAGGTGGGCGTCCTGACCCTCGTCGACCACAATAAGGAAAAAAAAAAACAGAGAAATGAAAAGAAAGGAAAAAAGGAAAGAAGAAAAAAGAAGTGAAAATTCAAAAAAATTGAAAAATAATATAAAAAATTGTCCACATTAGCGCTGATCATGCCATGTAGGATGGCCGCCTTTCACGTTTGTGATTTTCGGCCAAAATTGATTGGATGGACTTAATTGGCAAGGCATGAAATTGTTTAGGACTCAATTGGCAAAAGCGCAATAGATTTAAGACTTTTTGGACAATTTTCCTTAGAAGATTGGAAAAACATGGAAAATGGGACTTTATGTGATGAAACACGCAATAAAAACTTAGATGACAAAGAAGAGAGTTACAATATACTAGGCAGATTCAGTAACAACTGAACCATATATAATCTTCTCCACAACGCAGTTTTCATATATCAGGAGTAGGGTAACATAGTTCAAATTGTAAAACAAAGTACACGTATGCCCTTCACAAACCAACAGGCAAACTGAGGAAATATAGAGCTCGAAAACACCTAGCGCTTATTCATTGTGGACAATGACCAGCGATATACTTTCCAATGGCTGCGCATGATCACGAGCAAGTCGTCCATATGAGCGGATCAAAAGCGCTGGTAAGCTTACCTGCTGGTCATGTGGTTGGAATTCATGCCTAGTTTCCTTGATTTGGTGTAAGGAATCGGTGTGCCGATCTTATGGCTCATGGTGGAGACCTTAGCAATCAAACAGTTCCCGACTCCATTGCAGTTTTCCAAATTCTTAGCCAAGTCTTTTGCACTCTCTGCAATGTCATTTTGTTGAAAGTCATTGGCTTCAAGCGCGACTCGAGTGAACTCTACACGCAAGGAGTCATGTTTATACTCCAGGGAATTCAAGTTGGCGTTGCTCTCCGGCACATATTCTGGCTTTGACTGGATGTAGTTGTCGACCAGGTTGGTGTTAGGAACGCAAATATTTGAAGAGAAGAAAAAAAAGAGAAGAAGAAGAAGACAAACGAATTTTTTACATGAAAAAACCCTTCTAAATCAGAAAGGGGAAAAAATCACAGTGCTGCACTAGGCAATCTTCACTATCAGTATCAGTATCGGCATTGATCAGGTGGGCTTGGTATATCATCGCGTGTGTCGATTTCAGAGAAATCAGGAGAAGGACCGCAAGAACAAATCGTTCCGTAGACATTCTGAATTATGATCTTTTGGATGCTTGATAGATGTTGACACCTAAATTTTGATTTTTCCTTAAATCATTTTATCTTGCATAAAAAATGAGAATTAGTTTTAATTCTCACCAAAAAATAATTAATTGATTTTCATGCATAACATAACTAATTTAGTTTAGCATGCATTGCATTTTACATTATTATTTGGACCGACGACGAAGGAGTTGAGCTAAATTTGTCAGCCGACTGGACTTGAATTGACAGTAAAATTTTCACCAATTGAGGGGGGTTTGTGCCGAAAATTCAAAGGGAAGATTTGGGCCTATTTGGGGCATATAATTTAGAAAAAGGCTTTGATTAAAATGTCAATTATTTGAATAAAGCCTAATTTAAGCCAAAAAAAAAATTGCAGTGAGCCCATAATTAATTGAAAAAATTGGGCTGAGGCATAATGGGGTGTGTGTGCCGAAAATCTATAAGGGCTTGGACTTGTTTTTAAATTTAAATCGGCCTGCTTTGCTCATTTAAATTCAAAAAGGCTTTAATCAATTGACCCATTATTCGAATAATGCCTAAATTGAGCCCGGAATTGCACAATTAAGCCCTCACACTATAGAAAATTCAGCTGGCCTGATATGCATGTGCTATGGCTGAAATTTTTGAAGGTATTTCAATGGAATCACACTCTTGAAATCTTACGGTCAATAGAGAATCGTACTCTAACTAGGATTTTTAATTCTAAGGTCAATAGCGAATCCTACACCGACTAGGATTAGAAAAAACCTTACTCTATAAATAGGATACTAAGCTTAGGGTTTGGGACACACAATTTTTCTGCTCAAGCACACTTTAAGAAGTGAGAAAAGAAGAGAGGACTCTGGTGGCCTCCCTTGCTCCCGCCGGTGCTGCTCATCCACCGCCCCCGACGTGCGCCGACTTGAAGCTGCTCCACCTGATCAACGCCGCTGCAGCCCGTCCCGACGCCTGGTGGTCCGCCGTCCAGCTCCGCCGTTCCGGTTGCCGTCCAGTCCGCCCGTTGAGCCGCTGCCCAGGCGAGCTCGAGCTGCTGCCCAGGCGAGTCCAGCTGTGGTACAGGCGGAATTCGGTCGCTGTTCAAGGTCGTCTTCGAGGCGTTGTTCGAGCAAGTTCATGCCGTTATCCAGGGAGTAATTTAGCTGCTGTCCAGTGGTTTTTCGCTGCTGTTTTGAGCTCGAAACAGCCCTGTTTTGGGACGTTTTCACTCTATAATCAGTGCAGTTTGTTTTTTTTTCGGGATCGTTCGGGGCTGTTTTCCTCACTTTTTTGCATACAAAGTTTGCTGTTTGGGCGCCTTTTCTTAGGCGAATTAGTGCTGGAATCCAACTTGCAAGACAAACCTCGGCCAAAAGCTTCAATGCGAGCTCGACCAAGGAGTGAATGGTCATGTGGTGCCGGCTCACGCCGACCGTGCCGGAGAAGATGTTGAAGCTCTCGACCTCCAACGTGGTCTCCAACACGTGCTCCAGCTCGCTCTCCATCCCGAGATCCTTGAAAGTGAGCACGTTCGTCTCTTTGTCCGTCATCATCCAGATCGCCAGCTCTTTGGCGAACCACCGTATCCTTGGGACCTTGATCGGCGGGTACCAGTACTTCCTTTAGGCGCGCGCAACTTTTCTCGCCAATTGGTCCTTTGCTTGGTGTTTAAGTTTTGGTTAGCCAAATTAGGTAACGATTCTCATCCTTGAATATATTTTTGAATTTGTTACTTGATTTGGTTTGATTGCATATTTGGCATATCTTAATGTCTTGCGGATAAGTCCTTGTCTCAATTGAAAATATCTTTCCAATTTGGGAATTATCTGAAAATATTTTCTCAAAATCTCATAAGATGATTTCCTAAGCTTGAAAAGATGTGAACTTTGGCGGATAGGGCAAATGAACCATACAAATTTCGGCCACCACTATAATTTTCGAAATTTGTGTGCCATTGGTAGTTGATTTTTATTTTCATGTTTAGCATGTCTTTTTCTTTGCATATTGTTTGTTAATTGTTTACTTTTTACAAAGTTTTGCACATTAATAAACAAATATGCTCATACTATATGCTCCCATATGTGCCTAGACCTTTCGGAATGTGCAAAAGGGAAACATCTGACTTTAATCTTAAAGTAAGATTGTGCCCGCACGGAAATTACATATCATGTCCTCAATCTTGATGGAATGGGTCGGTAATTTCGTATTCTGCCATTCTTAGAATGGGACGATGTTATTCTATACCGTATCCGATTACTGACTCAAATCTAAGAGTACATTGCGGATAAAAAATCGGAATTTTCAGAAATAAAAGGTATATTATGGGCATATTTGTTTATTTTTGTTTCCTTTTTTGTTTAATTAAATTCTTAAGAAAATCCAAAAAAAAAACCTCATTTTTCTTAAAGTCAAACATGTTAAAAGTCATGTCACAAATAACATCTAATATAAGTTAAGACTTTGGGAAATCATTTTCTTAATTAAAATTAGATGTTATTTCACTTTAGGGTAGTTTTTCATAATAATTGTCCCTTAATTCGAAAACACAAAAAAAATTGTCATTTGCATATCATATAGTTGGATCATATTTTGCCATGTCATTATCTCATTCATATTGCTATGTCATGTAGGATTAGTTGCATTGCATTTTAAAAGAAAATCCCAAAAAATCAAAAAATCATTTAATTCACATCATCAAGCTGAAGGGATTTTTCATGAAAATTGGTACCGAAAGGGCGTTAATTTAAAGATTAGCGTAACCAAGTCCCTGGACTCATTATCTCTGGTTCGTAGAAGAAATTTAGTTCTCTCGCTAATTTACTTAGGTGTCTAATCGGCCTACCAAGAAAACGATTAGTGGTGGCTCCTAATTAAATAAATGTTGCATGAAATTGAACCTAAGTTGCGATTCGATAGGGCTTGAGAGAGTCCGAATTATGTTAGTTAATTTGATTAACCTGATAATCCATTAACTTGAAATTTTTGAATTTTAGTTCGCGATAGCTTGGCGACTCCACTGGGGAATCTTTTTTTTTTTTTGTGAAAAATAAAGGGCTGACAGAGTTTTGATTTTCAAAAAATAAATGACTTAAAAGAGAAATTCAATTTTTGGTAAAAGAACTCAAGTCAATTCTTGATCTTCGGAAAAATAAAAAAAATTCTAGTGGACTTAGGCCTTTGATTTTTCATGAATTCGTTCTTTGATTGATGATTGTGAATTACCCTTGATTGTTTCTGATTATTGGTTGTCTTGCAGGTTTATGCGATTTTGCATTAGAACTTAATTGTTTTATGGCAAGATTGCCACATTGAGTGCTTTTTAAATGTTGCACATGATCTTCATTTCATGACATTGCATTGGACCTAAAATGCTAGATGAGCCTAGAATGGTGTCAAGGCAAGAATCTTCTTGGCTTCGATTTTGAGGAGTGGATGACTTTACCTTCGACCCCGATCATGTTAAGAAACCCCCCTCTCTGGCCATAATCTATTGGCATGAGGTAGATTCTTAACATCCCCAAGTTTTAAGGGACTAAAACAAGTCCAAAATCTCTTGGTACGATTTGCCCTTCAAAACTATAATACTCAAAGACAATAATGCACGCATGCACTTTATTTGTACGTCTTTGCGCTCATTATTTTCTTGAGTAAATTTGAGTTTTTTTATTACGGTTATGTGCTTATTTTCAGTCGGTCCATGGCATATTAGGTTTGTCGTTTGGTCTATCACTTCATGGGGAGCGATAACATCCGCACCGTTATGATGCCCAAGGCCGCTCTGGCTGAATGGTTAACTCAGTTGGATCAAGTGGCGCATGCTTATGTGGAGCGCAAGTTGGGATGATTATTGTTATTACAGGACATCAAGGTTCGCACTGGTTTCATTCAGGCGTTAGCTTATTATTGGGTCCCGGAAACCGCTACATTTGTATTTGGAAAACACGAGCTCACCCCTACCTTGGAAGATTATAGCGTGCTCATTGGTAAGTCATTGGACTCAGAACTCATTAGTCCATATTTGGAGTTGGATTCTTCTCTAGTGTTAGCCGAATTTTTGAAAACTGAAATTGCTGCAATTTGGAGGGTCGTAAAAGCCAACTATAGAACAAAGAGTCAGTTTTAGGGCTATCCAGAAGTTCTTGTACTTCAGAAAGTTAGAGTGAATCCATTTGCACCATAAAGATTCTCTATCGGTAACAAGGATCCAAATGTGTTTGAGTATAGCCGCTCTATTGCAATCAAGATGCCTACGAATGTCGAGCCCGCCTTCTTCCTACGGAAGGCATACATCCACCCAAGAAACTTTGGCACTGCTAACCCCCAAATTCGCGCCTTTCCAAAGAAACTTTCTGAGGATCTTTTCAATATTAGCCAACACAGATTTAGGAAGGGTGAAAACACTCGCCCAAAATACATGGATTGCGTGGAGGACAGCTTTGATAAGCTGTAGGTGACCGACAAAGGATAGAAACCTTTGAGACCAGGATTGGGCCCTAGCGGTAATAGAGTTCACTAAGGAATCACAATCCACCTTGCTAAGTCTAGTTGCAATTATTGGAACACCAAGATAACAGAAAGGCAGAGACCCTAACTGTAACTCGAGATTGGATATAAGCTGACCCCGAAGATCCTCAGAGCCTCCCGAGAAGAAGATCTCACTTTTGGTTGCATTAGGGCACAGTCCAGACCAGCTAGAGAAGGTATCAAGACCAGCCTTTAGCAGATGGATAGAAGGCACATCTGCCTCCGCAAAAAGGAGGACATTGTCCGCGAAGAATAAGTGGGAGAGATGGGTGGCTTTGCATCTCCAGAAAAATTTGAATCCATGCAACCGGGTCTGAACATTGAGAATGCCCACGAATATCTCCATAATAAGGGTGAAAAGGTAGGGAGAACCAGGATCACCTTGACGGATGCCTCGACCACTGGAGAAGAATCCGTGGAGTTCACCATTGATGGAGACCGAGAACTTCGGTGTAGTAACGCAAGTCATTATGAGCTTGGTGAACATAAAAGGGAAGCTAAAAGCTTGTAGAACTAACTCCATAAATTTCCAATCCACTGTATCATAAGCCTTGCAAAAGTCTACTTTGATAGCACATTTAGGCAAGTAAGGCTCATGATGAAACCCGAAAAATAGTTCCTGGGCAAGAAGAATGTTATCGCTAATGCGCCAGCCCTTAACAAAGCATTCTGGGGCGGGCCAATAAGAGAAGGAAGCACGTAGGCAAGTCTATTTGCCATGATCTTCGTGATACATTTGCATATAGTGTTGCAACAGGCTATAGGCCGAAAATCATTCATGGTAGTTGCATTAGGGACTTTAGGCACCAGAGAAAGAACGGTGGCATTGGTCTCCCGAAGCAGTAAGCCAGAATCAAAGAAGTCCTTGACAGCCAGTAACACTGACGGTCCAACAATATCCCAAGATGATTTAAAGAATTCAACATTAAAACCATCAGGGCCTGACACTTTACCAACGGATAAAGAAAACAAGGTGTTGCAAATCTCAACAGCAGACACAGGCCGAGAGAGAAAGCAAACTTGATCAGGATTCAGAGGGTGTGCAATAACAAATTGTAGATCTTGAATGGACGGTCGAACAGGTAAGGCAGTTGGAGCCAGCTGGCCTTCGAAGTAGGAGACAATGTGATGCTGAACCGTAGACGGATCCGTCAAGTGGTTGCCAGAGCTATCCGCAACAGAGAGAATCCTATTGCCAAGATGCCTCTTGTTAATAAAATGGTGGAAGTATTTGGTATTAAGGTCTCCTTCTTTGAGCCACTGAATTCGAGATTTCTTCTTGAAGAATGATTCCTCTTGGAGTCGGAGGTCGAAGAAATAGCGAATCTGGTCCCTCTGTTGATTAACCAACAGCTGGTTAAAAGGATCCAAGACAAGAGCATCCTAAATAGAGGTGAGGCCATTCCTGGCTTTAGCGGTTCGAGCCGAAATATTCGAAAAAGACTCCTTATTAAGCTGTTTCAACCGGACCTTGAGAAGTTTGAGTTTTCTGCAGAGGATGAACATAGGAGTTCCAGACATTTGGATATCCCACACATGAGCAACCAAGGTCAAAAAAGAGGGGTGAGAAATCCAAAAGTTGAAGAACTTGTAGGGCTTCTCCGAGTTGGGGGGGGGGGGGGCAAAATCTTAATGATCATAGGAGAATGATCAGAAACTCCAGGAGCCAGAAATGAAGCTTCAGAGAAGGAGAAGTCATTACTTTACCGAGCGTTAACAAGGACTCAGTCAATCTTCCTTTGTTTACGAAAAGGTCCATAAGAGGTTGACCAAGTGAATTGGTGACCAATATATCTAAGGTCCTCCAAGCAGACTTGGGCAAGGCACTGTCTAAATTCATCAAAACACGAGAGCCAATTAGTAGAGCTACCAAGTCTTTCCGAAGGGTCCCTAATAGCGTTGAAGTCTCCAGCGATAAGCTAAGGAGAGGCAGCCAAGGCCACACTAGTTTGAACCAAATCATCCCACAAAATACATCTAGAAACGAAGGTATGCTCAGCATAAACTACAGAAAGACAGCAGGCCTTATTAGTATCCAAAAGGTGTAGATGCCTGTGAATGACCTGAGAGGACAAGGATGCTACAACAAAGTCAGTAAGAAGAGGATTCCACCCAATCCAAATCCTCCCCCAGTGAGAGAAGTCATAGTTTGCAGTCCACAACCATCTAGGCAGCAGGGTCAAAGAGATATTTGCCAAAAGGGGAGGTGGTATTTTGGTCTCAAGAATACCAACACAACAGAGATGATTAGACCTTACAAAGTTCCTGATCTCAGCTTGTTTTAGGGGGTCATTGAGACCCCTGATATTCCAAATTCCTATATACATATATATAAAGAGGGACGAGAGTTACCGTTTCCTGTTGCCACCTTGTTTCTTCTTCGTAGAAAACGGTTTGGCTTTTATAGCATAATTGGGACTGCTCTCAGTGGTGTGGCTGACATGTTGAGGATCTGGAAGAACAGTAGCATGAGAGGGTACAACCTGTTGGCCGAGTTCAATCTCTTGAAGAATAGCAGCCATTTTACGAGTAGTTGGAGGGGCAAGGGGGGGTCCTCATCGTCATTGCTGCCAATGTTACTGCCCATCTCACTAATAATTTCTTTTGAATCCGAGGAGGCAGCAGAAGCAACGCGGGAGGTCAAAACCAGGGGGTTCAGATTCAGACCAGTAGAAGCAGCACGATCTGAACGTCTAGAGGGACGGTTCAGATTCAGACCAGTAGAAGCAGCACGATCTGAACATCTAAAGGGAGGGTTCAGATTCAGATCAACAAAAGCAGCATGATCTAAATTTCCAGACTCGAGATTCAGATTCAAAATAACAGAGCAGCACAATCTGGAAAGGGGTGGGTAGCCTGTACCCCACTGATGCCAGCTGAACCTGAACCACAAGTAGCAGACTTAGAGGGAGAATCATTGCGCCTTCTGCCAACACTTTGCCAAACATCAATAAGTGGGGATGTGGGAATAACCGGGTCAAGTGTTGAGCCATCTGGGCAACATTGTGAGCAGTGTTGGTAGGGGTGCATTTGTGGCCAAAAGTACCACAAGTGGAGCACGAAATAAGCTTCCATTCATACTCAACTTTAATTAGCCGGGACACACCATTCAGTAGTACCTCAACAGATTCACATAAGGGTTGCTTGGCATTGATCTCGACACAAACGCGAGCATAGGATATCATTCTTTTGTTTTCAGTTTGTAAGTCTACATAGAGAGGCTTGCCAACTGCACTAGCTACAGCACTGACCCGGGGCTGACCATAGGGAGTAAGGGATATTCCCCAGGCGAATCCAAATAGGCAGGGAATCATGTTATCCCTTTTTAGCTCTAGAAGGGAGTGCCACTGTTGGAGAATAAGGGGGATCCTTGCCATGGTTATTGGTCCGCTGTCAAGAATTTTACGACGGAATTCGTTGTCCGAGATATGAAAGAAATAGAAGCCATCATCACTGGCCAGTACTTTAGATAAATGAGTTCCCCAAATGTGCTTAATAGAAGACTTAGTGAGTTTGAAGGGAAGCTTCTTCCCGACGAAGTACCCAACAATGCATTCCTTCCACTTCGGATCGGAAGCCTCAAGTATTTCCTTAGATATAGATACAACCGTTTTACCATCAACAGTAGTGGGAGGGATAAAGGTTAGGTTGTAACCTTTTTCCACAGATCTTGCAACCGCAGCCCACAAGCGCTGGGGGGTTGAGAGGCATCCTTAGAAGCCTGATTGAGAGGCTGAGGTGGTTTGGAAGGAGCCTTTCCCCAGCTACAGCTACGTCTACCGAGGTGCAAAACTTGCGGACCCTGGTTCTTTGTAGAGGAAGTCGCAGTTTCCCCTGAAACTCCAGCATTCTGCCCCTTCACGGGGATAATATCAGCAACAGAAATCGGGGCACCTTCGGTAGAACTGAAATGGACACCAAGGGTTTGCTTAGAGAGCAAAGGATTCATAGAGGATTTAGCTTTTGCCATGGCAGAAAGCTTCTACGGGAGTACCTCACGGGCCGCAAGTTTTGCCGTGGAGTCGCTAACCCAGATCTGCCATCAAGAAACAGGGGAGGCACTAATACGAGATCCCAAGGGTGGGAAGGGAGGAGGATGGGAGGCGACGTTCGACTCCAAAAAATAGAGAAATCCAATGAGTGAAATACCCGGGATCGCGAGTAATCGAATGAGAAGAACAGTACTAGTCGGGCAAGAAACGGGAGAGAACTGCTGTGAATAGTGCCAAGTTAGTTTCCCCGGAACATCATATTTCATACTTAACTTGGTATTACTTTTATGCCTGTTTGAGCCACTAACAAGACAGGTCAAGATTGCTCATGAGCAAAAAAGGAATATCTGAGCAAGTTCAAATCAAAGCTTCAGAACCTACTCAACATCTAAAGAAGATATCTGCTTCTAAAAGTAAAAACATCATCTGAGAAGATACAAATGCTTAAATGGAACCTCTGAACTAAAGCATCATCTGATAAATACGAACATCAGGTTTGCTTGTTCAAACTTTGGGTGCGTAAGTAGTTATTTTTGGCAACAAATAAGGTACACGCAATCTCAATCCTTTTAATATTCTGTCAAATATTGTGATTGCCGTATTTATTTTGATTGAATTGATTGAATATTACGTTTTCAAAAATAATTTATCATATCTTTTCAAAATATTTTATTTATGGAATTCGAATATCAAATCTCTTAACTGTCAAAAGCAGTTTCATATTTTGGTTAAGACAAAAACTACACATTGAACCATCGCGTCTCTTTTAAACCCGTTTCACGAATCAAAACCTCTTACGCTCAAAATCACTCTTCAAAAAATTCTCAATTCTTCTCTCAAACACTCTCTACGATTCAATTTCGAATCCTTATTCCTTGAGAAATCTCTCAACCATCACACACACACACAAAATCCTCGATGGCAGCCAAAAATTCCTCTACCGCCGAAGAAACCTATCTCTAGAACTCGACGCTCGGGGAGATTGGAACTGCGTGGACCTAGGGCTCCTGCTTACACCCCTGTTCAGTACAATTTGTCAAATTCCTCAGAAGAAGAAGGCGATGAACGGAGGTTTGAGGAAACAAGCGGCACACCTCGATTAGAACCTACTACTACAACACCAGATGTTGAAACCCCTGCGATGATCAAAGCCAGAAAGATGCAGGAACTGAAGGATTGCCTTTCAAAAAGGAAAATAAGTATTCCTGCTCAAAAGGCTGCATTTCCTATAGATTCTAGAATCAGATTGGCAAGGAGTAGCACAAATCTGGTTAAGGGTATGAGAATGCATGGTAGAGATGATAAGGAGGTCAGAGATTTCGTGATTGAAAATGGATTTTTAGATGAAGGAGAAATACAAGGATTTAGTGCAATGTTAATTCAATATGAGATCAGACAGGCTGCAAAATTGGTGGGCGAATTCGAGAAAGAAAAAGGAAGATCATCTAGGTCCTCTAAAAAGGGAAAAGAGAAGGTTGGTGAACCTTCTAGGACTAAGGAAGCCCCAAATGTAGAGATAGAGACTAGATCTGAGAATGAGAAGGCTGAATCTCATACTGTTCTTGTTAGTGAACATCTGAGAGAGGATGATGATGAAGCATTATATTCTCACTTTAGAAGTTTGGACCTGAAGTATGTGGCAAAGGAAGGATAGAAGGATGAATTGTTCATATCAAATGATCATCTTCAGTATTTTAAGATGCTGCTGACTAGAACTTCAATGAACAGTAGACCTATTGATTTCGAGTATTTTGAGAAGGCTAGTTTGCGAACCTCTTCCTTGCTCTCTCATCTGCATTTGCAAACTCTTTGTACCTTGAATACTCCATATTATCCTGAGCTCACTGCCTATTTCTACTCTAACTTCTCCATGCCTTCACCTAATATGATTCAAATCTCTCTATCTGATCAAAACTTTCTTTTGAGCGTCTCAGAACTTGCAGAAATTCTAAGTTTTGAACTGTTTGTTTTTACTCTTATCACCATCTCAAACGATGATGTGTACAAAGTTCTGTCTGGGAATCCAAATCTCACCAAACAAATAAGCCCCACATTGAACACAATCACTTCCCTCTGAAGTGTATTGATATGCATAAGGTAGTCATAAACTGCCTTAGACCCAAAGCTTCATCCAAAATAGATGTATCCAGATATGAAGCCAAGATCATCGTGGCCATCCTAAATGGCAAACCTTTCTCTCTTCCTCATATCATCTTTCTGCACGTGCTTAGAATAGTAACGAAGAATAAGGGCCAGCTGCCATATGGGTTATTGATCACCAGGAACTTCGAGTATCTGAACATTGATATACCAGAGAGACTCAGATCCTTGCAACTACCTCAAGGTATGACTGGTGAGTCAATGATGGTTAAGATGGGTTATAAGTTTGCAGACGGGCAATGGACAGACAGGAAGAAAAATGTGGTGCTAGTGGATCTTCCTACAGCAGAAACATCAACGGCAATATAGTTTGAACCCTCTCCTACAGAACCTTCAATGGTAGAAGCATCACCAGTTGAACCTTCTGGATCCACAAGGAAGAGGAGGATGAAGATGCTTGCTCACAAGTTCACAAAGCCTTGACAAAAGAAAAGAAAACTTGCCCAGAAGTTACTTGACAGGATCTTAAAGGAACAGGAGATGGAAACATCTGAGGGTTCCCTAGCAAGTGACAATGAGATAGAGGAAGTTATCTAGACCATTATGAGAACTGCTACTGAGGATGAAATTGCAGCACAGATGGAGCAGCAAGAGGAGGAGATTGAGGAAATGGAGACAAAAAAAGCAGCAGAAGAAAGTCCACAAATTGTGAAAGTTCAAACTATCCCAAAAGGGGACAAAGAAGTTGGTCAACAATCTGAGAACACTTAGATTGCAGTTGAGATGGAAACTCAGTTAGAGACTGAGAAAGAAAACGATGTTGAAATGGAAGCACAGACTAAGGGGGAGCATGCTGAACATGTCAATATCCCCGAGTTTGATCTCCAGAACGAAACTGAGGGAGATGCTCAGAAGGAAGTACAGTATGAGGGGGAGCAAGTTGGAAATGGAAGTTCATAGAAGATGGACATTGATAGCGCTGAGACAGCAAAGCAAACTCCAAGCAAGACTATCTCTGATCTTCCACTACAGGACACTCCAGACTCATTGACTGACAGACATGCTAAGACTCTAGGGGAGCCATCCAGTATTGGTGTTCAGACAAAAGATGAGACGGGTGAAGAGTCAAACTCTGAGCTACTCCGAGACATTTATACAGACAAGGAGAACTGACAGATTTGATCAAGGATATGCGGGAATCGGTTCATCACGAGCTGGATGAAATGAAGGACATAATGGCTTTTGAGCTTCAGAAGCTGAGGAGAGATATGTCCTCAAACAATAGCCTGGCCTTCATTGAGATGGAGCATATGGGCAGGAAGATGGAAAATATGAGAGCTGTTATTGATATGAAGATAGAACAGCTATCCAAATTTACTTTGGTCCAACTCCCTTCATACCTTGTGCCACCTTCAGCTCAAGCCCCTTCCATATCTACTCCAGCCCCAAATCCTCCAAAATATAACTCATCTTTCACTCGCTTATTTCATCAATTTTGGTTCTGAAGATAGAACAGCTATCCAAATTTACTTTGGTCCAACTCCCTTCATACCTTGTGCCACCTTCAGCTCAAGCCCCTTCCATATCTACTCCAGCCCCAAATCCTCCAAAATATAACTCATCTTTCACTCGCTTATTTCATCAATTTTGGTTCTGTTTTAAGATTTGGAAGTGTTTGAGTTTTGATTGTTCTCAAGTCTGAATCTCGTTTTTGGATTCTGTTGAAAAAGTTTGGATTTTGGTTTGAACAAATTTTTATTCCGAATATTTGATTTGCTCAAGTTTGAACCTGATTGAGCGTCTATTGAATATATATTTGTGGTTTGATCTACGCCTTTTGTGCTGATGACAAAAAGGGGGAGAGATTATATATCCCTTGATTATTTAATTGTTGCAAAAGGAGAACAATATCATTCGCAGGAACAGGAACAAGTATCAAAGTTATATACTGAGGTGAACAGGTTCCGAGAATGACATGAGATTTTGTTCTGTGCATACAAGTTCTGAGAATGATACAGGTTCTCACAGGTTCTGAGAATATCACAGGAATAGGTTTTGAGAATGACATGAGTCGTTTTGCATACAAGTTCTGAGTAACGACATACTTATATGATTTCGCCCTGAACCTATATCTTGCTATGCTCTAAATATTTATCTACGCTCTGAACCTATTCATTATCATGCTCTGAATGTATACAATTCCTCAATTGCTATGATACAAGCTAAGCATTATTTTAGTATGATCTACTAAGCTTCTCAGATCGAAAATTGAATGCTTTGAATCTACAATTGTTAGAAATATGAGAAATGATAAACCTCTATGTAGATTTCAAAAGTTCTGAAGGAAAAGCTAACTCTATTCTGAGAACGAATTCTAACAATGAATTCATTTTTTCAGAACTTAATTTTTTGCTAAAAGCACTACATGATATATCATTGTTTAGCAAAATTGTCTTTGAGTAGCAAATCATCATGTTACTCACTTCTCTTATACAACAATTGGTTCATTTATGTGGATGGTTTTGTCATCATCAAAAAAGGGGAGATTGTTGAGACAAAATCTCTAGTCGATTTTAAAGTTGACAAAACAATCCATGATCTCTTATATCTGAGTTAATGCGATGAAATACTTGTTTTGCAGATTATCCGAAGGTGTGAGATACATAGGATTGAATCTGGCAAAAAGGGCTCATATGTTGTTCTGAGGGACTCAAACGCTGTGTCGAGCTCAGACATTGAAATGATGCTTAAGCTCTGAGAGAATATTTCATGCGCAACGACCAGAATATCAAGAGATATGTTCGAGATGATTTAATTGATATATTACATCATCACAACGGCTAGAAAATTGAGTTGGATCGTTCTTGAAGATTCTTAATCGTGAAGATCAATCAAGAACGCAGATTAAAGAAGAAGAACATGACTTTCCTATTGAAAAACTCAATTTATGGAAACCCAGGATCACGATTGTATGGACAATTTGATCCAATGGGGAATTCTTTCCCTTTTGTCGACCTCAACGGCTACGAAATTTTCTTAAGATACAGTCTCATTCAAATGGGAAGTTTGAAGAGTGATCCTTGGATGCCTTGCAATGGGAAGTTTGAGGTAGATGAGTATAAAAGGACATCTCAAGGTCGAAGAGAAAGTTGGCGTGAAAGAGAAAAGAATTCTAATTCCAAGATCACGAGAGCTTCATATTGTACATACACCTTTGATCCATGCTGTAATACTTAGAGGAGTGCATTCGAGTGTGAGTGTTAGGCGGGACGTCTTTCGACTCAAGAGATGTTACTGAGTTGTAACTTCTGAGTTATTTACTAGTGGAATCCAGCCGATTGGATGTCAGCGTGAAGAAGTGGACGTAAGCTTGAACAAAGCCGAACCACTATAAACCCTCTGTGCTGTTTCTCAATCCCTCACTCTCTCTATTTATATCTTGTGATAGTAGAACTGTGCACGCTGCCTTTTCTGAGATTGTCTTAGATCTTACTTGTGTTCATCATCTGAGGTCAAACTATGTAGTTATTTGTTCACATTTTCGCATTGACTTTCAAAATCCTTTGAAATCACCTATTCACCCCCGTCTATGTGATAACGCTAGCCTCAACACTCTTGCCATGTGGCCCTCATGCAAGAAGCCACATTCCCTATAAATACCCAAGTTTCCTCTCTCTCCTCCATTTTTGGTGAACTCCCAAGAAGCCTTCTTCTTCTTCTTCTTCGTCTTCTTCTCGCCCGTGGCCACGTACTCTCTCGCCCTTCGCCCGCCCGTGCTCTTCCCGACGGCAGTTCGCCCTCTTGCCATGCTCCCATCTTGCCCTCGCTCTCCCTCAAGCTTGCCTGCTCTCGTCGCTCTCTTGGACCGCGCAACAAGGAGGAGAAAGGAAGGAACCGCGGCTTTGTTGGCAACGATTCAACTTCGATTTTGCTTTGCATAGGATTTGAGGCAAGTGGAGTCTCTAACCATTTGCTTATGCCATCTACCTTTTGCTTGATTGGGCATGACGACGCCATTTGAGTTTTGGGTGTCGAAATGGAGATTGTCTTGCATGTCCAAAGAATCGGCTTTGCACGTTGAATTCCTTGCTTGAATTAAAGTCTAGAGGTCTTGGGTATGTAGATTACAGGAGCTGATCGTCTTGTATGTTCTCGGTTTGGCCTAAATTGAGGCCGAGGTGATTTGACCATGAACTGTATTGCATGCTGAGTTTGTTGCTTGAGATAGTGTCCAGTGGTAGTGGGTAACTAGAATCTGGGGTTTGATCGTCATGTGTGTCGCCAAATTGGCGTGAATTGAAGTGGATGTACATATAGTGTTGCGGCTGAGAGCTTTGGTGGTTGTCCATGAATTTGTGCTTGCATGTGACATTTGATGCTTGTAGTGGTGTTTTGTGGTCTTGGGTGTCTCATAGTAATGGGTAGCTGGACCGTGGTGTCAAACTGTTCTGCTTGTGAGTCCTATGGTTCGAATTGGTCTTGGCATGATAATATGGGTCATTGATTGTGGAGTCCATCTTGACTGTGGCATGTCACGAACTGTGGTTGTGGTTGTTCATTCATGCGCGGGCCGTAGGTCAGTGAGTCGTTGCATTAAAAGATAAAAACGGATAAGTGAGTGTGCATGAATGAGAAATTGAACCCGATACTTCAGTGTGTCTGGTATCGGAAGCGATACGTCAGTTTGTCTGGTATCTATCGTGACCCGATCCCCAAAAATTGATCGAGCTAATGGATTGCCAAAGCCCCCAGTAGGCGGGCTTGGCTCGGGCCCTCCCAAGCCAATACCAAATCGCGACGGGAGATTTAATTGTGGGGATCGACCTTAGTGTGGTCGGGTGACATGTGCAATGTGTACATACGAATGGAATCACCACCGGTCATTTTTGGAAGGTTGACGAGATACCTTACATAGTGGTTGGGAGAATCCATTCGGTTCTGCGGAACCAGAGAATTTGGGTTCGGGGACTTTATTGTGCCGATATTCCTACCGACGCCAATTCGGTACTAAACCTCAAGTGATTTTCCTAACTATGATTTCATGCAGGCGCAATTTCAAATGAAGTAAGTTGGAGTTTAGGTTTTCATGCAGGTTGGGAAGACTAATCCTACCAATCACAATCAATAAAATAAATGCGCAACCAAAGATCCAATACGTGCGGATAAAAGGCATCAAGACAATTCATGGCATCTCTGGTATAACCCTAAAGGCTTAGAGAATGTGTGATTAAGATTTGAAATTCATTGGGGAAGAATTGGGGACAATTTGCCCAGAGGGGTAAAATCGTCATTTTTTGCAAGGATCAAGGCTCAAGAACACCCAAAATAAGCTAGGCCAGTTGATTGTGGCAATTTCCTATTGTTTGGAATTTTTTTTAGAATTTTAGAATTTTTTATTTATTTATTTATTATTTTTTACCATTATTATTTTTTTAATTAATATTTTTTTTATGTTTTCTGATTTTTTTTATAATTTTTATAATTTTTTTATAATTTTTTATAATAATTTTTTAGGAGTTTTATTTTCGGATTTTCTATTTTTTTTAATGATTTTTAATGATTTTCTATTTGTTTTATTTCAAAAAAATTATCAGGGCCGGGTTGACCCGACCCAAACCATAAGGGTTCTGGGTTGGCCTAAACGACGATGTTTTTCCCATTTTTTTTTGAATTTTTGAAATTTTTTGAAATTTTCTTCATTTTTTTCTATTTTCTTGCAATTTTTAATCCGAAGCACCGGAATGCGCCACGTGTCAGTTTACGGACCATTCGATCAAATTTTTATTTTTTTAAAACATTTTTCTGACCTAATGGCACATAAGGTGCCACGTGGCTAATCCACGACCGTCGGATGAATTTTTAGTTTTTAATTTTCGAAAATCAATTTTATTTCTAAAAATTCATTTAATTTTTGAAAATTCCTGGATCGCAACACGTGGCCAAATCGTGTCCGTCCGATCATTTTTTTTATTATATATTTGTTTAAAAGGGAGTACGCGGACGGCTGACGTGGCTGTCACGTGGCACCACTTTAGCGCCATCTAGGCATTGACCAGTCAACACAATTAATTGGTCAATGAGCCCATCAGAGAAGACGACCGGCGACTTGCTGAAACAGTTATTATTCTGGTGAAGACGCCGGAATCTTGCCGGATGCTCCGAACCGTGACCAAAACTTGCGTTTTTCATTCCGTTTTCACTACCAATCAACTCCAAAGCTTCCCTAACTTAACATATATGAGATTTAGGACCTAAAACCAAGCCAAAAACTACCTCACGAGCACCGGCCGAGTGAGATTTTTCGACGAACTTCGAACTCCCATAATCAACATCAAAACCTCAAGCCAATCGTTCGGACTGCATCTAATGAAGTTCAGAAAACTTACCTGCACCATCGGGAGGTTCGGTTTTGCTCGAAATGAGCTCAGGAGGCCGAGATAGGTTTGGGGGGGTTCGGGGTGTTCAACCAAGTGTTTTAAAACCAAACCGATGCAAAACAAGCATAGAAACAACCTTAGAGATAGTACTAGGCATGATTAAACCAAGCATTTCGCAAAAATATGGTCGGATGTGGAATCCGCCATTAAACCCGAGCTTGAAGCTCAAAAATGGCAAGTACCTGTTCGGAGATCTAGAGCTCGAACGGCTAGGTCGTGGCGACTCCTTGGACCCTCAAGAAGCTCAGAAGATAGGTCTTGAGGTTCGGTTTTGCTGCGTTGGCGACGGCCGAGCTTCGAAAGCTCTCAGATACCCTTCAATGGCGGCCGAGCACAAACCCTCCTTTTTCACTCATTTTTTGCGCTCCTCTAGTCTCTCTCTTCGCCTCACTCTGTTCTCTACCCTTTTTGACGATAAACGAGCTCATATATCGAGCAAAACGGCCGAGATTCCATCGTACAACCTCGGTCGAGAATTTTTATACGAGAACCATTTTGAACAGCTCACGTTCGTACGCGTCGGGTTACGGAAATGTACCCATTGCGAGCGGGAATCAAATGGCAACAATGCCCAGCCCTCTCGCGCTCGGATTATAGTCGTTTTGGCCTTCGATTTGGGCGATTTTGTGCTAGGTTTTTTGGGGCTCCATCGGGTGCACGCCACGAAACAAATCGGATTGGTCGTCCCAACTCCGACGACCTCAGCTCGACTGGAATTGCTCGTTGGAACCGGAACTGAGCTGGGCACAATGCCCAACCCTTGGGATCTCCAATTAGTCACAAAACAAGCTTCGATTTTGGCCATTTTTAAGCTGTCTTCAGACCCCCGCGCAAGGTTGGAGGGGAAATGGGGAAGATGATGAACAGTAACAGGGTCATCCATATGATCAGACGTGTTTTGGTATCATATGTCCTTGTTATGTGTGAACGATCTATTGTTACGGGTGATAGTAGTGGAACCTATAAAGGCCATACCATCTAGGCGCTTCCTACCTAGTTGTTATGCACTTGTGAGTTGATGTACGGTCGCTGATTGTTTTTTTGGTTTATAGTCTTTCGCATGCGCCAGATATGTATATGTAATACGAGATTAAAGCAGAGCGCGTAATTAGTAGTTGGCGAGCCTGGGTCGTCACACAACTATTTTTAGGAAAATATTTTGCAAATCATTCATTTTTCGTGAAACAAACGGAGCCTAAATGTACGGATACTATATTAGTAGGGTTGTGCGACAAAATTAAGGGGAGATATTGTGAGAATTTTGATCCGATAGTGATGGCCTATTTTGTACTAGATTGAAGAAGTGAATTTAGTTTGGTGTACTAACATTGGATTTGAGTACCATTGGCCATGATGCCCAAGAGAAATCTATGAATAGGGGTGCGCATGGTCGGGTGGGCGGTTCTCACCGTGGAATCGGGAACCGCCCACTGAGGACCGGTTCCTAGAAATTGGAACTAGGAAGACATTCGGTGAGATGGTTGCTACTATGTTTTAGTTTGCTACTATGTTGAAGAAATCTTGATTGAAGTAACAAATCCTGAAGAAATATAATGCGGGTACTTCATTGTTTAGTAGAAATATAAGATATCCAACATATGGCAAAGTCAAGCTTCTACTTTATAAGGTATTTTGTGTTGAAGGAGCTTTGGTAACCCACCATTTTCGAAATCAAGTAATCAAGGGCAATTACTCCTTAACGATATGACCATCTACTTAAAAGACGCGTTTTTTCATAAATAAAAGGATAAATGTTGTATCAATAGTTCCTTACCAAAAAAAAAATGTTGTATTAATAGAGTATTGCACGACGCATTGGCCATGCCATGAAACTACGGGAGCGATATTTTGTGAATTTTAGTCCAATATGAATGGCCTATATTTGATTGGATCGGAGAAGTGAAATTAGTTTTGTTAAATATGTCTTGAAATTTATGTACTCGGCCCGGTTCATCACCCGACCCGACATATTTTTTGTGCGACCCAAAAAAGTGGAGAGAAAATTGAGATTTAGTTCGCGACGCGGAGGGTTGTAATTTGAACTACCTTCGTTTTTTATAGTGAAACCTTTGTTTTGCCTTGCCCGTGGACGTAGATCACCTTGATCGAACCACGTAAATCCTTGTGTCCTGTGATTATTTTTCTGCGTTTGTTACTACAAGTTTGGTGTATTAACGTCGGCCTAGAGTACCATTGGCCACAAAGCCCAAGAGAAATCTATGAGGCATATAGTTAACTGTTTAGATTGCTACCATGTTAAAAAAAAAAAATTTGATTGAATTAACAGATCCTGAAGAAGCGGGTTGAGAAATCATAGGTAATTTATTGTAGGATCCATTGACTAGTTTATTGCAATGGACTCTTCTTTGATTCTTTTAGCATAAAAATCACTTATCATAGGAAAAAAAAGTCTGCATCACTAGCTTACAGGATGTGACTGAGCTTTATACTAACACGATCTCTCTTCACGTAATAGTTTAAAGACTTGGGTAAGCTCCAAGGCCAACTCTGAATTCTTCATGCGCCAAGTAATAAATCATTTACTCGTGCAGCTCATGATCATAGGATCTTCTTGGCAACTTCTCTGCACATGTTCCATACTTGTGGTTCCCACTTTCTGTTCCCCATTTGTTGACTTTTTTAATAGGGTTTGCTAGCAATAAACAAAGTCTTCAAAGGTTGCTCGACCTAAAGTCTAATCGAATAACATCAATAATCCCTTCTCCTAGCCGATAGGCCATCTTACATTGAATATTTCTTAAAATGACACACTGGTAAAATGGATACTAAATGATATCATATCGTCATGATACATCTCAAGGAAGAACATGGACATTCATGGAATTTTTTGGACTTGTTTGGGGATTTTGTTTTAAGATATAGAAGGTTCAAAATTGAAAACTGAAATTTGTAAGAAATGAAAAAATTAGTAGTTAACGTATTTGCCCATGTGATTAAAAAAATGTTGATGATATTTACACAAACAAAAATTGATTGACGTACCCTCAAACTAACATGTCATCTTTGTTTTGCAGAATTATATAGATTAGTAGACATAATTCATTAGGTAAATCGACATAGCTTATCAATGTGTCAAAAGCAACGTGTCATCTTTCACCATATTAAACACGACATTGTGAGCTAAAGTTACTCGAATAAACACCCAACACTTATCTATTAGCAAAAATCCCAATTAATTTGCTTTATCGACTCTGGCTTCTACTCAGACTAAGCAAAGTGCAGATTCCTCTATTATAGATAATCCTCAATCTATGTCTTCTAGAAATCAAAACGATTCCTATCAAACTTATCGATTTTCACTTTTCCTTCTTCAACGGCCATCGATTTGCTTCAACTCAGCCAAGTTGGCTCTAATACCAATTATTACAAAAAACAAGCAAGCAATAAAGAATGAGGAAATAAATGAGGCATCATATTTACGAGGTTCGGTCAGTAGGACTTACTACATGGGGATAGCAATATAGGATTCTAGGGAAAAGTACCAAAAGATTCCTAAATCTATTGCATTGGAACCAATTCAGTTCTATACCTTTCAATTGGACTAATTTAGTCCTAAACCTTTTTCACATTGGTACCAATTTAGTCCATTCGGCCAATTTGGCAGAAAATAGCTAACGTGGGCACTAGCCGTCCTACGTGGCACGGCGGGCGCTGAAGCGGACATTTTTAATATTATTAATATGTTTTTACTTTTCATTTATTTATTTATTCTTTCTTTTCTTTTCCTTCCCTGTTTTGTTTGCCGATGGTTGGTGAGGCTGGCCCCACCTAGGCGAGGATCGGCCTCCCTGGGCCACGCCCAGGCAAGGGCGAGCGTTGGCAAGTTCCCCCTCGCTAAGCAAAACCACACCTAGGCCAAGGTGCCTCACGATGCGAACCACCCAGGCTCCAGACCTCGCCCTCACCCAGACATAGCTCGAGGAGTTCACTCTCCCCGAGGCAAGGTCAACCTCGGCTATCACCATCAAATAGAAAAGGGAAATAAAAAAAGAAAGAAAATAAAAGAAAATAAACAAAAAAATAAATAAATAATAAAAAATATTGTTAAAATATTTATAAAAATATCCACATCAGCGTCAGCCGTGCCACGTAGGACGGCCGACGTTCATGTTAGTAATATCTTGGCAAAATTGGCCAGCTTGACTGAATTGGTACCAATGCAATAAATTTGGGACTTTTTTGGTACTTTCCCCCAGAATTCCATGATAAATCAAGCGGCATTTTGAGATCACAATCATAGTCAAGCCACTTGAACACTTTCACTGTTTCCCAACCCAATTGCACCCGATGACTCATACATAGTGAATAATTTCTCGCGAAACAATCTCCCGATCTCACAAAAGAATTCGCGGATATTGTTACAAGACTTATTGAATTGAACACTAAAAGCTCATCTTGAATACAATTCATGAAGAAGACTCACTTCTTATGTAAATTAGAATTTGATCCAAAATAGGAAAACTCCTTTCGAGAAACCCACTCAAACTAGGAAACCTACTTGAATGTATCTTTCCTATAATTCGGTCATGTTAGAAGATTCTTTTATCAAATTTTCTAGAAAAGCTTAGGTTCCTCTAGGATTAACGTCTACAACTCCCTAGAGTAATAGATGGTAGTTGAAGTTTGTGACAAAGTTATAAACCCGAAAGATATCTCCGACAAATGCAGAGATAAATTGCATGTACAAGTCGGTGGATTGAGCCTATAAATAGGCAAGGCTGTTCGGTCATGTATACAACAGAGACCAACCATAAAGAAATTTAACCCAAAAGCTTGTAATCCTTTCTCGATAATCCTTTTCGCCCTTTGCTGTGTTGTCCCACAAACACTCGTACACACATTTTCACCTCAAAATCCATATCAAATACTACCACCAATATCTAACACCATAAAGAGCAAACAGAAACAAGAAACTGATGGTCTGCTTGTATACAAGTAATTGCTATAAACAGTGAACTTACACTGTCTTCCCAAGCAATGCAGAAGAAGATGAATAGGAAAACTTCTTGGAAGAGCCAGTAATTGTTGACAGTTCGGTACTGTAAGCGCTCGGTGGTTCACTACTTGTGAAGCTGGAGGACGAAACATGGGACGATTCGAGCATCGAAGGTGGAGGCACGATATATGTCGGGATGGGCAACTTTGGTGGGAGAATGGGTGGCGAAGCATCGAAGTTCAAAAAGGTTATCGCTTTGCTTATGGGGGGCCGTTCCTTAGGGTCCGGATGAGCGCACCAGAGGCCTACAATCATCAAGCACTCCATTTGTCTCGCATCGAAATTTTCTCCTAACTTCGGATCTGCCGCATCGAATAGCTTCCCGATTCCATAGAGCTCCCAGACCCACTCCACGAGTTGCACTTGGTCTTCTGATGCTCTCGGCTCGATAGCTTTTCTTCCACACGCTATTTCTAAGAGGACGACTCCGAAGCTGTAGACATCGGATTCCTTGCTTGCCTTGCCTGTATAGATACATTCAGGGGCCAAATATCCCATAGTCCCAGCCAATAGAGTGGTTTGCGACCCTTTGGCATGGTCGACTACCCGAGCCAGGCCAAAGTCGCCCAATTTAGCCTCGAACTGTGCATCGAGCAGGATATTGCTCGACTTTATATCCCTGTGCACGACGCATTGTTTCAAATCCTCGTGCAAGTATTTCATCCCTAAGGCGATGCCTTGAGCAACATTGTACCTCTGTTCCCATGTCAGCTGCACTTTGTCTTTGAACAAATGAGAGTCTAAGCTACCATTAGACATGAACTCATACACGAGGAGGAACTTATTTCTCTCATGACACCAGCCGACGAGCTCCACTAAATTTTTATGCCTGAGATGTCTAATCGTCTTCACTTCAGTGGCGTACTCCTTTACGCCTTGTTTGGAATCTGGAGTGATCTTCTTGATGGCGACATGGGAATTTGCATCAGCGATGTGGCCTTCATACACTCCTCCGAAACCCCCTTTCCCGAGCAACCGGGTATTGGCAAAGTTGTTAGTCGCGACAGCCAAGACCTTGTAGGAGTACTTCTTGGGTCCCTTCGACTGCTCAAATCCTTCATCAATCCCCGGTTCATCTTCTTCTCCACTTTGATCATTTCTATTTCTCTTTAGCTTATAACCATACCAGCCAAATCCTGCAACAAGGATAAGAAACACCAAAGAGCTTAAGCCTAAGATAGCCCCCCTCACCCAGGACTTACTCTTTTTCCCTCGTGTCATAACCCCCATAGATGTGTCGATGGTAGTCGCATTGGTTGTACCATTTACACCGTCAAGGATTCGTAGACCAGAGTTGAATTGCCACGAGAAAATACTATGACCCTCAAACAATTGCCCCGTTGTTGCCGAGAAACCGAAAACCACCCATTCCGGCAAGTACTTTGTCAAGTTGACTGGCTGATAGGAAAGGCTGGTAACATTATCAGCATCATCTCCAAAAACAACACTCAAGTTCATTGCTCTAGAATTGTATGCGACCCGAGCATGGAGTTTTTTACCATGGAGTATGTTGTAATTCATCCATGAGACACAAGTGTTACTGACAGAAGCCAGGCTGTTTACATCTATACCGACATGATTACAGAGCGGATCCCATGTATTTGATGAATGGTCATAGAAAGTGTCAAACTCTACCGCAACAAATGCAGTACTAGAGTTGATAGAGTTTGGATTTGAACTTGCAAGGCCTAGAAAGCGTCCTTCTGAGTGTTCAGGGATCTGCGATCCATTGGGAGCGAGAAAGAAAACCAATCCATCAGCATGGGAGTAGTTCATATGGGAATTGATAGTGAAAGTAAATTGGCTGACAAAATTTGCCACATTCCCTGTTGAACTATCCCACAGGTGCATGGGTTGATGATATATTGCTCGGCCAACTATGTCTGTGGTTCCCTCCGATGGCGCACCTAGAGTGAGTTGGATGATGGAGTTCAGTGCGGAGGCATTGCCCTGAAAGGTTATTCTCTGATCGTTCGATTGAAAAGATGGGAAATTGAAAGATATGTTGTCGAAGGATTCGGGAGTGGCAGATGGAATGCTTAATGAAAGGACGAAGACTGTTTGTGCTAGAGCCTCTTTCATCCGACGCATTCTCACCGAGCCGCGAGCTATCATTGTTCCAAAGATTCAGAGGCTCGTCTGGTTCTTTCACTAGCTTCTGTTCATTGCAGAGAGCACCTTCAGCTGCTGAAGTCTGAAAATTTGAGTCATTCATGAACAATTATACAGAAATACAAAAGATAAATGCACAATCTCAGTGATGGAAGCGCTAGTACAAAGAAAATGTTGAAGGATGGTCTACAGACATTTCTGAAATCATTCCATGCCCTGAAATGGAATTGGAAGAAGTATGAATGGATGTTGTAAAATTCTATCACTGTTGTTATCCATAACATTCATCTACTTGATCACATAGCAACTGATAGATAATTTGACAGTGATGGGAGTGATGGAAGTCCTAGTGTGTTCAGGAGGCGCATTAGGAAACAATGAAAGAGTATGATCATCATTGACAAATCTAGAAAATTTTGGCGGCCAAGATGTACATCAATCGTGCAATATTCCGTTGCAAAGCATTATGTTTTTCGTTTCTGGAAGTATTAGATCAAGCTACTGTGACTCAATCGGTCAAATGAGTTCTGCCAATCACCTAGTGCAGTAGCTGTGATCCCATGGAAGCCAAGTGATTCTACTGGATTGATAGACTTGTGAGAAACTTGTTGTGGGGTTGGATTGAAAATGAACATGGCGCAACAACTAAAAAACAGCTGTGGCTTAGACCTTAAGAAATCAAAGGTTTGTACTAGCTATGGTTGATCTCAATCAAAATGGCAATTCATCGAACAACCTGCGAAAACTTGGTGCCAGTTTGCTTAACGCCAACACGTCGCTCTCTAAAACCAAACTGGAAGTCTCTCTCTGTTTTGCCTTTGCTTCAACCTGTAGGGCCTTTTTTAAATCTACAAATGCACATCAGGTTCATTCGAAATCGTAGTTCCTCCACCACATCACGGGAATGGCCTTGACCCGAGCAACCATATACGATTTCCTTAACCAAGCGACGGTAGCCTCAAACAGTCAACTTATATCGGTTCTTGAAACGTCCTCGGGAACGATGATTTGCAACTATATTGGATTGACGCATCTAGTGTGGAAGCTGAATTATGGGGACTTCATGATGGACTCAAACTTAGCTTAGAGCAGCTAAATTAGAGGTAGAGTTGCACAATGGATCACAAATGTCAAAATTGATTGACATCAACATACAGTGCTTGTTTAGGGGTACATTTCAGTTGCTGTTCATTGCATAGCTGACATGTGAGAAACCGGGGCATCGTCTTGATTTTCAAGAAATATGGATAAGGTCTACAAGGACGCTACTCCTAACACAATACCCTGTTAGGTAAGCATTCACCAATAAGTAACCATATGGTCTGCAGACCATGTGAATATATATTATCCGAATCATTAATTATGCGGATCTCACAGAGGAGCCCACATGATCAAAGGTCCAGATGTGCTTGATCTACATGGTCCATGCACCGTATATTGTTCTCTCCTTAGCCAGAGATTGTGCTATCTAAGATCCGATTTGGCAACATATAAGCATGTCTTCCTCACAGGAGTGTTTGTCAATATCTCTGTTTATCCTTCTTTTATGCAACATCTTTAATCACTTTTTGTCGAAGAAAGAGACATGTCTATAGTAAGTGTTAACAAGAAACATGTTATTTTGACTTACGCTTCCTCAACCGATAACCATTTAATCCTTTTTGTCGAATATTTCCAGCAATATGTTCCTCTTATATTTTTCACTCGGTAACACGGGGAACTCCACAGGTCAAGAGTCCCATCTACTGAGATTTGAACCTGTCCCTGACCCTCTCCGCCTTTTCTAGTGCCGCCATAAAAGCCGGTGCGTAACACCAAGACGAACACCGCACTAATGTACAGCAGCAACTGTTAATGGCTACTGGTTCATGCAAATGACAAGTACCAAACTGTCAATGGCTACTTGTCAACACTTAAATGCTACAAAAAGATTCACTAAAACATTGCTCAACATCAAACGCATAAGTTGATAAATCTACATGAAATATGCATTATTTAGCGGAATATCCTTTTACAAACAAACAAAAGCACCATAGACGCGAGGCACGCGCGCAGAGAGAGAAAGAGAGAGAGAACCTGGATCTTTGAATGAAAGTTGAGGTACAGCGAGCCACAAAGCCAGTCATCAGAAGAAGAAGACAGAGAGGGATGAAGGTCCGACAGTGAAGACAATGTCTGTGTTTTCTGCATTATATTCGATAAAACGTAAATTGTTTTGATAAATACAAGTGTGAAAAAGAACAGCCCGCCTCCAAGTCTTGGTCGTGCTTTGGGAAATAATTGACCTGTGTAGGACCAAACGACATTCTCGCGTGCCCCTTTTTTCATCCTCCAATGCAAAACTAAAGAAGAATCCACCAATCAAACAAGCCTCGTATGCAAAAGCCGAGAAAAGTACCAAAAAAGTCATAAACCTATTGCATTAGTACCAATTCAGTCTTAAACCTTTTAATTGGATCAATTTAGTCCTGCGCCTTTCCTTCTCTCTCTTTCTCCAAGTGCTCTATATTTCGTCTTTTCTTATTTGTTTTGCCGAGAGTCCCCCAAGACTCACATGGATTTTTTCTCATCTCTTGATTCTGAATTCGAGCTTTTATTTTCTTTGACAATCGCCGAAGTTAAGGAAAGGTGCAAAAGTTTAGAAAAAAAAGAGGAAAAATGATAAAAAAAAAAAATTCTTTATAAAAAATATTATTAAAAATGTTCACGTCAGCGCCAGCTGTCCTACGTGGCATCGTCGGCGTCCACGTCAGCAATTTCTGGCCAAAATTGGCTGGATGGACTGAATTGGTACCAATGCAAAAAGGTTTAGGACTAAATTGATCCAATTGAAAGATTTAGGACAGAATTGGTACCAATGCAATAGGTTTAGGACTTTTTTGGTACTTTTCCATGCAAAAGTCTAAAGCATATTCGGCAGACATGAAGATCCACGAGGGGCACTTATGTATGTATGATATTTTCAAGCAACCTGTTTGTTTGGGACTTAAATTAAAATAGAAGGTACTTGTTTCTCGTTAAAGTTTGAAATATTGTTTGAATTCAAAAAATCATGGGAAATTTATATACCAATCAATATGTCCACATATGAGTTTTCAGGAGATTTGGATTTATAAAAACGATATTTAGATTAAGCAAAAAAAAAAAAAAGAGCCAATTAAAATAGACCCATTAGAAAAATTCGTTACGGCGACTAAATGTTGGCAAAGAGATAGAAATCATCCCTGAAAGAGGAAAATAACACCATAAGTGCCATAACTTGTTCATTTAAGTGCTATAACTTTTTTGTTGATCACTTGAGTACTATAACTTATGTACGGCATTCACTTGAGTGCCATAACTTTTTGTCTTATCACTTGAGTGCCATATAACTTTTCAATCGATTACTTGAGTTTCATAACTTCTTAAAAACGTTCACGTCGGATTTTAAACACTTAGGTGAACGTTTCTAAAATGATATTGCACTCAAGTGATCAATTGAAAGTTATGACACTCAAGTGAACGTCTACATCACAGCACTCACATGGTCAAAAAAGAAGAAGTTACGACCTTTAAATGAGCGCCATATGAAAGCTATGACACTTGTGATATCCTTATCCTGCCCTGACAGTGAACTACATCACAAATCTCATCATTGGTTTAAGAGGAAACCTATAATGGCAAAGCTTGTGCTTTCGTGGCGAAAATTCATCTTCAGGGATGAAAAATGCAAATTCCGTTGCTTAAGCATGAGTGTCTCGAAAGACTTATCCCAAAGAAGAATTTCAGCAACAAAATCACAACTTCGATCCCTAAAGGTTCTCTCTTTAGCGGCACCTGGTTTGTTGCCAAAACTTCTTGATTCGAAAATCACAAACTTGTAACTTGATATTTCCTGGTAACTCGTATTGTTAACCGGAGATTTTCAATTCGCATTCTAATCGACAAAATTGGTCATGGACTTTCTGGTTTGGAATTTAGCCTCCGAAATTTTTGGTGCATACAAACTTATGAAGCCATCAACATACTCGAAAAAAAAAAATGTTGAGAAGTAAACACATTTATCACGTGCTTCATTGGACACCAAAGCCCTAGAATTCTCAAGCATTGAGCTTGTTCCACATCAAACTCTTCTCCTAGTAGCTGGCGAGGACTCGCTGGCCCTCGCCGAAAAAAACGAAAGCAAAAAAAAAGAACAAAAAAAGAGAAAAGAACAAAAAATCTAAAAGATTAAAAAATTATCAAGAAATAATTAATAAATGTTCATGTAAGCATCGGCCTTATCACGTGGGATAGTCAGAATTCACGTCAGCGATTTCCGACCTAACTTGGTAGGATGGATTGAATTGGTAGGATGGATTGAATTGGCACAAATGTAAAAGGTTTAGAACTAAATTGGCCTAATTGAAAGGTTTATAACTGAATTGGTACTAATACAACATATTTAAGACTTTTTTGGTACTTTTAATATTTGTGGTGGTGAACGCATCGTCACTTGACACCCTATACCGGCTATGTCACTTACTCATTATTCTACTAATCACATACATTAAATTTCTCTTTGTAAAAGCGTGGGTTCCTAGCGAAGCATTTGTATATAAAATAGTCTAAGCCCTCAAACTTGGCTACCAAGTACTTTACTGGATATGAAATAGTCTCCCAAAATCGGGTTTTTTTTTTCGAAAATGGGTTTAAATGTTTTTTTTTTACCAAATTAGGGCAATTTTTTTTATTTACTAGAATGGGGCCCGTTCGGCATTCAGAGAGCCGAACGGGGCCCATGCGGCACTTTGAATGCCGTACGGGCCCACCTCGGGCACTTCACGTGAAGTAAAGGCGCCTAGCACCTTATCAGGCTTCACGTGAAGCCTGAAGGTGCCAGGCGCCTTTATCAGGCTAATGGGGGGAGCGAATGCATAGAGAAGAGGAAAAGAGTGGGGGAGAGAGAGCATAGAGAAGGCTTCACCTGAAGGCGCTAGTGAGAAAAAAGAGAGAGAGGAAAAGAGTGAGGGGGAGAGAGAGCATACGGCCAAGACTGGTGCCTCGCTGTCGTCCGTCGCGAGCAACCTCGCGTCGTTCCACCGTGCGCCGCCGTACTCGCCCTGTTCGACCAGCACTTGCCACCGTGACGTTCCTGATTATGCGACCATCCGACACCTAAGGCCACCCGTCCAAGCCTTTGAAGATCACTGCCCCATAGCTCGCATTCCAGCTCGTCTAGCCCACTGTGGAGGTGCTGTCCAGCGGAATTTCTACCTCAAACCAGCCCAGACCTCCCCCTACGGATCAAGGTAACACCAATATCTTTTCTAGAGTCGGTTCAAGCATGTTATGATACGTTTTATTTATCATTTTGAGCTGTTTCGCTGTTTAGATTAGGTCTCCTAGTTAGATCTGGACCGTAGGATGTGGTAATTAGAATGGACGGTGTAGATTTGGTCTTTGGTTAAATCTGAGCCGTTGGTTTTAGTCGCCTAATCCAACGGACATGGGCTAGCCACGTGGGCAAAGCTGGATGGTAGGATTTGTCTATAATAATAAATATTTTCCAGAAAATAGAAAAATCAGAAAAATTTGAAAACAAAAATCAACAAAAAATAAATAAATAAATGCCCAAAACTGTGTCGTTTTAGTCCCGGTTCAAATCCGAGTAGGTTTGGGCCGGGTCTTCGGGTTTGTGGGCTGAGTTGAACCAACCCAGTTTGGAAAATGAATAAAAAAAGTAAAAACAAAGGAAAAAGAAAATTAGAAAACAAATAAAAATAATAATAGAAAATATAAAAAAATGGGAACGACTCAGTTTTTTGGGTCAACCCTGAGGGGGTTTGAACTGGGCTGGGCGCCCGGGTCTGGTTGACCGGTTGACTCGGCCCCAAAAATATAAAAAAAAAAAATAATTCAGAAAATAAAAAAAATCAAAAAAATCACTAAAAAATATATTTTAAAAATCATAAAAAATTTTCTTAAAAAATTGGAAAAATTCCAGAAAAATTCTAAAAAAAATTCAGAAAAATCTCAGAAATTAGGATTTGGTTAATTAATTGACTAGATCCTATTCTTGACGATTTTGGTCCTTCCTTCCTTTCTAAATGACGATTTTACCCCTTATGGGTAAATTGCCTTAGAAAAATTCCAATTTTTTTTCAAAAATCACAGAAAATGGGGAACGACCACATTCAACTGGTCCAACCCATTTATGTTGATTTCAATTTTCCGAGCCTCCGAAACAGAAAACTAGCTATGAAACAGCCGTACATGCCCTAAATTCGTAAATATTTTTAAAGAATACCTAAATTCATAAATATTTTTTTGCCCTATTTGCATTTGTTGTATTATTATTATTTATTTTGTTATGACATTTATTTCATTTGTTATATTGATAGTTATAATGTTAATTTGTTAATGTGTATGAGAAAATATTTATTAAATTTTAGATGCAAAATAATTTGTAATTTCTTTATTTAGCAGAATGTCATATACATCTTTTGAGACTGTGCACTGGAGAGGTAGAATAGTACGAAATGAATTTGGACATGATTACGAAGGTGAACAATCTACTATGTTTGAGTTTGGAAACATATCCATATTTGATAAGTTATGTGATACGATTGAGCACGAGTTGAATATAACAGAAAACTAGTGTATTCATAGTCTGATGTATAGACAACCGATTCTAACACTCGGTTGTATTATATATGACATTGTGGAGGTGCATAATGATGTTGCAGTTAAGATACTCCAGCAGTTTGCACGCCAGTGTTGTTCTATATGGTTTTTACAGTTTTATCCAACTATAGATGAACACCAAGTGATAAATGATTCAACTGGGGGAGGTTCCAATATTGGTGAAATGACGTTGGTGTGGATAATCAGTACGTGGAGTATGATGACAATGATGACAATGATGATGATGATAGTGATGAAAAAGATTATTTTTGGGTCAATAGTGATGACAGTGATAAAAAAGATGATGGAGGTGACAATACGGAGGATTACTACAACATCCATTGCAGTAATCCCATTTTGCCGTTGGTACATCCACCGCCCTATTCAGAGATTAACTTTGATATGATGCAAGTAGATACAAGAGCCAAGCGAGGCCGTATGTTGTTTGATGCATCAAAAGAATTTCATGTTGGGATGTTATTTTCATCATGAAATGCAGTGCAGTTGGCTGCGAAAGAGTATTCTCTGAGAAGAAATCATTACTTTCGCATTGATGAAACAAAGAAGGCAAAATATGTGATAAAGTGTGGTAATCCAAATGGACCGTTGGAGGCTCCGTGCAACTACTAAAGTGGGTGACGTGTTTTGGAAAATGACTAAGTATAGTGGGACACATACATGTAGTAATCCTCAAATGTCAAGGGATCATCGGCAACTTGATTAGAAGTACCTCTGCAGCCAGATAGAAGCAATGGTTGCTACCCAACCAGATATCAAAATTAAGCCACTAATGGCCGAGATTAAATACAAGCTAGGCTTTGAACCTACTTATCGTAAAACCTGGGCAGCTAAACAAATGGCAATTGCCAAAAATTTTGAATGATAGGATGAGTCGTATGGTCAGTTGAGAAAGTTTATGAATGTAATGGAGTTAATGAATTCAGGTTCTCATTTTGTGATTGATGATTACATGAACCTAGATCAGAGTTGAAAGGTTTTCAACCGGATGTTCTGGACTTTCAAGTAGACGATTGAAGGCTTCAAAAGTTGTCGTCCAGTGATATTTGTTTATGGAATTTTTTTATACGGGAAATACCGAGGATCGCTCCTTTGTGCGACCTCATTTGATGGCAACAATCATATATTTCCGTTGGATTTGCTGTGGTCGATCAGAAGAATGTTGATAATTGGACTTGGTTTATGGATCTGTTGCGGAGATATGTCACTTGTAGAGAAAATATTTGTGTAATACCAGATAGGCCTATCGGGATTTAGAAAGCAATGGAGACAGAAGGTTGGCGTCCTCCACATAGCCACCATAGATATTGCATTCGGCATGTTGTCAGCAACTACAATAAACACTTCAAAAATGCAGAAGGGAAAAGACTTGTTCAGATGGTAGGTAAATTTTCAAATTTACATAATTTGAGGAAAAGACGTTTTCATAAATTTGTGTGACAAGTACTTATTATTGTTGTAATGTATAGCTTACGAGAATCAACAACGGAAGTTCTTACACGTGATTAGCCAAATTAGGGAGTGGGATCCACAAACAGCTGAATGGTGTGACCAGATTCCAACGGAGAAATAGACGAAGGCTTATGATGAAGGAAGGAGATATGGATCGATGATAACGAATTTAGTTGAATCGGTTAATGGGATGCTAAAGGGTTTTCGTGCTCTGCCAATAGCAGCTATGGTGAATAAGATATTGTATCAGTTGGTCAACTATTTTGATACCAGAAGAGCGACATACAAGGGCAGGAGGATCACGGATGGGTATATACTCAATTTGCGAGTGGGAGCTCGAGCGAAACAGTCAAACTGCAAATGGGCATGATGTGACACGATTCGACTCTGATAAAGGGGTTTTTGAAGTTAAAACTGGATATAATAGATCCAGAGGAATAGGGGGCCAGAAACACATTGTACGCTTAGACCTACAAACGTGCACATGTAGGAAATTTTAAGAGATGAAAATCCCATGTTTCCACGTAATTGCAGCATGTCAAAAACATGCAATTGATTACCATGCGTTCGTAGATGAATTCTATATATTGGATAGAACACTTCAGTGCTATCAGTACATGTTTCATCCATTGGGGCATCTTGCTTACTGGCCTAAACATGACGAGCTGCCATTAGTGCCAGACCTGAACCGTATTAGGAAGAAAGGAAGACCCCATGCATCACGGATACGTAATGAGATGGACTGGAGTACGTCGAGCACTAGCACTTCGCGTAACCATTGCACCAACTGTGGAAAATCAGGACACAACAGGCAAACTTGTGCATACAGATCGGCCCGAAAATAAAATTTAGATTGTGTGTGAACATTGAATGAATACATCTGATTTCCATACTCAATTTAGTTGTGTGAATTATGTAAATTAGATATATGAATTTTTTGTAATGTTATCATATCACAATTGTGCGATATTTATTAAGTTCCTATGTTCCATTTGTAGACATAACATAGAGGAATTACATTCAGCCGGGACCTGAGGAAGATTTACTACTTACACGGCAGGCCCGACATAGATCACAGGCCATATGTAACACTGTGGTAATTAAGAAATTTAGCAGTTGATCTGTCATTTGTAACAGTTGGATCGTAATAAAATTTCTACTAACGGTTTATGACACATTTTACAGATAAATGAGAATCAAGTTCTTAGATGTTAACGAGGTGGATCAACGATACACATACCTGAACTTGATGATCGCATAGTACCGTATCTTCGTGCTTCGGGATTTTTTGGAGTTTATTCAATGGGATTTTGAAAACTTGATTGGCATTTGATTACAGCTTTAGTCGAGCGGTGGAGGCCCAAGACTCACACCTTCCATATGCCGGAAAGTGAATACACGATCACACTACAGGATATCGCGATTCTAATAGGGCTTCCCATTGATGGACATGCAGTTACTTGCCTCACTAATATGAATTGGGGCACTCTTTGTGAGAATCTACTTGGTCAGAGCCCACCGGAGTTGTATGGTTTGGTGGTAAAGTTAGGCTGGCTAAAAGAACGCTTTGGTGTAATTCCTAACTATGCCGATGAGGTTATCATACTGCAGCATGCAAGGGCATTCATTCTCCAGTTGCTTGGAGGATCTATCTTTTCAGACAAATCAGGTGCTAGGGTTAGTTTGATTTTTCTTCCACTACTAAAGTACCTTGAGCATCCTACGTAGTACAGTTGGCTTAAGCAACACTTGCATAGTTGTATCGAGAGCTATGTAATGCGACCGATCCATCAGCGCACCAAATCAGCGGTGCCCTACATGTATTGCATATTTGAGAGTGAGATCGCTTCAGTTGTGTCTCCCCATCCATCAGAAACCGTGATCCTTTACCAGATGCACCTCTTAGTAGTCGCTATGTGATCTATTGCTTTTTTCAGTTCATAAGTCATAATTTTTTTTTCAATGCGTATAATATATGTAACTATTCTTGTTTTTTATTTATGCAGCTAGACTCAAGCCCGACAGATAACAGAGGTCCCCACACATACTTTGCCACATCTGCGCTACCAATTGGATAGAATGGCATCCGCAGATGTAAGTAATGATAGCAACCAACGAGTTCAATATAATGTTAGCTTTTAAATTAATTCTTCATTTAATTTGATATGTTTTAATACACTAACAGATTACTTGGGAGCCATATATCGATGACATTCTCCAGACTCTACCAGATTACTGCCAACAGGGACAACATATTTGAAGGGCTCGTGTCCCACTCATCTATTTTCGCATCGTTGAGTGGCATTATCCAGATCGAGTACTTCGTCAATTTGGTATGCAACATGCAATACCTACTCCTCCCCGTAATCATACAGCCTTTCATGATATTGAATTAAGGCCAGTTATAAGGAATTGGGTTGATTTGCACAAACAGTGGATTGATATATGGGACGATCATCTTGACTACATAGTCCATGGTGTTCCTGCAATGGAGCCACTTCACTATCATTCAGAATATGTGGAGTGGTACCGTAGACACATACGGAGGTGGATTTCTTCCAAGGGAGGTACAATGGGTGCAGTGGTTCGTGCAAACGCTTTTAAATTACTTCATAATTTTTTTTTTGTAACATAAGTTATTGGCATTTGATAACTTCTGTTAACTTTGATTTCATGAACAGGGTGATGGCGTGGAACAAATCATACAATTAAGTTCTGCTACATCTCGAGAGAACATGCGGGCTATAGCGAGGATAGCTAGGGTAATGATATACGCCTACGATGAGGAGAGGCGGATGACAATGATGCCACCACCCCAACCAGCACCTATAGTAGCATCCATTGGACCGCACGAGGATGACACACCTGAGACTATTCAGTCGACCCGGAGGACCACTCGAGCTCATCTAGTTAATGATGCCGTCCCCTACCCCTTGGCCTATCACACGACAGGTTCACTCTGGGGTTCACTCTAGGGTTCAGCCAGATAGATTTCAATGCAGGGTTCAACCAGTTTACCGGCCCATTTCATGAGGGATCCGATTTTGCCTTCTGTGACAATCGATAGTCCCAAACTCCAGCTTATTCTCCGAGTTCTTATGGATATGATTTCTCTCCTCTTTTTCCATTTCCTTCTACATTAGGATATGTATCGTATGAGCGTGGGATATTTTCTCACTTTGATGATGCATCCACATCACAGCCACGCTTCCCATCACAGGATATGCCTGCGTCATCTACACATCCTACTCATCCGGAGCCGCGTCCTCCTTCTCGGTATAATACTAGACCTGCCGAACAATGAAGACGACTTGATTGCGGAACAGGAGGCCACATAGGAGGACGACAACATCAGTGAATGTAATTGGGGTTGAGGATTGTTATCTGTTATTACAATTTTGATTTGCTAGATTTTTTTAGCTCATGGATTGTTATCCATGTTCTTTTAATTTGGACATGTCATCTTCATATATCTTACCAATTTTATTTTATGAATATTTTTTTATTAATTATTTACATACTAAATAAATTAATTACATAAATGCTAAATTATTTATTAATTATATATCTTAATAAATTTTTCAATTAATTATTGATAATTATGTTATAAAAATAAGCTTTAAAAGAAAAAAAAATTGTATGTACGAAGTTATATAAATATAAATGTTATAAATAAAAAATAATTAAAAACACGTAAAAAAATACGAAATTAAAAAAAAAGGCAGCTATGGGCCTGTGCGGCAGAATGCGGCAGTGTGACTACTGCACGGGCCCGTACGGCACTCTAATTGCCACACGGGCCCCAATTTCGTAAATAAAATAAAATTTACCCTAATTTGGTAAAAAAAATGGACCTATTTTCGAAAAAAGCTCCCCAAACTCTTTCTACTTACACATATCTCTCTCTATCTTGGAAGCGGATCACCTAACATGGGTTTCTGTGACATGAGTAACATTACTCAAATCAGGCCGTCCAAATGCAAAAGGACGGTCTGATTTGAGAGAAGGTTGGGATTCAAAATTTTTCAAACCCCAAAAAATTTCCCGCCCAATTTTTTTCTCTCCCTCTCAACAAATGAGGTGGCCCATTTTTGGCCATCCAAATGAAAATGGACTGCTTGATTTGAGTAATGTTACCCATGTCACAAAAACCACAATGTTAAGTAATCCGGATCCCTCTCTCTCTAAATGGAGCACAAGACAAAGAAGCAGCACGGCCATGGAATAGTCTCCCAAACTCCCTCTACTTACACATCTCTCTCTCTCTCTCTCTGTCTCTGTCTCTGTCTCTCTGTCTCTCTCTCTCTCTCTCTAGATGGCGCACAAGACAAAGAAGCAGCACGGCCATGGAATAGTCGCCTAAACTCTCTCTACTTACACTTCTCTCTCTCTCTCTCTCTCTCTCTCTCTCTCTCTCTCTCTCTCTCTCTCTCTCCCTCTCCCCCTCCCTCTCCCCCTCCCTCCCTCCCCCCCTCTCTCTCTCTCTCTCTAGATGGCGCACAAGACAAAGAAGCAGCACGGCCATGGCCGAAAGAAGAGCCAAAATCAGAGAGAGGAGACCCGCCAAGTCCTACTCTTGGCCCGACCTTCCGCGGCAACTTCTCAACACGATCCGCAGCCACCCACTCCTCACGCACAGCCTGACTTTTGGCGTGACAACCAAGTCATGGCAATCAAGGCCAACCCCATGTTCACCGTCAAATCAGCTTCAACTCCTACACACGACCCACGAGACCCACTTCACACGTTTCAGCCCCACATTCCCTCACATGTGGCTGGGCCACTGGAGGTACTACAGGAGGGAGCTGAACTACTGGCATCCATGGACTTGCCTCATCGGGTACTCGCACGACGTCGTCCTCGCCCAAGGTGGGCCGACCCCTCCTTCCTAGGTCTATCTCTGGAATTCAATCAAGTTTGGGTGATCGTGTCTCCCGCCTTGGGATTGCCAAGTTCCTTTCAAGCGCGCCGTCGTCAGTTCACCCCACGGGGGTCGTAACGTGTGTCTTGGCCATGTCCTGATGGCTTTGACGGGGCTTTCGTGTTCTGTGACTTTTCCAGGAGGCAACCGGGTGACCTCAAGTGGGTTAAGTATGATTGCAACGTTGAGGACCCGAATTGTGGGAATAGTTCGGAGCGTCGTATGGAGTTCACCAATGCCTTTAGTGCGAATGGCAAGTTCTATGCCCTGAGTTCGTAAGGGACCCTCGTGGTCATAGAGTATGCGAATTTGGGCACCGAGATCGTTGCCCTGTGTCTAAGCAGGGCGGTTCCTAATGCCTCATGGAGGAGCTTCAGGGAGTGTTTGCTAGAGATCGAGGGTGAAGTTTTGCTGGTTTTTCTCATGTCCAGGAGGACAGAGATAGTCATGGATGATGTCGAAGTTCTGAGGCTCGGCGTCGATAACCGGTGGTGGACCAAAGCGAGGAAACTCGGGGATCGAACCCTTTTCATGGGGGCTAATTGTTGTCTCCTTGTCTTAGTGAGTGAAGAGGGGTGGTGCAGGAGAAACTGTTGGGGTTGTTCCACATCGATTGTGGAAGGGGCTGGTGGTCAGTTTATAAGGGTGAGGGAAAGCCTCATCCTTTGAGCTAGCTTTTGGGATGAGAGAGGCCCAAGACCACTTAACATCTGGTATCAGAGCAAGGTTTGAGGTTAGGGTTTTCTTGGTGAAGAGAGATCCAAAAAATTGAATCTTGGGAAGATGTCGGCTGGTCAATCACGGATTGAAGTAGAGAAGTTAGGAGGAAAGGGTTTCGAGTTATAGAAGTTGAAGATGGAGGCTTTCCTCGTGGACAGAGATCTGTGGTATGTGATCGAAGAAGATAAACCTGAGCTGATTACCAAGGAGAAGGCAAAGGAGGAGGAGATTGCGTCCGCATCTAATCAATTGAAGGCATGGATCAGCAATGATCGGAAGGCGCTAAGCCTGATCTGGCTATGTCTCGTTGATAATGTCTTGGTGAACGTGACCTCTAAGAAGACGGCGAAGGATCTCTAAAATAAGCTGGGAAGCCTTTATCAGAGCAAATCGCTCATGAACAGGTTGTTTCTGCGGAAGCGATTGTACAACCTTCGGATGAGTGAAGGTGATTCTTTTTCTGCACACTTAAACGGGTTTAATACTAATTGTGGGCAACTTGCGTCTATTGATGTTAATCTGGATGATGAAGATAAAGCATGTACTTTGCTGTGTTCACTACTGAATTCATGGGAACACATAATTATTTCGATCGGCATTGGTGTTAGTGCGTTATCCTTTGAGAACATTATATCTGCATAATTGTCTAAGGAGATGAGGAGAGCAGGTTCTGATAATGCAACGAATGAGGCTCTTTTCGTAAGAGGAAGGAATAGTGAACGATCCAAATCCAGATTTATTGGTAGGAATAAGTTCAGAGGAAGATCTAAAAGCTGCGATCGATCCGAAATAAAGTATTGGAAGTGCGGGAAAACTGGACATTTGAAGAAGGATTGCAGAAGCAAAAGTGTGGGTCCAGAGAAGCGAGATGAGGCACTATTGTCTAGTGAAAAGAAGGATGATGACAGTAGTGCAGGAGACATGTATCTCGTTTGCAACTCATCTCAAGTTGACCGCAGTGCGTGGATAATTGATATTGGAGCGTCTTTCCATATGATGTCTCATAGAGATTGGTTCAGCTGTTATGAGCCACATCAAGGAGGTACAATACGGATGGGAGATGATACGACGCTTGATATTGTCGGTCGCGGAAAGGTGAAGCTGCAGATGAAAAATGGGACAGTCAAAAATCTTCCGGATGTGATGCATATTCCTAGTCTTACTAGGAATCTTATTTCTGTGGAAACTATGACAGATGCTGGTATTACTTTCACTAGCGACCTATGGTGATTACTAGAGGCGAACGGTGTGGAAAGCTGTGGAAATTACTAGGAAGCACAGTGATTAGTGGTGAGAGCTATACCACGGAGCAGGTGAAAGAAGATCCCGCGATGCTGTGGCATCGGAGATTGGGTCATATCGGTGAGAAAGGGCTAGTGACCCTTACTTCAAAGAAGATGGTGGATGGAATCCCAAGCTGTTCTATGGGTTTCGGATTTTGTGAACATTATCTACATAGAAAACATAATCGAGTATCTTTTGAATCCGTAGGAGGGAGAGCGAAAGGGATTCTGGATTTAACCCATAGTGACGTCTTCGGTCCTACACCTGTGTATCGTTTGGAAAATCAAGGTATTATGTTTCTTTTACTGATAATTATTTCAGATATATGTGGATATATTTCTTGTAGAGAAAAGATGATGTGTTTGAAAAATTTCGTAAGTTCAAAGCTTTGGTGGAAAATCAGTTTGATAGAAAGATTAAAGTTTTGCGGACTGACAATGGAGGAGAATTCTGTTCAGCGAAATTTGATCAATTCTGTGCGACCAGTGGCATAGCAAGGTAGAAAATAACGCCATATCGGTTGTGGAAGGGGCTGGTGGTCGATTTATAAGTGTGAGGGAAAGCCTTATCCTTTGAGCTAGCTTTTGGGATGAGAGAGGCCCAAGACCACCCAACACTGGTATCAGAGCCCAAGTTACCAACAAGTCTGGACCCAATAGTTACACAGGAGAGATACGGGTTGTTGCGCCTCCGACTCAGGCTCCGATGTGTGAGGGGGAGATTGTTGGGGTTATCCCACATCGGTTGTGGAATGGGCTGGTGGTCAGTTTATAAGTGTGAGGGAAAGCCTCATTTTTTGAGCTAGCTATTGGGATGAGAGAGGCCAAAGACCACCCAATAGAAACTGCATCTACTTCGTGCAGAAAGAAGAGGATGATAATGTTTGGTGGGTGTTTGACATGGAAAGAAGTTGGATTTCATGGTGTTGGAAGGAAGAAGATTGTCCAGTTGGGCTGAACTTAACTTGATCTGGAGTCGTCCGGCAATGAATTAGGCTCTACTTATTTCATGGAAAATAAATGATTTGGAAAATATTTTAAAAAAATTGATCGCTTGTATCTCTTGAAATAAGTAGTCGATGGAAAATATTTACATTATCGTCAACAATTTAAGTCTAAATACTTTTGTGGACAATCAAAATATATTTTATTGGTTAACTTTTGTAAGTAATACAAGCGATCATTTTTAGGAAAACGTTTGTTGAATCATTCATTTTCCGTGAAACAAACAGAGTCACAACGAACTTGTATCATCCATTTACATTTTTTTTACCCATCTGTATTTACGCCCTCGCCAGCCTCTAAGAAAAGAAGAACAGAGGAAAAAAAATGAAAAAGAACGAAAAAAATAAAAAATATATATATATATAATTCGAAATAATATAAAATATTTATTAAAAATTATCCACGTTAGCGCCGGTAGTGCCATGTCGGACGGCCGGCGTCCATGTCAATGATTTCCGATCAAAATTGGCCGGATTGACTCAATTGACAAAAGGTGAAAAGGTTTAGGACTAAATCGGCAAAATTAAAAGATTTAAAACTGAATTGACAAAAATCCAACAGGTTTAAGACTTTTTGGACAATTTTCCCTAACTAGTTATTATGATTCACTATAAATGCCCTAAACCATTCATTTGAAGAGGCAGAACCCACAAGCGAAGAATTGTGGTAGAAATCTCTGTGAGGGCGACATCAATCTCCAGCGTTCCTTCACTTGCCACGTAGCATGAGATATAGTCATGCATATATCATAGTTCATGTCCACATATCATCATCAAACAATACAGTATATGAATGACAACTTTTCAAGTAGCGAAAATACACCGCAAGTCCTAAACTTGTGCACGGTGCAGTTGAGTCCTAAACTAAGTGGTTCAATTAAGTTCTAAAATCATAATAGAAAAGTGCAATCGAGTACTAAATCTTTTAATTGGTTCCATTAAATCCTAAACTTAGGCTCCTTCTCACATGGTCTATGCTTCATCTTGCTGCTTTGCACTACTCATGCTCCAGGTCTGATACCATTTGTTATCAGTGCGCAGCAGAAGCCTGATACCTTACCCCCGGAGATAGCCAAGAGGGAGCCCTAGTCCGAGCTGTCAATATATCCAGTTGAACCCACATTCACTCAAAAGTTTAAGCTAATGAGTTATGGACCAACAAGGATATATTAATTGCTCCACACCATATCAATTCTCCGATGTGAGATTTCTCTAACACAACTCACATAAGTATCTCAACACCTAAATGCATTTTCCTTGGTTGAGTCCCAAAAATGGAGGATAGAGATTGGAGAGAATCTTTTCCATGAAATGAATGGATAAGTGTTCTTGGACGAAAAATGAAGAAATGAGTTTATGGTTTCGATGAATTATTCCCGAAGAAAATGAAGGGTTTCATAATCAACTTAACATCCACCATTCGGTTCTTTAGATGACCAAACGTCACGAAGTTGGACAATTTAGGCTTCCGGATGGATTTTCCCAAGAAGATGAACGGAAGGAGAAATTCGAAATGAATTTCACAGAGGCTACAACTCTGAGAATTTAGGTTTCAGAATGAATCTTTTCCAGGAAAAAGAAGAACGAGTACTTTGGTTTCAGAATCAATTTAACTCTAACTGTCACGAACAACCGGGAGAATTTGGTTTTAGGACTCTAAATATTTAATAAGTAGTTTAGGAAAACCTATTTTTCCAATATGTAGAAGTTTCTGAAAATTCAAGTGGCTTGGGATAACGAACCTAAAAGCTAAAGGGCTGTTATCGACTGGAGCGATGCCCGTGTTCTTGTAGATGAGTGATCCGGCGGTTAAGGCTCATTCCAAGTAAGACTTTCTCATGTTGAGAACTTGGATTTGCTAACTCGATAGCTCCAATCTTTTCTTCAAGAAGAGACAATGCCTTCGTTCTTATGGACATCTCTCATAATCTGGCTTAAGCGCTCAATGGGCTCGCTGAGAAGGATATGAAAATGCCGGTCTATCTTTAATTTTTTTTTAAAACGATTATTTAAGTGTCGACTCCGGTGAGGTCGTCGGAATTTCTCGCCATTGGCACTAAAGTGATCGTTTTTTCTCCGATTTGGCACTTAAGTGATCTAAAAAAAAAAAAATTTGACACCAAAGTGAGTGTCGTACTCAAATATTGACACTTGATATGTCCTTATGCCAAAAAATATACATCTATATTACATAAATATGTCCGGTCCGATTGGTTCGGTTGGGTGGTTCTCACCTGAAATCGAGAACTAGACCAGTACCAGCCGGTTCCAGCAAATTGGAACTGGGAACTGGACCGGTACCCTATGGGAACCACCCAAAACCAGCTGGTTAGGTAATGGCTGGTCCGTTTTGGGTGGATCCCGATTTTTTTGCTCACCCTTACTACACGTTAACGAGTCTCGTGGGAGCCACCTTTAAAACCATGTACTCTAGATACGAATTGGTCAAGGAATAAGTGCTAAGAGTACACGAGTCTCGTGGGAGCCACCTCAGGAACCTTGTACTTTTGATATGCGTTGGTCAAGAACTAAGGCTACACCGCAATGCGAGCCTCATGGAAGTGCTTACGATGAGTTGGTCAAGGACTAAGTGATACACGTTAACGCGAGAAGCATGGGAGCCACCTCCAGAACCTTGTACTATCCATCCGAATTGATCAAGAAATAAGTGCTTACGATGACACGAGTCTCGTGCAAGCCACATCTAGAACCTTGCATTATTGATCTGTACTTCTCAAGAACTAAGGCTGCATTTGGGAATACATTTGAAATACCCTTTGGACTTTAAAGGCCTTTGGCGAAATGAAAATGTGCTTGGCAAGTATTTAGCTCAAGGCAGCCTTACATGTTGACACTAGTTTCTGGGAGCCATCTCTAGAATCTTGAGTCATGGTGACAATGATGAGTGAAGGATGCATTATATTGCGAAAATCTTTACTTCCTAAGGCATTTGAGTCTGCATGTGGTGAGTATCATACATGGAGATAGGCATGGCCATGGGCCGATTTGGGCCCCGAACAGGCCCGGGTCAAACTCGGGCCTGGCCAGTTGACCGGGCTCGCGGTTCCAAATCGAAACTGGCCCGTGGCTTCCGAGCCCGGTTTCGGTTTCTTCAAACCTTGAACCAGGCTAGGAACCGGCGGGTTCCGGGCCGGTTCCGAACCGCCGAAAATGAGATTTTTTTTTTTAAAAAAAAAAGAGCCGTTGAACGGCTTGGAATTGTCGGTTCGAAACCAGAACAGGCCCGAAACCGCCAGTTTGGAACCGGAACTAGAACCGCCACTTAAGGTTCAGGTTCCGGGTACCTCCAATTTTGAACCCGAACTGGCGGTTCTTGAACCGTGGCCATGCCTACATGGAGAATTCAGGAATCCACCAAAAATAGAATCTAATTGTAGGTTTTTAAGATATTACCCCCCCCCCCCCCCCTTTTTTTATCCATTTGCAAATTTTTGAGAAAAATGTCCTTACTCTAGCCGTCAAAAAAGCCAGCCGGCAAAGACTTTTCCAACTGGTGAGTTCAGGCCCTTATTTGAGATTAACCTAGCCAAATTCAGACACTTAGAGTGTGTTTGTTTCACGAAAAATTAAAGATTTGGAAAACGTTTTTCAAATCTTGGATTTTTTGTGAAACAAATGCTTCCTTAGGTTATGTTTGGTTCGCGAAAATGAATGATTTACAAAATATTTTCTTAAAAGTTCAGTTGTATTACTTAGAAAATTGAATATACAAAAAATATTTTCATCGTTCACGAAAATGTTTGGACATAAACTATTGTCAATTTTTACAATATTTTTCATTGAATAACTATTTTAAGCGATACAAGCGATCATTCTTAAGAAAATATTTTCTAAATCATTCATCTTCAGCGAAATAAACGGAGACTTATTTGAGATAAGATCAATTCAAAGAATTCTTCTCTAAAAAAATGGCTCCAAGTTCAGACTGTCATTCAAAATGCTCCCTCCATGCGATTGTTAACTCAATTAATGATCCTAATTAATCTATGAGAAGATTTTGTTTCAAAACACTAATCCCAGTGACGTTCTTCAAATATTTTGAAAATTAAAATGTTTGGTGTTAAACGAAACTAATTGTAAGAAAAGTAAATTTTCTTGAACATTTGGTTTTGTTTTACTTATATTCATGATATTCCACGCCCATCGGCAACGGACAAATCAGTATGGCGGAGCATTAGTAGACCGGTGTAAACGCGGGCCTCAACCGAGTCGGTGCAACTGAGTCCTGGACTCACGACCAACTCGGTTTTACACACGAATCATCGATGATAAACGGATAAGGTTTTGACCAATCTTAAACAGTATAATGCCTAACCAGACAGCGCCAGTTGTATATTAGATGTTTAAGAGCTGTTCTTATACAACCTGGCACACTTCCAGATCGCATTCCGGTTGAGGAAGATACTTCCGACGAATCGGCCGGTGACTCGTAACCGACAATACCGGTCAAAAGTCAAGATGCCGACAACGCAGAGTCCCGCATCGGAGAAAGGATGTCTAGGTGGACCTTCCTTGCTCCTCAAAACGTGCCTACCCCGATGTCCCCTACCTAAAATGAAAAAACAACATGCAGGATTTCCTCAAAAAGGTTCCGAGTGGTCGCCAAAGAAAAAAGCATACCGAGTCCGTATAGAATCGGCTCGAATCCTCCTGGAAGCATCACGTGCTAATACACCGAGCCAGATCATTTTCCGATGATTCGATGCAGGCTCGGCAAAGCATAACTGGCCTTCAAATGTCTTTCAACTCTTTCTTTTCGCCTCGGTACACTGAACTGATAACAAAACCGTGATTACGCACTGAAAAAAAAATCATGAAGTGGGAGATGAGGGAAAAACAACTCGCCGAAAACGACGCCGCTTTTTCTTCTTGTCCATGTTGGGACATTCTCAATTAATCCAATCTGTCTATCATACGAGCGGAAAGAGAGATTACAGAAGGAATAGCCCATGATTTATAAACCGAAAAGGGGAGAAAAAATGGGAAACATTTCCTTCATTACCCTACCTCTCCAAAACTGTCCCAAAAGGGGTCGAACAAAAATTCAGGGACCATAGGTTTTTCAACTTCTCGCGACCAAGAAGAGGGGCAAAGATGCTACGCTCCCGTAACTAGCTTCCTCATCAGGAACTAAGTTGGATGAGCCAAAACTTCCATCTAGTCATCATCCTCCGAATCTGTATTTCAATCGGGGGAAAAGTCAGATAATTCGACAAGAATAAAAAGATTGATCGAGAAAACAACTACAAGTGTCGCGGCGAAGTTTGGACGAGCAGTCGAGCTAATTGAAAGATGTGACAAATTCATATTCAAAGAGTGACCGATGAGTTACCATTTCACTTCATTAGCTCTTCCTAAATTACCAGTATGCCTCAAATAAACCAGCGGCATTATCTAATGGAAGTATGGAAGGAGATTAGAGAAGCAACATAGCAATATATATGCCACTTCAGGGTGTACGACGAGCAGTGCACTATTTTTCCTCAGGAAGTAGAACCCAGTTATGTGGAAAATTTTCAAAACTTTTTCTACATAAATTTCACTTAGTCATAAGTGTCGACATTGGTCAATTCAATTCAATCAATTTTGTGATTAACCGAAGTTTTAGTAGGTGTTCAAGCATAACAGATGATCGTCGAATGTATGGCATCACCAGCAGCATGAACAATGTCAGACTAAAACTAGGACTTTAAACCGCTTACCAGATCTTATATCTTCTGCCACTTTGCCTCTGTTTTTTAGCTGCTTCATGATCATCGAGTATATAAGAACCCACCAGTAAATATGGAACACAAGCAGAGTCAGAAGCATCGTGTTGAAGACGTAGTATAAGGAACAGCCATAGAATTCTGATAGCGGCACAACTTCACGTACGTGATAGCTGGTCGTCGAAAAGCAAAAAAGCAAAAGGTATCAGTACCCATTGTAGATGAGCTAAAAGAAAAATCAGACACCAGCAAATGCAACCTTGATGCTTTGATGACCCAAAAGGGGAAGAATAAAAGCCTTAGCACAGGCCACGAGATGGCAAATAATGCAAAGCACAGGCTTGCTCTGAACTCCTTCTCAGAATAAATAAAGACTTTTGCAGCTTCCTTCAGCACATCACTGGCATCATGGAGGGCAAGAATAATAGAGCCTATCCGAAAAAACCTGTTTCACCATTGAACAGCTTTTGTTAGCTTTCTTCTTTAAATAGCCATAGCATGAAGCGAAACATCTACCAACTGAAAACCTAAAAGACCATATGACTAGAAAACATCTCTAAGACCAGTGTGCACACAATTTTCTTGTGTGCCATGTAAAGCTCTATGCTTCAATTCCGCCAAGTAGTCCTTTCTGATAGCTTGTCCAGACTCTGGCAGAGGTCCACCATACAGGGTGAAGAGAATCCCCAATGTTGTCCATCTTTCAATTCATTGATTGTCCGTACTTACCAGACCTTGAAATGCCAACTCCCCAAACCCCAAAGCTACTTTCTCCATATGAAAACATTTAATCGAAAAGAGAGAAGATAAAGAAAAGGCATGACCTCAATAGCAATCATCTTTTGAAACAAAAAGTAGACAGCAATTTTGACAGCTTTTCTGTATCCAGTCAAGCACTAATCAACAACATGCTGGAATTTCAATAAAATTATGCTGTTATGTCTGAGGTACATATTGATATTTAAGTAGCCTTAGAGTCAAGCACAGGGAAAGCAGCTCCTGGGGCAGCTCAGACTTCCTTAATCAGTTTTCAGTAAAGTAAAAGCATTCAAGAAACTCAGTGGGACAATTACCAAATAGTGGGCACTATAATTTGTCTACAGCCTGGAGATCACTTAGTTTAACATGGTAACATAAGCCACACGGTGCTTAAGCTAAGACCACAGATTTCTTGACTGTCAATTTTGATTAACATGGTAACATAAGCCACACGTCAAACGCGACTGAGTCGGCGCAAGGACCGAAATATTCCTTAACTGTCAATTTTGATTATTTAACGTCATTTTTATGTTTTGATATATGTCCAATCATCTAGCTATCGGACTATATGAAATTGTTCAATATTTCAATCTAGTCCGAAGACTAGATTGAACACATGCCAAAAGTTTAGAAAGTTCAAGGATAATATTACATATTGAGCTAGAGTTTATAATTCGTATTGAATACATAAAAAATATAATGACAATATTACACTTACACATTAGGCGAAATTTCAAGGATTATTTATGTCATTTTCTTTAAAGTCAATGAACACATATATTCGATTTAAAAAAAAAAAAACACACTCATATGTATGATCTTCTTCTTCTTCTTTTGGACAAATAGTTGTTGGCTGCAAAAACGCACCGTTTACTGTACCCGGCCCACCCGGAAAATTCAAATTTAGGTCAAGACCGCCATTGAAATAGATCCTCCGAACTCTGCTTTTTCCACTGTTTCGACAACTGAGGCTTTCTCTCTCCTCTTATCGCGAGCATGGCAGAGACCAGCACCACCGAATCGCCCCACGATGATATCTTCTCCTCCGTGATCTCCGACATCAGAACCTACACCGGCGACGATCCGCTTCTCCCCTGGATCCAGTAACGCCAGAGCATTCTCGCGCTGCGGTTGATCCCGTTTCTCATTCGCTAAAACAGTGGATTGACTGACGTCTTTCAATGTTTGCGATGTTGTGGCAGTGGGATCCGGAGGATGAAGGAGCGTCTTTCTCCAGAAGTGCGCCGAGAAGTTCCAGTCGGACCGCCGTTACAGGAACGACTTGCGTTACCTTCGTGTCTGGTAACATTTGGTAATTCCTTTCTTCTAACTGAATTGGTTGCAATTCAACGAGCAGAGTAAGAATGGCTGAATGTGAGTGACATGTGAATATGTTGGGAACGAATTTACGAGAATCATTAGTTTCTCCCTACTTCCTTTCCTTGAATATAGCAAGTCTTGCTCAAAGTAAGCCAAGGAGTTGGATTTAGTGTTGGAACCAAAACAATAACGGTGACTTTGGGAAATTTAGAACAATGAACAAATAAAGATCGGGGGAAGAAAATATTCTTATTAGAGTCAACTTCTGATGGATACAACTCAAAGCTCGAGTTCTATATCTACTCTTACAATACTCACCCTATATATCAACCGAACATTTAATGAGGATGTTGAAAAAACATCTTTTGATAAGTGTACTAAAGTCAACAACATTAAATGAAAAAACTGAAAGTCATAAAAGCACACAAACACAAAAAACAAGCCATCATGCGTGAAGCCATAAAGTCCACAAAGTGGAAAACACATTAAATGCACTTTCACGTGAAGAGATCTTCTTGGACTTTAACTGCGTTTTCCATGTCTTCATGCTTCAGAAAATCTCCTTCAATTAATGCTTGTAATCTTCTGTCTTCGTTCTTTTTCTTCGGCACCAAATCAATGTTATTAATATTTTAACAACCTCCCTTAAAATTGATTTACATACCAAGCATCTTCTTTAATTTTTCGAACGATTCTGCCTTCAATGGTTGTGTCAAAATATCTGCAATTTGATCTTCTGATCTGCAGAAAGTTAGTTCAATTTCACCATCTTTGACTCGCTCACGAATGTAGTGATACTTGATGTCAATGTGTTTGTTCCTGCCATGAAAAATTGGATTCTTGGCTAATGCAATAGCCGACTTATTGTCACACATCATTTTGGTAGGACATGTTTGTTCATGCCTCAGTTCATTCAGCATCCTACGAAGCCATATTGCCTGACAAGCCGCTGAAGCTAACGCCATGTATTCTGCTTCAGCTGTCGAGAGTGCAACAACTTGCTATTTTTTCGAGGACTAAGAAATTACTCCCGATCCAAGAAAGAAAGCATATCCAGAAGTACTCTTCGGAGTCTCAATATCACCTACCCAATCACTGTCTGTGTACCCCACTAGACTAAAGTTGTTAGTATAAGAATATAAAATTCCATGGGCACGAGTTCCACTGATGTATCGTAAAATTCTTTTTGCTACCTGCAAATGTGATTGGTACGGTTTTTCCATGAACCTGCTAATAATTCCCACTCCATATGTAATATCTGGTCTAGTAGAAGCCAAATATCTCAAACTACCAATGATACTTTTGAAATAAGTGGGATTTACCAGTTCACCGGTTCCTTCTTTCTTCAGCTCCAACCGTTCTACTATGGGAGTTCGAACTGGTTTGAGCGATTCCATTTTCAACCACTTCAAAATATCATTAGCATATTTTTGCTGTGAAATAAATATGCTATTATCTGTCTGCTTCACTTCAAGGCCAAGAAATTAGGACATCCATCCCAAATCAGTCATCTCGAACTGGCCAGTCATAGCCTCCCTAAATTCAGAAAATATTTTTTCACAGCTCCCTGTAAATATCAAGTGATCAACATAAAGGCACACAATTATGATGTCACCGTTAGTATTTGACTTGATATATAGTGTATCCTCATACGGGCACTTTTGAAATTCATGCTCCAACAGGTATGTGTCGATACGCGTGTACCAAGCACGAGGTGCCTGTTTTAGCTCATATAAAGCCTTCTTCAGTTTGTAAACTTGATTTTCATGCCATTTCTTCTCATAACCTTGTGGTTGCTCCACGTAGACTTCCTCTTCAAGAACGTCATTAAGGAATGCTGACTTCACATCCATTTGATGGATCCTACAACGGTTTTGAGCTGCAAGTGCTAAGATCATCCGAATGGTATCCATTCAGGTTACTGGTGCAAATACTTCAAAATAGTCAATACCTAGCTTTTGCTTGTAGCCTTTTTACAACCATTCTGGCTTTGTAACGGTCCACCTGACTTTCGGGTTTGTACTTCGTCTTGTACACCCACTTGACACCAATGGGATTCTTACCAAGTGGTAAAGAAGTTAGCACCCATGTGTCATTCTTCTCAATAGAGTGAATTTCTTCATCCATTGCTTGGATCCACTTCTCATCTACAGCTGCTTCATCATAGGTTACAGGGTCACATTCAGCAAATAAACAAAAGTCTACTAATGTTTCATCAGTGATTCCGTCATTATTACTGTCATCGTCTCTTGTGACCACATAATCCCTGAATTTTGCTGGCGTCTCCTTCAGTCGTTGTGAACAACGTAGTGGTGGTACTGAAGCTGCTGTTGGTGAAGATGTACCAGTTGAAGATGATGGAGGTTCTTTTGTTTTTCTCTCCAATGGTTCATCTTCGATGGTGATGCTTTTCTGGTCACCCTTTTGGTTCCAATCCTAGGCTTCATCTTCAAAAAACTGGACATCCCTACTGATGATTACCTTTTCAGTGACTGGGTCATACAGCTTATAACCTTTAGTTGTGTCACTGTAGCCAATGAAGATGCACTTCTCGCTTTTGTCATCCAACTTCTTCCTCCTTTCATCCAATATATGGGAATATGACACGCACCCAAATACTCATAGGAACGAAACATCTGGCTTGTTTTCGATCCAAGCCTCTTCTGGGGTTCTTCTAAGAACACTCCTTGTTGGACATCTGTTTAGTACAAATACAACACACGCAACAGCTTCTGCCCAAAATTTCTTGGGCAAATTTTTAGCTTTTAGCATACTTCTTGGCATTTCAAAAATTGTCATGTTCTTTCTTTCTGCTATACCATTTTGCTAAGGAGTATAGCCGGCAATCAACTGACGTTTGACTCCATGAATTTTACAGTATTTGTCAAATTCATTTGAGGTAAATTCTCCCCCTCTATCCGATCTCAACGTCTTCAGATTAGAGCCACTATGTTTTTCAACATAGACTTTAAATTCTTTGAACTTGCCAAAAGATTCAGATTTTTCTCTCAAGAAATATACCCAAGTTTTTCCGGTAAAATCATCCACAAAAATTAGCATGTACCTTTTTTGTTCGAATGATTCAACCTCAACAAGGCCACATATATCTGTATGTACCAGCTCCAAAGGTTGCTTTGCTCTTCTGGCTTTTCCAATTGGAACTGATTCTCGATGTTGTTTTCCAACGAGACATCCTTCGCATGGACGATCTGGATAGTCAATTAAAGGCATGCCGGTCACCATCTTTTTCTGGACCAGTAGTTTTAGTCCACGAAAATTTAGATGCCCGAATCGAAGATGCCACAACCAGTTGTTGTCTTTCATCATCGCTTGAAAACTCAAGAGATACTTCGTCTAAAGAGTCATGGGGAACATTCGGTTCTTCGTCATCTACACCGTTGTGATCAACTTATTGTTGACACCTCTGATAGTGCAAACTCCATTTTCAATGTGAACTTTGTGGCCTTTTTCGGAAAGTTGCCCAACACTTAGCAAATTCCAAAAAAGTCATGGTACAAAGTAAACATATGTAACAGCAACATTAGTACCATCTTTTGACTTGATATTAATGTTACCTTTGCCCATCACGGGAATTTTAGATTTATTCCTGAAGTTGACTTCACCACGACTCGTCTCATCCAATTGCGAGAATAATTCCTTCCGGCCAGTCATATGATTGCTGCAACCAGTATTCTGGTACCATATGTTGGTGTCTACAGTGTTCGAGTCATCCTTCTTACATGCTAGCACCATGTATTCTTAGCATCAGTGGCATGTGCGTGCTCTGCCTGCTCACACGTTGCCTTTGCCTGGCATTCGGATTTATAATGTCCGAATTTGTTGCATTTAAAACACTCGACCTTTGATTTGTCACGTGCTTTAAATTTTCTAGTGAAATTTGAATTTCCACCTCTACCTCGGCCTCCTTCGCGACCTCGACTGCTTTGATAGCCTCCTCGACTTGATGGAGCGACCCGACTTTACAATACTTGCTCGGGAACTGAACCAACAGACTTTTGATTCATTCTTTGCTCATGCGAGCACAATGAACCCATCAATCGCTCCAATGTTAAGGTTGACACATCTTGCCCTTCCTCGTCGCTGCGACAACGTAGTCAAATCTTCAGTCAAAGACCTCAAGATTGTTTCTACGACACGTACATCATGGACTTCTTCACCATAAACCCTCAATTGGTTAACAATGGTTTGTACAATATCAAAATACACCGAGATTGATTCAGAGTCGTTCATGCATAGAGACTCAAAATCACCTCGAAGTGTTTGTAGCCGCACTCGCCGGACACGATCATCGCCTTTGTAGGATTTTTGTAAAATATCCCACGCTACTTTTGCGGTCTCCGCACACGATACTTTTTCAAATATCGTTTCCTCCAAGGTTTGAAAGATCGCATACAATGCTTTCTGATCTTTCTTTTGGGACTCCACTAAAGATTCCTTCTTCTCCTTTCTTAAAGCCTCGAATGCTTCGGCATCGGCCACTTCGTTGTAGCCATTTTCAACCAGATTCCACAAATCTTGCGATTTGAAAAGAACCTTCATCTGGACGGACCAGTTGGTGAAATTCTTTCCATTCAACTTTGGAAGCTGCAATTGAACGGAACTAGTGGATGCCATTTCTAGCTCTGATATCAAATGTTGGAACCAAAACAATAATGGTGACTTTGGGAAATTTAGAACAATGAACAAATAAGGATCGGAGGAAGAAAATATTCTTATTGGAGTCAACTTCTGATGGATACAACTCAAAGCCCGAGTTCTATGTCTACTCTTACAATACTCACCCTATATATCAACCGACCATTTAATGAGGATGTTGAAAAAACATCTTCTAATAAGTGTACTAAAAGTCAACAACATTAAATAAAAGAATTGAAAGTCATAAAAGCACACAAACACAAAAAAAACAAGCCATCATGCGTGAAGCCATAAAGTCCACAAAGTGGAAAACACATTAAATGCACTTTCATGTGAAGAGATCTTCTTGGACTTTAACTGCATCTTCCATGTCTTCATGCTTCAGAAAATCTCCTTCAATTAATGCTTGTAATCTTCTGTCTTCATTCTTTTTCTTCGGTACCAAATCAATTTTATTAATATGTTAACATTTAGGTGGAGCTTTTGTAGTTTTATTATGTGAAAATGCATTCGCAAGATCCAGTCTTCATTTAGTAGATTTTGTCGTCAATAAATGTGCAGATGGATTATGTCGATGATCCAAAGGTGCTTTTGAGAGCAATGGAGATGAATCGCACCGGGGATGAAGCGGTCTCTCTTTTACAAGGCATATGCTCTTTACTTTGAGAAGATGAAGAAATTCGAGGAAGCTGATAAGATTTATCACTTAGGAGTGCAAAAGTAAGCTTTTACCCTGTTATTTTTACCTCTATCGGATGCATGGTTACTCAGCAGAAAAACAAGGAGATAGCTCATTAACAAGCTACGAGTATTTCGCAACACAAACTGTGAAGCTCTTCTAGTGTAGAGACTTTTACTCTTCTTGGCTTGTAAAGCTGCATTTTTTAACCGTTGGGCAGCCTTGCCGAGCCGGTGGTGAGCTGCAGAAATCGTTCGAGCAATTTCTCCATCGGTTGGAGAGACACAAGATTAAGAGGATTCAGGTATCATACGTTCTTCTTTTGATGTTGCTCATGGCGGCTTTAAGTGATCCTTCTCATAGTCATAGACATCTAATAACCGGCAGATGTTCCACAGCATCAAGAAAGGAGAGCCAACAAGGAAAACATCTGCCACTCCTATGGAAGGCATGATGGGACATACCACGACAGTAACACTAAGAAATCAGTTTCTCAGGACAAAAATGTAGATGCCGATCAAATTCGGGAGGAAAAGTCTCGTGATGGTAAGCAACTAGCAGAATCAAGAACAGATGGGATCGCGGGAAAGGAATGGAGCGGAAGGATGGAACTTAGAAAAACATCAAACCAGCAACTGACTGAGGAAAAGAAAGTGGATGAACCTGCCATATCCTGCCATGATACTGTAGTGGTAAAGTTGGTGGATACTGCCCTCGTTGGAAAGCCTGAGGAAGAAGATGCATGCCATCATGGACTGGTGGAACCAACAATAAACATGAACGAGGCAATGAATGCCATCAACGGCCTGTTCAGAGAGCCAATTGAGTCGATGCCAGTTGGCAGAGGATCGCTTAGGAGGCACGAAAGGGAAAAGCAGAGTTCCAGCAGCAATTTCAAGGTTTTTGTGACGAAAACCTGGAGAAGGAAGTTGAAGCATCTAAAGATCAGAATTGGGAGAAGAATTGTTCACTTCAGCACACAAGATCCACAATTTCTCAGCCTCAAGAGGAAGGATTTCATATATACATTGACGAGGAAGGCAATGATGATGGAAAGGAAAATGGAGACTCGGAGCAAGATGAAGCGCAAAATTTCTCCGCTTCACATGTGAATGGCTTCGTGTTTCCTCAACCAAATGATCTTGCTCCTGAATCCTCTGATGAGCTGGGTATAGCAAGCTCATCCAGAGGAAAGTTCAGAGAGGATACAGTCGTTGGCAAGTTTGTTGGTTCTACCATATTGGATGAGCCACTGGTGGAGAATGTTTGCCACCATGGCCTAGTAGAACCCACCATCAACTTGAAAGAGGCCATGGAGGACATAAATAACATGTTTGGAAAGCCAATAGAATTTGTAAGAACTAGAATATCAAAGAAGCGGGAAAAATTACTGGAGCAGGCAAATTGTAGTGGATTTCTGATACTTCCTGATGATGAATTTGAAAGTGAACAATTTGAGGATCCAGGAATATAAGCTGCAAAAGCTTTCGACAGGGAAAGCGATATTGGGTTTTCAATTCTTTCTGATGACGTAAAACATCCTGAACATAAGGTGGCCCTACAACCATCAAGAAAACCAAGAGAAATCGACTTGTTTGAGCCAACTGTCTCTACTAAGGAGGCCATGGATGATATTAGTAAGATGTTTGGAATGCCATTGGATTTCTAAGAAACTCTGGTACTGATTCAGACAATACCTACCTATACAGTCGATAGGTTGAGTTCTGCTGTATTCAAGTTTTTTCATATATTGGATGACGGTTGTATTGAATTGTCAAACTGTTGAATGTAATTTATGTTAGTAGTGGTTTTTTTTTTTCTAGTCTACACTTCAATTAAACTGTACTTTTGTCTCAGCGGCTAACTGCGAGAGCTCTCGCCTGTTTCCCAGGGCTGACCATCCATTCGAAGCGGAAAAATCACAGCTTTTGTGCCAACAGCCCCCCAAAACACAGTTTCCCTGAAGAACTGCCTATCAAGCGAGGCGACTACCGATACCAATCAGCTGGCAAATGATTGTGCTAAAAGTTCGCCGCCAATCATATGTAACCTCCCAATGATTAGTGTAGTTTACAATCCCTTCAATTATCGGCATCCCACCGGAGGTTCTTGTATGGACAACACTTCGATTTCTACGCAACATACAATCAATCTTCCGCTTCTTCCCTCTCTCTGAGAACAGCTCCGAAGTGTTTGACCAGTATGTCAACAACTAAAAGCACCACATCTTTACAAGGAACCCTTTTCTTATAAACATCTCCTAAGTGCGAGTCACTCCCAATTCTACCACCCAAGAAAACATCCACCCCCTCACAAGTCTTCCCATTCTCATCCCTTGTCATGCACCCCATGAACCCCATATCAGCTACTTGTACTCGTCCACAACTGTTGGGACATCCAGTCCAGTGCATCCTCACAGGTCTGGTCAGGGAAACAAGCCTTTCCACTTCCTCAGTCACCTTCAGTGCCCGAGCCTTTGTCTCGACAACGGCTTGACCACAGAACTGGTTGCCAGTACACGCAACAAGTCCTTTCATGAGAAGAGGTGGACTGGGGGAAAATCTGTTCTTCAAGAGAGGCTGATTGAGCAAGGTTCCAATTCTTGAGTTCTCGACGTTTGGAATGACAATGTTCTGTTCCACAGTGAGCCAGAGTTCACCTGATCCATACTCGTCGGCTAGCCGAGCTAGCTCGTCCATGTCATCTGCTTGGACCCGACCGACTGGAACTTGAAGTCCAACAAAGCTAAAGCCTTCTTGCTTCTGTGGATGGACCCCTAGGTATTCCCTCCTCTCCCATTGCTTGTGAACCAGGTCCTCGGGGGATGCTCTTTCTAGTTTCTGGTGGGGCATGCTCTTTACTACCTCTGACCTGAATCCTTCGATGCCCTGCATTTATTTTGGAGAGTTCACATGTTCATCAGATTAACAGGATGAATAAACCAAAATGTCATAACTGTTAAGACCTCTTAGAAGAGAAATAGAACATCCATTTGGAATTTAACCCCATCATTGCTTACCAGTTCATCAATTAACCACATCATTCTTGTCTTCTACCTGTTTCCTCTGGTTCCAAGATCCCTGTAGGCCTCAAGAATAGCTTTGCACACAGGGATTACATCGTCTGCTGAGACCCAGGAATCGAGAGGAATTGCCTCCTCGCAACGCTTGGGGCTAAAGAATCTACCGACCAGCAGATTGAATCCAAATTGTCCATTCTTCATGGCAGGCATGTAGGCAAGGTCATTATGTGAGGATGCTCATCAAGATCATGAGAACCGATAACACAGACATTCCATTTCCGAGGCCTGCACAGTATCAATGCGCATAAACTAATTGATTGAAACATTGCAAAGTCAAAAAATTTCCAAATAAGTCATTTTGGTGGTTCTCTTAGATTCCCTGACCAATTTACGCACTACTTAATTGCGGCCAATATCATGATAGTTAGTTACCCCTGAAGACAGATGATCATAACAAATTGCTATCTTTCTAAAGAATGTCAAAGCTATAAACTGAAACAGAAAGAACTCACAAGTTTGTAATGGCAGGATTTCCACAGAAATTCCCGGTGATGAATTGGGACAGTAGATTAGTCTAAGGCCGTGTATCGACTATCTCATCAGGATCGATGCCTGCCAGGGGGTTTCCGACAGGATTCCTCACATTGTCCATGCAGCTTTGGAGGCTGGTCAAGCCAACATCAACCAAGCCCTTGAGTATTTCCGGAACATCTGGCAAAACCACCCCTCTGATCTGCCAGTTTTGCCTGGTGGTCACATCCGCACACCCATCTTTTCCATATCTCCTGATGACACTCGCCAAGTATCGGGTTTGTGTGCTTGTTGCCACCCCATTTGGCAGCTTCAGCCTCATCATGAATCTACCATCTAAACACCATAGACGCAAATTACAAAGAGGAGGATTAATCAACCCTCAATACCAAAGCTCATATGCATATTGCTAATCACTGAAACCCTGGCCTACAGATCCTCAAGCACTATCTTCCTTCTCTAAGAATGACTACGTCTATTCTCTTGTGGTGTACTTGTTTCTTTAAGTGCACCGAAGTCCTAAAACAACTCAGTAGAGCATATAAGGAAAAGAAATACAGGCAGATCATATTGGAAAACAAACATATTAAATAAGGTGAAGACTCACATTGATGCTTCCTCCTGGGAAACAAGCCAAGCCACTTGAGCCTTACATCGACATCATCCTTGGTGACCTTAGCCTTGTCGATATCTTCCATTGACATCTCAGCAAGCTCTTCAACACCATTCTCCATGAACAGCTTCATCGGCTCTCTCTCGATCTTCACCTTCTCCTGAGGATTTATGCCCCGCCTGAACTTCTCCTTCAGCACCCAATACCCATCTCTCTCCTCCACCCTCGGCTCCAGCCTCGCCATGCCTGCCTCCTCCTCCGCCCCCGGCGGAGGCGGGGCAGCTGTCGATGGGGTGGTGGCTGCAGACACCTTCGTCCGGGAGAGAGTAGCTGAACTCCTCTGACACGGTAAGGGAGAGGAGAGAAAGTGGATGGACATGGAAGACATGGTGCGATGCTTATGTGTTGCTCAAGATCAAGAGCTTCTTGGTTGTGACTCGCTGCGATGGAGGGAGACATGTATGCCACGCAGGACGGCAAACGATGACCGAATCGTCATGACTGCCTTACAAATCGGAATTCCCAACATCCTCTTATTTTCTCATTTAAATACATTATGCAAAAGCAACAAATCAATAATCTCCACATTGAGTTTGACTATATATGACTAACAGATGTCTCGTAGCTAAAGATATAATGTCACTTTTTACCTGTCTCAAGGCGAACCATTGTGTTGACAGCCTAGCACGGTTCAAAATTAGCCGATCTTCATGGATAGTAAGGAAATAAGCAGCTGCTCCCCAGTGTCCAGTATAGAAGACAAGTTACCAAAACGATCCATTTTCGTACAATTGATGCAATGTTCGTAGTTAAACAAGATTGCTCAGCTCTTGTGGGTTCGGCCGTAACGTTTCTACCGCAGTTGTTTTATACAATGGCAGATCGAGAAAATTTAAGTTAGGAAGGCGATACAAGAAATTATGGGTAAAATATAGACATTTCATCGTATTTACTAAAGAGGCGTACCTTGCACAGATGGGAGGTAAACCAATTCCATTCCGAACATCGACATGTGGTGTCGGGGTTGAAGGCAAGGGCAACCACCAGCCCCCTTACTCTACCGCGTGTAACTTTGTAGTCGTCAATTGCACTCCACATTCTCTATTGGTACCAATGCAATAGGTTAAGCACTTTTTTGGTACTTTTCCTCCACAATTTTAGGTAAATGTGATACGGGTATATCAATTTGGGGTAAATGCGGCACCGGTTGTGATACAAAAATCAGTTTGGGGTAAATATGGCACGGATGTACTAGTTTTTGAGTTGTGATACAAAAATCAATATAAGGTAAATGTGGCACGGGTGTACAGTTTGGGGTTTTTGGTGGTGTTAACCAAATTAATAACTAAACAAAGAGACTCGAGTGAATCGTGGGGATCTCAGTTGCACGTGGAAATTAATGATTAAGCTTAACACCGGATGTTATTCAACTTTCATACGATTTGCTAATGTTGTAAACGAATACTCCTCCTACCGTATTTGCTCATGTGATTAATTGAAGATATTTATATAAAAAAAATTTGACTGACATCCCCTAAAAGCAACAGGTCATCTTTATTTTACACAATGATTCAGATTAGTAGACATAATTCATTATGTAAATCTATATAGCTCATCAATGTGTCCAAAGCAATGAGTCATTTTTCACAATGCCAAACACAACGTTAGGGGCTAAAGTCGGCCGAATTACACCCAACACATGTCTATCAGCAAAATCCAATTAGTTTGCTTCATTGACTCTAGTGTCATCCGGGTAAGTACAGATTTATCTAGTAAAGATAATCATCAATTTGAATTTTCCAGAAATCAAAATTATTACTATCAAACTTATTGGTTTTCACTGTTGTTTCTTCTGTTGCCATCGATTCGCTTCAACTCAACCAAGTTTGGCTCTAATACCCGTTATTACAAAATACAAGCGATCGAACAATAAAGAATTACGAAATAAATAGGATATTATATTTATGTAGTTTGGTCAATGGGACTTACTATTAGGGAAAATCCCTTATGATGTTTTGAAAATGACAAAATAATCAAAACCTACAAATGCATTTATTGGTTGAGTAGAACCAACTGAAAGATGCATAAGCTGTTATGCAGATGTTGTCTTAACAGAACGTCTAAAGAAGAGTTCTCTATCAATGGTGAACAAGGCACTGGGCATAGATGTGTCTACTAGCTAGAGGTACTTGAGTAGAAGGTGAACAAGCCTAAAATGGGAAGTTTGGTAAAGCTTGGAAGGACCTTGGATAGGTGAACAGTGAGATAGAGCTGTGATTGTCAATACGCTTGGAGGGACTAGAAGATGGAAGCTCAAGTGAAGTTTTGGATATTGCATCTAAAGTTCTGGATATTGTATATGAAGGTCTCAGACGCTGCTGAAAGAGCTCAGACGTTGTTTGAGGAGCTCAGACGTTATGCGAGGAGCTCGGACGTTATGCGAGGAGCTTAGACGTTGTTACGCAGCTTAAGCTCTAAGGAAGTGTTTCATATGCAACGACCAAAATATTATGAGATATCTTTGAGATGATTTAATTGAGATTATATATCATCGCAACAACTAGCAAATCAAGCTGGATTCATTCGTGAAGATCAATCAAGGACGTGGATTAAGGGAGACGAAGATGACACGCCTAATGAAGAACTCTATCTATGGAAACCCGGAATCATAATTGTATAGGTGATTTGATCTAACAGGAGATTCTTTCCTTTGTCAACATCAACGGCTACAAGATCCTTTGTATACAATCTCATTCAAACGGGAAGTTTAAAGAGTGATCCTTTGGAGGCCTTGTAACGGGTAGTTGGAGGTGAAGGAGTATAAAAGTTGACCTCAAGGCTGAAGAGCGTAAGACGAGAGAGCATAATCTTAAATTCCAAGATCAAGAGAGCTTCACATCCTTCATATATTCTTGATCCAAACGTTGCAATACTTAGAGGTTCATTCAAGTGAGAGAGTGTTAGACAGGAAATCTAGTGATTCGAGAATCGTCACAAGTGTTGTAACCTCTGAGCTATTCACTAGTGGAATCCAACAGATTGGCTGTCAGCGTGAAGAAGTGGACCTAGGCTTGAATAAAGCCGGACCAAGATAAACTCTCTGTGCAAATTCTCTATCCCTTAAGCTCTTTGTTTTTATATTGTAATAGTTGAATTGTGCACACTACTGCATCTGAGGACACCTCGGATCATGTTAGCTATCATCATCTAAACTAAGCTCTGAGTTTATCCGTTTAAATTTCCACATTGATTTCTAAAGTTATTTGCAATCATCTATTCACCACCCTCTAGGTGATAACGCTTGCACCAACAATTGGTATCAAAGTAAGGTGCTCTTTATTTGAAGTGTTTTTACTTCTGAGCTATATTGCACCAGGTTGGGTTGAAGGACGAAGCACCACCGGCTACCTTATTTTGATGGAAATTAGTGATTGGAAAAATAAATTCAAGGCTTTCATCTAATGCCAAAACATTTAGATATGGGGCGTTATAGAAAGAGGAGTCAACCATAATGCAAATACGTCTGGTGGAGGAAATACAAATGCAGGATACAACAGAAACAACACTAATGCCCCTGCTGTTACTCTTTCTACGACAGAATTGGCCAAAAGAGACACTCTAGATGCTAAAGCTATTTATTCATTTTATTGTGCATTATCTCCAACTGAATACAAACGTGTTGCAGATTGTCCTTCATCAAAAGCTATATGGGAAAAGCTTCACGTAACATATGAAGGAATAGACAGAGTCAAAGAAACCAAGATCAACATTCTTCTTGGTCAATATGAATCCTTCAAGATGAAGCCAAATGAATCAGTGAAGGACATGTTTGACAGATTCACTAAAATAGAGAATGGTCTTACCTATCATGGGCAACCAGTGTCTAGTCCAATAAAAGTCAACAAGCTTCTAAGAGGACTCTCAAAAGAATGGGATAACATCAAAACGTCCATTCGAGAGACTCAGAGGATCATGCCATTGACTGTTGATGAGCTTATTGGCACTCTTCAATCTTACAAAGATAAACGAATCAATGAAGAAGATCCCCAAGGTAAGAAATTAATTGCTTTGAAATCTCACATTGATTCTGATAATTTAGATTCTGAAGATGATGACGATGAAGAGCTTACTCACATGGTAAAGAAGTTCAGAAAAATTACTAAGAAAGGAAGAAATCCCAAGGGAAGAAAACAGAACAAGGAATAAGAAGAAAGAAGATTCTTCAGGAACAGAGAAAAAGGTACGGACATGGTTTATTTTGAATGTAGGAAAAAGGGATACATCAAACCAAATTATCCACTCTTGAAGAAAAGGAAAAGCAAATTCGAAAGGAGTAAGAAAGCTTTAAAAACTGAGACGTGGAGCGACACAGAATGTGAATCTAGCAATGATGAAATCAATGAGCAAGCAAATGTATGCTTAATAGCAAACTCAGAGTCAGATGAAGAAACTGAGGTAACACATTCTGATATTCCTCTAAGGTATATGCATATATTGAGGAATTATGTTCAGATTATAAAATTGCTCTCAAGAAAATCCCAAAGTTCAAAAAGGAGAATGCTCGTTTACATCAACAGAATGTTTCCCAAAGAGATAAAATCAACTTTTTACAAAATGAGGTTGTTCAAATAAAAAAATAAAGTAGATTTGATTTCAAAGGAAAAGGATTATTCAAAATTAGAAAAAGAATCTTTGAAAAAAGAAAACATGTCTTTGAAAAAGGAAATTTTGGATATCAACAAAAAGTTTTCCTATGGCTCAAAAACTATAGAACATATCCTTTCTATACAAGTTCCATACTATAATAAATCTGGACTTGGTTTTGAAAAGAAAAGTTTGATCAAAAAGATTTTCCAAATGTCAACAAAAGACTAAAGTGGAAGTCTTCAAACAAAATTTACAAAAATTACTTTCGAAAGCATTTTACAAAACCTGTTGGCCGAAACTCTTATAAGTGTTCAAACTTTGGGGATTCAAATCATCTCGAGCAAGAATGTTCAAAAGGTTGGAGACAATCCAAAGGGATTGTTTGGAATTTCGACAAATGCTCTAACGTGAATGGACCCAAATTCATTTGGGTACCAATGAAAAGTTGAGATTGTTCTTCTTCTTGTAGGGAATAAAGAGAAACATGGTAAGAAAATGTATGTTATTATATTTTCAATTTTCTTTGAGGATATACTTTATATTGCTACAAATTCCCTTGGTATTCAATTTTTGGGGTGTTCTATTATTACATCGTCAACTGCGCTAGATATTTTTTTTCGGAAGAATCGTGTGATGCAATTTTGGTGGCTCATGAGATGGAGTCAATAAAAAATGTGATTGATTGATATCTTGCTTTCAATTTAGAGATCATACTGTTTTTATGCTCTTTGATATTTTCATGCATTGAAAAGTGAATCTTTCTTTTTACATGATACTCTTTCCTTAAATGGTCTTTCAAGATGAGTTGAGAAATAATCTTTAGCCATCTCAATTTGATATAGACGTTATATACCATGTTTTATCATTTACATTGTTGCTTGTGCTAAAAATGCCTTTTTTGGAATAAATATCTTTTAAAATCAGGTGACGTATTTTCGTGGATCTTGAGATGAAAAGAGAATGATTAATATCTTATTTAGGGAAGAAACACTTCAGGTTATTGGATTGAATGCATGCTTTATAATATTGTCATGTGCTGCAAAGTGAAAATCTTTTGACAAGACTTTAGTTGATTATGCATATTGTTAGCATGAAAATCATTATGCCATAATTTATAGAAAGAATCTATTGGCATTTATGAAGATTTCCTATCTTGTGTCTAACAAAAGGAAAGGATCCAAATACGTGGATACCAAAAAGGAAACGGGTTCATTGCAGGAAATCATCAAAGGAAGATTGATTGTAAATCTACGCAAATCATGATGCAATCAAGGAAGGATCTCAAATGAGGATTATCTTCTAAGAGGGAAAGTTATTTTCTGCACGTGCATGTTTGGATTCGTATTCAAGTAAATATCAAAATTAGCAAGTTTAATCTGCGAATCGAAGGAAGGTACGTACACGATCTACTTCTTATTTTTGCAAAGATTATTATCTATTTTACAAGAATTTGCAGGTTGTAAAAGAATCTTTCGATATGAAGTTCGGAAAGTTTGATCCGAAAATTGTGAAAACTCTACACTACTTTCGAAGGATCGAAAGCTCTTCTCTTTGCGCAAAATTCTCGCAAATTTCTTGATGGCATCACGAAATATTTTGAGCAAGTCACTAATGGATTGGATAAAAGGCTGAGTAGCTTCTAATTGAAATATTTTATATTTTTATGCTCTTCAATTCATTTGAAAGCAAAGGCATTATACATTACATGAGATATTACATCTTTAACATAAAATTTGTGTAGAAAGTTTGTTGAAATATTTTATATTTTTAGGCTATTCAATTCATTCGAAAGCAAAAGCTGTCTTGATGACAGGGGGAGCAACTTAAGTTCTGAGGGGGAGAATCACTTCAAAGAAGCAACAAATTGAGGGGAGCATAGATCAAGTATGGGAAAATCATGCTAAACATCAGTACATTTTTGCCCGATGTTGATCGCTGTTTTGACGATGGAAGAAAAGTAAATGTGTGTTAGAACTTGGTAAGTTCTACATAATCCGGTTAGTACATCTTTCATTTCCCTTACTTTTTGTCATTAACAAATCTCAAATCTATATTATCGTTTTATTATGACAAAAAGGAAGTGAAATTTATCTGTGCTCATTGATATATGTTCATGATATTTGTTTGTTTTGCACAAGAACTATCATATTTATGTTGGTATAATTTTGATTCAATATAGATATTGGCTTGATCATTATCCTTGGGCTCATCCTGCTGGGACAGCCCAGCACAACCATGAGGTGGCTCGGCCTCGCCAGATTTGGGCGAGGCCGAGCTCGCCCAGTGACTATGGCACCGGTTACCGCAGGCGAGGGACCTCGCTGGCCCTCAATTCTAGTCTCCAGGAAGAAGGAGGGAGAAAATCTCCTCTTTGTGTCTCAAATTGATCAATCAAACTTGGGAAAGTAGTACAATGGTCACCAGTCAATTGAAAAAGTTTCACAAAGATTAAAATAATGGAAAAGCAATTAAAACATCAAAAGTCTAACTTTTTTTCTGGCTACATAGCATGCACATAGTAGGAGCCATTGATTAATCCGATTAAACTAGTAATTTTGTTCTGTCAGAGATTAATTTAGTAACTAAAGGACAGATTACTTGTGAAGAAGACAATGCTGATTTCAGTTTAATATGTATATATGACTATCAACTGCCTCTGGTCTTGCCTGCACTAATCAACAAATGCCCATTTTGGCCTTTTATACACATTCTCTTGGCACGTTGCACTGACAGTTGCATAGAAAAGCTTGAGACCCTGGTTCAATCAATTAGGACCCCATCTCTCTTTGTCCATGTCCATGCTCTCTTTTGTTAGGTCCTGCCCAGATTCTTCGTTCTCTCTCTCTAGAAGTGAACAAAAATTCTCATATAAGTTTCGACCTACGGTGGATAAATGGGGAAAATTATCATAAAACTCCTAAATTTGTTGTACAGATGTTAATTCAGTCTTAAACCTTTCAATTTAATCAATTCAGTCCTAAACTTTTTGGCGATCTGCCAATATAATTTTTCCTGTCAATTTTTACTAGAATTCACCAACGTGGACACTGGCCGTCCTACTTAGCACAGCCGACGCTAACATGAACAATTTTTTGTATTTTTTTAAATTTTGAAATATCTTTAAAATTGTTTTGATTTTTTCTTTTCTTCCTTTCTTTTTTTCACTTTTAAGATTGAGGGCTTTGCGGCGGGTGACAGTTGGCCAGCCTTTGCTTGTCTCCAATGAGGGTCGGCTGACGACTCTCGCTGAACTTGGCAGAAAAGAAAAAGGAAAAGAAAGAAAATAAAATAGAAAAAAGATCAACGCCGATCGTCCTAGGCCATGCCACGTAGGACAGTTGGCGTCCACGTAAATCATTTTCGGCTAAAATTGGTTGGAATGATTATATTGGAAAATCGTCAACAAGTTTAGGACTTAATCAGCAAAATTGAAAGGTTTAGGATTGAATTGGCATCCATATAATTGGTTTACGACTTTCTTTGGTATTAACCCCAAAACAAACCTATTTGCACAAAAAATAACCAATTATTTTGTTATTATGAACATGTGATACTTAGTCGATGAGAGAAGAGTTTGGCCATTTATGAACAGAATTATCGACAACTTAAAGAATCGACAACATGAAGAATTAATAACTTGATGAAACGACAGCTTGAAGAATTGAGAAAAAGTGGAGTCGACAATCTCAGATGCAACCGTGAACGTAGTGGAAATAAAGAAACCGCCAAGATAGTGGAGTCGAAAAAACCGTCAAGATAGTAGAGTCAACGTAACCGTCGATGTAACTGTTCGGTAACCATTAGTAACCTTTGTTTGTAACATCTATTTGTAACCTCCATTGATAACCATCGATTGTAGGTTTTAAATAGCCACATCTTACTCTTTGGAGGTCCCCGCGCACAAACAAACAAATTTACATTCTTTTAGTTGTTTTTGCTTTCCAGCATTGTAGTTTTAATTTCCAAACTCGCGTTGTCGTTTAGTTTCCGGCTTGTTTCTTAGCTGTAGTTTCCAGATCCGCATCTTCATTTATGCTCGATTCCTTTGAAGTGGTTGTATTTTCCAAGCTTTGTCGTCGATTAAATTCCGACATAAGTTTGTATACATACAAGGAACTTGTCTACCTGTGATATTTTTGTCCACCTGTGATATTTCTTGTCCGAAGTCGCCACAAAACCTATCTCCTTTACTAAAAAATCGACGAATGACTTTCGGTGAAAGATATTTTGTCGCGGGATAAAATCATATTGTCTTATGGGGCTCGATCGATATAGTCTTCGTTATTGATGTATGGTGATTGATTCTGCCTATTATATGCATCAACGGTGAACTAAAGGAAATTTAAGTATTGAACGAGTCGCAATATTCATATTCCTTTCTCGCATCACACACACATATATGTATATATTTATCTATTATACTTTCCCCACTCTTCTCCTCTAAGCTAATTTGGCCCTATACAGAAAAAGGAGAACCAAAGTAATCAAATCGACTATCTGATCCTACATCCAAAAGAAATATATAGTCTAGAATTGATTAGGATAGAGAAAGCTAGATAGCAACGCATTAGTTGGGTGTGGTTGGTTGGTTTCAATGTGAAAGGGACGATATGATATATGTTAATTCGATCAAACCATCAATGGAACAAAAGTCACTCTAGTCGTCATTTTCTATATTCCAAACTAGGGATGGAGCCATTACTTTTAGTTTTCTGTTAATTCGGTTAAGAAAAGACAATGAAGATCACCGTTTGAAAAAAAAAAAAAAAAAACAGGAGGAAATTAACAAATAATGCTTTCATCATCCGCATCGACATCTGTCATCCACTGTATATACACTATTATTATGTATGACAAATAAATGATATAAGGAAAGAATATAAGGTATTCCCATCAAGAATCTTCACCGCCACATAAATTGGGTGTCAAAGTTAAAGGGAGGAGTGGTCGGACATTCTCTTCCTACTGATAGTCATTAATGAAATGTATGTATTATGTAAGGGAGGAATATGGAGGCGGCTGTTCAATTTAGTCAATGTCGGCAAAGACTAGGGTTATGGTTCCCATTTGAATAGACCCCAGAGTCACTTTTGGGCATGTTCACTCAAGGCCTAGGTTGTCATCAACTTGCATTGCAGTACAATCATGGAGGTGAAATGAGATGGTAGATTGCAAAGAGCCCTTTCATTATGACAACCTTACAAAAGGGAGCAAGAAAGAACCTTGCCCATCTCACCTAAGAATGTCCTGTTTTGATAAGATGGTGGCCATCTAACTTGGAGAATTCTTTCTCAAAATGATGTCTTGACAACATGGTGTGCAACAAACATCGATTCTTCTCAATTTCGGGACGACTTAACATATGATGTAGAAGCGGATTATGAATTTAGATTATTTGCGACGCCTCGCGTAAGAATTACCTTTATTTTCCTACGCCTATATTCACATATTTTCTCTTTCCAATTTAATTTGTTTGGCCCAACATCACTATCTTGTCCTCTCAATGACCAAAATGCCAAATTTGAAAGCCTTAAGGGTGTTGATTGATAGGGCCCATATAGAAAACTTGACAATAATTCTAAGGGGGAAGATTTCGTGAGTGTGTAAAGGCACATCGTTTAATTATGCTTATGCCACAATGAGGGCAATGCATGAACGACAACTGTTATTTACATATCTGGCTAGCTCAAAATCAAAGAAGGAATCTGAAGGGAACCAATCCCAATACATACGCAGCGGAATTACACGGAATTAACAAGCCCAGAAACTTACTTGAATCACTGATCGGAGAAGTACATCACGTAACGGACATACCTCGGGTTTTCACAGATTAAATGTCCACAATGCAGTGAGAGAGTCCAGTCACCCGTTTGACGATCGGGAGAGTTCGTCGTCGTTTTTCCTTATGTTTCTCTACTCCATGTTCTGTGTATATGAACGTAAGAGAAAACTGACAATTAAGGGGGGGGATGACGCCTGTTTCAAACGTGACTTTATCACGTTTGAAACCAATAACTGCCTTTGGCAGTTATCCAATGTGGTAAAGGGTTGTGGTGCTCTACATGGGCGGACCACGGTATTCCCATACACCCTCATTTTCCAACATCTCCCACTCGCCCATGAAGAGCTATCCATAACTCTCATTTGCCCACGAAGGGTTAACAACTCCCACTTGTCCACGAAGGGTTAAACATAACTTTCTCTCTTTTCTGCAAAGTTCATATCAACAAATAATCCGTGCGACCAGCATACTACGAGAGCTCGTTGCCATACATATGTTAGGAGCATATAGCAGCTCAAAATGGGCATATTAACTCAGAGTAGATCCAGTATGCAGTACTCTAGATCAATCAGTCACATTTACATTATATCTCTCTTGATCTCTTTAAGCATTTCATATGCATTGTATTCACAATCATGATTAAACTCAAATAATCATAATTGGTTGACCTGTGAATACAAAGATAGAATGTGACATCAAAACAAATTGATCTTCCTCTTCCCTTAAACCTCTCAATTTCAGTTCAACTCGCTTTTCTAGAAATGTCCCATTAGATCGAATCAATCTCATGACCATTGGCAACACTCTAAGATAGCGAACGCTGAATAGAAATCTTGAGAATAAGTCAGAGTCGTGAGGGGACAAATTTGAGGAACTTTTACCCTCAAGAGTCTCACACGGCTTAAAAGTTGAGATCAAAACTTTCGCCAACTCTTATTGGTCGTCTCATGCATACGTAGTATGAAATACGTATTACGGTATTCTCTCCTTTCCCATGGAGCGTATGTCTTGTCATTTAATATCGTACAGATGATAGTTCAGACATACTCAATGTCTAACTTAAGTTCACAAATCTACTCTTTTGAAAGAATCCATCAGAACTCACATCTGGCATTAAGACAGATAAAGCGAAATATGTGGGCTATTTCACTTTCGGATATAATAAATAATATGTCCTCATCTTAACACTTTGTTAAGGCGACATCTATACTTTAAGCTCGAGCTCTCAATTATCACCTAGATAATGAGCTTAAAATTGTCTCATCTCTATTTATCACATAGTAAATAAATGTGATTACCCATGTGAGCGAGCTAATCTCTTATCTGTCCGACATACCTTCTCAACATAATGCACTAAACATTAATATGCATAAATATCGAACAAACTTAGGCATTAATAATAATGGAACATACCATTAACTGCAAACTTTGGGAAAAATAAATATCCGTTACTTCAACTTCTACGCAGTCCTAGAGATTTCAATATAGGGAACTAATCCCTTTGTCAACACATGACCAACGATAAAAAAATATCTCTAGAAATTGACTTCGTCATAAAATCTGCTATCATTCTATGCGTAGATATGTACTGTACGTTCACATCTTTTCATACAACCATGTCTTTCACAAAATCATACTTCGTGTCTATATGTTTTATCTTGTAGTGGACCCTTAGTGTAAGCTCTTGCTGCTTGGCTATCACAATTAACCAATAATTGAACCTATAGCATCCTTAGCAACACCTCATTGATCCAAACATCTCTTAAGACAAAACACCCTCTCATACTACTGCTGATAATGCCACAAATTCGGTTTTGATTGTGGATAGGGCTATACACGTTTTCTTCTTACTACTCCATGATATGGCGCCATTTTGAAGTAAGAATGCAAATCTAGAGGTAGAATTTCTCTCATCTAAACCTCATCTTCAGTCAACATCAGTATAGCCATCAAGGCGCAGATCTCTACCTTGATTATTCAGCGAATAATCAACAGTACCATTCAGATACCTCAGGATTTTATTGACGGCGGTCCAAAGTGCTTGACCTGGATTGGATTGGTATCTACTCACCATTCCAACTACATAACAAATATCAGGTCTTGTACACGCCATAGCATACATTAAGTTTCCAACAGCACTAGCATATGGAACACCTTCCATTCGTTCCTTTTCTTGTGAAGTCTTAGGACACATTCTACTGCTCAACCCTTCACTTCTTGCAATAGGAGTATCTTTGGGTTTACAGTCTTGCATACGAAATCATTCAAGAACTTTATCAATATAAGTCTCTTGTGAAAGAGATCACAATCTCTTTGAACAATATCTTGAAATCTTAACTCCAAGAATATATGCAGATTTACCCATATCTTTTATCTCAAAATTGGAACATAACCAATTATTGACTGTATCAACAAACTCCATATATCTTTCGGTAATAAGTATATCATCAACATATAATGATAAGATCACAAATTGATCTTTGGATCTTTTGATATATACACAATGATCTTCATCAATCATTACAAAAAACATATGCCACTATGACATTATGAAAAACGTATATACCATTGTCTCGTAAACTGCTTAAGGCCATATATCGATCTTAAAAGTTGATATACCTTTTGTTCTTGGCTTTCTGTAGCAAACCCAATGGTTTGTTTCATATAATTTTCTTCTTTTAATTCTTCATTGAGAATTGCAGTCTTTGCATCCATTTGATGTAATTCAAGATCCATATTAGCCACTATTGCCAGAATAAGACGAATTGAAATAAATCGCACCATAGGAGAAAAACCTCTTCATAATCAATTCCTTCTTGTTGAATATACCCTTTTACCACAAGGCGAGCCTTATATCTCTCAATCGAGCCATCAGCTTTACGCTTTATTTTGAGAACCCACTTGATCCCAATGGCTTTGCATCCGTTCGGAAGATCAACCAGTTCTCAAAATTGATTTGATCTCATTGACTCCATCTCTTTTTCCATTGCTTGTATCCAATTTTTCTTATCGGGGCAAGTCGGAGCCTTATTTACATTCCTCGGCTCATTCTCTTCTTGTGGAGCGACCATGAAAGCTTTACCTTCAATGTCTAAACGTCAACAAGTCGACGGAGAACGATTTTGCTATTTGTTCGCCAAATTTGAGATTATACACTTAGTACGTCAATCTCCATTATGCTCCCACTCGGATTAGATAACGACTACATCTTCACATCAAGTGGTTGCAATTGAGACTGATTCGAAACAAATTCCCCACTTCTCACATTGCTCCCACTTGGATGATATGCCTCAATAAAATCATTATCACTATCCAAGGTTTTAAACAGAGAATAGCCTTCACCTATCTCACCCTTTTTCTAAAATTCATTCACTAAGAATGTGACATTTCGTGATTCGAATTCAGTTACACTGTCTGCTTTCTTGCTCACCTATAAACACATACCCTTTCGAGTGCTCTTAGTATCTCATGAAGATACTCGTTTTTGCCTCTAGGGCCCATTTTCCCATACTTGTGGGAAGACTCGTGTGTATAAGTAGCACATCCTCAAGGTTTGAGAAAACTCAAATCTTATTTTCGACCTGTCCACAACTCATATGGAGTGAAGGTAACTGATTTAGAAGGCATACGATTAACTATCTAGATAGCATTCAACAAATCTTCACCCCAAAAGGTGATAGGCAAATTAGCCTATGCCATCATAGACTGAATCATTTTCATTGAGACGTATTTCTTCTCTCTACAACTCCATTCTGTTGAGGAATCGATGGAATAATCACCTTTTTTTTTAATTCCCTTTTCATCACATAAACATCTGAACTGATCAGATAGATTTTCTTCGACCTCGATCGGATCTTTTTTTTTTCTTTTTTTTTATTTTGTAAAAGCTAAAAAATTTCTCAAAGCAACTCATGCTTCAGATTTATGAGAAATCAAAAATAACATGTCCGAATCGATTGTAATCATCAATAAATGTGATGAAATAAAGTCTCATGCCTTACTCTCACATTCATTGAACCACATATGTCCGAATGGATCAACTGCAAAGGAAACTCAGCTCTTATTCCTTTTCCAAATGGTTTCCTCGTTGTTTTTCCCGCTTGGCAATGCTCGTAAATAGGCAAATTGATTTTTATTTTTTTTAAAATATTGCCACATAAGCCCTCTTTGTCTTTATCTAAACATTCGCTATTGGCCAATATGACCTAGCTTAGCATGCCATATATTCACATCATTATAAAAGATGTAAATAGGGAATAACTAACATTCACATTATTGTACTCAACAATCAACATAATAAAACCATCCATAACCATATTTACTTGTTTCCAACGACAAGTTATCACTATCGTTATGAAGATTCAAACTGAAATCAAGTTTAACCAAAACTAACATGGAAACTTAATTTCGTCGAGTTTTTGGAGCATATAACACATTATGTAGGAACATGGTGTGACCACCACGCATATTCAATTGGCAAGTGCCAATTCCTTTGACTTCCACTCAGGAATTGTTTCTCACATATATCTACTATGCTACATGTGAAATTTTGTCAAAATTCCACGAAGGCATCTATGTCCTTTACTACATGGTCTGTGGCCCCTGAGTCTACAGTCCACAAAGGATGAGGTTCAGTTACAAAAACTGAATTAGAGACATAAGTAACACTCTAAAGTGTACAAAGGGTTTCTAACTTCTTTGACTCACCACAGTTGCGAGCAAAGTGGCCCTTTTTTGCCACAAATAAAACACTTCACTTACAAAATGTCATTCTTGAAAGGACACTTTCCTTTCCCATGTCGGTTAAACTTCAGTTTCTTTCTTGAAGAATTCGTTCCCTTGCCCTTCCACTTCTTGAACCCACATTGACGCTTACGCTTGGAGTCCGAAGCTCCATCTGAACTAGAACCAACATAACAAATATCAGTTATTGGTTTAGCCGCCAGAAGGCGATCCACCTCTAGTTCAAGACTGCGCAAAGCATCCTCAAAAGTCTTTACTTTTCATTGTGGATTAAGTGGATTTTTGATATGCACATAGCTATGAGGCAAAGAATGGATTACTGCTTGCATTTACTGCTCCGTAGTCAAAATGTGGCATGCATCTTACAATTCACTTATCATGTTTGACATACTTCTCAAAATGTTGTTTTATATTCTGCCCATGTGGCATCATATAAGTGTCAAACCTTATAGTGATCAATCTCAACTTGGTGACCAATGTCTAACCAAACTTAGTTTTTAATGCTTCCCACTTGACTTTGGCATTTTCATAAATGCCTGAACTCATGCATAAAACGATTTTCCATGCTACTCAGCAACATAATGCGAGCAATAGAGTTCATCTTTTTCCATGCAGCAAATGCCTCTTTATACTTTCTATGATGTGCAGTATTTCCATCTTCAGATTCTTCTATAACTAGGTTAAGAGCTTCTAGTACTTTTTGCTCTTCTAGTACATACTAGATTTTCATATGCCAGTTTTCATAATTTTCGCCGTTCAAATTCTCTCCTTTGTTAAGCTTAGCTACGATATTCTAAGAAGCTATGGCCATTGTATCTGAACACAAAGTTCTATAGACATGTATTCACGAACTATTAATGCCTAACATTTATGCATCTATTTTACACTAACTAATTATATTAATGAATAATTTCACATAAGGTCTCAGATTCGAAAGTTCACTATGTTCCCAATCATCGTCTAAGAATCCTCGCTTGAAATTATTATTAACATAATCATTTATGTAAAATTGAGTTTATTAAAGTTACTAAAACTTTATAGAACTCCCCACTCGAATAAAGATCATAAATCATACAATGATCCCTATATCTTGTAATCATAACATGGCATGGCATGATTTGAACTAATACACAAATAATTCACGTATCAAATCATACTCTAATTTCATAATACAAGATATAAAAGCAAGTACTTTAAACTTTATACATGCTATTAGCAATCATGCTCTACACAATTTGCATGCGATTATGTACACGTAAGCCATCCTTTATATTTACAAAAAAAATATAGAAGAAAAAAAATACTCGAAAAACGCCCCAAAATACGTGTATCATGGGTTTCATACGTATTTTCATAATTTTAAATACATCCAACCTATCCAAATAATATATCAAATTGAAGATAATTTCGATACGAACACAACGGTATCTCGCACGCCCAAAACGGAGCTTGGACGCCCCCCCCACACGCCGGTCAAAGCTCCGGCGCGTTTGGTCAACTGAGGCCAAAATGCATTTTTTTTTAAATCGAGGACCAAATCGAAATTTTCGACAATTTTGGTGACCAAATTGCAATTTTCCAAACAATGAGAGACCAAGATGCAATTTCCAGAAAGTTTGAGGACCAAATTGCAATTTTCAAAAATAACAGGGACCAAAATGCAATTTCCCGAAAGTTTGAGGACCAAATTGCAATTTTCAGAAAGATCAGGGACCAAAATGAAATTTTCCGAAAGTTTGAGGACTAAATTGCAATTTTCAGAAAGATCAAGGACCAAAATGCAATTTCCCGAAAGGTCGGGGGCAAAAACGTAATTCTGCCGGTCATTGGTCAACGGTCATAGTCAACAGTCAATGATAGACCAGTCAACGGGTCCGTACCGGGTCAGGTCATGGGCCGGGCCGGGTTCTCGGGTCAGTTAGCCCCCCGCTGACGTCATCGTGATGTCACTGCCACGTCATCATGCCACGTCAGCGATCGGTTTCCGCCGGTTCACGCACGTGCGGAGTACGTGGGCGCGTGAGTTCCACGCGCAGCGGTTCTCCCCGGCGCGTGTAGGCTTCTCCGGCCGTATCTGACGGCGTTCAACCATGCAAATTGCTCGTATGATCAAGGCGAGCCTATTGGTATACTCGAAACCCATTTTCACTTAGCCAAATTTCACGAAAAGGCGACGTTTCTCAGCGGCCCATAGGGACTCTGCCCCGTCACGGCGCGTGGCGCGCGTGCGGCCTTTTCCGGCGTCTGTTCGCGACGGCTGACCACTCCAAATCTTCGTCTCGCCGAGCCCGTTCCTCTGATGTGTTCTAAATTCATTTTTGATGAATAGAACAAAAACAAACGTCGATGAACAGTATGGTCGAAAATAGTGTTTTCGGGTTAATTCGGGAACAAAACTTCACAATCAATCAGGAAACAAGAACATACGCTCTGATACCAATGAAGGGAACCAATCCCAATACATACGCAGTGGAATTACACGGAATTAACAAGCCCAGAAACTTACTTGAATCACTGATCGGAGAAGTACATCACGTAACGGACATATCTCGGGTTTTCACAGATTAAATGTCCACAATGCAGTGAGAGAGTCCAGTCACCCGTTTGACGATCGGGAGAGTTCGTCGTCGTTTTTCCTTATGTTTCTCTACTCCATGTTCTGTGTATATGAACGTAAGAGAAAACTGACAATTAAGGGGGGATGACGCCTGTTTCAAACGTGACTTTATCACGTTTGAAACCAATAACTGCCTTTGGCAGTTATCCAATGTGGTAAAGGGTTGTGGTGCTCTACATGGGCGGACCACGGTATTCCCATACACCCTCGTTTTCCAACAGAATCATATAACAAAGCAAACAAATGAAGACTTTTCTTCCTCCCCCAAAAGCTCTATGGATAGACATCCCCCATCTTGGCATATCTAACGTTCAAACTCGAAGCTTTGGCGCTTTCACCCGAATTGCTCAACAGCCCGACATTCTGCAACAAAATCCCTTTGCAAGGGTAACTCTTGCTGCAATCGAAATTTATGGCCACCTCGGACGCGCTTGTCCCTTTTATATTCTTGTACACCACATTACTCACTTGGACCGCCGATACCTGCATTGATTACACAGACGATATGGATCAACAAGAACTGCCGTATGAGCTTTCCCGATGCGAAAGGGACTTTTGGTGAAATGTTTTACCTGCTCTGGACATGCTCCGCTTTTGTCACAGTAGTTTTGATCTATGATTATAGGATTGCTCACGTTCCGCATCGAAATGTTTTGAAAAATGATGTTTTTTGCGTAGCCAGATCCTCCCTATACAAGAATAAACAAGAGACAAGATGTTAGACAGCACTTAATAGATCTTTCACCCTTTTATAGGTTTCTGAAATGACCGAACAGTGAACTATCTACGAATACTCGAGTGCATCTAAACAACATTCACCTGCCAAGTCTTTATCCTCACTCCATTTGTGGTTCCTGAAAGCCTTGCTCTATTTACAAGCACGTTTGAAACGTAGTCTGTTGATTTATCAGCTCCCAGGCTCCCAATGCTGAATTTTAAGGGGATGAATCAGAAGGTATTAATTAAAAATAAGTATAAATTATGATCAGATGGATAAATCCGCGCAGCAAAACTTGGTGATGACCCACCTGATGCCATGTCCTGGTCCACAGACTATATCCGTAGCTTGAACATTTTTGGACCCACTTACTATGGAAATGCAATCATCCCCTGCAGAGACAATAGATAGAACACATTATGTTAAAGTAGTAACTTAATCACAAGACTCATGCATCTATGTCGACTACTACAGGGAGAATATTTGATTAGTTTTAGGTAAGCAAGTAACTAAGAGAGTACATTCTTATGAATTACCTGTCCTGATGGCGCAATTCTTGATGAGAATGTTTTGGGTGCCGGTGACATGAATACCATCCGTGTTCGGGCTTTTCGCAGGTGCAGATACCAACAGGTTCAGTGCTTTTACATGGACACACTTCCGGAATGAGAGGTGCATTTGTTGCGCGTTTTGGATGATCAGGTCAGCTACTCTCAAGTTCTTGCATTCGTAGAATGTCATGGCCTGCAAAATTATACCAATTTTCGGGTCAATAAGAAACTTACATGATGATTTGGATGAATGTATGAAATTTCTAGAGTGGCAAAAAAGGCAAAAATCAACTTACAGTTGGTGCTGCTTTGCATGGCTGCAAAATTAATGAAAGAGAAAAGCAATAGGTTAGACTCAATTACAGCAATAGATTGCATAAATGAACATGAAGGGGATTTGCAAGAGATGTCGGAACAGAACAGAACGACGTACGAGAGTTTTGTTGATTTTGCAGGAATTAGCCCACCATTTCCTGCCGTTACCATTGATGAAGCCGCCGCCTTCCATTCTGAAGTCTGTAAGGCTATCAAACACAAGCCAATGTCTTCTATCCTTGTCGTAGTCCGACAGGCGAACTGAAGCTTTGATTGTCCCATATACCTGAATAGTTTGTTCAAGCTAGTAAATGTTATTCCATGTTCTAATGCTTACATTTTGGTGCAATACAGAAAAAATAACGGGTGCTTTCTTTTCTGGTTGAAAGAAAAATAACGTGTGATTTAGCAGTGTACACGAATACGGAATTCGCCAAAAGGACGTTTGTCGTGTGAATGTGAGCTAGGGACTGTGCTATTATCTTCATTTCGTGCATGGATCATGCATTTGCCCACCTTAAACGTAAGATCAGATTTACAGGGACCAGAGAAATTAGTGGGCTTAAGGTGATAGATTCTGTTCTTGGGGACTTCCAAAACAGCTCTCTCAGTAGAACAAGCCACATTCCATGCTTTCTTGAAAGCCTGACGGTACAGAACAAAAGAATAGCACTATCAGTACAGCTGTCAACTACTCATAACAAAGGGTTTGTCGTGATTTATGCTCATAATGCATGTGAATATACCTCTGAGTCATCTCCTCCGTCACCTTTAGCTCCATAGTCATCCACATTAACCACCTTTGTCGTCAAAGTCGAAGTCGCTGCGAGCCTTCTCATCACGTGTAACCTTGAGAAGGTCTTGTGCTTGTTTACGAGAAGGCTCTTCGTATCGGAACCAAGGCCTTTCTGATCCTTAAAAGCCACCGCCAGGTTCCCGGGACCATTCAAGATGATGAAAACTACTGAAACAAGAAGCCCAAGTCTATGGACATTAATGGAGGAGGACATGGTCACTTCTTTCGCTTTCAGAGAGAGAGAGAGAGAGAGAGAAAAGATGAAGAAAGAAGAAACGTGAGTTGGTGTAGCAAATTTGAGCAAGAAATGCGTTAGCTGGGGAGACGATGGGACTCGAGCAGAATGAGCTAAGTGATGCAGTTGGTGACGAGCTAAGGAGGATGTTGGTGTAATTTATAGGAAGAGTTAAGTGGGAGTTTGTCTGCCTTAAGAAGAAAGAGAGAGAAGAGAAAAACGAAAGAGAGAGAAGAGAAAAACGAAAGAGAGAGAGGAAAAAGTGGTTTTTGGATGGGAAATTGGCTGCGTGAAGAAGAAGGTCAGAGATGTTGGACTTGATTTGACGAAGTTGAACTTGGAAAGTTTTTGTTTCTGATTAGAGATGGAGGATTACTTAACTCGTAGTTGAAATGTTTAGTATTGAAATGTCTAATGTTGGTGCTGGTTCACCCAACACTAATGCCACACTCCTTGTGCGTCGGTCCACGTTCGACTCCTATTCCCAAACGGTTGACCCCCGTCCGGCCTCTTTCCTACGCCTCCCATGTTTTACGCATTCTCATCAACACATGTACTATGTATATATACTGATCCGCATATATACTTATATGGTCCGTCTCCTACAATAGTAATATATAATAAAAAATCATTAGGTGGATCGGATGCACGCACTCACCATCAATTCGTCTTAACAGGTAATCCAATGTGTTCTATGTAATAAGGGGTTAGAATCACCTTACTTATCAATGGCCATAGTGGGCAATGATACTTGTCCTCGGTCTATTTGGTATAAATGCATCGACGATATGACAGATTAAGTTAACTATATTGTAGAATTCATATGAAGTTTATGCCATTTTGCGCAATCATATTGCCCAGATTAATGTAAAGGGTTTTGTTAACGAGTGTATCGGAACATTTGATAAACACGTTTAATTTGATTTGTTTTTTGAAATATTGATTGCGTGTATCAGGACAGTCGACTGCCATACTATTAGGGTTTTTCTTTTCTTTTCTTTTAATAACAAAATCATTCTGCAAAAAGTAGTTGATTCAGTCTGTATATGTAACTAAGTCTAGGCCAATTTTGATTTGGGGTTTAAGACACACTGACTTTTCAATTGTCTCCAAGACATCTCCACGAGTCACACTTGTTTCTTTAGGGAGAGTGACTCGTATCTGTTCTAATAAGCCTAGGCGATGGTTAATTGTCCTAAAAAAGTACCCCCACCATTACATTCTTGAGGTCATAAGGCAAATGAATCATGTTAGAAAATAAGTAGGCACTACATATATCAATATAGATCCTAGAAACATGATGGCTAGAGCAGGCAAGCATCAACAAATGCCATGCCACGTTCGAATTCTCTTCCAAAACATATTGAAAAAGCGGTTTGTATACGGGCACTTGACGAAAGCGGATGCGTAATTAGGCATATTCAGGTAGTCATCACCTCGTAATGAGACAAGCAAACCATATGGTACTTAACCACTGACACATCCATTATCTTATTAAGGCTTTTGTTTGACCACCTTTGAGTCTTTGACCCACAAAATGATGGCTAGAGCAGGCAAGCATCAACAAAACGCCTTTGAGTCTTTAACCACCATGTCTTAGTTTGACTCTTCTTTCTGAAAACACGTGGACTAAAGAAACTATTCGAAAAACGCAGTGTCAAAGATTTGAACCCCCAAAACATGCTCTACGTTCTAGGATAAAACCTGACGTTCATAAGTCAAAACGATCTGCATATGCACCATTCCCAGATTTTCAAGATCGAATTTTGACATGCGTGTTTTGATATTCTCTTAGTCGGGAAGGACAAAGAATGTGGATCTTCTTCTTCTTCTTCTTCCGATTGAACTTCTAAAATTAGGTGATTAAAGTTGACTTTGATCATGCTATTTTGGGTTACCGCACGATATAGAACCTAACAAGGGGAGTTAGGTCTTGCAGCTCTCCGGAGGAAGCAAAACTTTGTTTTGACTATACTCATCATCTGAGTTGGGTTTATGTCCAACATTGGGTTTGTGTTAACAGCTTCTATCACCGTCGACAAGGTTAACACTTCATGTAGGGTTTGGGAGAGTTTCTAGATACATCGATGGGGATTTGGAGGGGAGGGGTTTTCTTTACTCGTGTACCATCACCTGACATGTACATCATACACGAGTGAAGCCCATATCACGTGTGAGAAGAAGAGAGAATGCATTGTAGATTGTTAATTATATCCCCTTTTAAGGCTCGACATACATAACACGAACAATAGGAGAAGATATATGTTGAGTTCCAAGTAAATTTTTTCTGACGGGTGCAACATTTTGCCAATCGTCTTCATTAAAATATTTAAGATGTACAATATGAAGTAAAACATTTTCCTCTGAGTCACCCAAAATGTGCAGCAAACTTGTGTATGAGGACCCAGGCATACAATATGTTGCAAGCATAGCTTCTTGATTTTTGATAAACTTGGAGTAAAGGAGGGTAGGATGCACATGCACATCTCGAATTGCAGCAATTGGCAACAGCTTTCCTAGCAAGACTCTTGACGGAATCAGCTTGATGGAGATGGCTAATTACTTAGGCCCGTTGGGCTGGAGTGGGCTCAATCAAGTAAGGGAGTTTGAGCATGGTCATCTTGAACACTTTCCTAGGCCTGGTTGGCCTTAGTCTTAGCCAATGACAGGTGTGTTAGGTGAATGATACATGTCATGTCCCCAAACGCCACATGATAATCGCCCATCCTATCCACACTCCAAGTACGTTCCAATCAGAAGTGTGACAACACAAGGAATTTGTTTAGACAGGCTTAGTTGTCAGAACCCATCTATATTGCAGTTACGATGTGAACTGTTGAGGTTGAGACACGTTAACTCCGTCCTGAAAACATATAGGATAGACTTCTCTAAATGGCAATAACAGATTTTACATAATCTTTTCTTAATAAGATCATCTTACTAAGTTGCATATGTTCTTAAGCGGAAAAATTGTCAAAAAAGTCTTAAACATATTGTACTTTTGCCAATTCAATCATAAACCTTTTGTAGCTGTGCCAATTTAGTCCTAAAATTTTTTTTGTGCCAATTCCGTCCTAAACCTTTTGCATTTATGCCAATTCAGTCCATCGGGCCAAATTTAGCCGGCCGGCGGGTGCTGACGTGGCTCGGCCGACGCTGACTAGGAAAATTTAATAATATTTTATTATTTTTTCAAATTCTTTATTTATTTTTTCGAGACGAGCTTGATTGAAGAAAACAAAAACTGTTTCTCGAATCATATAAGCAAACGAATGTTGAGGATGACTAGACCCCAACGTTTTCAGTTGCACATGAGTCAGCATCTGATGTACTTGAACTACATCTAAGCATCATTCCAAAAGCTATTCATACTTAAGGGGAGTTAGAAAAAGTGCATAAGGATGGCATTCTTCAGGATGTTGCTACTACAAAGAAAATAAAGAAAATTATTCTCCTCAACGTGCACAAGCCACTACAAAAGCATTCGCAAAAGCTGTCTTGATGACTGGGGGAGAAAGTTAAGTTCTGAGAGGGAGAATCACTTTAAAGAAGCAACAAATTGAGGGGGGAGCATAGATCAAGTATGGGAAAATCATGCTAAACATCAGTAAATTTTTGCCCAATGTTGATCGCTGTTTTGACGATGGAAGAAAAGTAAACGTGTGTTAGAACTTGGTAAGTTCTACATAATCCGGTTAGTACATCTTCCATTTCCCTTACTTTTTGTCATTAACAAATATCAAATCTATATTATCATTTTATTATGACAAAAAGGAAGTGAAATTTATCTGTGCTTATTGATATATGTTCACTGACGTACATGATATTTGTTTGTTTTGCACAAGAATTATCATGGTATGATTTTGATTCAATATAGATATTGGCTTGATCATTATCCTTGTGCTAACGACAAAAAGGGAGAAAGATATCGGATCATATTATTATACTTGCTTGCTAACCATGTGCTTCTCGCAGAATCAAGTATGGGAAAAATATTTCCAAGTACAGGTTCTGAATGATACAAGTTTTGAGGTTCGAAATTGAACCTATCGATGAGAACAAATGATACAGGTTTTGAAGGATACAGGTTTTGAATGATACTTGCTAACCTTTTTTATTGATTCAGAACATGAGCTACATTGCATATCTTTTATGTTTGGCGAAGCAACTCAAGATTGTGTTTCATGCCATATAATTTGCAGAAGAACAAGAAATGCATTGTTATATTATCTATGTGAAATTCTTTCCATTATCAGAGCTTTTTGATTATGACAAAAAGGGGGAGAGAATATAAATATGTATATGTGTTGATATTATTGAGCTAAGATTGATTATACTTTTATTATGCTCAATTTATCTGTTCTCTCCTGATTACATTATTTGGTTATCTTAAAGTGGAGATCGCAATACGTGCTTCTTATGCCTTAATCTGAATTCTTGTATTTGGCAAGATAAGCGTATTATTTTTCATACACAATATCTTTGAAATGTGTTTACACATCTGTATATTCAGATATTGTTTTGTCATCATCAAAAAGGGGGAGATTGTTAGGGAAAATCCCTTATGATGTTTTGAAGATGACAAAATAATCAAATGCTACTAATGCATTTATTAGTTGAGTAGAACCAGGTGAAAGATGCACAAGCTGTTATGCAGATGTTGTTTTAACATAGCGTCTAAAGATGAGTTCTCTATCAATGGTGAACAAGGCATTGGGCGTAGAGGTGTCTACTAGCTGGAGGTATCTGAGTAGAAGGTGAACAAGCGTAGAACGAGAAGTTTGGTAAAGCTTGGAATGACCTTGGATAGGTGAACAGAGAGGTAGAACCGTGATTGCCAATATGCTTGGAGGGACCAGAAGATGGAAGCTCAAGTGAAGTTCTAAATATTGCATCTAAAGGTCTCAAACGCTACTGAAAGAGCTCAGACGTTCTGCGAGGAGCTCAGATGTTATTTCGTAGCTCAAGCTCTAAGGAAGTATTTCATATGCAATGACCAGAATATTATGAGATATCTTCGAGATGATTTAATTGAGATTATATATCATCGCAACGGCTAGCAAATCAAGCTGGATTCGTTCTTGAAGATTATCAATCATGAAGATCAATCAAGGATATGGATTAAGGGAAACGAGAATGACTCACCTAATGAAGAGCTCTATCTATGGAAACCCAAGATCATAATTGTATGGGCGATTTGATCTAACGGGAGATTCTTTCCTTTGTCAACCTCAATGGTTACGAGATCCTTTGTATACAATCTCGTTCAAACAGGAAATTTGAAGAGTGATCCTTTGGAGGTCTTGTAACGGGTAGTTGGAGATGAATGAGTATAAAAGAAAATCTCAAGGCTGAAGAGCATAAGACGAGAGAGCATAATCTTAAATTCCAAGATCAAGAGTAGGGGTGAGCAAACTGGACCAGACCGGCCCTGATCGGACCAGGACCGGACTGGACCGGACCGGCCGGGTTGGTCCGATCCTTGAGGGCGCGGTCTGGTCCGGTTCCTTGGTGGATGGGATCGGACTGGACCTCCCAGAATATATATAATTATATGTATATACAATTTGAAAAAAAATTAGAAATTTTTTAAGAACTAGTCAACCTAATTTCTATATGTTCTGCTCAACACTCACTCCTCTCCCCTCGCTCGATGCTCGCGTCTCACCTTCGCAACGTAGCTCTGCTCGGCGCTCGCTCCTTTGGCCTTTGCCTCTTCGCTCGCTCTTCTCGCTGTCCCGCCTCTCGCTCATCGGCGTCATCGTTCTTCTCTCGTCCCGCAGCCATTAGCAAGACTTATCGCTGCCACTGGCGTCGTCTACTTGTCGCTCCCCTCGCCGCTTCCTCTTCTCGTCTCCATCCTAATTTAGTCTTTTCTCATTATTTTAGGATTATAATTACTCATGTGATGGTTATACAATGGTCATGTGTATGTTTTATTAGGTTGGTTGGTTGAGATTGGAGGTTGTTAGTTTAGATCTAAGGATTAGATTTCTATAAGAAACTGGTATTAGCGATCCCATTAGGATAGGACCGGGAACGGACCAGACCGCCGGTCCCCAGTCCCGAAAATTTGGGGACCATGCACACCCCTAATAAGAGAGCTTCACATCCTTTATATATTCTTGATCCAAACACTGTAATACTTAGAGGTTCATTCAATTGTGAGAGTGTTAGACAGGAAGTATAGTGACTCAAGAATCGTCACAAGTGTTGTAACCTCTGAGCTATTCACTAGTTGAATCTAGCCGATTGGCTGCCAGCATGAAGAAGTGGACGTAGGCTTGAATAAAGCCGAACCACTATAAACTCTCTGTGCAAATTCTCTATCCCTTAAACTCTTTGTTTTTATATTGTGATAGTTGAATTGTGCACACTGCTGCATCTAAGGACACCTCAGATCTTGTTAGCTATCATCATCTAAATTAAGCTCTAAGCTTATCCATTTAAATTTCCACATTGATTTCTAAAGTTATTTGAAATCATCTATTCACCCGCTTCTATGTGATAACGCTAGCACCAACACTTACTGCATGGGGAAAGCCATACATGATTCAATGATAGATCAAGCGATACAATAGTAATAACAATCATAATCGAGGGACTTGAACACTTTCAATGTTTGCCAACCCCAACTATACCCCATAGCTTACACATAAGAATTAGGGATGGCAAATGGGTGGGTTGGATTGGGTTTAGGTGAGTCATAAATGGATTCGACCCAAATCCACCTATTTAACTCATATTGACCTATTTAATTTCAAGAAAAATTAGATAACACATCCAACACAAACCCACCATTTGACCCATCTGAAAAACAAAGAAAAACACCAATAGATCTAAAAGTTAAAAATAAAAAATAAAAAAAGAGAAAGCTTTACAGTTGCCACCGCTGTACCCCATTCTCTTCCTGGGCTGTTTTCAAAATGGGGTTTTAAAAAAAATTACCAATTTAAGTGATTTTTTTTAAAAAAATTACCCATTTAGGGCATGTGAGCCTAAACATGGCCACGGTTCAGGAACCGCCGGTTCCGATTCAAAAATCGGGAGAGCCAGAATCGGAACCTTAAGTGGCAATTCTGGTTCTGGTTTCGAACCGGCAGTTCCAGGCCGGTTCCAGTTTAGAACCGGAAATGAAACTGCCAGTTTCGATTACGGTTTTTGAGTTTAAAAATTAAGTTGTAATGAATTTGTAATGAAATTATAATCAAATTATGAAATAAAAGAAAATAATGAATTATGAAATTATGAAATATTGAATTATCAAATATAAATTGTAATCAAATTTGGGGGAAAAAAGGGAGGGGCAGGGGGTTTGAACTTAATGAATTATCATTAAGCGTCTACATATCTTCTTGGGGATAGAAGAATCAAAGCCCATGTAGTTCTCTTATCTTTGATAACCTCATTCTTACTTCATCCTCAATCGTCGCTACCCATTTCAATATCGGTGGCGGTAGTATCTCCGTCACCAAAGAATTCGGCTTCATTATTGCGATCTATCTCTTGTTGCCTATATTGAGCCTTTATTCAATCATCAACACAAGCTTGAGCCTCCACCGAATCGGGAACTAATCTTGAACATCGTTCGTCCAAAATATTGCCTCCAGCGCTAAATACTTGTTCTACTGCAATTGTCAAACAATGAGCTATTAAAATTTATTTTGCAATTAAAGCAAGAATTGGGTATTGGGTGGAATGCCTCTTCCACCAATCCAATATTGAGAAATCTGTGCTGCCTTCAGATTCATGAAACTCAAAAGAAACGGTTAGATAGCTCTCTATTTCAAAATTACTTTTAATTGCTCCCTTTTGCTTTTTTTGCCTATGCAACAGAAGTTGGTACCCTCTACTAATTTTACCTATGTTCCCACTTTATGTGTCACTAAATTGAGAAGATCCATTATCACATATATTATATGTACTACAAAATTCAATATATAATTCTAGTATTGCGTTTTTAACCATTGTTTGTATATTTCTAATATTTACCTCATCAATTAAATGTAAACATTCATAATACATATTCAAATAATCACATAAACCATCTAATTTACAACGTGGATCAAAAACAAAAGAAACTAAATAACTAATAGGAATTTTCTTATAATAATGTAGCCATTTTGTTCGCATTGTTCTAATAGTGTCACTTAATAAATTATCATTATCTTTTTTTTCAAAAACTCCAACAATATTAATACATTCTATTAAAAATAAATGCGTAATAGGATAATAAATACCGGACAAAGTATAAGTTGCATCATTAAAAACTTTTAAAATATCTAAATTATTTTTGCAAATATCACATTCTTGTGGGTATAAATTAATTTGAGGTATATTATCTGAAATAAATGCACATAACAAATCTTTATATGCAAAAGATTCATTAAGCAACTCGTAAGTAGAATTCCAACGATTTAGAACATCTCCTGGAAATCTTTTTGGTTTTTTTCCGCTTGCTCTACAAAAATTTGACCATTCTTTCATTTTTTGGGAATGTTTCCATAAAAATTGCATTGCCATTTTTATTGGGTCGAGAAAAATATCAAGAGTTTTTAAACCATCTTGCACACATAAATTTAAAACATGACAAGCACATCTAACGTGAAAAAAATTATCCACCAAAAATGGGTTTACAAATATTTTCTAGTTCAACAATTGAAGTGGTATTTGCCTCGGCATTATCAAAATCAATTGAAAATTTTTTATTAAGCAAATAATATTCTTCTAAAATTTGCCTAATTAAACTATAAATATTATTTACCGTATGCTTATCATCAAAAACTCTAAGGCTACGTTTGGTTGTCGAGATTTCTAGATAGGATAGGACTGGATATGATAGGATATGAAGTCCATGAATTTTATTATATCCTATCCATTATTTGGTGACTCGCAATAATAAAGCCGGATATTTTCACATCCTATTTTGTCTATTGTTTGGTATGAACGATATATCAGTGTAAATAAACCTAAAAGTCGCACAAATAAAAATGGTATGAATCTCTCATGACACTTGTGCCTACTTCATTTTTATTGCTTAATTTTTATTATTTTTTCTTTTCTTTTATTATTATTATTTTTAATTTCTTTTTCCTCTTCCATCGTTCTCTGATAACATTTTACTAAATAGTAAACTATACTAATATTCCTAAATTACTAAAATACCTAAAGTATGTAATAAATATAAATTATATATAGAATTTATATTATAAGATAGAAAGAAATTCAAGTACATAAATAAAATTGGGAATAAATAATAATGATTTTTTTTCTCATTTTTATATTAAAAATCAAATATTATTTATAATCTAATACTATGTTAATTTTATCAATTTACGAAAATTGTTATTCGAAAAAATAACTTATGCATTAGGGTTATTAGAAATCCTATCCACATTTATCCCACCTCCCCCATGGGAAATTTTATCCAGGCTATATCTCTTTTATATCCCACTTTATCCTATCTTGAGCAGGCACCAAATGCAGGTTATGATAAATTTTATCTTATCCTGAATTTTATCCCGACTACCAAACGCAGCCTAAATGCAATAACTTTTTTTTAATATTCCAACTATCATATATCCAATGACATGTTATACCCATATAAGAATTAACTTGCCAATGATCACTCCAAATATCGCTACCTATATGCACACGTCCATTAAAATTCATAAAAAAGAAATTGTAAATCTTTTTTTGCTTTTTTATAAAGATCTTTAATATCGCGTTAGGAACACGTTTTGCTTGTGGAGCACATGCATTTTCTATAAATTGATTAAAACGAAATCTTTCACCAAAACTAAATGATAAATGTTCAACGGAAATAAATTTTCCTAATTCTTCTTTATAATTTTTTTCATTATAATGAAATAAAGGAAGAGTGTTAGGATTGGCGTACCTGAAAATTTGTTATTGTTTGGTGTCAATTCCTGCTTCGGTTGGATGTTTCTTGTGAAGATGTCGGGTAAATGTTCCATATCCGACTCTACCCATATATTTGTATGTTGTCTGATAATGTTTACAAATTACATCATACCTTTTTGGAGCTATATCAAATCTTTCAATCTTCATGAAGTGGTCCCATATGTCGGACGTAAGCTTCCGCTCCTTTGTTGTTGACATTTCTTCGATACCGGTAAGAGGATGAAGACTCTCTTGCATTTGAACTTGCTCCTTATTAGGAATAATGTTGATTTCATCATCTACATCAACTTCGAAATTGGGTCCCCAAGGATAATCGGCTTCCCCCTACCTGTTCTTGCCTTTGCCACTAGTTCTACTTCCATTTACCATTTTTTTGGGATATAGAAAAAATGTATGATATGCAAAAAATATAGGGTATGAAAAAAGAATTTGAAATAGGGAATAATTAAAGGAGATAATAAATAAATAAAAATAAGGAATTAGAGAACGTAATTGAAGAAAGAAAATAATAAATTAGATGTTGTGAACTTGTGAATAATTGAGAGTTAAAGAGAATTTAAGAGAATTGAGATGAAGAGAGAATTTGTGTGAAAAAAAATGAGAGATGAGAATGGGTATTTATAATATATCATAGGTTAGAAATTAGTAAATAAATAAATAAATAAGGTGACCGTTGCCATGCAACGGTCACCTTTGGGCTCTAAAGAAGAAAAGAGCTGTTCAACCGCTTTTTTTTTTTTGCGGTTCGGAACTGGCCCAGAATCGCCGATTCCGGGCCCGGTTCAAGATTTGAATAAATCGAAACCGAGCTTGAAAGCCACAAGCCGGTTTCAATTTCGAACCGCGGGCCCGGGTTTGACCCTAGCCGATTCCGAGCCCAAATCGGCCCGTGGCCATGCCTATGTGCGCCTCTATTAGAGGAGCACCGCACATCGTGCGCCTGACATGCGCAGGTGCACCTCTCATAGAGGCGTACAGCCTATGCGCCTGTTAGGCGCACCATGCGCAGGCGCACAGGCTGTGCGCCTCCCCCCCTCGCACTGCCCTTGAAGCGGTCTCTCTCTCTCTCTCTCTCTCTCTCTCTCTCTCTCTCTCTCATTACCCCGCGTACTGCCCATGAAGCTCTCTCTCTCTATCACAGCCCTTGAAGCGCTCTCTCCTCCTCCTCTCCTTTTATCTTCATCCCTCCATCTTCACAACTCTCAGAGAAGTAGCCGAGAAGGAGAAGAGTTTAGACACACTTCAAGGAATCCTCCATCTTCGCAATCCCCAACCGCGCCGCCGTGCCACGCCGCCCTTCGCCAACCCACTGCCCGAGGACCCCCGTGCGCTGCAAGCTTGCGAGCCCCGTGCCTCCGCCGTGCCCGCGAATTGCCGCCGTGTCGTCGTCGTCGTCGTCCAAGTCATCGCCGAGTGTTGTCGTCGTCGCCGATCGTCGTTAGTTTGTGAGGTAACCCCTAATCTCTAATTAGGTCGTTAATTGCACTTAGGGTTAGTTTAATTAGTGTTAATCATGAGTAAGGTTAGTTTAATAACAATTTAGTTTAGTTAACCGCGGTCGGGTTAGATTAGTGACTATGGTTACGTTAGTTGACCGCAGTCAGTTAAAGTCAACCATGGTCAGTTAAAGTAACCGTAGTTACTTTTAGTTAAATGTAGTTACATTTCGTTAACAATGGCTACTTTTATTTTTTCGAAAAAATAAAATAAAATAATTAAAAAATAAAAATAATAAAAATAATTAAAAAATCGAAATAATCGAAATAAAAATAATTAAAAATAAAAAATAATTACAGAAAGTAATTAAAAAATAAAATAATTAAAAATAAAAATATTTTTTTCGAAAAAAAATAAAAATAAAATAAAATCAAAATAATTAAAAAAAATTAAAAATAATTAAAATTAAAATTTAAAAATAAAAATAATAAAAATAAAAATAATTAAAAATTAAAAATAATTAAAGAAAGCAATTAGATAATAAAATAATTAAAAAATTGAAAATAAAATAAAATAAAATAAATTAAAAAAATCGAAATAATCGAAAAAATAAAAATAAAAATAATTAAAAAATCTAAAAAATCGAAAAAATAAAAATAAAAATAATTTAAAAATAAAAAATAATTAAAGAAAGAAATTAAAAAATAAATAATTAAAAATAAAAATAATATTTTTTCGAAAAAAAAAATTATTCAAAATAATATAAAATAATTATAAAATCGAATCATTTACAAATTGTGTTTTTTACCAAACGGTATTTTCGTCAAAGTTGCATCCAAATGCACTTTTTAATTACAGTTTACCAAATAATATTTGCCTTTCACCAACCCTTTAGCTCAAAAGTATTTGCATTTTCTCAAAGACATTTGCCCAAATTTGAACCAAACAGGCCCTAACTCTAGTTACTTTAATTAATCGTAGTCAGTTTAATTACCTAAAGTCGAGTTGACTGAATATTGATGTGCTAATTAACCGGAGTCGGGTTGATTAATTAATATGAGTTAGCTAGTTAAAGTTGGCTCAATTAATTAAAGTAGACTTTAATTAATTATGGTTGGATTAATAAATTATAATTAGTTTAATTAACTATTGTCGGGTAAATTAATTGAGATGAATTGACTGATTGTAGTTGGGTTAATTAATGTTAAGATGATTAATATATTTAAAATTTTGTTATTGTAATATGTGTACATGTTAGTATTGTTTATTTTTATTTTTAGATTTTGTTACGAATATGTTTGAATTTGAGGGTACTATTTTTAATTTGTTAGTTTTCTAGGAAAAAAAAATATTTCAATTTTGAGATGAAAAAATAATTTGTAATTTCTTTATTTAGCAGAATGTCGTCTAGATCTTTTACGATTGTGTATTGGGGAGGTAGAATAGTACGAAATGAATATGGATATGATTACGAAGGTGGACAGTCTACTTTGTTTGAGTTTGGAAAAATATCCACATTTGATGAGTTACATGCTACAATTGAGCACGTATTGAATCTACCAGAAAATCAGTATATTCTTAGTTTGATGTTTAGACAACCGGTTCTAACACCCGGGAGTATTAGATATGACACTATAGAGGTGGATAATGATGCTACAGTTAAGATAATCTTGGGGTTTGCACTTCAGTGTGGTTCTATGGGGGGTTTTTACAGTTTTATGCAATAGTAGATGAACAACAAGTGATAAATGCTTCAGTTGGGAGAGGTTCGAATGTTGATGAAGATGATGTTGGTCTGGATAATCAGTACGTGGAGTATGATGATAATGGTGATGGTGATGATGACAGTGATGAAGAAGATGACTTGTGGCTCGACAGTGATGACGAAAGCGATGGTGATGATGGTAGTTATATGGTAGATGAGGGTCATGGAGGTTACAATATGGAGGCTTGCTACAACACCCATTGCAGTAATCCCATTTTGTCGTTGATACATCAATCGCCCTATTCAGATATTGACTTTGTTATGATGCTAGTAGATACAAGATCTAAGCCGAGCCGTAATATGTTGTTTGATCCATTGAAAGAATTTGATGTTGAGATGTTATTTCCATCACGAGATGCGGTGCAGTTGGTTGCGAAAGAGTATTCACTGAGAAGAAATCATCAGTTTCGCAAGGATGAGACAAGAAAGGAAACATATGTGATAAAGTGTGGTAATCTAAATGGACAGTATGGTTGGAGGCTCCGTGCAACTAATAAAGCGGGTAACATGTTTTGGAAAATAATTAAGTATAATGGGCCACACACATGTAGTAATCCTCAAATGTTAAGAGATCATCGGCAACTTGATCAGAAGTACCTCTGCAATCGTATAGAAGCAATGATTACCGCCCAGCTAGATATCAAAATCAAGCCACTAATGGCCGAGATTAAAGACAAAATGGACTTCGATCCTACTTATCGTAGAACTTTGGGAGCTAAACAAATGACGATTACTAAAATTTTGGGAGAATGGGATGAGTCGTATGGTAGGTTGAGAAAGTTTATGAATGTGATGGAGTTAATGAATCCATGTTCTCATTTTGTGATCGATGATGACCTGAAATGGGTCAGAGGACAACTAGATCAGACTTGCAAGGTTTTCAAATGGATGTTCTGGATTTTCAAACAGACGATTGAAGGCTTCAAACGTTGTCATCCTGTGATATTTGTTTATGAGACTTTTTGGTACGGGAAATACCGGGGAACGCTCCTTTGTGCGGGCTCTCTTGATAGCGACAATCATATATTCCAGTTGGCTTTTGGTGTAGTTGAGAATGAGAATATTGATAATTGGACTTGGTTTATGAATATGTTGCGAAAGTATGTCATCAGTAGAGAAAATGTTTGTGTAATATCAGACAGGCGTATCAGGATTGAAGGAGCAATGGAGATAGAAGGGTGGCGTCCTCCACATGGCCACCATAGATATTGCATCCAACACATTCTCAGCAACTACAATACAAAGTTCAAAAATACTAAAAGGAAAAAACTTGTTCAGAGGGCAGGTAAATTTTGAAATTTTGTGAATTTGGTCGCACACTTGATTGTTTATTATGTAACAATTACTTATTCTTGTTGTAATGTACAGCTTACGAGTATCAACAGTGGAAGTTCGAGTCCATTATGAACCGAATTAGAGAGTGAGATCCAAAAACAGCTAAATGGTGTGATCAAATTCCAAGGGAGAAATTGACGAAGGCTTACGATGCTTACAGAAGGAGATATGGATCGATGACAACAAATGTGGTTGAATCTGTTAATGGGATGTTGAAGGGTTTTTGTGCTTTGCAATAACAGTTATGGTGGAGAAGATATTTATCAGTTGGTCTATTATTTTGACATCAGAAGAACGACATTCATGAGGCAGAAGGAATTGGAATAGCGATCTACTCAATTTACGGGTGAAACACTCGAGCGAAACAGTCAAACTGCAAATGGGCATGATGTGGTACGGTTTGACTCTGATAGAGGGATTTTTGAAGTAAAAACTGGATATAATAGAGTAACCGGATCCGGGGGCCAGAAGCACACAGTCGACCTAAACCTGTAATCGTGCTCATGTGAAAAATTTCAAGAGTTGAAAATCTCATGTTCCCACGTAATTGCAGCATGTCAAAAATATGTTTACGATTACCAAGAGTTCGTAGATGACTTCTATACGTTGGATAGAACACTTCAATGCTATAAGTACATGTTTTATTCGTTGGGGCATCATGCTTACTGGCCTGAACCTGAACCTGACGAGCTGCAATTAGTGCCAGACCCAAACCGTATTAGGAAGAAAGGAATGGCCCGCGCATCACGGATACATAATGAGATGGACTGGAGTACGCCGAGCAGTAGCACTTAGCGTATCTATTGCAGCAACTGTGGAAAATCGGGGCACAATAGGCAAACTTGTACATACAAGTCGCGCTGGGAATAAAACATTATTGTGGTTTATTATGTGAACAGTAAATGTAATATACATGATTTCCATAACAGTTCCTCGGTTTATATATATGAATTATTAAACTTCTGCTTTGTATTTACTTGTTGTTGGAGTATGTGAACATTGAATGTAATATATCTGATTTCCATAGTAGTTTCTCAATTTATATATATGAATTATACAATTTAGATATCTAATTTTTGTAATATTACAATATCATAATTGTGCGAGATTTATTTAGATGTATTGTTTCCAGTTGTAGATATGGAACAGAGGAATTACATCAAGCCAGGACTTGAGGATGATTCATTACTTACACGGCAGGCCTGACATAGATCACAGTCCGTATGGGACGCTTAGGTAATTAAGAAATTTAGCAGTTGATCTGTCATTTGTATGTTTTGTATCGAAATAAAATTGCCACTAATGTTTAATGTAACATTTTACAGATATACCAAAATCAAGTTCTTGTATGTAGGCGAGGTGGATCGACGCTATAGATACCTGAACTTGATAACCGGATAATACCATATCTCAAAGCTTCAGGATTTTATGGAGTTTATTCAATGGGATTTTTGGCACTTGATTGGCATTTGATTACAGCTTTGGTCGAAAGGTGGAGACCCGAGACTTACACCTTCCATATGTCGGAAGGTGAGTGTACGATCACACTGCAGAATATCGCGGTTTTTACAGGACTTCCCATTGAAGGAGATGCAATTACTAGGCCCCACTACTATGGATTAAGGCACTCTTTGTGAGAATCTACTTGGTGATTGCCCACCCCAGTTGCGTGGTTCAGTGGTTTGATTAGCCTGGTTGAAAGAACGTTTTGGTGTAATTCCTGACGATGCCAATGAGGTTACCATACAACAGCATGCTAGGGCATTCATTCTACGGTTGCTTGGATGATGTATCTTTTCAGACAAATTAGGTGCTAGAGTTAGTTTGATTTTTCTTCCACTACTGGAGGACCTTGAGCATCCTACTAGATGCAGTTGGGGTTCAGCAGCACTTGCGTGGTTGTATAGGAAGCTATATAATGCGACCGATCCATCAGCGCACCAAATCAGTGGTGCCCCACATATATTGCAGATTTGTGTCTCCCCATCCATCAGAAACCGCAACCCTTTACCAAATGCACCTCTTAGTAGTCGGTATCTGATTTATTGCTTTTTCAGTTCTTGGGTCATAATTTTTTTCAATGCCTATAATATATTTAACTGTTCTTGTTTTTTGTTTATGTAGCTGGAGTCAAGCCCGACAAATAACAGAGGTCTCCACACATACTTTGCCATATCTGCGCTACCAATTTGATTGAATGGCATCCGCAGATGTAAATAATGATAGCAACCAACGAATTCAATATAATGTTAGTTAGTAAATTAATTCTTTTTGTAATTTGTTCGTTTAATTTGATGTGTTTAAATACGATAATAGATTACCTAGGATCCTTACACCGATCTCAGTCTCCAGACTCTACCAGATTACTGCTTGTAGGGACAACAAATTTAGAGGGTTCGTGTCCCACTCATCTGTTTCCACACCGTTGAGTGGCATTATCCAAATCGAGTACTTCGACAGTTTGGTATGCAGCAGCCAATACTTATTCATCCTTGTGATCCAAAAGCTTTTCATGATACTGATTTAAGGCAATATGGAAAGAATTGGGTCAATTTCCACAAACGATGGATTGATATATGGGACGATCGTCATAATTATATTATCCGTGGTATTCCTGCAACGAAGCCACTTCACTATCATTTAGAATATATGGAGTGGTACCGTAGACACACACGGAGATGGATTTCTTACAAGGGAGGCGCAATGGGTGCAGCGGTTCGTGAAACATTTTTAATTTACTTCATTAATTATTTTTTTAGTAACATAAATTATTGGCATTTGACAACTTCTGTTGACTTTGATTTCATGAATATGGTGATGGCATGGAACAAATCCTACAATTAAGTTCTGTTACATCACATGAGAATATGCAGGCTATAGCGAGGATAACTAGGGCAATGTTATTCCTGTACGATGAGGAGAGGTGGACTACAATGATGCAACCATCCCAACCAGCACCTAGTGCAGCATCCATTGGGCCGCACGAGGATGATCCACCTAAGACCATTCAGTCGACCTAGGGGACCACTCGAGCTTATCCAACTGATGATGCCGTCCCCTACCTCGTGGCCTATCATACACAGTCACAGTTTACGGTCCACAGTAGCACGACAGATTTCACTCCTGGGTTCAGCCGGTTTGGCAGCCAATTTTATGAGGGATTCGCTTTTGCCTCCCATGACAATTGACAGTCCCAAACTCCCGCTCAAAATATTTTCTCTACTCGAGAAGCGTTTGATGATTCTCAAAGTTTCTATGGACTTGATATGTCATCTGATTTCTCTCCTTTTTACCAAGGTCCTTCTATAGTAGGCTATGTACCGTCTCAGTATGGACTATTTTTCCTTTTTAATGATGTACCCACATCACAGCCACCCTTCCCATCACATGATATGCCCTCGTTATCTACACTTCCTACTCATCCGAAATCTCGTCCTCGTCCTCGTCCTCGTCCTCGTCTCGGTACAACACTAGACCTGTCGAGCGACGGAGACAACCCGGTTGCGGAACAGGAGGTCACATAGGAGGACAACATCATCATCAGTGATACTTTTGGGTTGTGAATTGTTATCTATTATTACACTGTTTATTTGCCGGATTTTTTTTTTTCAGTTCATGGATTGTTATCTACTATTGCACTTTCTTTTAATCTGGATATTTCATCTTTATGTATCTTACCAATTTATTTTATTCATTTTGCTTTTTATTTTTTTAGCAATTTTATCTATTATTTTATCTATATCTATTAATTATTCACATACTAAACAAATTAATTACATAAATATTAAATTATTTGTTTATTATATGTCTTAACAAATTTTAAATTAATTATTAATAATTACGTTATAAAAAGAAGGTTTAAAAATAAAAAAACATTATATTTATAAAGTTGTATAAATATAAACGTTATAAATAAACGTTATTAAAAAAACATAAAATGTGAGGCTACAAAAAGAAAAAGAAAGTAAAAAAATAAAAATTAAGGTGTGAACACAAAAAAAAAAATCTTGTGCGCCTGCCATAGAGGCGCATATGCCATAAACGGGTAATTTTAAAAAAAAAAATCACTTAAATTGGTAAAATTGTTTTTGAAACCCTATTTTTGAAAACCCCCCCCCGCGGGCGGCAGTGAAATCACCGGCTCTTCGCCAATTTGCAGTCTAATCCGGCCGTAACGTCCCTATCGAGAGCCGCTGCTGCCATTGCCGGCGGGTCCTGCAGTTTCCTCGCCGGGAATCCTTTTTCCAAGTCGAATAGGAAGTCCCGATTAAGTGCCGCCACGTCCGTTGTTGATTCTGGTGGCGATGAAACTTCCAGACTCTGCCTCTGAACCGAAATCAGGGCGTCCACGAACCATTGTTGTGCTGATATCACAAGCAAAATGACAAAAGGTCTTGCTCCTAATCCAAGTTAAGACGTCCTCAAAGAGCAAAACATCAATAGCCTTTACGACTGCGCATTTGAACCGAAATTGGGACCATGAAGAGCCTCAACCTCGTAGGCTTGGCCGAAGCTCGACACAGCCGATCGTACCCCAACATCAGGTGATCCAAATCCTCGTTGTTGGTGACGGAGATCATCCCATCGAGGTCCTCACCGAGGAGTTCGTACTTGAAGTAGGCCTCGGCAGCAGCGGCGCCACACAGTGACGAGAGCTTGGATATGAAGGAGAACTTGACCCCGCGCTCAACGACGAGGATCTTGGTCTCGCCGCCCACGTAGGTGAGCTGGTTGTCGTGGGAACGTGGTTGGATCTTGCCGCCGTAGCTGCACATGAGGGAGAGATGGCATCTCTCTCTAGGGTTTCTAGGTCAGCTTAAACCCATTAACAGCCCATTTATTAAAACTTGAACTAACTCATAAATGACCCAAATCATTGAATGTGTTATAAACGAGTTTTCAACCCATTTTGACACATTTAATAACAATGTTTAGCCCTCACAATTCCTCGTGAAACAATCTCTCGATCTCACAAAAAGAATTCACGGATACTACTACAAGATTCATTGACTTGAACACTAAAAGCTCATATTGAATACATTCATGAAGAAGACCCAACAGAGACCAACCATAAAAAAAAACCCGACTGGTTCGGTCGTGTATAGATATCTCCAACAAATGCAGAGATAAATTGCATGCATGAATAGGCAAGGCTGTTCGGTCATGTATACAACAGAGACCAACCACAAAAAACTTCAACCCATGAGCTTGTAATCCTTTCTCAATAGTCCTTTTCGCCCTCTGCTGTGTTGTCCCACAAGCACTCATACACACATTTTCACATCAAAATCAATATCAAATACTACCACCAATATCTAACACCATAAAGAGCGAACAGAAACTAGAAACTAAGGCTCTGCTTGTATACACGTAATATCTACAAATCATAGAACTGAATAGTTGCAATACAGAACCCATATAAACAGTGAAACTTAGCAATGCAGAAGAAGATGAATGGGAAGACTTCTTGGAAGAGCCAGTAAATGCAGACAGTTAGGTACCGTAAGCGCTCAGTGGCTCACTACTTGTGAAGTTGGTGGACGAAACATGCGACGATTCGGGCATTGAAGATGGAGGCACGATATATGTCGGGATGGGCAACTTTGGTGGGAGAATGGGTGGCGAAGCATCGAAGTTCAAACAGGTTATCGCTTTGCTTATGGGAGGCCGTTCCTTAGGGTCCGGATGAGCACACCAGAGGCCTACAATCATCAAGCACTCCATTTGTCTCGCATCAAAATTTACTCCTAACTTCGGATCTGCCGCATCGAATAGCTTCCCGATTCCATAGAGCTCCCAGACCCACTCCACCAGTTGGACTTGGCCTGGTGATGCTCTCAGCTCGATAGCTTTTCTTCCACAGGCTATTTCTAAGAGGACGACTCCGAAGCTGTAGACATCGGATTCCTTGCTTGCCTTGCCTGTATAGATACATTCGGGTGCCAAATATCCCATGGTCCCAGCCAATAGAGTGGTTTGCGACCCTTTGGCATGGTCGACTATCCGAGCCAGGCCAAAGTCGCCCAATTTAGCCTCGAATTGTGCATCGAGCAGGATATTGCTAGACTTTATATCCCTATGCACGACGCATTGTTTCAAATCCTCGTGCAAGTATTTCATCCCTAAGGCGATGCCTTGAGCGATATTGTACCTCTTTTCCCATGTGAGCGGCGCTTTGTCTTTGAACAAATGAGAGTCTAAGCTACCGTTAGACATGAACTCATACACGAGGAGGAAATTATTTCTCTCATGACACCAGCCGACGAGCTCCACTAAATTTTTATGCCTGAGATGTCTAATCGTCTTCACTTCACTGGCGTACTCCTTTACGCCTTGTTTGGAATCTGGAGTGATCTTCTTGATGGCGACATGGGAATTTACATCAGCGAGGCGGCCTTCATACACTCCTCCGAAACCCCCTTCCCCGAGCAACCGGGTATTGGCAAAGTTGTTAGTCGCGACAGCCAAGACCTTGTAGGAGTACTTCTTGGGTCCTTTCGACTGTTCAAATCCTTCATCAATCCCAGGAAGATCTTCTTCTGCACTTTGATCATTTCTGTTTCTCCTTAGTTTATAACCATACCAGCCAAATCCCGCAACAAGGATAAGAAACACCAAAGAGCTTAATCCTAAGATAGCCCCCCTCACCCAGGACTTACTCTTTTTCCCTGGTGTCATACCCCCCCTAGGTGGGTCGACGGTAGTCGCATTGGTTGTACCATTTACATTGTCAAGGATTCGTAGACTAGAGTTGAATTCCCACGAGAAAATACTATGAGCCTCAAACAATTGCCCCGTTGTTGCCGAGAAACCGAAAACCACCCATTCCGGCAAGTACTCTGTCAGGTTGATTGGCTGATAGTAAAGGCTGGCAGAATTTTCACCATTATCTCCAAAAAGAACACTCAAGCTCATTGCTCTAGAATCATATGTGACCTGAGCATGGAGTTTTTTACCGTGCAATATGCTGTAATCCATCCATGAGACGCAAGTTTCATTGACAGAAGTCAGGCTGTTTACGTCGATACCAACATGATCACATGGCGGATCCCACGCATTTGTGGAAGGGTCATAGAAAGTATCAAACTCTACCGCAACAAATGCAGTACTAGAGTTGGTAGAGTTTGGATTCGAACTTGTGAGGCCTAGCAAGCGTCCTTCTGAGTGTTCAGGGATCTGCGATCCATTGGGAGCGAGAAAGAAAACCAATCCATCAGCATGGGAGAGGTTCATATCGGAATTGATAGCGAAAGTAAATTCGCTGACAAAATTTGCCACATTCCCTGTTGAACTATCCCACAGGTGCATGGGTTGATGATATATTGCTCGGCCAACTAGGTATGTGGTTCCCTCCTGTGGCGCAGCTAGAGTGAGTTGGATGATGGAGTTCAGTATGGAGGCATTGCCCTGAAAGGTTATTTTCTGAACATTCGATTGAAAAGACGGGAAATTGAAAGAAATGTTGTCGAAGGATTCGGGATTGGCAGATGGAATGCTTAATGAAAGGATGAAGAATGTTTGTGCTAGAGCCTCTTTCATCCGACGCATTCTCACTGAGGCGTGTTCCAAAGATTCAAAGGCTCGTCTGGTTCTTTCACTAGCTTCTGTTCATGCAGAGAGCACCTGCAGCTGCAGAAGTCTGAAAATTTGAGTCATTCATGAGCAATTATACAGAAATACAAAAGATAAATGCACAATCTCAGTGATGGAAGCGCTAGTAGAAAGAAAATGTTTGAGGATGGTCAGCAGACATTTCTGAAATCATTCCATGCCCTGAAAAGGAATTGGAAGAAGTATAAATGGATGCTATAGTATTTTATCACTGTTGTTATCAATAACATTCATCTACTCAATAACAAAGCAGCTGATAGATAATTTGACAGTGATGGGAGTGATGGAAGAGGAGGTGCATTAGGAAACAATGAAGAGTATGATCATCATTGACAAACCTAGAAAGTTTCGGCTGCCAAGATGTACATCCATCGTACAATATTCCATCGCAAAGCATTATGTTTTTCGTTCCTCGAAGTATTAGATCGAGCGAGTGACTCTGACTCAATCGGTCACATGAGTTCTGCCAATCATGTAGTGCAGTAGCTGTGATCCCATAGAAGCCTAGTTATTCTACTGAATTGATAGACTTGTGAGAAACTTCTTGTGGGGTTGGATTGAAAATGAACATGGCGCATCAACTGAAAAACAGATGTGGCTTAGACCTTAAGAAATCAAAGTTTTGTATAGCTCTGGTTGATCTTAATCAAAATGGCAAATCATCGAACAACCTGCGAAAACTTGGTGTCAGTTTGGTTAACACCACCACGTCGCTCTCTCAAACCAAACTGTTAGTCTCTCTCTGTTTTGCCTTCGCTTCAACCTGTAGGGCCTTTCTGAAATCTATAGATGCACATCAGGTTCTTTCAAAACCGTAGTTCCTCCGCCACATCACGTGAACGGCCTTGACCCTAGCAACTACATACGATTTCTTTAGCTATGCGACGGTAGCCTCAAACAGTCACGACTTATATCGGTTCTTGAAACGTCCTTGGGAAGGATGATTTGAGACTATATTGGATTAACGCATCTAGTGTGGAAGCTGAATTGTGGGGACTTCGTGATGGACTCAAACTAGCTTAGAGCAGCTAAATTAGAGATAGAGTTGCACAGTGCATCGCAAATGACGATACTGATTGACATCAACATATAGTGCTTGTTTAGGAGTACATGTCAGTCGGCGTTCGTTACATAACTAACATGTGATAAACCGAGGCCATCGACATGATTATCAAGAAATATAGATATGGACTACGAGGCTGCTACTCCTAACACAATATCCTGTTAGGTAAGCATTCGCCGATAACCATGGTCTACGGACCATGTGAACTCATATTATCCAAACCATTAATTATATGGATCTCACTATGGAGCCCACATGATCAACGGTCCAGATGTGCTTGATCTACATGGTCCATGCACCATATACTGTTCTCTCCTTAGCCAGAGAATATGCTATCTAGGATCCGATTTAGCAACATATGAGCATATCTTCCTCACGCTAGTGTTTGTAAGTATCTCTGTTTATCCTTCTTTTATGCAACTTCCCTTTCAAACAAATGCAGCAAAATAACCATCTTCTTGCTTAGTGATGCCCCACAGCCAAAGAAGACAGAGACTTGTCTACAGTAAGTCAACTAGAAGTCAGTCTCCTAAGGATGAAGAACACTGTTTTTGAACATCTTTAATCACTTTTCAGTATTTTTTTTGTTTTTCGGTTTCTTTTTTTCCTTTTTATAAGGTTAGAATCATCGTACGAAGTCGCTCCCCACTTGCATGGACACGTCAAAGAGAAACTTACCAGCTTGTCTCATAGGACCAATTGAAACTATATGTCTCTCGAAAAAAAAAAAATTCCCATCTAAAATTACCCTTCTTTGCTTAAAAAAAAAAAAACTTTCGATGAACTCCAACTATGCTTCGTCAACTGATAACCATTTAATCCTTTTCGTCGAATATTTCGAGCAAAATATGCCTCTTATATTTTCACTTGGTAACACAGGGAACTCCACAGGTCTAGAATCCCATCTACGGAGATCTGAACCTGTCCCTGACCCTCTCCGCCTTTTCTAGGGCCGCCATAAAAGCCGGTGCATAACAGCAAGACGAATACCGCACTTGTATAGCAGCAACTGTTAATGGCTACTTGTTCATGCAAAAGAACAATATGATACTGGTAGTGGGTACTTGTTAACACTTAAATGCTACAAAAAGATTCACTAAAACATTGTTCAAAGTCAAACACATAAGTTGATAAATCTACTTAAAATATACATAATTTAGCAGAACATCCTTTCACAAACCAACAAAAGTACCGTAGACGCTAGGCACTCATGCAGAGAGAGAGAGAACCTGGATCTTGAATCAAAGTTGAGGTACAACCAGTCAGAAGAAGAAGAAGACAGAGAGGGATGAAGCGCCGACAGTGAAGAGAATGTCAGTGTTTTCTCAATTATATTGGACAAAATAGTGTGAAAAAGAACAGCCGGCCTCCAAGTCAAGGTCGTGCTTTGGAAAATAGTTGGCCTGTGTAGGACCAAGCGACTCCATCCTCGTGTGCCCCTTTTCAAATCCTCCAATGCAAAACTAAAGAAGAACCCACCAATCAAGCAAGCCATAGTCAGCATAATTGAAGATCTACGAGGGGCATTGGAGCAAAATATTGGGTAGATTAGTCCATTCAATTATCGCCACGTGTCCAAATGGGGCCCACTTTTCAGGTTTTTTTTTTAATGCTCTGTTCTCCGTGACCCTCTCCCTCTTTCCTCCGTTACTCTCGTCTCTCTGTAGTCTGTGCATCAGTCACCGTCACCATGCTTATCTTTCCATGAAAAATACAATGGCTTTTGGGGACTTTGTTATCATCATGCTTCAAAAGTCATTCTCCAATAAATACATTCCAATAAATACATTACAAGAACAAATGTAGCCTTCTTTTCTTCATTCATTATCATCCGCGTGCTAGCATTTAATGAGGTCCCTCTTTTCTTCCTTTTTTATTTTCATGGAGTATTGTCAAAACGACAATCAATTTTATGAATAATTTAACGTAGTAATGGGTTTTGTGTTTCATAAAAAAAAGAACTTGTGGGTTTTTAGTTTGATGTACGATGGGATCTATATTTCGGTGAGTAGAATACCAGCTTAAGTTCTTTGATTTCGTTTTCTGCTTGTGTTCTGGGATGTTTTCGCGTTCTATAGATGCTTCCGAATGATTTTTGGAGGTGTACGAAGTTGCAAAGACAAAAATTGAATACTTATTATAATGCCTGGATTCAAAACTTAAGCAAAAGGCTCAGTTAATAAACTCAGTTTAGAGGAAGCAAAAATGGTGATTGCTTGAAGGAGGAAGAAGGAAGAGCGTGGAAAGAGAGAGCGTAACAGGGAATAGAGCAAAGGAAGAGAGAGAGAGAGTAACAGAGAAGAGAGCATTTAAAAAATCCTGAAAAGTGGGCCCCATTTGGAATGGGACTAATCTATGGCTGACTTGGAAAATCTAATCTACCCAATATTTTCTTGGGGGCATTGAGGTATGCATGATATTTTCAATTAACCTGTTTGTTTGGAACTTAAAATGATTAATACCACGAAAAATCCTAAACTGGTACACCTGTGACAAATTTACTCCGAACTAATTTTTGGACCACAAAAAACTCCAAACTAGTACACATGTGATAAATTTATCCTCTATTAGATTCCATTAAATTTTACCGTTAAATTGCTGAGTTAGATGACACGTGGCAGTTGATGGATTTATCAGTTTGGGATTTTTACTCTCCATTTATCATAGGTGTACAAATTTGGAGTTTTTCGTAGTATTAACTCAATTTTACCGAAACTAACAGAGGGAAAATTTGTCATATGTCTACAGTGTACCAGTTTGGGGGTTTTTTGTGGTCAAAAAGTTAGTTTGAGTTAAATTTGCTGCATGTGCATCAGTTTGAGATTTTTGATGGTCAAAAAATTAATTTGAAGTAAATTTATCACAGATATACTAGTTTGGGGTCTTTCATGGCATGAACCCTAAATAAAAATGAAAGGTACTTTTTCCCTCGTTAAAGTATGAAATATTTTTTTAATTTTCGAAATAATATATATTGACATGTTAACATATGAGAGTTCAGGAGATTTGGATTTATAAAAAGATAAAAGTGCCTGAGTTACGAGATTTAGATTAAGCAAAAAGTAAAATATTAAAAGCCAATTAAAATACGTTATAGCAACTAAGTGTTGGCAAAGAGAATAGAAATCGGCCCCCAAAGTGACCTGCAGTGCCAAAAAAATCTCTGTGCTTCCTTTACAATGAAACCTTTAATGGCAAAGTTTGTGTTTTCGTGGCGAAAATTCATCTTTGGGGATGAAAATGCAAATTCCGTTGCTACAGCTTGAGCATCTCAAGATGAAAAACTTGTCCATCACTACACTCGACTTGTGCCGACAGAATTCTAGTTCTGGAACCCAAAAGATGTTGAGCAATCGAAAGATTCATCACGAAGAAGAATTTCAAGCGACAAAATCACAAACTTTGTCCCTAAAGGTCCTCCCTTTAGCGGCGCCTGGTTTGTTGCCAAGCCTCACCGTGAAGAACACTTGTTGCTCTTCTGATAGAAGGCCTGAGCTCATAATCTGGATGAGCACACCAAAGCCCTAGAATTCTCAAGCATTGAGCTTGTTTCTCATCAAACTCTTCTCCTAGTCTTGGATTTAATGCTTCCAAAATGCTTCCTGTTCCATAATGCTCCCGAAAAGCACTCCACACGCCGTGCTTGGTCCAGTACCGGCCTCGAGTCGAAGACTTCTCTTCCGAACACTATCTCCTGAAGGACACTCCACACGCCGCTGCGCTTGGTCCATTGCCATACCGTTGCCGGTCCATTACGATACGGTAACTCTCGTGTCTCGACAGCCGTCCTCCGGCTGCCGCTCGCCGACAGCTAGTCTCCCTGTCTCTCACGTCCCTGCCGTTGATCGCCATCCGTCTGTCGCCAGTCACCGTCCACCAGCCGCAAGCCGGAGGTCTCCGATCGCCATCCGCCAGTCATTGGTCTTCGGTCGTCTCCTCGTGTGTATGCCACTGGCGGCTGTTCACTGGTTGCCGGCCGTCGATCAATGTCCGCCCGTCGCCGTATGCTACAACTGTAGAAAATTTATGTTGTTATCAAATGAATTTTCTTTTCGAGAACAGAAGTTTTGTGTCATTATCAAACGCGTGTCTATGCTCAGAAACTCGTCTAGGGAATAGAAATAGAAAAATATATTTCTTATCGAAAATATGGCCCGAAAAGATAATAGTTGTCATTCGCGCCCTAATAAATCTAAGATTGAGGTCCTCAAACCTTGATATGAGGTCAACGAAATCATATTCATGGAAGACTCAGAGCTATAATCTAATTGAAGTGGTCAAATTGTTTTTTTTTTTTTTAATTCGGTGTCAAGCTCATTACTTATGACTAGATCTAATGAACGGGTGGACAGGCTCGTTCGCTAGACCGAAGCAAGTTTGGGTGGGCCTAAGAAAGCTCGGACAGTGATCTCCAACAGGCACACCTACTGCAATTTAATTTTCCCATAATATTGTGGGGCCCGAGGACACTACGACCCAGGCCACACCTACGGCACTAATTGCAATTTAATTTTCTTTTTTGGAAAATTCTAAATAAGGATCCCAAGTGCCCTCATTTTTTCAAATAAAGGCCTGAAGTGAATCTTGATTCAAAAAAGGGCCTGAAGTACCCTCGTTGTGTCAAAGAAGGCCATGAAGTGACTATATTAGTCTCAAAAAAAGGCTTGAGTCACTTTAGTTAGGGACATTTTGGTAATTTACTATTTTATTTTTCATTTTTCTATTTTTTAAGAGATTTTGAAAAAAAAAACAAAAAGTAAAAAAAAAAATAAAGAAACACAGGTGGGAGGACTGACCTCCCGCCTGTGGTCGCCGCCCCACCACTAATGGGGCGGCGACTCCGGCCGTCGGGGTCGCTAGCCCTCGCTTGAGCCGGGAGAGGGTCTGTGGCCCTCGCCCAGGTCCGGCTGAGGGCCGCTGTCCTCGGGGTCGGCCGGGACCAGGGTAGACAACGCCCTCCCACCCACCCTGGCCTCAACAGACACCGACGGCTACGGCCCTCGGCCGGACTTGGGCGAGGGCTGCCGACCCTCACCCAGATCTGAGAGAGGGTCGCGGCCCTCTCCCGGCTTAGGTGAGGGCCTGCTGGGCCTTGCCTCTAGTCGGCGGGGTCGCCGGTGACCCCGACGGCCACTTCCTCCCACTTGTGTGTTTCCTTTTTCTTTTGACTTTTTGGTTTTTAATTTAATTTAACAAAAAATTAGATTAAATTTATATTTTGACAAAAATGCCCTTGATCGGCAGGAAAATTTGGTCGCCCGACGAGGTCAGACCCTTATTTGAAACAATCAAAGCCACTTTAGGCACTTTTTTGAAACAATGATGGCACTTCATGCCTTTATTGAAAAAAATTGATCACTTGAGGCCTTTTTTTTTTTTTAATTTTCCCCTTTTTTTATTTTTTTATTTTCTTTTTTCCCTTGCAGGCTGACTTTTAGGGTCAAATTACGGAAGTTCCCACGACAAGAAGTTTCTATTTTATCATAAGAACTCTTTTTTAAATTCTCTATTTTTACAAAAAAAAATCCTAGAAATGATAATTTACAATTTATATAAAAATATATATTTAATATATAACGTATCTCTAACATGTCGAAATTTTCTATTTTTGAGAAATGATGTGTCGGCGTATCGTGTCGTGTCGTGTCGTGTTGCGTTACGTGTTAGTGTCGGTGCTACTTAGGGGTGGGCCAAATCGAAAAGGGAAATGCTTACCCAATTCCAGCTTGGGAAGAATCTCAACAAAAAAAAATCTCAGATATTGGAAAAAAAAAATCCAAAAAAGAACAACAAGAAAAAAAAATAACTATTAAATTGAAAAACTCAAATATTTTCTAGTGTACTCGTGATTTCCCTATTATACATACCATGAAGGTCAAATTAGTAACCCACAAATGTTTTTTAAGGATTTCAAAGAATTACCGAACAAGTGAAGATTCATAAACTGCAATTAGTCTCTTTCTGTTGAACTCAGACAGACTAAACATCTATCTAGTTAAGTAATTCTGAATGGAAATTTGGCCAAGCATGGTGAAAAAGTAGGGTTGAACAAAAACAACAGTGAGGAAAAAAAATGTAATCTAAAAATTTGTAATGTACTTTGGATTCTTAGATATTAGCAAGACGTGAGATGATCATTATTTTGATTTTGGAGTTAACTGGATTGCTATGCGTCGAGCTGTATTCATCCATACTTTAAGTTGTGTAAATTATGTGACTATGTACTAGAGGTGGCAAAATGAGTCAAGAACCCATATATTAACTCGCATTTAAGAGTGTGGGTCATGAGTGGATTGCTTAACAAACTTAAGTGGATCATAAATGAGTCACTTAACAACTTAGTTGATCTTTTAAATGGGTCCTAAATAGGTTACTTTACTATGTTAAGTGAGTCATAAAAAGATTTTCTGATACTTTTTTTTCCCTTTTTTTTTTTTATATTTTTTCTTTCTTTCTTTTATATTTTTTTCCAGACAGTTCGGCGAGGGTTGCTAGCCAAGGGTGTCAATGTTTCTGTTCAGTTTGATTTTTCAAGAAAACCTAACCGAACTGAACCATTAGGGTGTAAGCTTGAACCGAACCAAATCTCGTTCTGAACGAAATATGAATTGAACTAAAAATCCATTATGAATTGAACTAAAAATCCATTTCGGTACGGCTTACTTCGGTTTTCGATTTTCCTTTTACCGATTTTTACTTTTATTTTTCCTTCTTCTTCTTCTTTTCCTTTTTTGGTTCAGAACCCAGAATTGTGGCCCAATCGGAGATTTCGCTCGGAAACTGAACTAGAGCAATAACGTCGGGGCGACCGCCATTGGAGCAGAGCTCAGAGAAACAGTCAAACCCGTCAGTTTTTCCTCCCCCTTTAACCATGTCCCAGGTTCCCTCTTTCTTCCACGATCATTCATGGGGATAGATGACCACCCAACGACCCCATCTTTAACTCCTCCATTGACTATCGATAGTCTCTGTGTCTCTGCATCAAACACTTCGCTCTCAGAGTCAAGAATTCGCTCAATTTGCTCTGTTTCTCGACTTCGACCTCTTTGATCAAGCTTTGCCTCCCATCATTTTGCCTAGAAGAAGAAGAGGGTAGGGAGGGATTAGTTCGGCTCCGGCCGACCCAGTCGAACATGACCCTCCACCGAGCAAAGCTCAGCGTCCCAATCGCCATCTTCGTCATCATCGCCAGCGTTGCTGTCCCAACACCTCAAGCAAGAGCTCAGAACTCGACTTCCCTCTGCGAGCTGACATGCGGGACCGGTCACTAGGCGAGAGCGGGGACCCTCGCCCGCGGCTAAAATAGAAAAAACAGATTTTATTTTTTTTTATTTTTTTTTTTACTTTTTGTAAAACTTATAAAAATTGTCGACAATATTTTGGCAATATAAATTTTTATAATAGCTTATAAGTTTTGCTAATTTAGATTGAATATGGAAATGCTTTACAATATGGGTTGGGTCGGGTATGGGTCAAAAAATTTGCATTAGAATAAATGGGTTATAAATAGGTTAATTTGGGTTGGACCACTTATAACCTCACCCAAACCCGATCCAACCCACCCGTTTAACAGGTCTACTCTGTTCCTAAAGCAGATAGTCTTAAGCAACATAGGAAATAATAGTGGAAAAGTTCGAAGTGAATAAGTTTGATTTGGACATCTATTAGTTTTAAGTGGGGGCAAGACACCACAGCCAACAAATTTGAGGAGTGAATGGAAATTCTTTTAGATATTTTTTCTTAATTAAGTTTGTGCTCTATGGCTGAAATAAGAATTAAGTGTGCCATCTTTTTTATGCGGTCTTATTCAGTATAAGAGTTATCAGAACTAGAAAACAAATTTTAAGTGTCAGATGAAATTAGTAAATGGAAAACAATAGTAATCGAGGACCACCTATAGGTGGCGGAACGAGAACTTGGAAAATTATCCAAAAAATCATAAACCTATTGTACGGGACCAAGCCTAAACCTTCAATTATGCCAATTTAGTCCTAAATCTTTTCACGATTTGCCTATTTAGTATAGACATTTCACTTGTTTCAATTTTTAGTCCAAAACCTTTTGACATTTTTCCAATTTAGTCCTAAGCTATTGAAGTTGGCAGAAAGGACTACACTAACAAATTATCAAAAGGTTTTTGACTAAATCGGTAAATTTTGACTAAATTGACACACTTGAAAGATTTAGGACTAAATTGGCAAATTATCAAAATGTTTAGGACTACATTGTCACAATTGAAAGGATTATGACTGAATTGGATGCCGTACATTAGGTTTAAGACTTTTTGGATAACTATCCCAACTTCTTCGTGCTAGGCTTCCCTTTATTTTTGTGTATAGAGAAACCGGTGTAGCCAGTTTTCCGGTTTCTCTTGCAATTGTTGGCGGCGGTGAACGCACCGTCACTCGACACCCTGTACCGGCTCCGCCACCTTCTCATTATTCTATTCAACCCATACATTAATTTTCTCTTTGTAAAAGCGTGGGTTCCAAGCGAAGCATTTGTATATAGTCGGACCTCAAAATTTTCTGCATTTTTCTAAGTCCTCAAACCTGGTGACCAAGTACTTGACTGGATATATAAAAATAGTCTCTCAAACTCTCTCCTTCCATTTCTCTCTATCTCTCTGTCTATCTCTCTCGATGGCGCCCAAGACAAAGAAGCACCACCACCACCGCCACGGCCAAAAGAAGAGCCAAAATCAGAGAGAGGAGACCGCCACGTCTGGCTCTTGGCCCGACCTTCCGCGGCCACTTCTCAACACGATCCGTAGCCACCCACTCCTCACGCACAACCTGACTTTTGGCGTGACAACCAAGTCATGGCGATCAAAGCCAGCCCCATGTTCCCCGTCAAATCAGCTTCAACTCCTAGACACGACCCACGAGACCCACTTCACACGTTTCAGCGTCGCATTCCCTCACATGTGGCTGGGCCACTGGAGGTACTACAGGAGGGAGCTGAACTACTGGCATCCATGGACTTGCCTCGTGGGGTACACGCACGACGTCGTCCTCGCCCGAGGCGGGCCTACCCCTCCTTCCCAGGTCTATCTCTGGAATCCGGTCCAGTCCGGGTACTCGTGTCTCCCGCCTTGGGATTGCCAAGTTCCTTTCAAGCGCGCCGTTGTGAGTTCGCCCCACGCCGGCTGTAGCGCGTGCCTTGGCCACATCCTGATGGTCGTGACGGGCATGAGCCGCCCGGCTTTCGTGTTCTGTGATCTTTCCAGGAGGCAGCCAGGTGACCTCAAGTGGGTTAAGTATGATTGCAATGTTGAGGACCCGAATTGTGGGAACAGTTCGGAGCGTCGTATGGAGTTCACCAATGCCGTCAGTGCGAATGGCAAGTTCTATGCCCTGAGTTCGCAGGGGACGCTCGCGGTCATAGAGTATGCGGATTCGGGCACCGAGATCGTTGCCCTGTGTCCAAGCAGGGCGGTTCCTAATGCCCCGTGGAGGAGCTTCAGGGAGTGTTTGCTCGAGATCGAGGGCGAAGTTTTGCTGGTTCTTCTCGTGTCCAGGAGGACCGCGAAAGTTGTGGATGATGTCGAAGTTCTGAGGCTTGGCGTCGATAACCGGTCGTGGACCAAAGCTAGTAATATCGGTGATCGAGCACTTTTCATGGGGGCTAATTGCTGTCTCCATGTCTTGGTGAGTGAAGAGGGGTGGAGCAGGAGAAACTGCATCTACTTCGTGCAGAAAGAAGAGGAGGATAATGTTTGGTGGGTGTTTGACATGGATAGAAGTCGCATTTCCCGGTGTTGGAATGAAGCAGATTGCCCAGTTGGGCTGATCTGAACTTGATCGGAGGTAGTGAAATTTGTTTAGCTAACTGTCGCCTGGAAATAAATTAGGCTCCGTTGTTCTTGCGAAAAATAAATGACTCGACAAATTTTCCTAAAAATCAGCTCTTTATCACTTACGATAACGAGTGAACGAGAAATACTATGTCATTCAGGTGAAAACATTTCTCATTTACATTCTACTTCTGCATCAGTACCAGTTATTGGCCAATTCATAACTAGACCTTGGAACTGCTTCTCCCCGAAACTTTTCATGTAAATTTGATTGAATTCGACTTGCATAATGTCGAGTGCTGGTCAGGAACCATGAACAGAACACCGAACCGGCTGATTCCTAGGTACTAGGTAGACGTTGAACTGGTTGTCCCCCTAAAGAGCAAAAAGAAACTAGCAATTAAAGATCTGCTTGTAGACACGTAATACTTACAGATCATAGGACACAAAGTTGCTATACAGAACCCATGAAAAAAGTGAAACTTACTCTGCTTTCCAAAGAAATGCAGAAGAAGTTGAACTGGAAGATTTCTAGGAAGAGCGTGTAAATGCAGACAGTTCAGTACTGTAATCGCTCCGTGGTTCACTACTTTTGAAGCTGGCCGACGACAAGTGTGGCAATTCGGGCATCGAAAATGGCGGCACGATATATGTCGGGATGGGCAACTTTGGTGGGAGAATGGGCGGTGAAGCGTCGAAGTTCAAAAAGGCTATCGCTTTGCTTATGGGAGGCCGCTCCTTAGGGTCTGGATGAGCGCACCAGAGGCCGACAGTCATCATGCACTCCATTTGTCTCGTGTCGAAATCTTCCCCTAACTTTGGATCCGCCGCATTTAATAGCTTTCCAACTCCATAGAGCTCCCAGACACACTCCACAAGTTGGAGTTGGTCTTCTGATGCTCTCAGCTCGACAGCTTTTCTTCCACACGCTATTTCTAGGAGGACGACTCCGAAGCTGTAGACATCGGATTCCTTGCTTGCCTTGCCTGTATAGATACATTCGGGTGCCAAATATCCCATGGTCCCAGCCAATAGAGTGGTTTGCGACCCTTTGGCATGGTCGACTATCCGAGCCAGGCCAAAGTCGCCCAATTTAGCCTCGAATTGTGCATCGAGCAGGATATTGCTAGACTTTATATCCCTGTGCACGACGCATTGTTTCAAATCCTCGTGCAAGTATTTCAGCCCAAAGGCGATGCCTTGAGCGATAGTGTACCTCCTTTCCCATGTCAGCAGTACTTCATCTTTGAATAGATGAGAGTCTAAGCTACCGTTGGACATGTACTCGTACACGAGGAGGAACTTGTTTCTCTCATGACACCAGCCGACGAGCTCCACTAAATTCTTATGCTTGAGATGTCTAATGGTCTTTACTTCAGTGGCGTACTCCTTTACGCCTTGTTTGGAATCTGGAGTGATCTTCTTGATGGCGACACGGGAATTTGCATCAGCGAGGCGGCCTTCATACACTCCTCCGAAACCCCCTTCCCCGAGCAACCGTGTATTGGAGAAGTTGTTACTCGCGACGGCCAAGACCTTGTAGGAGTACTTCTTGGGTCCCTTCGACTGTTCAAATCCTTCATCAATCCCACGGAAATCTTCTTCTTCTCCACTATGACCGTTTCTATTTCTCTTTAGCTTATAATAATACCAGCCAAATCCTGCAACAAGGACAAGCACCACCAAAGAGCTTAAGCCTGTGGCTATGATAGCCAACCTTGACCACAACTTGCTCTTTTTTTCTCGAGTCATACTGCCCGTGGACGTGTCGAGGATTTGTAGACCAGAGTTGAATTCCCATGAGAAAATCGTATGAGCCTCAAGAAACTGCCCTGTCGTTGCCGAGAAACCGAAAGCCACCCATTCCGGCAAGTACTCTGTCAGGTTGACTGGCTCATAGTAAAGGCTGGTAGAATTTTCACCATTATCTCCAAAAAGAACGCTCAAGCTCATTGCTCTAGAATCGTATGTGACCTGAGCATGGAGTTTTTTGCCATGGAATATGCTGTCATCCATCCATGAGACACAAGTTTCATTGACAGAAGCCAGGCTGTTTACGTCGATACCAACATGATCACATGGCGGATCCCATGCATTTGTGGAATAGTCATAGGAAGTATCAAACTCTACCGCAACAAATGCAGTACTAGGGTTGGTAGAGTTTGGATTCGAACTTGTGAGGCCTAGAAAGGGTCCTTCCGAGGGTTGAGGGATCTGCGATCCATTGGCAGCGAGGAAGAAAACCATTCCCTCAGCGCGGGAGTAGTTCCTATGGGAGTCGATAGCGAAAGTAAACTTGCTGACAAAATCTGCCATATGCCCAGTTGAACTATCCCACAGGTGCATGGGTTGATGATACGTTGCTCGGCCAACTGCGTCCGTGGGGCACTCCAATGGCTCACCTAGAGTGAGTTGGATATGGGAGTTCAAGACGGAGGCATTGCCCTGAAAAGTTATTCTCTGATCGTTCAATTGAAAAGACGAGAAATTGAAAGAAATGTTGTTGAAGGATTCGGAATTGGCAGATGGAATGCTTAATGAAAGGACGAAGATTGTTTGTGCTAGAGCCTGTTTCGCCAGACGCAAGCTCACTGAGCCGTGAGCTATCATTGTTCCGAAGATTCAGCGGCTTGTTTGTGTTGTTTCACTAGCTTCTGTTCACCGTGGAGAGCACCTGCGGCTGCCGAAGTCCGAAAATTTGAGTCATTGATGCACAATTAAACAGAAATGCAAACGTTAAATATGCAATCTCCGTGATGGAAGCTCTAGTAGAAACAAAATGTTTGAGGATGGACAACAGACATTTCGAATCATTCCATGCCCTGAAATGGAATTGGAAGAAGTCTGACATGGATGTTATACTAATTTTTTTTTTGGTAAGGTAAGGATGTTATACTATTTTATCTCTGTTGTTATCAACAACATTCATCTAGTTAAATGACATAGACAAATCACTTCAAGCGAGTTTGAGTCCGAGAAACAAACTTAAAAGAAACCTATATGGTTTCCCGGCCGAGAAACAAACTTCAAGTTAGGCAAGCATCTACACGGCCGAGAAACAAACTAAAGCTACGGCGCTAGGCAAGCATTCGCCGAGAAGTTACATGGGGATCAAATCTTCTGAATCATTACTTATGCGGATCTCATTATGGGGCCGTCGTGATTAAAAAACGGTCCGGATGTGCGTGATCTACATGATCCACGCACCATATGATACTCTCTCCTTAGCCAGAGATTGTGCTGTCTATGATCCAATTTGGCAACATACGAGAATGTCTTCCTCACGCTATTGTTTGTAAATAACTCTGTTTCTGCTAGTGTTTGTAAACAACTCTGTCTATCCTGCTTTTGTGCAACTTCCTTTGAGGCGCATGCAGGAAAATACAAAAAATTCTTGCTAAGTACTACCCCACAGCCAAGAAGAAAGAGACATTTCTATAGTAAGTCAATTAAGAGTCAGTCTACTAAGTTAGGATTGAGACCCCATGTCTATAGTCAGTCAATTAAGACCCCATGTCCTGAGGTCCAAAATCCACATTGACTTGGAAAAGAAACTTTACTAATTTGAATCATGGTATTAAGTCGCTTCCCCCTTCAAAATGAACTCATCAACGAGAAACTTCCCGGTGACTAACAACTGCTTTCTAACTGTCTCAGAGGACCAGTTGAACCCAAAAATCTTGCGATGAACTCCAAATTAGGCTTCGTCAACCTATAACCATTTAATCATTTTTGGCGAATATTTCTAGCAATATAATCCTCCTTTCTTTTTCATTCTTGGTAAGACGGGGAAACTCCACAAGTCCAGGATCCCCATCTACCGAGATTTGAACCCATCCCCGACTCTCCCCGCCTATTCTAGTGCCGCCATAAAAGCCGGTGTATAATACCAAGACGAATGCCGCACTAATGTATAGAAGCAACTGCTAATGACTACTTGTTTATGCAAAAGAAAAATAACAACAGAACGGTCAATGGCTTCTTGTTAACGCTTAAATGATCCAATAAGCTAAACTAAATATGGACAAACAAAGCAAAAATACCATGAACGCTACACACGCGCAGAGAGAGAGGGAACCTGGATCTTCGAATGAGGGTTGAGGTGGAGCTGCAAAGCCAGTCAGAATCAGAATCAGAAGAAGAAGAAGAAGAGAGCGAGATGAACGTCCAGCAGTGAAGAGAATGTCTGTCCTTCCCCATTGCTTTTGTAGGGAAAAAAGCAGATTGTTTGCGTAAATTAAGGTGGGAAAAATTACAGCCCGAGTCCAGTCCAAGTCAAAAAAATCCATGCTTTGGGAAATGGTTGACCTGTGCGGGACCAAGCGACATTCTAAAGAAGAATCCACCAATCAAACAAGCCTCATGATAGCTTTTGTGCGTGGAGCTTGGATAAAAAGTAAGGCTTGTTATTTGGTTTTGAAGAAAACAAATAAGTCGGCTGAAGTTTTGGACAAGCCGAGGGAATAGTTGTCGCGACCTAAAAAAAATCAATCAGATTTTAGGCTAATGGATTATCAGGCTAATTAGAAACTAACCTAATACGGACTCTCCCAAGCCCTACCAAATCGCAACTTAGGTTTCATTAAGATGATTTTAGATTTGGAGTCGCCACTAATCATTTTTGGTAGGTTGATTAGGAACCTAAATAGAGTAGCGGGAGAACCACTTTATTTCTACGAACCAGAGATTTTAAGTTCGGGGACTTGATTACACTAGTTAATTAAAACTAATGCCCTTTCGGTACCTTTAATTCCATGAAAGTCCTAAGTCGGTGACTCAAATTTGATTGAATTCATCTTAAAGTTCAAATGAAGTGTTCTTTTATGTTTTCATTTACTTAAAATGAAATGCAAATGCATGAATTACACTAAATGCGAAAACGCCAAGGCAAAGCATGCAAGATATGTCTGAATTCAATTTAATTAAAACAATCAAAGTGACTCATGAATGCAATATTCAAGACAACATGCAAGCAATCCAAATAGACGTGCAAAACTGACATGACAAAATAAAATGACATGGACACGCAACATATGAGATATGCGAAGATATGCATGATGTAATATGTGATTTTTAAATCATGGAAGGACATAACTTATGATATTCGAAAGTATGCAACATGGATATGCAAGACTAATTTCGGAAAAAAAATGGAAGGAGGAATTAGATGATACTCGAAAATATTTGATATGCATTGGAGATAATGCAAATCATGCAAGCAAGATATTCGAGATATGCGTGAAGTTCCGAAAAAAATGGAATGCAAGAAGTGATATTTGGAAAAAAAAAAATCATGATGTGAATATGCAAGATATCAATGAGATTTCTTTTAGGAATTAAAATATACAATGTGACACAAGATAAACATGAATATGCAAATGATATCTTTTGAAAATATGGGATGCAAGATATGGTACTCGAAAATATGGAAAGATATGCAGGATATGCAGACAAGAATATTCGAACCATGCATGAAGATGTGCCGACTTTTCTTGAGACTTTTTAGATTTTTAGATGCAATCTTCGGTCACATTTGGAATATCCTCGATTTAATCCTATTAACTACCATTTTTAGAATAGACTTAATCAGATGAAGTTTCTAGGAAACTTTATCTTCCTAAAGATTTAACTGGATATAATTTCTAAGAAACCATATCTTTCTAAATTTTTTAGGAACTTCAAGTCTATTAGAAAACTCATATCAGATAGAATATCCAATCAGACAAGATATTTCAAGATAGCAATTAAACCAATCAAGGCAAATCAAACACCATCTTCTTATAATTTTCAAAAAAGAGAGAGGAAGGAAACTAAATCCAAAATCGGCTTTTGAAAGATAGCGAACCGGATCTAAATGGCAATAGATCGAGTTGGCCTATCTTTCCCGCTTTTCTAGACCAGAGGATCATTCCCGAATGGTGACGGGAAGAATCGTCCAAGTCTAAAAATTCGTTACCTTTTAGGAAAGGATCTTCCCTAAATTAGATTTAGCCTTTTTTTTAAATATTCTGAAAAGTATATCCAATAAGTCCAATTAAATCCCCAAATTTCGAAATATGTGACAAGATTACGGTTTTAGAACACAAAGATTGCTTCTTGACAATTTTCCCGAAAATCAGTAATTATGCCCGAAAAAACGGCAAGCAAAACAGCATCAAATTCATGCAAAAAAGCATTGAAAATAAGTAAAATACTTACCTCTACACTCCCGGCAAAATTCTGCATGAGTTAGTAGCATAAAAACACAAAAACAACTTGTTTCGGACAAAAAACAGCATGTAAACAGCATAGAAACAGCAGCAAAACAGCATGTTTATCACCTCAAAACAACATCAATTCAACCCTAAAAAGTATAGAGAAGTTATCTTGTTTCGCTCTCAAAATCCTGCACGTGCGCAAGCTGTGGGTTCCGCCCAAAAACAGCACTGTTTCGCCTTAAGTTACAGCAAAAACGACCCTTGAAACAACAGCGAGGTCACCTTAATATCCTGCAGAAAAATTCTGCACTGAATTGTAAATAAACCTGGGCTGGACAGAACTGTTTTGGCGCCAAAACAGCTTAAACGGCACCCCAAACGGCAGCTCCAATCGCAATCGAACGGTGAAGTATTGAGCAGCAAACAGCAGCTCAAATCAGGCCAAAACAGAGGAGTATTCGTGCCCGAACAGCTTTTGAACCTGCACCGAATAATAGTAAAAAAATAAACTTTCTTGGGCACCGAATAGCAAGAAATCAAGAGGTGAATTATTGCAATAATTCGGCTTGAGCAGGGACTGAATTGGACTCCAAATCGGCGGAAGATAACACCAAATAGCGAGGCTTCAAGACTGGACAGCAGAAGACGCCAGGCTGGTGGTGCACCGTGAATCAGATGAGGACCTTCAGGGTTGAGCAGAATCCATTCTCCTTTTGTCTTCTGATGGATGCTTCTTTTGTCCTCAAATTGTGAAGTCCACACCTCTCCACTTCCTCTCAATTCTCTCTCTGGATTGTTGTGAAGCTCTCAATGTGGCCGTGTGATAAATTGTGGCCTTGAAGTGCCGTGTATTCTATTGTGAGTGGCCTCCTCGATTCAATGACCTACGTGTGCTTATATAGGGAACATTAGGTCAAGTTAGGGGCTCTAACTTATGACTTTTATGAAATAGACCCCGTATTGCAAGACCTTTTAATTAAGCCCCTAAGGACTTAATCACACTTAATTAACAGCCCATATTTCTTAAAAATATCGGCACAAGCTCAATTCAGATAATTCAATCAAGTTCAAAACCTTGAATTAAGTCCATCCACCGTCGGTCCGGATAATATGCAAATGTGCAAAATGCAATGCATGCTAAACCAAATTAATTATGCTATGCATGAAAACTAATTTATTTTTGGTGAGAACTAAAATTAATTTTCATTTTTTATGTAAACGAAATGATTTAAGGAAAATCAAAATTTAGGTGTCAACAATAGTTAAATTCAAAAAAAAAAAAGCTTGCCACGTCAGCCTATGACGTGGCACAAGCTGACGTGGTACATTGTAACCACCGAATACTTTCTAATTACTGGCACATGAAACCCTATTTAAATAGGCCTCTTCCACGACATAGCGAATACAAAAATCTCTGCCTTGTCGAACTTCTTTTCTATTTTGCTTTAGCAATATTCGCCGCCCTAATCTTTTTCTTTTCTACTAATGTCAATCCTAGAAGACTATAGAAATTGGATGTACACTTTAACACCTCAAATGCAGAAGTCTGAAGCATAGTCAGCAGACATGAAGATGCATGAGGTGCATTGATGTACATATCTGGTATTTTAAGTAGCAAGTCTGTTTGGAACTTCAATAAAAACAAGCTTTATTTATTTATTTTCTCGTTAAGACTTAAAACATTATCTCAATTTTCAAAAAATTATGGAAATTTTAAACTAATATATGGGTGCATTTGTTTGGGGGGAAAACTTCATGACCGAAAATTTTAAAGAAAAATACTATCCAGGGAAATAATTTTTGAGGAAAATGATTAGTTTTCTCTTATTTGGTAATATTTGTCCGAAAATATTTTCTAGTGTTTGGATCTCATTTGGAGAATGATTTCATACTTAGTAGTTTATCTCAAGCACAAAAAAATTGTAAATTTATTATTAATTATTTTTTCTTTTTCCTTCTTGCCGAGGCTCGGCGATGGCCCGACGACACATGAAATAGCGATTGTACGCGTTTCAAAAAGAGAAGATACACAATTTAGACTTAAACATATATAAATATATGTCAATTGTCTTGATGAGAACCAAGCCCTTATTGTGTTGTTCTCTTTTGTATTCAAAAACGCGGTCCGGATCGTAAACTCTTCTAATTCAAACTGAGTGGATTAATTGAAAACGCCCAACGAACATTCCATTGTTACTAAAATCGGCAAATAAAAGTTAGTAAATGATAAAAGATTTGTTTGTTTGTCGGAGATAAGATAAGAAGGTAATTTCAAAAAATCAAATAAACATTGGTAACTACCTAAATTAAGAATCCAATAAGAGAAAAGATGGTAATGACTCTAATTTGAGGTTCATAATTTCTAAAAAGTGTTGGTACATTGTAAAAGTTGGCAAACAAAGCAAATAGCAGTGGGAACTTAATAGAAAAGTAGATGTAAGAAATAGCAAATAAACGTTAGTAAGCAATTCGAAAGCTAAAAATTAGTAGGTCACACAAATAAATGTTTGTGATTTCATATTAGAGGTGGTAAATTTAAGCAGGAAAAACAAATAAATAGTGGTACGCAACTCAAATGAGAGTTGATAACCCAAAACTAGAGCACAATTAATAATTACACAAATAAAGGTGAGTAATTCATATATAAAAGTTGGTAAATGATAAGATAAAACGTTATTTTGTTAGAAATAAAAGAAGTTGGTTAAACAAAAAAAAAAAAAGGGTAACTGACTCATTCAAATAAGAGTTAGTGTTGCTAGTTTAATGAGAGAAACGTTGGTAATCAGTTTAAATGAGGTTTTTAATTTGGTAAATTCTAAAAGTCGGGAGCAAGACAAATATACATTGTAATCAATAGAAAAGTCGGTGAATAGAGCAAAAAAAATAAACATTGGTAAGCAGCTTAAATGAGAATTGGTAACTCAATATGAGGGAGTAACTTAATTGGAGAATCCACTTAAATAAAGATTAATAATTTGTAATAGTTGATACACTTAAAGTGTTGACAAGAAAATAAACAAATGGTTGTAAACTTTTTTAAGATATATATATATATATAAGAGAAGTTGGTTAGTTATAATATCTAAATTTATGTGAGTAACTAAATCAGATAAGAGTAAATAATGCAAAATTAGTGGGTAACTTAATTAGATTTTTTTTAATCTCTATAGCTAAGGTTGGTAACTTTTGGTAAATTTAATATGTTGATAATGCGATAAAAGATAGCAAAAGGTTGGTAAACTTAGGAAAAAAAAGGTTACCCACTGAAATGAGACTTGGTAAACAAAGACTAATTTTCTGACAAAAAAAAAAAAAGAAAACAAAAAGACTACTACCCGCCCCACCCGCCCCACCCCCCCACAAAAAAAAAGAAATCAAGACTAATCGGTAACCTTATGGAAGAAAAGCCAGTAAGTCATACAAATAATGGTTCATAAATTCATATTAAAACTAGGGTTAATACCACGAAAAACCTCAAACTGGTACACTTGTGACAAATTTACCTCAAATTATTTTTTTGATCACAAAAAATGCTAAACTAGTACATCTGAGATAAATTTACCCCAAACTGGTACATTTGCGACAAATTTTCTCTCCATTAATTTTCATTAAATTTTACCGTGAAATTGCTGAGTTAGATAACACGTAACAATTGACAGATGTACCCATTTGAGATTTTTTCCCTTTGTTTGTCACTATTGTATCGGTTTGAGGTTTTTTGTGGTATTAACTCAATTTAACGGAAACTAGCATAGGGTGAATTTGTCACATGTGTACTAGTTTGGGAGTTTTTGAGGTCAAAAGTTTAGTTTTGGGATAAATTTATCACATGTGTACCAGTTTAGAGTTTTTGGTGGTCAATAAAATATTTTGGGGGTAAATTTGTCATATGTATACCAATTTGGGATTTTTTGTGGTCAAAAAAATAATTTGAGGTAAATTTATCATAGATGTACCAGTTTGGTGTTTTCTGTAGTCAAAAAAATAGTTTGAGGTAAATTTGTCACAAGTGTACCAATTTGGGGTTTTTCGTGGTATTAACCCTAAAAACTAATAACATTAAAGCAATTGTAAGAACTACAAAAAGAATGCTAGTGAACAATAACAAAATTTGGTAAATTACAAAAGAAAATACATAGACGTTGGCAAGTAATTAAAAAATTGAGTTAGTAACCCCAAATTAATTGATAATTTAATTGGATAAAATATGGTAAGTCACCAAAAAAAAATATGGTTAATTCATATAGAAATTAGTAAATTTAGAGCGTGGATACTTAAGACAAATGAAAGTTTGGTAATTTGCATACAGTTAAGAAGAGTTGGTAATTCCATTAAAGGGAGGTGTTTTACCAGAAAGTTATCTGGAAATCACATAATTGGCTACGTTTTTTACTAACATTCATTTGATTATCACCAACTTTTTCATAAATTTACCAATACAAAAAGACTCCACTTTCTTGAATCATCCTCATTAGAATTGGTTTAAGTGGTGTGTCAAATCGCAAGCTTCTTCCAACAATCAAAGACTTTTCACTCAAATCTTTGCTTCAAAAAACTCTTTCCCGAGTTAAGAACTTCCAAATTCACTCGAAACTAACCTCCAACTGCAATTTCTCTAATTTAACTTGGCGAGTGAGATACCAAATATTTATTTAAGGCAGAACTATCGTAAGTCACTTGAAAAAAAAATTTGAGGTGGGTGGAGCCTTCTCAATCAAACTCCAACTCTTCAAAATGTTATGACTATCTTTTTTTCAGACTAGCTAATTGCTTCGTCCTACCAAAATATGGAATTGAGCAGATAGTATTGAGAAAATCTTCCTTCTGAATATTTTGATTTTGACAAAACTATCCTTATTGCGAGAGAATCTAGTTAATGCAAATAAACTTTTATTGCATGAATGAGCATGTGAACAAAAGCTTATAATGTTCCAAAACTGGCGTTTAGACTCAAGAAATAGTCGTCGCGTATTTGCTTCTGAGAAAGTTGAAGTCTAGTATTCAGATGGAGGATTGTGTTGCCTCTGAAGACTTAATCTCATGAAGACTTATATGACTCGTCAGCAAGGACTTTACAAAAGCTCAGAATCACTGTTCTAATCTTTTCATATTCAGAGAGTCTTTCTACTTCAGAAGACTATTTCTGAACACTGTTCAGATTCTGCAATATCTCACTACTAGATTTTGAAGACCCACGTTTAGCAGGTTTCCGGTTTGGCCACGACTTTTTATGGAAGTTTGTGAGATTTGATTGACAGGATTATTTTCCAATCAAATCGGGAGAATATCCCCGATTGGATATTACCTTTCATGGATAAGATATCTTGGAGATTTGGACAAACTCTACCTATGGAAATTGAAGATTTGGTTGTATGGGCGACTAAATCTGAAGGGTTCAGCCTCTACTCCAACAGCTACTGGATCTTCCCATATACAGTCTCGTTCAATCAAGATTGATGACGTCCAATCAGAGATTGAGGAGCGATCCTTTGGAGGACCTTGGTAACAGCTAATTCAAGGTCGAAGGAGTATAAAAGAAGATCAATGGTGACTGTTGCTAGGGGAGTTAACGAACTTAAAATTCCAAAGTCCTGAGTTATTCAGATTCACATTCTCTTGTTCTTGTGAGCCTTAAAATTCATATCTTTGAGAGGTTCTTTTGTAAGAGTGATTAGAGTGACAACTCTTGTAACCTTTCATTGATCCATAGTGGAATCCAGCCAATTGGCTGTCATCGTGGGAGAGTGGACGTAGGCTTACTAAGCCAAACCACTATAAGCATTGCATGCAAATTCTTTTATCCCTAAACTCTTATTGCTGTGTTTGGTTTATCTGTACATCATCTTGCTGATCTCATTCAATTTGTGTCTTGAACCTATTATTTTTTGCATTAAATTTCAAAATAGTTCAGAACCACCTATTCACCCCCCTTTATGTGATATTGCTAGATACAATAGATAGACATGTGAAAGCGAGCGCATCGAAACGACGACCCGTCTTTGTCATTTTTACTTATAAATTGTTAGGATGCACGTGTGAGTTGTGTTAGAGAACTCCCACGTCAGAGAATTAATGTGGTGTTAAGCAGTTAATATATCATAGTTGGTCAATAACTCATTGGCTTAAGCTTTTAAGTGAAAGTGGGTCCAACTGGATATGTTGACGGCTCGGACTTGTGCTCTCTCTTGACCATTTCCCCGAGCGAAGGTATCGGACTTCCGCTGCATGGTCTCAACAAATGGTATCAGAGCCGATGGTTGATTAGTGGCCCACTCCCAATATGTATCGGTGTTCGGCAAATATCTCAAAGAAGGAATCTGGTGACCAACTCGGTTTCTAGGCCGGTGGGCATTGTGGTGTAGCAACGCGGGCCCGATGGCAGCCTTCATGGTTTGGTCCGAAGAAAGAGATCATGGATGAAGGTGGGCGTTGGAGATTCAAGTTGACATAAGTTGATGTAGAGGATACTAGGATTAAGGGGGACCAAGCTTAACACTAAGCTCACATGTGAGGGGGAGATTGTTAAGATGCATGCGTGAGTTGTGTTAGAGAAGTCCCACATCGGAGAATTGATGTGGTGTTGAGCAGTTAATATATCCTAGTTGGCCTATAACTCATTGGTTTAAGGTTTTGAGTGAAGATGGATCCAACTGGATATGTTGACGGGCTCGGACTTGTTCTCTCTCTTGGCCATCTCCCCGGGTGAAGATATCGGACTTTCACTGCGTGCTCCGAACACAAATCATGGTCTTTACTTGTGAATAATGTTGCAAACATTCTTCAATCTGATCACAATGTGACTTTGGGCATCAAAAAATTTTCCACTTAGGATATTGAGACATAGTTCGATATCTTCACTTAGGAAGACAGCTCAAGTTGAGCCGATAGACATATCCAATTGAACCGACCTGTATTCATAAGCTTAAACCAATGAGTTATATGGCAACTAGAAAAATATTAACCGATCCACATTACACCACTTCACCTATTTAGACCCTTTTTTTTTGTCTAACACCCGGACACGTGCAACGTAACATATTTATTGTCACACATTAAGGGTAATAAGCTTATTTGGAGTTTTCTTTTCTCATCCCCAAATGGTGAAGTGCCAATGAAAGTAATACCATTCACCTCTACGCCATTAGTGAAAATACGTGTAAACTACTAACGAAAATTCCTTCATATTATGATAAAGAGAGCACCCACTCTATACATAGGCCCAACCTACCTTGCATTAATATTTCCCTCATATCAAACTTATTAATGCTCTTGACCATGCTAGATTAACAATTTCCCCAGAACAAACTCTTGAAGTCTTGATCGGTGATGACGCCATGCCTCGTACTGCCACCACTATCAAATATCAATTACCTTTTCCTATTCAGTCATCACCATCGTTGGTGCATTGCTCCATCCATGGTGCTTGACTATCGGATCTTCTGTCTCTCTCTCTCTCTCAAAGGGAGTGACACCCAACCTTGTTGGAAATTAAGTCGTGATGTATCGAGGGGAAGTGCGTAACATTGTTTGTTGTAACCAAAAAAGATAACAACATGGAGAAGGCAATAACAACTTCAATAATGATCAAGTCAATGAGTTATTGAATGAATCTTCTTTAGAAGTGAAGAGTAGACCAATGTTACAACCATAATAGGCTAACAAAGATAGCAATAAAATTGTAAGAAAATTAAACAATAGGTAAGGTATGGCTAACCGAATCTCCTTAAGGTGATTAATTCTGCCAACGGTGTCAGGCAGCTTCACGAGCTATACCTCTCAAGATACAACACCTCGAACCCGTTTGAATTAGCATTATGCAAACAGGACTCTATCGAAATTGGAACACTTAGAGGACGACTGCAAAGAAAACCGGAGGAGTTTACTTGCTCTTTTGACAAACCTTTTGTCAGGGGATTCGCAATAAAGAAACTATTCCATTCAAGAGCAACTGCCTTGCGTTATTATGTCTACAATAAATGTGTCTAGACTTATCATTATATATCTCATTTTGTGCCCTTGCAATCGCTGCTTGATTGTTAGAGTGAATACGTATCATAGGCACAAATTTTGGCCACAAAGGAACATCCTCTAAAAATTACCGAAGCCACTTTGCAACTTCGGCAACTTTATCCAAAGCAACAAACTCTGATTTCATCGTGGAGTTCGCTATTGGAGTTTGTTTTGAGGATTTACATGATACTGCTGCACCTCCTAGCGTGAACACATATCGCTAGTCGATTTCGATTCATCAAAATCTGAAATCCAGTTCCCATCACTATAACCTTCCGAGATAGTTGGATATTTACCATATTGTAGAACATAGTTTTTGATTCTTTTCAAATGACATAATACTCTCATCAGAGCATTCCATTGCTCGTGACAAGGATTACTTGTATATCTACTCATTTTTTCGACTGTGTACGTAATATCTAATCTAGTGCGGTTCATGATATACATGATGCTGCCGATTACTTGAGAGTACTCCACCTGTTTAATATTGTTTCGACTATTTTTTCTTAACATTAGGTGTCGAAGAAAAGGATTATTTGCATCTTTAAAGCCGAACCCTATAAACCTTTCAATTAGCTTTTCGATGTAATGAGATTGTGTCAAAACCTAAACCATCAAAATTTCTTAGAATTTTGATGCCGAGTATAACATCCACGACACCTAAGTCTTTCATCTCGAAGTTCTTCTTGAGAACATTCTTGGTGATTTTGATAACTTCGCGTTATCTCCAAGAATAAACAAGCCATCGACATATAGAATATGTACACATCCAGCAGACGTAGATTTAGTGTACACACATTTGTCACACTCTTGATTCTATACACATTGTGGATCATCACACGGTCAAATTTCTCATGCCATTTTTTAGGAGCTTGTTTAAGTCTATACAATGATTTGACAAGTCTTCACACTATGTGTTCTTGTCATTTGACCTTGAATCCTTCTTGTTGTTCCATAGAAATCTCCTCGTTGAGATGAACATTAAAGAATGCGTTTTTCACATCCATTTGATATATCTGCTGTCGCAACCCGATCCTTGAGAGAGATCGTGGCTAATGGATTGCCGGGCCCATTTTTCAAATTGGGCTTCGGCGAGGGCCCTCTCAAGCCCATACCAAATCGCGGCGGGAATTTATTGATGATCTATCAATCGGCTTCAATCGTAGTGCGATCGGGTGGCATGTGCAACGTATGCGTGCAATTGGAGTTGCCATCGGTCTTTCTCGGAAGGTGGACTGAAAACCTTACCGAGCGATTGGGAGAGATCGTTCGATTCCGCGGAACTAGAGAAACTGGGTTCGAGGACTTAGTTACGCTGGTATTCCTACCGACGCCCTTTCGGTGCTTAACGTCGAGTGATCAGCATAACTAGGAATTCAAGCAGGCATAGCTTTCAAGTGAGGTGAGTTCTAATCTGGATTTTTATGCAGGTTTGGAAGACTAACCCTACCAATCATAGACAATGAAGTAAGTGCGCAATCAAGGAACCAAAATGTTCAAATGAATCACATCAATGTGAGTCAAGGATTCCCTAATAAAGCCCTAGGGGTTTAGAAAATAGGTAATTAAGGTTTGGGAAGGATTCTAGGATGATTAGAGACAATTCGCCTAGAAGGGCGAAATCGTCATTTTTTTAAGTATCGAGGCTCAAAGTACCCAAAATAGGTTAGGCCAGATGATTGTGTCAATTTCCTATTTTTGGGAATTTTTTGGGAATTTTTCTGAATTTTTTTGGGAAGATTTGCCCATGGGGGGCAAAATCGTCATTTCTAGAAAGCTCGGGAGTCCAAATCACGAAATATGGGTTTGGCCAATCAAAGTGGATAGTTTCTCATTTTCTGTGATTTTTGAAAATTTTTCAATAAAATTTCGAGACAATTTACCCGTAAGGGGCAAAATCGTCGTTTTGGAATGATTAAAAGGGCAAAACTGTCAACAATAGGACTGATCGGTTAAAACGACAATTTTCCTAATTTTTGAGGCTTTTCTTAATTTTTGGAATTTTTTGGGATTTCCCGCCTATTATTAATCTAAGGGCTCCAGAGGGTGACACGTGGCACGATCTCGGCCGCTGGATTTAAAAAATAGATTTTTTGTTTTCTGAAATTGAGTGGATTGTCAAGATCGTAACACGTGATCAAATCTGGGTCACACGATCACAAAAAGATTTTTATTTTCGAAAAATCAATTTTAAATTTCTGAAAAAGATTTTTTTCAAAAAAGAAAATGGCCGGCTGACATGGCATGACACATGTCAGCCATGTCAGCGCCACTCCGGCCGTTGACTGGACAACGGCACAAGGTTGAAGATGACCTTCAATGGTCGAGAATTCTCCGGCGAGATCCAACGGTGAGATCTTGTCCGATTTAGGCGATCTTTGTGTCGTTGGAATCGTCTCGAAGTCAGCTACAACATATAAACAATTCAGTACGATCCAACGGCAGGATTGCCATGGACGAAGCTCGAAAGCTCTCGACCATGGCAGATCCGAACAAGCAGCATATCAGAAATCAAGCTACCAAACACACAGGGCAAGATTCTGCAGGTCCAAGGAGCTTACCTGCGAGCCAGATTGGCCCGGGGAGGTCTGTGGAGCTCGTGGGGTCGAGTTGCAAGTCTAAGATGCCGCAGAGTGTGAAGGTCGACTCAAGGCGTTTCAGTTCGGATTAATGCAAAATAATGATAGAAACGTGATCAGTACGATGCCAGGATTATGTTGAATCAAAATTTTGAAAGAATGACTAAGAAATGGAGGGAGTCCGCCATGGGAGGACCTTCGGGAGCTCGTCCATGGCTTACCTTTTTCGAGACTTCGAGGGCAAGCGGCTGGGTCTGGCGTGCTCGCAGGGTGGAGATGAAGTCAATGGAGGTGGTGGCGCCACTCGGTTTGCTCTAGATCGACAGGAATCCGAGCTTGAAGCTCCCGGGTTGCTGAGCTTCAATGGCGAAGAACCACACACACTCTCTCTCTTCTTTCTCTCTATCTTCTCCTCCTCCTCACCTTGTGCTCCCGTCCCTCTCTTTTGCGCCCCTCCACAGATTCCTCAACAGAGGAATCCAAAACGGTTATGGATCCCCCCCACGCCAGCTTGCTCCCGTACCAAAAACGTATCGCAAATTGACAGCTGGCGAGCGGGAAGAAGGTTTTGGAATACGTTGTTCTTGTACGAAGAGAGAGGTTCTGTGTCGCGTGCAGTACGTGAGAAGAGGAAAAACACGTTCTGCGGTTGCCTTGCAGACTCGGGTTGGCTGGGTCGGGTCGGATCCGACCCTGCCGACCTGGTTTGGTAAAAACCTGTCCAATTCGCCCTCAGTTTGACCCCTTTTCCCGAAATTGACGATGGAATTGAATTCTACAACATGGAATTGAATTCTACAACATGTTTTATATGTAAGAGAGGTGCTTTTGAGATTAATTGGTTTGATTTATGATAAAAATCCCAAATTTAGAGTTTGACCCGAAATTGATTTTTCAATAATCCAAACCCTAAATGGCAAAATCGAACCAAACCACCCCCATCGATGGATTCAGAATGATGAAAAATATAGGGTAGTGAGTTCGGATTTCCATTGGTACGCCTAAAATTTGATTAATTTCATTTTTGGTGATTTGGGGACTAAATTGAAAATAAAAGTGCGAATAGGTCCCTTTGGCCAAAATTGAACAAATTCTCAGGGAAATGGACCAAGTTGCAACTCAAGGCATCAGAGTTAAATGTCATAGCTTATAGGAAGTGGAAATTGGAAATAAAAAGACTCGAAATATAATTTTTGGCTCGATTTGGGTTTATGTTTGTGAAAGAACATGGTGACCCAAACTGAATTTTTGAGGTTTAAACTGTCCAAAGTGAAAATGAAATTAAAATAAAAATATTGACTATTTTTCCATATTTTTTTGGACACCGATACTATTTTTCCTAATTTTCAGCTATTTTTCTGATAAGAATAAATATTAAAAAATTCAAAAAATACGAAAAATATTTTTTGTTCAAAATTGGTTCCTAAGGCTCGGCCAAAGCTCCCAAAGTTGATTTTGCAATTTTATGATTTTTTTTTTGCTATTTTTAATTAATTTTTTGAAAAATAAAATGATTAAAAATTAGATGTCAATATCTGCATGCATTGCTATTTTGAGCATAATCGATTTAGGTTCCAACCAAGTTTGTTTAGAAAGTGGAATCACCACTTTGGCGAGCCACCCCCACACTTTTAAATATTTGTAAGATGGTAACCTTGTTGGTTCAGTAGCACTCAGCCCATTAGCCATAGAGAGCCTAAGCAACATCGACCCATTGACCTTCCACCGTCGAGAGTGGGAGGTCGCCCTTGAGCCCTCCACTCCAGTGTACACGAGATCCGAGTGGCACACGTCCTTTCTAATTATATCATTTTTTTTGTTAATAGCATGCGAAAGCACTACAAGATTCCATACAAGAAAATCTCACGAGTTTAATTAATTACATATGCTTCTTTATATTTACATCATTAGTTAGCATCCTTATATAGTATTCGGACCAATACAATACATCATAAAAGTTCTGGGAAGAAGGTTAGGCCAACTAGCACCACTACACCCATATTAAACTAAAGGCGAACCTACATTACCAAGCCACCATCCAACTCAATGGTTGATGGCCTCCAGCATCATCCCGTTCCCTCCATCGTCGTGTCCGAGGGAACCATCCTACACGTCTGAAAAATAAGGAGTGAGTCGAACACTAAAATGAAATCCTAATAAATGATCATCTCTGTCACGCCCCGCGTCCCACGAGCACGCCAACATCCTACGACGGTCGAAAGAGATGCAACAACCCAAGACTAGTCGCCGACCCAGATCAAATGCTTAAGATCCTAAAGCGAACGCTAGCAGAAACGAACTCAACACCCAGACAACAATAAGAGAGAGAGAGAGAGGAATAGAGAAGAGAGAAAATACAAGGCACAATAATCATAACATAAAACATAATATCTGCTTACACAAAAGAACAAGTTTACCCAAAAGCGACCATGCGTTACAAAAAAGAATCGGTGATCTGCCAGCCTACATCCGCTATGGGGATATACCAAAAGGGAGAGGGAACCTAACAATGTCTTCAGCCCCCCACCATCAGACGACAACTCCGGCTCAGGGTCTGACTCCATCGGTTTCTCCTCTGGATCCGACTCCATCGGCTCCTCCTCAGGCTCGGACTCCTCAGGTCCGGTGTCCGGATCAGTGACCTCTCCGTCAGCTGGCATCACCTCCACTAGGTCTAGCTCTATGGGGTCCCACACTCCGCCATCGGCATTAGGGACATCAAAACCTTGCAGAGGACCAACTACCTCATCTCCAATCCTTTGGGACCACGCTACGTAGGTAAGGGGCTCCCAGTGATCCCCGCCTACATCTATCCATACTGTACTATAGTGTCTAAAATAAACTGCGCCATCGCTCCTGGTGTACTTCGTCACGGAGCGCTGTATATACTTTTGTATCCCAAAATGTGGCGGCAGAACCATGCTTCCTCAGGGTCGGGGGTCTGAAATGTTTTACTTACAACTATGAGAATAAATCTCAATAAGCTCACCCCTAAGTCTAGCTTAGGACAACACGTACCACCAGACCAACCTAGCATGCAGTCTAAACCATCTAGACTAGCAGTCCCACAGCGCAAAGAAAGCAAACAAGGTACAACCCACACATAACCCCATTAGGCTCAGATCACAATTCCAACACTTAGCACTCAGCAATCCTTCACATATACGTATATAAACATATACATAGCTCAAGTCTGAAAAGATCGCGACTCGCATTTAACGCCTCAGGTATGCGTCACAACCCGCGTTTAACGCATCAGGTTCGGGTCCAAAGCCCAATCAGACATCAAATCCCGCGTTTAACGCATCAGGATTGCATAACACCCTGCGTTTAACGCCGCAGGGTTCAATTCACATATAATCATCACAATGCATAATTTTTCAGAGCGAGCCTCGTGTAACACGCATCAAGGCATAATTCAAACAAACAGCTCGCATGACCACACGTGCACATCAAAAGATCATCATTCAACCACACAATCCAGAGTACATCCCTCAATAAATGGAACCATATGCCATTTGGCATGTACTATTCTAGAAAACAATCATGGGTATATCAGCCATGCAACTAGTACCCGTACCACCATCGTTGATGTCAGCCCGAAAACCCGCAGTATTTGCTGCCACAAAACCAGGCCTCGAAGTCTGAGCCCCTCCAACGGCAGCGGTCTGATCGACCATAAGAATGTCTCCAGAAACATTCTGGACATTATTGAGTACTTGATCATTATCAGCCATCTTAATTATCTGATAAACCCATGCAAAGAGTGAGACTAATCACCTTAAGAATGATGGAAATTAAGTCGTAAAGTACCGGGGGGGGGGGGGGGGGGATATGTAATGCTTTTCGTTGTCACCAAAAATAATTATGGAGAAGACAATAACAATTTCAATAATGTTCAAGTCAATGAGTAAACTTATTGAATGAATCTTCTTTAGAAGTGAAGAATACACCAATGTTACAATCAAAATAAACTAACAAAGATAGCTAGACAAAATTAAACAGGAGGTGAGGTACAGATAACCGAATCTCTTTAAGGCGATTAGTTCATGCTAACGGTGCTAAGCTGTTTCATGAACTACGCCTCCCAAAGTTCAACATGTCGAACCCGTTTGAATTAGAACTATGCAAACAGGACTCTATCGAACAGTTATTGAAATCGACACACTTAGAGGACTACCACAAAGAAATCTGGAGGAGTTCTTGGAGTAGTTCTCTTGAAGTTCTTATTTTTTAACTAAGGAGACACTCCTCTTTATATACAGGAAAAACAGTTGCAGAAAATCGAAAGAACATGAACTCGAGAGTCATGTCGATTACGCTCACATTAGTTGAGCCATTAACCCTTAATAATTACAATATGATAAACAAGTAACAAGTGTTGGAGTGGCGGCAAAACTCTTGATTGATCAACGGGGTTTCTTTTTAACAAACAATATTTCTTTTTCTTTTTCTTTTTTACTTCGCCCTTTGCATTAACATTGAAAGAACAGATTAAAAAGTGATATGATTCAACCTCAAAGCCATTTAAACGTAGCGGATAACAGCAGGGCTCGAGAACTAAAGTGTATTAGAATCATAGGAGCTAGTAATCGTCGATATGCTCATATCGGTGACATTATTGTTGCTGTGATCAAAGAAGCATTATTCCATGTCAATTGAAAACGTAAATACATTTTTAGGGAAAAACCAAGCTTTGCTTCCGTGTTGTTCTTTCCCCCTTTTTGCCCCCATGTCGTGCGCCAATGTTTTTCAGAGGAGTCCAAGTCAAGTACAAAAATGAAATAAAAGAAAGAAAAATATAAGGAAGATTATTAGATCCGTTTCTACTCGATTGAATGCTAAAATCGAAAACTATAGCGAAATGAAAAGTCACGTGAACTGAGGAGACGTCACTAATATTGAGCCATTAATAACATATAATTACAACAGCCTCCACAATATCTTGTTTCTCTTCCGTCACAAAGGAGACGGTGGTGATGTCAAGCTTATTGAGGAGATGGTGGCGATGGAGGCGGCCGAGGTGATGATCGGATGCGGAAACTACGTTTAACGGTATACGATGGAAGTGGAAGAAATCATAGTTAGAGGATGAAAAAGGAATATCCTTACCTTACCAAAAAAAAAAGAAAAAGAAGAAGGAATATCTTCACGAGAAATCAGAGTTCGAGTATGAAAAAGGACCTCATTCGCGGTCTTGCTCTTGAGGTAATTTCTTTTTTCTTTTTTTATTTCCTTTTGGGTCAAACCCCCGAGGCAATTTTGATTCCTAAAACATTTATGTAATGAATATTGAAAGTGACAGAGATTATTCTACCAAGTAACGTCAATCGAGCGATAAGTGCGCAAATTTTATTGTTAATCGGTCCCCTTCTTGTGAAGAGGAAAGTTCTTTAAAGTGCATAGGTGATAATATATTAGCAATTAGCAAGTAGCATCCTTCAAAAAAAGGTTATATATATATAATGTGTCAATTATGGATATGATAACCGCGCCGTCCACTTGCCCCCCAAGAATCTATGATAACCGCGCCGTCCACTTGCCATCTCGAGCCAACTGTTTGAGAGTACGAGGTTTGCACTTCTCTCAGTTCTCTCGAGTATAAACCCAGTCCTACTCTCCTTCCTCGACCGACATCTGTCCTAATCCGATCTGTCTCTCTTATTCGAAGGCTTCTTCGGCAGTGGTCATTGACAAATGGGAGTCTTTGGAAGGAGAGTGTGGGTTAAGATCGTACTCGCGCGAGTGTGCATCGACCGGTGAGTTGGAGACCTAATCTTTTTATGTTCTGGGTAGTAGAGCTGACCTTTTATTGGGTGAAGAGAATCTGCTCCGCCTTTCTTTTTTGGCCTTTTTAAAACGTGGATTGGCTTTGCCATTTAGAGGAAAAGAACATCAGTTCCTTCTGATCAGAAAGAGCATCAAGATTGTTTCTCCAGTCCATTCAATCATGGTTTACAGCAAGTAAGCTTCTCATCTTTCTTCTTCTTCTTGCTATGTTCCTCTTTTATCTTTTTCACTATTTCAAACTTCTCTGGCATCTATTATTTTCATCTATTCATTTTTCTCAAATAGATATGTGAACGTCCCGTTTTCTTGAGCTAGAATCATAACTTTCATTCCCCTTGTTCTAGCGGCGGAATGCGTGAAGTTTCTTGATGTGTGGTTTCATGAGAGAGCTTAATCGTAAATCTGACAGATAAAGAGGGCGAGAAACCCTAAGTTTTGAAGGAAAAGGTGGTGAGAGATGGGAAGAGGAAAGATTGTGATAAGGAGAATCGATGACTCCACGAGCAGGCAAGTCACTTTCTCGAAGAGAAGAAAAGGGTTGCTCAAGAAGGCGAACGAGCTTTCCATACTCTGCGATGCCGAGGTGGGGATCATCGTCTTCTCTTGCACTGGAAAGCTATACGATTTCGCGAGCTCTAGGTTAGATCTCTTCCTCATCTTTACTTCCCTCAAAGTCAAATCTCTTCTATGGTAGGCTAAACATTTTTCGTTGACTAGTTTCTAGTGGCTTCAGTTCTTTTTCAACGTCATATTGGACTTTGATATATTGAGTTTTTGGCAATTGGAATCCCTGAACATTTTCGTGATAACAACATTGTTGATGAGCATATATGTATTAGCCAAAGTTGGAGGAACCTTCCGATGTCATGACCCTTGTATTGCTCACTTCTTCATTTGTTTGTTTCCCTTATTTGATTCAGTTAACCTAAAATTGTCATAGTATCTCCATTTTGGCAACTCTAATAAGAATTAGGACTTAAGAAGCAGTCGTAGATATGGGCTACAAATTGTTTAGGTTAAAATTGGCTCATTTCAGTTGAATTTAATCAAAATTTACAAGATACTTTATCCTTCAAAATTGATTTCTCGCGAAGACAACCAAAATATGTTGCAAGTGCTTGCTCGAAATGGATCCTCACAAAAACATGAATATATATTGAAAAATAAATTATTTAAATGGTTATGCTGACAATATATTAACACTGACTCAGTTTATGTTTCTCTTTGAATACCTCTAGATTTACTCTAAATATAGACTCTCTTGGAAGTTAAAACCCTAAAATTCCCCATCGATAGAAAGCATGATACTCCCTCACTTTATCTCCTCATGTCAGTGTCAATATTATCACAAGTGAAAATTACCATGAACAGAAGAAATTCATGCACACAACAACCAATACCAAGCAAAATGAAACGCTATTACAAACTCGTCAGTGTCATTTCCAAAAGAACTTCACAGATTCACATGATGTTAGTGTTTTGTGCTAGCAATGGCTGCTGAATATATCAGTCATATGATCCGATCCGAAAACTAAGATACATCATACCATAACACTTATACATAAATCTAGAAGATTCATTGAGTACATAATAGTAGCTTCAATACATATATCAATATAAAAGTGGTAACTTTCGTGTGTAATTGCGTTAAGCGGCTTGACCATATGCAAGCTTTACCAATTAATTTTTTTCTTGGGTTGTTTAGTTTTAGCCTTTTGTATGAGGCTAGAATATGTGAATTGACCAAAATTCTTATTTGTAATTATATAGGTTTAGATTCCAAGAGATAGTAACTATCTAGAGAGGTTACGATGAGTAGAAATTGGTTTTACATTTTTCCCCTTTAAGCAAGTAAGACTATCTCCTATACAAATTTGTAAGCACGAGATAGAAGTTATGTATGTGTGGTACATGGAAAAATGCCTAAATACCGTTATAAGATAAGATTATATTTGGACAAGTTGATTTTACGAGTTTCATATCGAATTTGTACTATGAACATACGAAGATAGATATAGACGATTGTACCATGTGTTAGATGCCAATAATCACCATTTTCAATAAACAAATGCTATGGGAAATTAATAAAACTTAGTTTCGTTATGAAACAGAAATGCATCTAGAAAGGTGCTATACAAGCACAACATAAACTCTCAATGGAAATTAGTATGTTTTATAAGAAACAGAAAAGGTAAAGTAAAAGACAAATTCAAGGGAGAAGATGTATCGGCCGCGATATCGGCCATTTTCATATGTTAAAAATGTTTATTTTGATTTTTATATGAAGAAAGGTTACGAAACTAGGTTTTCTTTTCATTGAAACATAGCCTTAATGACAAAGTTGACAATATATAATGCTGAAAGGGTAGAAAAACGTAAGTAAGATATATTTTGGATAGAGGAAATTTACTTGTGGGATTGATAAATTTGATGCAATCTCAACAAATACAATTTTATTTTGATAAGTTTGAAAGGTTGGGATATGTTTCAAAAAAAGAAATTAATGTAGGGACATATTCTGCTATTTACGTTTGCTGTCGACTAATCTGAAAACTCACACTATTAAATAAGGTTTGGTCCAATATTCAAATGCAAGGCTTTCCACCTATGCATAAGCTAGATTTTTCTCGATATCGAAGCATGGAAATTGATAATTGGAGTGGAAAAATAAACGGTTTGGAAGTTTTGAAATACATGGCTTCTTTGCTCTGCTGCCAGTCCAAAATTAAATTTAATGATAGTCTGTCGTGTATAAGTAGCATTTTTCTTCTTATTGGATTTAGAGAAAAACCAAAGAGAAAGTGACTCAAAAGACCTAACAAATCAAGAAAAGATTGAGAAATGAAGGAAAAAAAATCACGTAAAGAGTATTCAATGATTATGCTTCTGCATCAAATGGGCCAGAAAAAAATCGAGCTCGATGGTGAAAGTTGTGACAGAAATCCAAAGGCTTTCACTTGTAGGTTTACCTAGCCATTTTCACCAAAAATCTGGATTGAAGTTGTCTTTCTCACTTCTTTAACATTTAACACATCTACAATGGCGTCCTTAACGTTCTTCGGCAGTCAACCTAACTTGATCTTCAACTGCAGCAATCTTTCTGTCAATCCCCTCAAAACCATGGTAGTCAGAAACTTTACAGTTAGGGCTAATCTGTAACTCGAACGGTAGCTCTTCGAAATAAGTGAGATTTTCTTCGACGCTTCAGAAGGTCCAAACCCCATCGACTAAAGTTCGTCGTGATCCCCCTCCTGAAAATCCTTGATCCGATATGCTTCATTGTTAGCCTCCAACTCTGCTGTTACCTCCTCATAAACCCTTTGAATGTGTTCTGCAAAAGCCTCAACAGCATCGCTTATTCTACCCTCTTTGTGAAAATGGAACAGGATTGAGCAAATGTTGAGGATTCGACCTATACATATGTTCCAGATGGGGTCTTCTTTATGCTTCCGTTCACTTCTTTATAGGCAAGTTATGCCTGAGGAATGACAATATCCCAACTCTTCAAGATATTCCCAATAAGATACCCCGTCTTATCAGCAGAGCTTCCATCATGCCATTTCTGTCTAAGCATATTTTTTAAAAGGATAAGTGCACTGCAAGTTTTAAAACTTGTCACGAAAGTACAATTGAGTCTTGAAACTTTGAAAAAGTGCAATCAAGTCCTTAAACTGATCACGAAAATGCAATTAAATCATAAAACTTTCAAAAAGTGTAATGTTGATAAAATCAAATCCTAAAATTTATCAAGCTGGTGCAATAAAGTCCTAAAATTTGTTATCATTTTTCATTTGTCAAGTTGGACGGAGTTAATGGAAGGACTTGATTGAACCAACTTGACAAGTTTGAGAACTTGTTGCACTTTCTGAAAGTTTTTTAGGATTCAATTGCACTTTCATGACAAGATTTAAGACTTTCAGTATATTTATCCATTCCTTAAAATGTCCTCGTATGATTGTCTACTAATCCGTTCACATAAAGAACATTCTGCTCTGCATAGTGGATTATTTTCAAATAGATGACCACCATGCAACCGGAAGCCAGAACTTCTGCACTTGCTGCTTCTTGTGACAATTAGGAACAATGGGGCACTCAATTTTTTAGCTCTTCAAACCTTATAACGCGAGTGCTCAACATACTTAACAGTAGGGATAGCTCAACAGACCTGTTCCCACATTAGATTCCATTCAATTTGAAAATCAATGAGACGTTAAATTTAATCAAGAAATGGACTCCACTTCGCAGGTTTGTCGTTTATCTTCTTGGAAGTTAAATATCCAAAAAGGTCGGACGATGCCCTGAGATGACCAACCTCGATGTGTACAATCAAAATCTTCAAATTATGCCCGTTGTGATACAAATACTCCGGACTTTTTTATGTTAACAAAAGCCCTAAACTTGTACATTCTATTACAGTTCTATCCAAGTATATTTATCACACTGGTATAAGTTTGGGATTATCTATGATACAAAAAATATTTGGGGTCTTTATGTCACAATGGGTAAGTTTAGGGTTTTTAGTGACAAAAAAAAAACATCTGGGATATTTGTGTCGTGGTGGGGATGATTTGAAGTTTTTTGTGGTATTAACCCTTTAAGGAGTGACGGTAACAATTTTCAATAGATTTTTCAAAAGTTGACAGAAGATTTTGGGTTTGACATGAGGGGACTTACCAATTTGCACTATGCAGATGTACCTCAACTTGCTTGCGCATTCATTTTACAACTTTGGAAGTAATACCACATAAAGTATTATAACAATGAATATATATTAGTCAATCTCTATCTGTAAGCTTCAATTTCGCAGTATGAAGTCGGTGCTAGATCGTTACAAGGAGTTAAGGGCGGAAGGCCACCAACTATTTAATCCAGCTTCAGAAATCAAGGTAAGAATCTGAAACGACCCACCTCTTTTTCTACAAAGTTCGCATAGAAACTTCAGATGTCTCTCACTTTCTTAAGGACTCATTTTACACTAAAATGGCATCAGCATCCTGTGAAAACTTGGTCATCCCTTTAGTACTTTCGTACTCTAGCTATAAAACTGCACCTGCACAATACCCCACTTCACTGTCAAAATGTTTCTCTTTATCATTTGAACAAGCAAAACACACATGAAAAATACTGTCACTCATGTGAACATGTTTTAGCACTAAAACTAAAGATTAGCTGCATACAGAACTTTGCCTGTCCCAGAAAGTGGCGACAGAGATTTTGTGAATTGCATAAAGCTTTTGTTCGAAGAACAAAGTAACTAATCCAATCAGACTCCATGTTTATTGGATAGGATCAGGGTTGAAAAAGGATCCGGTTATCTTCATTAAACAGCAAAAGCAGATTGAGATGTTGTTTCGTAGTATACTGTGGTTAGCTAAGAAACTTCAGGTAGGATTCTTCATCAACCAATTCGTGCATAATGGTGGCAACTCCCTAATGCATGGCTGCAAGACCTAATATGTAACCGAAACGTCTAAGCATAGATGATGAACAAGGAAAATACACAAAAGATAGACTGCAAGAGCAGTGTAGCAGGGGTCATTAGAGAATGTCAAAGACCCTTTTATCTGAAGTCTAGTGATGGAGGACTTCAATGGATTAAGCGAGGGAAGCCAATGTGTATCCATCGGCCAATTGCCTGTCAATAGTCGTATAGACGGTGATTTATACATCATCAAGCAAATATGCTATGAACCAGCAGATAAGTCTTTGGGAGATGAAAACAAGCCTTTGCTTTGTGTTTGAAAGTAAAGTTCCCATTGACTAAAGGGACTGGTGATCGAAACAAGCTCGCCCTTTCATGTGATCCAAGTGTACCATGTCGCTCAAACAAGATCTTTCATGTGATGTAAGTCTAGCATTTACCGCAAATAAGCACCTTCTCATGAACAAAGGAAGGATATGGGGGAGAAACTCATTATATGTGACCATACAATCCAAAGCTCTTCATTCTTGAGAAGGACTGCCGTTATATGAAGTTCCCAAAAATTTTCAGCTAAATCCAGTGTGCATATTCAGATGCAAAGCACAGAATGACACCTGCAAGAATAACCGAGGAAGTGGACAACGTAACTCTTGGGGAAATGGTATCAAAGCTACAAAGAACCTCTCTGACAGAGGAACCTCTCATTAAGAACCTGTGACTTTGAACAGTATGGGTTTAATAATATGCAAGACTTTCTCAATACTATTAACTTGACAAATCCAGGTGAAGTTTCCAAATGTTTTCAAGCTTACTAGATCACTCATTTGACCAACTAGGTATGAAAGAAAGGACGCGCAGCAATGGCCCTGCTTTTCTAATTTGACCAAACATACAGAGCATCGGCACCTCTCGTACGAAGATGAGTGAGAGGGAAAGGTACTGGCAACTAACTGCCTTACCACCCAATGACGGATCACTGGCTTTTTAGTTATATCCCACTTGCAAGTTGCAACCAGCTAAGTAGCGCTAACGTCCTTGCCTTTGCATTTGCAGAGTCAAGTCAGAAGTTTCAGAAAAAGTATGCAATGAAGCATCTCATGGCTCAACAAGTTGAAGCGATAAGAAAATTTTGACTGAAGGATGATTCTCTTTTACCTAGCCTCAAAGAGAAACAAAATTCTTTGGGTTCAAGCAATCATCTGGAAACAGGGAAATCATGAAGATTCGGAGAAAATATTGCTAATGATCCCAGGTTTGAGAATATCAATACTTTCAATGAGCTAGAGAGACTAAAGTAAAGAAATGCTTACCCACCTTATGTTCTATCCTTTCCTACAATCAAATTATGCACGCATAAAACTAATGGAAAGGAAAGTGAGAGGATTATCGGGTCATTGTGAGGTAGCTGAAGCAATCAATATATTGCGATTGCAATTCAACTGGGGTCAATAAGTGCCAAGGACATATTAGTAACAATAGCATATATAAATGGGGTAATGACTTCACATGCACTTGAACTTTTGCTTATTTTACAATCGAGTACCTAAATTTTTTTCATTCAATCAAATAAACTTCTCAAATGTAGATCAATGTGAGGCCTTCATTAAAATTGCAGACAGAAAATGCCAAATTGGACACTAATGCTGGTAAATAGCCATTAATTGTCTACATTGGCGTATGATGTTGGCCTCTTCAAATGATATCATGTCAACAATCATATTGAATGGCCAAGATCGTCCAAGTCAGTACTCTCTCTCTCTCCTCATCACCCAACACCTAAATGGAAATGGAATAATTGAGCAGGTACCAATTAGGCATAAGTTTTGTTAAGTAAATGTTGGAAAGTCCAGTCCAAAACCTTAAGCTGATAGGTGGAGGGAGACCACATTAATATAAAGAGCATTTAGGATCTGTTGTCTAGTGATGTAGGATAATACTTCAACACCCCTCTCACATGCAAGTCGGATTTCGAGCGGCACGTGAAATTCACATTCACGTGGAATTTTGACAATGCATATTCGTGAAAGGGATAATACTAGCTCTGATACCATGTTCGAAAGTCTAATCTAAAAGCTTAAGCTGATAGGTGGAAGGAGACCACATAACTATAAAGAGTAGTTAGGACCCGTTGTCAAGCGACGTGAGATAATACTTCAACAGTAAACGAGCCACATCAGCAAAATTACATGACACGACCATTTATTGAAAGGAGGTCTCAAATTGACCCACATCTGAAAAGTTGAGGTACTTGATTGAATAAAGAAAAATTTTAGGTCCTCGATAGTAAAAGAGACAAAAGTTCAAATACTTGCGTTGTCATTATCCCTCCGTAAAAGTGGAGAACTAGCAACAACAACGACGAAAAAAACTAGATCTTCTCCAACTTAGTGTGGTCCGCTTTGTTTATACGGATCTGTCATTGTGCACTCTTTTAACCTCAGTCTGATCTAAGGTTTAAGTACTCCAACTTTCTCCTTATTGTATTTCCCATGTCCTTATGGGTTTTTTCTTGCCTTTATTAAACTACATATCCATCGTGTACTCACATCTTTTCGCTGGAGGATCTGAAGGCCATTGTTTCACATTTCTAGATAACCTAGAATGAGCTTTCCTCATTTTACCTTTGATTGAGGTCGTACTCACCTTTCTTCAGATATATTCATCTACATACTATCAATTAGACCTTTGAGCACGTGGTACAAATGTTGGCACGGGAGTTGGCCTTGAACCATAATGCAGCATTCTCACAGAGGATGGGAGAAGACTTACGGGTTGGTTTTAGACAACCCAAAGACCACTATTTGAGTACTTGTTTTGGGAGCTTGATCCATGTGATCGACCGGCTCCTTATATAATGGTATCAAGCAACACACTCGCAGGTAGTGTGTGAACTAAGGAGCATGTAAGACAGTACTACACCATAAGAGCCACCACTAGAACCTGTTTGGAACAAAGTATCACATGGTAGGAGTCACCTCTTGAACCTACAGGCCACTTGTAGAATCCTACGTATTATAGTGGTGCTTGGTTAAAGAGCCGACATTGACAAGGACATTAGTTTAACTAGGAAAGTTTGTGACGCACTGATCTCATGTCTGATGGAAGAGGACTTATTGCTTGACTCTTAAGGAAATGAGATGCCTCCAATGGCCGCCTTTTATCCTTTTGGGGGCTTGGGTTTGGACCACATGGCGGCTGGATTAGGTCATTACATGAACCATGCTATGACATGAGTTGGGACATGCTTAAGAGCAAGGTGTTGCTGCTAAAGCATGTTCTGCAAGTCCAAGGACATGAGATTGGCAAGCAGACAGGTTGTCCAAGATTGAAGCATGGCGCAGCCTATGACTCACAAAAGAGAAGGCTGGGCTACCTTACTCGTAGGTGGGCGGGGATGTGCTTAACAGAGTAAAGCATGTGAATGAGGGCAGCAAGTCGATGGTGCACAAGTCCCCTAATGCACGGGCTATTTGTAACAATTCGGTTGGAAACGCATGAACCAAATCCTTGAAAGAGTTACTCAAATCGGTGGTGACCGCGGGAGTAGGCTGCTAATTATGTATCAGTGCGATCCCTCTCTCACTCTAACTAGGACCTGTGGTCTTACAATCTCCTCCCCCACGTGTAGCAATAATGCCAATATCAATGTTGCCCATAGAGTTCAATACATTAAGCCCAAAACCGTACAAGGAAATAGGATCAATCCTGCACTTTGGCTGGTGCATTACTTTGATATCGTTTGTTACAACCTGGCCCAAACCATGTGAGATAATCCCCAAAACGAGAACTCAAGGTGGTGGTGACCTTTGGGGAGTTGGCGGCTACTTATATATCAGGCACTCAACATCCCTCTCCTACTCTATGTGGGACTTGGGGTGTTTAAGTGTTGGGGAAGGCCATGCGCACTCCAAAAGGGTTGTGAGCGGGCAACTATGGGCTGTCTGATGGTTGGTTGAGCAAGGCACATGCTACTTCATTCGAAATGATGCATAATGCTGTGCATGGGCTAATTCAAGAACAGAATGATTACATTCATTAGCAAGCGGACTGGTTCATGAGTGCGTTTCTATGAGCAAAATCCATGTGGATGAGCGCAGTGCAAGTGCACTCTCAGGTTGCACCAGCAAGGTGCATGTGCATAGAACTATGAAACATTGTGCAGTTTGAGCTTTCAAACATTTGATTGTGCGACATTATTAACAGGTTTTTGAAACATTGCAACACCTATTATAATCTACAACATGATCAACAGCTAGTGTATTCCAACTTTTATCGTCATGGTTGCAAAATTTTCCAGTGTACTAGCTTCAGGAACCCTACTTGCTACAAATGCTTCACTGATCAAACCCCAAATTCAATTGGTTGAAACTATTATAGTTAATTTAATCAGCACTCAATGAAGAAAAACTCACTTCTGTATGCTTAATAATACTTCACCACCTCTAATAGAATTTCCAAAACATGTACTTATATGTAAAATATCCATTAAGCATCAATTAGAAAAAGACCATATTCAGGTTCTTACCTTACAGACCCTGCTTGCAGTTGTACTAGTCTACTCGGTCTTAGGATCATCCGTTCCATCAGTCCTCATCAGTCATTAACGCCATTGAAATCCATGCGACACTTTGAGAACTTCCCCACTGTAAAACATGCACCAAAATAATGCCTTCCCATTCATTAACTATTCTGTCATGCTACTTCTCTGATGTTCCCAGCATTGCCAAAGAGAGGTCGCAAGCATAAGAAAACAGCTGCAGCACCTGCAAGAGCGCCACAGGTACAGTAATTTTCCACTTGGTCATGAGTTTTTGGAGAAATGTACATGAATGATATAGATGTGGACTTCCAAAAGGATTGGGACTCTTTCAATTATCTCACTAAATGATATTTAGCATGCTCACCTGAATTAAAATTTCTGTTCCAACTGTTAGCATCTGTTAAAATTATCATCTTGTAGAGGAATATTAAGAATCAGATTACAAAGTACAAAATATCATGGTATAAAAGATTCATACAATTAATTCCACTTGGTGCAAAAAACTTGTCTGTTGTTTGTAATGTACAAAAGGTTTAGCCCGATGTGATGTCTAGTCGAGGAAAAGACATCCACAACTTATCCATGTCCGAGGAGAGAACAAGATATATATGTCATCTTCTCAATCATGTGCATTGAGAATACTTGTATAGAGCAGTTGAAACCTATGGAAGATAGTGCAACACAGTCATTACATCATAACCAAAGAAGACAACAACTTCTCTTATAATCATTAAGCATAAACCTCAGCCAAGCATATTCTATCTACTTGATATGCCAATTTTCGAGAGAGCTACTAATGCCCAGGCAGAAGTAGCATAAAGTATTATTTGTTGCGACCAAATAGATCTTCTTAGTCCATGAAGAACGTGTGAGTGGAGTAAGCCCAACAAGTTTTTTAGTGGCAGATGGGACAATAAATTCAGGGATAGATTTTGAAACTATTACTGTAGGTGTATACTTCTAGTTATTTTGGATGAGCTGCTAGGACAAAGAAATCAAGAAACTATCACATTTGGGGTATACTTTCTCGGTTATATTGGCGGAGCTGCCAGCAAAAAGAAATCCAGAAGGCTTCCACGAGTTTGCACAATCTTGGGAAGCTAGACTGTGTCCAAGACTTTAAAATAGACTAATTTCATTGATATAATCAGTAAAGTCCTTTCAAAATTGCTAAAGCAACTCGTCACGACAGCTTCTAGATTTAAAAATGCGGCAAATTATACATTGGAAGAATGTTCATTCACTTAACTAAAAAATTGGAAAGGGTGTTGGATGCCTCTTGATAAGATATGCTATCACAATGTCAAGTATCTAGAGACATAAAGTCTTCAAAATGTGGCAGGAAATTGATAAGTTCTCGAGTGTAAGCATGATATTTTCTCTCCAATCTGAATCACACAGGCAATTGACGGGAGAACAACTCTCTGGCCTCAGTGCCAAAGATCTGCAAAATCTAGAAAATCAACTGGAGATGAGCCTAAAGGGCATCCGTACCAAAAAGGTACTAGCCAAATATCTACCTTGAACTGTCAAACATTGTTTCTGTGTTACCCCCAAATCCAGGAAAAGACACACCACTAGCTCAACATATGCAAGGAATAATTCTGGTAATTGTTTCTCTACAGGAACAAATTTTCTCTGGCGAGATAAAAGAGCTGAACCTAAAGGTTTTCAGAAACGTGGCGACTTCATCCCAATAGTATGGTTATCAATTATCAAGTGACTCACGACGCTTAATTCATTACAGGGGAAGGTGATGCATCAGGAAAACATAGAGCTGCATAAGAAGATAAGTCTCTTCCTTCAGGAAAATAATGCATTGAAAAAGAAGGTAATAGTTCAGATGTCAAGTGCATCTGTTACATCTATAGAAACCAGAATCAATCAATTACTCGTCTTTTATTTTACTGAAAAATTTCCTAATCCGTAGGTTTATAGAGCAGGGGATGTGAATCAAGCGAACCAATATTCCCATGAACCATCAACTACGACCATAGTGCATGACTTGTTTGCACCTTCAAACCTCCAGCTGAGCCAGCCACGGCTTCAGAGTAAAGATGCCCCTCTAGAAGCAACCAATCTGGGGTACATTCCAACACAATTATTTTGAAGAACATATTTTCAATCAAGGCCAATTCTTTCTCACAACAGATCTGATTAAGCACTGTGAACCAGATTGCAACTGCATTAGCACAAGTTCGGACTGTGGATGGTATCAACTGTATTGCGTCAAAAGCTAGCAGACAGTTAAAAAGCTCAAGCTTCCACAAGTGTTGAGTTCTCTTCGCACAACAAACTAGTAAATCCAGCAGAAAGACGTCAAGCTATGGTATGTCACGTCTAAAACTCAGAACTGTTTTGCATTGGAACACTTTATCTCTGTAAATGAAAACATGTCAATAAGTAACAAAAGCAAGATAACCTACCAAAAGTTATTCACCATCATCAGCTAAGTTGTCCTCTTCGTACTACCGACATCTGTTAAAAGGTTTGCACTGCCAATTCTGCTCTAATCTTAGTCTTAATCACTGCTTTTCTTCCAAAAGTGTGACCTCTACAGCTTCTGATCAATTTAAAAACTTGCAAACTGTTGCAGATTATAGTTCGAAATCCACGCATTATGTGTACGAGAAAGGGTCTAAAACGATGCACTTCTCTATTGCTATGTGACATATAAACACAAAGAATGAAGAGATACGGAAAGAAGCATGAATCAGAGTTCATTCAGCTTCCTTTAGTGACAAAGTACGCGCTATCTTAGATAAATTTGCAACCATACGTACACAACCGAGCAGCCTCGCACAGCCAATAAGCACATGAGAAAAACTGCTTAAAATGGAAACTCCAAGACAGCAGCACAATTCTTAGCATCCCTTGTGTCATAATGCAATGGATAAGATGAAACAGAGTGTGCGGACATAGAAGATAGAACAAACAAACACAGTATCCAATCACCCATGAAGTGACAGGCAGATGGGTCAATCGATTAAGCTTCCTCTAAATCTGGCTTATGTCGAGCAACATGTGGACAGCTCATTCCATGGCAATAACAAATGCAAGCTTCACTTTTTATGTTCTGATTGGATTGATTTCATCATTCCTTATCCTTCCCTATTACGAACTCATTGTTCGATCAGCTTCGAACTCCGTCAGTGATCCCACCACGTTAACACAGCTACGTCTTCGGAGCATCTGAACGACTCTTCTTTGCGAAGCAATCTGGCAAGACCCAACACGATTTTCGTCCACTAGAGTCCACTATTGATGCAAGGACTCTTCTTGGGTGCAAAAGAGGGTGATGGGTTATCAGAGAGAGCTAACCCATCGTAGCAATAGCAACTCGATCAGCCTCTGGTGCACGGTCCACACGGCGGAGCAACGAGGGAACCGCTGCGAACTGCACAAACAGCTGTCTCGGATGCGACGTTCTACTGGTGATGAGAGAAACCGTCGAGATAACATGTGACGAAGTGACGAAGTTGATGGGCTTTGGCCCCCATGAATTTGTTCGAGATCGCATACGAATGGCTCCACCACCTTTTTATCGGAGCAGAACAGGCTTTCCCGACCGTCGGCATGTCAATCTCGGACCTTTGAGTCAGATATACACGCCACGGATAATGCGAAGTGATTATGTCGCGGGTGATCGGTTTCGGGTAGGGTCAAGAAATCGGTAGATTATTAATAGGGGTGACTGATAAGTAATACGAATTTTAATTTTAATATAAAAAACAATCGATTAATTATTAAATTTATATTTAAGAAACACAAGAAATAAATAAAAATAATAATCGATCCAATCCGAGTAGACCGATTCTCCCTTGGAATCATGAATTGGTCCGAAAACCATCCATTCTAATTTTATGCAATCGAGAATCGGACCAGCGCTCTTGGGAACTAAACCGAACTTGCCGATTCGAGCAATTCCCGGTTCGATCGATCAGTCTTTCTCACTTCTTAATTATGTTTAAAATTGAATATTCTATAAGAAGCACCAACATTTTTCTGAAAATTAATGTCGGTCGACCTCCTCATCCTTTTAGTTTTATAAAGCAAAAATAAAAATAAAAAATGGAGTCGATATGATTTTGCGAAGTACTAGACTCACATAAACTTCTACCCTAAAATCAATGGGGATGGGACAAGAGTTTAATCGAGAACCTGATCCATTCAAACACTTAAGTCCATTTATATGATTTTGTCAATCTCTGAATATAATTAATTATAATTTAACAAGTGACAAACACCATTACAAGCGTGACTTCTAATTTTAGGATCGCCAAAGTTTTAGAACTTCGTGATTGTAGGTTTTGAAGTTCTTTCGTCTTATGTATTTTCTTATTTAGTAGGTTTTGTAGTTGGAGATTCATAATATATGAGCTTTGCTAAAGTTAATGGTTTTTTGGGGTATTAGGCCGAATACTAAGAGTACCTAATAGGAACCCGACAACTTCAATGAAGCGGGTTTGGGATCCTACAAAGAAATTGTAATGAGTTTAAGAAGATGTCAGCTGCCTCGAATCCATCCCACTTTCATCGGAAAAATGATCAAAAACAAGTTCTAAATTTTTTGTAACTGTGCCAATTCAATTCCAAACCTTTTACATTCGTGCCAATTCAATGCTAATCCTTTTGCATTTGAGCCAATTCAGTCTTTCTAGACAATTTTTACCCTAAATTATTGACATGGCGCGACCTGCACTAACATGGCCAATTTTTAATTTTATATATATATATATATATATATATATATATATATATATATATATATATATTATGTTTTCTTTATTTCTTCTTCCTCCTCCTCTGGCCGACAATGCTCGCCCCTAAAGATCAGTGCATCTGAAAAACGTTTTTCTATCCATTAAAAAAATACTGTTTACTTGTTACCCTTTTTTTTTTTTTCAAATTTTACGTCGTACCTATTTAGACATTTTTAATGTAAAATGCTCGAAATCTTATACGTAAATTGGCATGTCTTTCATGATTTTTTTTCAGATTTATATAACATTTTGAAACTTTATCCGGTAAAAAAAGAAGAAGTTATTTTTACCTTAAAACAGGACAAAACAAACGCACATAAGGTATAGGGATCATACACCACATTAACTTATTTCATAAGATTTTCATTAGTCAATTAACGATAAAGTATGTCGAATATTTTTCATATTGTTATTGATGTTTGTAATTATAATAATCTTTTAATATCTCATACATTAATAGAAATTCAACATAATTCCATTTTTTTTGTATAATTATAATGGTATTATACATTATAATAATCTGTTTACGCTCACCCTCCTGTCGCGCTAGACGCTCTCACCTCCCTCTCTAGCGCAGCCGCCACCAGGTTCTCCCCCTGCTAGTCGCCGTCCGCCGCCCCCATCTGTGCCGCGCTCGCTGTCGTCTCTTCAAGGTTCCGCCGCCTCAACGGGGAGATCCGTCGCCGTCGGCAGTTCGTCATTCTTCAGGTCGCTTCCCGTCTCTACTTGTCTCTCTTTCACTCTCTCTCTCTTGCTAGGTTGCCGACCCTTTCTCACTGTTCAGCTCCTCAGCCATCTCAAGAATTTCTGTTTAGCTCCCGGGATGGTCTATTTCTCGGCGAATCGCCGTTCGTTTGCGAAAATCTTGTCTTTTCTTTGTTCACGCAGCTGATTACTCGAATCTTGGTTATTGACTTAATTTGTGAAAATCGACCGTGCTGACTTGATTTGCGAAGGTGATCTGTTTTTCCTTCTGTTTGGGTGGTCAGGAATCTGAATTAGGAATGAGTTGGATGTTACGTTCTTCTTCTTCTTTTTTCAAATTCGATTCTTCTTGTCTTCTTATTGAAGATTTCATTTTTAAGTTGGTAAAAGATTGTAAGTCACTTCATGTTAAATGATAAAAACCACTCAAACTCATGGCAATATCTGTCTAAAGCTCCCTCTTGGTCTCCCCTATTGATTCTTGGTGTCCTGAGTTTTTCGTTGAAGAAGTAGGCCATTTATGGATGAAAAAGCAGCCACCTTTCTTAAGGACAAGGGGAAAATGTAGCTAGAGCGAGGCGGCGATTGTCACCGAGATTGAGATCAAAAGATTGGAAGAGGGGACTGCCGTTTTGCAGATTGCAAAAGTGAGAGTTAAGTGTAAGGGTGAGTGGGGTGAGTGTGGTTTGCAGCAGGTGAGCTGTGTGGAAGGGAGATAAGTGAGTGCTTTGATCGCTGAGTGGGTCAAGTGTGGCGAGTAGAGTCTTTCTGATAAGTTGAGTGTGGTCTTGTGAGCTAAAGTTTTTACGGAAGAGTGAGTGCAACAAATCGATCATTGTAATTGAGTCTGTCGTCGAATTTAAGCTTGACAACTTGTTTCTGTTGACTTTTGAAGGATATAAACTTTGGTAAAAAAAAACCCTTCAAAGAATTGCTGTCTTGAGGAAAGTAGTATTTTTCTTCTGAATTGTAGAGATGAATCTTTATATGAAGCTAATCTCCTTACCATAGACTATAAAATAACTCTCTCTCTCTCTCTCTCTCTCTCTGCATGGTTAGTGATATTTTTTCTCAACATTTTGGAATACCCTGCTTGTACACTAGTTGTTGCTGATGGAACACGCATCCTTTGGAGATCAACGGAATGCCACATTTTCTCTTGCTGAGGAGGATCATACACTTGCAAATGCCCTCAGATTTACCTTGAATCAAGAGTCAGTACTACATTACTGTACTTGGTGCTATTTGTCAGATCTTTACATAGTTTTATCATCTATCCATTAATTGTTTTGGTCAATATCAGCATGTAAGTGTTAAAAATCAGGAGCAGAGATGCTATTAAGCAGTAACCTTACTGAAAGGAAGAATTTTAATTGGATAGTTATACGTACGAATTTTCACCTATCAACTATCACATACTGAATGTTCTTTGTTTCACTCAAAATGATGGTTACTTCTTACTTTCGCTTTTCGTTGGGTGAAACCAGTGAATGAAGCTAGAGTTACTCATCTCGGAGAGTGATAATCTGGAAAAAAGTTATGATGAACTACTAACTGGAACGTTTTCTCTTATATTTCCTTTTTCTCCTTGGTATAGAAGTTAGCAGGATCTTCTAGTATACTTCAATCTTCTCCACATAGTCTGTTCTTGCTCTTTTGCACAGTTTGTCTGTTTCTGGTAAGTTTAGATTCCATATAGTTTTAATGCACGTTGTGTCTATTCTGCAGTCCACGGGTAATATTTTGTGGTTACAGCATTCCTCATCCTTCGGAAGCCCGGGTTAATATTAGAGTTCAAACGACAGGTATTATATGTTCTCATCAATGTCAAGCCTAAGAGATTTGATGTACTTAGGATGCTTTGCTTTGCTTCTAAACATCATGTTATAGTATGAAATTGTAGTTGGTTATGTATTTCTTTTATAGATGGGTAGACCAGGAAATAAGGATAAAGTGTTGCTGGATTTTGTTAAAAAATGCTGGACTAGGTCATGGAATCCGCACAGTACATCGTGGAATCTTAAATACATGCTGCCATATCCAGCACTGTTAAGTCATTCAAAATTGTACCAATTCTCTGTTTTGACTTTGCACCTCAACGCCATGAAACTTCCTCCACAGAACATTGGAGAGGATTGCCCTGGTTAGTAGAGGCCTCCTTTTCCCAGGCATTTGGCCTGGCTTTTGTGTCTCGCATCCATCTTCCACCACCTTGTGTAACCAATGGAGCTGTTGGTCATCCAGCATTTTCTTCTCTGGTGATCTCCAGAGTGGCTTTTCATGTAATCTACTCTGTTTGAATCTTTTACGTGGTGTTTCTCAGGTGAGCCAGCAAGAGAGGTATTGAAAGATTCATGCCAAGATCTGATGCTGATGTGTCAACACATAAGGGGCACATTCGATAAAGCTGTCAATGATTTTAGAACGAAAAATCCTCCTGATAATCATCCTTCCCAGGATATGGACTCAGATTAATGGTGAATTTGGTGTGGCAGCTTTTGATTTATTAGGCCTCCTCATTCTATGTTTCACTCGACTTTTTCAAAGAATGGCCTCTATCAAGGTCTTGTCTGCAGAAAAATATTGCACTGATATTTTTAAGTAAACTGTTTGTGAGTACTTGGGAAGCCATTCGGCATCATTATATTGATCATATTTGAAGACCCTACTCAGCATCAATGGCAGAATTGAAGACGAGGATATCGATGTCCGGGTCATATTTCTTCTCTATATAGTTTTTTTTTGGGGAACACAAGTCGTTCTTTTCTATGTAACCATTTGTTTTTTGCTTCTGCTCATTCTTCTATGATATTTCCGTCGAGTCGTTCCTCGAGAGAATACGCATGTAGGGCATGCCAGTGGGCTCATACTAGCTTCCCATGTAACTGGTTCTTTGTCAACATGCCTTGGTGCCATTCTCTGGCCAAGTTCTGTCTCATTTTACAAACTTGATAATCAATGCAGGGAAATTGTCTCCTTGTGTCCATATGCTTCAAGATTGATGAGCTACAAGTTCAGAATTACAGTTTTGCAGTAGTCGTAGCACACTATCCATGCAGGGTGTCTAGCTAAACCAATCCTGAACATTTCGCATATTTTGTGGGTGATATTGAATTTCTACATGCCCTTAATATAACCATCCTTTGTATTTGTACCACGCAACTATGCTGACATACAATAAGATGGTCCCGATGGTGCAAACGCCGACGGTCCACAGGAAGTCTTCCTCGGACTGATTTGGGGGATGCCAAAGTGAGATTTTTATGTTGATGCCCATCACGCCAACAACGGTTATGTACGAGCTGATCAACAGAATAGCGGTTGTTATCAGCACTCCCATCTGCAGAAGATTGTTCTGTTTGTCGTCCAACATTATGTTCACGTAGTCTTCCGTGTCGTCGACGTACTCCCTCAGCTTTAAGATCAGATAAAGCAAGGAGAACTAAATTAAGCTATTAATTCGCAGCGAAAAGGTTGTTATGGTATCATAAGAATATCCAATTGTCACCAGAGAGTTAGTTTGAGATTCATACAGTAGACAGCTTGTTAAGCGTGCCATCAACTTGCACAAAGTATGCCTCTAGGAGCATCTCTAATTCTGCCACGTCGACATGCCGGGCCAAGGCGTCGCGAGAATTGCCGCTCATGACCCTTTCAATTTCATCATTCAGCAAACCACGCGGAGAATTCAAGCCGTCATCAGGTAAGATATCAGGATCTCCACTGTGATGCCTGTATAATTCAATGACAAGACAATAGTAAGAGGATTGAGATTAACACAAAGCAAGAGATTCGGTATGTGCCTGTCATTGCTTAGTTCAGGAACTTCGTCTTCTTCCTCGACGGTAGCTGAGGAAGAAGAAGAGTTGTCATCTACTTCTTGAAGCAGTTTGCTGGTCAGGTACATGCCCGCCATGTCCCCATCGTCTTCGAGAAGATGCTCAAGCTCATCCCTCACCTAGAGATACATGGAAAAGGCCCCGTGCTATAAAAAGTAACCACTTGAGATATGTGTTTAACGCAAGCAATGTTCGTATGATGGATTAGGTTGTTGAAATATCTCATATCGCTTTTTATTAGGGTTTATATGCTCTTTATATACATGTGTGGTCTCCTTCCGCTTATTGATCCGAGTTTTTGAGTTGGACTTTCCTACACGGTATCAAGGCAAGATGTATCTGTCCATAAACTTTTGGGTTGGACTTTCTAATATAGTTTTCCTCACCTCTCCGTAAGGCCTAAGTTATTAAGTAACTAATCATATGCAAGTGCATTTCTTTCTTTTATGTTTTTTGACGACCAACGGACATGGGCATGGGGATAACGGCTACCGGGAAGCACATGAGATACCCTGTAAGCTTGATGAACCAGTTAGCTTCAGGCCTTTGGTTGATACCAGTGGCCCTCACCCGAAAGTAGTTTGTCACGGATTGACGCGACTATTCGATGCCAAATCCAAACTTCAAGTTTGAGGAAAAACATAGATTTTAGGATAGATAGAGAAGAAGACTCTCAAACCTTTCGAACGCGTTGAGTTAATGCAACCAAACGGCCCTTAATTTGACGAACCCTTTCAAGGTAGAAGCTACTAATCTCCGAAGTTAGCCTATCCAACGCGGGATAAGCCTCTTGCTCTAATGCTTTTGTCTGCATTTTTTTCATAAGTTGATTAGTTTTATGAGCATTAAGTACTGACTAATCACATAAAGAAACCCTAACGACAGAGAGACTGTGTACCTCGTCGTCCAAACAGGAGCAAGCAGTTTCAAGGCATGCCTCTAAAGCAACAAACTCGAAAGGAAGAGTCTGTAATCTGTCTTGCTGTTCCTTCAACACTACACCCTCTCGTGAACCTTCAAGGATTTTTGCCAACTCTTCCGCAGTTTGCTCATCAGCGCCGTTTCCGTGAATCTAATTAGAAAAGCACAGGTCAATCTTTTCTTACTAGCCAAACATGGCATAACTGTTAGAAAATAGTAAAATTAATTTTGTATTTGATTGATGAAGTAAAGTCTAGCTTTGCTTTGGACTTTGTCTTGGATAAGGTTATCTCTTATCCATATGAAAGAGATAAGAAGTGTTATCTCTTATCCATTTTGACGAAGTCTAGTCTAAGTAACATAGATATAGATGCTAGAAAGTTCAACCCAGAAGTTTAAGCTTATAGGAGGAGGGAGACCACATGAATATAAAGAGCGATGTGGGATAACAACTTCAACACTCCCTCTTACATGCAATGGGGGGTGGACGCACATTCGAGAAAGGAAGAACACTATCTCTGATACCATGTTAGAAAGTCCAATCCAAAAGCTTAAACTTATAGGTGGAGAGAGACCACATGAATATTAAAGATCATATAGGATCCGTTGTCAAGCGATATAGGACAACAACTTCAACAATGGAGAGAGTTGAGAGTTTAGAGAGAAAAACTTAGAAAGACTTAAGCATGTATTTTCTTGTACAAAGCTTATGCAAAAGGCATTTTGAATACTACTCTCTCATTGGTTTTAACAATGCTGCATAGGGTGTTAACATGGTCAGCATTCGAGGAATAACCCTCTCCATCAAATGATGTTACATTCAAATGAGCGTATAATGAAAAATTACGCTAATACTTTCTCAACGAGTCCTAAAAAAGATGTTTTGTCTTTTATCACCATCCACTTTGGCTCCTACAAGCTACAACACTCATTTTCTTTGCGTGTCTATGTGTGATGCGCATTGTCTTTAATGCTTTAACGATTCGATGATAAAATATGATATGAATTTCAGGAATTCAAACACAGCATGTAAGCGTTCTAACGACTTATGATGTCGTGTTCAAATCTGCATATAGTTTTTTTTGTCTTCACTATCAAACACTTGCGTTTTCCATGTATGCTCAGCTGTCAATCTGAGGAATTTGTCAAAAGCCACACAAAAAAACAAAGAGGACCACACACTGTCAAGAGTAAAAATAAAGACACTTAAAATGAAAAGAAAAGTGAAGAAAAAAAAATGTAAGTTTAGATTATTTAAGTATATCAATGTTGATATATTTTAATAAGAAAAATTTTAAACAATAAGCCACGTAGAAATATGATTCATATATTTCAATTAGACATTTTTAAAAAAATTAATCATGTAGTTACTATTCAATCAGTACTTACAAAATATTTGTTTCATATATTTGTTCCTATTCTAAGATTCATTTACATGTTAAGTTGGTGGTTGAGGACAATAATACAAAAAGCATGCGTAACCTCGTTTGATGCAGGAGAAAAGATCCTCGGACATCGCATACATGAATTTGTAACATCAGACAATAAGGTACGTCGATATTCGGTGATTTCTTAATAGATTTTAATTTAATATTCGTGTTGATAATATTCAATTATATACACAATAAACAATACATATAAGCATATATAATGTTCATTATAAGATACACATTTACACCGGGAATACTGTTGGGTGGTCTTGGGTCTTGGTCATCTCTCATCTCAAAAGCCAACCCCTTCCACAATCGATGTGAGATAACCCAATAATCTCCGCTCACACATCGGAGGCTGGGTCGGAGCCGTAACAACCAGTATCTTAGGTGGTCTTGAGCTTCTCTCATTTCAAAAGCTAGCTAAAAAGATGAGACTTTCCCTCACACTTATAAACCGACCATTAACCTCCTCCACAACCGATGTGGGATAACCCAATAATCTCCCCCTCACACTTCGGACCCTATGTGAGATAACCCAACAAATACTTTGTACAAGCAAAAAAATGCAAAGATTTTATGCAAATATATTTATCAGCATGAATAATATGCCCTAACTATGGAAGGATATGTAGTCAACTATATCTCGTAAAAGAATTTTCATTAACGTGATAAATGCATCAATTAATCCAAAATGAACACACCACTAATTCAACTAAATGTAAAACATCTATTTTGATGCAAGGAAAGATTGAAAACCTTCACTGTGTTGGCTTCATGATAGTGCAAGAACCGTCGCTTGAGCTCCTCCACGAGAGGAACCACCGCCGGGTCCCTAGAGTTCAGCAACAAAACATCATGTGCAGTGATTATCCCCTTGATGTGCTCCAACTTGATCACAATCGCTCTCTCGCGGCCCGTGATGGACGACGGGTACGAGAGGAACGGGTCGAGGATCCGGAGGTCGTGGGCCGAGAGCCCCGTGCGGCGCATGATTGACTGCTTCCCGGCGTCGATCTGCTGGACCCGGCTGGTCGAGTCGATGACGAGCCAGGTCTTGACCCGTACCGCCTTCTTCCGGTGCCGATGGTCGGTCGTGTTTCCTACGTCGATCAGCGCTGGGTGCACCGCCGGGTGCACCGCCGGGTCATCTCGGGGCATTGTCGAAGGATGATGGCTCGACGCTGCTATTGAGGGAAGGTTGCTTTGTGAGCATACATTGATGGAGCAGGGTCTATTCAACTCGCTTTTGAATAAACTATAGAGCATGATTGTTAGGTGCTATGGATGGGGTGGGATGTGCTTAACGAGCCAGGTGATATGCAGTGACGGCCCTCACTGGGTTATCCATGAACACTGTCCTAGGCTGTCTTGTTGGGTCACTTTTTTTAGGTAAAGAACAGCACGGACTATCAAGGTCATGCCAAAAAACACAATCGATAGAATTATTTTACAAGGGATTTGGCAGAAATAGCTCATCATTTTGTTGTAACGTTGCGACAATATTTAGACAATACATAATGGATCTCTCGCGGATGGGAACATCACTATAAAAATCTTAAACTTATTGCATTTGTGCCTATTCAGTCTCACAACCTTTTAATTTGGGCAATTTAGTCCTTAATCTTTTAATGATTTGTCAATTCAATAAACCTTTCAATTATACCAATTTAGTCCTAAAACTTTTGACGCTTTGCCAATATAGTCTTTCCGGTGAATTTTACCTAGAAATCGCTGACGTGGCGGTTTAGTCAGTGCCGGTTGTCCTATGTGGCATGTTTGACATTAACCTAGACAATTTTTTTTAATAATAACTTATTATTATTATTTCAGCTTTTGAAATAACTACAGTCGTGGAAGAAGGGGTAAACACCATAGTACGATGAGCAACTATTGCATAAACTAATCTAATAGATCAAGTTAACCATATCTTAAAAATCTATAGAACCCAAATCGAGTCCACGAAGAAAAGCAAGTTTCGATATTCTTTTCAGCAACTCTTAAAAACAAGTTCCGATTTTTCTCTTCACCAACTCTTATTTGGAGCAGACCGACCAATTTTTCTAGCAATTTACCCTCTTAAGTTGAAATATACCCCCGTTTACATGACAATACCAATTTTCTTTATTAACCAATTTTTTAGCCACTCACTAAATTTTGTTTGATCTATTCAAAATTGTTTACTGTTCTAGTAATTTACCAATTCTTGTTGAAGTGACCAAATTTCGATGAAGTAGAAAAATAATATTACCATGCTAAGTGATTCAAGATAAAGTGGTAATTTTGTATAAGAGTCGATAACTTCAATAAGAATTGGAAAGTTGTTAGAAAAATCGGTAATTCGAAAACAACTTAGTCAACGGTGATAAGTGACTCAAAAAAGATTTAATAACCTTAAACTAGGTAGTAACTCTAATAAAAAAGCACTGGTAAATACTCAAATATAGTTTATAGTTTGCTATAAGAGTTGGTAATTTCAATAAAAGTTATTTGAAAAGTGTGTATATTATTAGAAAAGGTTGTATATTATCTGAAGTAAGCATTTTTTCAAAAAAAAAAATGGCACTTAAGTGATCGTTTTGAAATTTTTGGCACTAAAGTGAGCGTCGTACATAAGTTTTGGCACTTGTAGTGTACTTTAGCCAAAATAAATGATTTTTGGATAGGAGAAGCTCACCACCAAGGCATAAAGAAAGCCTAAAGGGCTTATTGGCTCACCATCAAGAAAGAATCCACTTTCCAAGGATAAAGAACCGGGTAAGATATTCACTCACACAGAGAAAAACCTCATATATATACTAAATATTTAAGTCTTGTCTTTACATTTAAGAATCCGCCTCTTTTCATAGAGAAACTAGTACATAGAAAATAGACTAAGCATCAAAGACATGGGAACTACCTGAATAAAGATATAGGGACTAGGAAACACAATAAAGCCCTAGGAACTAGAAAATGTGTTAAAAGGCATAGAAACTTGAACTTGGCTCTTGTAACCTACAACAACTTAAAGACTCATAAAACTAGGACTAAAGACATTTGACCAGATACAAAATAGTTAAACTTAGACTCTAAATTCGTTCATCAATTTGGGTAGACCAGTAGACACCTTGGAAGGTTAACAAATAGGAAAATAAAATCGGTTAGAGTAGCCTTTGATTGCTAGGTAGTCGTTTTTTTTTTTTTGGTCAAATTGCTAGGTAGTCGATAAGTAACCTCGAAATTGACAAGAAGCTTGTAAATCGACAACTAGATAGTCGATTATGTTAGAAATTAAACCAAATTCATAAATATTGTCGATGTTCGTTTGTCTCCCAAGACTTGTCTTTATTGTAGTGCCGTTTTCAAGAGTCATTATTAGGTGAGTCTTTTTAGAGTCTATTTGTATTCCGATGTCTTGTAAATGAATTGTGATTGTTTGTGTTTCTAGGAATCTATTTATGAATCTTTTAAGAGGTAGATCAAGAGCCATAAAACATGCCTATATAAAGGCAAGTCTTGTAAAAATATCCGTAGATCTAAGGTGAACACATAAGAAAAGCCTATTCGTCTCCTTCTTGAGTTGTCTTGTGAGTGCTTCAACTTTACTTTATCCTCATCAAATTGGTAGCAAAGCTTATGGTTCGTGATCATGGCCTCCACAAACACTCAGCTACTTCTTCAATGCCCTCGTCTTACGAAAGAAAATTATGGTACTTGGGTTGTTAGAATGAAAGCCCTACTTGGTGCATATGGTGTCTGGGAAGTTGTCAACTCAAGCTATCATGAGCCTGATGATGAAGCCATCTTGACTCAAAATCAGAGGAATGCCTTAGAGAAGGTCCAATCGAAAGTTCTTTTCACTAGCTCTTATTTGGATCAGAACGACCAATTTTTCTAGAGTAATACCGACTTAAGTTGAAGGGGAAAAGTGTCCAAAAGTCCTAAGCCTTTTGCACTGGTGCCAAGTCAATCATAAATCTTTCAATTATGTCAATTTAGTCATAAACATTTTGCATTTATACCAATTGAGTACATTCAACCAATTTTGGCCGGTGTCTTACGTGGTACTAGCGAGGGCCTACCCTAGGATTGGGTAAGGGCCGGTGAGAGGCCCATGCCGGCCAACGCGAACAAGGGCCACACGCCCTCGCCCAAATTTGGGCCAGGCAAGGACATCGCGGCCCTTGCCCACCCTAGGCGAGGGTGTCGCGACCCTCGTCCAGAGCCGGCACCCTTGCTTGGCATAAATCTGGGTGAGGGCTCGCGGTCCTCGCGTTGGCCGGGAGGGTCTCCGGCCATCTCTCCAAAACCAAAAACAAAGCAAAAATAAAATATAAAAAATAAAATATAAAAAATCATTATAAAATTTCTAAAAAATAGTTTAAAAATGTTTATGTCAGTGCCGGTGTTCCGGCCGTGTCACGTAGGACGACCGGCATCCACGTCGGCGATTTCCAGGCAAAATTGGCCTGATGGACTCAATTGGCACAAATAAAAAAGGTTTGGGACTAAATTGGCACAATGAAAATGTTTAGGATCGAATTGGCACCAATGCAAAATGTTTAGGACTTTTTGCACACTTTTTCCCGAGTTGAAGTATAGCCACGTTACATGACAATAACAGTTTGAGTTATTAAACCAATTCTGTTAATGAAGCTATCGACTACTTTAATATTACTCGCTTTTATTTGAGCCGCTCACTATAGATTACTCGATATATTTTGTTGAAGCTACCAACTTTTAATAAAGTACAACAAATAATATTATGATACTTAGGGATTCAAAATAAAGTGGTAATTTCGTATAAAGTTTATAACTTCGATGAGAATTGGTAAGTTGTTAGAAAAATTGGTAATTCGAGAACAACTTAGTCAACGATGACAAGTGGCTCAAAAAAGGATTTAAAAACCTTAAATTAGTTATTAACTTTATTAAAAAGTACACCGATAAATACTCAAATATAGTTTTGATATATGAGTTGGTAATTTCAATAAAAGTTATTTGCTTATTAGAAAATTTGCAATTCAAAACGAACTAATCAATGTCTGTAAGTGTCTCAAACGATAGTTGTAACTAGTTGATAAATAACTCAAATAAAGTTAATAAACAGATATGAAATTCTGTAACTTCAATATAAGGTGTATATTAATAGAAAAAGAAATTCGAAATCGATCGACTAAATATTGATACGTGGATTTAAATTGAATGTTTGCAACCTAAAGATAAACAAATACTATAAAAACATACGCTTTTCCTCTATTTATACCACACATACTATCCGTACATGTGTTTCCAAACAAAACATTCTCCGAGCGATGTTGAACTCGACCCGCTAGCTATACAAACCGTTTATGTTTGTACCATGCTATTGCAATAGCGTACAAGACGATCGTCCCGACGGTGCATCCGCCTGCCGTCCAAAGGAAATTGTTGATTGTCGGATTCAGAGGGTGAAAGAGTGCAATTCCGACGTTCATACCGAATATCCCGGTCACAACAATGAACATGGTGATGAATAAGGTCGCCGTCGATATCACGACTCCCATTTGCAGCAGATTGTTTTGCTTGTCATCCAACATTATGTTCACATAGTCCTCCGTGTCTTGAATGTATTCCCTTAGCTTTCAACAGAGACAAGATGAAGATGTTTTTAAGGAATTGGATAGGATTCGTGGTTAAGACTTTGCGCATGCGTGCGCGCGTTCGAGTGTAAAGTTCGAGATTCGTACCGCGGATAGCTCGTTGAGTGTGCCATCAAGCTGCACAAAGTATGCCTCTAGGAGCATTTCCAATTCGGCCACATCAAGGTGCTTGCTCGAGCCATCAAAGTGCTTGCTCGAGCCATCAAAGTGCTTGCTCATGCTCAAGCCACCATGTGAGTTACTATCTTTGATCCTCTCTTCCATTTCATAATCATTCAGCGAGTTGCGCGGAGCACTCACACTCTCATCTGGCGTGATTCTATCGTCTCCTTCGCGATTCCTGCATAATTAAGTGGAAAAAGCTTTGAAGAAATAGAAAAAGATTCGAAATTATTTGGCCGTGATCGACAACATGATGCTAGAGATGTAGAATGTTTGCCTTTCTTCTTCGTATAGTTCAGGAAGCTCATCTTCCTCTACGGTGATCGATGAAGAAGAAGAAGACGACTTGTCATTTTCATCTTGGAGTAGTTTGCCGGTCAAATACATCTCTGCCATGTCTCCATCGTTCTCGAGAAGATGCTCGATCTCGCCCTTTATCTAGAGATAAAAAATGATCCACGGTGAACTGCTTTTGCCGATTAGTCATGTCATGGATAATTTAGTATCAAAATCACGTTTTCATTTAGCAGTTTAAACTTTTAAATTAGTTGATTGTGGCTCTTCCTCTATATGCCTCCCCGACCCCAATCTTATATTTTCATAGACTAAAACAAGATTCTCAAGCAATTGGAAGTGTTATGATATGCAATATTAAATAATGCATCCATTTAACAGCTTAAATATTTAGATTAGTTAGTCATGATCTCACAAAATCTCAAAAGCTAACTCTGTTACTCGTTCACTCGTTACTTTTCCTTTAGACGAACTAATACTAGTGTCTATATGACCTATTTTTGAGATGCCAACTAAGATGTACCCTTACTTAAATTGGGCAAATGCTTATATGGATTACATTGACAATTCTGGTCTCTAACAAAAAAATTCTCTCATGATTTATCCACTTTTATTTATTTTTCTTACCGTCGCTACTGACTAATTTATTGAGTTTACCAAATTTCATATATCATTGGCGTGTCATATGATTTCGGCAAATGAAATTTGGTAACATGCTAGATTGACCGGTAGGTTAAAATAAAACATTAAATGTTGATAAGTAACTCAAATGAGAGTTGGTCATCTAAAACTAAGAGGTAACTTCTTACAAAAGTTGGTAAGTCACTATAATTCAGGTTGGAAAGTTGCCAGTCATTTTCTCTACCAAATAGTTCTTTTGACACTTACCAACACTAATTGAAGTTTACCGGCATTGAGGAAAAATTCTACAGAATTCTGCAGGGTGGAAGACTCAAACCTTTTGAACTCGTCCGGTCAACGCGACCAGTCGAGCTTTGATCTGCCGGACCCGCTCGAGATGCCGGGTATTAATCTTCGAAATTAGCTTGTCCAAAGCAGGATTGGCCTCTTGCTCTAATGCTTTTGCCTATATTTCCCAGCAAACAATTTGAGGAACTATAAGTACGATATGCTGCTCTCCAATGCAGATAATAATAAATAAAAAAACCAGAGCCGTTTACCTTATCGTCTAAACTAGAGCATGCAGCTTCAAGGCATGCCTCTAAGGCCACAAACTCAAAAGGAAGAGTCTCTGATCTGTCGTGTTGTTGCTTAACCCCTCGAGAGTGCACTACGTTCTCTTGCGTAGCTTCGAAAACTTGATGTAAACCTTCCTCAGATTGCTCTTCATCACCACTGGTTCTGTTGACCTATTATGAGAAAGAGAAATGATTAAGCGATAGTTTTTAGTCTACTATGAGAATATAACAGTCTGTTCTGGGTTGCAAAAAAACAGATAACAAATAATTATGAGAAATGATAAAGTGACAGTCTTTTAATCTACTGTGAAAATAACAGTCTGCTCTGGACCACAAACAATTAAATAATAAATAATTATAAATCGTTGTGAGGTCCATTCATTCAAGAATTTGTGGCTCACAACAACATGTTGTTATTCTCACGGTAGCCCAAAAACTATTATGCTAGCAAAACCCTACGAGAAAATGACCACAAAAAAAAAAAATGACAGCAAAATGAAATCTCGTATCTAGTTTTAAGTGCTACGACTACAGTAACTCAGAAAACCGAATCTTCACGGGCGATATCTGTTATCAGAGCTTTTCACGAGTCGACTAGTTTTAGCTTACCGATACTCGTTTACACGGGTGATATCTGTTCCGATCGTCGGTCCACGGCGATGTTGTTGGACAAAAGAGATGGAGGCAGTATCTGGGGTATGATGTGTGGGTTTACTCCAGTTGAATACTGGATAAATCAAACAAACAGAGTACTGGTTCACCAGGATTGCCTACACAGTCTAAGCCCCAAATAGTTGGTAAGAGGGCTAATTTTTCATTGAAAAAGTTGATAAAAAATGATAGTTCTCAGGCTATCTTGTGAAATGATAGAGGGCGTCCTAGATTGCAGCTGCACTACTTGCGACAAAGTTTCTGTTTTTTCTGGTTAAAAAAAATGCAAAGTTTGACTTTGGGAGTGAAATTAATGGATAGGTGAACTACTTTACTATGTTGCTGATTTCGCATGTTTAAGAAGAAGAAAAGTAAACCTTAAATTCTACTAGTGAACCGAGTCATAGTAAACAATCATCTATCCATTCTAGTTCACAAATTCTCGATTCGAAAATTGAGCAAGAAGATGACATTATATGTATAAGGGGAGTGATTTGGTCTCGATTTTGGAAGCTTTTCTTAGGGCGGGCTTACTTCGCGGAAATGACGAATTTGGGAAATATTTTTCTAAAAATAATCGCTTGTATCGCTTATAAAAATGAACAAGTGAAAGAAAAATTTCACCGTCCACGAAAATATTTAGACGTAAATTGTTATAGATAATGGAACATTTTTTATCGTGTTTAACTATTTCAAACGATACAAACGATCATTTCTAGGAAAATATTTATCATATCATTCATTTTTCACCCACGAAGCCTTAAGGTAAAGTTCACATTGAACTTAGTAGAATCACTCGGGAACTGAATCAAACCCATTCAAATTTTAGGAACAATGTTTCATGTTGGTCAAAAGTTCAACTGTCAGATGCCATCGATGTAGAGTCCATGTCTCCTGTACTACAGTTCTATTGTATTGATATGCTCAAAAAATATAACTCCAAACCGTCATGGCGTTGGCCTGATAATGATGCGAGCACCGACGCTTGAGTTCCTCCACGAAAGGAGCCACTGCGGGATCCTTGGAGTTGAGCAGCCAAACGTCCTTGGCCGTGATCACTCCCATTATGTGCTCCAGCTTGATCACCAGCGACCTCTCCCGCCCCGTCACGGTCGACGGGTAGGACAGCGACGGATCCAGGATCCGCAGGTCCCGCGCCGAGAGCCCCGTCCGCCGCATGATTGAGTGCTTCCCCGAGTCAATGAGCTGGGCCTGTCCTGTCGAGTCCACCACGAGCCAGGTCTTGATCCCGATGCCCTTCTTCCGGATCCGATTGGCCGTCAAGTGGGCCACCGGCGCCAGAGGCGGGTTCGGGTCGAGGTCCTCTTTCAGGTTCATCGAAAGATGACTGCTCGGCATTATTGTCTTCTTCTCTCTTCCCTGTGGGATCAGAGAGAGATGATGAATTCGAGACTGAAATAGCCTTGATATTATCTAGAAAAGAAAAGGGTCTCATATTAAATGATGCAAAGACTGTCGACATTGGAAGGCACGAATTGAGATTAGTTTTTGTTATAATTGCTGAGCCTGAAATGCATAGTTTAAGGTGGAACATGCTCGACAAGGCAGGTTATTCACAGGGACGGCCCTCACTGGGGTGGTTTGTATAGTCGTGGATACCCATGTTGCATTGGAAGGAGCTCCATACATGGTGAAAATATCGATGCGCAGCCGAGCCCATTGTTGAAACTCGAAGGTACGTTTCTGATACCAATTGTTGAACAACACAAGGAGGTGGTTCTACCTCTAAAAATATGTAGACATATATCGTAAATTATTTAGATATAAATATCTTTCTAGAAACATCTTAGAAACATCCTAAATTTTCTTAGAAAAGTTATTTCCTAGGTACTTCTAGACAAACATCTAGTAATTCGACTCTTCCTAAAGTATCTTTCAACAAAATATCAAGATATTTAGGTAACCTAAAGATATTTAAAATTCTTGAGAGAAGAGATGGGTTACAATTCGTCAACACCCTTGGATCAGACGTGCCTTATAACTTATGTAGTTAAATTTACTCTCACTAAAAAGTATAAGTTATCGTCTAACTATAATATATTAACGACTCTGCCGTACGCCACATTCCCGATGTGGGATTTGTTTTTCCTAACGCCCTCACACATATATCTCAACAAATCTCCCATTCACGTGTAACCTTACAGCATTAGGCCTGCTCCTACTTAATTCATAAATGATATTACTTCAGCATAATCGCAATTCAAATCTCTACCTTGACCCAGCCAAGTTCGGTTCTTCGATAGATTTAGTTATTGCATCTGCCCACCACCTGTTTGTGTATATTCCTAGTATGGGCAATCCAAATTTATATTTTTCGGCATTGGGATTGACTTAATTTATTCTCTTTTTGAATCTTCCCACCACCTGATTGAGTATATTCATAGTGCTGACAATTCCGTTTCTTTCATTATGATTTTCGCATTGAGTTTGAGTGAATTTATTCTTTTATTGAATCTGCCCTCTATCTGCTTGTGTTTATTCCTAAATGATAGAACCACCAATGTCTCCATCAACTACTAAAGTCTTCGTGCAAATTCGGAGCTTAGGTCCCAATCCGCTTGAGTAAGAAAACAACTAAACACTTTCGTACTTGTTCATGAATAAGATACTAATTGCGGAGAAGAATACAATGGCAGTAGTGTGTAAGAACTTTAAGGGCGTTGCTTGGATTTGTTTGGGTTTCAAGCTTACTACGTGGTTTTAATACCTTGTGGTTATCTTTTCTTACGGATTCATGACCCGACAACATCGCTTGTTCGTAAATTGAAGCCCTCTCATATCCCGTCAAAGTCAACCTCCAAGTGATTGGCTACTTTTTAAAGACAAATTGCTTTTTGAATTGCGATGACAACGTAATTGTAGAGTTTGCTTTGTATGATAAGACCTCTCTTTTGTTGAGCGATCTCTTTGAAAGACGAAGAATCGATAGCTCGGTCTTATGTAAGCTATAAAACTGTTGGAGATGTTATTGAGCAACTGCTGCTTGGCCACCATTCTTGATAAGGGAGTTGTCAATTCGTTCTACTTTACATGGTTTTTCGAAATTCGTATTGTGAATAAGCTTGTTATTATGTCGACATTCTGTTGTTCCGGATACATAGACACATCTCAGAACTGGCCTTGGACCTTGAATTGATCAATGAAGGTCAAGAGTTGACTAGTATGTGCAGCTGCAGTAAAGCTACTGGAAAAAAATTCCGTACAAGCGTGAATGAGCCTTAAGCAGTACAAAAATCCCTAGGAGCCCCCTGAGTGGAGGATTAGGATCATCCCAAATAGAGACGGTGACCGTGGCAACTGATAACAGTTTGATTACTTAAGCTTTAATCAATCCAGACCCTCCTCTCTGTATCTCCAAGCGAAGTACTATACTGAAACTATTCATCGTACTCCTATCCAATGACTAATGCAGACGAATAAATCCACAAGTTTGGTGACGTGTGAGAAAAACGAAGTACAACAAACATCTACATTTCCTGTAATCAGACTCCATTAATTTAAAACTCTTCCAATTGTATTTGTTGTGCATGTTTCTGATGCATTTGCGTTACTTGGTTGGACATCCATCCACAGATATCCCTTTGGCGGTCGGACATTTCGCCAAGTCGCAGTGCTCGCCGCTTGTTCCCCACCAACTCAGTCCCTTGTTCTCCATTCCTAGACAGAAGTACAAAAGCACCGCCATGAAGGCCACTCCCGCATCCAACGCTGCCGAGAGCACGTAGTTGTACCTCTGCCACCACTGCTTCCGGTAACGAAAGACAAAGAAATTGAATATTGTCCCCACGAGGACCCACGCGTTGTAGTTCAACGGCGTGGCGGGTGGCATGTAACCAGTCGCCCCTAGGACCACCGGGAGGTTGATCAGCGGGATCCAGGACTTGTCCGGGAACGCCTTGTGCAGCAACCAGACTAGGAAAGGGCCCACTGCGCCGCCGAGGAAGAACCAGTTCATGGCCTGGTAGTTCCCTTGGGCCCCGAAGATGCGCTTGGGCCCCACCAAGCCCCATATCACGGAGGCGTCGAAGAAGACCCTGTCGCCCGGGCACGTCCAGGGGCTGTCCGGCGGCAGGAGCTCATCCTGGCATATGTTGGTGATGGAATTGAGAAGCCACCATGCCACAGCCATGTTGATGGTCCCAGCAATGATCGTGCCGATGAACTGCATCAACCACGGCGGGTTTTGCATTCAAGAATCAGCCAAAATACTTCCAGCAGCTAAGATTTTGAGTCATAAGACAGCAATATAAAGTACCTGAACTAAGAACATTGATCTTGGAGGGATCTTCATGTAATGTCCAAGCTTGAAGTCATTGAGGAAGGACACAGCTTGGGCCATGCTCATGTAGCCATAGGTCTTGAAGCACACATTTGCTATCGGTCGACCCGGATATATCACCCCCATGATATATTCCGTAATAATGTTCAATCCCGGCGTCTGTAAGTCATATCGAGTATTGGCCATGAATATATAAGGATTTATGATTCCAAGCAATAAGACGAGTTCGTGTTTTGTTAGTAGTTATGACCTGATTCGTCGTGGCGGTGATGATACTGATTGGAAGAGTGAAGATAAAAGCAAGGGCGCTGGCAAAGATAAGTCCCCACCATGGCATTTGGACCTGCTTGTTCAAGAATATGCAGAGCGCGAGAGACACTGCCACAGTTAGAACGAGCAACAAATAAAACCACCACGAAGGTATGTCCTCGTATCTTCGCATCAATCTCGTGTGGACATCTTCCTTCCCCTTGTACGAGGCACGGTACCGCTCATAAATTTCTCTGTTCGCATTGTCCGAGCAAGGAACATTTCAGAATCTATCTCATTCACATTATAGGATGAAGGCCAAGATCCAGAAATTCAATCAGATCAAGAGTAATTAGTACCTTCCATAGAAGAAGCCGACGTGGGTCAGTGTGGACGCGATCGTGGCGAAACCAAACCCGTAAGAGAGAGCGAAGAACATGCTCAGATGAATCCGTCCTTGCTCCCCGTACTTGGCCACGTCCAGCTCGAAGTTCTCGTTCACGATGGCTGAGATGTTGTACTTCTGGCCTTGGTTCGTGAACAAGTGTGACGAGAAGATGGGAAATCTATCAGCGCCGTACAAATTGAATCCCCAATACGCTAACGGGATGGCGACATAAACCACCAATGCGTATCCGGCAAAGACGTTCATTATGGCGAAGAACGGGCAAATGAGAGGGCTGAATAAGAAGGACGCGACCGCGCTCCAATCGAGGGTCAGCGCTCCGAGCCCGAGCCCTTGCATCCCGGACCCGATCTGCTGAGCCGTGACCGACTTGGAGAAGGCCCAGCAGATCCAGGATATGTTTGTGAGCGTCGGGAAGAGGTAGCCCGGGACGACGTACCACGAGAAGCTGCATATCATGGCTATCACGAAGAATTTTGCCCGCGACATGCGTCGATCATCTTTCTCATGCAAGGCCCTGCGAAATCCATAATTGCAGACCGATTTCAGTTGACAGACAATCTGATGAACATGATTATTATTGCAGATTGAGCTTATCATCGGCGAATGCCTCCTCCAAAAGTGCCGATTATCATAACGACAACATATTTCATTGCAATACGCCTAACAAACACTTGACAGTAACTGAATTTTCATCATACAGATAGTCAAAAAACGTTCAGAATCAAATTATAACTTTTTGAGCCAAAGCTTCGAGAATGAACATCGTTAGTTGTACTTATGAACGGTGTTTTGAGTCTCTTGCTCTCTCTGCCTTGTTCCTAATTGCCACTGACTGGCTTACGCTTACACATCGGATCTACGTCGTACTCGGCTCTACTTTGAAATCTCGCCGTACCGGTTTCGTTATGGGACAGATTTCACGTTGCTGACATTATGCAGGGTTAGACACCACTAGGCCTAACTATCTCTCAAGCCGGCCCGATACAATTTCCGCGATGAATTTCCTGCATCAATGTCCTGTTTAAGTTGCATTTGGAGAGCAAAACGCTCCATAATTTCCTAGCTAAAGCAAGAATTGCTGTTATGAGCTTCTCAGACCTTACGTGACAGCTATTGAAATTTCAGCGGAACAAAACATAGTAGTCAATGCCTGTAGCCACGTTCACAGAAAAAGTCAGAAAGATACACTGCAAAATTTCCACTTCTTAGACCTCGATATGTCATCCTTGTTATGATCTTTTCTGGTGATTTGCATACGGTGATATCTAGAAATCTTTGACTTTTTTTGTGAATCCAGATGGAACTAATTATGGAGAACGACAATTGCTACTTCCGAAAGAGGTAAATTTCCCCGGTATAACTGGTAGAGCAATGAAGAAAGGTGTAATTGTTAAATTATTAATAAAATTGATTGTCGTTTTGACAACACTTCATGAAAACAAAAACAAAAAAAGGACGAAAGCAGGGACCTCATTAAATGCTAACATGCGGATGAACAGGAATGAAGAAAAGAAGGCCACGTGTGTTCTTGTAATACATTTATTGGAGAATGACTTTTGAAGCATGATGACAAGAAGGTCCCCAAAAGCCATTGAATTTTTCATGGAAAGATAGCTCATCTTCAATGTTATGTTTGTCTTGGCAGAAAAGTCATAGGAGAATAGTTTCTTGAATAGTACAACTTTAGCAATAAATAGAGCACTTGCTCAGCATTGTAATCAAGCCATAGAACCCCAAGTGAGCTTCGAGTTGTAGTACGAGTATTTTGCATTCTAATAAAGAATTTCTCCCTTCGATCTGTATTTGTGCCCTTGTTCTAAATTTCCAAAGTCACCATTATTGTTTTGGTTCCAACATTAATATCATGGATTGGGAAAGAAAGCTAGTCGCAAATAAAGCTAGCCAATGATTAGGGGTGAGTAACCCGGCCGGTTCAATCCGAAAACCGAACCGAACAGACAATATCCGACTAATTCCATGCCAGTTCACACAAGAACTTGTTCGATCCCTAGATCAAAAGTTTGGGAATTAGCCTTGACCGGTTTGGTTTCCCAATTCTATCGACCCCGTAGAACCAAGGCCAGTTCTTAAATTGAATAGGTTCAAAATTAAATTCTAAGTTAAGTCTCCTAAACACTTTCTCATTTCTCATTTTGATCAACATGATATGGGGTCTTCAAAATTTTAAAAATGGAGCAAGGAAAAAAAAGGCTGATCCTAGGGACAACAGGTTCAGTTCCTAGTTCCGAAAACTAAGAACCGACCCTAAAGTGATAGTATCCAATTTTTTGGTCTGAAATCGACCTACCGAGAAACCAATCACATCTCCTAACGAGAAACATATATTATACGTCGATATATTACCCATATGAGTGTAAAAATAATTAATTCATTAAATAGGATTTTTTTTCTTCTGTTTTTTCATCAAGCTTATTGAGATAAAAGTCTTGGAAGCACCCAAAAACGAAGTTCACTCCATGCTTCACGTTGGATTGGGACAGGACGATGAATCCGCAACGCAAATATATTCTTGATTCAGGACCACCCACGTAGCCATGTGTCGGATCGTGGGTTGAGTCAACCCGGTTGACTTCGAACACGAGTTGGGGTCAAATTGATCGCTCCCATGGATCACGCGAGTCACCATAATAGACCGGCCATGGACCATTTTCTCCCCGCCCTTTGCTCGTGGACTACTCTTCTTATTATCCTCATTAAACCGGCATTGGACTAATGTGACCCATAATAAACACCCCCTCGCGCGGCGACCCGACCGAGGAGGCCGGCGAGGGTGGCCGCGGACGAACTCTAACCGGTTAGCACTCAGAGTAATTGCCATGAAAGTATATGCCTCATATCTATCTAAGTTCTACATAAAATTCTCATCTCGAGCCACCTCCCAAGCTAGATACTTCAAATTTTCCTCCTCCGACCCGTCCAAGCTAGATTCCCTCCTTCAGAGGCGATCAGTTCCAGACGAGCAATCTGGAAACCGGGAACCAAAACCGGTCAGCCTCGGAGCTGGCTGGAAACTGGCCCCGATTGCTCACCCCTACGTGCGTTCGCTATTGTCGTCACATCGCAATGCGAATCTTCTCGTACTATGGACAGGAGAAATTCGATCTGTCATACCAATTAGTATTTTCTCTAATCGCGGAAGCAGGTCGGATCGCGACATCGGACCAAAATTATTCAAATGTGGGCGTGATTGTGACCCACTGACCCTACCCATTGGAATTCTATTGTACCTATAATTATTCTTCGTCACAGTCCCGGTGGCTTGTCTTTCTTTCTATCCGCTTTAGGTGGTCTTCAACCGTGTGTGTGTGTGTATATAGATATAATGTCCAAGTCGTCGGTATGGATTCCTAAGACTTAATTTTTCCGTATTCTTTTTCGATTTCCCTGTCTTTTTTTGTGACAAGGGTGAAAAAGAAAGAGACATTAAATATATTAAGAAATCTCTTATTAAAATTGATTTATTAGGTGATATGGTGGAGTTATCTGAAGAGTTTACATAGTTTTCGAAAGGCATTCGCACTCAACATTACGTGTTTTTCTCGCAAGCCTAGGACCCACCCCCCTTAGAAACGAAATGAGTTTCATACCTCAAATAGAAATATTCAGAATTTGTCTTTTTCTTTTCTCTTCTCCCCCATTTGAATGTGCATTTGACATTGACCATTGTTGAGATAGGATCCTCTTAATTACCATTAGACACATTTTCTTGTTGTTATTATTAGTGTTAATACCATAAAAAACCTCAAACTGATACATGACAAATTTACTGCAAACTAATTTTGTGGCCACAAAAAACCTCAAACTTGTATATATGTAACAAATTTACCTCCGTTAGTTTCCGCCAAATTGGGTTAATACCACGAAAAATCACAAAACGGATACACATGTGACAAATGGAGGGTAAAAACGCCAAACTGGTACACCCGTCAACTGCCACGTGTCATCCAACTCAGCAATTTAACGGTCAAACTTAACGAAAATTGACGGAGTGTAAATTTGTCACAGGTGTACTAATTTGAGGATTTTTGTGGTATATCCCTTATTGTTATTAGAATTCCTTTCTGGTATGACAGAGACCCATTTAGTTTCGAGAAGGTAATTGACCCAATTTATCCTTTACATCGTGGTTTAAAAGTGAAGAAATTGAGTAGTAAGTCGATGGTTTGAGATAATCTCTTAATTTCGAGCAACATACATTCTTAATTATCTCTAGGAGAAAGAGTAATTTGTGCAATTCTATTAAAAATTAATGAAATAAATAGACATGAAATTACTAACCGGAAGAGGGAGACTTGGACGAGAGTGCTAGGCCACCACATGTGAGCAGGCTCCACCACGTACTTCCTCAGCAGCCCCGCCCACCCATACCCCAACACCTGCACTTCTCTTTTCCTCACATCATTAGCATTTTCTTTGGCAAAAAAATATAATAATAATAATAATAATAATAATAATAATAATAATAATAACAACTCATTTCATGCCCTTTTTATTCTCTAATTTCAAATTTTAATAGTTTGTATCTTAGATTCATATCGAAGAAAACATACAATATAGCGTAAAACCTAGGGTTTTTGCAATCTCAAGGTGAAATGAGTAGTCAATAGTATAAACCGAAGATTAATTCAATGCGATTTCCCTCGTTGGAAAGTTCGACATGGCATTAGATTTCCTGTCAATATTCGAGAATGTCTTTCAAAAGTTATGCCACTTATTTAGACGATTGAAAAGTCACGGCGCCCAAATGGTCGACTGAAAACTTATGGCACCAAAACAAGTGGTGTGTGACACCTGTTACGAATTGTTCCCGTGCAAATGGGAATATGTTAGGAATATTTTATGCTAATTGGGATTCATATGTTAGGACCATCTCTAGTTACTTTTGGAATTTTTATAGTGTAAAGTTTGGTTTCCTAGATGTTTTAGGCCTTTATGAGGATTAGAATATGAACCTGTTTGTCCTTAGCGTTCCGCACCAGCTGGCCATTGGAATGTGACCTGAATCTAATCTCGTCCAACTATATGACTGAGAAAATTATTCCATGACCCATCATTACTCGTGCCCCCCACTAGCAAATTATCTCTTTTCAGTCTTGAATTTTAATCGAGAAATATGTAATTAATAAATTAATTACATGTCAAACGCATGCTTCCTCTTTAAAGCTAACTGAATAAAATAATTATTTTAGAATTTTCAAATTATAGAATTCCTTGGGCAACTTAATACAAGTCACTTAACTTGCGGGGAATTCATAGAAAAAAGGGATCCTTGATCACCTAATATTTGGGTTTCTGTGACATGAATAACATTACTCAAATCAGGCCGTCCAAATGAAAATGCACGGCCTGATTTGAGTAATGTTACTCATGTCACAAAAATCTCAATGTTAGGTGATCCGGATCCTAGAAAAAAGTCCATCTGGGAACTTGAGTCAGTTTAAGAAATAAAATAAAATAAAGATCTGTTCATGCAAAAAAGCAAAAGAGAGACCCCCATTCGATAAATATTTAAAAAAAAATAGACACCTTTCAAAACTTTTGATTGAAAGCCGAAGTCCTTTAACTATAGGGAATTTACCTGGGTGGTGATTATGAGAAGCCAACCGGCGAAGAAGGAGATGCTCCGGACATAGAAGGCCTTGATTATGTTGACGATGCTCACAGCGTAGGCCGAGCCCGACCCGAATGCGCTCCCGGCATTGGCGAAGATGGAGATGAGCACGTGCTCCTTCATGTTGAACGGCCCCGGGTTGAGCGAGAATGTCCTCGGCCCGAGCCCAGGGATCCGGAACTTGGCCGCCGGGAGCACGGCCGCCATGAACTGTCCGATGGGGAGGGTCGCCACTTGCACGGTGATCTGGGTTATGATGAGGGGCTCGGTCCGGTACGCGAAGAACTGGTTGAGGAAAGAGAGGAGGGCGCACGAGAGCACCCCGAGGAACCACATCCGGAAGGTCCACACGGGCAGGGTCGGGTCGTCGGTGTTGGTCACGGTGAGCCGGACTTGCTCGATGGGCGAGAGGTCGTCCTCGGCGTCGCCCACATCGTTCGTGGCCATTGGCCTTTTCGAGTTGGCGATGGTGGCGGCGGCGGAAAGCGGGGCTTCTAGTTCTAGACCGCCCATGGTGTTGGACATGAATGAGTACTGAGGGGGATTTGGTTATGCGTGTGTATGGTTTGAAGTGATTTGAAATGCTAAGTTTAGCCTTTTTAATGTGAATTGGAAGTTTGACTGGTGGAGTCATTCTGGAGAGATTGGACCTCGCTATTCTTTTTGAGTGGGCTAGTGCAAAAAGGGTATTTGAGACTATTATTGCAAAGCAAAGATCCAAGTTGGCCAAATTTAAAAAGAAAAAATAGAAGAAAGAAAGGGAAAGTTGGTTAACGTTGGGACGCTACATTATTAAATTATGCCAACTATCATCGCAAGATGTTATGACCAACGCCGAAATAATAACGAAATTAAAATTGAGAAGAATAAACGAACACACATATTTATGAAATATTACCAAAAAAGTCCTAAGCCTATTACAATTGTGCCAATTCATTTCTTAACTTTTTTTTTTTATCGATTCAGTCAATTGTTCCGATTCAGTCCATCTGGCAATTTTTGGCCGGCCGGCGCTGATGTGGACGCCGGCAAGCCGACGATCTAATATTTTAATAAATATTATTTTTATTTTTATTTTATTTCTTTTCTTCCCCCATCCCCTTCCCTATTCTTCGGCTTCAACTTCGCTGTTCACTTCAACTTTCCTGTTCTTCGGCTTCAACAACACCAGTTCACCGAAGAAGAAGAACCCGAACCAACTGCAGGCCACCGCCACGCCACCGTTTACGCCCACAACCCCATCGTCTCCGCCTTCGCCCCGCCCCCGCACCTCCTTGCCGCAGCCGCCGCCGCCGCCGCCACCCCCGCCGTGGGTCTACGTGTCGAGGGCCGTTGCGCCGATCCACATTGCGCACGGCTGCATGTTCGCGGGACCTCGGGGAGGCTCTCGCCGGCCATGGCGGGGCGAGGCTCCGCCTCGCCGACCGTGCCTCTGGCCGGTCGCCGGGCGGCTACCGGCTGGAGGTAGGGAAGGGGTTGGAGAAGAAAAAGAAAAGAAAAGAATAAAAACTATAAAAAAAATTCATAAAAAATTCATAAAAAATATTAACTGCTTCAAAGTTGAAGCAGGAGGAAAACTCGTGGCCGAGCCTAGTGGAAGAGCAGAGTTCAGCAGGTGGCAAGACAGAGCAAAGCAATGATAGAGAGAGAGAGGGGAAAGCAGAGCATGCGAGTAGGAAGGACAAAAGCAGAGCTGGTCCCCACGGCAGATTCGTGCAAACTTCTTTCACGCTTGTTTTTCTTTTTTTCCTTTTAGCATTTGTTGCTTTCAAAGTTTTAAGTTAATTTGGAAGAAAGCGAGGTGTTTTGCCTCCTCAACACATGCCCTTGGTTTTGACACGTCACTATCGCAATTTGTGCTTAATCAAATGCTATTTTTTTGAATTTTTTTTTTTGAATTTTCTTTTATAATTTTCTTTTATAATTTTCTTTTCTTTTCTTTCTTTTTTTCTTTTTTTTTTCTTTCCCAACCCCTCCCCTACCTCCGGCCGGTCCGGCGACCGGCCATGGCGGGGCTCGACCTCGCAAGCTGGAGGTCGAGCTTCGCCGAGGTCTGGCGAACACGCAGCGTGCGCTATGTGGATCGGCGCGGCGGCCCTCGACATGTAGACCCACAGCGAGGGCACGGCAGCGGTTGTGGCGAGGAGGTGCGAGGGCAGGGCGAAGGTGGAGACGATGGGGTTGTGGGTGTAGACGGTGGTGTGGTGGTGGCCTACAGCTAGTTCGAGTTCATCTTCTTCGGTGAATTGGTGTAGTTGAAGTCGAAGAACAGGGAAGGGGATGGGGGAAGAAAAATAAAATAAAATAAGAAAAGGAAAAAAAATAAAATATTAGGTCGCCGACCGGCCGGCGTCCACGTCAGCGCCGGCCGGCCAAAAATCGTCGGATAGACTGAATCGGCATAATTGCAAAAGGTTTAGGACTGATTCGGCAAAAAAATAATTATGATTGAATTGGCATAATTGCAATAGGTTTAAGACTTTTTTGATAATTTTTCCCATAGATTTATGTGGATAAACTTTGCGGGAAAAAATCATAGAGAGAGAAGAAGTAAAATGCACTATGAAAATTCAAAAATTACAAAAGGTGGCTAAAAAAAGTAAAGACTCCTTTCTGTATCTACTTCTTAACCTAATAATTTGACAAAAATAACACTCAAGCCCTAAAGTTAACCCAAGCTTATAAAGAATTGAAGACATACTCAACAGAAGAACTTCACACTCAGCTGCTCAATATTCCATCCGAGCCCTAACTATTTAGCGGCATATTCATCTAATTGTCACATCACCTCGATTCCTTGTTGCCGTCACATTTACTTAGAAAAGCTTTGTTTGTTTGTTTGTTTGTTTTTTTTTTTTTTGGATCGAATTTAGAAAAGTTTTGTCAAAAGATAGATTTGAAGACAAAGGCAAAATTAATGATTTCGTAAATAAGACGACTTTGAAAAAATTGGAGATTGGAAAAAGGCCGGAAAGCAAAGTATAAGGTGAACTATAGTTGGGGGATTTGACTATTTTGGTTTGGTTTGTGGGCTTGTCCCATTCAAGACATGGAGAAGAAGGTGAGGACGAACAGAATCTTTTTTTTTCTTCTTCTAGATTCCGTTGTCTTCATCGGCGGAATATGCGGCGGCTTAGGGGTAGTGGGGTTCTTGCCGACCCATTTTGACTTGTGATTAATGTAAAAGGAGAATATACGAGAATTGATTACGTTACCGTTTCTTGATGAGTGTGAAAACAATGATCTCTTCTGAATCACAAAAGATAAATTATAATTAATTAATAATTATCGTGGAGTCAATTTTTTCAAAATTTTATGATCCATAACATATTCTTATTCTCATGATCACTAAAGAATTGTTAGCAAATTTATATATATATATATATATATATATATATATGAGAGAGAGACCGCATGAAGAATTTCAATCTCAGTTTATGTTTTTGAAGATTCCACCATGAAATGTCCATAACTTTGCTAAGTGGGATTATGATATCGTTGTCTAACAAAATTGATAAACGTATGAATCAAATTATCAAGATATTTGTTAGCTCAGTCCCGTGGACATCGTAATTTTTTTCGAAAAGTGTATTTTCCATCCCCATGTAATCGCAAAATTAGCTTAATCTTCCGCTTCGACACAAGCGTCTTGCCATCTCTTGGAATTTCCATCTATTGTACCATAATTTGGGTCTTTTCTATACGGAAAACCTTAAAATACCCGAATAAGAAAAAGCTCGCAACACTTTCAAATATGTACGGTTATCCTAATTTAGTCGATCAAGTACAAACCAAAGTCTGAAAAAAAGAGACAAAACTCACAGCCATGTGGGGAGTAGGATAACGAAAATAAGAAGCAATAATGGCCCCGAAACCTAGGTGCACGCACTTGCGTGGCGAGCCGCTCAAGAGCAAACCCACTTGGCTTTGGTTTTGGCTCGAAAACCCTAATTTCAAACCACGGCATTCAAAACTTCCATCCCATCCCAACCGGGAAAGCAAGCCGTGCCCATGATGCAGCAACATCGCTTCCAACCCCATCACTCCATTGTGTTCCCACTCCATCCCCATGGCCCGACCCGCCCGATCCCCAGGCTCTAGGGAGAAGGTGACCGCGCCCATCTCCAGAGTCGCGTTCCCGCTTGGCGGGACGCTGAATCTCTTGAGTTTCATCCCGGCCACGAGCTCGTCGCAGGAGAAAAGCATTACCTTGGCTCCGGCGTGGTCTTAGCCGTACCGACGCCGCCGCATATGGTTTTCCACCGAGAGGGCGACGCTCCAATTCCCGCGAACTCAACTAGGAAACGGGTTCGAAATCATTATCTAATCTAACTCTGATTTGAAAGAATTCCTCTACGATTTTCTTTCCTTTAATTGAGTCGATCTTTGGGATTTCATGGGATACTTCAAGTACTTTAATTAATAAATCAATTACATGTCAATGACGCAAAATATATATTTCATAATATTCCTTTCGCTTGCTTCCTCTTTAAAGCTAACTGAATAAAATAGTTATTTTAGAATTTTCCAATTATTGAATTCCTTGGGCAACTTACTACAAGTCACTTAATTTGCATGGAATTCTTATAAAAAGGGCCACTTGGGAACCTCGAATCACAAGTTTGAAAAATAAAATAAAATAAAATAAAGATCTGTTCATGCAAAAAAGTAAAACGGATAATTAGAAAAATAGAGACCTATCAAAACAAATTTTGATTGAAAGGCCAAGTCATTTAACCATAGGAAAATTACTTGGGTAGTGATTATGAGAAGCCAACCAGCGAAGAAGGAGATGCTCCGGACATAGAAGGCCTTGATTATGTTGACGATGCTCACCGCGAAGGCCGAGCATGGCCGCCATGAACCATCCGATGGGGAGGGTCACCACTTGCACGGTGATCTGGGTTACGATGAGGGGCTCGGTCCGGTACATGAAGAATTGGTTGAGGAAAGAGAGGAGGGTGCACGAGAGCACCCCGAGGAACCACATCCGGAAGTTCCACACTGGCTGGGTCGGGTTGTCGGTGTTTGTCACGGTGAGCCGGACTTGCTCGATGGGCAAGAGGTCGTCCTCGGCGTCTCCCACATCGTTCGCGGCCATTGGCTTTCTCGAGTTAGCGGCGGCCGCGTGGCAGAAGGCGGGGCTTCTAGTTCTAAACCGCCCATTGAGTGGGTTTTGCTTATGTGTGTTTATGGTTTGAAGTGATTTGAAATGCTTAGTTTGGCGTTTTTAATGTGGATTGGAAGTATGACTTGGGGAGTCATGCTGGAGAGATTGGACGTGACTATTCTTTTTTAGTGGGCTAGTGCAAAAAGGAAACGAGACTATTATTTTGCCAAGAAAGGACCCAAGTTGGCCAAATTAAAAAGAAAAATAGAAGAAAGGGAAAGTCCGGTAACTTTTGATGCTCCATTATTATTGAGATACTCGTGTGAGTTGTGTTAGGAAAGTTCCATATTGAAGAATTGGTGTGGTATGGAGCAATTAACATATCCAAGTTGGCATATAACTCAATGGCTTAAGCTTTTGAGTGAGAGTGAGTCCAACTGAATATGTTGACGAGCTCAGATTTGGGCTCCCTCTTGACGATCTCTCCTATTATGCCAGCTATTTGTATTTTTATTTAAAAAAAAAAAGGGCGGGGAGGGGTCACCGGCGAAGCTACGCTCCCAATAATTGGATATCGTAAGAGCTTCACACTTGTTGCTCAATATTTGATTTGAGTCATAACTATTTCATACAGCCGTAGGTATAGCGGCTTGTCACCACAATTAGAAATCAAGAAGTTTCTCTATAAGAGACGGGAAATGCTCGAAATACTAGATGATTAGAGATTCGCCTCAGTAGCTCGAAGTCATGACATCATTGAAGATATTATGACCCTTTTTCTTATTGGGGCTAGGTTATTGATTTAGTGGGAGTTCAATGTCATTGCGGGTGTATTCATCTGCTTGTCGAATCACCTCGAGTCCTTGTTGCCATCACATTTACTTAGAAAAGCTTTTGTCAAACGATGGATTTTGAGACAAGGAAAATTAATGATTTCGTAGAGAAGACAACTCTGCAAAAATTGGAGATTTGAAAAGGGCAGGACAGCAAAGTATAATGTCAAACTAAAGTTTCGGCGAGAGATTATTTTAGTTTGGTTTTGTGGTTTGTCCCATTCAAGACATGAAGATGAAGACAGGATGAACAGAAACCTTTTTCTAGATTCCATTGTCTTTTTCAGCGGAATATGCGGCGGCTTACGGTTAGTGGGGCTTCTTGCCATCCCATTTTGACTCGTGATTCATTTAAAAGGAAAATATATGAAAATTGATTCCGTAACCGTTTTCCGATAATTATGAGAATAATAGTCTCTAAATCATGAAAAAATAAATAAAAATAAATTAAAAATTATTATGGGGTCAACTCTTTTAATAATTTGTAATCCATAATATATTGTTATTTTCACAGTAACACAAAAAACTGTTATGCTAATAAAGTCATATATATATCCCATGAAGGATTTCAATCTCTATTTATATTTTTTGAAAATTCCACCATGAAATGTCCATATCTTTTGCGGCAAAAGGACACTAGGAGTGCCAATATTTGTATACGGCGCTCACTTTGGTGTAAATATATTTTTTGGGACACTTAAGTGCCAATTTTTTGAAAAACGGTTATTTCAGTGCCAACTCCAATGAGCTTCACCAGAAATCTGACGTGGCATCTACGTGGCTTGCCAAAGCTTCCAAGTCAGCAATAAAAAAAAGCCAAAAGTTAAAAAAAATAAAAAACTAAAAAATAAGCTAAATTTTTTTTAAAAAAATAAAAGAAAAAAAAGAAAAATTCTTTGTTGCAGCGACTAGGGCTTGGAAGCCCTCGTCGCCAAGTGGCCGGCGACCCCCTCTAGCCACAGGTGAAGTCGCGCTAGGGTCGGCGAGGCCTAGCCGTCTCTAGGCAGCCTCGCCTAGCCACGGGGAGGCTGGACCTTACAGAACTGGGCGAGGTTGAGCCTCGCCCAAATCTGTGATGGCGAGGCCCTGTCGATAGGGGTGAGCGGTTCCAGGTTCCGTACAGGTTCCACCTGGAACTTGGAACCTACCCGTCTATACATGTTCCTCATTTTTTGGAACCTAGAACCTACCATACATACCTTAGAACCTAGAACCTACCCTGTCACAGGTTCTAGGGTCGATTTCAGGTTCCACCCAGGTTCTACATGTATTCTTAGTTGAACGATTGCAGTAAGTAATCACATTTAATGACCATCACATGCTGCTAAAATCCACTGACCACAACTCATATTTAGATATACGAAAAGATGACACATTAACAAAGTAAAAGTTTTAATGATAAAGTGGTTTCGGATTACACACTCATCATTGGACATTATGGAATACCGCAGGATGACGTGAAGACATATACAAAGAAAAAAATATAAAAACTTACTCTAGTTTCCACGTTCCGGTTCCAGGTTCCACTTACCTAGAACTTGGAACCTACTCGTCAAAACAGGTTCCCTAATTTGTGGGACTTGAAACCTACCCTTCATACCTTGGAACCCAGAACCGATCGGTTCCCATCGGTCCGGCTCTCCAAATTCCAAGTTCTACATTGAAACCATGCTCACCCCTACCTGTCGACTCTAGCGTGGCCTTGCCTGCGGGGGTCGCCAGCCATTCGGTGACCCCCTTCGGCCATCCCCCACGGGCCCACCCTAGCTGGCCATTGTTGGAGATGGTTGGCGGCGGCGGCGGCGGCGAGGGCTTCCCTCGCCGCTGCAATAGAGCATTTTCTTATTTTTTTTTATATTTTTTTTCTTATTTTTAGTTATTTTGCTAACTTTTTAAATTTATTTTAATTTTTAAAAAATATTTTAGCTTATTTTGTAAAAAGATATTCCACGTGGACTGATTTTTTAAAAAAAGTTGCCATGTGGATTGACTTTTTTTTTTAAAAATTCCACATAATATTAAAATTTTAATAAAAAAATGCCACATGTACTGTTTGTCGGAATATCTTGCCATTGGCACTAAAGTGGTCATTTTTTTCTTCAATTTGGCACTTAAGTGATCCGAAAGAAAATATTGACACCAAAGTGAGCGTCGTACACAAATATTGGCACTCTAGGTGTCCTTTTGCGTATTTTTTGCTAAGTGGATTATGACAGCGTTGTCTAACAAAATTGTTCAACTTACCATTTAAATTGTCAAGATATTTGTTAGCTCGTCCGGTGGACATCGCAATTTTTTCGAAAACGCATATAAATCTCTCATTTTACAATCATTTAAATTGCTTTCTAAAACCAATTCCCCTCTTCAAACATTCTTTTTAATAAGAATGCTTCATTAATTATCTGTAGTATAGGATTTTTAGATACGGTGTTTCGAATTAAACGAATTATGGTTGTGGAATTGGTAATTAGCGTTATTGTCATCATAAGAACTTACCTTTCTCCCTAAGAGAGAAGAAAGATGCACTCTCTTCCGAAGCGGATTCCGCACTTTGGCTAACTTCTTACCTCTCACATTCGCGACATCCGGCCTTTAGAATCTCGTAGTCGACAAATGAACAGGGCGTCGATGCCAAGCACAAAGTATCTAAACTCACCTTAGCCCTTTTAGTGATGGAAGTACTACAAAAAGGCCCAATACGGAATGCATGGAAAAAACTTTTGTGATAAAAAAAAATAGCTTAATCTTCCGCTTCAACACACAGTATCTACCCATCTCTGGAATTTCCATCTATTGTAGCTTAATTTGGGTCTATCTAAACAGAAAACGTTACAATACCCGTCTAAGAGATATGTCACAATACTTTCGATAAATATGTGTGGTTAGCTTAATTTAGTCGATGAAGTATAAACCAGGTGAAAAGAATCGGTATCAGCTGCGAAAAACTGCAAACTTGGACATAAGCTTTTTATTATACCAGCGGTATATGTTACAAGTATTCGTATCTATATTCAAAATACGAAAATATCCGAACAGGATAAAGAAAAAAGAAGAAGAAGGAAAAGTGGCCATGAAACCTTGGTGCTACCAAAAAAATAAAAATAAAACGTAGGTGAACTTGTGAGAAAATATTGTAGACACCAGACCTCCCAAGTCAGCAAAAAACACCTTCTCTCTTCCATCCGAGAAAATATTCGGTGGTTGCCAAGCGCCACATCAATTGCTGATGTGGCGCGCATTAACCAATAATACGTTGCCACGTGTCATTGAGTTGGAATAAATAAAAAATAGTTTTTTTACTCTCTTCTTCCTCTTTCACATCGTTTCTGTTCTGGTCGTCTATCTTCCAATGGCTATTAGCACCGCCACAAGCTTCATCTTGGCCGGCTCTTCCATGTCCGTCCATGGCCACCGGCACCGAGCGAGCCATCGTTGCTTGCGGCAAATCGCAAAACGAACCTTCGTCTTGCCAGCTCCTTCAACCAAGTTTCTCTCCAGGTCTGGGTTCAACAGTCTTCTTGGCCACTCTTCAGATCTGGCGTCCATGGCCACCGGCGCCAAACGTGCTGTCGTCGCTCGTGGCCTTGGTAGGGACCGCAAGCAGCCACGGAAGAGGGGGCCCGCGAGCGACGATGGCTCGCTCAGTACCGGCGGCCATGGATGGCCAGATTTGAAGATCCGGTCATGACGAAACTTGGAGGAGGTGCCCATGAAAGACAGACGGCCACGGAGGACCGAGCTGTCGTCGTACGTGGGCATGGCGACTGAGCCGGCGTCGCACGTCGGCTGGAAGCAGCAGAAGCAAAAGGGGCCGGAGGACATTGCGAGGCCCGACCGTCACGCCTCTGACGGCCATGGCCACTAGCGACGACAGGTCGTTGGCGTCGGTGGTCATGGAAGCCAGATCTGAAGAGTAGCCAAGAGGACTGTTGAACCCAGATCTGGAGGGAAACGTGGGTGAAGGAGCCAGCGAGCCGATCAAGAAGAAGGCTCGTTTGATCCCTGGCGGCGAGCGACGACGGCTCGTTCGGTGCTGACAGCCATGGAAGAGCCGGCCAGGACGAAGCTTGTGGCAGTAGTCAATGGCCATGGAAAACGGACGGAACAGAAACAGCGTGAAATAGGAAGAGAAAACAAAATTATTTTTTAGTTTATCCCAACTCAATGACACGTGGCAACGTATTATTGATTAATGCGCGCCACATCAGCAATTAATGTGGCGCTTGACAACAATTGAATATTTTCTCCATCCTTCCATAGACACCCCACCTTCTCTCTCGCCAATTTTTTGCAAAAACGAGGAGTCCGCAAAAACGGGGAGCCAGCACTAGGATCATCCAAACCATTCACGGGGGGCAATAGGACAGATCAGAGCCCCCAATCGCACCGCCTGCTCGGAACCTCCTAGCGACGGCGAAAATCCCTTTGAGAGGCGAGGTTTTGCTGGCGGGCTACGGCAGAAGAGAATCAATAATAATAATAATAAAAACAAAGACCTGGAGTCGTCACCGAGGGAGGGAGGCGAAGTCAGGAGAGGCGACGACTTAGAGCAGCACGCAGGTGCTGGACTGAGTCCTGAGGGTAGACTAGGGTTTGGGCACCAGAGATGGTGGAGAGGGCGACGGATTGGACCGACGAGTGAGGGCGAGCGGAGATATCGGACCGGGCGAAGGGCCCGACGACAGTCTTGGACTTGGCGGCCACTGCCATGGAGAGCTTGTGGGGAGTGAGAGAGGGAGGTCAAAGCTTGAAGGAGAAGGTGGGGGTGTTTATGGAAGAAAGAACGCGAGTGAGAAAGGGATTGTAGAAAAATCTGAAACGTGAGCCTCACCGAACACGTGTCGATCCCTGAACATGGTATTTTATCACAGAATTGATGTTGAAATTTAAATGTGTCGAAAGCATGGTTTTGATATCAGTGATAGTTTGTTGTTAGTGCTGCGCAAGTGTATACATGTGTATGATATAATTAGTGTAGGAATAAACAGGGGACAAGGTGGGATAATTTTAGGAATATAGGTCATGGAATAGTTTGATTAGTTGATAGAATTGGTATTACAATAGTTGGAGGAGAGGCTGATGGCGGAGCTACATGCTATGGTCTTTTAGTTTACGCTCCCCACACTTCCTTGGTACAAATGAGAGAGTGTCTTACCTATTTATACTAGTCCTAAGTCGGTGGAGGAAGTCTCCACACTTTCCTAATTGTTTCCTAAACTAGTCATTACACTGCAAGCTGATTTTTGATTAGAGAATTCTAGAGTGGCGGCTTGGATGAGAAATCTGGAGCCTCTACAACTTGCTGCTTGCTTTCCACGTAGTTCTAGGTTTCTCTAGTTTGGACTAGAGACTCCTTGAAAAATGGATCACCAATTTCGGGAGAAGGACGATATAAGTATCAAAAGTTGCGTACGGCGCTTATTTTAATGTCAAAAGTTTTATTCGGATCACTTAAGTGCCAATTTTTCTGAAAAACAATTGTTGACTGCCAACTCCGATATGCATTGCCGGGAATCCTATGCGGCATTTTATTATTATTAATATTCGAAGTTGACGTGGCTCGTCGAAGGTCCAGTCAACAATAGAAAAAGGCTAAAATTGAAAAACAAATTAAAAATATAAAATACAAACTCAATTAGTTAAAAAAAAAGAACATAAAAATTTAAAAAAGTCTAAAAATTAAAAAATTCAAAATTAAGAAGTTTAAAAAATATAAAAATATATAAAAAAATTTCAAAAAAGAGTAAAAATTTAAAAATAATATTAAAAAATAAAAAATACATACTCAGTAAGTTTAAAAAAATAAAAAATAAAAAATGCTAAAAGTTGAAAAAACGTATTAAAAAATACAAACTCAATTATTTTAAGAAAATAAAAATGCTAGAAATTAAAAAAAAGGCTAAAATTTGAAAAAATATATAAAAAAAATAAAAAATTACGTTAAGCCAAATTAACAAAAAAAATTAAAATTAAAATTTTTTTATTTAAAATAAATTGAAAAATAAGCTTAAATTTTTTTAAAAAAACTTAATTAAAAAAAAAAAAAAAACCTATGATGGTTAACCAGGCAGTGAGGGCTAGTTCTACATTGTCTTTTTTGTTGTTGAATTTTTAAGCTAATTTTCCAATTTATTTTTAAATAAAATTTGTATTTTAAATTTTTTGTTAATTTTTGTTATTCTAATTTTTTAAAGTTTATCCAGTTTTTTTGTTTGTTAAAATTTTAAGCTAATTTTTCAATTTATTTTAAATAAAATTTGTATTATATATATTTTATATTTTTATATCTATTACTATTTTATTTTTCATTTTTTTAAGTTTAGCCAGTTTATTTTTTTTATTTTCATATTTTTTGTTAAATTTTTAAACTAATATTTCAATTTATTTTGAATAGAATTTGTATTTTAATTTTTTTTGTTTATTTTAATTTTTCTAAATATATTTTTAATTTTTAATTTTTTTTAAAGTTTAGCCAGGTTGTTTTGTTTTGTTTTGTTTTGTTTTTTTTCATTTTTATCCTCTTTTGTTACAATTTTAAGCTAATTTTTCAATTTATTTGAAATAAATTTTTGTAATTTTATTTTTTTTGTTAATTTTGGTTTTTTTAAATCTAATTTTTTTTTAATTTTTTTTTTAAGTTTAGAAGTCCACGTGGACTTAATTTTTTTTTTTAAATAATGGCACTTCATATTAGAAATTTAATTCAAAGGGCCACATATCAATTTTGCCCAGATTTTCTAGCCGGAGGCACAAAGGGAATCGTTTTGTCTCCGATTGGACATTTAAATGTTTTGACGCAAACTTTTGGCACCAAAGTGAGCACCGTACACAACTTTTGGCCCTGATGTTGTTCTTCTCTCCACCAATTTCCAACACTCCCCCTTGATCCATTTTCGCTTTCGCGATATTCCGAACATGTCTTGGACACACTTTGAAATTCTTTTTGATATTTGTCCCATGCCTTTTTCAGTCTTAGCTCCATGATCCCTTGCATCCTTTTGCCACAACACTTGCACTCGTCTTTGAATTAGCATACCTCTTTCCCAACAATGTCCCATATTTCTCGAGCCATCCAAATACTCCTGGTTGTACTTGTTCCCATAGAATGTAGAGATGGATAACTTACAATTAGGAGCATTCCCAAATGAATATCTTCAAGAACACATATATGTGGAACAACCATAAGGCTTTATCATGGTCGGCCAAGTGCCAGCGCCACGCTCATTGGCTACACTTACAGTGACTGGGCAGGATCAACTAACGACGAAAAGAGCACTATCGACTATGCATTCACTCTTGGTTCTGGAATATTCTCTTGGGCATCCAAAAAACAAGACTCGGTGGCTCAGTCTACTGCAGAAGCTGAATACGCTGCGGCTGCTACAACCACCAGTCAAGCACTATGGCTTCGGAGAATCCTAGAAGACATCGGAGAAGCACAAACGGAATCGACTCCAATATTTTGTGACAACAAGTCCGCGATCGCTATATCCAAGAATCTCGTCTTTCACGGAAGAACCAAACATATCGACGTTAAATATCACTTCATACGAGAAGTACAGGATAATGGAGAGATCGAGCTCAAAATTGCAAGACCGAAGATCAAGTCGCGGACATATTCACTAAAGCACTACCGTCGGCAAAGTTTGAGGCGCTGCGGAATATGCTTGGAGTATTCCCGAAATTGGATCACGGAGGAGTGTTAAATTAGTGATCCAATTTCTAGAATTTTCAATATGGATATTAGCTAGAAAAGTCAATCATAAAATTAGAAAAATTTAGTCTTAGGCGGCAACGAAGGGTTGAGGAAAAAGTAGAGAAAGTACAAGCAAAATATTGAAGTCTCTATAATAATGTGGAAAAGGATGAAAGAGAAAAATCTCTCCGACAAAGGCAGAGATTTTCCTTGCTGACAACTGCCCCTCATATACTCATCCTTATTTCCTTTCTCGTTCTTTTCCCTTAAACCACCATGTAAACTAAAACCTAACAATTCCGTAATCTGGCAAACGCAATGCTCTCTCGCACTTGTGTGGCGAGCCATTCAAGAGCGAACCCATTTGGCTTTGGTTTCGGCTCGAAAATCCCACCTTCAGACCATCGCAGTCAAACCAGTACTTCAAGCCGTCGTCGGGAGGTAGCAATGTCACTGCCAACTCAATCACTCCGTCTTCGCTGTCCATCGCCATGGCCAGAGCCGCCCGGTCCCCGGCCTCGAGGGAGAACGCGATCGTGCCCGTCTCCAGAGTCGCGTTCCCTCCAGGAGCCACGCTGAATCTCTCGAGAGACGTCCCCGCCACGCGCTTGATGCCGCCGTGTAAAAGCACGACCCGGGCGTGGTCCCAGCCGAACGTTTCCCCCCGCATAGGGTTTTCCACCGAGAGGGCGACGCTCCAGTTCCCGCTAATGGCCGGCGGCAACGGCGTAGAGGGAAGAGACAGAGAGAGAGAGGCCACGTGTACCATCGGCCACTGATCTCCGGAGGCCAACATGGTGCGGAGAAGAACATGCTGAACCACGACAAACCCGATAACAGTAGCAATAGCCACGGCACAGCCAGCGAACAACAGGAGGAAACCACAAACAGACGCCATTGTTCTTCTTGCTGCTTCTCGGTTGGATTCGGGATTGTAGCGTTGCTGTCGCCGAGCTTGTTTGGTCTTCGCTTCCACGTTAATTGTAAAGTAAGTTTTTCATTGAACTACCCACAAAACCATCCTCTTTAACTTAGGCTGCAACTGTCAACTCTCCACCCTCAATCCCCAACAGAAAAAACTCCTTCCTTTTGTCACCTCGGAAACAAACTGCTTAAGCAAAACAGAAGAAACAAGTAGAACAGAACGTAGATGTCGAATGCGTAGATAAATTCTGCTTTTAAAATTTTAAAATTTCCAATGAGAATAATTAATAATTACGTTTAGATAACTAGCTACAAAAGTAATTATTTCCTCTCCATCTCCCCCTTTTCATTTTGCCACTAGTTTCCTATCATTTTTCTTTTGTTTCTCTTGTTCTACTTCTGAGCCAAGCTGACAAGATTTACGATGCAGATGCCCAATCCCGGCGAGCTCGAGCTCGCCTGTGGCCGTCGCCGGCCGGTCACGGTGGAGGAAAGAGGACAAAAAAAGGGAAGAACAGAGAAAAAATAAAAATAAAAAACAATTAATATTTTGATTCTTCAAAAAAAGAAAGTAAAGAAAATAAACAGAAAAAATAAATAAAATAAAAAATAATTAAAAGGAGTTCACAAAGGAAAATTAAATCCGATTTTTCATACCAAATGGAGGAAAATATTTTTGAGTTCATTTTCAGGTTTCAGCCAAACACCGAAAAATATTGTCATTTTTCTGGAAAATGACTTCCTAAAAAATATTTTCTCGAAACATCACATTTTTCATGAAACGAACAGAGTCCAATGGTGCATTTGTTCTACGAAAAATGAATGATTTGAAAAATATTTTTCTAAAAATGATCGCTTGTATCGCTTACAATGAATCAAAGAAAAAAATTTCACCGTCCATGAAAATATATAGATATAAATTGTTGGCAATAGTGAAAATATTTTTTAATGACTAATTATCATAAGTGATACAAGTGTTCATTTTTAGGAAAATATTTCCGTATCATTATTTTGCGCGAAATAAACGGAGCCTAAGGTTAACCTTTTTTTTTTTTTTTTTTTTTCCGTTTTGTTAGAATATAACTGAACTATAATGGACATATTCTAACCACTTACTCAGACTCAGAGCAAAATATATTCAAGTTCGAACTTCACTTAATTTAGTACCTATCCTACTTGAGCCTTATGCACCTATAGTACCTCTTCACTAGTTGCAATTCTTTTAGCTATTTGTATCCGAAAGAAATGGTTACAATACATAATTCATTACTTGATTTATGCGGAAGAGCGGATTGTGTGATCTTTGTTTTTGTTAAGATGAAGAATATATGAGTCCATTTACAAGTTTTATGAATTGACTACCTAAGGTAACAAGGTATCGTAATATCATAATCACATAAACTATCATACCGGCCTCTTAACACTTTTAATCAGAACGTGTATGAGATAATTGCTCAAACAGTCATAAATCTATTATATGATAGCCAGTTCAATCCTAAATTTTTCAATGTGGCCAATTTAGTCCTAAACATTTTGACGATTTGTTAATGTAGTCATCTAGGCCAAAATTGGCCCGAAATCATTGATGTAAAGGCCAGCCGTCCAGCGACACGGCTAGCGCTGACGTTGAATATTTTTGTAATTTGCTTTTAAAAATTTATGATTCTTTTTATTTTACTTTTTCTTTTCTCTTTTTTTTTTGGTCACTGGTCATCATCTTCTCCACGTACTTTTCCCTATATTATTCATCTCCAGTCAGACAATTTGCTATTCTTTGGAAAAATTATCCAAAAGGTCCTTAATGTGACGTCCTGAAATTCCAATCCACTTTAAACATATGTGAAGCGACTTGACTCCTCACAAGTTGAAGAAATGAGTCCCACATTGGATGCCTAGTGAGGATAATAAGTGGGGTGGCTCTATAAAATGCTATGGATGAGATATGAATGGTCACTTCTTGGCTATTCGGCTAAGTAAAAGTGTAGTTTAAGTTAAAATTTTTAGTAAAAAAGTCATCCAACTCGCGTGTCTAAGCAAGTCCTCGAGTGTTGACTGCGTGTCGGATATCGGACGCGTGTCTTTTTTTTTTTTACCGGTTCGGAACCGGTCCGAACCGCTGGTTTCGGGCCCGGTTCACGGTTTGAAGAAATAGGAATCGGGCCCGGATGCCACGGGCCGGTTCCGGTTTTAACCCGGGCCGATTCTGGGCCGGTTCCGAGCCCAAACCGGCCCGTGGCCATGACTAGGCTCTTATACACGTAAGGGAAGAGCCTGAAAAATAGGTTCACTCAAGTTTCCCTAAGGAAACATTCATGGGGACTTATAGTCATGTTGTGCATGTTGTGGATTGTAAGGACATGTGGCCTGCTAGGGAGCCATTACCCCAACCAGATGCTCCCAAACAAGTTGGCAAAAAGCAGAAACAAAGAACAAAGTCAGTGAATGAAACAAATGAGAAATATTTGAAGACAAGCAAGTAAAAAAAATTGTGCAAGAGCCTATGGGAACAAAGTTGAAGAGACAGAATACCACAATTACTTGTGGAAAATGTGGTGGGTCCGGCCATAACAGATTTCATCGTAAGAAACCCTCGGTAGCATCCGGAGGAGCAGCAGCATCAACCCAGCAGCTTTTGTAGCTGCCTCATGCTCACAAGATATGGTAGAAAGCACTCCCTGAGCTTTTGTAGTTGTTATAAAACTGTTCTTACTTTTACTTGACTTGGTTTGACTAATGATTTATATTATGATTCCATCGTAGGTAAAGAGGAGCATGTAAGGACCTCGACATGGAAGTGGTCGAAGTCAAGCAACTTTTTCGAGATATGCAAGAGCAACAAGACAAACTCTTTTTGTTTTACTTTAGTTGATATGGATGTAGTATGGACCAAAGAAAAAAACATAGAACATCAACAAGCTTTGTCAAAGCCTGTAAACAGAGTTTAAACTAGATTTCTTGAGCTCTGTACACCACAAAATACAGAATACCCGACATTAATGAAACCAAAGACAACTTGTAGTACCAAAAAGCATTATCATTAACTCATCATTAATTGAACTTCAGTATTTTCATTACATAAAGAGAGAACATATGAGCTTACAACTTTAATATGTGCGTACAACGCACAATACTAAAAGAAAGAGAAGACAACAGATGGGTTTACAAAACAACCTCCCACTAACCATATGCAATGATCACACCCATCGTACTACAATCAATCTAAAGCACCCAATAAAAGCTGGAAGGCTTCATTACTGGGCTGATGAATTGATGCGGTTAGTTCTTCTGATCCCATCTCTTTGGTCCAAGCTGGCTATTCTGCTCATTACATAATAGGATGTTTGCGCAGTCGAGTCCATTGGTTGATTCGTCGAGGAAGAGAAGCTTCGAGCGGGTGACAATTTCCAGGCAAATGCTAACCTTTTGACCACAGCCTAGCCTAGTCCTTTGGTCCCCCTACCTCCAATTCTCCATGGCATCTTGTAGTCCCATTTCACTTACCGCCATTTTTTCCCTTTCCCTCACCGGTCACAGTCAGCATTGCTATTAATACGTCGTCTTGCATCACATGAGCCTGGATTCATAAGAATAGAGAACCCTGATGAGTGATGAGAAGATAGTTCCTGATCATTCACCATTGTATATAAGATCACCTCAAAAAAAACAAGATAGTTGACTTAGGTTCAATTTTTCTATGTGAAGTCATAAATAATTTCATACAAACCGAAAAAATGAAGGGTTTAAGGATGAAAGAGAATTATTTTCAAAGTCTACACTTACTGAAGTTACATAAGCCAGAGCATGTTTATGGCCAATGACAAGAATGTGCAGTTCTATTTCTGTTGAACTTCAATTTTTTTATGTGAAGCCATTTGAATGTGAGTTCCAAAAGTCGAAATGCACAAAAAATGTAAGGTCCTTAAGCAGACAAGAGCGTGGTTTTCAACGTAAACTAAACTCACAAATTGAATGTTTTCTTTCACTAAGTTAATTACATGAGGTACACCAGAACAAATTGATAGACAAGCTCAGTCTAGTCATTTTCATTTGTCACTCATTTCCTTTACATGCGAATGAATAGAAGCAGCATGTGGCGGATATAAAAGCTGCTGATCTGTCTTATGAAGCAGCATGAGGCAAATATTATTCTAATTGCACCTTATCTCTCTTATGAAGCTGCAATACCAACGGCCACCATGTGACAATACTTGAAAGCAACAGATATGATTTCAGTACTCACAATATGTACTTGCCCGAACCTGCTGTCGAATATCTAAATTCGATCCTATCAGCGATGCAAGAAAGTAATGAAAATTCGCACAACACAAGAATTTACGTGGTTCAGCAGGGGAGATGTTCCGCCTGCCTACGTCCACGGGGAGATCAGATCTGTTTCACTAATAACTAATAACGTAGAAAAGTGTACAGCCGCTCTTCTCACCTTCTCTCTCTTATTTAGAGACCTGTTTCGCCCTATATATATATATATATATATATATATATATATATATATATATATATATATATATATATCGAAACTCTACATGGCACAAATTACAAAATTGCCCACATAGCCTAAAGTATTTAACTTTTCCATATAAATTCTGCTATGACTGAACATAAAATGCTTCTGGCGGCTCGGGGGCGCTGCCCCCGCGACCCCCGCCGGGGTGGCCCCCCGAACCCCCGCCCACTCACCGAGGAGCGGGACCCCCGTGCTGTCCAGTCGTCAGGGGGCCTTTCGAAACCGTCTCATAATGTCTTGGATAACAGAATACAAGACATCAACCTCAACACCTGCAATACCATGTTCGTGGAAAATAAATTCCGAAAGCGCCTCCCAGAGAGAAAACCCCTCGCCGTCGTGGTCGCCTAAGCGGTGCATGTGAACGACGAACCTGAAGCATGTGGACAACGATGCCTTGGAAGGAAGAGGAGATCGCGAACGATAGACTGATGCTCACGAGGATGAGCGAGGAGCAGGCGAGGATGAGCGAGGAGCAGATGAGGAGCGACGAGGACCAGGCAGCGATTTGCTTAAGGAGCAGCGAGGAGAGGAAGAGGAAGAGGAAAACGTACAACATTCAAAGAAATAACCTAAGCGTAGTTCAATTTGGGAGTTTTCTTATCTTTTTTTACCCAATTACAAAATTCTGACCAAATTGCCCCTATCTTAATCGCCGGAAAATGTCCACCGGCGAATATTTGGCCGGCTGGCGAGCTGGGTCCTTATTTGAGACTAACTTGGCTACTTCAGGCCCTTATTTGAAATAGAATCCACTTCGGGTCCTTATTAGAAAATGGGTGCACTTCGAATCCTTATTTGAGATTTTCCCTATTTAATAAATGAGTTATAAATGGATTTACAACTTACGTAGACCCAACCCACCTCTATGACTCTCTCTTCATTCGCTATCGCTTTCACTCGATCTCGCGCTCACTCACTCTGCATTCTCACATCAGTTTGAGTATGAATTTTTCTAGATTATATTAACTATGTAAGTGTTTTAAGAATATGTGTCCAGTCAGGTATTTGACGGGTATGGATCGAGTTGGGTATGGGTCACTAGATTTGCATTGTAATAAATGAGTCATAAACGGGTTAAATGGGTCTCTTTGGATTGGACAATTTATGACCCGACCCAAACCCGACGCGATCAACCCGTTTGGTGGATCTACCCAGTTACTTTTCGATGTTATACGAACTGATTATCACACTCATCCCTTCACTGTCTAAAGTAAACTACCAATATTCAAGGTAGGAAGTGATTACTTTCCGCTGCCGATGATGTCGGCGAAACCGAGGGCATTGCCGTTCCACGTAACAAGATTAAACTCCCTGAGCCGTTCAATGAGGTTTTTAATATCATCTGCACTCCAAATCCAATCAAAACCAAGATGTGCATTCGCTCAGTTTTTCACCAATTAGCTCAACACCAGAGATTTCAACCACCAAACCCCTATAACAAAACTCCATATCCTGATCCGATTAGGGAAAGAGGAAATCGTGCGAACATTTGGCGTGCAAAATTCAGAATGACCAGTACGAGTTCTGGTGCAAAACTTGATGCTGCAACATTCTAGCCGCTGATGAGGCTCCTGGATGCAACGGCGGAGGCAGAGGCAGATGCGAGAGAGTGGGCGAATTTTTGAATCTGATCCAAAATTTGAAATATAGAGAGAGAGCGACTTAAAGGCAACTTGATTGTGGCAAATAATGTTAGATATGAAGGAAAGATTAACAATTCAATTGAAGATGGTAGTGACAAAAGAATCACGACCCCAAAGAACATGGAACTTGCGTCGCCTTGCATGTGTATGGAGTTCAACTCTTATGACGAGGCTTTTGCATTTTATAACAATTATGCTAGAGAAGCGAGATTTTCCCTTTATTTTTAAATTTATATAAAAGAAAAGACATTGAGGAAAAAACATGGCTTATTATTAATTTGTTGCAGTAATGAAGGGAACCAGATCTAAAATTGGAACTCATGTAGTCGAGTCTCAAAATGGGAAACAACAATAGTTATGCTCGATCACAATCATGTAACAACTCTTTAAAGCGCTACATTCCTTAAATCACACAAGACTATTGATTCCGGAACAAAAACAAGATTCGAGTTGTACTTATGATGCAATGATTAGAACAAATGAATCGTTTCAAGCCTTGGTCGTTGAAGTTTCAATTTTTTTTCCTTCTTTTTTCTTTTTTCTTTTCCCTCCCCCCACCATCGCTGACCATCGCCGGCCTCAGGCGAGGTCCGCCCACCGGCGTTGAGAGAGGGGTGGCCCTTGCTTGGGCTGGGCGGGCGAGGGCAACCCTCGCCTAGCCTCGCTAGCCGAAGTCTGAGCGATATATTTTAGGACAAGGAAAATTAATGATTTCGTAAATAAGACAACTTTGGAAAAATTGGAGATTTGAAAAAGTGGCAAAGCAAAGTATAATGTAAACTAAAGTTAGGGGCGATCCTATTTTGGTTTGGTTTGTGGTTTGTCCCATTCAAGACATGAAGATGAAGAAGAGGAATATGCCGCGGCTTAGGGTTAGTGGAGAATCTCCTATTAAATTATTCGCAAATATTATACACACACACATATACATATATATGTATTATTTTTCAGAGAATTCCACCATGAAATGTCAAGTGGATTATGATGGCGTTGGCTAACAACATTGATCAACGAATGATTTAGATTGCCAAGATAATCGTTAGCTCGTCCCGTAAACATCGGAATTTTCGAAAACCGAATTTAAATCTCTCCTTTGACAATCATTTAAATTGATTTCTAAAATCAATTACGCTTTTTAAACATTCTTTTTGATGAGAATGCTTTATTAATTGTGCGTGGTATAGTAATAATGAGATTCTTAGATATGGCGTTTCAGATAAAGAGATCATCCAGATACACCTCATGATCCAAGCTTTGTTCGATCTTCCTTTTGACCAAGGAATTTCCATCTATTGATCTTTAATTTGGGTCTATCTATACGGAAACCTTAAAATGTCTGAAATAAGATAAATCTCACGATACTTTCTAATATGTGTGGTTAGCCTAATTTGATCGATCAAACATAAACCAAGTCTAAAGAATCGGCGAGACAAAACTCACAGCTATCAGCTGCGGAAAACTGCGAACTTGGACATAAAATTTTTCATATACTAGCGGGTATATGTCAAGAGAATTCGCATCTAAATCTAAAACATGAAAATTTCCGAACAGGATCAAGAAAGAAAGAAGCAAAAGTGGCCATGAAACCTATTTGCACTTGTGTGGCGAGCCGCTCAAGAGCAAACCCACCCGGCTTTGGTTTTGGCTCGAAAACCCTACCTTCAAACCACGGCAAGCAAAACCATTCCATCCCAGCCAGTGATGCAAGCCGGCATCATTGTGTAGAATCATCACTTCCAACTCCATCACTCCATTGTCTTCGCTGTCCATCCCCATGGCCTGCGCCGCCTGGTCCCCGACCTCGCGGTAGAACGTGACCGTGCCCGTCTCCAGAGTCGCGTTCCCTCTTGTATCCACTCTGAATGGCTCGAGAAACATCCCTGCCACGAACTCGTTGCGGTAGAGAAGCATGACCTGGGCGTTGTCCCAGACTAACTGACGCCGCTGATCACGGTTTCTCACCGAGAGAGTGGCGCTCCAATTCCCGCTAACGACGGATGGGGATGACGGCGACGGCGACGGCGCAGAGGGAAGAGAGAGAGAAAGAGAGGCCACGTGCACCACCGGCGACTGATCTTCGAAAATCCCCGGGTCGGAAGCAATAAGCCCAAGGAGGAACCCGGCTGTGAACAACAATAGTCCGCAACCACCACATACTGCTCTTTCTTCATCTCGGATTGATTCGAGATCGAGACGTTGCCGTGGCTGCCACTGTCGGATATATTCGAGATCATCGCGAGGTCGCCGTGGCTGCCACAGTCGCAGTCCCTGAAGTCGCAGTCCCAGAGCTTCCATGGTTTTCGCTTCACAGTTTCTTCAGTGATATCTAGTTACCTCTTCAAATTTGACGACTTCACAAGGAAGTAAACATGACTATATATATAGGAAACTGGGAAGCTCCACTTGGTGGGATATCCATCAAATCTTATAAGAAAAAGAAGCCGTGCGATGATCTCCGGCGAATAGTGGATATTGCTTCTTAAACAATATTTGAATAGTGGATAATATACAAACAACAAGCAATTTTTGAAGGATTCACATGGGACTTTTAAAATAGTGGATATTGATCTCCTCCGCAAATAGTGGATAAGATATTGCTTCTTAAACAATAACTGAATTTCTAGTATACTCGGGATTTCGGATTGTTTTAGGATTTGGTAATCGATTAAGTCATATTTGGAGAAAGGTTAATTGCAAGCAAGAAATTAAAGAGGTATTTCTTGAGGTCGAATTTTAGTTGGTCTCTATCACTATAGAGATACAATGCTTAAGTTTTATGTTCTCTCATATGGATGGAGCTCGTATTAAAGGCAACTTGACTGATGAAAAGATGAACAGTTCAATTGAAGCCGGTAGTGACGAAAGAGTCACCACTTAGAGAACATGGAACTTGCGCCACCTCGCATAGAAATGGAGTTTAACTCTTATCACGAGGCCTATGCATTTTATGACAATTCTAAAGAATCGGGATTTTTCATTAGAGTTTTATACTCGTAGAAAAGAAAAGGCATCGAGAGAAAAAGCGTGGTTTAGTAATCTGTTGCAATGATTAGAATTCATGTAGGGATGTCTCAAGAATTGCAAAATAACAAAAGTTATACTTGCTAATAATCACATGACAGCTCCTCAAAGAACTAGAATTTTGAATCACACAAGAATATTGATTCCTAAACAAAAAGAAAAATCTAGTGGCACTCTAATATGGGAATTAGGACAAATAAATCATTTTAAGCATTGGTTGTTAAAGTAGGAGGGCATGTGCAATTAAAATTTGAAGAAAAAGATGTTAAAAATCATGTTACGAAGTACAAAAAATAGAAATAAAAATGGAAAGTGCAAGAAGGAACTTGGAAATGTCGATCATTTTGTTAGGATGGGATTTGCTTGCAGATGAAACAACAAACTCTTTCATCCGGTTGTTTCAGGCTTGACTCGATTGCATGTTGGGTACACTCCTCAAGCTATTATCATGAGAAGCATCTCTCTTTCGTATATACCCATGGCATCTTTAAAAGGTTTCAACTTGAAGTTGAGACGATAATGTAGTGCTTTAACGTAACTCCGATTCTCACCGATAGTGTAATTCGTGAACGGATTTATCGCACACCGATTCAGAATGATCACACAGAAATCAAAGAGAAAATTGGACGATACACGAGATTACCCAGGTTCACCCCAGAATAGGGCTACGTCCTGCAAAGAGATTTCACTATATTTTCGGTTTACAGCCACTCAACTCGTTACAATGATCAAAAAACAAGAAAATATATATATGCTCTAAACGGGCCCAAAACCTAAACCTATATGAAATCCCTTAATTCCATACCATACGGGCCAGCTTAAATAAAAGCCCAGCCGTCCGCTGACCGGGCAGCGGAACCCCCGTCGGGAGGCGCTGCCCCTGAACCCCCGCATTCCGCGCGCAGGGGTCACATGTCGTTGGATAACACTTCAGTTTCCCTAAGCTCACGTGGGCGTACCCGATGTGAGAAACAAGGGTCCCCAAAGTATTCACCAACTCCAACAATTCGGGAGATGTTTGCTCTGTTTGTCCGAAGTTTGCCTTCAAAGGCTATCTTTGTACACATGCATAATGTGTTTTTTTTTATCATACCGGGGTAAATGAGATACTCCATAATTCCATATTGTCTCGATGGAGAAATGATTTCAAGTGTGCATACCTTTCGAACTATACATAGGTAGTGGTTAAATTAGATATCTTTCGTTTTTACAATTCAATGATGAAGATTTCTAACACTAATTTAATGTATTGTGTGCTACATAGGTTTCTAAGTAAGTATGATTTATAGTACTATATGCGTCTTTATTTATCTGTTCATCTATCTAAAGGGTAACTCATTTTTTCTCAAGGAATAGGATTTCAATTTCCACTATTTTTATATTTGGAGAAATATCGGAATACGGATTTGAATTCCAAATGAACTAGAGAACCTAAGAAATCTGAAACCGTATTACCCAACTATAGATAGGTTTGATACTACATTTTACATTTTCATAACCACAAAACTATGAAAAACTCAAACTCCACTACTGATCACCACCGCTCGCCCCCCACCATCGCCATCGGCCAATGACCGCCAGACACCGCTGTGTGTGGGTGGAGTCCATCTCCGGTTCCCAGCGACGGACTCCATCGTTAGTCCCCGGAGACGTAATCCACCGCTGGCCACGGGACTTCGCTGCCGGTCGTTGGTCACTAGCCCATGGTTGCTGGACTTTGCCATCGGCCACCAATTGTCGAAACATAAGAAGACCAAAATTTGTTTGCAATCCTTACAATTGGAAAGGAATCTCATTCCTCAGATTGAGATTAGTTGAAATGGGAATTAATTTGAGGATTTGATGTCATGGAACCAAATGAAGCAGCCACAGTCACCTGGGAACATAACTTCCTCCTTTTAATGTACAATGGTACGTCATCTTCGTCTCATTTTTCACAACAAACAAACACTCCTTAACGCCAAATCCGACTACAGGCGATCGGGCACGCAAAACTCGAGTTCACATCCTAGTCCCAGCTCTCTGCACAGTGTTCAAGCCTTGAAACAGTTCTAGCTGGTGCGATTTTGTGAATTTGTCCAGGTCGAAGGCGTGCTGCCTTCCGAGAAAAAATTGTCCAAAAAATCATAAACCCATTGCACTTTGGCCAATGCAGTCCTAAACTTTTCAATTTTGCTAATTGAGTCCTAAAATTTTTCATATTTTTCCTACTGAGTCTATCCGACCAATTTTAGACGACTGACATGGACGCCGGCCATCTTACGTGTAATCGCCGGTGCTGATGTGCATAACTTTTATAGCTCTTTAAAAAGTGTCTATTTTTATTTCTATTTTTCTTCTTTTTTTTTCTTTGTTTTCTTTCTTTTTTATTTTTTCCTTCCAAACCCGGCGAGGGTCACTAGCCAACCTTCACCGGTCACAAGCGAGGGCCGGCCAACCCTCACCGGCCATTGGGCACGGGCTGCAAAGCCCTCATCAGTTGCTGGTGACGGTTGCAGCCCTCGCCCAGTGGCCGACGAGGGTCGCCAGCCCTTGCCGGACTTGGTAGAAAAAAAATTCAAAATGTTTAAGATTCAATTAGTCAAATGAAAGGTTTAGGACTTGGTAGTATCCATTTCGTAGATAACGAATGCGTAGATAAATTCTGATTTGAAAATTTGAGAATTCGCATGGAGAATAATTAATAATTACGTTTAGATAGCTATCCACAAAAGTAATTATTTCCTCTCCATCTCCCCTATTCATTTTGCCACTGGTTTCCCATAATTTTTTCTTTTGTTTCTACATATAAAGTAGTTCTATAGTAATTAATAAAATTGTCGCAGTCGCGGAGCTTCCATGGTTTTCGCTTCTAAGTTTCTTCAGTGATATCTAGTTGCCGCTTCTAATTTGACGAGTTCACAAGGAAGTAAACATGAATAAATACAGGAAACTGGGGAACTCTACTAGGTATAAAACTATCCATGGGTCGTATATAAAAAAGGGAAACTCTACTTGGTGGGATATTGCTTCATAAATAATATTTGAATTGTGGATAATATACAAACAACAAGCAACTTTTGAAGGATTCACACGAGACTTTTAAAATAGTGGATATTGATCTCCTTGGCAAATAGTGGATAACTGGATATTGCTTCTTAAACAATAACTGAATTTCTAGTATACTCGGGATTTCAGATTGTTTTAGGATTTGGTAATCGATTAAGTCATATATTTGGAGAAAGGTTCATTAACCTATGCTTCTGTTGATTGCAAGCAAGAAATTAAGGAGGTATTTCTTGAGGTCGAATTTTAATTGGTATCTATCACTGTAGAGTTACAATGCTTACGTTTTATTTTCTCTCATATGGATGGAGCTCGTATTAAAGGCAACTTGACTGATGAAAAGATGAACAGTTCAATTGAAGCTGGTAGTGACGAAAGAGTCACGACCCAGAGAACATGGAACTTGCGTCACCTTGCATAGGTATGGAGCTTAACTCTTATGACGAGGCTTATGCATTTTATAACAATTATGCTAAAGAATCGGGATCTTTCATTCGAGTTTTAAACTCGTATAAAAGAAAAGGCATCGAGAGAAGAGCATGGTTTAGTAATCTGCTGCAATGATCAAGGGTACAAATCGAAAAGGAGTTAGTCGAGTCAAGACCGGGAAAAAATGCATTCTACAGAAATGATTAGAATTCATGTAGTGATCTAGGAAGCACCGATACTCTCCGAGAGCCTCCGTGTCGTGTCGGACACTTTTCGGCACTCTCCGACACTCTTCAACATGCGATCCACACATAGTCAGTGCTCTAGACACGCGAGTCCAGCATCCCGACATGCCATTTCGAAAGCACGAGGTCAATTTTAAGAATTTCCAATAAATTAGGGGTCAAAATGTAGATTTATAAAAAAAAATATATATACTTAAGTTATATATTCAGCCACCCCAAAATTAACATACACAGTCAAAAAAAAAAAAAACCTAATCATGAATCCTTAACAGAAGAAAAAAAAAACTCACCGATATTAAATGTATATGATAAATACATTTAATATACAATGTGTCCCAACATGTCGGAATTCTCTACTTTTTGAGAAATGACGTGTCAGCGTGTCATGTCGTGTCGTGTCGTGTAGTGTCACGTGTCACGTGTCATGTTTCAATGTCGGTGCTACTTAGGTTGTGATGTCTCAAGATTGGGAAATAACAAAAGTTATACTTGCTTATAATCACATGACAGCTCCTCAAAGAACTAGATTCTTTGAATCACCCAAGAATATGGATTCCGAAACAAAGAGGAAAAACGAGTTGCACTCTGACATAGGAATTAGGACAAATAAATCATTTCAAGCATTGGTTGTTACAGTAGGAGGGCATGTGTAGTTAAAATGTGAAGAAAAAGATGTCAAAAACCATGTTACCAAGTACAAAAAATGGAAAGTACAAGAAGGAACTTGGAAATGTGGATCTTCATCGTCAAGAAATTTTGTTAGGGTGGGATTTGCTTGCAGATGAGACAACAAGCTCTTTCACCCGGTTGTTTAAGGCTTGACTTGAACAATGAGTTATACCACAACGCCCACCGCCCGAAAATCGCATTGGTTACCTACCATCAGCTCTGATACCATTTGTTGAGAGCGCGCAGCAGAAGCCCGATATCTCACTCGGGGAAATCGTCAAGAGGGAGCCCAAGTCCGAACCTGTCAATATATCCGATTGGACCCACTTTCGCTCAAAAGCTTAAACCAATGAGTTATGAGTCAACTATAATATATTAACTGCTCAACACCATATTAATTCTTCAATGTAAGATTTCTCTAACATAATTCACATGTATATCTTAACATTACGATTAGATATCTATCTACAAAGGTAATTATTTCCTCTCCACATCCCCTATTCATTTTGCCACTGGTTTCCTATGATTGTTTCTTTTGTTTCTGCATATAACGTAGTTCTATAGCACTTAATAAAATTATATCACCTATTTTCTAATCCTCTGTAATAATAGATTTAATCAACCATTTACGTGAGTAGTTTGCACGTGACCAAAGTTTAGATCTTCACTACTGGCCTCTATCTTTCCTTTATTTTTAATGATTTTGTCGATTGAATAAGGATCTCGTTTGGGAATTCGTTAAGTAAACTAGAAATATAAATGACATTCGTTGAGATACTTAAAAAATGAAAAAAGGAATTAGACATGTGTGACGACCTAGGTCTCGCCACCTGCTTAACCTGCTTACACACTCTGCTTTAATCCGCTATTATATAGAGTATACTTGGCGCATGCGGAAGACTCTAAACCAAAAACAATCAACCGCCATACGAAACACAAGTGCATGGGAATAAATGGCAGGCACGCCTAAAGGGTATGGCCTCACAGGTTCACTAACCTGTAACTGATAGATAATTAAAACAACGCACACATACCACTGAACATCTAATGTCATACATAACATTAGCCAGTTATGTACATTAGCCATTTTTAGACAAACAGGCCAAACAACTAGGAGGATCACAAAAAGGGGCATCTACTCCCGAATACTAACACTGCCACCACCGACGTACTCCAACGCCACTATCTCATCCACCACCATGTCTGCACCTCTCACGGCACCCATCAAAAAGGTAGTGTCGTGCTCCCCTTCTCAAAACCCTACTTGCCTACATGCCCTGCCAGTCCTAACTTGTAACCTCCTACGATTCGTTACTATCACTACTACTATCATCGTTGAGTGTCACGACCCTCTCGCGGTAGCGGAGGAGTTTAGGAGTGATTACTGTGTCTAAAGATCCGTGGTGATCTATAGGTCGGTTTGGACTCTACCAATCCTCACCTTGTGCGACAGCGGGATTTAAGAATCGAATTCGACCTTAGTGTGGTTGGGTGACATGTGCATAGGTGTACATGCATTCGGAGTCGCCACCGATCTTTGAATAAGGTAGATCGGAACCTCGTCGGGAACTTAGTTACGCTAATGTTTCCATTGACGCCCTTTCGGTACCTAGTTGAATGATTTTCCTAACTAAGATTTCATATAGATGAATTAGAGCGAGGGAAGTCCTAAAATGTAAGAGTTAATGCAGATGAGAATATCTAGTCCTAACAATCATAATCAGTGAAAGTAAGTGCGAAAATCAAGGAATCAAGAACGTGCGGATAAAATGCATCAAATCACTACATGGCATCCCTAGTAAAGGCCTAATGGCTTAGAGAAGGGATGTTGTGGGTTTGGAAAGAGTTTAGGAACATATGGAGACAATTTGCCCAAAGGGGCAAAATTATTTTGGAAAATATTTGAAATCACAATTGTCAGAAATAGGATTGGCTAGTTGAATATGCCAATTTCCTAATTTCAGAGATTTTTTTTGGAATTTTTCTGAATTTTTGGAACAATTTGCCCATGAGGGGTAAAATCGTCATTTTAAGAATGATTGGAAGTCAAAATCACAAAACATAGGAGGTTTGACCAGTCAAGTTTGACCATTTTCTATTTTCTGTAATTTTTGGGATTCTTTGAGACAATTTGCCCACAAGGGGCAAAACTGTCATTTTTGAAAGAATAAGAGGACAAAATCGTAAAAAAAAAAAAGAATTGACCAGTTAAATGGACCCATTTCCTAATTTTTGAAAATTTTCTGAATTTTTGAAAATTTTTAGGATTTTTTTTCAAAATTTTTAGAATTTTTTTTTTAATGAATTTTCTAATTTTTTAGAAAGAGCTAGCGAACCACACCAATTCCATTCCATTTCTCTCAGACGGAGCTCAAGATGGTCTCTCTAAGTCCCATCAATCGCTAAAGCTGTAACCAGCAAGCAAGGTAGAAGCTAGTCTAGTCTAGGGTAAGGGTATCCCCGATCCAGATCCATCTTATCAAAGAGCATTTACCCTTTCCGTTTAGGTAAGAGGATAGCAAGACTATTATACGTGTCATCTCGTGCCTCGGTAATCCTTTAGACTAGATTGAACTCACATCCCGGGTCTTTTGGCTTCCTCAGGGCCATATGAAGCTTAGCTTGCTTTAACAGCCACGTGATGATTCAAGTTCATTCCCGAAATTGAAGGAAGAAGGGAAAAGAGTTATATTCAATCAAGGCAAGTCAGCCTTTTCTCCGCCCTCAGCCTCTCTTTGAGCTCTATCCCGTCCTTTCTTTCTCGATGCTTTGAATAGTTAGGAAGTAAACTCCTACGACCCCCGCGAAGCTCCACCTCCAAAGAACAGGCCATTATAGTAGTTGTTCAACGGTTCGGAAGGCACCGCAGCCCCCCATCAGTTGACTAAGAAGAGAATTCAATAGAAGAACCCGTGTGAGTGGGAGGGCAAGCCAAAACCTACTCCTAACAAGTTGCTGGCTTTTCAGTCGTTCCCGCAATTTCTAATCCTATGCACCAGAACGTGCCACATGGCCTAATGCCAGCTGCCGGATTGAAAATGAATTTTTTATTTTCAAAAAAGGAAAGGAGGGTCAGGATGGTGACGAGTGGCCAAACCTGGCCCACATGATCACAAAATTTTTTATTTTTCAATAATTCAATAAAAAATTTGAAAATAATTTTTATTTTATGAAAATTCTAGATCATGACACATGGCCGAATGTCCACAGTCATATCTGGATTTCTTATTTTTTTATTTTTAAATCAATTTTTATTTAAAAAAAATAACTTTTTGATTCCGAAAATTACCAAATTGCGACACGTGCTCAAATCATGTTCATCCGATCGGTTTTTATTTTTATTTTTTTAAAACAGAATATAAATGCCTCCCGCTGACGTGGACGCTACATGGCATGACACGTGGCGCCACGTCAGCATTGACCAAGTCAACCATCGTTGACCTTGTCAACCCGTGGCAGGGGAGGACGACCGGCGTGCCAAAAATCCGGCCAAACTCACCGAAGGCTCGTTAGTGAGCATGAACAGTGCCTAAAACTTTGTTGAAAATGCTCGATATTACCACCAATTGGTCCCTTAGTCCTTATACGCCAACATATGCAAAAAATACGGTCTAAAACCACCTAATATCAAGCTAAACTACCACCGGCTGAACGCTACTCCAGCGACAAGATCCAACTTTGGAAATTTTCGTTAAACAAGCCATGTGAAGCATCAAACAACATCTAAGGAGTATGACGAGACTTACTTGAGGTCTGAGAAGCTTCGGTTTCGCACGGATTAAGGCCGCGAGTTCGCGATGGCGCTGTGAGTTCTTGGGGGTCGTAGGCGAGGTTTCGTGCGTAACCAATGCAAAACGAGTATAAGGATGTGCTTAGGGAAAGTTCTAGACTTCATTCGCACAAGAATCATAAAGAAACATGCACGGATGGTGATTTCACCATTAACAAAAGCTTGAGAGGATGACAATGGCAGTTATCTTTTTCGAGATATTCAACGACGATGGAAGGGTGCAACGTGTTCCCTGAGCTGAGACGAAGCTCTCGAGACCAACAGCGTAGCTTGGCGTTGCCGGAATCGACCGAAAAGTGAGCTCGAAGCTCCCGGCCTCCCAAGCTTCAATGGTGGATTTATGAGCTTCAGAGTTTTTCTCTCACTTCTCTCGAGAGGTTGTTGGTTGTCTCTAACAGAAAATGAGTGTCCCCCCTCGTCTAAAACCGCTTGGATTTGTAATACCCGAGTCCAAAAAAAATTTGCTGTGGGGAGGGGGGGGGGGGGGGTTTCGTTCCAGCTCGGGTGCGCGTGATCCGACGCCCGATCAAGTGCCATTAGGCACGCCGGCGATGGACCAACTCCGATAGCTCCACAGGTCTTCCGGCGATGCTCGTTTGGTCATAAAAAATGGCTTCTTCCTCTTCAGCCCTCAAGACTTGCGCGCGAATGACCATTTTTGGTCTCTGCAGGTAACCGAGTCGACCCGGGTTGACGGGGTTAGATCTGTCCTACTCAGTTGATCCGAATGACCAAAACTCATCCAAATGGACCTAAAAAAAATCAAATTTCGTAAAATTGATGCCAAAATTGGATTCCAAAGTACGCAATTCATCTAAACATGTGGGTTCTGAATTAAATTGGTCTAATTTTATGCAAAAACCTCAATTTTTAAGTTTGACCTGATTATGATTTTTGAATAATCCAAACCCTAAATAACTGAATCGAGCTAAACCGACCCCAAAAATGGATTCATAATAATGAAAAGCATAGGGTAGTGGTCATGGATTTGCATGAACATCTCTAAAAAAAAAAGTGCCTAATTGCACTTAGAGTGAAAATCAGGGGCTAAATTGAAAAGATTTTAAGCCCTTTTCCCAAATTGCTCAATCTGCAAAATGATTGGACCAAAATACAATTGAAGGCCTTAGAACCAAATGTCATAACTGGACTAAGGTGAAAAAAGTAGTAGAAAGGACTCAATTTGTTATTTTTGGTAAACTAGGGACCTAAATGCAAAAATCTAGAAAAGTAGGTTCCCGACCGAATTTTTGAATTTTAAATTGACCAAATGCAATTGGAATTAAAAAAAAGACTAATGAATATTTTTTTCGTATTTTTTTTTGTCACAAATGGTATTTTTCTTATTTTTGGGTTATTTTCTAATTAAAAGAAATTCCAAAAATTCAGAAAATTTCAGAAAAATAGTTTTTGTTCAAAAATGGTTCCTTAGGCTTGGCCAATGTTTCCAAAGTTGATCTTCAAATTTTATGAATTTTTATTATATTTTTTTTAAAAAAATTCTAAAAAAAAATTGATTAAAAATCAGGTTTCAACATTGAGAACGTCAACGAAGGAGGAGCGGAGTGATCCTACCCACCTACCGTGCTCCCAGCGATACGTCGCATGGAACACGCGCTGGACTCGCCCTGTTGGGTCTGTGATAGATGTACGGAGCTTCCTGATGTGTGGGTGCGGAGAATGCGGCTCACCAGATATTGTCCAGGAGCTCTTGAAACCGACCGGGGCACCGTAATGGCCAAAGGACCTAGTGGATGGAGGAGTCGACATAGCTAGATACTGAGTAAAACAACATCAATAGCAAGGGTGAGTTCGAAAAACTCAGCAAGTAAACGTCTAGCCGAACAACTAGGCAATCCACTCACCATTCATCAAACATAGCTAAATCAGCAACCAATCAATAAGATAGTTAGTGAATGCTACCACAAAACATGTAGGGGGGGGGGGGGGGGGGGGCACTAGACAATCCAGTATCCATCAGCTAGAACAAACAGGAACCCACCAGACGTTCTTGAACTCCCCTCCTTACCACACGGCTAAACCTCCATACAAAACCAATTCCGGTCCCCATCAATTTATCGACTCACAAGGCGCTCGACTTCACGTTCCGTCTACCCAAGACCCGATAGCAATGCGTTGCCTAACAGAATCGCATGGGTCCAAAGTTCACCGCCTAACCACCACATACGGTTCCACATCGATTCGCCGCAAATCAACTTCAAAGGAGACAATCCACACATATATTTTGCTTACCCAAGACCTTCATATGCCAATTCAAGTCACGGATCGGATACGCAATACCTTTTACCCTTTCATGCAACCTTGACTATAACTCGGTATATCCATGCCCAAAACCGATGTTCCACGCTAAAATGAGAAAGAGATGGACAGTCTAGTGGTAGGGATAGAAGTCTACTTGCCTAGGATTGGAGCTCAACGAAGATAAAAGTGAAATTGACGACGAACTGAGCTCGAGCGGTCTCCTTCCTTTGTTCGGCCGCTGCTCGAGGAGAGGGGAGCGTTGAGGGGTCGTCGCAGACAGTTTGAAGGCTCGAGGGATCGCCTCAGGTTTGTGGTGTCACCGGCTCAAGAACGAGAGGAGGAGGAGCTTCGGCGGTGTCCACAAAGAAGAAGGAAGAAGAAGGTGTCGTTGGGGAAGGGAAGGAAGAGAAAAATGAATGAAGAGGAAGGAGATGGGAAGAAACAGAGGGGAGGGGGTAGCGGTGAGGGTGCCAAGTGTCACCTCGGTCAGTGACACTTGTCGCCAAGCTCGACACGTGCCCATCTTTCTCCAGTTGTCCCAATTTCGCACGTATTTAGCTCTATGGGGTCCAAATTAAATACATGGTGGCCCAAAATATATTAAGCTCAAATAACCCACTGCGCCAAAACAATAATGATCCCCTCAAATCTCACTTACCATAGACTCGAGCCCGATAGCCACCAATCTGCTCGTAACTTAAGCAGCTGGAAAATTCGGATCGGTACAACACGTTAATAAGTTACCTACTTCAAATGGGATATTTTTTATAATCGAAATATACTTATGAGGCTTAAAAAGTGCCCTAAGGACATTTGTCTAACATTTTCCATCAAATAGTTTGAAATTCTCTTAAACTATAGGAGTATCAAGTAGCTTAGTAGCGAAGCGATAGGAGAAAAGGAAGGAAGACGAGGAAATAATGAGACTATTTATGGTTATGTGAATCATGTTGGATGTCACATGAATTTGACTAATTGATTGGCGAAAATTGCATCGTAATTTCTAAAACTTGTGTACTGAATACTGTAACGAATAGAGCGGAAAGTATAATTTCTATATATTTTGTACAGAATACTGACGATACAAGAGCCTATTAATAGGCTGTTCTAGAATGCTATCTATAGCAACTAAATATTATAATATCTATCCTAATAAATTAGAATCAATCAATAAAGATTATAACCCTAACAATATCTCTAACACTCCCCTCAAACTCAAGGTGACATAGAAGAGGTCAACTAAGTTTGGAAAACAGCTCTCGAAAACGTCGAGGTGGATGTGTCTTAGTAAAGACATCAGCCGTCTGATCAGTCGATGAAGAGGGAACAAGTCGAATAGTACCATGAAGTACGTGAGACCGTACGGAATGATAATCTATTTCAATATGTTTGGTACGCTCATGAAAAACATCATTATGTGCTATCTGAATAGCACTTCGACTATTGCAATAAATGACCGTACCTCCATGATGACTGACTCCCATGTCTTCTAATAACCATCGCACCCATAATAGTTCCGATGTTGTATCAGCAAGAGCACGATATTCTGCTTCTGTACTAGAACGAGCAACAGTAGTCTGTTTCTTGCTTCGCCAGGAAATAAGTGAGTTTCCTAAGAAGAAGTAGTAGCTTGTAGTAGAGCAACGATTAAGAGGGTCACCAGTCCAGTCAATGTATGAACACGTGGCTGACATGTGGATGGCACGTGGCTAACATGTGGCAGACACGTGGAGATGACGTGGAGCTGACATATCAGATTCTCGGCAGCACAGTTGGTCACGTGCGAGGCATGCACGTGTGGATCTCAGTTGCAGAGGAGTCCAATGGCGCGTGAGGGCACGTGGCGACTGTTCTGGCGGCGTTTGCTAGGTTGGACTCGGTGGCGGATGAGGAACCTATTTGTGGTGTTGGTTGTGGACAGAAGCCAACCGATGACGTCGAAAAGTGGACTTACAGAGAACGGCGTCGGCGAAACAGTGACAAGGAGGCATGGCGCTTGAGCTGTGGTTTCCTAGCTCTGTTGACGATGAAATTTTTGGGGTTGAGTCATCTGAGGGCAGCGATTTTGATGGTGATGTTCGTCTCTCCAAACAAGCAACAAAAATGCAGAAACAACAATCAACAGGCGGCGGTTCAATGATGAATGAGTACCGGCGCGGCTATGGCAACGTTGCTAAACCATCGTATAATAATGGCGGCTTCCTCAGAACAAAATTGGCTTTGATACCATGTAACCAATAGAGCGGAAAGTATAATTTCTATATATTTTGTACAAGAGCCTATTAATTGGTTGTTCTAGAATGCTATCTATAGCAACTAAATATTACAATATCAATCCTAATAAATTAAAATCAATCAATAAAGATTATAAACCTAACAATATCTCTAACACCGAATACAATCAAGTTCTATACCTTTTCAATTGGTTGGACTAAAAGTCCAAACCTTTTCTAAAAGATGCAATAGAAGTCATCTTGATGAAATCTCTAAAATTTGTTTACGCGTTTTTCTAAATTTACTTAAGTGACATCTTCAAATTGGCTTTCTTAATCAAAACATTTGGATTAAGTACTAAACCTTTTCCTTTTTTGAAAGTTGTATCTCAATGCATGTGTAACTTGTAACTAGAGCTTGTGTGTTCTTTCTTTACCTGTCCTCCTTTTGTAACTTATGAATAAGTTACATATACATGGTCTAAGGCATACAATTTTCTCATTTGCGTTAAAGACTAGCCAAATTAATTTCAAGGGCATTATTGTTCTTTTAGATTTTGCGAAGTGGTGCTTCATTCGAGATCCTTGTAAGTTGTTGTTTCTTGGAAAAAAAAGAAACAGTTGAAGCTGATACCCAAGCTCTATGCAGAAAATGTATTGAAACAGAATTTGCCAATGTGCCGGGTTAAAGTGAACAATTTTTATAACTATGAGTAATTTTTTAGGACTGAATTGGCATAATTACAATATGTTTAGGACTTTTTGGTAATTTTCCAAATATTTTAATAACAAATATGACCGATAGCTTGCTTGTCGAGTACACTCATAGTAAATTATCAACACTATGAGAAATTTACAAATATTCCAGTTAAGGAATAGATTATGTACTCCAGTAAGTAACAACCGCAACTACCAGGAATTTATCAATAGCCCGATGAAATAATATATTACCAATTCATTTGGAAATTTATCACTAGAGTTAGTAATTTACCACCACTATCAGGAACTTACCGATATTCCAATAAAACAGTAACTCATCGGCTCTTTTGAATTTTACCAATGTGATAAGTAGTCATGGCCACGGTTTCGGAACCGCCGGTTTCGGTTCATGAATCGGCGGTTCCGGTTCGTGGTTTAGTGGAACCGGAACCGGAACCTTAAGTAGCGGTTCCGGTTTCGATTTTGAACTGGCGGTTCTAGGCCTGGTTCCGGTTCAAAATCCGAAATGGAACCGTTGGTTTCGGTTCCATTTTTTTAGTTTAAAAATTAGAAAAAGAAAGAAAAGTGACGGCAAAGGGGGGGATAGCCGAAGGCAAAGGTAGAGGAGGGAGAGGGAGAGGGGAAAGGGCTCGGGTCGGGGGGTCTCGGGCTCACGAGAGAGGAGGTGACTGGCGGTGGCTAGCGGAGGAGCAGGCGACGAGGGCTGGTGGATGGGCGGCGGCTAGCTGGTGGTGGTGGTGGAGCTCGGTGAAGAGGGAGGAGAGGAGGGGGACCAGTGGTCGGCCAAGGGGAGGAGAGGGAAGAGAAGAGAGAGAGGGAGGGAGAGAGAAGAGAAAGAGGGGGAAAAAGGGGAGGGAAAAACGAAAAAGGAAGAGAGAGATTGATGGGATGGGTGGATTGTTAAGTGACTAGGTTGGTGGGGGCATTAATGAGGGTGGGAAGGAAGGAAAGAGGAGAGGAGAGGCAAGGCAACTTGGCAACGGCTTCTTTCTTCTTTCTTTCTTTTTTTTGTTTTTCTTTTAAGTTCACGGTTCGGAACCGGCCTGAACCGCCAGTTCCTGGCCCGATTCGCTGTTTGAAGAAATCGAAACCGGGTTCGGATGCCACGGGCCGGTTCCAGTTTGGAACCGCCGGCCCAGTCAACAAGCCGGTTCCGGTTTTAACCTGGGCCAGTTCCGAGCCCAAACTGGCCTGTGGCCATGACTAGTGATAAGCAAATGAGCTAATATCACGAAAAACTCCAAATTGGTACAAATGTGATAAATTTATCTAAAACTAATGTTTTGACCACCAAAAATTCCAAACCGGTACATCTGTGACAATTTAATTCTCTGTTAGTTTCCGTTGAATTTTACTATCAAATTGCTGAATTGGATAGTAGTACCAATTTGGTGTTTTTACCCTCCGTTTGTCACAGATATACTAGTTTTAGATTTTTCATGTTATTAGCCAAATTTGACAGAAACTAATGGAGAATAAATTTGTCACAGGTATATCGGTTTGTTGTTTTTGATGGTTAAAAAATTAATTTGTAGTAAATTTATCACATGTATATCAATTTAGGATATTTGGTGGTAAAAAAATTAGCTTATGATACATTTGTCATAGATGTACCAGTTTAGGATTAATATCGCTATTAGCAACTTATCAACATACCAATAAAGTAGTAAATTGCCAAATCTTCTGAAATTTTACAAGTTTGGAATGTAAAGTATGACAACTATTAAGAAATTAGTAACACTCCAGTAAATAAACAATTATCAATTCCTCTGAGATTTTAATAGTGTCATAAGTAAATTACCATTATTTATCATTAATTTACCAACATCCCACTGAAATAGTTAATTACTAACTCCTACGAAATTTTACCAGTGTGCTGCTAAGTAAATTACCAACAGGGTAAAAAATTTATCAACATTCCAATGAAATTGTAGATTACCAACTCCTATATAATTTTACCCGGTAAGTAAATTACCAACGCTATCAAGAACTTACTGACATTCCAATGAAGCAGTAAACTACCAATGCATCTGAAATTCTACTACTATGCTCAATATTTTTAAATTGCCATCACTATTAGGGATTTACAGGAGCCGAATAAAAGCTGTAAATGGACTTGCTCTGACATTATCTAATGTCGAGCTAAACCTAAAATAATGACCACAATCATTTAATCTCAAATGAATTGAGTGTGGCAAAAAACTTAATCCAGCATTAATAATTTAGCATAGACTAGTCTCCTGCTGTCTGCAAGTTCTTTTCTTTTCACTTGTTTTTCCTTTGTAACAGATAACCTGCAAGCATCAGCCGAGAGAGTAAAGAGCTACTACACCTTTGAAAATATCATCAAAAACGAAGAACTTTCATACTTGAGATCCCGGAGCGAGTTCATAATTGTGTAACCATCAATCATTGGAGAGGCTTCACTAAACTTTTGCGCGTCATGAAGAGGCTTTCGAGTTTGAAGCTATTCGAGTTTCACTAAACTCGGGCTATATGAGATTCCCCAATAAAGAAAAACCAAAAAAAAAAAAAAAACCAAAGGCGTTGGTCGATGATCTTCAACATGGACGGATTGACGGCACTCATTCATGGGGCAATTTTTTTAATGGTAAAAACTTTAGGACTTAAATATATTATCCACATAAGTTTTAAAGTTTCCCTATTAGTCCCGGATTTCATAAAGTGCCTCTTTCACAATTATATTCCTGGGTGTATCCATTTCGTAGATGTCGAATGCGTAGATAAATTCTGATTTTAAAATTTTAAAATTGGCAATGAGAATCTTGAGCCAGGCTGACAAGATTTACAACAAGTGCACATACCAAATCCTGGCGAGCTGGAGAGGAAAGACGAAAAAGAAAAGAAAAGAAAAGAAAAGAAAAAAGAAAAAATAATTAAAATTTTGATTTTAAAAAAATAATAATAATAATTAAAAAGGTTCACGTAGGAAAATCAAATCCAATTTTCAATACCAAATGGCGGAAAATATTTTTTAGTTCATTTTTAGGTTTCAACCAAACATCAAAATTCTTTTGTTATTTTACGGGAAAACATATTCTCGAAACATCATATTTTTCGCGAAACGCACGGAGCCTAAGGGTGCGTTTGTTCCGCGAAAAACTAATAATTTGAAAAATAATTTCCTAAAAATGATCGTTTGTATCGCTTACAATGAATCAATGAAAACATTTTTATTGTCTATGAAAATATTTAGATATAAATTGTTGGCAATGGTGAAAACATTTTTCGTTGACTAATTATCATAATTGATACAAGCATTTATTTTTAGAAAAATATTTCCATATCATTCATTTTGTATGAAATAAACGGAGCTTGAAATTATCCTCTCTTTTTTTTTCCCTGTTTTGTTAGAATATAAGAGAACTGTGGTGAATAAACTCTAGCCGCTTAGTCACATTCACAACCTACTTGAGCCTTATGCACCTATAGTACCTCCTCACATCTTTTAGCCATTTGTATCCGAAAGAAATGGTTACAATACATAATTTATTACTTGATTTTTGCGGATGAGTGGATTGTGTGATATTTGTACGTGTTAAGATGAAGAATATATGAGTCCATTTATAAGTTTTACAAATTGACTATCTAAAGTAACAAGGTATCATAATATCATAATCAAAGAAACTATCATAATGGCCTCTAACACTTTTAATCACAAAGTTTACAAGATAATTGTTCAAAGAGTCCTAAACCTATTGTGTGATGGCCAGTTCAGTTCTAAAATTTTCAATTTGGCCAATTTAATTCTAAGTGTTTTGACGATTTGTTAATGTAGTCCTTACGGCCAAAATTGGCCCAAAATCGTTGATGTGAAGGCCAGTTGTCCAACGACACAGCTGGCACTGATATTTATTAATTTTGTAATTTGTTTTTGAAATTTCTGATTTCTCTCTCTTTTTCTTTTCTCATATTTTTTTTGGTCACTAGTCATCATCTTCTCCATATACTTTCCCCTACGTTATTCATCTCTAGTCAAAAAATTTGCTGTTCTCTGGGAAAATTATCCAAAAAGTCATAAACTTATTGTGTGGTGGTCAATTTAGTTCTAAACATTTCAATTGTGCTAATTCAATCCCAAACCTTTTGGTAATTTACCAATTTAGTCATAAACCTTTCGATTGTGCTAATTTAGTCTCATACCTTTTGACGATTTATCAATTGTCCTTTTAGCTAATATTTGTCAAAAATCGCTGACATCAAATTCTAATCAGCACCAGTACGTGGCGTGGCCGGCGCTGACGTGGATAACTTTTTAAGTTTTTAATTTTTAAAATTTTTATCTACTTTTTACCTTTTTAATGCTTTTTCCTTTTCTTTTTCTCTTCTCTTTTCTCTCTTTTTGTTCCCACCGCCTGCCATTGGTCAAGGTCGCCCTTGCTTTGGCCCTTGCGGGTCATGTGAGGGCGGTCCTCGCGAGCCCAAGTGAGGGGGCCCCTTGCCCAGACGAGGGTGGTGGTTGTCCCCTGAGGCCGATGGAGGGAAAAAAAAAAGAGAAAAGAAAAAGATGAGAAAGAGAAAATAAAAGGAAAGGAAAAACAAGAAAAAAGGAAGAAAAGAATAGAAAATTCAAAGAATTAAAAATTACAAAAATAGTCAATGTCTAGTGCTGACTAGACCACCATACCAGCTATTTTTTGCCAAAATTAGCAAGAATGACTAAATTGGCAAATTATCAAAAGGTAAAAGACAAAATTGAAAGATTGAGTATTAAATTGGCAAATCCTTAAGAGATTTAGGATTAAATTGGACAATTGAAAGATTTTATGATTAAATTAGCCGCTATACAATAAATTTAGAACTTGTTAGATAAATTTTCCCACTATTCTTTGGTTCCACTTCTGAGTGCCTGGTTAGGAAAATGGATGTGATTCTGTCGAGAGGATGAAGCAGAGATGAAGCGAAAGTGAAGAGATTGAGCGTCCAACTAGCAAATTAATTTTCCAGACGGAGGAAGGGATAAACTTTTTCAGGCCACAGCCTATGTTAGTTGAAGGGCTGGAGCGTCCAATTTGAGTTTTGAGGTTCTTTTTTATTGCCCTCGCCGGGAGGGGCCGTGCTTAAGAGCAAGAAGATAAACAGGACAATAAAAGAAAAAGAAAAAAAAACTCTAAAAAAATTAAAAAGAAAAGGAAAAATTTGCATAAAGTTTGATAGAACATTATTGAAAATCGTTTACGTTAGCGTCTGCCATACCGCATAAGAGTGCGAGCATCCACGTCAGCATCGGCATTGTCACATAGGACAATTTCGGCCAAAATTAGTTGAAAGGACGGTTTGGTTAAATCGGAAAAAAGTTTAGACTAAATTGGCAAAATGAAAAAATTTAGGACTCAATTAGCCATCCTAAAAAGATTTGAGATATTTTTGGACAATTTTCCCCAAAGCGTCGACGACGCAATCCGAGTGCTCGCTCATATATATAAAACTAGTCGATCTTGTACGCACCTCAATTTTGGTCTTACTTATTTTGTTTACTTGACCAAAAGTTAATCGCAAATTCGCTCTCTTTTAGGAACTTGATTCTAATTTTGTTGTAATCGCAAAATTTGCTTTATTCTTCCTCTTCAACACACGTGTACAGTCATCTCTTGAATTTTCATGAATTGCACCTTAAGTTTATCTAGTTATATGGAAAACATTAAAATACTGCGAATTCTAATTGAAAAAAATTCGGACAACACTTTCATATGCATATGCACGGTCCGCATAATCTAGCCGATCAAGTGCACACCAAGTCTAAAGAATCGGTGAGACAAAACTCGCAGTCACAGCTATCCTCGAGCTCCGACGGAGTTCTAAAAGTCGGAATACTCTTTTGAAAATTTTATGTACTTCTCCACCTCTGTTCTTTAACTGTGAACTTTAGCTTCAATTTTTTCTTACATCGACGGTGTATGCTATAATTACTTGTGTCCAAATTTAAGACATCAACAATTCCGAACAGGAAAGATAAAATCTGGCCAGTGGCCATGACTCCTTGGTGCACTTGAATGGGGAGTTGGCTTTGGTTTTGTCCCGTGAACCCCTCCTTCAAACGACGATAGTCAAGACTATCCAACTTCATTACTCCACTGTCTTCCTTGTCTGTCCCCATGGCCCGAGCCGGCCATTCACCAACGTCACGAGGGAGCGGCCGTGCCCGTCTCCGGAGCCCCGTCCCCTTCTGGAGCCACGTAGACAATATTTACGCACTGTGTCATGTGAATCCCTTTACTTTTTATTATTTCCCAAAATTTCGAAATTCCCCCTTTTCTCCCTAATTTATCCATTCTCTCTCTCTCTCTCTCTCTTTTTTTTTTTAAATTTATGAATATGACTATTGCGGCCTGAAGATTCATGTTATGCGTGGCCATACAAACGCATAAAAAGTCATTCTAACATTATTTACATGGACTGGTAAGCGACTATTATATTAGATATAGCTACTTAATGTACTTTTCATTAGTGTGGTTGTACCATCTTACTTGGTTCAAATTTTACCAAAAAGAAGTGTCTTAAAAAATTTGTACTCTCTAAAAACGCGAATGCTCTAAATTCTTTACAAAACCTGATTCTCATTTATATCCTCCATTAATGAGAGGAGTCAATTCAATTTAATTCCTCATTATAAAGTTTGGTTTAAGGGAGGTTTCCGGGTCATCAAAAAAAAAAAAAAGAACACAACTTTCCATGATCCATGAGATTTTTAATCCCATATTATCTTATTCTATCCCAATCCTTATCGAAACAACCGAACGCCAGGCCAGCCAAACAAATCCATATTTTCCAAAACTGAGATATTCATACCAAATTTTCCATTCTGTAGGTATGATCTACTCAAGAAATTTGTAAGTGTCAAGTCTCAAATGTACCGACGAAGAGAAAAATAGTAAGGCGTCTAATATTCAGTATTAATTGCTGTGCTACCTAGCATACTCAACATGCAAGAACCCCACAAAGTCAAAATTGTCAATTGGGATATGAGTAATGGAATAATTGCTACTTTCCAAGCCATTTTGGATATATATACAAACGTTGATTCATCTTTTGCTCATCACTCAGCAATACTCTAACTTTGTCCCCGGCACCCTACTTTTGTTATGCAACCCACTTCCATTACCCTAAATGTCATGTCATGACACGTGTGTTTGACTATACGGACATACATATCTCGTCAGGAAGTGCCTTAACACTTAAGAGAATTAGTTAAGTTCCTAAAAATAGTGAGAACGATTATGCCGATAGTTATTCCTTATTGGAATGTATCGGGACACTTTGAAAATATCGAAAAGGGGTCACTTTTCGAGAAAACTATTCGATTCAAGGATCAACATTCACATATTCAAAACATAATAAAAACGCGCTTACTCCATGGGGAAGCAAAGTAAATGCTATAGGGATTTCCCAAGAAGAGAGATGAGCACTACCCCAGATGTGACCGAGTCTAAGGATTCAGGTGTCTTACTTTGGTCGGTCTCTTCTTTCCTTCTTTCTTCCTCTCACTTGGTATAAAGAGAACCCCACCCAGCCAAATCCAAATAGATCCATCACTACTTGTTCTATTTGATCCAGAGATTTTTGTCTGCAATTTCTTAGAAATCAGCATGAACGATCCCAAGTATCCATACCCATATCCTGGCCAAGGTATGTTCTTGTATCTACTTTTCCTTTTCTCTCTCTTTTATTCTCCCATTTTCCTCTGGTAAATCCTCGTTGTTTTCATCACTTTTTGGACTAAATCATCGTTCAACCGAAAATGATGGTAAGGACCTTTTTTCTTTCTCTGATGTTTTTGGACATTTTCGACCGTGTTCATCAGATCTGGAAAGTGTTTGATCATCGATCAAATGCTGGTCCGGAATGCGTTTTCGGTGTCACATGTTTCATAAGCTCTTTATAGAAGCCAAGGTTTGCTAATCTCCATCCATGTGTGTGGCTATAGCCCCTTATCAGGGGCCTCCAGTGATGGCGCCACCTCAGTATGCCCCTACGCAGTACGCGCCTCCCCCTCCCCCCTCCGCCTGCGCCTCCACAGAACGATCGCGGCTGTATTGCGGGATGGTATGCTCCTGAGCATTCTTATTTGACTTTTGTTCGATCTCTCTTTCTTATCCAAATTTAAGGGACGAGTTCATCTTTAGTCTACACTGGATTGCACCACAAGAAATGGAAAAAGAAAAAAAAAATGAAGCACCCAACTGCCCAAATGGTACAGATTAGAGAACTAAAAGCATTGAAAGTCATCCTATTCAAAATTTGACACTATTCTTTTCTCTATTTTTCCATCATTGGGCAGCCTTGCAGCTCTGTGTTGTTGCTGTATCTTGGAGGAGTGCTGCTGTTTGTGACCCCATTGCGTCGGTGGCCAATCGGAGAGCACAAGTGCAGCGTCATTTCAGACACCCATTTCAATCTACTATTGTCCTATACTATGCTAATATGTAGTCAAGCCCGTAATAGACTTGTCAAAATGAGTCAAACTCATTTCTTAACCATGGGTTGACTTGTTAAATGAGTTAATTATATTCAATAAATGAGTTGAGTTTACAATTTATTTAGACCCAACGCAGCTTCTCTCTCGCTTTCACTCGATCTCGCGCTCACTCACTCCGCACTCTCACCTCAGCTTGGATATGAATATTCCTAGATTAGATTAAATATGTAAGTGTTTCAGGAATGAGTCGGGTTGGGTATGTATGAGGTCGAGTATGAGACGCTAGATTTTGCATTGTAATAAATGGGTCATAAACGGGTTAAATGGGTCTATTTAGGTCTGACTATTTATGACCCGCCTCACCCATTTGACGGGTTTACCTTGTAACTAAGCCATGTCGATCGCTTCCCATGTACACTTCCGGGGGTGAAATTTAGGCCCGCGATCATCATGGTGCGAATCGAAGATAAGTTTCTCAATACCAATCGATACTAATTGATGGAGAATGGCATCGTGCCGCACAATAGTTTAGAAACCATAGATGCGCGAGAGAAGGAAAGACACAGCAAACTCGTTGGGCAAGTGTTGGAAAACTCTCTTTATCCACTCAAATCCATTCTTGACCTGCATTTTCTAATCTCTACGAACTCTTCGAAGCCGGACCAACTATTTTATCACACTTGCCCCTTCGTGGTCTAAAGTAAACTACCAATACTCAGGATAGGAAGTGATTACTTTCCACTGCAAGATTCAAACTCTTTAAGACCTTCAATGAGTATGAACGCGAAACTTCTCTTGAAATGTGGGGTTTTTCCACCTTCTGCACACCAAATCCAATCGAAACCAATATGTCCATTCGCTCAGTTTTTCACCAATTAGCTCATTCGCATAAACATTTGGCACACAATTCAGAATTACCGGTGCGAGTTGTGGTGCGAAACTTGTTGCTGCCTTATTCTAGCCTCCGTTGAGGCTCCTAGATGCAACCGCGGAGTCAGTAGAGAGAGAGAATTTTCGAATCTAACAGTGGGATCCAAATCTCAAAAATTTAGAGAGAGAAAGTGAGTTCTCGGATCTGGGACTACGTTGATGTGGTCATTCGAGATTATCTCAAACTTGAACTCAATTGACGCGGATGTTTTGCTCCCAAGGTTTGAAAAAGCCCCTAATACTAAATGCGTAAAATTAGCATAAATTCTGTCTTGCATAAACAAATTAATGTACTGATGATGACATATTTTGTAATTGCTCATTTTCAAATTTAAACAATAGAAATTCCGAATAGGAAAAAGAACAAAAATAAAAATCGGGCAAGTGGCCATAAAACCCTAGGTGCACTTGTGTGGCAACCCACCCAAGAGCAAAGCCAAGTCGCTCCAGTTCCTGCTGACGACCAGCGGCGAAGGCACGGGGGAAAGAGAGAGAGGGAAAGGGAGGCCACATGTGCTGTCAGCGAATAACCTTCGAAGGACCCCCCGGGGTCGAAACGATAGAGCACAATGAGAACCGCGGCGGCGAGCGGCAAGAGGCTTATGCGACCAAGAACACGACGCAATTTTCTTCTTTCTGCTTCTCGGACACGGCAGCCTACAGTTCTTCTTTCTGCTTCCATGGTTATCGCTTCTCACTCTCTTCAGTGATAATAGTTACCGCAAGAAGCGAATCTAATTGATAACATGTAACTGCAACTTTTAAATTAGTGAGTATTGATCTCCCGCAAATAGTGGAGAATACTCGGAATTTCCGATTATTTTAGGATTTTTTGTAATTGATTAGCGCATATTTGGGGAGAAAGGTTCATTAACATTTGCTTCTTTTGACTACGCTGACGTGATCATTCAAGACCCTCTCGAACTTGAACCCAATTGTTCCACGTGGTTTTTACCCATGCTAAAGCCGCGCGTAAAAGACAATGACAACAAAATCCCCAATAATAAAGTTGTAGCAAAACATATAATCACAAAATAAGCATAAATTCTTTATTGCATAAACAAATTATTGTATTCACGACATATGATATAATTCCTCGTATTCATATTCAAAACATTAGAAGCACAGAACAGGAAACAAAACTAATAAAAAATAAAAATCTGGCCAGTTGCCATGGAAACCTATTTGCACTTGTGTGGGGAGCCACTCAAGAGCAAACCCACTTGGCTTCGATTTTGGCTCGAGAACCCCACCTTCGGACCACGGCTGTCAAAATTACCCAACGAAGCAACGACACTTCCAAATCCATCACTCCGCCGTCTTTCCTGTCCCTTCCCATGGTCCGAGCTGCCCATTCCCCGACATCGCGGGAGAACGCGGCCGCTCCCGTCTCCAGAGTCCCCTCCCCTTTTGGAGCCACACAGAAACTCTCCGCGAACGTCCCTGTCACAAACTTGTCGCCGCAGAAAAGCTTGACCTAGGCATGGTCCCAGCCTAATCGACACCGCCGGCTATGGTTTCTCACCGAGAGAGCAGTGTTCCAATTCCCGCTGATGACGGATGGTGATGGTGAGGGCACGGAGGAAAGAGAGAGAGAGAGAAAGAGAGGCCACGTGCATCATCGGCGAGGTAGCTTGGAAGATCTCGGGGTCGGAAAGAAGCCCAATGAGGACCGCGGCTGTGATCAACAAGAGTAGTACGCAACCAGTAACACAACCTACTATTATTGCAGGCTCCGTCCGATACGAGATAGCGAGGTTGAGGTTGCTGTTGCCGTTGTTGCCACAGTCGCAGCGGTGGAGCTTCCATGGTTTTCGCTCCTCAGTTTCTCCAGTGATATCTAGTTACCGCTTCTAACTGGATGACTCCACAGATATATATAGGAAACCGGGAAACTCTACTAGGTATAAGAATATCCCATCAATCATATATAAAAAGGGAAAGTCTTACTTGGGGGGATTTCCTCAGACATATCCATCAAATCGTATAAAACAAAAGCCGTGTGGGAAGAGAGATCTAGTTCCCTATTTTATTTAAAGAAAGCAAATTTAAGTGATAATATATAAATAAGTAGTAATTTTTGAAGGATTCACCTGCAACTTTTTAGATAGTGATATTGATCTTGGGCGAATAGTGGATATTGCTTCTTAAACTATAAGTGAATTTCTAGTATACTCCGAATTTTCGATTATTTTAGGATTTTGTAGTCGATGAGCACATATTTGTGGAGTAAGGTTCACTGATCTTTTGACCTTTTGACGTCGAATTTTAGTTGGTATCCACCAATACATATAATATAGACATATTTGTGGAGAAAGTAAGAGGTACTTCTTGACATCGAATTTTAGTTGGTATCTATCAATACATATAGTATAGACATACAATGCTTAAATTGTTTTCTATCTTAACATGGATGGAGTTCTTCTCAAAGGCAATTTTTTTTTTGTCAGAGTATTAAAGGCAATTTGACCGAGGAAATAATGTTAGTATTGAAGGAAAGATGAACAGCTCAATTGAAGATGGTAGTCACGAAAGAGTCGCGACCCCAAAGAACATGGAACTTGCATCACCTTGCATAGGTATGGAGTTTAGCTCTTATGATGAGACTTATGCATTTTGTAACAATTATGCTGAAGAAGCGGGATTTTCTATCAGATTTTTAAACTCGCATAAAAGGAAAGGCATTGAGGAAAAAACGCAGTTTTGTAATTTGTTGCAGTTATCAAGGGTACAAGATAAAAGAGGGGTTAGCTAAGTCAAGACTGGGAAAAGATGCGATTGTCCATGTTGATTAGAATTCATGTAGTCGAGTCTCAAAATGGGAAACAACAATAGTTATGCTCAATCATACTCATGACAACTCCTCAAAGCGCTACATTCCTAAAATCACACACAACTATTGATTCCGGCACAAAAAGAAGATTCGAGTTGTACTTATGATGCAAGGATTTGAACAAATGAACCGTTTCTAGTGTTGGTTGTTGAAGTAGGAGGGCGTGAGAAATTATATTTTGAAAATGTTAGATACCACGTTACAAAGTACAAAAAGGTAAATCCTCAGAAATCAGCATGAACGATCCCAAGTATTCATACCCATATCCTACCCAAGGTATGTTCTTGTGTCTAACTTTGCCTTTTTCTCTGGTAAATCGTCCTCGTTTTCATCACTTCTTGCACTAAACCATCGGTCAACTGGAAATGATGGCAATGACCCCTTTTCTTCCTATGAGGTCTTTGGACAATTTCGACCTTGTTCATCAAATCTGGAAAGTGTTTGATCATCGATCAAAATGCTGGTCTGGAGCGCGTTTTTGGTGTTTACATGTTTCCTAAGCTCTTTATAGAGGCCAAGATTTGCCAATCGCCATTATGCGTGTGAATATAGCCCCTTATCCTCCAGTGATGGCACCGCCTCAGTACGCCCCTCCGCCTCCACCACCTCCTCTGCCTCTGCCTCCACAGAACGATCGTGGCTGTCTTGCGGGCTGGTATGTTCCTGAGCATTCTTATTTAACTTTCGTATGATTTCTCTTATTTATCCAAATTTCAAGGGACAAGTTCATCGTTTAGTCTCCACTAGGTTGCACTCCAAGAAAAGGGGGAAAAAAAAAAATGAAGGACCCAACTTGTTGGGGTTGTCTTACATCCGTTGTGGAAGGGACTGGTGGTTGGTTTATAAGTGTGAGGAAAAGCCTCAACCTCTGAGCTAACTCTTGGGATGAGAGAAGACCAAGATCACCCAACACTAGTATCAGAGCACATGTCACCAATAAGTCTGGACCCAATAGTCACACGCGAGAGATACGGGTTGTTGCACCTCCGACCCATGGCCCGATGTGTGAGGGGGAGATTGTTGAGGTAGTCCCACATCGGTTGTGGAAAGGGTAGGTGGTCGGTTTATAAGTGTGAGGGAAAGCCTCAACCTTTGAGCTAGCTTTTGGGATGAGAGAGGCTCAAGACCACCCAACACGACTGCCCAAAATGGTATAGATTAGAGAACTAAAACCATTGAAATTCATCCTATTCAAGATTTGACACTATTCTTTTCTCTATTTTTCATCATCGGGCAGCCTTGCAGCTCTGTGTTGTTGCTGTATCTTGGAGGAGTGCTACTGTTTGTGACCCCATTGTGTTGGTGGCCGATCGGAGAACATAGGTGTAGCATCATTTCAGACACCCATTTCAATCTACTATTGTCCTATACTATGCTAATATGTAGTCTAGCGTGTAATTGACTTTGTCAAAATGAGTCATAAACTTATTTATTAACCAATATATAATGGGTTGACTTGTTAAATACGTTAGTTATATTTAATAAATGACTTGAGTTTACAATTTATTTAGACCCAACCCACCTCTATGGCTCTCTCTTCATTCTCTCTCTCTCTCTCTCTCTCTCTCTCTCTCTCTCTCTCTCTCTCTCTCTCTTTTACTCAATCTCGTGCTCACTCACTTCGCACTCTCACCTTAGTTTAGGTATGAATTTTCCTAGATTAGATTAAATATGTAAGTATATCCGGAATATGAGCTAGGTCGAGAATGCATTCGATCGAGTATGAGACGCTAGATTTGTATGGGAGTAAATGAGCCATAAACGAGTTAAATGGGTCTATTTGGGTCGGAACATAAATGATCCGACCCACCCGTTTGACGGGTCTACCTTCAACTAAGCCATGCCGATCCCTTCACATGTACACTTATGGACGTGAAATTTAGGCCTGCAATCATCATTTCTAGAGAATGAAATCGTGCCGCACAATAGTTTAGAAACCGTAGATGCGCGAGAGAAGGAAAGACAAAGCAAACTCGATGGGCAAGTGCTGGAAAACTCTCTTTATCCGCTCAAATCCATTCTTGACTTGAATTTTCTAATTTCTATGAACTCTTCCAAGTTCTACCAACTAATTATCACGCTCATCCCCACATGGTCTAAAGTAAACCCCCAATATTCAAGATAGAAAATGAGTTCTCGAATCTATCCAGTGAGACCCTCCTCGCCATGTTTCAATCATTGAGGGGCCAGAACTGCATTGATATATGGTCATTTGAGACTATCTCGAACTTGAACTCAATTGACCCGTATGATTTTGCGCCCAAGGCTAAAAAAAGCCCCTAATTCCAAATGCATAACAAATTATGTGATCATAAAATTAGCATAAATTCTGTCTTGCGTAAACAAATTAATGTATTGATGATGACATATTTTTTAATTACTCGCATTCAAACTAAAAACAATAGAAATTCCGAACAGGAAAAAGAACAAGAACAAAAATCTGGCCAATGGCCATGAAACCCTAGGTGCACTTGTGTGGCGACCCACCCAAGAGCAAACCCACTCGGCTTTGGCTTTGGTTTTGGCTGGAAAACCCCACCTTCAAACGACGGCAGTCGAAACTATCCCCACCCAGAAAATAGCGCGAGCCCTCATCATGACTAAGCAACCTCACTTCCAATTCCATCACTCTGCCGTCATCCCCGACATCGCGGGAGAATCCGGCTGCGCCCACATTCTCTAGACTCCCCTCCCCTCTTGGAGCCACGATGAACCTTTCTAGGAACGACCCCGCCACGAACTCGCTACCATAGAAAAGCATGACCTGGGCATGGTCCCAGCTTAACGGATGCCACCGCATATGGTTCTTCACCGATAGAGCGACGCTCCAATTCCCGCTGACGACCAGCGGCGACAGTGCGGAGGAAAGAGAGAGGGAAAGGTATGCCATATCTACCGTCAGCAATTAACCTTTGAAGGACCCGGGGTCAAAATGATAGAGCACGACCAGAACCGCAGCGGCAAGCAGCAAGAGTCTTAAGCAACCGAGACCAAGGTGCAATCGTCTTCTTTCTGCTTCTATACATATGACTGGGAACTTGCCCGGTTTCAGATAATTTGAAAATGGAATCTCTACTTGGTTGGATTTCCTCATACAAAAAGCCGTAGGATGACAGATGTAGTTTCCTATTTTATTTAAGGCTTTGTTAGTATAACAGTTTTTTGTGATGCTGAAAATAACCGCGAGTCACAAATTCTTAAAAGAGTGGACCCCACAATAAATTTTAATTAATTAATTTTCATTTTTTGTGACCTAAAATAGATTGTTAGTCTTACAGTCTACTATTACATAATCAACTCTCTTTAATTAAAGAAGCAAACCTTAGTGATAACATGTAACTGCAACTTTTAAATTAGTCTTTTCTTTATTACGAAGGAAAGGCTTTTTCGAAGATTTAGTGGGTATTAATTTCCCGCAAACAAGTGGATAATACTAAGAATTTCCAATTATTTAGGATTTTGTAATCGATTAATGCATATTTGTGGAGAAAGGTTCGTTAACCTTTGCTTTTGACTACGTTAACGTGATTATTCAAAACTATCTCGAACTTGAACTCAATTGTTCCGCGCAGTTTTAAACCATGATGAAGCTGTGCGTAAAAGACAAGGGCAACAAAAGCGCTAATACTAAATGCTTAGCAAAACATGCAATCACAAAATTAGCATAAACTCTTTCTTACATAAAAAAAACATGTATTCACGGTATATGATGTAATTACTCGTATTCATATTCAAAACATTAAAAACACCGAACAGGAAAAACAAATTCTGCCCAGTGGCCACGACACCTAGGTGCATGTATGTATGGCGAGCCACTCAAGAGCAAACTTGGTTTTGGTTTTGGCTCGAGAACCCCACCTTCAAACCACCGCAGTCAAAACTATCCCAACCCGACCAATAACGTCATCCATCGCGGTGATGAAGCAACCTCCATCACTCCGCCGTCTCCCTCGTCCGTCCCCATGGCCCGAGCCGCCAATTCCCTGACGTTGCGGGAGAACACGGCCCACCAGTCTCTAGAGTCCCGTCCCCTTTCGGAGACATGCTGAACCTCTCCGCGAAATTCCCCGCCACGAACTCGTTACCATAGGAAACCATAACCTGGGCGTGGCCCCGGCCTAACCGACGCCACCGCCTATGGTTTCTCACCGAGGGAAGGGCGCCCCAGTTCCAGCCGAGAATGTACTGGGACGGCGTCGGCGCCGAGGAAAGAGAGGCGTTGTGTACCGTCGGTGAGTGAGCTCCGAAGAACCCGGAGTCGAAAAGAAGAAGCCCAATGAGGACCGCGGCGGCGGCAAATGACAAGAGTAGTAGCACGCAACCACAAACACAACGTACTGTTCTTTCCTCGTCTCGGATGAATTCGAGATCGCGAGGTTGCAGTTTCTGTCGCAGTGGTAGAGCTTCCATGGTTCTCCGCTTCCATGGTTCTCCGGTGATATCTAGTTACCACTTCTCAGCTTCTCCGCTTCTGTCGCAGTGGCAGAACATGAATATATGTAGGACAATGGGAAACTCTACTAGGTATAAAAATATCCACCGGTCGTATATAAAAAGGGAAACTCTACTTGGTGGGATTTCGTCAGATAAAACCATCAAATCATCTACCAAAAAGAAGCCGTTTGATGTGAGATCTAGTTTCCTATTTTATTTTTATTTTTTCGGTCGAAATTTCCTATTTTATTTAAAGAAGCAAATTTAAGCGATAATATGCAAAGAATAAATAAATTTTGAAGATAGTTTTTTTTTAAAGATAGTTGATATTGATCTCCGGGGAACAGTGAATATTGCTTCTTAAACAAGAAGTGAATCTTTAGTATACTCGGAATTTCTGATTATTTTAGGATTTTGTAGTCGATTAACACATATTTGTGGAGAAAGGTTCGCTAGACTCTGCTTCTTTTGATTGCAACCATGGAAGTACAGAGGTATTGCTTGACATTGAATTTTAATTGGTCTCTATTAATAAATATCATCTGAAGATACAATGCTTAATTTTTATTTTCTAATCTCCTGTGGATGGAGCTCGTATTAAAGGCAACTTGACTAATGAAAAGATGAACAGTTCAATTGAAGCTGGTAGTGGCGAAAGAGTCACGACCCAGAGAACATGGAACTTGTGTCACCTTGCACAGGTATGGAGTTTAAATCATTTCAAGCATTGGTTGTTTAAGTAGGGGGGCATGCACAATAAAAATTTGAAGAAAAAGATGTTAAAAATCATGTTACGAAGTACAAAAAAAAAAAAATGGAAGTGCAAGAAGGGATTTGGAAATGTCGATCATTGTCGGTAAGTTTTGTTAGGATGGGATTTGCTTGCAAATGAGACACCGAGCTCTGTCGTCTGGTTGTTTAATGCTTGGCTTGATTGCAGGTCGGGTCAGGTACACTCCTCAAACTATTATTATGAGAAGCAACTCTCCTCTGTATATACCCATGGCATCTTAAGAAGGCTTCAACTTGAAGTTGAGACGATAATGTAATGCTTTAAAGTAAGTTCGACCCTCACCGATAGTGTAATACTGGAAGTGAAGTTTGCTGTGTTTGTCGGAAGTTTGCCTTTAAAACCTAGCTTTGTACATATGCATAATGTGTTTTTGATCATACCGGGGTAAATGAGATACTCAATAATTCTATATTGTCTCGACGGAGAAACGATTTCAAGCATGCGTACTTTTCGAACTATACATAGGTAGTGGTTAAATGAGTCATCTTTTTCTTCTTTTTTTTCAATTCAATGATGAAGATTTCTAACACTAATCTAATGTCTTGTGTGCTACATAGGTTTCTACGTAAGTATGATTTATAGTATCCTATGCGTTTTTTTTTATCTGTTCATCTATCTAATGGGTAGCTCATTTTTGGAAATTGCATGGGAAAAAATGCGGACAATCTAAGGGTAGGAGGTTCCCCCGACGCCCAGAAGCTTGTTTTCATGTCCATCAGCTCCTCATGGGAGTATTCGGGCCAGGTTGGTTTAATGGACGAAATCCCATTTCTCAAGGAATAGGATTTCAATTTCCACTATTTTTATATTTGGAGAAAAATCGGAATACGAATTTGAATTTCAATGAAATAGAGAACCTAAAAAATGTGAAATCATATTAAGGTCTGTTTAGTAACCTTTCTATTTTTGAGAACAATTTCTAATCAGAAATAATTTTTTCTAATTCTGTTTTCGAGAACAGTTTCTGAGCAGAAGAAAGGGTTTGATAACTGGACAAAATTTCTATTTCCCCAGAACAAAGAAGATACTTTTTTTTTTTTGCTTCTTGTTTTTGTTCCCGGAAACAAAAAATCAATTTACATTTCCAAACTGAATCATGTTTTTTTTTTTTTCGAGAACAAAAGAACAGGAATCAGATAATCTGAAGTGTTACTAAATGGGCCCTTACTTACTTGACTATAGTTAGGTGGGCTAGTGTTGGAAAACTCTCTTTATTGGCTCAAACCCAATTCTTGACCTGCATTTTCTTATCTCTATGGGTTCTTCTAAGTTATAATAACTAATTATCACGCTAAGTAAACTACCAATATTCAAGGTTGGAAAGTGAGCGTATTGCTGTTCCACATCGCAAGTTCATACTCCCACCGTTTGTGCACACCAAATCCAATCAAAACCAAGATGTCCATTCGATCAGTTTTCCCAATTAGCACAACACCAGAGACCACCAAACACCTGTAACAAAAACTCAGGTAATCATTGCAAACATGTGGCGTGCAATTTAGAATCACCAATCCGAGTTCTGGTGCAAAACTTGGTGCTGCAACATTCTAGCCCCCGATGGCTGTGGCGGAAGCAGAAGCGATAGAGAGAGAGTGTGCGAATTTTCGAATCTGATGGTTGGATCCAAATTTTGAAATGTTAGAGAGAGAGAGAGAGAGAGGGGATTTTCAAATCTATCCATTGTATAAAAGGGACAGCGTCAGCACCTGCCGTATCGTTTAACATTATTGAAAATTGTCCACGTTAGCACCTGCCGTATCGTATAAAAGGGACAGCGTCCACATTAGCGTCGGTGGTGTCACATATGACGGTTTTGGCCAAAATTATTTGAAAGGACTGCATGGATAAATCGTCAAAATATTTAGACTAAATTGGCAAAATGAATATGACTATTGCGGCCTGAAGATTCATGTTTTGGGTGGCCATACAAACGCATAAAAAAAGTCATTCTAACATTATTTACATGGACTGGTAAGTGACTATTATATTAGATATAGCTACTTAATGTACTTTTCATTAGTTTGGTTGTATCATCTTACTTGGTTCAAATTTTACCCAAAAGAAGTGTCTTAAAAAATTTGTACTCTCTAAAAACGCGAATGCTCTAAATTCTTTACAAAACCTGATTCTCATTGATATCCTCCATTAATGAGCGGAGTCAATTTGATTTAATTCCTCATTATAAAGTTTGGTTTAATTCCTTAATGAGAAAGAACACAACTTTCCATGATCCATGAGATTTTTAATCCCATATTATCTTATTCTATCCCAATCCTTATCGAAACAACCGAACGCCAGGCCAGCCAAACAAATCCATATTTTCCAAAACTGAGAGATTCATACCAAATTTTCCATTCTATAGGTATGATCTACTCAAGAAATTGCTAAGGGTCAAGTCTCAAATGTACCGACGAAGAGAAAAATAGTAAGGCGTCTAATATTCAGTATTAATTGCTGTACTACCTAGCATACTCAACATGCAAGAACCCCACAAAGTCAAAATTGTCAATTGGGATATGAGTAATGGAATAATTGTTACTTTCCAAGCCATTTTGGATATATATACAAACGTTGATTCATCTTTTGCTTATCACACAGCAATACTCTAACTTTGTCCCCGGCACCCTACTTTTGTTATGCAACCCACTTCCATTACCCTAATGTCATGTCATGACACGTGTGTTTGACTATACGGACATACATATCTCGTCAGGAAGTGCCTTAACACTTGAGAGGATTAGTTAAGTTCCTAAAAATAGTGAGAACGATTATGCCGATAGTTATTTCTTGTTGGAATGAATCGGGACACTTTGAAAATATCGAAAGGGGGTCACTTTTCGAGAAAACTATTCAATTCAAGGATCAAACATTCACATATTCAAAACATGATAAAAACGCGCTTACTAATTATCTTAACCCTTAAGCAACCTTTCCTTACTCCATGGGGAAGCAAAGTAAATGCTATAGGGATTACCCCAGAAGAGAGATGAGCACTACCCCAGATGTGACCGAGTCTAAGGATTCAGGTGTCTTACTTTGGTCGGTCTCTTCTTTCCTTGTTTCTTCCTCTCACTTGGTATAAAGAGAACCCCACCCAGCCAAAATCCAAATAGATCTATCAGCACTTGTTCTATTTGATCCAGAGATTTTTGTCTGCAATTTCTTAGAAATCAGCATGAACGATCCCAAGTATCCATACCCATATCCTGGCCAAGGTATGTTCTTGTATCTACTTTTCCTTTTCTCTCTCTTTTATTCTCCCATTTTCCTCTGGTAAATCCTCGTTGTTTTCATCACTTTTTGGACTAAATCATCGTTCAACCGAAAATGATGGTAAGGACCTTTTCTCTTTCTCTGATGTTTTTGGACATTTTCGACCGTGTTCATCAGATCTGGAAAGTGTTCATCAGATCTGGAAAGTGTTTGATCATCGATCAAATGCTGGTCCGGAATGCGTTTTCGGTGTCACATGTTTCATAAGCTCTTTATAGAAGCCAAGGTTTGCTAATCTCCATCCATGTGTGTGGCTATAGCCCCTTATCAGGGTCCTCCAGTGATGGCGCCACCTCAGTATGCCCCTCCGCAGTACGCGCCTCCCCCTCCCCCTCCGCCTGCGCCTCCACAGAACGATCGCGGCTGTATTGCGGGATGGTATGCTCCTGAGCATTCTTATTTGACTTTTGTTCGATCTCTCTTTCTTATCCAAATTTAAGGGACGAGTTCATCTTTAGTCTACACTGGATTGCACCCCAAGAAAAGGAAAAAGAAAAAAACGAAGGAACCAACTGCCCAAATGGTGCAGATTAGAGACCTAAAAGCATTGAAAGTCATCCTATTCAAAATTTGACACTATTTTTTTCTCCATTTTTCCATCATTGGGCAGCCTTGCAGCTCTGTGTTGTTGCTGTATCTTGGAGGAGTGCTGCTGTTCGTGACCCCATTGCGTCGGTGGCCAATCGGAGAGCACAAGTGCAGCGTCATTTCAGACACCCATTTCAATCTACTATTGTCCTATACTATGCTAATATGTAGTCAAGCCTGTAGTAGACTTGTCAAAATGAGTCATAAACTCATTTCTTAATCAATATATAATGGGCTGACTTGTTAAATGAGTTAGTTGTATTCAATAAATGAGTTGAGTTTACAACTTATTTAGACCCAACTCACCTTCTCTCTCTCGCTTTCACTCGATCTCGCGCTCACTCACTCCGCACTCTCACCTCAGCTTGGATATGAATTTTCCTAGATTAGATTAAATATGGAAGTGTTTCAGGAATGAGTCGGGTTGGGAATGTATGGGGTCGAGTATGAGACGCTAGATTTTGCATTGTAATAAATGGGTTAAATGGATCTATTTGGGTCGGACTATTTATGACCCGCCTCACCCATTTGACGGATTTACCCTGTAACTAAGCCATGTCGATCGCTTCCCATGTACACTTCCGGGCGTGAAATTTAGGCCTGTGATCATCATGGTGCGAATCGCAGATAAGTTTCTCAATACCAATCGATACTAATTGATGGAGAATGGAATCGTGCCGCACAATAGTTTAGAAACCATAGATGCGCGAGAGATGGAAAGACACAGCAAACTCGTTGGGCAAGTGTTGGAAAACTCTCTTTATCCGCTCAAATCCATTCTTGACCTGCATTTTCTAATCTCTACGAACTCTTCGAAGTCGGACCAACTATTTTATCACACTTGCCCCTTCGTGGTCTAAAGTAAACTACCAATACTCAGGATAGGAAGTGATTACTTTCCACTGCAAGATTCAAACTCTTTAAGACCTTCAATGAGTATGAACGCGAAACTTCTCTTGAAATGTGGGGTTTTTCCACCTTCTGCACACCAAATCCAATCGAAACCAATATGTCCATTCGCTCAGTTTTTCACCAATTAGCTCATTCGCATAAACATTTGGCACACAATTCAGAATTACCGGTGCGAGTTGTGGTGCGAAACTTGTTGCTGCCTTATTCTAGCCTCCGTTGAGGCTCCTAGATGCAACCGCGGAGTCAGTAGAGAGAGAGAATTTTCGAATCTAACAGTGGGATCCAAATCTCAAAAATTTAGAGAGAGAAAGTGAGTTCTCGGATCTGGGACTGCGTTGAAGTGGTCATTCGAGATTATCTCAAACTTGAACTCAATTGACCCGTTTTGGGCCCAAGGTTTGAAAAAGCCCCTAATACTAAATGCATAAAATTAGCATAAATTCAGTCTTGCATAAACAAATTAATGTACTGATGATGACATATTTTGTAATTGCTCGTTTTCAAATTTAAAACAATAGAAATTCCGAACAGGAAAAAGAACAAAAATAAAAATCTGACCAGTGGCCATAAAAACCTAGGTGCACTTGTGTGGCGACCCACCCAAGAGCAAAGCCAAGTCGCTCCAGTTCCCGCTGACGACCGGCGGCAAAGGCACAGGGGAAAGAGAGAGAGGGAAAGGGAGGCCACATGTACCGTCAGCGAATAACCTTCGAAGGACCCGGGGTTGAAACGATAGAGCACAATGAGAACCGCAGCGGCGAGCGGCAAGAGGCTTATGCGACCAACAACACGGCGCAATTTTCTTCTTTCTGCTTCTCGGACACGGCGGCCTACAGTTCTTCTTTATGCACGACGTTGCTGTGGCTGAGCTTCCATGGTTTTCGCTTCTCACTCTCTTCAGTGATAATAGTTACCGCAAGAAGCGAATCTAAGTGGTAACATGTAACTGCAACTTTTAAAGTAGTGAGTATTGATCTCTCGCAAACTCAGAAGGGGGATTTTGACTTCAAATCCTTGCTTTTACATGCATGACGCTAGTTTTTTATTTTTATTTTTTCGTAAAGTAGACAGCATTCCGATGTAAAGTTGTCAGGAGAATTGTATATTTTGAAATTGTAAATCGGTTGTTTCTCTTCACTTATTAAAGGGCATATAAGGAGTGGCTTTTAACTTTGGATATTGTGCTTTTAAAGTGGGAGAAAGATGACTGGCTCGCATCCTCATCATAATCACGGCTAAGCTAAAAGTGGGGGGATTTATCAAAAAAGTTAGTGTCAATTCAATCCTCAACCTTTTAATTTGTCCAATTGAGTTCTAAATCGGTCAACAATTTGTCAATGTAGTTCATTCAGAAAATTTTGATCTAAAATCGTTGACGTTGGCATTGAAGTCGATAATTTTTTTATTAGTTTTGAATTATCTTTTCTTTCTTTTTTTTTTCCTTCTTCCTCCGCCTGTCATCGGGCCTCGGCGATGGTCGAGGATCGGCAATAAGCAAAAACCGAAGAGGGTTGGCCTTGCCAGCTATGCCAGATCCCGACGAGGTTAAGCCTTGCCCTAAGCTAGCGAGGCCGGCCCTTCCTAGCCTCTGGCAAGGCCGACCCACGCCGGTCATTCCACATTAGCTATTTCCGGAAAAAATTGGTCGGACAAGCTACATTGACAAATTTTCAAAATATTTAAGACTCAATTGGCACAATTGAAAAGTGTAAGACTGAATTTGCACAAATATAACAAGTTTAGGACTCTTTTTTGTGGCAAAAAGACACCTCAAGTACCAATATTTATGTAGAGCGCTCATTTTGGTGCCAATAGTTTTCGCCGTCTTACTTAAGTGCCAAATCGGAGAAAAAACGATCACTTAAGTGCCAATTTCGGCCAAACAGTCCACGTGACATGTTTTTATTAATTTTTTAATATTATGTGGATTTTTTTTAAACAAACAGTACACATGGAAATTTTTTTAACAAATAAGTCCATGGCTATTTTTTTTTTAAAGAAAATTCAGTTAAATTTAAAAAATAAACTAAAAAACTAAAAAAAAAAATAAAGAACAGAAGTTGCATCGGCGAGGGCTTGCACAGCCCTCACTGTTGGAAGCGCGCAGCAGAAGTCCGATACCTTCACTTGTATTACTCCATGTTAATTGATGAGGAGTATCGCAGAGGCACAAGTTCCAGTTACTAGTTTTTTGAATAAGATGGATGCAAAGTTGCTTGGTGCATCAAATATATTTGTCTTCAAGTGGGAGATTGTTGGCATGTGAAGCCAAAAGTAATATTGTAAGGGCTTTTTTTTTTTGTCTTTTTTCCTTTTTTGCTTTTAGGTCAAAAAGCTAGACCTCATATATTAGGGATATATAGGTAGTAGCCGTCAAAAAGAAAAAGAGAGAGAGAGAGAGAAGCGCAAAGTAGCGAATAGAGAGAAAAAGAAAAAGAGAGCCGTGACGGCATTCTCTAGTGCTCTCAATCTCTTTATGTCTCAATCTTATGAGAAGATTATCAATTGTATTCCTACTTTTTTTAAAGACTGGTGGATTCGCAGAGTGCTTCTGCATGGAGACGTAACCCAAGTTTAGGTGAACTTCGATAACAAATTCTCTGGTGTGTTCTTCTGATCTGTTCTTTTATTATTACATTCTGCTAGCGTGGATTGTTTGCTTGGATTATTATTCTGAAATTGGTACGCGATTCCTAACACTCGCCACTGCTGCCCCACCATTGTCGGCAATGGCCGGCGAGGGTGGGGGTTGCCGAGCCCCAGCTAGTTGCCTACGAGGGCTCGACCTCACAAATCTAGCGAGGTCGAGCCTCGCCACAGCTGGGCAATGGTTCTTCACTCTACTTCTACCTTCGGTTGGAGACTCTTATGAGTGATGAATCGATCAGCATTGTCATCACCATTTCGGATGCTGTAAGACCCACGATTCATCGCATCTTCTGGGTTTCATTGCATTTGCAAAACAATCCATTCGGGAGGAAATGGGGCTTCTTCACTTCGTTTTCAGGTGATGAACTTACCCAAAATTTCTAGCTTCTTCTCTTCTAAATGCAGTTTATTCCATCTGAAGACGACCATGGAGGAGATCGAGAGAGAATTTGTGATGTTTGGGTAGTTTGTATGGGGGTCTGGTTGAAAAAGTTGCGATTTCGATTCATGCCTTTACCCTGATTCGCTCACCCTGCTATTTGATCCATATGCACATGTTCAATTCTCTTTGCCCTCGCCAACCATCAAAGGGGTTCGCCGGCCATTGGCAGGGGCTCGGTGACCCCCGCCGGCCATTGCCTACGATGGTGCGGTGGCGGCGGGGTTGTACAGCACTCGCCTCTACAACTTCTGGTTTTTTTTAGCTTATTTTTTAGTTATTTAGCTTATTATTATTATTTTTTAAAATATTATGTGGAACTTTTTTTTATTAATTTTTGGCTTTTTTATTGCTGATTGGGATCCTCCGGTGAGCCACGTAGATGCCATGTAAGATTTCCGGTGACACTCACTAGAGTTGGCACTCAAATAATCGTTTTTCAAAAAAAAAAAATTGGCACTTGAATGATCCAAAAAAATATATTGGCACCAAAGTGAGCACCGTACACAAATATTGACACTTGAGATGTCCTTCTACACCTTTTTGGTTATTTTTTTGCTAAAAATCAACTATGTCATTTATCTAAGTGTCAATAACTTCAACTTTGCAGCAACCTTTCGAGGGAGAGAGACCTCACCCCTCATCCTCTTCATTTCCTTTTTTGTTTTTCTATCTCTTCGTATCCTCAACTTCTTCTTGTAGATTTTTTTTTTTGGTTGATTTTGCAGACGATCCCATCGGCTTCCTCCAGTGGAGAGTTTTGTTTGGTGAGCTCGGAAGTTCGAAGTGTGAGCGCCTCGGAAGAATCAGCTATTCCAGATCTCCTTGCTCGCTTTAGCTCCGGTGCTTGCTCCATATAATTGAGCACAGTTCCTCTATTGTTTCAATAGTCGGCTTATCTGAAAGTGATTTTGTGATCGGTTGGTATCTATTTTACAGGTTTTTTCTCCCGATCTAGAGTTAGATTTAGATTTAGGTGCTCTCCCATTCCGATATAGAAATAGATCTGGAATTTACAAGATGTTTTCTATACTCTTTCAACCTCATGGTGTTGTTGTCATCTCTTTTCGGTGATGTTGCTGGGGACGCCGAACCTAGGCGCGCACCACCTTTTGATAAAGCCATAAGTGAAGAAGGATAGTGCACCGCCTTTTGGAAAAGCCGTAAGTGGAAAAGGATATCTAGGCGTGTGCTCATCATTGATGCGCGATTGAGTGATCGGCCGCCGGTTGGGCTTTGATACTATGACAGACCCATTTTTGTGGTGGAAGGAGCGAGTCTCTACAGGGCATACCAAGTTAATTTATCTTTCAGATTTACTTGCTTTGTTTGTTTTTCATCTTTATCTTGAAGTTTTGTACATCTATTTTAAGTGAAATGAAAACATTGCTTCCGACAAAAAAAAAAAAGAACTTCAACTTGTAATCATGACATGTACAATCCAATCGATCAAGTAAAATAACAAAACTCAATTCTCATACCCTCGGCTTCTCAAACTCGACCCGTATCTTGAAACACTTATTAGCATGATTTGATGCGTATGTGCAGGTTATATGCGCGTATTTATGTACGTATAATCCACATTATGTATGCAAATCTGTGGATGCGAAAGATTGTTTTACTAACTTTTACGGGGGGAAAAAGATTTTCGAATAATACCAAGAAAAATAATCCACTCATCCTGCTTCGGTTGTTTTCATTAGCAATCACAAGAGAGATGGATCTGAAAAATTGCTAGAAAAGTATACTACACAGGACACGCGTCAATGATCCGCTTTGCGAAAAAGTTCAAGAATTCATCGGATGCTTTTGAAAACTTAAATAGATGCGCTATGGAGTCTCTTTCAATCGTTATGAATTGCCCCAATTTATGCGCTGTTGATGTCTCGAAAGAAACATATTTAAATTTAGCAAAAAGGAAAACATAAAAAAAAAAAAAAGGTCTCTTTTTCAGGTGGGAACTCTCATAAGCGCGTCTTCAACATCACATATTGGCAAATAGACTAGGGGTGTGCAAACTGAACCGCACCGGCCCGGACCGGACCAGGACCGGACTAGGACCGGCCCGGATCGGACTAGGACCGGCCCGGACCGGGCGGGTTGGTTCGGTTCTTGAGGGGGCGGTCCGGTCCCCGGTTCCATGGTGGATGGGACTGGACCGGACCGCCAAAAAATAATAATATAAATGATCTCTTGATCCGAAAGGCTTTTGACATAATCAAAACCTTCGTTTCGTTGTCCAAAACTTCGGTCTACTTTCCAAGCGTTGGAGAGTCTGATCACTTCAAGATCGACTTTATTTGGATCGTCGATGAGTCTATATTTCTTCTTCTGAAGATAACTCATATTCTTCTTCGTCAGAATACTCAAACTCTTCAATAGACATAAGGTTTAGGTAGTCAATGGCATTTACCGTGTCTGTCTTACTCTTAATATTTTTTTTAAGAATTAGTGCGGTCCCATTGGGACCGGACCGGACCACCGGTTCCGGGCCGGTTCGGTCCCCGATCTCGGAAATTTGGGGACCGGAACTATGGGTCCGGTCCCCAGTTCCATACCGGGATCGGACCGGCCCGGACCATGCACACCCCTAAAATAGACGGCTATATTTTCAAGAGTAGTCAGCCTCATTTCATCGAGATGGTTAACTTAAGAAGTGACCTTGACAAGCTAACAATGAATTAGAGACTAAAAGTGGAATTTTGAAAGTTTTGTTTTTAGCTCTTTTGATGGTGATGCTACATGAAAATAATTTTATATTATTTTTGTCGATTCGTGATGAGAATGAAACAACTTATTATTATTATTATTATCCCTAGCTAGCACTACCGGACTCATTTGAAAAAAAAAAAAAAAAGAAGAGAATTCATTCTTTTTTACTTTACACACTTTTATATTACATAAAAAATTGGATAAGGGTACCGCAAGTCTTAAAAATTGTCATATAAGTGTAATTGAGTTCTAAAACTTTCAAAAAGTGAAATCAAGTCCTACAACTTGTCACAAAAGTGTAATTAAGTCCTAAAACTTTCAAAAAATGCATTTAAGTACTAAAACTTATGAGCATTTTCCGTTGGTCAAGTTAGACGGAGTTAATGGAAGGACTTAATTGGCCAAACTTAACAAGTTTTATGACTTAATTGTACTTTTTAAAAAATTTAGGACTTAATTTCATTTTCATGACAAATTTTTAGGATTTTCAGTATGCTTATTCCTACTATAATATATAATAACTTCCTCATTGTAATATATGATTGTAAAGATACACATGCACCCTTTGAGAGTTGAAAATAATCCTTAGTTCTTGAATAGCCAAAGAGGACTCTTAGGACGCGAATAATAATTATTCTATTTTTGGAAGTAATTTCTGGTTATAAATGAATTTTTCTATTTCTATTCATTGGATGAATTTCTGAGTGGAGAAACGTGTTTGATAACAACACAAAATTTTTATTTTCGAAACAGAAATTCGTTCAATAACAGAATAATATTTCTATGGTTGTGATGGAGACTAGGGTTGCAACGAGAGTCAAAGCTAGGGGTGAGCAAATCTGACCGACCGGATCGGGATCGGTGGTTCGGTTCCCGATTTTAGAGGGCAGCGGTCCGGTTCGTGGTTCTTAAAATTGGAACCGGTAGCCAGGCAGTCCGGTTCCCGGTTCCAAGGGCATAAAACCGGACCGGACCGCTGGACTGGACCGGTTGATTTTTTTTTTTTAAATTTTTTTTTAAAAAAGTAACCCTAAAGTTGATGTTGGACCACGATGAAAACCAGGAAGCTTTCTCAATTCCAAGAACTGCATGTCATTCTTGTGGTTGGATGCTCCAAGGTATTCTTCCCCATAAACCCCTTGCCACTTCATCCACGAATTGTCACTTGCACATACAAAACAAATCTTTCTTTTTCTAATTCAGCGACCAACCTTCAGTGGACATAACGACTAGGGGACCTCTAGCATAGGTGTTGGGAAGGAAAACAGTGACGTCGAGGCTGGCTCCTGATCACGGCTAGCTAGGCTTTGGCATCGAAGGATCATGGCCAAGCAGATGGCGCCATGGATATGCAGCTCATCATCGCCCGGACTAGTCCGGTTCAAGGGACCGCCCAAGAATTGGACCTAACTAACCGGACCGTCGATCCGGTCCGGAAAATGGGAACTGGGACCACCGGTTCGATTCCCGGTTCTTGAGGAGAAACGGACCGAACCGGGAACTGATCACCCTTAGTCAAAGCTACTGTGGCCAAGTCTGGTCACGTTGCTGGTAATGGAGCATCTTTCGTGGCCGATTCAGACTACTGCATCCTCTCCCAGAGTTAAATGACATCCTCCATGTACTGTATTTTGTTCCTATGTTTGTTTGCTCTTCTTCATGTTGTGTTTCTTGAAGTAGTCCATCTTTCTATATGACTGCAGTGGGGTGATTCGTGGACGATGACCGGGAACCGACAACGAGAAGAGTTTCTATTTCTGTTTCTGTTCCAAAAATAGAGAAGTAGAAAATTTTTATTTCTCATTTCTGTTCCACAACCTATTTCTAGGATAAAAAATTGTCCCGAAAATAAAAAAACATGAAATTACGTTATCAAACGGATTTATGTTTCAAATTTATTTTCGAAACATGAAAAATAAAAAAATAGAATAATTATTATATGCGTCCTTACTATTCCTAGTCTATAAGATTATGATGGCAGGTATCCTCTTTATATTTTATTTTATTCTTTTGATTTTTTTGGTTGGAGCTGGCTTATCCCCTCTACTATCGACAAAAGCATGATGCTCCGCCATTATTGCCGCCGACAAGGCATTTTCAGTCTGTCCTTTCCATGAGAAAAAAAAAATCATTGTGCTTTGAATTTGATTTTCTTCATTCGTATTTTCATGATTTTCACACAATTTATTTATTGAGTTAATACCACCAAAAATCCCAAACTGGCATACCTGTGATAAATTTACCCAAAATTATTTTTTTGACCACCAAAAACTCCAAACTGGTACACCTATGACAAATTTACCCAAAACTGATACAGCCGTGACAATTTTACCCTCCGTTAGTTTCCGTTAAATTTTACAGTGAAATTGCAGAGTTGGATGACACGTGGCAGTTGTTAGGTGTATACGTTACCCTCTGTTTGTTACAGATGTATTAATTTGAAATTTTTTATGGTATTAACTCAATTTAACAAAAACTAATATAAGATAAATTTGTCATATGTGTACAAATTTGAGATTTTTTGTGGTAAAAAAATTAGTTTAGGGTAAATTTGTCATAGTTGTACCAATTTAGAGTTTTTGGTGATTAAAAAAATAGTTTGGGGGTAAATTTGTCACAAGTGCACTAGTTTAGGATTTTTGGTGGTCAAAAAAATAGATTGAGATAAATTTGTCACATGTGTACTAATTTAGGCTTTTTCGTGGTATTAACCCTTATTTATTTTTGCCCATAGAAATAATGGATTCGGGTCACACTGACTTATTATGCTTGTTTGACTCTAAGCTAAGCTGGAGATATAAATCGTGAATGGCTTGGATTTAACCACATGTAGGAATTGCATTTGGATTTTTGATTTACAGAAAATCTAACCATTATGTTGGACTATGGTATCAATGGTTAAAATATAAATACATAAAAGAAAAAAAAAAGAAAAGAAAAATGACACATACGGTCCCTGAATTTTAGCCTAATGTACAATGCGATTTCCGAACTTTTAATTTGTTCAATGTGGTCCATAGACTTGAATAATGGAAGGACAATCCTGAACTTCTAATTCATTTAATGTGGTTCTCATAGCTCTACCTCTAGCTTCTAGAATTCTAAATCTTACCAAAGAAGAAAAAGGGCCGTTCAATGTGATTCCTGAGCTTGAATTAATGAAAGGATGACATCAAACATTTTTATATTGTTCAAGGACCATGTTGAATATATATTAAAAGTATAGGGACCCTATTGAATAAATTAAAAATTCATAGATTATATTACACATTGAACCAAAGTTTAAACGTCTTTATCTCATTATTAAAAAAAGAAAAAGAAACCAGTGTGTCGATCTTTCTGGTCAAGTCCGGCTGGAGGAGCCACAATGAACAGCTCCCATTTTCAGGGAAGTCAACGTTCGACTACTTATGCTGCATAGTAGAAAACAATAAAGTACCAAAACGACATGCGTTGAAGTATCAAACCAGACCTCTACTCGACACCTTACCACCACCATCCTCGCACACTCGAGCGCACTTTTTGTGGCTCCTCCTCGCACATTCATTTAAGGTGGTTGTCATAGCTCTACCTCTAGCTTCTACAACCACCGCCCACCAGCAAACCATCCGAACTCGACTACGCCGTCGACGAGGATGACCTCTCGCCCATCGAGGAGGTCCGACTCACCGTGACCAACGCCAACGATCCGACCTTGCCCGTGTGGACCTTCCGCATGTGGTTCTTGGGCCTCCTCTCCTGTTGCCTCCTCTCTTTCCTCAACCAGTTCTTCGCCTACCGGACGGAGCCCCTCGTCATCACCCAGATCACAGTCCAGGTTGCCTCGCTACCCATCGGCCGCTTCATGGCCGCGGCGCTGCCGGAGGCCAAGTTCCGGATCCCCGGCTCTTCTATCTCAACCCGGGCCCCTTCAACATGAAGGAGCACGTGCTCATCTCCATATTCGCCAATGCCGGGAGCTCGTTCGGATCCGGGTCGGCTTACGGTGTCTCGATAGTGAACATCATCAGGGCGTTTTATCACCGGAGCATTTCCTTCTTTGCCGGGTGGCTTCTCATCATCACGACGCAGGTTAGTCTACTCATTCATTCATTCATTCTTGAGTCGTAATTTTTCAATATTGTGGTTTTTCTTTATCGTCGTTTGCAAGAAAGTAGCTGAGAAAAGAGAGACGTACGACAGCTTAGCTTATGAATACCATAAATGTTACATCTATCCACTCGTTTTCTTTTACTTTTGCCTTTATACTTTTTGGTTACGTTTTTTTCATGCTCTGAATTGTTTAATGCGCACTTTGAAGTGAAGAGTCAAATGTCTGAACATATGCCGAGTAACCCGCAGTATCTGTTGGTTCCTAAGAAACTGTCGCCATCCTCGTACTGGAACTGTTCAAACGGTCACAGCAATCTTGAGAAGTAGGGTAAACTGTGAAACTCAGATGCAGAGAACTGAGAAGCAAGATAGGAAGTGGAGCTCAAGATAGTAACGGTGGGATGATTTTGGAAATGCAGGTGTTGGGATACGGATGGCAGGGCTGCTGAGGAAGTATGTGGTGGAACCAGCTCACATGTGGTGGCCCAATACCCTCGTCCAAGTCTCCTTGTTCCGGTAATAACTACACTCTGCGCCTCCCCTCGCTTGCTTGGAACGCGCACTTTGTTACAGTCAGAAGTCAGGATGTCTAGTTGCTTTGAGATCACTGTTTTGTCTTCTACTGAATTCCTTTGACTTGTCACTGCAACTTGAACACGTGGGTCACGTGCCTCGTGGGTCGTGCCTAGAATAGTGGGATGTGCCGTGCCACATCCACTTGAATAAAGTCAACTGGATTGAGTAAAAGCCAAAATTTCTCCATCTAGTGATGATGGTTCTAGGGAGTAGGGAGGCACCATGGACCCAACCATGAGAGTTAGAGTGGAAATTGAGGCAAATATGAGTTCAGCCCCTCACGAACGTGTTCACACCCCCACACAAAGAGATTCAGGGAGATCCCCCCTTGCAGAGAACGATAAAGCAAAAGAGCTTCTCAATTAATAAGACTACAGACATCATCAAGCCCACCTCAGCTTCAAAGTTTCTTAATGAACCCATTGCTTATTTCTGCTTCTTGCTGCTTCTGGTCCCTCGAAATTTGGAGGAACAATATGCATTGGTTAGCCGCACCATTTGAAGTTATAATGATGCTCGCAAATACCCCGTTGTTCCAAGGACAAACCGAACCGTCTCACGAGTACCCCGTGTTTGCTCTTGCATACTAATATGAAGGTTGATCACCTTGTCCGGATGCATTCACAAAAGAATTGAATAAATTCACACCTGATGCAAGACAACCACAGTTTTGCACTTGATGTAGATAACCAGTGCATGACCTGAAGTAATTCGTTCTATCCGAATCGATGCAGGGCTCTGCACGAGAGGGACGAACAGCGCATGTCGCAGGCAAAATTCTTCCTCATTGCACTGATCTGCAGCTTCTCATGGTATGCTGTCCCTGGATACCTCATTTCCACCCTCACAAATATATCATGGGTCTGCTGGGCATTCTCCAACTCAGTCACCGCCCAGCAGATCGGCTCGGGTATTCGAGGCCTTGGACTTGGAGCCTTGACGCTCGACTGGACAGTAGTGGCATCCTTCCTCTTCAGCCCTTTAATCAGCCCCTTCTTCGCCATAGTCAATGTTTTCGCGGGATACACATTGATAATCTATGTTGTAATCCCCATAGCCTACTGGGGGTTTAACCTATATAGTGCAGATAGATTCCCCATTTTCTCCTCGCACTTGTTCACGGCGCAAGGTCAAAGGTACAACATAACGGCAATCGTAAACGACAAGTTCGAGTTGGACATCCCGAAGTACGAGGAGCAAGGTCGAATTCATTTAAGCACGTTCTTTGCTCTCACCTATGGCTTTGGTTTTGCCACCATTGCATCAACACTAACTCACGTGGCCTTCTTCTACGGCAGGTACTACCTTCTCGCCTTAATATGTTCATTTCGACAATTATATCTCGAGTACTTGATAAGGACATCAAGCAGCATGGGGAAAGAAAAAACCAGGGCAAGATTGTAAGGGTCTGAAAATGGAACCTTGAACGAATTTGCACTTACAGTTTCAAATGACTTTTCTGTGAACCAGGGGTATCCTTATAGCTGTAACACAGAGTTGCAACAACTAGATACTGAAGAATGGCTTTATTTTTCCTGTTAAGTACTTGATTCTCTTGAATTCACGGGACATACGGACACTGATGTACAATTACATTATAACAGAGAAATCTGCGCGCGCTATCGTGATTCTCACAAAGGGAAGGCAGATATTCATACAAAATTGATGAGGAGATACAAAGACATACCCTCATGGTGGTTTCACTTGTTGCAGGTTGTGAGTCTGGTTGTCTCTCTTGCTCTGTGCATCTTCCTGAATGATGAGGTCCAAATGCCATGGTGGGGGCTTCTCTTTGTTAGTGCCTTGCATTTGTATTCACCCTCCCCATTAGTATCATCACTGCCACAACAAATCAGGTATGAATCAAGAGTTGTAGCACAGTAATGCTTGACTTAATTTCCATGTAAGAAGACATATTATACTCAACAATGATCTCTTTCTGTCTGCAGACACCAGGACTAAATATAATCACAGAATACCTAATGGGCATCATATTGCCAGGAAGACCTATAGCAAATGTTTGCTTCAAAACATATGGATACATCAGCATGGCTCAGGCTGTTTCCTTCTCAGTGATTTTAAGCTGGGACACTACATGAAGATACCACCGAGATCGATGTTCTTAGTTCCGGTACTTTTTACTGCTCCTAACCATTAGATTGTCAAGTATCCTCCCTCTTGTTGCTACTAATTGAATAAGTATGCGTGGCATCTAGTAATTCCGAAACTGACCTTAGTACTTTATCCTTGTGTCCTCACAGTTCATAGGTACAATTCTTGCTGGAACCATCAATATTGCAGTGGCATGGTGGCTGCTGAACTCTGTTACCAACATATGCCAAGATGATCTCCTTCCACCGGATAGCCCGTGGACGTGTCCAGGTGACTGGGTTTTCTTTGATGCTTCTGTTATATGGGGGTTGGTTGGACCTAGACGGATCTTTGGAATACTTGGAAATTATGGAGACATGAACTGGTTTTTCCTTGGAGGTGCAATAGGACCTATCGTAGTATGGCTATTACACAAGGCGTTTCCCAAGCAATCTTGGATCCCTCTCATCAATCTTCCAGTCTTATTAGGGGCGACAGGAATGATGCCACCAGCTACACCATTAAACTACAATGCCTGGGTTCTAGCAGGAACAATATTCAATTTCTTCATTTCCCGATACCGAAAGCACTGGTGGCAGAGATACAACTACGTTCTCTCGGCAGCCCTGGACGCGGGAACGGCGTTCATGGCCGTGCTTTTGTACTTTTCGGTGAGCATGGAGAATAAAAGTATAACTTGGTGGGGAACCAATGGCGAACATTGTGAACTAGCAGCATGTCCAACGGCCAAGGGCGTAGAGGTTGAGGGTTGCCCAGTTAACTGATGCATGAAGCTCTTTCTGGATGGGGAACTTACAGAAGAAAATTTAGCCACGGTCACTATCAGTGTGGTTCAACATGAGTTGTACAAAGTATTCAATCACTGGACAGTTTTAGGCGTTTCAACAATTCGGGTTTCTTTCACCGGCGTCGATTTAATGATTTTGATCTATTAAGATAATATTATGTTACTTGCAAGAAATAAGATTATCTAATGTGGTCACGAATCCACAGCTACCTTTGTCACTCTCTTGATATTGAATTACTTCTTCTTATAGCTTGAGTTCCACAAGGCTATCTTATGAAAGATATGATCCATGTTATGCCGTATTCTTCAAATTAATTGCGATTTTTCTCTTTCAACGATGATCTCTCGATTACTGAAACTATCTGCGATCTTATCAAATATAAGGCAATCTCGAATGAGAATTTTAACTTCAAATCCATGCTTTTACATGTATGACGCAAGTTTGTTTGTCTTTTTGTTTCTCGTAAAATATATATCAATCCGATGAAAAGTTGTCAGGGGACTTGTCTATTTTGAAATTGTAAATCGGTTGTTTCTCTTCACTTATTCAAGGGCATATAAGGAGTGGCTTTTAACTTTGTATACTTTTCTTTTAAAGTCGGAGAAAGATAAAGGTGCGCATGACAACACTTCTAGAGTAGAATTTCTGCTCTAAAAGTGATTTTGGAGCAGAAAACGTTTGGTAACGCAACTTGTGAAGCAGAAATTCTTTTGGTTACGCAATTTCAATTTTCTATTTATAGAGCATTTTTTTTCCTCCAGAAGTAGTTTTGGAGCCACTTGAAGAAGTAAAAAAAATTTACTTCTTTCCAGAAGTTAAAAAATCAACTTATGCTCAGAAGTAGTAGTAGAAAAATCAACTTCTGACCAGAAGTTGATTTCTAGAGTAGAAGTGTTGCCATACACGCCCTAAGTGGCTCCATCCTCATCATAATCATGGCTAAGCTAAAAGTGGGGGAAATTACCGAAAAAAGTTATGAATTTATTACGTTTGTGTCAATTCAGTCATAAATCGTTCAATTTATCCAATTGAGTTTTAAACATTTTGACAAGTTGCTAATAAAACCCATCCGGAAAATTTTGGTCGAAAATTGTTGACATGGACTCCCACCGTCCTACGTGGCACGGCCGGCACCAAGGTGAACAATTTTTGCAATTTTTTTATTATGTTTTTGAATTTTTATTTTATTTTCTTTCCTTTTTTTCATTCTTCCTCCGCCGATCGCTAGGTCTCGACAATGGTCGGTGAATGGCCACAAGTGACAACTGGCCACAAGTGACAACCGATGAGGGCCAGCCTTGCCAGCTTCAGGCTAGACTTGACCTCGCCATATCCCAGCCAGGGTGACCTCGCCTGAGGCTGTCGAGGGCGACCTTTGCTTGAGGCCGGCGCATGCGTTCGTCGCCTTTGGCTGGTCGCCAACCATCGCTGAGTTCTAAAATTGGCAGAAAAAGAATGAAAAAGAGAGTTTTTCACAGAAAAATCAAAAAAGGAAAAAGAGATAAAAAAAAATCAGAAAAATAGTGAAAATTTGCCCACGTCGGCGTCGACTGTGTCACATAGGACAGTTAGCGTCCACGTCAACGATTTTTGGCAAAAATTGGCCGGATGAGCTACATTGGAAAATTTTCAAAAATATTTAGAACTAAATTGACACAATTTGAAGATTTAGGACTGAATTGAAACAAATACAATAAATTTAGGAATTTTTTTGGTAATTTTCTACTAAAAATCAACGTATGTCATTTATCTAAGTGTCGGTAAAATCGAATCGATCAAATAAAGTTATAAAAACTCAATTTTCATTCCCTCAACTTCGCAAGCTCGATCCTTTTCTTGAAACACTCATTAGCATGATTCGATGTATATATGTAGGCTATATGCACGTATTTATGTACGTATGTTTCACGTTATGTATGCATATCTGTGGATGCAATAGATTATTTTACTAACTTTTAAAGGGGAATTTTTTTTTTCGATTAATACCGAGAAAGATAATCCATTCATCCTGCTTTAGTTGGGGATTTTTAGTAAAGCCATCTCATGCTATATCCCGCCCCTTGTTTTCATTAGCAACCACAAGAGAGATGGATCTGAAAAATTGCTAGAAAAGTACACGGGTCATTTCTTTCACGCAAAAGCTGATAATTCATTGGATTTACTTGAAAAATTAAATAGATGCACTGTTGAATCTCTTTCAATCGTTATGCATTCTCCCATTATTGAGCTAGAAGTTTGTCTTGATGGAACGAAACATATGTCAATTTAGCAAAGAGAAAAAGATAAAAAAAAAATTGAAATAAAAAAGGTCACTTTTTCCAACATCACAAAATGGCAAAGAGATGGTTATATTCCCAAGAGTAGTCACCCTCATTTCATCGAGATGGTTAACTTAAGAAGTGACCTTGACAAGCTAACTAATCATAGACTAAATGTGGAATCTTGGAAATTTTGCTTTTAGCTCTTTCAATGGTGATGCTACAAGAAAATATTGTTGTATTATTTATATGAATTTGTGACGAGAATGAACAAAATTTCTTTGATATCCCCAGCTAACACTAACGAATCAGTTGAAAAAGAAGCACAATTGTTAGAAAGTCTCGCCCGAAAAATTGAGCTAATAGATGGAGATAGATTACATGATTATGAAGAGCATATAAACCTCGTCAACAAGCGATACAAGATATTTTATCAACTCTTCTCACGGTATAGGTTGGATTAGGAACCGCACGTAGAGTTCGACGAAAAGCCTTGCAAGTGAGATAAATCGGGGCATCACTTGACTCTAATATTACATTTGCAAATTCAACTCTAAAGCCTAAGCTATTATAATATAACAATAGTCAAGGAGCCAAAGAGGAGTTATTATTCCTGGTCCATATGATTACGATGGTGGTGACGTGAACTTTTTTGGAGTGCATTGCTCTTTTATTTTTATTTATTTATTTATTTATTTATTTATTTTTGTGGTTGGAGCTGTTTATCCCCTCTACTATCGACAAAAGCATAATGCTCCTATATTATTGCCGTCGACAAACGCTTTCAATCTGTCCTTTCCATGAGAAAAAAAAATCAACGCGCTTTGAATTTTATTTTCTTCATTCGCCTTTTCATGATTTTCACACAATTTATTTATTTTTGGTTCGGGTCACACTGACTTATTATGCTCGTTTGACTCTAAGCTAAGCTAAGTTAAGCCAGAGAGATAAGTCACGAATGGCTTGGATTTAATCACTCGGAATTTCCGATTATTTTAGGATTTTTTGTAATCGATTAGCGCATATTTGGGGAGAAAGGTTCATTAACATTTGCTTCTTTTGACTACGCTGACGTGATCATTCAAGACCCTCTCGAACTTGAACCCAATTGTTCCACGTGGTTTTAACCCATGCTAAAGCCGCGCGTAAAAGACAATGACAACAAAATCCCTAATAATAAAGTTGTAGCAAAATATGTAATCACAAAATAAGCATAAATTCTTTATTGCATAAACAAATTATTGTATTCACGACATATGATATAATTCCTCGTATTCATATTCAAAACATTAGAAGCACCGAACAGGAAACAAAAATAATAAAAAATAAAAATCTGGCCAGTTGCCATGGAAACCTGTTTGCACTTGTGTGGGAAGCCACCCAAGAGCAAACCCACTTGGCTTTGGTTTTGGCTCGAGAACCCCACCTTCAGACCACGGCTGTCAAAATAACCCCATCCATCACGGTAATGAGCAGCAACGACACTTCCAACTCCATCACTCCGCCGTCTTTCCCGTCCCTTCCCATGGTCCGAGCTGCCCAATCCCCGATGTCGCGGGAGAACGCGGCCCCTCCCGTCTCCAAAGTCCCCTCCCCTTTTGGAGCCACGCAGAAACTCTCCGCGAACGTCCCTGCCACAAACTTGTCGCCGCAGAAAAGCTTGACCTATGAAGGGATTTATCGCACACCGAATCAGAATGATCACACAGAAATCAAAGAAAATTGGACGATGCACGAGTTTACCCAGGTTCACCCTGGAATAGGGCTACGTCCTGCAAAAAGATTTCACTATATTTTCGATTTACAGCCACTCAACTCGTTACAATGATAAAAACGAGCAAAATATATATGCCCTAAACCGGCCCAAAACCTAAACCTATATGAAACCTCTTAATCCCACACCATACGGGCTAGCTTAAATAAAAGCCCAAACCTGTTGAGGTTTGGGAGGCGCTGCCCCCGAACCCCCGCATTCTGCGCGCAGGGGTCACATGTCGTCGGATAACACTTCAGTTTCCCTAAGCTCACGTGGGCGTACCCGATGTGAGAAACAAGGTCCCCGAAGTATTCGCCAACTCCAACAACCTAGGCATGGTCCCAGCCTAATCGACACCGCCGGCTATGGTTTCTCACTGAGAGAGCGGCGCTCCAATTCCCGCTGACGACGGATGGTGACGGCGAGGGCAAGGAGGAAAGAGAGAGAGAGAAAGAGAGGCCACGTGCATCATCGGCGAGGTAGCTTGGAAGATCTCGGGGTCGGAAAGAAGCCCAATGAGGACCGCGGCTGTGATCAACAAGAGTAGTACGCAACCAGTAACACAACCTACTGTTATTGCAGCTCCGTCGGAAAATGGGAAACAACAATAGTTATGCTCAATCATACTCATGACAACACTCCTCAAAGCGCTACATTCCTAAAATCACACACAACTATTGATTTCGGAACAAAAAGAAGATTCGAGTTGTACTTATGATGCAACGATTTGAACAAATGAATCGTTTCTAGTGTTGGTTGTTGAAGTAGGAGGGCGTGAGAAATTATATTTTGAAAATGTTAGATACCACGTTACAAAGTACAAAAAGGTAAATCCTCAGAAATCAGCATGTGCGATCCCAAGTATCCATGCCCATATCCTGCCCAAGGTATGTTCTTGTGTCTAACTTTGCCTTTTTCTCTGGTAAATCGTCCTGGTTTTCATCACTTCTTGCACTAAACCATCGGGCCACTGGAAATGATGGCAATGATCCCTTTTCTTCCTATGAGGTCTTTGGACAATTTCTACCTTGTTCATCAAATCTGGAAAGTGTTTGATCATCGATCAAAATGCTGGTCCGGAGCGCGTTTTCGGTGTTTACATGTTTCCTAAGCTCTTTATAGAGGCCAAGATTTGCCAATCGCCATTATGTGTGTGAATATAGCCCCTTATCCTCCGGTGATGGCACCACCTCAGTACCCCCCGGCGCCTCCACCACCTCCTCCGCTTCTGCCTCCACAGAACGATCGTGGCTGTCTTGCGGGCTGGTATGTGCCTGAGCATTCTTATTTAACTTTTGTATGATCTCTCTTATTTATCCAAATTTCAAGGGACAAGTTCATCTTTTAGTCTCCACTGGGTTGCACCCCAAGAAAAGGGGGAACAAAAAAAAAAGGAGGAGGACCCAACTGTCGAAAATGGTATAGATTAGAGAACTAAAGCCATTGAAATTCATCCTATTCAAGATTTGACACTATTCTTTTCTCTATTTTTCATCATCGGGCAGCCTTGCAGCTCTGTGTTGTTGCTGTATCTTGGAGGAGTGCTGCTATTTGTGACCCCATTGCATTGGTGGCCGATCGGAGAGCATACGTGCAGCATCATTTCAGACACCCATTTCAATCTACTATTGTCCAGTACTATGCTAATATGTAGTCTAGCTTGTAATAGACTTTGTCAAAATGAGTCATAAACTCATTTCTTAACCAATATACAATGGGTTGACTTGTTAAATGAGTTAGTTATATTCAATAAATGACTTGAGTTTACAACTTATTTAGACCCAACCCACCTCTATGGCTCTCTCTTCATTCTCTTTCTCTCTCTCGCTTTTACTCAATCTCGCGCTCGCTCACTCTGCATTCTCACCTCAGTTTAGGTATGAATTTTCCTAGATTAGATTAAATATGTAAGTATTTCCGGAATATGAGCCAGGTCGGGAATGGATCCGATTGAGTATGAGACGCTAGATTTGCATTGGAATATATGGGTCATAAACGAGTTAAATGGGTCTATTTGGGTCGGACCATTTATGATCCGACCCACCCGTTTGACGGGTTTACCCTTCAACTAAGCCATGTCGATCCCTTCACATGTACACTTCTGGACGTGAAATTTAGGCCCGGGATCATCATTGCTAGAGAACGAAATTGTGCCGCACAATAGTTTAGAAACCGTAGATGCGCGAGAGAAGGAAAGACACGGTAAACTCGATGGGCAAGTGTTGGAAAACTCTCTTTATCCGCTCAAATCCATTCTTGACTTGAATTTTCTAATTTCTATGAACTCTTTCAAGTTCTACCAACTAATTATCACACTCATCCCCACGTGGTCTAAAGTAAACCACCAATATTCAAGATAGAAAATGAGTTCTCGGATCTATCCAGTGAGACCCTCCTCGCCATGTTTCAATCATTGAGGGGCCAGAACTGCATTGATATATGGTCATTTGAGACTATCTAGAGCTTGAACTCAATTTACCCACATGATTTTGCGCCCAAGGCTACAAAAGCCCCTGATTCCAAATGCATAACAAATTATGTGATCATAAAATTAGCAAAAATTCTGTCTTGCGTAAACAAATTAATGTACTGATGATGGCATATTTTTTAATTACTCACATTCAAACTAAAAACAATAGAAATTCCGAACAGGAAAAAGAACAAAAACAAAAATCTAGCCAGTGGCCATGAAACCCTAGGTGCACTTGTGTGGCGACCCACCCAAGAGCAAACCCACTTGGTTTTGGCCAGTCTCTTCAAACGACGGCAGTCGAAACTATCCCAACCCAACCAATAACGCGAGCCGTCATAACCTCACTTCCAACTCTGCCGTCTTCCCCATCCCTCCCCGTGCCCCGAGTCTTCCATTCCACGATGCCGAGGGAGAACTCGGCCGCGCCCGCGGTCTCCAGACTCCCCTCCCCTCTCGAAGCCACGCCGAACTTCTCCAGGAATGACCCCACCACGAACTCGTTGCCGTAGAAAAGCATGACCTGCTCGTGGTCCCAGCTTAACGGATGCCACCGCATATGGTTCTTCATCAATAGAGCGACGCTCGAGTTCCCGCTGGCGACCGACGGGACGGTGCTGAGGAGAGAGAGAGGGAAAGGTACGCCATGTCTACCGTCAGCGAATAACATATACGCATTGTAATAAATGGGTCATAAACGGGTTAAATGAGTCTATTTGAAGCATAAGAGTCAAGGTCGACGAGCCTATAAAGTCAGGATTGATTAGAGATTCTTCTCTCACATCATGGCTCGAAGTTGTGATGTCGTGGAAGACGGGACCAGCACGCAACCCCCGAGGCCTCATCTAGTCACATGTTGGGGTTTGAAGCCGGGGGGGTCGGTGAGAGGTGTGAACGGGTCTAAGTCAGCTATTGGGTCCAAATGACAAGTGCACAAGTTGAATTATCTGATGGTTTTTTGTGGCTGTGGGATAGGCTCAAATGGGCACGGAATAAGGTAAATTCTGCGTTTTCTTCACGGTTGTCTCGTGGCCCATCCCGAAGTGGAGCTCATCTCGCATTCCGTCCTTCATTTTGGTGATTTTGATGCAGACAATTCGCCTGGATCTTGTCCTCCAGGCCATTTTGCTGAACTCTATTACCTCATCAGTGTGTGGTTGGTACATCAAGATTATCAGAACTCCAAATCCTCCCCAAACAAGTACACCATCCTCTCTGCCCTCCACGGATCCGCCCCGTCTCTCGGCTCCTCCGACTGATCGCTCCATAGCTTCACTCTGCAGATCGGACAAGTACTGTGGCCCTGGTCGATCCAAGCGTCGAGGCACCCGCGATGAATGCGTGAGCGCAGTAACAAAGCTCCCTCACTTGGTCGCTCCCCTCCAAGCAGTTTATGCACACCGCGCACACACCCGAGCCCGTGTCTCTCCGGCCGTCCGGCAGTCCTCCTCTTCTCTCCAGGAATTCTCGATAGGACAGCACAGGACATGGATTCTTCGCTGGTTCGGGTACATTGGAGGTGATCGGGAGAGGAACGAGCGAAGGAGAAGGCCGAGAACCGGACGCCATTTCATCCCCTGATTCGTCCGCCTCCGATGGTCCGCTGATCAGCCGAAGATGAGAGAGCAGCGATCCGACCATGCGCGTGGCACGGCAGAGGTTGAGATTTTGGGAGGCCATGGACGCGAGACGCGGAGCTTGCTTGGTGCGCGTGTCTAGCGAATCCATGAACTTGCAAGTCGCGAATGACGAGGAAGATGGTAAAATTCCAGCTCAATGGCAAGGACTGGTCGATAGCAAAACATCCACCAAAACATATTTGAAGGCAATTCATGAGCTTTGTGTGGTCCTTTTTGGAGGCATTACTAACGACAAACAACAAATTTAACGTTAATATATGCACAAAATTGTCAGTAATCTGTAAATAACGAATGACATGGTTCGTGGTGTTAGAAAAGATCTAGAAAATTGAGCTGTATGTTGTATTGAGGCACAAAGCCATAATAAATAGGTACAATAAGCCTAATCTATGAGAAAACAATCCTAGAGAATAAACAACAATAATTCTAGAATATATATAGAATCAATAAAATATTCTAACACCCCCCTCAAACTTAAGGTGGATCAAACAGCGAGAGTTTGGAAATGAGATACTGAAAACACGGCGCTGTAAGACCCCTCGTAAAACCATCGGCTAACTAGTCCACAGTCCCAATAAAAGGAAGAGAGATGGTTCGAGCCTGGAGATGATGACAAGTAAGATGGCAGTCAATCTCAATATGCTTGGTGTGCTCATGAAAAACAGGATTAGCCCCAATATGGATGGCACTCTTGTTGTCACAATACAAAGGAGTGGGATCCTGAAGTGGAACGCCCATGTCAGCAAGCAAATGACGAAGCCAGAAAATCTCAACAGTAGTGTCAGCCATAGCGCGATATTCAGACTCAATAGAGGAGCGCGAGACAATCTGCTATTTCTTGGCGCACCAAGAAATGAGAGAATCGCCAAGGAAAATGCAGAACCCCGTGACAGACCGACGATCAGTTACATCAGAAGCCTAGTCAGCATCGGAATAAACACGTAACTCGAGAAGAGAAGACGACGGTAAAAACAAAGACGGCGTCAAAGTACCCTGAAGGTAGCGCAAAATCTGCAGAACAGCAGCATAATGGGTAGACCGAGGGGCAGCAAAAAACTGACTGACAACATGAACCGCATAAGCAATGTCAGCACGCGAAATAGTGAGATACATAAGACTACCAACCAGAGTCCGATAGCGAGTCACATCAGAAAGAGGTTCCCCATCGTCAGGGCGAAGCTTCTGATTCAACTCAATAGGAGTGGGCGCAGTACGGGAATCTGAAAGAGGAGCCCTAGAGAGAATATCGGCAGTATATTTCTGTTGAGAAAGAAGAATACCACGAGAACTGCGAGCAATCTCAAGCCCAAGAAAATAGTGCAATGGACCAAGATCCTTCATGGAAAAATATCGCTGAAGATGCCTCTTGGTATGCGCAATGTAATCAGAGTCATTACCGGTAATAACCATGTCATCCACATAAAGAAGAAGTATAGTAAAGCCAGAGGACGAAGTATGAACAAACATAGCATGATCGACCTCACTCTGAACAAATCCTGCAGAACATATAGCAGCAGTAAACTTCTCAAACCAAGCACGCGATGCTTGTTTAAGGCCATAAATAGCTCGCCGAAGATGACAAACCTGGCCAAGGGTGTGAGCAAGACCGGGTGGTGGTTGCATAAAGATTTCTTCATGAAGATCCCCATGAAGAAAAGCATTCTTCACATCGAGCTGATAGAGAGGCCAGTTACGAACAGAAGCAACGGCCAGTAGAGTACGAACAGAAGTCATCTTCCCTACCGGAGCGAAAGTCTCCTCATAATCAATGCATATTCTTGTGAGAAAGCCCGCGCAACCAAACGCGCCTTGTAGTGCTCAATACTGCCATCAGAGCAAGTCTTTACCATGTAGATCCAGCGACATGATACCAAGGATCGACCAGGTGGAAGAGGAAAAAGTTCTCAAGTACCAGTACTCTATAAAGCAAAAAGTTCCTCAGCCATGGCCTGACGCCACTCAGCATGTTGTACTGCTTCGCAGTAGCTGGTAGGTTCCTGTTCATCATGAACAACAGCAAAAAAGGAACCAAACTTGGTAGAATAAGAAGCAGCAGTAACATACCAAGCAGGGGGACGACGATCCCGAGGTGGATTACGACGTAACTCCATAGGGGCAGAATCGTCGATGGCAGGGGGAGTAGGAAGGGCAATAACAGAAGGGAAATCAAAAGAAGGAGGGGCAGAGATATCTGGAAAAGGAGAAGTAGAGATATCTGGAGGAGGAGAAGCAAAGGCATGAGGTGGGTTAGGATAAGGATCAACCAGGAAGTACATGAAAGGAATAGGTTTAGACACTGAAAACGCAGTAGTAGAGAAGTAAGGAACATGCTTATGAAAAGTGACATTACGAGAAATACGAATACGCTGAGCAATCGGGCCATAACAACGATAGCCCTTGTGTTCAGTGCTATAGCCCAAGAATGCATACGATATGGATCGAGCAGTCAACTTCGTACGTTCAGTGGGAGGGAGAAGCACGAAACACGTGCACCAAAAAACTCGAAGATGTGTATAAGTAGGAGAGCGGGAATGAAGTCGCTGAAAGGGCGTATCCTGACGAAGAATAGGCGAGGGAAGGCGGTTAAGGAGATGAACAGCAGTGAGAAGAGCTTCAGCCCAGAACTCGGTAGGAACCGAAGTAGAAAGTAAAAGAGCACGAGTAGTTTCAAGAATATGTTGATGCTTACGTTCAGCAATCCCATTTTGAGTCGAGACACCAGGACAAGAGGGGTGCGGGGAGCAGACTGAAGAGAACCCTGCGTTGGAGAATGAGGCGGTGGTGTAGACCGAGCAACAACCCATGGAGAGGTAGTGAGAATGGCTGTGGAATTAGATACCGCAGAAGATGAGAGAAAACCCAACCGGGTTTCCTCATACTGAAGCTCCTTGACAGCATCAAGGAGAGAGGGTGGGGGATTCCGATAGAGAATCTGACTACGAACACCCTCAAAAGCAGGTCGAAGCTTCATAAGAAAATCATAGAGTCGCAGGCGATCCTGAGTTTGTAGCCGAGACGATTGACATGTGGTACAACTAGAACATGTGGAACATAAAGTGGGAGACAAAACATCAAGCTGACTCCAAAGCGACTTCAAATAATTATAAAACTCACGGATTGATCGAGCACCCTGAGTAGCAACAGCAATGTCTTGATGTAACTGGTAGACACGGATAGAGCCAGTCTGAGTAAACATGTCTGCAAGCTGATCCCAGAGATTCTTTGCACCTGTGATGTGAGCAAACTGTGGACGAAGGGTATGATCAAGAGAGCCGAATATGATGGCCCAAGCCCTCCGATCAGCAACAGTCCAATTCGAATGTCAGATTTACGTTGAACAATCGCCTCATTTGTGAGTTTGGATTGCTCCGCGTCCTTGAATTGGGCAGGACAAACACGAACACCCTCAACATGCACAAACGGATCTCAATAAACAAGTGCAGCCATAGTTGATGGCCGCCAAAGAGCGTAATTGGAGCCATCGAGTTTGACATCAATCCGATCACTCGAATCACCCATATCAACCAATGTCGTATCGCAAAGTGGGTGCAATGAAAATAACGTCGGGAGGCCGGCGCTGCCCCCGAACCCCCAGCCCGCTCACCGGCAAGCGGGACCACCGTAATCGTGGATTAGTGTACAGTATTGACAAGAAGCAAACCCACGCTCTGATACCATGTTAGAAAAGAAAAGATCTAGAAAATTGAGCTGTATGTTGTATTGAGGCACAAAGCCATAATAAATAGGTACAATAAGCCTAATCTATGAGGAAACAATCCTAGAGAATAAACAACAATAATTCTAGAATATATACAGAATCAATAAAATATTCTAACACGTGGGTCACAAACAACTCAAATATCGCGTTACATATACCTTATATTTCATACGAGCTAGCTCTGTTTTGGGCGAGAATTATCAAAAAAGTCATAAACCTATTGCAATTATGTCAATTCAGTCTTAATTTTTTTTTTTGCTAGTTGAGTCGTAAACCTTTTGCAATTGTGCCAATTCAATCCACTTTGCCGGTTCGCACTGACATGGGGTCGCCGGCGCTGATGTGGATAATTTTTAATGATATTTTAATATTTCTTATTTTCATTGTTTTTTATTTTTCTTTCTCTTTCTTTTCTTTTTCCAACCCTCGCCCAGTGGCTGGCAACTCTGGCAAGGGTGTAGGTACTAGGTAGGGAAAAGAAAAGAAAGAGAGAAAAAAAACAAGGAAAAAAAATAAAAATAGAAATAAAAATATTGAAATATTATTAAAAAGTGTCCACGTCAGTGCCGACAACGCCACGTCAGCGTCGGCCAGTAAAGTGGACTGAATTGGCACAATTGCAAAAGGTTTAGGACTCAATTGACCAAAAAAAAAAGTTTAGAACTGAATTGGCACAATTACAATAGGTTTTGGACTTTTTTGGTAATTTTCCCCCTGTTTTGTACCGTTCGTTCTAAATTCCAATGGATTCTACAGCGGATAAGGTATTAAATCGCCGAGCCCACTTATAGTTAACCCGTTACGTGCTCAATCCCGACATTAGTGATCTTTCTTCCGGTCTTCCTCTTTGCCCTCGTACGAGGCCCTTTTTAAAAGCCGCCGGGCATGTGATTCCTTGGAGTTGAAACAAGTGAGCGAGCGCAACGAAAAGGAAGAAAGGTCGGATGAGCGTGCTTGTTACAGTAACGACTAGCCGATTGATGGGAAGCACTGTCAGAATATATTCAATATTTTATATGGGCTTTATTAATTGTTATTGTAATTATTAATTGATCTAATAAAGAAAATATATACAGTTTCCTATTTAGTCTAATATGGAGCTGGATAGTGTGGGTTGAGTTATTTCCTTATCCGTAATGAGAGGGTAGGTTATAAACTCTATAAATAGAGCTCAAGTCCATCCTCTAAACCATAATGTCCATATAACCTCACATAAAGAGTCGTCAGAAAGCGATACGTAAGGGGCCGTCTCATTAAAGCCAATGATTAAGGGATTCTAGAGGAGAAGATCTTGGAGTATCGATTCATCGCTATTCCGCATCAAGAACGATGGATCCTAAACAAGGTGCGTCAATTCTTCTACTTTATGAAATTGTGATTCGCATATCTATACGTGATGAACTTGAGTCGCTGCTTAAGGTTGATAAACGCAACTCACATGTGGTATCAGAGTTTACTCGTTTTAGATCTCGAATCATGTTTTAGGTATATTTTGGAATTTTATTCGATAAAAATTATTATTTTTATCACTCGTTGAGACAAGGCTACAAGATCGTTGTTATTACGAAGCAAGGGAAGTTGCGTGTGGTCTGGAACTTTGGTATTGCGTTGGGCCAAATAGTCTTCGGAAAATTTTCTCTCGGTTTTGGAATTTTCTACTGCATTGAATTTTCTGTGCATATAATCCGTGACAGTGGGCTGTCCACTTTTCTCACGTTTTTCCCCCTTCTGAACAAGTCTGAACAAATCAAGACTTAAACTTTTGCTGAACAAGGGAAAACTTTCTTTAAGGCCATCCGTTAGATTGGTGCAGGCAAAATTCAAGAATAGATTACTTGTTGTTCGTGTGGACGTGGTCTTGTAATGCGCGCATGCTTTATAGTGCGGCGCTGACTTGGAGAACCCAATGTTTTTTGTTTCGCGCTCATGTGTTCTTGATTTTGTTTCTTGTTCTTTAATTTTTTTTTTATTAAAAAAAACAACGGGAAAGAGTGGGCTAATGTCAGCATTCAGCGTATGCACGCGCCAGTTACTCCACCCACACTTGCTAGACCCGACCCTGCACGCACGTGCAGGGCTGACGTCATCTCAGTCCGGATAAGACCCGACCCGACCGCGACCCCGACCCGACCGGTTGACTGTTGACTTGGGCCCTCCGGTCAAACCGGTCTTTGACCGTTCCGGCCGGATCGCATGACCTAGCTCGCTGGTCGGTTAAATGGGTGGCGGTTGGACCGGTTAAATCGGTCGGACCGGTTTTAAAGACTGGCTGAGGATCGAACACGTGCTTCGTATGTGTCAGCGCGTGAGGGGGCGTGACAGCTCTGATTGGCGAGTTCCAAGTACCGGTGTGCTCGTATCATTATGCTCTACCAGGTGGTATATATATATATATATATACCCTTCTTTTGATCATTCTAAATCAAAGAAATGCTCTGAAAAATGCCCTCCAGACCTTTCTCACAAAAAGAGAAAATTTCATAAAAAGAAAAATTTTCCTAAAAAAGAAAACAAACTGGACAACTTGTTCTACATCATTTTTCTTTTGTTTTAGGATTCCACCGTAGCCGATTTCTGAGGCATCGGTTTCCACAATTTTGAAGGCTGATGGGTCGGCGAGGTGTGGACAAGGGATTTCTTTTACAAAAGTTTTTATCTTTATGACTGTATCAGTGTGAAGAGAACTCCAGGGAGGAGGGTTCTTTTTCAAGCGCTGATGCAGTGGTTTGCAAATTTTGTTTATTTCAGGGATGAAGTCGATCACATAATTGAGACTTCCCAAGAACCTTTGTAGTTGGGTTTTGTCTCTTAATTCATCTGGGAATTTATCCGCGAATTGAATTGATCTTTCAATTGGGATGATGGTTCCGAGATGTATGTGATGTCCTAGGAATCTGATTTTGGTTTGGCATAGGACGACTTTTGAAGGTGATAATGCCAGACCACTGTTTTTGACAGTTTTGAAAAAGATATTCAAATGCTTGAAATGAGAACTGTTTTATAGGTTGTAGCAAGCATGATCATTTGGTTTAAAATGTTGATCAAGTTTTGCTCAGAGGTACCATCTATGTTCCATTCATAAATAGCATATGAGGAATACTTGTTTTGAACACGTTGGAAAGATTCTTCTAAAACCATATCAGGAGGGGTTGCCCTCGAGTAGTATAATTTTTGAGGTTCTTTCCAAGTCAACTTATTTAATTCAGGTTCAGAGTCTTCTTTATCTAAAACATGCAATTGGTTTTCAATTATTAAAGGTTTCTGAACTATTGGAGTATCTAAAACAAAGGGTTTTTGTTTTCCAAGTTTTAGATTTTTTCTTTTATCGGCCAAAGCCATAGCGAATTCTTTGCTAACGGTTTTGGGCATTTCGAATGTTTTAAAAAGAGGAATTTTTAAATTTGAATTTTTAGAAAGAGTATCTTGTTGGATAGTTTGGGAAGATGAAGGGACAGCAGAGATTGAAGATTCAATTCTGTTGAGTTGGGTTCCAATAGTGTGAACAAATTGGTTTGTGAAATTGTTTTGTTCGATAATCTTCTGGACCCCTTTGTCTTCATTTTCTGAAGGGACTTTAAAAGGAGAAGCAATGACTTCAGAATCTCTGTGGGAAATTTTTAATTTCCTTAGAGGGGGATGGTTAGACTCGATGATACTACCATCGTCTAATTTCCATTGATATTGTTTATCAAGGACGGAAATTTCTTTTTCACATAAAAAATAATCTTCAAGCCAGTTAAAGAAGAATATATGATCTCCAAGCAGAAGCATGAACTCATAGTATTTTTCTTTAATTTCTTTAACTTGATTCCTGAATTTTTCAAAGAACCAGTTTCTAATTTCAGAATTTTTTTCAGAATAGAATTCTTCATTTAGAATGGTTTTGTTTGGTTCAAAATCTTTTTCCAGAATACAGACTTCTGGGTCATCATTTTCCATTTGAGAAGGAGTGGGTTCAGGGGACTCAGATCCTTGTCTTTCTTGGTGATAAACAGGTCTGGAGATCCCTGAGCTAGTGTCAATTCCACTAAGATTGGTTAGTGGAGGAGCACTAGGTCTTATGAAAACGGGATTGGGAGTGGTACCTTGACTACTACTAGGAATAGTAATAATCGGAGGTAACACCGGATGAAGATCGACTGACCTTCGAGAAGAGAAGCTATGGAAAGAGGTTTGGGATCTAATATCGAGGGACCTTCTGGGGAATTGTATTGTTACTTTTCCCTCAGGGTGTTGGACGATATTTGTAGGTTCGCAATTTTGGACAACAGGTTGTAGAACTTCTTGGTGTTCTATTTCCCATTGGTCAGGAAGAGATACTTGATCCCAACGGATTGATTTGGGGACCATAGTATTAGATTTTGAAATGTCTGTTTGTAAAAATAAGGTTTCACCCTTAGGACTGATTTTGAAAACCTTGCTATCAAACGCAGAGAGCATGACTTTATAATGGACTTTATAAACAAGGGCTATAGGAATACAGCCTTCATCTATATGGTAATTATGAGTTTTGACTTGTAAAATCAGTGAGTTCATAATTTTTTTATCATGCAAAGATATGGTAAGGTTTGGGGAACAATCAAAATGAATCGGACCTCTGCAGAGACTTGTTTCTACAGTGCTGAGGATAGATTCTTCATATATGGTAAGACGAGAATCTTTTAGGACAAGGAGGATTGAAGTGTTTAATCCTTCTTTCATTAAAGGTTTAATTCCAACTTGGACCATTCCAATGTGAAGGTAATTAAACTTTTGTTTATGTTTTTTAATGGATTGTTCATTCAAAAGGCGGATTTGAGAGGATGCATAAAATAAATTGTAGACCACCGGTAGGAGGCACGGCCTTCCGATGTCGGGGTTTGGTATTTAAAATGCAGAAAGTGAAGTGTGTGATGCCTGACGGGAGAGGAGATCCAGATCAATCTTCACCGTGGGCGATATGGACAGGGTAGCCGTAATCATCGAAGATGGTTTGACCTTCATTATCAACTTTTATAGAGAAACTGATGCCTCAGAAATCGGCTACGGTGGAATCCTAAATACCAAACCCCGACATCGGAAGGCTGTGATATATATATATATATTACATGTTTGATGTTTTTATGGACGAAAAGTACCTATGGAACTCCAAATACGTGTATTGCTTGGGGTATTTTTGTATTTCTCGTATGTGTTTCTCTATGATTTGTGAAATACAGGTACAAACTCACATGTATGTACCACATACAGATATGTGGAGCATAATTTATCAATTACATGTATATGGTTTAGCATGTATTACTGAATGTATCAATGTTAATTAGCACGGCATGTAACTTTTGTGGATGATTGCCCCTAATCTTAAGTCTGAAATTACATGCATACGGTAAATGTGAAATATAAGGTTTATATCACAGTTTCAGTAAATTCAATTGGGATGTGACTGCCAAAGTGGCACACTTGATTGGATTTAATAAATAAAGGCTTATAAAGTATTGGGATGTCTCCTGTTTTAATACGTGATTATACTCCCAAAGGAGGTAATGGCGTATTGTTTCATGGAGGGATACATGTACATCATATGGTTGAGAATTGTCTAATCTAAGTATTTTCATACACTCAAAGGTAGTGATTTAAAGAAGATTAAAATAAATTCTTATGACCGCTGTAATGTAGAGAGTATATAATTGCATATCATATTTTCTGCCCCAAAGGTGATTATATGATGTTATATGTAACTCTCAAGGTAAATTTCACATTATGCTAATTATAAATATTGCTTGTTTTTTCAGTCACCTTTTCTGTGAACGGTAACTCTATAGCTATTGAGATTCTTACTAGTTCTAATTTTAAGAAGTAGAGAGAGAATTTTCTGTTTGGTATGGAACTAGCAGATGTTCATGTTGCTCTTGATGAGGATAAACCGGCAGCTCTCACTGAGGCTAGTACAGAAGTCCAGAAAGCACACTTTGCTGCTTGGGAAAAGAGCAATAGGATTTGCTTACTATCTTTGAAGCGATCCATACAGGAACATCTTAGAAGTGATTTCGCAACTGACATCACTGCTAGGCAGATGATGGAGGCCTTGGTCGCAAGGAATCGCGTCTCTCCTAATGCTGAAATTGGGACACATTTATTAGGGTTGTTCAACTTGAAGTATGATGGTTCTGCTGGTGTTAAGGATTATATCCTAAGGATGGTGGATCTGCAAGCAAAGCTCAAGGCGCTTAATATTAAAATTCCTGATGCTTGTATTGTGCATCTTGCACTTAACTCTCTTCCACCTGAATTTGTTATTATTCAAACACAGTATAATGCCGCTGATCAGACATGGCCAATCAATGACTTGATTGCAAGGCTGGTGTCAGAGGAGATAAAGCTAAAGAAAGGTAAAGCGCATATTGCTATGTATGTTGCTTCAAGTTCCGGTGTTAAGTAGAGTAAGGTGCACAAAAATCGTACTCATAAACGAACTCATTCATACGCTGGTCCTTCTGACAAATTGGGTCCAAAGAAATCGACCTTTAAAAAGGACGATAATAATGGTAATGATGGTCTCTGTTTCTTCTGCAAAAAAAGGAGGACATGTAAAAAAGACTGCGTTAAATATAAAAATTGGTTGTCAAAGCGTGAGCATAAAGGTAATGATTCTTTGGCATTAGTTTGTGAATCTAATATTTCAAAAGCCCCATCTTGTTTGTGGTGGCTAGATAGCGGTGCAACTAATCATGTTGCATTTACCATACAGGGATTCATAAACCGGAGGAAGCCAAATAAGGAAGAATCAAAGCTCACCATAGGAAACAACAATAAAGGTGACGTCGAGTTCTTGGGAGATGTTATTTTAATTTTAGACTTTGATTTTAATTTGATGTTGAGGAATACATTTTATGTACCTTCTTTTAGACGGAATTTAATTTTCATTTCAAGTTTGGACATATGTGGTTACTCTTTTGAGATTTCAAACAATGCAATTTCTATTTCTTTTAATTCAAATAAAGTTGGGTATTGCACTATGTCCAATGGATTGTACATATTATGTTTGTCTCCCAACGAAATATACGTCGCTTATACAGCTGAAAAATTTGTTTCCAAAAGACCTCTACCTAAGGAACAGTCTTACGCATTATGACATAAACGCCCGGGTCACATCTCTAAGGAAAGAGTGGAAAGGCTGATAAAGGCACACATTCTGCCCACTCTTAAAAGTGACCTAGACACATGCGTAGACTGCTGTAGAGGTAAGATGACTAAAATAAAGAAAAAAACTGCAGTCTATAGTTCTCATTTGTTAGAGATCATTCATACAGATATAAGTGAACCCTATACAGCAACGTTGTGTAGAAATTTTTATTTCATCACATTTATTGATGATTATTTCCGTTATGGTTATCTGTACTTGATTAAGGAAAAGTCTGAATCTCTTGACAAGTTCAAGATCTTTCGGACTGAAGTCGAGAAACAGCTGCGAAAAATCATAAAAATTGTCAGATCTGACTGCGGTGGTGAGTATTATGGTCGACATGGAGATGCTGGATAGCTCAAAGGGCCATTCGCCAAATACTTGGAGGATTTTGGGATTGTGGCTCATTTTACTATGCCCGGTAGTCCTGAACAGAACGGTGTAGCTTAAAGGCGTAATCTCACCCTTATGGATATGGTGAGGAGTATGATTAGCAGAACTAATTTACCTGAATTTCTGTGGGGTGAAGCTTTGAAAACGACGCTTTATATTTTAAATCGTTTCCTACGAAATTTGCGCCACTTACTCCTTTTGAATTATGGACTGGACGTAAACCTAGCTTAAGTCATCTGAAGGTTTGGGGATGCCCTGAAGAAGTAAGATTGTATAATCCAACTTTGAGTAAGTTGGACTCCAAAACCACTCGGTGTTATTTCATGTTTTATCCAGATCATTCGAAGGGATATCGATTTTATAATCCCATTGAAGTAACAAGAATTGTGGAATCACAGACAGCGAAGTTTCTAAAGCTAGATGTGGCCGAAAAGGGTGATTGCTCACAGACTATTGAGGATAACAGTACGATGGGTACTTCTATGTCGTTTTCTCTACTTATACAGATAATTGTGGAGATCCCTACACCACAAATTGAGCCTGTTGAGGTTCAGGAACCTGTTATTGAAGCAATTCCTGATGAAGTTCCTCAAGCCTCTCAAGAATAGAATGAGGTTAAAGATGCTCCTTTTAAGGAGATCTGTTAGGCAGAGACGATCAGTTATACCATCAGATTATATAGTTTATCTAGGAGAGCAGGATTATGATATCGGCTGTGTTGTTGATTCGGTAACTTATGCAGAAGCTATGTCTCTACCTTTTGCTATGGGGGTCCTCAAGAGTGGGTTTCATCTTGGGAGGACCATGTGGATAGTGGCCACCCTGAGGTGAAGTTCAAGAAGTTAGTCAGTACTCTAGCTGTCAAGGAAGGTTTGACTAGCGCCCAGTTTTGTACCGTTTCGTGGCGTTGTACATGGTGGGGGATGACGACTTCCTCATGGGACCACTCCCTATGACTTTAGACGGGGATAGTGGTGGTAGTTCTAGGGGCACTCAGGCCTAGCTGGGAGTAGTGATATGGGAAGTTGGGATTGGAGTTTTGCGGAGGCTGGATTGTACAGTGGAGTTGTAGTGAGGTTGACTGACGACATATTTTGATGTAAGATATCGATCAGTCGTGGTGGTTGTCTTTTAAAACCCGCTTCTCAGTTGTAAGCCCGTAAGTTTGAAAGAAACTGGTATGTAACTCTTGTAAATATATGAAATGAAACGAGAAGTTGAAATTTGACTGTTGTTGTGTTCTGATTGATGATTGCCAAAAGACGTTTATAGTTCAACCCTCAAAGGCCATAACCTTCATTAGGTGTCTACCAAATTGTCAGGGTGTTGTTTTGACATGCACTTTTATTTTATATGGCCGTCTATTTGTGTTTATCTAAGCTTCCGCATGCGCCATCTGTATATAAAGAAAAGATTAAAGAAGAAAGCATGCCACACTTTAAGAAAGCTTTCTAACCACGCTTTTTTTCTTTAATATTTTCTTTATATACAGAGGGCGCATGCGGAAGCTTAGATAAACACAAATAGACGGCCATATAAAATACAAGTGCATATCAAAACAACACCCTGACAGTTTAGCAGACACCTAATGAAGGTTATGGCCTTTGAGGGTTGAACTATAAACGTCTTTTGGCAATCATCAATCAGAACACAACAACAGTCAAATTTCAACTTCTCATTTCATTTCATATATTTACAAGAGTTACATACCAGTTTCTTTCAAACTTACGGCCTTACAACTGAGAAGCGGGTTTTAAAAGACAACTACCACGACTGATCGATATCTTACATCAAAATATGTCGTCAGTCGACCTCACTACTACTCCACTGTAAAATCCAACATCCGTAAACTCCAATCCCAACTTCCCATATTACTACTCCCAGCTCAGCCTGAGCGCCCCCAAAACTACCACCACCATCCCCGTCTGAAGTCATAGGGAGTGGTACCAAGAGGAAGTCGTCATCCCCCACCATGTACAACGCCACGAAACGGTACAAAACTGGGGCGCTGGTCAAACCTACCTCGACAGCTAGAGTACTGACTAACTTCTTGAACTTCACCTCAGGGTGGTCACTATCCACATGGTCCTCCCAAGACGAAACACACTCTCGGGGAACCCCATAACAAAAGGTAGGAGTGACAGGGCTAACACGATGCATCATTACGGTCTGAAAACCACAATTCTACAACAGTGAGCTTACGCCCAATGAATGGATATCTAACCCAATAGAATGTAAGCATTGCAATTAAAACATAACATCAATAATTCACGAGGTTTAAGGCATACGTATCAAACGTTTCAGAAATGAGATTTCTTTCAAACCCATGAATTTCATATGCAATGCAACGCCAACTCCTCACAGATAACGTTTTCGCTGGTGTACCATCCTCGTGGATAACATTTCCACGGCATCTCATTCCCGAGGCATCTCGAGCTCACAAGGGCGGAGGCACTCTCTGAACCAACGTCGAAGGCATCCCGAATTCCCTCCCGCTCCTACGGGGCATCGCCGCAGCACGACTGGATACAACCTCTTTTTCACCATGATATGCCATGCAATGCATACACCATGCAATTTTACCCTCATCAGTATTCAGAAGATTCAATGTAGACAAATGAATCACACAATTATGCCGTTTTTCAGAAATTCAATGTAGAAATCACACACAAATAGATGAGTTCTCGAAACTACAATCATGAATTCAAATCATCAATATACGGTTCTAACGTCAATCCAAACAACCATAAAAGTTAGAGATTCACTCGCCTTAGACAACCGCTTGAACTTGAGCGATTCGGCGACGAACGGACGACGGACGGACGATGGGCGGCTTGGACGGCTTGGGCGCATGAACAACGACGGCTAGGGCGACAGTCGGTGGTCGGGCGCGGGTGGTTCGGGCAGAGTAACGATGTTCTGATGATCGTTTTTCCGAATGAACTAACGCTAGGTCCTATTTATAGGAGGAGGATGACGGGGCGAGTCAGCATCCGAGTCGCCAAGTGGTGACACGTGTCACCTGGCTGCTCGGATGCTGACCCATTTCCTAACCCATATATGATGGGTCGTAAATGGTTTACAACTTACTTAGACCCAACCCATTTCTATGACTCTCTATTCATTCTTTCTTGCCATCACTCAATCTCCCGCACACTCGTTGCGCTCTCTCACCTCAGTTTGGGTATGAGTTTTCCTAAATTGGATTAACTATGGAAGTGTTTTAGGAATATGAGTTGGGTTGGGTATGGGTCATTAGATTTGCATTGGAGGTCAAAAACAGGTTAAATGGGTCTATTTAGATCGGACCATTTATGACATGATTGAAACCCAACCCGACCGATCCGTTTGACGGGTCTATCCTATAACTAAGCCATGTCAATCACTTCTCATGTACACTTCCGAACGTGAAATGTAGGCCCGTGATCATCATGGTACATAACGCAGAGAGATTTTCAAAATTGATACTAATAGATGGAGAACGGAATCGTGCCGCACAATAGTTTAGAAACCACATATACGAGAGAGAAGGAAAGACACAACACACTCGGTAGACAAGTGTCGGAAAACTCTATTTATCCGCTCAAAATCCAATTCTTGACCTGCATTTTCTAATCTTTATGAACTCTTCCAAGTTATACCAACTATTTTATCACACTCATCCCTTCGTGGTCTAAAGTAAACTACCAATACTCAAGATAGGAAGTGATTACTTTCCAAATTTCAAATCTAACAGTGGGATCCAAATCTCGAAATATTATAAAGAGAAAGTGAGTTCTCGGATCTATCTAGTGGGACCCTCCTCGCCACGTTTCATTCATTGAGGGGCTAGGTCTGCGTTGACGTGGTCATTCGAGACAATCTCGAACTCAAACTCAATTGACCTGCATGATTTTGCGCCCAAGGCTATAGAAAGCCCCTGATACTGAACGCATAACAAATTATGTAGTCATAAAATTAGCATAAATTCTGTCTTGCATAAACAAATTAATGTACTGATGATGACATATTTTTTAATCACTCGTATTCAAATTAGAAAAAAATAGAAATACCAAACAGAAAAAAAGAGAGGATGAAAATAGAAATCTGGCCAGTGGCCATGAAACCCTAGGTGGTGCACTTGTGTGGCGACCCACTCAAGAGCAAACCCACTTGGCTTTGGCTTTGGTTTTGGCTGGAAAGCCCCACTTTTAAACCACGGCAGTCGAAACTATCCCAACCCAATCAATAGCGCGAGCCTTCATGGTGACTAAGCAACCTCACTTCCAATTCCATCACTCCGTCGTCTTCCCCGACGTTGCGGCAGAACCCGGCCGTGCCCGTGATCTCCAGACTCCCCTCCCCTCTCGGAGCCACGCTAAACCTCTCCAGGAACGACCCCGCCACGAACTCGTTGCCGTAGAAAAGCATAACCTGGGCGTGGTCCCAGCTTAATGGATGCCACTGCATATGGTTCTTCACCGATAGAGCGACGCTCCAGTTCCCGCTGACGACCAACGGCAACGGCACGGAGGAAAGAGAGAGGGAAAGGGAGGTCACGTGTACCGTCTGCGAATAACCTTTGAAGCACCTGCGGTCCAAAAGATAGAGCATGCTGAGAACCATGGAGGCGAGCAGCAAGAGGCTCATGTGACCAAGAAGACGGCGCAATTTTCTTCTTTCTGCTTCTCCGACACGGCGGCCTACTGTTCTTCTTTCTGCTTCTCGGTTGGATTCGAGATCGCGACATTGCTGTGGCTGAGCTTCCATGGTTTTCGCTTCTCACTCTCTTTGGTGATAATAGTTTCCACAAGAAGCGAATCTAAGTGATAACATGTAACTGCAACTTTTAAATTAGTGGGTATTGATCTCCCGCAAATAGTGGAGAATACTCGGAATTTCCGATTATTTTAGGATTTTGTGGAGAAAGGTTCGTAACCCAATTGCTTCTTTTGACTACGCTGATGTGATCATTCAAGACCATCTCGAACTTGAACCCAATTGTCCCGCGTGGTTTTAAACCCTGTTGAAGGGGTACCTAAACGAGAAGGACAACAAAAGCCCTAACACTAAATGCGTAGCAAAATATGTAATCACAAAATTAGCATAAATTCTTTCTTACATACACAAATTATTGTATTCGCGCTATATGATAGAATTACTCGTATTCATATTCAAAACATTAAAAGCACCGAATAGGAAAAAAAAAGAAATCTGGCCAATGGCCATGGAAACCTATTTGCACTTGCGTGGCGAGCCACTCAAGAGCAAACCCACTTGACTTTGGTTTTGGCTCGAGAACCCCACCTTCAGACCACGGCAGACAAAATCATTCCGACCCGACCAATAACTCAACCTCACTTCCAACTCCATCACTCCGCCGTCTCCCCCGTTTGTCCCCATGGCCCGAGCCGCCAATTCCCCAACGTCGCGGCAGAACGCCACCGCACCCATCTCTAGAGTCCCGTTCCCTTTCGGAGCCACGCTGAACCTCTGCACGAACGTCCCCGCCATGAACTCGTCGCCGTAGAAAAGCATGACCTGGGCGTGGTCCCAGCCTAGCCGACACTGCCGGCTACGGTTTGTTTCTCACCGAGAGAGTGGCGCTCTAATTCCCGCTGACGACGGATGGGGATGACGGCGACAGCGCCGGCACGGAGGAAAGAGTGAGAGAAAGAGAGGCCACGTGCACCGTTGGCGAGGTAGCTTGGAAGATGATCGGAAAGAAGAAGCCCAATGAGGAACGCGGCTACGAACAACAAGAGCAGTACGCAAGCAACAACACAAGCTATTGTCATTGCTGTTGTTGCGGCTCGGTCGGCTTCGACATCGCTCCTTTGCAGTTGCTGCCACAGTTGCAGAGGTTCCATGGTTTTGGTTTCTCAGCTTCTTCGGTGATATCTAGTTACCGCTTCTATATATATGAAACTGGGAAACTCTAATAGGTATAAAAATTATCCATCGATCCTATATAAAAAGGGAAACTCTTACTTGGGGGATTTCCTTAGATATATCCATCAAATCGTATAAGAAAAATAAGCCGTGAGATGAGAGATTTAGTTTCCTATTTTATTTAAAGAAAAAATTCTAAGTGAGATAATATGCGAACAATAAATAATTTTCGAAGGATTCGACCGCAACTTTTGAGACAGTGGATATCTATTTTCGGCGAAGAGTGGACATTGCTTCTTAAACAATAAGTGAACCTCTAGTATGTTGGATCTAGCAATATCACCTAGAGGGGGGGGGGGTGAATAGGTGATTCTGAACACTTTTTAATATTTAATGCGGAAATTTATAAAGGGTTCAGAACATAGACTGAAAATGATCAGTAAGAGGACGTGCAGATAAACTAAACACAGCAAGATGAGTTTAGGGAAAGAGAGATTGCACGCAATGATTATAGTGGTTCGGCTTTAGCAAGCCTACGTCCACTCTCCCACGATGACAGCCGATCGACTGGATTCCACTATGAGTCGTTGAAAGATTACAGGCGTTGTCACTCCAATCGCACTTACAAATGAACCTCTCAAGACTACGAATTTTAAGCTCACAAGAACAAGAGAATGTGTTTTTGAACAACTCAGCACTTTGGAATTTTTAGTTCTCGATCATTTTGAAACAGTCACTATTGATCTTCTTTATACTCCTTCAGCCTTGAACTAGTCGTTACCAAGGCCCTTCAAAGGATCGCTCTTCAATCTTTGATTGGACGCTATCAATCCTGATTGACAGAGATTGTATATGGGAAGATCCAGTGGCCGTTGAAAGTGAATCTGAACCCTTCAGATTCAGTCGCCCATACAACCAAATCTTCAGTTTCCATAAATAGAGTTCATCCAAATCTCCAAGATATCTTGTTCACGGAAGGTAATATCCAATCGCGGATATTCTCCTGATTTGATTGGAAAACAATCCTGTCAATCAAATCTTACAAACTTCCATAACAAGGCGCGGCCAAATCAGAAACCTGCCAAATGTGGGTCTTCAGAATCTAGTAGCGAGATATTGCAGAATCTGAACGTTGTTCAGAAGCAATCTTCTGAACTAGAGAGACTCTCTGAATCTGAACAGATTGGAACAGTGACTCTGAGCTTCTGTAAGATCCTTGCTGACGTGTCACATAAATCTCCTAGAGATGAGTCATCAGAGGCAGCATAGACCTCCTTCTGAAGGCTTTAGATGCAACATAGACTTCCTTCTGGAGTCTTCAGAAGCACCACGATTCTCCATCTGAATGTAGGACTTCGACTATCTCAGAAGCAAGTGTGCCACGACTACTCCTTGAGTCTGAACGCCAGTCATGGAACATTATAAGCTTTTGTTCACATGCTCATGCCTGCAATAACAAATTATTTGTATTAACCAGATTCTCTTACTAGAAGGATAGTTTTGTCAGAATCAAAATATTCAGAGGGAATGTTTTCTCAACAATCTCCCCCTTTTTGATGATGACAAAACTTCCTTAATAAAAGTTGGTATATATTTTTAGATTATATGAAAGTTAAGCTCGGAGAAGATTTCAATAAAAATATGAATATAATTCAATTGAATCTTTTCAAAAAGGTGTGCATCTGAATATATAAGATATGCATTCTGAGTGATAGATGGATATCACCATATGTTGTATACGACGCTGAATTCGTTTGAGCGCATAGGTATAATTCGCGTGTATGCATCCTGTAATATGATGAGGTATTCTCTCCCCCTTTTTGTCATCAGCAAGATAAAATGTCAATTTACACAAACATGAACGGAGATTCAACCATATATGTAAGAATAGCGTAACATTCAAAGCGCACATAAAAAGAACATCCGACAGATAAAAACAAATACGGACAATTTGAAAAATAATTTCAAGATGACGGAGGTGGGTTTTGTTTTGAAGATGAGGAGGGAACATCAATATGCTCTTCATCATCTTTCTGAGCAGCTTCAGCAGATTTGCCCATATCAGTAATGTAGGTTGCGAATTCCTTGAGTTCCTGCATCTCTGGAACTTCTTTGCTGATCCTTTCATCTCTGATTAAAGTATAAGTACCAATGCTGGCCATCTCAGAGCAGAAAAGGCGACAGTATTTATGAAGTATTTCCTCAAATCTGTGCAACTTCTTTTCAATGTGCATTTCCATCCTGTCCATCCTCTGCATAACTTCTACCCGAAGTTTTTCAACTTCCATCTGAACAAGACTTGAAGCATTCAGATTCCCTGCAGAGGTTTGTTGGTTTTCTTCCTCCACCATCTGAGCTTTTCCCTTTGAATTTGAATCCTGAATCCTCTGCGAGTTTGACTCCCCCTGAGCCTTATCAGGTGCTGAATTTGGAATGACTATAACATCTTCAGCAATCGAAGATTCAATCTCTGTGGGTTGCTCTTCAGGTATCTTCTCTGGAATTTGTTCCTTCTGAACAGCACTTTCCTCAACAGCTTTTTCCTTCTGAACAACAGTTAGAACCTCTTCAGTCTGAACAACATTTGATTCCTCATGTTGTTCTTTTCTGCTGGACGACTCCTTTTCAGTATCAGCCTTGTCCTTCTGAATAACTTCAGTCTGAACAGCAGATTCTATAGGTTGCTCCCCCTGAATCTGAGCTGTTACAACAGGAGTGACTTCTGTTGATCCTATAGCTGTGACAACAAAGTCATCAGATTTATCAACCTCCATGTCTTTAGGTGGTGATGAGGACCTCTTCTTTTGTTCTCGAGCAACCAGAACATCAATAGTCGTTCTGTCATCTAGTTGCTCCTCCATTATCTCCACATATGCACTTGTAGCAAGCTGAGCTTCTTTTTCTGCTTTTTCACCAGTAGTTTCAACAGCTTCTACATTTTCACTCTCATGAGTCTTATGGGGATCCTCTTCTTTGTCCATAGGATCTTCTAGCTCATTTGCTATTTCACCAGTTTCTTCAGCTTCTGAACTGATGTTTCCTTCTGATAGCACAGTAGGAGTCCTCTCATCATCTCTTGATGATACACTTTCCTCTTCTTCTGCTTCCTCTTCTTCTGCTTCCTCTTCTTCTGAAGACTCATTCTGAACAGTGGTCTGTTTTCCTTTTGTGGCCTCTGTCTTCCTTCTTTTTGCAGATCTCTCACTCTCTGCATTCTGTTCTGCAAACTCAACCAAGACAGCCTTTTTGTTCTTGTTGATCCAACCACCAGCAGACTGTCTAAAACCCATCTTCTGAATCATAGACTCCCCAGCTACCATTAACTGAATTTCATCTTGAAGGAGCTTTCCAGGAATGTTGATATTTTGGAAGGACATGATCCGATAGATCAACCCTGCATAAGGTAGTTGTCCTTTGGTCTTTTGGACAGTTCTGTATATGTGGAGGAGAACAGTATGTGCTAGCGAGATCTTGCAGCCATTCAACAGACCCCACATCAGCTTGGCTTCATATTTCGAAATATCAGTTTTTGAAGCAGCCTTGGGTCTCAAGCTTTCAATGACAACCTTGTGCATTACAATGTGCTTCAGGGGAAAGTCATTGTAAGCAATGTGTGCCTTGGAGTCTCTGGAGTAATTCTCTTTTCCAGTCAGAGAACTGTAGGCATCATCAGGTTGCACATTAATGGGCATAAAATCCATTTCCTCAACTCCCATTAATTTTGCCAGCTCCTTAACATGCAGATGGTACACCACTCCTTGAACTGTATAAAATAAGGAATCAAAATTGGTGAAACATAAGCTAGAATAAAAGTAAGCTGCCAAATCAGGAAAAGTTGGCCTCCTTGCAGTTGCAAAGTCCCTCAACTTCATTTCCTCTAGATGCTTCCTAATAGGGATACCAGCCCTATCAAAATACTTCAGATCAAATACCCTGTGGGGTATAACTCCTCTTTGCTTCATCATCTCGAATTTGTCAGAGTGCAACTGACTTGAAAATAGTTTTCTTTCAAAGTTCTGTCCTTGATGACCCCTCTGATTTTCTTAAAATCTTTAAACAGCACATCATCGTCGTCATCAGGCCTCCCCTTGGTTTCACTCTCTTCAGTTACAGCCTCCCTGATAACAATGCTCTTAGATGGAGACTTTATAGGTTTAGAGACTCCAGTTTCTACAACCTTTTCCTTGCCCTTCCGAGATACATTCTCAGGAACAATAGTGGCAATGGGTGTCACAGTTTGCAGAGGGAGTTCTAGTATGGCAAGAAAGTCTTTCTCGCTTGCAAACTTGTGAATATTCAACAGCAACTTGACGTTTTCGTCACTAGAGCCAGCGTTCTTGAAAGAATCATACAGAGGTTTTATAGAGAGAGCCAGGGCGACTCTTTCATCGAACTCAGACTGAGACAAACCTGATTCCTTCTGAGCAATGTGTCTTTCTTCTTCATGATCAAACCCAGAGATATCAATGGATTCGGAGAGACCAGCTTTTCTGCCCTTCGTCAGCCTCGACGATTTTCTTCTCAGACTAGCATCTTCTTTTGCTGCTTTCTTCATGGTAGATGATGATTTCGGAGCCATAGATGAGAAGGTTGGAGTTTTTAGTAAGAAGGATTTGGAGAGAGCGAGAAGGAGTGTAAATAGAGAGAAGGAAATCAGTTTTTAGGGTTTGAGAGAAAGTTGCGATATTTGATGGAGGTGCCGGTTCAGAGCCTTATGAAGGTTTTGAAAAACCGTAAAGCGGTTATTTTAGGAAATAAAATCAATTTAAAATAAAATCCAGTGATCAATACAAAGAAACATAATTATTCCAATCAAACAAAGAGGTATATGTATAGAAATTTGAGAACGTAAGATTTAGAGAACGTACCTTGGATTTTTTCCTTATTGAGAATTTCTAAATATAAAGAGGTGTAAGATGAACTAACCTTGCTTCTGAAGTACTTAAAAATATGCTTCTGAACAAAGGTTATGCAAATTTGCTTCTGAGCAGTTTTGGTTCTGAGCTCTGCTTCTGAACAGTTTTGCTTCTGAGTTCTGCTTCTGAGCAGTTTTGCTTCTGAGTTCTACTTCTGAGCAGTTTTGCTTCTGAACAGTTTTGCTTCTGAGTTCTGCTTCTGAGCAGTTTTGCTTCTGAGTTCTGCTTCTGAACAGTTTTGCTTCTGAGTTCTGTCAATTTACCTGTACTCAATATATCTTAAGAAAAAGGATTAGTAATAGCTAATTCGTTTCGGATAAAATTGAAAGACTCTTTCTCAAGAGGTTTAGTAAAAATATCTGCGAGTTGATTCTTTGTATCAACATACTGAATGTGAACATTTTCATTCTGAACATGATCACGAATAAAGTGATGTTTGATCTCGATGTGCTTCGCTCTTGAGTGAAGAATAGGATTCTTGGTTAGATTAATGGCGCTTGTATTGTCGCATCTGATCTCCACATTTGAATCCTTAACTCCATAATCTTAGCTGTTGTTTTAACCATAGAATCTGAGCACAACAACTTCCAAGAGAGACGTATTCTGCTTCTGCTGTACTAAGAGCAACTGTGCTCTGCTTTTTGGAATACCAGGAGATAAGCATATTTCCCATAAGTTGACAGGTTCCTGAAGTGCTTTTCCTGTCAATTTTACATCCTGCGAGATCTGCATCTGAATATCCCTTCAGAGTGAAATCAGAATCCTTTGAGTACCAAAGACCATAAGCTGGATATGTTCCAATATATTTGATAATTCTTTTGATTGCTGTAAGATGCGATTCTTTTGGACATGACTGAAATCTTGCACATAGGCAGACGCTATAAAGAATATCTAGCCTTGATGCAGTGAGATATAGAAGCGATCCAATCATACTGCGATATAGCTTCTGATCAACATCTTTTCTTTGTTCATCTTTATCAAGCTTAGACGAATGAGACATTGGTGTTTCCGTCTTCTTGCAATTTTCTAAGCCGAATTTCTTGATAATTTCAAGAGCATATTTCTCTTGATGAATGAATATTCCTTTCTTGGTTTGTTGAATCTGAAGTCCAAGAAAGAATCTTAATTCTCCCATCATGCTCATTTCGAATTCATCCTGCATTGCTTTAGAGAAGTTCTTGCATAGATGTTCATTAAAAGAGCAAAAAATAATATCATCTACATAAATCTGAACAATAAGAATATCCTTACCCTGCTTCTGAATAAAGAGAGTAGGTCAACATTACCTTTAGTGAACTTCTGTTCAGATAGAAAGCTGCTTAACCTTTCATACCAAGCACGAGGTGCTTGCTTTAATCCATATAAAGCTTTCTTCAGGGAATATACGAGATCCTTTCTTCTTGGTTCCTCGAACCCAGGAGGTTGCTCGACATAAACTTCTTCTTTGATGTAACCGTTTAGGAATGCACTTTTCACATCCATCTGAAACAGTTTAAAGTCATTGTAACAAGCATAAGCAAGAAGTAGCCTTATGGCTTCTAACCTGGCAACTGGTGCGTAGGTTTCATCGTAATCTATTCCTTCTTCTTGAGAATATCCCTTTGCCACAAGTCTTGCTTTGTTTCTAATCACTTTTCCTCTGTCGTCCATTTTGTTTCTGAACACCCATTTTGTTCCTATTACAGGACGATTTTTGGGTCTTGAAACGAGCTCCCAAACATTATTGATCTTGAATTGATGAAGTTCTTCTTGCATGGCATTGATCCAATTTTCATCAGTAAAAGCTTCTTTAATCCCTTTAGGTTCGATTTCAGAGACTAATGCTATATTGCTCATTGCTTCCTTGAATTTCGATCTGGTTCTGATTCCTTCATCTAAGCTCCCCATTATTAGTTCCTTGGGGTGACTGGATTTATGTTTCCAGTTTCTGTTGAATTTCCCGTCTTGAGCATCATTTGGATCATTAGAATCAGACGGTGTTACCTCTGTTTCTTCTGCGATTTGTTGGCTTGTTTCTTGATTCTGAACTTCTTCAGAAGCATGATTCTCTTCTGAATTTTCTTCTGGTTCTGAACCTTGATGAAGAGACGAAACTTGAACATATTCAGATTGATCATTCTGAGTCTGAATATTTTCATCAAACTTGACATTCATTGATTCTTCAACACATCGAGAGTTTTTGTTGTAGACTCTGTATGCTTTGCTCGTTGTAGAATATCCCAGAAATATTCCTTCATCTGACTTCTCATCAAACTTACCAGCTCGATCATTTGCATTTTTCAGAATGAAGCATTTACAACCAAACACACGGAAGTATGCTAAATCTGGTTTTCTTTCTTTAAAAAGTTCATAGGGAGTTTTCTCAACGATAGATCTTAAGGAGACACGGTTTAAAATGTAACAAGCTATTGACACAGCCTCTGCCCAGAAATGAGATGCAATTTTACTTTCGATTAAAAGAGTCCTCGCCATTTCTTGTAGAGAACGATTTTTCCTCTCAACAACCCCATTTTGTTGAGGTGTGTAAGGAGATGAAAAGTTATGCTGAATCCCAAACTCATCACAAAAATTAGAAAAACTTTGGTTTTCAAATTCTCCCCCATGATCAGTTTTGATGCAGGAAATAGAGTAACCTTTTTCATTCTGAATCTTTTTAGAAAATTTTGAGAAGGATGAGAAGGCATCATTTTTGTGTGCAAGAAATAAAACCCATGTAAATCTTGAGTAATCATCAACTATGACAAGGCAGTATTTCTTACCTCCAAGACTTAGTGTTCTATTAGGACCAAAGATATCCATGTGAAGCAACTGCAGAACACGTTCAGATGATACATGATTAATAGATTTAAAAGAGCTTTTTACCTGTTTCCCAAGTGTGCAGGCTGAACAAAGCTTTGATTTCTCAAACTTTGATTGTGGTAAGCCTCGAACTAGTTTCTTGGATGATAGCTTCGAGATGTGTTTGATACTGATGTGTCCTAGCTTTCTATGCCATAGTTCAGATTCATCCTTGATAGAGATGAGACACTTGATGTCTTCAGAATCAACATTCAGAAGGTAGATATTTCCATGACGTCGACCTGTGAAGGTTTGCTTCTTGTCTTTGCTAACACCTGAGCATTCTGAGTCTTGAAAACAGATTTGATAACCAGAGTCACATAGTTGACTAACTGAAATTAAATTGTATTTGAGTCCTTTGACAAGAGAGACATTGTTGATCGTGAGATTTCCGATTTTTACAGTGCCTTGGCCAATCATTTTGCCTTTATTCTTTCCACCAAATGACACACTTCTACCATTGTAATCTGAAAGTTGTACGAAGTTTTCTGGATCACCAGTCATGTGACTTGAGCAACCACTATCCAGAAACCATTTGTCTTTTCTCTTCCTTGGTACCTGCAAGTGGGAAGTAACTTACTATTTCTTTGGTACCCAGTTTTTCTTGGGTCCATCTGAGTTAGTCACAATAGATTTCTTTCTATTAACAGGTCTCCATACCATAATGCAATTATTTCTAACGTGATTTCTAGCACCACAGTTTTCACAATGCATTGGATAAAAGGATTTTGTAAACTGCTTTTGGAAATGCCATTGATATGCAAATTTGGAAGGTTTACGGGAAATCCTGTCATTTGTTTTTGGAAACTTATTTTTGAAATCATTTTCCTTTTTGAAACCAAGACCAGATTTGTTACCATACGGAATTTGTCTGGAAATAATGTTTTCCAAATTTTTTGAACTTTGGGAAAATTTCTTTGAAGTATTTTCAATTTTGGTTTTCAAGGAATCATTTTCTTTCAAGATCAAATCACGATTCTCCTTGATTTGATGAAATTCCCTTTGCAAAAATTCAATCTTGTCTTTTTGAGAATCACTCTGTTGTTTTAAGGATGAAACTTCCTTTTTCAAAATGGAAACCTTTTTGAGAGCTTCTTTATAATTTAAGCACAACTCATCAATGTATTCAGAGACTTCATCTGGCAGTTCAGAAGGATGTACCTCAATATCTGAATCTAAATCTGAATCTGACTTTGCCATAAGACATATGTTAGCATAGTCATCCTCGCTATCTTCAGAATCACTTAGAGTTTCTGCTTTCAATGCCTTTTTGTATTTCTCATACTTGAACTTATCTTTCTTCAGAAGCGGACAATTGGGTTTGATGTGTCCAGCCTTCTTACAATGGAAACAGATTATATCTTTGTCTTCCTGTTTGTCATTGCTTGATTGTCTCTGATCATTCTTTTTGAATAATTTCTTCCCTTTGAAGTTTCTTCCTCTACGAGCCATTCTTCTGAACTTCTTCACCATAAGAGCAAGTTCTTCGTCGTCTTCATCTTCATCATCTGAATCTGGCATTTCAAAATCAATTTCAGATTTTAAAGCAATAGACTTCTTACCTTTTGAATCTCTTGTTTTGTTGGTACGCTCAGTCTCATATGACTGCAAGGTTCCGACTAGCTCATCAATAGATAGAGGTCTAATTGTTTGACATTCCTGTATTGATGGCTTGATGTAATTCCAGTCATCTGTAAGTCCTCGAAGGATCTTTCTGACTTGCATCGGTTCTGCTACAGGAGCACCTTGTCTTGCAAGACCACTTGCTAGAATTTGAAACCTGTCAATCATTTCAGCAATTGATTCATCGTGCTTCATTTTGAAAGCTTCGTAATCACTCAGCAGAATGCTGAGTTTTGTTTCTTTCACTCTGTCAGTTCCCTGATATGTAACATGAAGTCTGTCCCATATAGCTTTGGCTGAATCTTCTTCTGCAACTCGATTATATAGAGGAATGGATAATGCACAGAAAAGTGCATGCACAGCTTTAGAATCGAGTCCTTGTCTTTTTGCTCTTTCAGAATCTGACAGTGTTGCAGTAACATTTGTATTGTTGTTTTCTTCATTTCCAGTGGAAGGGGTTGCTGTTACATTAGGAACTACTCCATTTACGACAACATCCCATATCAGATCATCTGATACCTTGAAGAACCACTTCATTTTGTTGCACCACATATTGTAGTCTTTCCCATCAAAATAGGGTGGTTTGTTGCTGAAATGTGCATCACTGGTTCCTGTGAAATTATTGCTAGACATGATAGATCGTCAGCTCTGAAGTAAAACACTTCAAAATAATGAGCAACAAGGCTCTGATACCAATTGTTGGATCTAGCAATATCACCTAGAGGGGGGGTGAATAGGTGATTCTGAACACTTTTTAATATTTAATGCGGAAATTTATAAAGGGTTCAGAACATAGACTGAAAATGATCAGTAAGAGGACGTGCAGATAAACTAAACACAGCAAGATGAGTTTAGGGAAAGAGAGATTGCACGCAATGATTATAGTGGTTCGGCTTTAGCAAGCCTACGTCCACTCTCCCACGATGACAGCCGATCGGCTGGATTCCACTATGAGTCGTTGAAAGATTACAGGCGTTGTCACTCCAATCGCTCTTACAAATGAACCTCTCAAGACTACGAATTTTAAGCTCACAAGAACAAGAGAATGTGTTTTTGAACAACTCAGCACTTTGGAATTTTTAGTTCTCGATCATTTTGAAACAGTCACTATTGATCTTCTTTATACTCCTTCAGCCTTGAACTAGTCGTTACCAAGGCCCTTCAAAGGATCGCTCTTCAATCTTTGATTGGACGCTATCAATCCTGATTGACAGAGACTGTATATGGGAAGATCCAGTGACCGTTGAAAGTGAATCTGAACCCTTCAGATTCAGTCGCCCATACAACCAAATCTTCAGTTTCCATAAATAGAGTTCATCCAAATCTCCAAGATATCTTGTTCACGGAAGGTAATATCCAATCGCGGATATTCTCCTAATTTGATTGGAAAATAATCCTGTCAATCAAATCTTACAAACTTCCATAACAAGGCGCGGCCAAATCAGAAACCTGCCAAACGTGGGTCTTCAGAATCTAGTAGCGAGATATTGCAGAATCTGAACGTTGTTCAGAAGCAATCTTCTGAACCAGAGAGACTCTCTGAATCTGAACAGATTGGAACAGTGACTCTGAGCTTCTGTAAGATCCTTGCTGACGTGTCACATAAATCTCCTAGAGATGAGTCATCAGAGGCAGCATAGACCTCCTTCTGAAGGCTTTAGATGCAACATAGACTTCCTTCTGGAGTCTTCAGAAGCACCACGATTCTCCATCTGAATGTAGGACTTCGACTATCTCAGAAGCAAGTGTGCCACGACTACTCCTTGAGTCTGAACGCCAGTCATGGAACATTATAAGCTTTTGTTCACATGCTCATGCCTGCAATAACAAATTATTTGTATTAACCAGATTCTCTTACTAGAAAGATAGTTTTGTCAGAATCAAAATATTCAGAGGGAATGTTTTCTCAACATAGTATACTCGAAATTTTTTATTATTTTAGGATTTTGTAATCGATTGGCATATATTTGTGGAGAAAGGTTCACTAATCTCTGCTTCTTTTGATTGCAACCAAGGAAGTAAGAGGTATTTCTTGACGTCGAATTTTAATTTGTATCTATCAAGATACATAATATAGACATACAATGCTTAAGTTTTATTTTCTAATCTCGCATGAATGGAGTTCATATTAAAGGAAAATTGACTGAGGGAAATAATGTTAGTGACGAAGGAAAGCTAGATGAACAATTCAACTGAAGATGATAGTCACGAAAGAGTCGCGACCCCAAAGAACATGGAACTTGCGTCACCTTGCATACATATGGAGTTTAGATCTTATGAAAAAACGCAGTTTAGTAATAGTTATGCTCAATCATACACGTGACAACTCCTCAAACTGCTACATTCCTTAAATCAAACAAGACTATTGACTCCGGAACAAAAAGAAGATTCGAGTTGTACTTATGATGCAAGGATTAGAACAAATAAATCGTTTCAAGCGTAGGTTGTTGAAGTAGGAGGGCGTGAGAAATTATATTTTGAAAATGTTAGGTACCATGTTACAAAGAACAAAAAAGGGTTGAAACTTCAAGAAGATTGGTAAGCACTTTTCAATTATTTTTCGATCATGCAGTTGAAAAATTTCAATTTTTATCCTGTGCTTGATTTGGATGGTGAACAAAGATGGGGTAATGTTTCTTGAGAGAATGCACAATCACGAGATTTTTATACAAATACTTGGGGATGTAGTCACATATAATACCATTAATTTCGACAAATAAATATTACATGCCTTTTGCTTCATTTGTCAGTGTCAATCTTTATGGTCAGTCAGTTCTATTAGGAGGTCTCCGACCCAAAAAAAAAAAAAAATTGTGTTGGGATGTCTGGAGTCGCATAAATTTTAATGGATAAAAGAGCGTCAAAGTGATCATGATAATAATAACTTCAAAGTTATTAAATTCGAGATTTTGAATTGTAGGGTGAGAACTTAAGTTCACTGCATTTTGCAACCAAAACAATCGACAAGGAATCTTGTTCCAAGAAACGAAATCACATGAAATGGGGAATCCAATTGAGGATTCAATGTCATGCAACCAAACGTGGCCGGAGTCTTTCATCTTAGTTCACCTGGGAAAATGATTTCCTCCTTCCACGAAATCAAAAGGACATCATCTTCCTCTCACTTTCACGGCAACAAGCACACCTTTAAGCGTGCGAATCCGACCACAGGCGATCGGGTTCGCAAAACTCGAGTTCACATCCTAGTCCTAGCTCTCTGCACAGCGTTCAAGCCTCGAAACAGTTCTGAAGTCCGTGCGATTCTATGTTTTTCCAGGTCGAAAGGCGTGTGCGGGCTCCCGAGAGCAAAAAACATGCCCGAAAACTCTTTTTTGAAGAGAAAATTGAGTTCGACAAAAAAAAGAAGAAGAGGAGAAAATCGAAATGCTAGCTAGAAAAACTTAAAAAGTGTTGGGAAAAGTAAATTCCAACAGAAATTAAGTGCTAAAACTAAAACCAGGCTTCGAAGCCCGAAATCAGGCCCGGAAGCGCAATTCCGGGTCTCGATGCGGGCTTTCGGGCCTTCCCCCGGGCAGGAAGTGCACCGAAACGGTGTCGTTTCGAGGCTTGGAAGGCCACCGTTTCGAGCACGATCCATGGCGCAAAATGCATACAGGTGTGCGAGCATCCAGAACTTTCATCTCCGAACGAACTAGAACGATCCTCCACATCTCTTCTTCTTCTTTTTCTTCTTCATAAACCCAAAACCCCTCGCTTCTCCACGACCTCCAGCTCGCGCGACGCCTTCCCCCGCCGGCTCGGCTCTCTCGTGGCGTCGTCAGTTGCTTTCGTTCTGGTTAGCTCTCCGGTTGGTCGGACGGAACCCGATCATGGCCTCCGTGGCGCTACTCCGCGCTGTGCGACGCCGCGACGTCGCCTCCGTTTCCGTGTCCGCCGCTTGCAAATCGGTGCGCCTCTTGGCCTTTCGTTTCTCGTGCTCTGTTTTCTCGGATTTCTGCCGGTTTTGTGCTGATTGAGCTTCCCGTTAGCTGGATGGGACTCGATCACGTCGAATCTTGTGTGCTGAGTGTTTGAATTCGAGCGGAATTGTGGTTGTCGGGCGGTGTTTATGATGGACCAGTTGTAATTTCAGTGGTAGAGTGGAAATTTTCTTTGAATGTTTTCTCTGTTTCGTTGATGAGTATTTGGTGGTTTTCGAGGTGATTGCTTCTAAAGCTGGTTGAGCTTACTTCGCATTTCCTTGGGTTGGGATTTGAAAATCGTGATAGAACAAAAGTGATGGATTTCAGGGAACCGCTTTAGCTGATTTCTTATGGTTGATATGCAAAAACTCATAGGGATGTTACTATTTCAGTTCGGTTCGATTTTTCAAAAAATCGAAGCGAGCTGAATCACTAAGGTGGAAAGCTTGAGCTGAACTGAATTCATCCTGAACTGAATATGAACGGAACCAAATATCCGGTTCGGTTTGGTTCAGTTTCAGTTTTTCCCTTGTGATTTTTAGTTTAAATTTTCCTTTTTTTTTCACAACTGATCGCGCCATAACTCGTGGCCCATCACCACCGCCCCCAAAATTCAGAGCCTCCACAGGCTCGGCTCAGCGCAGAGAGAACCACCCCACCAACTCTCCCCCCACGCGCCTCCCTGCGGTGGCCGGCGAGGGCCTGGGCGAGGGCTCGCCACGCCCTCGCCTTCGTCTGCGAGGGCCACCGCGACCCCTCTTCCGGAGGAGAGGAAGAAGAGGACGGCGACGCGAGGGAGGTTGGGCTCGGACTTGGAGGCGAACTCGTCCTGGAGGGCGGAGATGACGGAGGACAGGTCCTGACCGGAGATCTGGCCGTCGTCTAATTGGTCGTCGAGGAAGGAGAGGATGTTGTGGGGGTACGACGACGGTTTGAGGTGCTTCATTTGGTCTTCCGCTTGTCCGTCGATGTGGGTTTCTTCCATTTCTTCTCTTTGGTGCTTCAGCGGCATCTCTGCCATTGATTTGTTTCTAGGTTTTCCTCAGAGAGAGAGAGAGAGAGAGAGGAGATGAGTGTACGAGGGAGGCTGAGGTTGAGGATGAGGAGAGAGAACGGGGGTTTGAGTCTTTTTTAGAATTCGTAACTGAACCATTTGGAAGATTTGGTCTGATTCGGTTCATAACCAAATGGTGCGATGGAAAAGGTCGAGAGAGAATAAAGCAATAAAGTGGAATAGAGAGAAGAGAGGTGAGGGAGACAGAGCAGGAGTGACAGTGCGAAGATAGAGGAAGAGAGAGAACAAAGCAAAAAAAAAAAAAAAAAAAGGAGAGAGAGAGAGGGGACAGCACAGAACAGTAGCGAACAGTGAGAGAGTGAGGAGAGAGAAGGGATGAAAAAGACAAATTAAAATCCGTAATCCGAACCGAATCGTTAGAAAATCCATATTCTTTTGCTATTAACTTAACCCAAAATCAAACTGAACCGAAAATACACAAAATTTCAATTGTTGAGTTTCAATTCAGTTCGATTTTCTGGTGCAGTTCTGACACCCCTAAAAACTCACTTCCATAGTCCATGGTCGGTTGAAACTAAATAGATTTTTCTTACGCCATTGCAAATCTAGATGGTGTTAGCTTAGGAAGTTTTGATGAGTTAAGGATAAATTTAGGCATATAGAATGGGTTAATTACACTCTGTTCCTTTCTTCCCCGTGGTTCATTAATCTCGTTGAACATTTCTGCTTTCATTACTTTGTGGTAAATGATCTTGATATACTAAATCCTGAATTTGTAACTTTTGAGAGAACTGGAAGATGGATATGGTAAGTGTGGACTTGGTTCTAGCACCATTCCGCAATGTGGACCTTACATTAATCTTCTCTCAACTTTTGCTAAAAAATTCGGTTTTGATGTCTGATTTTTTTTGTAGCTGACTGGCAATGGAAAGTCGTCGTGGCCAGGTTCTTATCTAGGTCAGAGTTGGGCCAGTCTATGCAGGCCATTTAGGTAGACATAACTTTTTATGTAATTTGTTGTATCTCAATTGCTAGTTATCACTCATAATGCATAACAGTGCATGTGTTTTCCTTGATACAGTTCAAAACCTGCTGGGAATGATGTGGTAGGTATCGACTTGGGTACTACCAACTCCTGTGTTGCTGTCATGGAGGGAAAGGTGAGAGGGACTGATGCTCTACTGTGCTATTCGTTTGAGGTTTCACTTCTCTATGCCAGTTCTGAGTTCTGGAGCAGTTTTGCTAATCTTAATGCGGATTTATGCAGAATCCCAAAGTTATTGAAAATGCTGAGGGATCTCGAACCACTCCGTCTGTGGTTGCGTTTACCCAGAAAGGAGAATTGCTTGTTGGTACTCCAGCAAAACGGCAGGCAGTGACAAACCCAACAAACACAATTTTTGGCACCAAGCGCTTGATTGGGAGACGTTTTGATGATCCCCTAACCCAGAAAGAGATGCAGATGGTTCCGTATAAGATAGTAAGAGGTCCTAATGGAGATGCATGGGCTGAAGCAAATGGGCAGCAATATTCCCCAAGTCAAATTGGTGCTTTCATCCTTCAGAAGATGAGAGACACTGCGGAGTCTTATTTGGGAAAGTCAGTTTCAAAAGCTGTTATTACTGTTCCAGCTTACTTCAATGATGCTCAGAGACAGGCAACAAAAGATGCTGGAAGGATCGCAGGGCTTGATGTAGAAAGAATCATCAACGAGCCCACTGCAGCTGCTCTTTCATATGGTATGAACAACAAGGAGGGTCTAATTGCTGTTTTTGATCTTGGGGGTGGAACATTTGATATATCGATTCTGGAGATATCTAATGGTGTTTTTGAGGTATGAACAGGTCTGATGCACTTCGTATTATTCTATGTTTTGGGTCCCAGTGAGGGAAAATTCATCTGAAGGTCTTTCTCATGTAGGTGAAAGCAACAAATGGTGACACATTCTTGGGAGGAGAGGATTTTGACAATGCTCTGTTGGACTACCTGGTGAATGAGTTCAAGAGAACCGAGGGTATTGATCTCTCTAAGGATAGACTTGCTCTGCAGAGGCTTCGTGAAGCTGCTGAAAAAGCTAAGATCGAGCTCTCATCAACAACCCAGACTGAAATTAACTTGCCTTTTATCACAGCTGATGCTTCAGGGGCTAAACACTTGAATATTACACTAACTAGATCGAAATTTGAGAGTCTGGTAAATCACTTGATTGAGAGGACTAAGGATCCATGTAAAAACTGTTTGAAGGATGCAGCCGTTTCCACTAAGGATATTGACGAAGTTCTGCTTGTTGGAGGTATGACTCGAGTTCCCAAAATACAAGAAGTAGTTGCAGAAATATTTAAAAAGGACCCAAGCAAAGGGGTGAACCCCGATGAAGCTGTTGCTCTGGGAGCTGCAATTCAGGGCGGTATTTTACGAGGGGACGTCAAAGAATTGCTCCTTCTTGATGTGACTCCTTTGTCACTTGGTATCGAAACACTTGGTGGTATTTTCACACGTTTGATCAACAGGAATACAACTATTCCCACCAAGAAAGGTCAGGTGAGTATTCTGTGGTGGAATTGCCTTCTTTATGCAAATCTCATACAATATTCTCTTTTCCCTTTCCTAGAGCAGGGCTTTTTCCTTTAACCCCCATAGAATCCGGCAATCGCATTATGAGTCTCTTCTTTATGCTCACACTCATGTTATTGTGATAACACATGCGAATTGGCACATGGGTATGGGGAACTTCACATCAATATGGAAGATGCCATGATGATGTTTGTCATATGCATATAAGATGAACAGTGACATTTCATGGTATATTGACTTTATTCATGTGGCTTAACGTTTGAAGGTCAGATAAAAGCTTTCCATTACAACAATTGATTATCATAGACATTCAGACAGTTTTCTACAGTTCTGCATGTTTAACTGCAAAATAAGTTACGCAATTTGGATGCTTCGTTTTGGAGTTACTGTTTCATGTCTTCAACAGACATATACTCACAGTAGAGACATGTATTTGATTTCAGAATTTTGTTTTTGTTCATATAGGTGTTCTCGACAGCAGCTGACAATCAGACCCAGGTGGGTATCAAGGTTCTTCAGGGAGAACGTGAGATGGCATCTGACAACAAGCTTCTTGGGGAATTCGAGCTCGTGGGAATCCCACCAGCTCCTCGAGGCATGGCCCAGATTGAAGTCACATTTGACATTGATGCTAATGGAATCGTCACCGTCTCCGCAAAGGATAAAGCTACTGGTAAGGAGCAACAAATCACTATCCGTTCCTCTGGAGGGCTCTCAGATGATGAAATCGAGAAGATGGTCAAAGAGGCAAAAATGCATGCCCAGAAGGATAAAGAAAGAAAGGCTTTAATTGATATTAGAAATACAGCAGACACGACTATCTACAGTGTAGAGAAGAGCTTGGGTGAGTATAGGGATAAGATACCCAGCGAAGTTGCACGGGAGATAGAGGATGCAATTGCAGACTTGAGGAAAGCAGTGGGTGGAGACAATGTCGACGAGATTAAAGCGACGATCGATGCCGCCAATAGGGCGGTGTCAAAGATTGGACAGCACATGTCTGGTGGTTCGGGTGGTGGCGGTTCTGGCTCTGGCGGCCCTCAGAGTGGTGACCAGGCACCCGAAGCCGAGTATGAAGAGGTGAAAAAGTAATACATGAGGTGCACCATCTCCGGTATTGTCTCTGAGGTGATTAGCATCTCCCAGAGTAGCTGTAGCGGCTTTTGGTTTTATTATAACTTCTTCTACTTTGCACGGTTCTTTGTAAATATTGGAGCATCGATCTTTAGGTGTTTTAGTTGGCAGTGAGGTTGGCTACATGTCAGTGCTGAGATCATCGAGCTGCCCACGTTTTGATCTGCTTTGGTGGGGGTGTCTTCTCAATGTTGTTGTTCCACTTCTCGATATGTAGGTGGGAATGATGATGATTTCGTGTTCCTAGAGCGTTTTAGCGGCCAGTGACATGTATCGGCAACCCTAAAACCCGAGAAGATCATGGGACCACTCCCTTTCCGACGTGAGAGTCTGACTTTGACGATTTTGCATAATGCGTTCATATAGTCGAACGGGACATGAACGTGTTGATAGAGCGGACTTGTTATTCTGATCTGGTCCATAGACAGCTTGGAGTTATTTATTGACTTGGTATGGAGGGATGAGTATGATGTTTAGTTGATGTAACTTCGAAGAGTTCATAGCATCTCTTGGTGGATAAGTGACGGAGAACAAATGAATTGGCCTTTTGAAGACCAATCCAGCTGGCGAAAGAATTGATTAGGAAAATGCAGGTCAAGAATCGATTTGAGCAGATAAAGAGTTGATTCCAACTCTTGCACAATCATTAAAGATTAGCTATCGCGAGGTATGGTTTCCTTCTCCATCAATTAGTATAGACCGGCCATAGGAGTTTCTTCTCCGTTCTATGCCATAATGATCGCTGGCGTTTCACGTCTGGATGTGTACATGAGAAGCCGATCGACAAGGCAGAGCTACGGGGCTAGACTACATATTAGCAGTACACAAAGTATATGACAGTAGTAGATTGAAATGATGCTGCTCTTTATGCTCTCCGATCGGCCACCGCCACAATGGGGTCACCCCCAACAGCACTCCTCGAAGATACAGCAGCAACACAGAAATGCACAGCTGTCCAATGATGAAAGTATTCCTTAAACTTGGATTGGAAAGAGAGATCAAAATGAAGTAAAATTAAGAATGTTCAGAAAACACACCATGCCTCAATAAAGCCGCTAGGTGGGGGCGGAGGCGGGGGCGGAGGCATGTGCTGCGGAGGGACATACTGAGGTGGCACGTACGGCGGCGGCGCCATCGCCAGATGCCCTTGGTAAGGGGCTATAATAAAACACATGACAGGGATTAGCAAATCTTGACTTACAGAAAGAGCTTATCAAACACTTAACGTCCGAAAACGAAATCTGGACACAGCATTTGATCTCTGATCAAACATGTTCCGGACACAGCATTTGATCTCCGATCAAACATGTTCCGGATTTGATGGAATGTAGCTCAAAATTGTCCAAAGATCTCATAGCAAGAAAAGGGTCCTTGCCATATGAAACATAGACCTGTGGGGAACAAAGTTGGCAAGGACATATGGACTTGCCAAAGAAAAAATGAAACAAAGATCATGTTAAAGAACACACCTTGAGAAGGATAGGGATATGCATACTTGGGATCGTTCATGCTGATTTCTCAGAAATTGAAGATAAAAATCTCTGAATCAAATAGAGCAACAAGTAGAGATGGATCTAAGTGGATCTGGGTGGGGTTCTCTTTATACCCGTGAGAGGAAAGAAAGAAGGAAAGAAGAGACTATACCAAGTAAGACACCAAAATGCTTGGACTCGGTCGCATCTAGGGTTTTGTTCATCTCTCTTTAACTTGCCCCATCAAACAAGCAAAAGATAGGCATCTGAAAAGCATGGACAGAAGTAAAGAGTATTGCTAAGTGATGACCAAAAGTTGAATCAACCCTCTTCTCTCTCTCTCTCTCTCTCTCTCTCTGCATTTATGTACATATACATATCCACACACACCACACACACACGTATATAATGGAGAATTTGAATTACGTGGGATTCTTGTATATTGAGTATGCTAGCTAGTACAGCAATTAATACTGACCATTAGATGCCTGAATATCTTCCTCGTCATTGGTACATTTGCAATTAGCAATTTCTTGAGGAGATCATACCTTCATAAAGGAACATTTGGTATGAACTCTTTTAATTGTGGAAAACATGGATTTGTTGGGCAATTCTGTTAGGCTGCGTTTGGTTGTCAAAATACAGATTGAGATATGACATGACACACTGGGATTGGAAATCCTTTGAACTGCAAAAAGTCGTGTTCTTTCCAATTAAGGAGGTGCATTCATAAAAGGTATTGATAAGGATCAAATGTTATTCACTCAAAAAAATAAATTAAACCAATATCTTTAAATAAGAAGTAAGTTAATTTAACTCCTCCCATTAGTGGAGCATATCGATGAGAATTATCTTTTGTAGAGTATCTAGAGCATTTTCTTTTTTAGAGAGAATGAATTTTTTTTAAGACACTTCTTTTTGGTAAAATTTGAACCAACTAGAATTACATAAACAAGCTAATGAAAAGTTGATTAACTAACTATTTATTATAAAAAAAGTTGCTTACCAGTCCATGGTATGCGTGCTAGTATATGAATTTTCTATTTATGATCATTTCTTGATTAGATGATCTAATGCATAATCACATAACATGGATTTTCATACCAAAATTGTAATCTTCCAAACAGAAAAAGAAAGGAGAAATTCGGGAAAAAAGGGAATTTCGAAATTTTGGGGAATAATAAAAAAGAAAGGGATTCACATAACATGTGCATTTTTCGGAAATCTGGTCCCATGTATTATTATTATTATTATTTTTGGTCGGAAGGTCCCATGTATTAAAGAAGCTAACTTTACATATAAAAGAAATAGTCTTCAATTGTATTGTTCTTGCATGATTTATTAGGAAGTAGTCAAAGTTAAGACCTTTTTTTTCAAATATAATATTTTGGTGCAAAAACTAAGTTCATATAAACTTAGAAGCCGAAATGCAACTTCATTGCTTGATTAATGAACTTGTATGGGATCTTTTTTACCAAGTGTATTGGATGCTCGAGTTTATAAGCTTATTTAAATTAATGATGAGTGCAAAACAATTTATCTAAATCCATAGTCAGTCGCATCTACTTAATTGGTGGTGCATTATGCTTACTCTAATTTAATTAAAGAAAGGATAAAACCGAGTCAAGCTACTTATGAGTAACTCATGTTGGACCCGATGATTATTTGAGATTGACTCGTCCGATGTCGCTCGTGCCCAAACTCATGCTACTCGAGTCTCTCATTTGTGGTGACAACAACTTGTCGGACTAATCGGGTTAGTGCTACATAATTGATTCGCTTCGCAACGTATTACAACGAAATACAAATTAAGTACATGTATAAAAAATTTCGTCATTGCTTTAATTTTTGTTTCTTTATTTGCACACATGTGATTAAAGATTTACTAAAGCATTACTTTTTTTTTTTATCTATAATATGTTTCGGATAATTAGTTAGTATTGTTATTTCATTTTACAGGTGCCCCTTCTCATTGGCCCTAGCTTGCACTTGGCTTTGCGAGATGTCATCAAATGGGCAATATTTGGCAAAGTTTTGTGAATCTTCCACTTCACCACAATAATCATGGTTCTATTCATGTCAAATACATTAAATAATATTGGATTATCTGAATGTTCATTAAACATGCAGCGATCCTCTATATGCCCATCTTGCATTTTGAAAGACGGCGGCGACTCCCTCTTAGATTTGTGGTTACAAAGTACCCAGAGATCATTGTAGCCTTGAGGCTAGTTTCGCTTGTTTTCCAATGGAGCGGGCTGTAAATCTCGACAATTATTTTATGTCGGGCCGAGACCGACTCTCAAGCCCCCCAATTCCTACCAAATTATTTCTTCTTTCCCTGGTAAGAGGGAAATACCATAAAGTCTAACAAAGATGAGCTTCTAGCTTTCCGTTAAGTTTTTTAAAGACATGCCCAGGTCCAAAGATTTAGTATTGAGAAACTTGCATTTTGAAAGACTGTGTTAGGACGAAACGCAGAAAAACAAAGACAGAACATCAGGATTTTACGTGGTTCGATCGAGGCGATCTACGTCCACGGGCGAGGCGAAACGAAATTCCACTATGATCAAAGAGAATACAAAATTGCTAAAGCGCACGGCTCGCGACAATTACATAAAACGAAAAACTCTCACAAAACATGAAAACCCTAGCCAAAGTAAATAAGGCCCCCAAAAAAAATTTCTCGCCCCCGAACCCCCATAAAGATCTGTTTCCGCTAAAGAGGTTTAGTTCGCTCGCTCCGGGTTGGGCCTATCGGCCCAACCCTCCGACGTCGCGAACTAAACCTCTACTTTTTCTCTTCTTTTGGGTTGCACGAAATATATGTCGGACTGGATACATAAAATTCAAAGACATATTTAACAAATCTCCACCTTGGCTTGAATTTTCAACAATCAAGAAGCCGAACACATTCTCCCAGCATCCCTAAGCCTACGTGAGCTAACTCGGTATAGGAAACAAGGGATGCAATGAAAGAACATATCCACTTCAAAAAACAATTGTAGAACTTTCATTCACCTCGCCACTAGGCCCCAAAAGGGGGCACAACTCAACCAAGCATGCCAATCAAGTTCAAGCAATGCTTAAACTTGTTGGCGGGGACTGTCTTGGTCAACATATCAGCAGGATTATCGGCAGTACCAATTTTCTTTACCATCATATTTCTCTCAGCAACTGCCTCTCGAATAAAGTGGTACCTGATCTCGGTGTGCTTAGTCCTTTCATGATATACTTGATTTTTAATCAAGTGTATAACACTCCGATTGTCACAAAAAACAACTGAATTGTCTTCCTGTTGGAGCCTAAGTTCCTGAACAAGGTTCCTTAACCAAATAGCTTCTTTCACTGCTTCTGCTGCTGCCATATACTCTGCCTCTGTAGTAGACAAAGCAACTGTCGACTGTAAAGTTGACCTCCAACTAATAACCGAGCCAGATAGTGTGAAAAGATAGCCAGTCAAAGATCTTCTTTTATCAAGATCACCTGCATAATCAAAATCCACAAAACCCATAACAGAGGTACCATTAGAAACATTTCTATCAAATACTAGGCCCAACTCTGCGGAGCCTTTGAGATACCTAAGTATCCATTTCACTGCCTACCAATGGACCTTTCCAGGATGCGCCATATATCTACTAACCACACTAACTGCCTGTGCAATATCGGGACGTGTGCAGACCATAGCATATATCATGCTACCAACTACATTGGAGTATGGGACACGAGACATTGTAGCCTCCTCAACTTCTGATTGAGGCGAATGTAGGGCTGAGAGTCTAAAATGAGAAGCTAAAGGTGTACTGACAGGCTTAGTGTTTTGCATGCCAAACTTCTCAAGTACCTTCTCAATATAACTCCTTTGCGAGAGATATAACTTCCCTGCTTTTCTATCCCTCTGAATCTCCATTCCTAAGATCTTCTTGGCAGGACCCAAATCTTTCATCTCGAACTCCGTATTGAGACGACTCTTCAAGATCAACACATATAACATGTTCTTTGCAGCAATAAGCATATCATCCACGTATAAGAGAAGATAGACAAAGGATTCATCTGAACCCTTCCTGAAGTAGACACAACTATCATAGCTGCTCCTATGATAACCTCTCCCTATCATAAAGCTATCGAATCTCTTATACCACTGGCTTGGAGACTGCTTCAAACCATACAAGAATTTCTTCAATCTGCAGACATGATCTTCCTTGCCTTCTACATAATAGCCCTCGGGTTGGGCCATATAAATGGTCTCCTCAAGCTCGCCATGCAAAAAAGCTGTCTTCACATCAAGTTGCTCGAGCTCTGAGTCAAATTGAGCAACAATAGCCAACAACACACAAATGGAAGTGTGTTTTACCACGGGAGAGAACACTTCATCATAATCAATTCCCTCCTTCTGATTGTAGCCTTTAGCTACAAGCCGTGCCTTATATCTAGCATTTTCGACACTAGGAATTTCTTCCTTTTTCTTGAAGACCCATTTACATCCAATGGCTCTTTTTCCCTTAGGCAACGACACCAAGTCCCAAGTCTGGTTCTTGTGAAGTGATTCAAGTTCTTCAACCATAGCAACAGCCCATTTCTCTGATTCTGTGCAAGTGACAGCTTCAATATAGGTAGAAGGTTCTTGAATACCCATATCTTCTGCTATCGTAAGAGCATAAGCCACAAGATCAGAAAACCCATATTTTTGAGGAGCTCGAGTCTGTCTCCTTTCTCTGCCAGTAGCAATAGAGTATGGCTGCTCCACCTCATCTAAAACTTCCTCATCTGAACTTGAATCAACAGTAGCAGTTTGTTCGCTCAAAACATTCTGAGAGGTCTTTTCTGGAAGCTCCACCTGAACCTCCACCTCATTCATATCACTATAATGTTTTCCTGCAGACTCATCAGCAATATTCTTTTAATCAAGCATAAACAATTCATTAAAAGTAACATCCCTACTAATAATGAACTTAGGTGAGTTAGGTTCCTGGCACCACAAACGATAACCTTTCACTCCATCAGCATACCCAACAAAGATACATTTCTTTGCTCTAGGTTCTAACTTACCATCCTTAACATGATAATAAGCAGGGCAACCAAAAATCTTTAGATTAGAATAATCACAAGGCTTACCTGACCACATCTCAAAAGGAGTCTTGCATTCTATCGCTGTTGAAGGAGAGCGATTAACCACATAACAAGCTGTGTTAACAGCTTCAGCCCAAAAACCCTTTTCCATGCCAGCATTAGAGAGCAAGCATCTTGCTCTCTCCAATAGGGTTCTGTTCATACGTTCTGCCACTCCATTTTGCTGAGGAGTGTGCCTAACCGTACGGTGTTGAACGATACCTGCATCTGCACAAAATTCATTAAAATCGCCACCACAGAACTCAAGATCATTATCGGTCCTCAAACGTTTGATCTTCTTCCCTGTTTGATTCTCAACAAGGGCTTTCCACTTCGTGAAGGTTTCAAACACCTCACTTTTTCTTTTCATAAAATAAACCCAAACCTTCTTGGAATAATCATCAATGAACGTCACAAAGTAAAGAGCACCACCCTTAGATGGAACCTGTGCTGGTCCCCATAAATCAGAATGGATGTAGTCAAGTGTGCCCTTTGTCGAATGCGTGCCCGTACTGAATCTGACTCTGCATTGCTTGCCAAGAACACAGTGCTCACATAAATCTAGTGAGGTCGTCTTCTCACCACAAAGTAAACCATGTTTACACAAAACTGTCATGCCACGCTCACTCATGTGGCCCAAACGCATATGCCACAGTTTTGTTCTATCATTATCAGAAACAGAATTTGATGTGCCAGTTGATGGACCCATAACTGTGCTACCCTGCAGATAATACAAGTGATTCACCTTGCTTCCTTTCATCACAACCAGATTGCCTTTAGAGGCTTTGAGAACTCCACCTCCACCAGAGTACACACACCCAATGGAATCCAAGCTGCTCAACGAGATAAGGTTCTTCTTTAAGTCTGGTATATGCCTGACTTCTGTCAAGGTTCTCATTGCATTATCGTGGCATTTAATCCGAACAGTACCAATACCCGCAACTTAGCAAACAGCATCGTTTCCCATCAAGACTGGTCCACCACTAATTGGTTCGTATGTGGTGAACCATTCCCTATTTGGGCACATGTGATATGATGCTCCCGAATCCATTATCCAAATATCGTTGGGGAAATAAACAGCAGAGCATGCCGTAAGAACACTGTCTGATGCATTAGACTCTTTTTCATTAGCAACATTCGCCGCATCTTGTTTTTGTTGACCATGCTGCTTATCCTTCCTCTTGAGCAAAAAACAATCTGATTTGTAATGTCCTCTCTTGTGACAATAGTAGCACTCAACGTTCATCTTATCTCCAGGTTGCCTAGATTTTGAACGATTAACAGATTTTCCACGGAAACCTTTATCCCTGCTGTTAGTCCTACCTCTCACAAGCAAACCATCTGCTTTGTCTACATTAGTATTCCCATTCAATTTTGTTCTCAGTTCAGCAGAATTCAAAGATGTTTTAACATCCTCTAAAGTTATGGATTCACGTCCATAAAGCATCGAGTTCACAAAATTTTCATATGAGGCAGGCAATGAACATAACACGATCAAAGCTTGATCTTCATCCTCGAGTTTAATATCTAAATTTTTCATATCATGAACAATTTTATTAAACTCATCCAAGTGTTCCTGAACAGGCGTACCTTCACGCATCTTTAGGGTATAAAGACGTTGCTTCAAATAAAGTCTCGATGTTAAAGACTTCTTCATGTAGAGACTTTCCAGCTTCTTCCAGAGACCAGCCGATATATCCTCATCTGCGACTTCTCGCAACACCTTGTCATCTAGAGACAACTGGATTGCGCTATGCGCCTTCTCATCCATCTCTTCAATCTTAGCCGTGGTCATGTCGTCTGGATAATTGTCATCCAGCGCCTTAACCGAACCCTCTCGCCTCAATAAAGCCTTCATCGTTATTCTCCATAAATCGAAATTGTTCTATCCGTCAAAAGATGCAATCTGAAACTTCAAAGATTCCATCTCAAAGAATCCTCTCGTCACGAACGCTGCTCTGATACTAGTTTGTTATGACGAAACGCAGAAAAACAAAGACAGAACACTAGGATTTTATGCGGTTCGATCGAGGCGATCTACGTCCACGGGCGAGGTGAAACGAAATTCCACTATGATTAAAGAGAATACAAAATTGCTAAAGCACACGGCTCGCGACAATTACATAAAACAAAAAACTCTCTCACAAAACATGAAAACCCTAGCCAAAGTAAATAAGGCCCCAAAAAAAAAATTCTCGCCCCCGAACCCCCATAGAGATCTGTTTCCGCTAAAGAGGTTTAGTTCGCTCGCTCCGGGTTGGGCCTATCAGCCCAACCCTCCGACGTCGCGAACTAAACCTCTACTTTTTCTCTTATTTTGGGTTGCACGAAATATATGTCGGACTGGATACATAAAATTCAAAGACATATTTAACAGACTGGCAATTGGCTAGATGCTGCATTTATACCCATTTCTGTCTCTCATAATTCCTATAATTTTTGTTTGTTTCAAGTATCATACCCCAAATTTCATGTCGAATGGGCGAAGCTTGTGATGTTATACATTAGTAAGGTCCACCCCAAATGAACGCAACTTTGTGTAGTTACTCAAAATACTAATTTTGGGGGCTTGACTCACGTCGAATGGTTAGGTCGTTAAAGATCAGAGCAAATTCTCTCTAATATATGTGTGGTTCATTAAAGGACTAGATCCATTCGTGATCCGATGTGGAGGAAGAGTAATCGAGGTGAGAGGGTTTGGACAATATACAACTCTTGGCAAGCTTCTTGGATGAGAGAGGGCAGTACTTGATGGACCTATTATAAGGAGTATTGCTTAGCGATATGGTGGATTTTTAGTTCTATATAACATCACAAAATCCAAACCCTCCCCCCCCCCCCCCCACCACCACACTCGATGTGGGACTTGGTGTCACGAACTCCACCATCTAAATCATTGACATCCTCGTTAGTGTTAGCCTATACCACTGACCGATAGTCCCTTCATTGCGAGTGTAAGGTTTGGTGTATTCCTGCCTTATCCATCATTTTGTAAGCCTACAAATACTATCTTATCCAAACCCTCTAACTCGATAATTACTCCCTGCCCTCATCGGATAGGGTATGAGTCTAGTGTCATGAACGACACACTTACTGGAGGGTACTTGCTTTGGTACCGTTTATACCGACTCGACTTATTCCATTTAGGCCAATCCCCAAAAGGAATATTATGACGATTACCTCGTAAGGCAGTGACCCTTTAACGGTAAATATATAAGTATAAAGAGTATCACAAGATTTTACTCATTTGATATGGGACTTGGGGTGCCAGACAAAGTGAACATTCATTGGGCCACATGAATCATATCCTACTCAACAAAATCTCTTAGATCTTGTTTGGTTCAACTTAAAGTCAGATTTACTTAAAAAGTTACTATTAAAATCTTCATGTTTGAATAGGCACCTCATCTTGAAATTGCATATGAAAAATTTAGTAATAAGGTTGTCGTTTCTCGGGCAATCCAATTGCTATATAAACCAAACGAGCTAGAGTCAAGCTCCAAGGAATTCATTCTTTGAGTTGATAGCCTTTCTTTGGCCAACCATTAAAGCAGTTAAATATTATACCATACATTCATTTAATAGTTTAAAATTTTGAATTTGATCTTCCAATAAATTTTCACTCTATGTAATATGCGAAAACTGGTGAAGTACACAACTTGACCTATGCACACAGAAACAACAACAAAAATGAGAGAAAGTGAGATCAGCCGATGCAGAAACAAGCTAGTGCAGACTCCAGACTGTGCCCTAAGCAAGCTTACGCAAGAAGCCAATAACTGAATGGTTTCGTATGTTTGAAGCTTCAAGATAGTGAGGGATTGAAGCCTTGGTGTATGTTACAATATTCACAATGAGAAGAACGAAAGCATTGCGATATACACTTTCCAAGTTATGATAAGATTGAGATCAAGATCTAATATGTCATAGTTGTATTACCATAAAAATCATAGGTTATGTTTAGCAACTATGATGTGCTCTTCTTTACTTAAGGAGAATGAATCTCCCCGAAGAAGCTAAGAAATATGGGGATTTCTATCGTTGATGTAGGCTTCCAAGGAACTTTTTCTTGGTTGACCGAACCACGTAAAAATTTTGTTCATCTTCACTTTTCTTTGTCTCTTACATTGTCGTATTAAATCGCCATATTTATAATCAGTTAATGTGATGGCCTGAATTTCGTGAGTCATTATGTAGCGAGTAAAGTAAATTATATACTGACATTTATGTTGAAAACGCAAGACTACTGATGTTAAATGAGATATTGTTATGATGTCGGATGTTCAGATTGAGTTGTGGACTTTGATGTGAGTTTGATCCGGTTGAGTTAGTCCCGGACCTTTGAGCGCAAATGGAACGCCACAAATAGACCTTGACCAACCCACACTTGAGCCCCATATATAAGGGACTTCTCTCTCTCTCTCTCTCTCTCTCTCTCTCTCTCTCTCTCTCTCTCTCTCTCTCTCTCTCTCTCTCTCTCTCTCCCGCGATACACCCCCCCACCTCGTGAGCATCGCTCGAAAGCTCCCCAGGCCCCGACGCCTTGCTCGGTCGCTTGAGCCCATCACCGGCGGCGACGGCAACGCCACCCCCCTGGCCTTCCTCCTCCCTCGAGCTCGCTCATCTCTCTCTCTCTCTCTTGAACTCTCGGCCGCGTGACCCAAAGGAAGAAGGAGGGAGATCGAGCTTCGTTTGGCCACGGAATTTCTTCGTTTTCGTTGCATTTCGACTCTGAGGCAAGTGAATCCTCTAACTCTCTAGCTAGCTTGCTGATTCATCGCTGAATTGAGAGTGGTGCGACTTTTTGTTTCGTGGGTATCTGAAATTGAAGTTCTTCTTGTATGAGCTAGAATTTGAGTTAGATTATACGATCTATTGTTTGATTTGATGTCTGTGGACTATGGGTAAGTCGTCTGTGATGGTTGATTGTGTTGACTTCTGTGAATTGAGCTTGAATTGGAGTTGCCTTGGTGTGGGTGTTCAGCCTTGAGTGGGCGAGCGTGACTTGTGATGTGTGTGGTCTTGTTCTGTTGAAATTGAAGGATGTCTTAAGTTCTGAGGTGTCCTGTTGAGGTGTCGATTTGCATTTCATCTAAGAATCCGAGCACGAGTGGTTGTGAATGAGCTTTATTGGCGTGATTGTCTCGCTTGATGGGTCTTGAGTTGCCTGATCGGCATTGAAAATGGATAATGAGATGAATATTCATCGGCCAGCGTCCCGACGTGATTGTTTATATGTCTGCCTGTGTCCGGACGATACCCCGTGAGAGCCTAAGTGCAAATTGGGAAGTCCACGACTTGTGTCCCGTTGGGATGGAGCCCCGAAGTAGCGAAATCGAGGCCTATGTCCCTCGGATAAGTTGAGGCCTGTGTCCCTCGGATAAGTTGAGGCCTGTGTCCCTCATGATTTCCATGGTCGGTGTCCCATGGGCGATAAACTAGAGTAAAACCCAGATTCGAGGCCTTTGTCCCTCGTTGATGTTAAAGAGGCCTGTGTCCCTCTTGTAAAAGTAAAGTGAAGTGAAGTGAAAACTAAATGGTTGGCATGTGGTCATTTGCTTGTTCATGCTTTTGTAAGATCGGATTATGTTATGTGTGCATTCGTTAGGAGTCTCATGTCTGCTTGTCTTTGATGTAAAGTCCTTCTTAATTAGGTGATGGATTGATAGTTAGTTGTTGAGTTAGTTGTTTTACTGGCTGAGCTATTAGCTCACTCTTATTGTTAAACCATTTTTCCAGACTAGCTAAGTACGCCGATTCCTCCCGCTGTACCCACCCTTCGTTATGGTGCGCCAGTTGACTTTAGTCATTCGTGGGAAGACTACCACGACCTTGAGCTTCCGTTGGAGGACTTTCGTATGTTGGTTTCTGTTGTGTGGATGTAGGTCTACCGAAGATGCTGATTTCGCTGCGTTTTGTGTCACTGTTCATGAGAGATGAAACGGGCCAACTGATAGGACCGTTGCCTTTTTTGCCTTCGGATGATGATAGCGAAGACGATACTAGTGCGGTGTAGCACCCGTGTTCAAGGGATTGCTGGTGACTGTTGTACAGGTAGGTTTTGAGGAGAAAGAACAACTATTACTTTTTGGGAAGTACCGTAGTAGCTTGGTGTTCAGGCAAGGGTGGTGGCGATGGAGGATAGTAAGATTGTTGTGTGATGAAGTAGTTATGTTGTTATCCCAGCTGTTTGTCGTAAACAAAATGTAAGAACGCTTGTGATAATATATGTATATATAAGTGTGTGAAAACAGGCGTTCTATGACATGCGTGCCAGGTTTCTTTCGTAGATATATTGTCGGATGAAGTATCCATTGCGCTTCCTGCATGTGTCTTTGATTTATGACATTAATAATATATAAAAGTAGAGCTCGCAGAAAAGTGGCGTGCCTGGGTCGTCACAATTAAGTTCTCTCGTTTTTGTTCGTTTTGCACAATGACTAGTACCTTTGTTACCATCGATTTGGAGGCAAATCAAAATTGGGGAATGTTAATGGTTTGATCAAACCCCTTCCTATCACTGATTCTAAATATGCCGACTGGCAAGCTACTGCCTATCTTGCCATGTCATGAATTTTTAACTACATGAATCGTTAGATCTATGATATTTTTGCATATTGGCAGATTGCGAAGGCCCTATGGGACTCTCTTAATGATATGTATGGACATCAAGGTAATGCTTTCCAAATTTTTTAGTTGTCACACGAGATTGCTCATACTAAGCAAGCCTATGGCCAATCTTTTACTGAACATCTTGGAAATCTCAAACGCAAATGGGATGAACTCCGACAATATTATCCCCCAGTTCAATTTGTCGATGTGTATACTCAACGAGAAAAATAAGATCGCATATTATAGTTATTTGCTAGTATTGGACCTACAGATGAAGATGTTAAGAGGCATATTCTTATGAGTGCTACTCTTCCGTCATTTACTAATGTATATGCCACTATTCAGAGACAAGAAACTTGTGGAAAGGTAATGAATACTCAACCTAAACCAAGGGGAGAGCTGGTAGAGAGTTCAGCTAATGCAGCTAATGTTGGCAACCAAACTGGTAAAGGAACTCGCTTTAATGGCGTCAAAGGGAAAGGCCGCTGCCGTAATATCAAGTTTCATTGTTCCCATTGTAGCGAAGATGGGCATATAGAGGATCGCTATTGGGATCTGCACCTCATATGCGGCCTAGTAAGAACAAGGCTACATATAAGACTACGGATCCTAGAGTTGCCAGTCAGGTCACTACTATAGATCTCCAAACATCTTTGGCACATATAGCCTTGCAACTCCAACAACTAATACCCTCCAACGGTGAGTCTCAGTTGAGTTCTGACTCGGGAAATAGGGCCCAAAATTCTGGGAATGTCTTTGCCCTATCTGCATCCTCTATGAACTGTTTTATAATTGATCAAGAGCAACTGACTACATGTGCGGGAGTTCTCATTGGATAACTCATTTGCGTGAGGTTCCTATTCTCCTTACGGTTGCCAATGGTGAAAAAGTCCCTATTCAAGGGGTTGGGAAACTAGATTTATTTTCCAGCTCTTCTGATATATTATATGTGCCTTCATTATCTTCAAACTTGTTATCTGTTAGCAAAATTACTAGGGATCTAAATTGCAATGTTACATATTCCCGTGATAAGGTTATCTTTCAGGACAGAATCACAGGGAGGATGATTGGTGAAGGTCCGTTTCAAAAAAGGCTATACTATTGATTTTTCGAGTACGGTTTCGGTTGCTAGCCAGGATAAAGGGCTTGACATTTCAACTATGGCATTGGTGTATGGGGCACCCGCAGTCCATTGATCCTACTTTTGTTTTTGTCTAGATTCAAGTTCTTGTGAAACTTGTCATTTTGCTAAGGGTTAATACCATGGAAAACCCCAAACTGGTACACCTGTGACAAATTTACCCCAAACTATTTTTTTAACCACGAAAAACCCCAAACTGGTATACTTATGACAAATTTACCCAAAACTGGTACACCTGTGACAAATTTACCCTCCGTTAGTTTTCATTAAATCTAACCGTAAAATTGCTGAGTTTGATGACATGTGGCAGTTGACGGGTGTACTAGTTTGGTATTTTTACCCTCTATTTGTCACAGGTGTATCAGTTTGAGATTTTTCGTGATATTAATCCAATTTAACGGAGGGTAAATTTGTCACAAGTGTATCAATTCGGGGGTTTTCATGGTAAAAAAATATTAGTTTATGGTAAATTTGTCACAAGTGTACCAGTTTAGGGTTTTTGGTGGTCAAAAAAATAGTTCAGGGTAAATTTGTCACATGTGTACCAGTTTGGGGTTTTTCGTGGTCAAAAAAAATAGTTTGGGGTAAATTTGTCACAGGTGTACCAGTTTGGGGTTTTTCGTGGTATTAACCTTTTGCTAAATAGCATAGATTGCCTTTTTCTCAAAGCACAAATAACGCATGTAAACTATTTGAGTTAATTCATTCTGATGTTTGGTGGAATGCACTAGTTGAATCTCGAGATGGTTTTAAGTACTTTATTACGTTTATAGACGATAAATCTCGAACTACTTGGTTGTATTTGCTTACTTCTAAAAATGTACTATTGATAGTTTTCATGGAATTTACTCGAATGATCCATACGCATTACGGTGCTCGAATTAGAATATTTTGTACTGACAAATGGACTGAATACACCAATCACCCCTTTGAGTTTTCTCAAAAAGGCTAGGTATTGTACACCAAACTTCATGTGTTAAAACTCCCCCAACAAAATGGGGTTGGGAAAAGGGTAAATTGTCATCTCCTTAAGGTAACACGGTCCTTTCCTTTTCATGGAAACTTACCTCAACATTTTTGGTCGGATGCTACTCTAAAAGTTTCTATTTGATCAATTGTTTTCCAAGTAACATGTTGCAATACAAATCTCCTATGGAAGTACTCCTTGGCCGGTCGATTAATCTCTCTCACCATCGTGTATTCGGTAGTGTGTGCTATGTTCACACTTCATCGGGGAGTAAATTAGATCCTTGTGTATATAAATGCATTTTTTTTTTGGCAGAAGGACACCAAAAGTGCCAAAAATTATGTACAACGCTTACTTCAGTACCAAAAGTTTTTGCTGGATCACTTAAGTGCCAATTCTTTTTTGCAAAACGATCTTTTCAGTACCAACTTTGATATGTTTGGCCGAAAATCCGACGTGTCTTTTTTTCATTAATATCTTAAGTCGACGTGGCTCATCTGAGGTGAAGTAGGCATTGTAAGTTAAAACTAAAAATAAAACTAAAAATAAAAAAATAAAAAAATAAAATTAATTAAATTTAAAAAAATAAAAATAAAAAAATTAAAAAAAAAATCAACAAAAAGAAACTCACGGCTAGCTGTGGCAAAGGCTAGAAGAGGTTGGTTGGGATTTCTTGAAACCGGGCAACCCTCGGCGACCCTCGGCAAGGGCCTATTTGCGCGGACTAGGGTTGGGCGTGACCGTCCCCCCAGATCTAAGCGAGGGTCATCGATCCTCGCCGGAGGCCAGCAAGGATAGGCGAGGCCTCGCTAAGAAAGAAAAAAGCAAAAGCTCCATAAGATCACATTCTTAGGGGTGCTTATTTTGCTGAAAGACACATTCGATAGTGAATCTACCAACGCGCACTTTCACGAATAAATCACGGAAATCAAAGCCTCCATTAACAGTTGGTATCACCAACAAAGGCATCAATGGACATGAACGTTATATTTCAAAGATAAAGAGAAGAGTAAAGATCGAGTATGGACAAATCTTGATAGTGATTGAGCTAAATGTAGCCTGGATCTTGATTATCATATTGAGGATGGAATAAAAGGTGAATGCATCGGTTATACATAGTACGATTAGTCCATCTTTTATGTCTCTTACTCTTTGTGAAATCTCTTGTTGATATTGTTGAAATGAAAATATTGAGATGAGTGTTCATTATCTATGCGGATGATGATTATATGCTGATGGTGGTATCTGCTATGACGATGGCATTTAGATAGGGAGAGCGACATTGGTCCTATCAAAAGATCATACATGTTGTCTCTAAATGTTTGTCTTTGAACAGAATTTCATGATACAATACTTTTATCCATCATCTCTTCTACATCATCTTGAATGCTAATAGTCTCGGCTATTCTTTGATAATTATCATGTCTGGATATACTAAAATCGTCCTATTCAGATTGTTGAAATTATCTAAGCAATTTTTACATTCTCTTTGTAATATCATGTTTTTCATTATGACGAAAAGGAAGAGAGTTTGATCTACTGAACACAATCTTCACTGCACATTGTTTTCTGTTCGCCTGAGCATATCGAATAGAGAGAGACATTAGATTGAGCTAAAATGAGCTGAATTGCATATATATTATTAGCGCTTTTTTTTATTATGACAAAAAGGGGGAGAAAGGTATGCAATGTGAAAATATGCTGAGTGTTACTGAGATCCTTCTTGACAGCTTACATGAATACGCGTTGTGCTAATAGTCGTCTCCACTGCGCTTTATTACATTTGCTTATATGATCTCACTATGCTTATTGAAGATTGCAAGAGATCTTTGGTAAATTGCTAAATTGATAAACTGACTGTCGAGCAGTTCTTATTTACATTTCATTGAAAATTTCTCTATACTTAATTTATTGTTTCTCATCTACTAGATAGTTTTGTCATCATAAAAAATGGGGATTGTTGAAAAACATTCGTATGATATTTTAATAATTACCAAACTATCTTTAGTTTAATGATTACCATGACGAGTGCAGATGGTGAAATGGGTTGCCATCCTCAATGATCCTACATATCAGCAAGTTCGAGAAAATAGGCTTTGACATTTAGGAGAACAAGTACCAATGAGAGTATATCATGGTAGCTTTGAAGGACCAGTCGAGATAGTATTCTTGGAAGTTCTTGGTGCTGATGAAGATAGAAAGATCATTTATCGTAACATCGCGTGTTAGATACTGGGTATTGTCACTGAAGATGATCAGCCTGGTCTTGACTAATCTGCACTGGTTATAGTATGTATTAGATTGGAGAAGTGATGTATCGAGTCTAATGATAGTGAGATACGCACTGAAGATGACCGTTGCTGGTACATAATATAGCCATTGAAGCTTTGGATTCCATAGCTGAAAAATCAGGTTAGGTATCAGGAAAACAACCAATAAGTTTTCGAGACAAGACAGCTACGGCAGTAGCCTTTTCGGGAAATTGCAAGAGCTAGAGAAAGAGACCGCGGCAGTAGTACGGATTCTGTTCGAGGTCTTCAACGACTCTCTAACAACTATCTGATCCTCTTTGAAGGTCTCCAACCGATAGATTGAAGACTTTACTATATAAGGAGTAGTGGTGCTAATAAGAGGGTTGAACACTCGAAAATATTGTTACTGTCTTCTAAACTTGAAATTGTCGTTGATCTTGTTCTATTTATCTCGATGTATTGGTTTAGGCACTATAATAGCAATGTAGTCAAATGTACAAGCATAAGTACAAGTGGTTATCTCTCGATAGTGTGATCTATCTTGTAAGGAACAACACTAGCCGGTTGTCAGTTGCATTGTAAATTACTAGTGGAATCCAACCGTTGTTAATGCTGTTAGTCTGCGAGTGGATATAGGCTTAATCTTAAGCCGAACCACTATATATTGATGTGTGATCTATCTTACTTCATTCTAATTTACTTACTAGCATTACATACGTTGATATGTTTGTAAGACCATCTTGAGTGCCAATGGTTTGATATTCCGCGAAAGTTTTTTATTATCTTCACTCAACCTATTCACCCCCTCTAGGTTGTATTGTTAGTCCCGACAGTAGGATATGCTGATGCTGATGCTGATTGGGCTAGTAGTCCTACTGATAGGAGGTCTGTCATCGATTTTCGTACTCTTGTAGGAGGTAATCTCGTTATGTGGAAAAGCAAAAAGCAAAGTGTGGTTCCTTGTTCGAGCACTGAAGCAAAATACAGAGCTATGGCATCTACCACATGTGAATTGGTCTGGCTTCGCTTTGTTATCAAGTGACTTGGGTCTTGAAGGACCTCGTGCTCCTATGAAGCTATTTGGTGATAACCAAGCAGCAACTCACATTGCATCAAATCCGGTGTTCCATAAAAGAACAAAACAAATAGAAGTCAACTGTCATTTTGTTTGAGAGAAAGTTCAGGATAAAACTATCGAGACTCCTTATGTTTGAAGCAGAGAACAACTTGCTGATGTGTTTACCAAACCCATTTCTAAAGGAGTATTTCAACAAATGTTGGCCAATTTGACCTCAGAAGGCATCTTTGCCCCAACTTAGAGGGGGAGTGTTGGCGTGATACACTTGCCAAGTTATGATAAGATTGAGTATCAATATCCACTATGTAGTACTTGTATTTACCATAAAAATCATTAGCTATGTTTAGCAACTATGATGTACTCTTCTTTACTTAAAAGTAATAGGCGTGATACACTTGCCAAGTTCTGATAAGATTCAGTATCAATATCCACTATGTAATACTTGTATTTACCATAAAAATCATAGGCTATGTTTAGCAACTATGATGTACTCTTCTTTACTTAAGGAGAATGAATCTCCCCCAAGAAGCTAAGAAATATGGGAATTTTTACCATGGATGTAGGCTTCCAAGGAACTTTTTCTTGGTCAACTGAACCACGTAAAAGCTTTGTTCATCTTCCCTTTTCTTTGTCTCTTCCATTATTGTATCAAAGAGCTATAGAAAGACAAGTACATTTGCCGATATATTATTGTTGACACTTGATTTTTAATCAACCTTATTTTAGAAAGTTAATTAAAAAATCAAGAAAATTCATAAAATTCAAAAATCGAATTTGGAACCATTGGCCAAGCATAAGGACCAATTTTGAGCAAAAAATATTTTTCATATTTTTTCAGTATTTTTCGAATTTCTTTTTATTTAAAAATAGCCAAAAATCAAAGAAAATACCAAATGAGGCTGGAAAAATCTGGAGAAATATTCAAAAAATTTCTTTCATTCCCGTTGGCATCTTGGCCACTCTAGATTTCAAGAACTTGATTTGGGTCATAGAAAACCCCCTCAATTTGGTCACGGAGGGTTCCGGTTTGCACAAAGGTTAAGACCGATTGGGCAAAAACATGCCGTGGTGAGGTCCTTAACGTGGTCTAGATTGAGGAACTGCCTCCATTTTTGTGAGAACCAGCTTGAATCGGGCCGAACCGGTCGAACCAGTCTGGTCCAATTAAACCAGACCCCTCACAGCCTCCCACGCAGATGCAGCAGCAGGGGAATAGAGAAACGCTGACCAGAAGCAAAATGTCATCTGCTCTCTCTCCTTTCGCACGCACAGTAAGCTAGGGAGGGGCAGAAACACAAAAGGAGCTTGATCAAGCTCCCACATTTTCCTCCCCAAAAACGCTGCAACAGAGAACAGAGAGGCATGGCAGCAGAAGGAAAGGGAGCGAGTTCCAAGGTTGAAGGGGCAAGTTCCAAGGCCAAGAGAGGAGGAAGGAATCGGTTCTGGAGGTTAAAGCCGAAAGTGGAGAGGGAACACCAGGGGGAGGAGAACATAGTGAGAGTCCGGTGGTGAGGAAAAGGGAGTGACCCAGAAGAAGAGAAAAAAAAATCTGTTCGTGCAAGACCAAGTGCTCGAGGGGGAGAGAGGGAGCTCTGTGGGGAAACCAAGAGAGAAGGCAGATAGCGCGAGACTCTTCTTCTGTGTTTCGTGTCCGGAGGTCCCGAAGTGTTTAGTCCTTGTCGGAGCTTGGACTGCCGCTTCTCGTCTCGCCCAGTGAGCCCCTCCGGAGCTGGCTCAAGACCCTTCCCAAACCGTTAGTCACTGCCCCGTCCCAAGGAAGGTAAGCCGAAACCCCCTCATTTTTGTCCTGTTTTGCCTCGACTGAACTAGAGTAGTCGTCCCTTGGTTCGCTCCTATTCTGTACATGCCTTCTGTTGCTTGCTCGTTGCATTTCTACCGTCCGTTATTTGCTATCAACTTCGGTGTGAACTAGAGCGGGCTGGCGTGAGGTCGTCCCTTGGCCTGCGTTTTTGCCCGGTTGCAAGCGTTCGTTCTACCATCGTTTTTGGTCGTTGCGGTGCTCGAGTCAATAATCGTCGGCATTTCTTCGCGCTGAGCCGGTGCGGCTAGTACGACCGGTTGGTCGCGGTTCGGCGAGAGTCAGCGGCGGTACGTGAATGTGAGAGGAGGCGGCGCGCGGGCTTGTACCAATGGTGGCACGACGAGGGAGGCGGCACGACGACGAACACGCCTACGGCTCCCCTTTTTTATTACATTGCGTGAAGGAAGTTGCAGGGTAGGTTCTGGGGAGGAGATGACCTAGAGAAAAGAGATAAAAAGAATAAAAAAATAAATAAAAGAAAAAAAAAAAGAGGGAGAGAGGTAGACGGAAAAAAGGAGAGCTCTGCGTGTGGGGAGCTCAAGAAAAAAGAGGGAGAGAGGTAGACGAAAAAAAAGGAGAGCTCTGCGTGTGGGGAGCTCAAGAAAAAAGAGGGAGAGAGGTAGACGAAAAAAAAGGAGAGCTCTGCGTGTGGGGAGCTCAAGAAAAAAAGAGAGAGCAAGAGAGTTTCAAAAGGGGGAGAAAAAGAGAGTGAACGGAGAGTTGGGAAAAAGAAAAGCTCTTGGAGCTCTTTGAACTGGGGTTCACCGAGAGAAAAATAGAGAGAGCAGTTCAGGGGAGACTCATAGAGAGCTTGAAAGGGGGGGCTCAGCAGAGGAGAAAGAAGCAGTGGAGTGAGGGAAAAGAGGAGAGAAAAGGGAGGGAAGAGCCTTTCTTTTGGGCTTCTTCCTCCTACCCAACTCCATCACTTTCCTAGCTGCACACCTCCATCTTCTTGAACAAAGGAGAGGACCAGGGCAGCAGACCAGGGAGCTCGTGAGGGGTTTCCTTTTACATAAAAAGAAAAAGAAAAGAAGAAAGAGCGCGACTGAGGAGCGTGCCAACCTCGCCTCTTTGAGGCGATCAGCGCCATCGTAGCCCGATGAAGTGACCTCGTGGCGGGCTGGCGACGATGACAGCAGCCGTAGAGGAAAATGAGGTTCGCGTCTGCAGTCCCACTCCGAGAAAGGAATCATCCGACGATCTCCTGCCGGCACTCTCACTTACGCGAGCTCCTCTTTCGGTGCCCCCGTCTACGTAAAGGCCGTGGCTAGCCAGCGGTGAAGGCGCACGAGGTCAGTGTCGATAGCCGGACGTGTAGATCGACGAGTGTGGACGGCCCGAAAGTTGCCCGACGAGTCACCGAGAAGAGAAGCCGTCGGCACCATGCCATCGCCTCCACCACCGTAGTCTCGGTCGAGCCTCGTCGGAACCGCCACTCGACGATCGTCAACGGTCATCAACGGACATTAGCTCGCGGCCGTTCAGGTATGTCATGTAGCGTCTTTTTTTGCTTGCTACAGTGATAGGTTGTAAAACGAGTTCATGAAAATGTTCGTCGTCGGGTGTTCGGAGTCGACGGAAGCTGCGGGCGTCGACGTCGACGGTGGACCGACGATGGTCGGAGAAGACGGTATGGTGAAGTTCTAAAAAAAGCATTGAAGAAGTTCTCAGTGAAGTCTTGGAGGGGTTCTGGGTAGTGCTAAAAAAGAAAACGAAGAAAAAAGGCAATTCAAAGGCGAGAGAGGGGGAACATGGGGTTTTTTCGTTTTGGACCAGTAAAAAAAGAACACCAGAGAGAGTTCAACCAGAAAGCTCGGCCAGGGATCGGCACAACCGAGTCGCTCTACGACGGTGGCCGTGGTCGCGTCCCGAAGTAGACGGCGACGGCGGTAGTCCCGCCGTGGACGCAGTTCGAGGAAGCAAGACCAAGAGCAACCGAACCTCGGCTTGAACCGCGACAACATCTTATTCAGTGGTCGTCGACGGACGACGACTGGCAGCTTAAGGCGCTCAGGTAAGTTCCTCGAACCTTCTCTGTTCTCGTCGTGACTGAAAAGTGTGAAACGAGTTGCTGAAATCGAGGAATAAACTCTCGCCGGAAACTGGAAAATCTGGCCGGAGCTTCGGGGCCGGTGTTGCTGTTTTGGTTAGTTCTAGGCCTAGGTTTGTTATTTAGTTAGCTTAGGTCAAATCTTGGTGAAAAAAATGAGTGACGAGAGTTTGAGGTTTCGGGTGATGGAGTTCTCGGGGAGGACCTGCGGTAGAAGATGAACCAGAAATGAGAAAAAGAAAAAGGAGATAGATAATAGAAATATAAAAAATAAAAAGAAAGCAATTCTGATCGTCCCTACTAGCAATAGTTTGACTAAGGATCAGTCAACTCTCTCACGTGCCACACCAGGCGCGGATCAGTATGGAATTGGGAAGGAAAGAATATTAAAATAATAAAAAATATAAAAAATTCGAAAAACTAAAAAAATTCAGAAAAATTCCAGAAAATCAGAAAAAATAGGAAATGGCTAGATTAGCCTTATTTCTCTGGTTTTGACTTTAGATTCTCCAAAAAAATGACGATTTTGCCATTTTCTGAGCAAATTGTCCCAAATTGAAATCAAACCTTAAGTGAACATTTCTCTAAGCCCTTAGGGCTTCACTAGGGTTATATGATGCATTTTATCCTCGCCATTGACTCTTTGATTGCGCACATTACATGCCTTGATTGTGATTGATATGATAGATTCACACCTGCACGAGCACTTTAAGAAAAACACTCAATCCCGGTACCGAAAGGGCGTCGGTAGAAATACCGGCGTAACCAAGTCCCCGGACCCTTAATCTCTGGTTGCGTAGAATCGAGCGGCATCTCCCGACCGCTCGGTAAGGTTTCCGGTCTACCTTCCTCAAAAGACCGGTGGTGACTCCTTTTTGCATGTACACCTTACACATGCCACCCGATCACACTAAGATCGAATCCGATAATCCGTCGCGATTTGGTATGGGCCTGGGAGGGCCCGAGCTAAGCCCGCTCTGGAGGCTTAGCAATCCATTAGTCCGATCGATTTTTCGAGATCGGGTCGCGACAATTATGTATCCGAGGATGATCTCAAGTATTTTAGTTCGATTGCTCAATTCCAAAGATACTTTCGAAGAACCTGCGAATGTCGCTTGAAGTAGACTTTCTTCCCTTGTCTGTTTATGCATAGAATTCAATGCGCTCCAAGCACGGTTAACAGAGGAGCGAGCAACTGGACACTTTACGAGGAACCTGTCAAAGACCTAAATACTCGACGTTCCATGGAGATAAGTACAGCACAAGTGCCATAACTTTTGTACGGAGCTCACTTGAGTGTCATAACTTTTTTTTTTCGACCACTTAAGTGCCATAACTTCTAAAAAAACGTTCACTTGAGTGCCATAACTTTCAATCGATCACTTAAGTGCTAATTTTTGTTTTAAAACGTTCACCCAAGTGCCGTAAATATGATGTGGCATAGCACTTGTGGTGAACGTTCTTAAAAAAGTTATGACACTCAAGTGACCGATTGAAAAGTTATATGACACTCAAGTGATCGAAAAAAATTTATGATACTTAAGTAAGTGTCGTACATAATTTATGGCACTCAAGTGATAGAAAAAAAAAGTTTTGGCACTCAAGTAAGCGCCGTACGAAAGTTATGGCACTTGTGGTGTTCTTATCCCATGTTCCATGGTTGTTACAAAGATCCACATTTTACATCTCCAAATGTTTGAGGAGGAACCAACATATCGTTGTTAAACAGTATTTCGAAAACCTTACGTCCTTTATTTATATCTGTCCAATATTGCTTGACAAGTTCTCTCTTGTTCAGTTTATTAACGTGTTCACTTGAGTTTGGGCCGAATCAAGTGTAAAGTTGGGTTTCGCCTTTTGCTGCACGGGAAACATTAGGGAAGCCCAGTCATAGGTTCCTTTCTACCAAAATTTTATTTTGTCTCAAGTCCTTTTCCAGAAAAAAGCCTATTAAGGATTAAATTACATATCCTTACCTTTAAACTTTTGATTTTCATAGTTTGGTCCTTAGTCAAACTAGCTGTTGTGATATCCAATGTGCTGACCGTTCTTATTAATTTTTATTCTGTCCCAAGACCTCTTCTGGAAAGGCCTATTTATGAGTAAATCAAATGTCCTTGCCTTTAAACTTTTGATTATCATATTTTGGTCCTTAATCAAACTAGCTGTTGTGATATTCAATGTGCTGACTGTTCTTATTATTTTTGCTAGCCTCTTGTTAATTCTCCTAGCCATTGCGTGATATTTCTATCTTTTTTGCTCATGCTATTTCTCCAGTAAATACCAACCTGTTCTTCGTCGTTCTACACACAGGAATCCGCATAAAAATACACTCATTTCTCTTACCCTTTATGCTGGTTTTACATTTCTCGTCGTTCCTGCTTTGCCCAAACGGCGAAGTGCATACTAAGCGGAAGGTCTACTGGATCCTAGAGGATTACCGCACATCTACTATCTCCACTCTTGGCGGAAACTATCCTTCAAGACAGTACTTCCATACCCCAAACGATCTTCATTTTTATTTATCTATCAGTCTTTCTCGGAATTTGTTTACAACATATATCAACTTCATTAGCACACGATCAAGATAACCTTAGACGTTTATTAATGCGACATAGGGAACTAAGAGGGGACACATTGAGCAAATGAAGCCATCTCGAGCCATCTCTGACATAATTTGCTAAAATCTCCTGAAAAACACAGAGTGCTGGATCGTCTCGTTGACTCCATCGGATATTCTGCATATTCCGTCGACAATCACGTATGCCAGAAGAACAAGTGCAAATGACATGGCAATGAGAACTCCTGGATCAATGGTGGATTTATTTCGGCAACGACAGCTGGTTGATGCAGTCGATCTCGTCGGTAAAAGTGAATCGTTCCAGGTCTCCCAATGGTATATGTTGTCTGATTCAATCTTCCCATCGGCTTTCTTCTTCTGTGGCTGAATCATGGTTGATTCCTTCCCTTTGAACTCTGCAGCCTGTGCCTACAGTACAAATACAGAAAGGTTTACTCTTTGTTCTGTTCCTCATGAACTCCTAGAAAGAAGTGAATTATGGACACGGTCTTCACCACCATGCTTAATCTGTCTAGATGACATAGGACTCAAAAGTGACAATTAGGACAGTGTTCTACTTTGAAGCTTCTTAATTTCGACAGCGGACTTAGTGTAATTTGTTATCGGTTTACTAACCTTTGCTTTTGCTGGTGCTCCCTCAGAAGACGTGCACTCTGTTATGATCTTTTCGGTGTCGTGAGGATGGTTGAATTTCTGTTCGACGAATCGTTTCTCTTCCTTTAATGGAACAACTCCCTCAAGAGTGTCACAGACTGGCCGCCGGTTCTTCTTAGCCCAACGATTGTCGCAGCTAGTTTCTCCAAATTGGACATGCTGAAACCAAAGTATGCAAAGAGAACTGATAAATCCACAGCTTATTATGAACCCCACATAAATATATGCGATCAATACTACCTGGATGACTCCTATGTCTGCTTCAGCTTCACCAAAAGGATCAAAATAATCGAAAAGCTCGCCGTTAGGAAATGAATCGTGATCGAGATGGGACATCCAGGGCTCGATCGGACTCCATTCGTGGTTAATAGTAGTGCCACTTCTGGATGACATTTCTGTACTAGAGGAACTCCCCTTCATGATTAGCTCATTCAGTTGGTTCTGCATTGCTTGGACATGATGCTGTTATTCAAGAACACATGTAAATCCTATGTGAAATTCCTCATTCCTAGAGAGGGAAAGCAAAAAAGTTTTCGACTCTTGCAAAATCTTTTTTTTTTTTCCTCACCTCTGCAAAAGGAAGTTGTTCTTCTGGGTTATCAAAATCCATGATATCACAGCTCTTATCTGCTTGTTCACCAATAAAATTTGAAGTTCCAGACATCTCATCCACCTTTTCCTCTAAGGAGTGAACTAAATTGACCTTCTGCTGTGGAGAAAACAAGACATGCAAAGGCGGTCACAAAGCCAGCATATAACCAGCAGTACAAGGACTCAACTGAACAAGTGATTCACAAATAAACCTTGTGTCTCGATTTTTCTTTCTCGTTTTTACGCTCTATTTGGGTTGTGATTGTGCCCCGAATCCTAACAATTACCTGAATATATGGTTCTTGGTTATCTGCCTTCTCCTCTTGCTTCATCTTTAGGCAACAAAGAACGAAACCCGTCTGTGGAGAATCCAAGTCATCCCAACTCAATCACAAAAGCCAATTGAAAACAGATGTTCTAGAAATTAAGTGGGAAAAGGAATGCTGTCAAAGGTAATAGACAAATCGGTACTTCAAGACCACAGTTTCTAGAGAAAAAGATCAGTTAAAGCCGAGGTTTTCAACCTGTAAACAGTCAAGTCCAAAAGATTCAATGGAGTAAATTGCTTGGAAATAAACAGCAAACAGTAGAAATACGCACATCATCAGGATGGGGATGAAACTCATGCATGACCCAGTTGGATCTAGTACCCTTGGACTTCCGGCCATCGATGAAAACTAATGTTATCTTCGAACCAATCTTTCTGTCGTCATTTTTAGCCTTAATATCGATATGTTTACCGGTGATCTTCCAAGAAGAACCACATGGTGTTTTCCTGCTAATCCGTTGGTTCTGCGTCTGTGGACATATGAACCACCATTCCTGATCTTGGGATCGAACGACCGATTTCTCTGCATGGACATTAAAAAGCTCTTTGAGTCATGAGTAAGGAGGCTACTGTTCGTTTTCTGAGGCACTTTCTTGAAGTTGCGAAAGACCTACCATTGAACTCGGCTGGTAAATCCCATGGATTAATCTCGTAGATGTTTTCTAGGGTCGGAATAATGCAGAAAGTTTCTCTGCATCCGGTTACCTTCGACTTCAAGTAATTGATTAGTTCCTCCTCGGTTGGATGGAATCTGTAGCCGACTATTGCCTGCTGAAGTAATTGCGCGATCTCGGCGACTACCCTTTCCGCGGGCAGTTGATTCATCGGAGAAATCCCAGTTTCCATATCTTGTTTTGTTCTCACACACAAGGGAAGTTCAAGCTAGCTAAGAGTGAGAATTTACGGAAGTGAGCTTGTGCACACTTTGAATTCTTTCTGGTTTATATTGAAGTCTTCTCCTTCCTCAAGAAGTCACCCCACTCACCATGACAACGACATCCATTGGTGGATTGCTAAAATCAAAATGATCACATCCGTGATCGAGAATAGTTTCTTTTTTATTTCTTTTTCTTTTTCTTTTTCTCCCGTCCCTTTCCCTTCCCTTCTCAAGCGATTGCCGGCCTCACGCGCCCACGTGGGGGCGGGCGTGAGGCCGGCAATCGCTTGAGAAGGGAAGGGAAAGGGACGGGAGAAAAAGAAAAAGAAAAAGAAAAAAAATAAAAAAGAAATGGAAGAAATAAAAACAGAAAAAGAAAAAAATTCAAAAAAGTAAATGACGAAAATATTTTTGGGTCGGGCTTTTTTTTTTTCTGAAATAATTTGAGCACTTTAGGCTCTTGTTTGAAACAATGTCCATTTCATGCTTTTATTTGAGAAAATAAAAGCATAAAATGCCTTCATTTAAAATTTTCCCTAAAAAAAACAAATAGGTTTCCGAAGCACGTGTCATGTATCAGTACTCTTCTTGTTTGGTTATAGCAGCATGACTATTATCCTTTTGCTTTTCCAGAGGGATGATCCTCTGTGCTTGATCTTATGAAACCTCACAACTCGGGTATTAGTTTCTTTATTTCTTAAAGACAGAAAAAGAGATTGTTTTAGGTAGACATATCGAAGATAAAGATTGGTATGCGAAATTGATACAATATAATATTGCCGTTCTATGCTTAATCTATTCTAGCCTTTGTCGACGTTAGACTTAGGGGTGATCAGTTCGTGAATAGATTGATTCGTGATTGAGAACCGACGCTCCCCCGTGCCTAAACCGGCCAAAGCACCATTGGCATTGCCCGCAACTATTTTATCTTTTCTTCTTTAAATGGTTTATTATTTATGGAATATGCTTAAAAACTAGGAAAAAAGATATGTGACACACCTTCGTGGGACCCACGGACACGTGTGTCCAAATAGATAGACATGAATGGAGAAAATATTGTGTATAGACGTGGTAAAAATGACGTGGTCCAAAGAACCATTTATTTTGCAACACGTGTCCAAAGTGGGGTCCACCTTTTCTCTCTGCTCATCTCTCTCCTCCTGCCGAAGCCGAACCTCTGAGGAAGAAGAGGAAAGACTCGACCTCCATGGCCATGGCGACCGCAGGCTATCTTCTCCATTTCCCGGCCGCGAAACTCGAGCCTAAGGCTCGCGGCCGCCATGGCCAAGGAGCTAGAGCCCACGGCTCGCAGCCGCCATGGCCACGAACCTGGAGCTCCACAGCCATGGCGGCCGCAAGCTGTGGGCTCGAGCTTCGCGCCCAAGACAGAGAAGATGTTGGCGGCCGCGAGTCATGGGCTTGAGCTCCGCGGCCAGGAACGGAGAAGACATGGGCCATGGATGAGCGTCTCGCCGTCAACGTAGAATAGGGACTTGTCGTGGGGGCAGGGGATGATGTTGCTTCTTTGCTCTGCCCATCAGACGGAGCTTTGGCGGGAGGAGAGAGAGAGTAGGGAGAAGAGGTGGACCCAATCGGACAAATCGGTGTCACCGACATCTTCCCGGCCTCGATCGGCCTGGGAACGAAGAAGACGGCATGCGGCCGCTATTAGCTCACTCCTATTGTTAAACCATTTTTCCAGACTAGCTAAGTATGTCGATTCCTCCCGCTGTACCCACCCTTCGTTATGGTGCGCCAGTTAACTTCAGTCATTCGTGGGAAGACTACCATGACCCTGAGCTTCCGTTGGAGGACTTTCGTATGTTGGTTTCTGTTGTGTGGATAGATGTAGGCCTACCGGAGATACTGATTCCACTGCGTTTTGTGTCATTGTTCATGAGAGATGAAACGGGCCAACTGATTGGACCGTTGCCTTTTTTCCTTCGGATGATGTCAACGACGACGATACTAGTGCGGTGTAGCACCCCTATTCAAGGGATTGCTGGTGACTGTTGTACAGGCAGGTTTTTGAGGAGAAAGAACGACTATTACTTTTTGGGAAGTACCGTAGTAGCTTGGTGTTTAGGCAAGGGTGGTGGCGATGGAGGATAGTAAGATTGTAGTGTGATGAAGTAGTTATGTTGTTATCCCAGTTATTTGTCGTAAGCAAAATGTAAGAACGCTTATGATAATATATGTATATATAAGTGTGTGAAAACAGGCATTCTATGACGTGCGTGCCAGGTTTCTTTCGTTGATATATTGTTGGATGAAGTATCCATTGCGCTTCCTGCATGTGCCTCTGATTTATGATATTAATAATATATAAAAGTAGAGCTCGCAGAAAAGTGGCGTGCTTGGGTCGTCACAGTTAAGTTCTCTCGCTTTTGTTCGTTTTACAAAATGACCAGTACCTTTGTTACCATCGATTTGGAGGCAGATAAAAATTGGGGAGTGTTAATGGTTTGATCAAACCCCTTCCTATCACTAATTCTAAATATGCCGACTGGCAAGCTACTGACTATCTTGCCATGTCATGAATTTTTAACTGCATGAATCGTTAGATCTATGATATTTTCGCATATTGGCAGATTGCGAAGGCCCTGTGGGACTCTCTTAATGATATGTATGGACATCAAGGTAATGCTTTCTAAATTTTTTAGTTGTCACAGGAGATTGCTCATACTGAGCAAGCCTATGGCCAATCTTTTACTGAACATCTTGGAAATCTCAAATGCAAATGGGATGAACTCTGACAATATCGTCCCCCAGTTCAATTTGTCGATGTGTATACTCAACGAGAAAAATAAGATCGCATATTATAGTTATTTGCTAGTATTAGACCTACAAATGAAGATGTTAAGAGGCAGATTCTTATGAGTGCTACTCTTCCGTCATTTACTAATGTATATGCCACTATTCAGAGACAAGAAACTTGTAGAAAGGTAATGAATACTCAACCTAAACCAAGGGGAGAACTGGTAGAGAGTTCGACTAATGCAGCTAATGTTGGCAACCAAACTGGTAAAGGAACTCGCTTTAATGGCATCAAAGGGAAAGTCCGCGACCTTAATACCAAGTTTCATTGTTCCCTTGTAGCGAAGATGGGCATTTAGAGGATCGCTGTTGGGATCTGCACCTCATATGCGGCCTAGTAAGAACAAGGCTACATATGAGATTACGGATCTTAGAGTTGCCAGTCAGGTCACTACTATAGATCTCCAAACATCTTTGGAGCATATAGCCTTGCAGCTCCAACAACTAATGCCCTCCAACGGTGAGTCTCAGCTGAGTTCTGACTCGGGAAATAGGGTTCAAAATTCTAGGAATGTCTTTGCCCTATCAGCATCCTCTAAGAACTGTTTTATAATTAATCAAGAGCAACTGACTACATGTGCTGGAGTTCACGTTGGATAACTCATTTGCGTGAGGTTCCTATTCTCCTTACGGTTGCCACTGGTGAAAAGGTCCCTATTCAAGGGGTTGGGAAACTAGATTTATTTTCCAGCCCTTCTGATATATTATTTGTGCCTTCATTATCTTCAAACTTGTTATCTATTAGCAAAATTACTAGAGATCTAAATTGCAATGTTACATATTCCCGTGATAAGGTTATCTTTCAGGACAGAATCACAAGGAGGATGATTAGTGAAGGTCCGTTTCAAAAAAGGCTATACTCTTGATTTTTCGAGTACGGTTTTGGTTGCTAGCCAGGATAAAGGACTTAACATTTCAACTATGGCATTGGCGTATGGGGCACCCGCGGTCCATTGATCCTACTTTTTTTTTCTAGATTCAAGTTCTTGTGAAACTTGTCATTTTGCTAAATAGCATAGATTGCCTTTTTCTCAAAGCACAAATAACGCATCTAAACTATTTGAGTTAATTCATTCTAATGTTTGGTGGAATGCACTAGTTGAATCTCGAGATGGTTTTAAGTACTTTATTACGTTTATAGACGATAAATCTTGAACTACTTGGTTGTATTTGCTTACTTCTAAAAATGTAATATTGATAGTTTTCATGGAATTTACTCGAATGATCCATACGCATTGTGGTGCTCAAATTAGAATATTGTGTACTGACAAATGGACTGAATACACCAATCTTCATGTGTTAAAACTCCCCAACAAAATGGGGTTGCGAAAAGGGAAAATCGTCATCTCCTTAAGGTAACACTGTCCTTTCTGTTTCATGGAAACTTACCTCAACATTTTTGGTCGGATGTTGTTCTAAAAGTTGCTATTTGATCAATTGTTTTCCAAGTAACATGTTGCAATACAAATCTCCTATGGAAGTACTCCTTGGCCGATCAATTAATCTCTCTCATCATCGTGTATTCGGTAGTGTGTGCTACGTTCACACTTCATCGGGGAGTAAATTAGATCCTTGTGTATACAAATGCATTTTTGTTTTGGCAGAAGGACACCAGAAGTGCGAAAATTTGTGTTCGACGCTTACTTCAGTACCAAAATTTTTTGCTGGATCACTTAAGTGCCAATTTTTTTTGCAAAACGATCTTTTCAGTACCAACTTTGATGTGTTTGGCCAAAAATCCGATGTGGCTTTTTTTCATTAATATCTTAAGTCGACGTGGCTCATCAGAGGTGAAGTAGGCAATGTAAGTTAAAACTAAAAAATAAAATAAATAAATAAAATTAATTAGATTAAAAAAATAAAAAGAAAAAAATTAAAAAAATCAATAAAAAGAAACTCACGGCTAGCTATGGCAAAGGCTAGAAGAGGTTGGCTGGGATTTCTTGAAACCGAGCAACCCTCGACGACCCTCGGCGGGGGCCTATTTGCCCAGACTAGGGTTGGGCGTGACCGTCGCCCCAGATCTAAGCGAGGGTCATCGGTCCTCGCCTGAGGCCAGCAAGAACGGGCGAGGCCTCGCTAAGAAAGAAAAAGGCAAAAGCTCCATAAGATCACATTCTTAGGGGTGCTTATTTTGCTGAAAGACACATCCGATAGTGAATTTACCAACGCGCACTTTCACGAAGAAATCAAGGAAATCAAAGCTTCCATTAAAAGTTGGTATCACCAACAAAGGTATCAATGGACATGAATGTTATATTTCAAAGATAAAGAGAAGAGTAAAGATTGAGTATGGACAAATCTTGATAGTGATTGAGCTAAATGTAGCCTGGATCTTGATTATCATATTGAGGATGGAATAAAGGTGAATGCATCGGTTATACATAGTACGATTAGTCCATCTTTTATGTCTCTTACTCTTTGTGAAATCTCTTGTTGATATTGTTGAAATTATAATATTGAGATGAGTGTCCATGATCTATGCGGATGATGATTATATGCTAATGGTGGTATCTACTATGACGATGGCATTTAGATAGGGAGAGCGACATTGGTCCTATCAAAAGATCATACATGTTGTCTCTAAATGTTTGTCTTTGAACAGAATTTCATGATACAATACTTTTATCCATCATCTCTTCTACATCATCTTGAATGCTAATAGTCTCGATTATTCTTTGATAATTATCATGTCTGGATATACTAAAATCTACCTATTCAGATTGTTGAAATTATCTGAGCAATTTTTACATTCTCTTTGTAATATCATGTTTTTCATTATGATGAAAAGGGAGAGAGTTTGATCTACTGAACACAATCTTCACTGCACATTATTTTCTATTCGCCTGAGCATATCAAATAGGGAGAGACATTAGATTGAGCTAAAATGAGCTAAATTGCATATATATTATTAGCGCCTTTTTTATTATGACAAAAAGGGGGAAAAAGGTACGCAATGTGAAAATATGCTAAGTGTTATTGAGATCATTCTTGAAAGCTTACATGAATACGCATTGTGCTAATAGTCGTCTCCACTGCGCTTTATTACATTTGCTTATACGATCTCACTATGCTTATTGAAGATTGCAAGAGATCTTTGGTAAATTGCTAAATTGATAAACTGATTGTCAAGCAGTTCTTATTTACATTTCATTGCAAATATCTCTATACTTAATTTATTATTTCTCATATACTGGATAGTTTTTTCATCATAAAAAAATGGGGATTGTTGAAAAACATTCCTATGATATTTTAATAATTACCAAACTATCTTTAGTTTAGTGATTACCATGACGAGTGCAGATGGTGAAATGGGTTGCCATCCTCAATGATCCTACATATCAGCAAGTTCAAGAAAATAGGCTTTGACGTTTAGGAGAACAAGTACCAATGAGAGTATATCATGGTAGCTTTGAAGGACCAGTTGAGATAGTATTCTTGGAAGTCCTTGGTACTGATGAAGATAGAAAGATCATTGATCCTAACATAGTGTCTCAGACAGTGGGTATCGTCACTGAAGATGATCAGCCTGGTATTGACCAATCTGCACTGGTTATAGTATGTATTAGATTGGAGAAGTGATGTATCGAGTCTAATGATAGTGAGATACACACTGAAGATGACCCTTGATGGTACATAATATAGCCGTTGAAGCTTTGGATTCCGTAGCTGAAAAATCGGGTTAGGTATCAGGAAAACAACCAATAAGTTTCTGAGACAAGATAGCTACGGCAGTAGCCTTTTTGGGAAATTGCGAGAGCCAGAGAAAGAGACTGCGGCAGCAGTATAGATTCTGTTCGAGGTCTTCAACGACTCTCTAACGACTATCTGATCCTCTTTGAAGGTCTCCAGCCGATAGATTGAAGACTTTACTATATAAAGAGTAGTGGTACTGATAAGAGGGTTGAACTCTCGAAAATATTGTTACTGTCTTCTAAACTAGAAATTGTCGTTGATCTTGTTCTGTTTATCTCTCTGTATTGGTTTAGGCACTATAATAGCAATGTAGTCAAATGTACAAGCATAAGTACAAGTGGTTATCTTCCGATAGTGTGATCTATCTTGTAAAGAACAACACTAGCCGGTTGTCAGTTGCATTGTAAATTACTAGTGGAATCCAGCCGTTGTTAATGCTGTAGTCTAAGAGTGGATGTAGGCTTAATCTTAAGCCGAACCACTATATATTGATGTGTGATCTATCTTACTTCATTCTAATTTACTTACCAGCATTACATACGCTGATATGTTTGTAAGACCATCTTGAGTGCCGATGGTTTGATATTCCGCGAAATTTTATTATTATCTTCACTCAACCTATTCACCCCCTCTAGGTTGTATTGTTAGTCTCAACAGTAGGATATGCTGATGCTAATTGGGCTAGTAGTCCTACTGATAGGAGGTCCATCGTCGATTTTCGTACTCTTGTAGAAGGTAATCTCGTTATGTGGAAAAGCAAAAAGCAAAGTGTCGTTCCTTGTTCGAGCGCTGAAGCAAAATACAGAGCTATGGCATCTACCACATGTGAATTGGTCTGGCTTCGCTTTGTTATCAAGTGACTTGGGTCTTGAAGGACCTCGTGCTCCTACGAAGCTATTTGGTGATAACCAAGCAGGAACTCACATTGCATCAAATCCGGTGTTCCATGAAAGAACAAAACAAATGGAAGTCAACTGTCATTTTGTTTGAGAGAAAGTTCAGGATAAAACTATCGTGACTCCTTATGATTGAAGCAGAGAACAAATTGTTGATGTGTTTACCAAACCCCTTTCTAAAGGAGTATTTCAACAAACGTTGGCCAATTTGACCTCAGAAGGCATCTTTGCCCCAACTTAGAGGGGGAGTGTTGGCGTGATACACTTGCTAAGTTATGATAAGATTAACTTCTAAAAAAACGTTCACTTGAGTGCCATAACTTTCAATCGATCACTTAATTGCCAATTTTTGTTTTAAAACGTTCACCCAAGTGCCCTAAATTTGATGTGGCATAACACTTGTGGTGAACGTTCTTAAAAAAGTTATGGCACTCAAATGACCGATTGAAAAGTTATATGACACTCAAATGATCGAAAAAAAGTTATATGACACTCAAGTGATCGGAAAAAAAAAAAGTTATGGCACTCAAGCGAGCGTCGTACGAAAGTTATGGCACTTGTGGTGTTCTTATCCCATGTTCCATGGTTGTTACAAAGATCCACATTTTACATCTACAAATGTTTGAGGAGGAACCAACATATCGTTGTTAAACAGTATTTCGAAAACCTTACGTCCTTTATTTATATCTGTCCAATATTGCTTGACAAGTTCTCTCTTGTTCAGTTTATCAACGTGTTCACTTGAGTTTGGGCCGAATCAAGTGTAAAGTTGGGTTTCGCCTTTGCTGCACGGGAAACATTAGGGAAGCCCAGTCATAGGTTCCTTTCTACCAAAATTTTATTTTGTCTCAAGTCCTTTTCCAGAAAAAAGCCTATTAAGGATTAAATTACATATCCTTACCTTTAAACTTTTGATTTTCATAGTTTGGTCCTTAGTCAAACTAGCTGTTGTGATATCCAATGTGCTGACCGTTCTTATTAATTTTTATTCTGTCCCAAGACCTCTTCTGGAAAGGCCTATTTATGAGTAAATCAAATGTCCTTGCCTTTAAACTTTTGATTATCATATTTTGGTCCTTAATCAAACTAGCTGTTGTGATATTCAATGTGCTGACTGTTCTTATTATTTTTGCTAGCCTCTTGTTAATTCTCCTAGCCATTGCGTGATATTTCTATCTTTTTTGCTCATGCTATTTCTCCGGTAAATACCAACCTGTTCTTCGTCGTTCTACACACAGGAATCCGCATAAAAATACACTCATTTCTCTTACCCTTTATGCTGGTTTTACATTTCTCGTCGTTCCTGCTTTGCCCAAACGGCGAAGTGCATACTAAGCGGAAGGTCTACTGGATCCTAGAGGATTACCGCGCATCTACTATCTCCACTCTTGGCGGAAACTATCCTTCAGGACAGTACTTCCATACCCCAAACGATCTTCATTTTTATTTATCTATCAGTCTTTCTCGGAATTTGTTTACAACATATATCAACTTCATTAGCACACGATCAAGATAACCTTAGACGTTTATTAATGCGACATAGGGAACTAAGAGGGGACACATTGAGCAAATGAAGCCATCTCGAGCCATCTCTGACATAATTTGCTAAAATCTCCTGAAAAACACAGAGTGCTGGATCGTCTCGTTGACTCCATCGGATATTCTGCATATTCCGTCGACAATCACGTATGCCAGAAGAACAAGTGCAAATGACATGGCAATGAGAACTCCTGGATCAATGGTGGATTTATTTCGGCAACGACAGCTGGTTGATGCAGTCGATCTCGTCGGTAAAAGTGAATCGTTCCAGGTCTCCCAATGGTATATGTTGTCTGATTCAATCTTCCCATCGGCTTTCTTCTTCTGTGGCTGAATCATGGTTGATTCCTTCCCTTTGAACTCTGCAGCCTGTGCCTACAGTACAAATACAGAAAGGTTTACTCTTTGTTCTGTTCCTCATGAACTCCTAGAAAGAAGTGAATTATGGACACGGTCTTCACCACCATGCTTAATCTGTCTAGATGACATAGGACTCAAAAGTGACAATTAGGACAGTGTTCTACTTTGAAGCTTCTTAATTTCGACAGCGGACTTAGTGTAATTTGTTATCGGTTTACTAACCTTTGCTTTTGCTGGTGCTCCGTCAGAAGACGTGCACTCTGTTATGATCTTTTCGGTGTCGTGAGGATGGTTGAATTTCTGTTCGACGAATCGTTTCTCTTCCTTTAATGGAACAACTCCCTCAAGAGTGTCACAGACTGGCCGCCGGTTCTTCTTAGCCCAACGATTGTCGCAGCTAGTTTCTCCAAATTGGACATGCTGAAACCAAAGTATGCAAAGAGAACTGATAAATCCACAGCTTATTATGAACCCCACATAAATATATGTGATCAATACTACCTGGATGACTCCTATGTCTGCTTCAGCTTCACCAAAAGGATCAAAATAATTGAAAAGCTCGCCGTTAGGAAATGAATCGTGATCGAGAGGGGACATCCGGGGCTCGATCAGACTCCATTCGTGGGTAACAGTAGTGCCACTTCCGGATGACATTTCTGTACTAGAGGAACTCCCCTTCATGATTAGCTCATTCAGTTGGTTCTGCATTGCTTGGACATGATGCTGTTATTCAAGAACACATGTAAATCCTAAGTGAAATTCCTCATTCCTAGAGAGGAAAAGCAATAAAGTTTTCGACTCTTGCAAAATCTTTTTTTTTTTTCCTCACCTCTGCAAAAGGAAGTTGTTCTTCTGGGTTATCAAAATCCATGATATCACAGCTCTTATCTGCTTGTTCACCAATAAAATTTGAAGTTCCAGACATCTCATCCACCTTTTCCTCTAAGGAATGAACTAAACTGACCTTCTGCTGCGGAGAAAACAAGACATGCAAAGGCGGTCGCAAAGCCAGCATATAACCAGCAGTACAAGGACTCAACTGAACAAGTGATTCACAAATAAACCTTGTATCTCGATTTCTCTTTCTCGTTTTTAGGCTCTATTTGGGTTGTGATTGTGCCCCGAATCCTAACAATTACCTGAATATATGGTTCTTGGTTATCTGCCTTCTCCTCTTTGCTTCATCTTTAGGCAACAAAGAACGAAACCCGTCTGTGGAGAATCCAAGTCATCCCAACTCAATCACAAAAGCCAATTGAAAACAGATGTTCTAGAAATTAAGTGGGAAAAGGAATGCTGTCAAAGGTAATATACAAATCGGTACTTCAAGACCACAGTTTCTAGAGAAAAAGATCAGTTAAAGCCGAGGTTTTCAACCTGTAAACAGTCAAGTCCAAAAGATTCAATGGAGTAAATTGCTTGGAAATAAACAGCAAACGGTAGAAATACGCACATCATCGGGATGGGGATGAAACTCATGCATGACCCAGTTGGATCTAGTACCCTTGGACTTCCGGCCATCGATGAAAACTAATGTTATCTTCGAACCAATCTTTCTGTCGTCATTTTTAGCCTTAATATCGATATGTTTACCGGTGATCTTCCAAGAAGAACCACATGGTGTTTTCCTGCTAATCCGTTGGTTCTGCGTCTGTGGACATATGAACCACCATTCCTGATCTTGGGATCGAACGACCGATTTCTCTGTATGTACATTAAAAAGTTTTTTGAGTCATGAGTAAGGAGGCCACTGTTCCTTTCCTGAGGCACTTCCTTTGAAGTTGCGAAAGACCTACCATTGAACTCGGCCGGTAAATCCCATGGGTTAATCTCGTAGATGTTTTCTAGGGTCGGAATAATGCAGAAAGTTTCTCTGCATCCGGTTACCTTCGACTTCAAGTAATTGATTAGTTCCTCCTCGGTTGGATGGAATCTGTAGCCGACTATTGCCTGCTGAAGTAATTGCGCGATCTCGGCGACCACCCTTTCCGCGGGCAGTCGATTCATCGGAGAAATCCCAGTTTTCATATCTTGTTTTGTTCTCACACACAAGGGAAGTTCAAGCTAGCTAAGAGTGAGAATTTATGGAAGTGAGCTTGTGCACACTTTGAATTCTTGCTGGTTTATCTTGAAGTCTTCTCCTTCCTCAAGAAGTCACCCACTCACCATGACAACGACATCCATTGGTGGATTGCTAAAATCAAATGATCACATCCGTGACTGAGAATAGTTTCTTTTCTCCAATTCAAGATTCCTGGTGCATTCATCATAAAAAAGTGGGAAATTCCAAATAAGGACCCATCATTTTCTAAAATAAAGTTCTGAAATGGATCTTATTTTAATTAAAGGCCTGAAGTGCTCAAATTATTTCAAAGAAAGGCCTGATCAAAGGATATTTTCGTCATTTCTTTTTTTTTTCTTTTTTTTTTTCTCTCTTTGCCTTTTCTTTTCTTTTTTTCTTTTACTTTTTTTCTCCCCTCCCCTTCCCTCCCCTCCCCAGCCATCCTTGGCCTTCGGCGAGGGCCGCCCTCGCCTGGGTTGGGTTGGCGAGCCCAGGCGAGGGCTACCCTTGACCAATGTCGACGAGGGCAACCCTCGCCTAAATTGGCGAGGCCGCCCTCACCCGACGCCTATCTGGGCGGGGGTAGCTAGATGCCGGCCCAGGCAAGGGCGGCTCTCGCCTGAGGCCGGCATTGGCTTGGGAAGGGAAGGGAAAGGGAGGGGAGAAAAAGAAAAAGAAAAAGAAAAAAAAAGAAATGGAAGAAATAAAAACAAAAAAAGAAAAAAATTCAAAAAAGCAAAGGACGAAATTATTTTTGGGTCGGACCTTTTTTTGAAATAATTTGAGCACTTTAGACTCTTATCTGAAACAATATTCATTTCATGTTCTTATTTAAAATTTTCCCAAAAAAAAAAAACAAATAGGGTTTCCAAAGCACATGTCGTGTATCAATACTCTTCTTGTTAGGGTATAGCAGCATGACTATTATCCTTTTGCTTTTCCAGGGGATGATCCTCTGTTCTTGATCTTATGAAACCTCACAACTCGGGTATTAGTTTCTTTATTTCTTAAAGACAGAAAAAGAGATTGTTCTAGGTAGACATATCAAAGATAAAGATTGATATGCGAAATTGATACAAGATAATATTGTCGTTCTGTACTTAATCTATTCTAGCCTTTGTCAGTGTTGGGGGTGATAAGTTCGTGAATAGATTGATTCGTGATGGAGAACCGACGCTCCCCCTTGCCTAAACCGGCCAAAGCACCATTGCCCACAACTATTTTATCTTTTCTTCTTTAAATGGTTTATTAATTTATGGAATATGCTTAAAAACTAGGAAAAAAAATATGTGACACGCTACTTCCTTTCTTAGGCTTCGTGGGACCCACGGACACGTGTGTCCAAATAGACAAACATGAATGGAGAAAATATTGTGTACAGACGTGGTAAAAATGACGTTGTCCGAAAGACCATTTATTTTGCGACACGTGTTCAACGTGGGGGTCCACCTCTTCTCTCTGCTCATCTCTCTCCTCCCGCCGAAGCCGAACCTTTGAGGAAGAAGAGGAGAGACTCGACCTCCATCGCCATGGCGGCCGTCTTCTCCATTCCCCGGCCGCGAAACTCGAGCCTAAGGCTCGCGGCCGCCATGGCCACGAACCTCGAGCTCCACAGCCATGGCGGCCGCGAGCCGTGGGCTGGAGCTTCGCGCCCAGGACAGAGAAGACGTCGGCGGCCATGGCGGCCGCGAGTGGTGGGCTCGAGCTCCGCGGCCGGGGACGGAGAAGACATGGGCCATGGATGAGCGTCTCGCCGTCGACGTAGAATAGGGACTTGTCGTGGGGGCGGGGGATGATGTTGCTTCTTTGCTCTGCCCATCAGACGGAGCTTCGGCGGGAGGAGAGAGAGAGCAGAGGGGAGAGGTGGACCCAATCGGACAAATCGGTGTCACCGACATCTTCCCGGCCTCGACCGGCCGGGGAACGGAGAAGACGGCCTGCGGCCGCCATGGCCATGGAGCTCGAGTCCTTCTTCTTCTTCCTCAGAGCTTCTGCGGGAGGAGAGAGAGAGGAGGAGAGAGCAGAGGGGAGAGCTGAGCAAAGAGAAGAGGTGGACCCCACTTGGACACGTGTCTCAAAATAAATGGTCCTTTGACCACATCAGCTTTACCAAGTCTGCACCCAATATTTTCTCAACATGAATGTGTGCCTGGCATTACACTTTTGCAAGGGGTGGGGGAAAGTTGGTGGGAGTAATTTTAAATACCCGGCCTGTGTAATCTTTACCAAAACTCACGTGCACGTCTTTCACCGTTGATTTGGATAATTGGTCAATCTTTCAAATTATAACTATCAACATTTACGCTGATTGGAAAAAGGGTTGTGTAACAATTGGATCGTACGAGACGTGTATTCTATTAAAATCGTGGTTGGATTAGTCATGAAAAAAACTATATGATATGAAGAACATGATTTACGGGTAATAATTCATTATGAAACCATAAATATTGTGGTCCAATAAACATGCACAATTGATCGTGGGCATTGGTGGGATACCACATCTTCCTTTTTTTTCTTTTTCGTTCTTTTTGTAATTCGTTTAAGCAAAGGCGCAGTGAGATGGAATCTTACCCTTTATTTATGATGTTGATTCACTCAAGATACTCTTTTCTTACCTCTCCTTTGAGATTTGGGACTTAGAGACTTGCACTTTGAAAGACTGGCAATGGGCTAGATGCTGCATTTACATCCTTTTCTTGTATCTTTTCTTCCTCCTCCCTCCAATTATGATTCGTTTGGTTAATGCGTGATATATTAGATTTTGCGTAGGATGGGTAAGATCTTCTAGATTTGTTCATATGTAAGATCCATCACTGTGTGATTACTCAAAGTACTCTTTTTTGGGGCTTGAACCGAATGGTTAGGTCGTTACAAATGATATTAGGATAAAACCCACTATAATATATGTATGATTCAGGAGAGGACTAGGCCCATACCCAGTTTTTTTTTCTTTGGTAGCAAATACCCAGTTCATTGAGGGAGAAGAGTAATCTTCTAGGCGAAAAGATTTGGACAAGTTGTAGCTCCTGACAGGCTTCTAGGATGATGAAAAGTGCAGTGTTGACCCATACCGCCGAGGGAAAATCTCCTTGTTAGATGTGTCATCTAGTTCATTTATGCTCCTCCGCCGTATTATAAGTCCGCCATATTTATCGGACAGACGGGACTAAAAGGGGACACATCCAGCAAATAAAGTGATCTTGTGCCATCTCTGACGTTTGCTAAGCTCTCCGGTAAAATCTCCAGTAAAACACCTACTCCTGCATCGTCTCTTTGATTCCGTCACATGTTCTGTGTATTCCGTCAATAATCACACATACGAGAAGAACAACAATCACACATAACTGGAAAACTAGTGCGAAAAACACACCAAGGTGAAATCTTGGAGTAACGGTGGATTTATTTCGGCGGCAATGGCGAAAAACACACCAAGTTGATGCAGTCGATCTCATCGATGAAAGCAAACCATCCCATGTTTCCCAGCGGGATATGTTGTCCGATTCAATCTTCACATCGTCTTTTCTTCTATGGCTGAATCATGGGAGTTTCCTTCTCTTTGAACTCTTCTCTTTGAACAGTGATTGAACAGTGATTGCGCGTGCTGCTGCAGATTGACTGATAGCCTTGATTCCCGGCGTGCTGCTTTCGGTGATTGATTGTTCTCTGCTTTTCTGGTCTATCTTATGCAATATTAAATCCATAGCAATCTTCCTTGTTGATATCATTGCCATGGTGTGATTGGCTGGAGTTGCTTTTGGAACCTTTCTCATTGGTATCTTATGAAATATTAAATCGATAACAATCTTCCTCGTTGGTATCATTTGAAGGTATTTATCGCACACCAAATCAGAGCGATCAAACAGAAATCAAAGAAAAATGGACGACACACGAGATTACCCAGGTTCACCCCAGAATAGGGCAACGTCCTGCAAAGAGATTTCACTATAGTTTCGGTTTACAGCCACTCAACTCGTTACAATGATAAAAAACGAGAAATATATATATATCCTCCAAACGGGCCCAAAACCTAAACGTATATGAAACCTCTTAATTCCATACCATACGGGCCAGCTTAAATAAAAGCCCAAACCTCTTAATTCCATACCTGCGCGCGTAACCCCCGTCGGGAGGCGCTGCCCCCGAACCCCCGCATTCCTCGCGCAGGGGTCACATGTCGTTGGATAACACTAATGCGGGGTCATATGTCGTTGGATAACACTTCAGTTTCCCTAAGCTCACGTGGACATACCCGATGTGAGAAACAAGGGTCCCCGAAGTATTCGCCAACTCCAACATCATTGCCATGGTGTGATTGGCTGGAGTTGCTTTTGGAACCTTTCAAGTTCTGCTAGCAACTGTTCCATGATTGTGATATATTCATCTTGTGATCTCACAGCGGCAAGTTAGGCACTGGCCAAAGACTTTTGCTGGAGAAGTGAAGCATTTGCTTCTGATATTGTAATTTTGAGAGGCTTAATTTGGTTGGGATGTTGGAGAACCACATGGTGTTTTCCTGCTAATCCGTTGGTTCTGCGTCTGTGGACATATGAACCACCATTCCTGATCTTGGGATCGAACGACCGATTTCTCTGCATGCACATTAAAAAGTTCTTTGAGTCATGAGTAAGGAGGCTACTGTTCTTTTCCTGAGGCACTTCCTTTGAAGTTGCGAAAGACCTACCATTGAACTCGGCTGGTAAATCCCATGGATTAATCTCGTAGATGTTCTCTAGGGTCGGAATAATGCAGAAAGTTTCTCTGCATCCGGTTACCTTCGACTTCAAGTAATTGATTAGTTCCTCCTCGGTTGGATGGAATCTGTAGCCGGCTATTGCCTGCTGAAGTAATGGCGCGATCTCCACGACTACATTTTCCGCGGGTAGTCGATTCATCGGAGAAATCCCAGCTTTCATATCTTGTTTTCTTCTCTCACACAAGTGAAGTTCAAGTTAGCTAAGAGTGAGAATTTAAGGAAGTGAGCTTGTGCACACTCTCAATTTTTGCTGGTTTATATTGAAGTCTTCTCCTTCCTCAAGAAGTCACCCACTAACCATGACAACGACATCCACTGGTGGATTGCTAAAATCAAATGATCACATCCGTGATTGAGAATACTTTCTTTTCTCCAATTCAAGATTGCTAGTGCATTCATCGTCAAAAAGTAAATAGGGTTTCCAAAGCATAGGTCCAGTGTTCTTCTTGAGTTTGTAGGGTTCAGCATCGTCATTATTGTCCTTTTGCTTTTTCAGAAGGATGATCCTCTGTGCTTGATCTTATGAAACCTCACCACTCGGGTATTAGTTTCTGTATTTTGTAGGACGAAAAGAGAGGGCAAATTTCCAAATCAGGCGAAAAAAAAAAATTACCAAAACAAGTTAGAAAAAAAAAAATTACCAAAACAAGTTAGAAAAAAAAAAATTACCAAAACAGGTGCCGCTCGGCAATCACACTGCTGAGCGGGCTGTTGGGCCCGGTACAGCAGCCCGCTCGGCAATTTGGCTGCCAAGCAGGCTGATCGGCCGCCTCCACCGGCCCGCTCGGCAGCCACACTGCCAAGCCTGGCCCGAGGCCCCCACCTAATTTTTTTTTAAAATTTCATAAGAAAAACCATTTTTTTATAATATTTATTTTATTTATAATTTTGTTCTGTTTAAGCTGATTTTTATAATATAATTATCAATATTTAATTACTTAAGATATATAATTATAGCATTACAATAAATTCACATATGTAATGTCGACATCGAACAGAAGAACTGAATAAATATCGCGCAATTGGAATATTGTAAAAAACATGGGATTTTCATAATAGATAACAAATTAACTACAGTTACATGTACTAATGATGCCGTCTTCCTACATGACCTCCTGTTTCGCAATGAGGTTGTCTACGTTGATCGAAAGGTCTGATGTTGTACCGACGAGAATGAGGATCCGGCTGAGTAGGATATGTCGATGACGAAGGCATATCTTGTGAAGATATGCCATATCCTACTGTAGGAGGAACTGGATAAAAATGAAGAAAATCGGATCCATATTCTAAAGGAGAACTAGCTTGAGTCTGCGGATATGGATCGTCAAATGTTCCGGCAAACTGGATGAACCCTGCATCGAAATGCTGACTAAACCTCGGAGTGAACTCGGAAGCGAAATCCGTCATATGATATTCCATAAAAATAGGGGACGACATCATAATGTGGATGAGCTCGAAGAGTCCTCCGGATCGGCTGAACAATCTCAGAGGGGTCATCCTCCTCAATTTGAGCGCTTGGGGCCCAAACGCTGAAAACATGCAGCGCTTGGGGAGGCCCCACCAAGCGCAGCGCTTGGGGGGGCCTCCCCAAGCATGCACAAATGTTGCAACACCTCTATTGACGAAGGAGTTGACCTGACATCCTTCACGTGATGTTTGTACTCGTTTGTGGAATTTGTAGTTCATCTTTTATCATTTCGTACACAGTGGGACTTGTCGGTTATTCCAACTTTTCCGCACCTAATGAATTATTGTGTGGCCCATTCCTCCATTATTTGGGTACCTCCTCCACTTTTATGCGGGGCTATTGACAATTGCGGAGCAGATAAATCACGAATTCAAGATGCTTGAGGGTGTAACTCAACTGATGTCAAAATACTAAACGATTTGATCGATCAAATTGATATTATTTTTTTATCAAAAGAAAATTTCATTCATTTGTCATAATCTAACATGAGAGGAACATAAAAAGCTTCCGAGCAAAGGAAATCCCAAAAGAGCTGCAAAACTAAAACAAAATCCAGAAAATAAAAGAGTACAACTTGCAGTTATAAGCACGCTCTCATCCCAAAAGATTAAATCTGTCACAGTATCAAAAAATAATCAGTGCCGATCATCGGAACCATCATTGATGAGCACATGACGAAATCTTCCCCTATAGGACTACGGCTTGCAATGCACGATTAAGTTCGTCGTCGACAATAATTTGTTAAAAGCCTTTAAGAAACTCTCAGATCTAAAATTAGATCGACAGAGCAAAGCTTGCAGATTTAGATGTACACCTAAATCGGGAGAGGAGAGCTTTTGTCGAATCTCAAAGAAGTCAGAGGACCACGTCCGGGGCATTATGTTGGTTGGACTGATGACGACGTTCTCACAAAATTTTCAGCCACAAGCAGATTTATTCACCATGAAGCGAAGAAAAGCAACAACAGCGAGCGAAAGAAAACACCAAACAAGGCGAAAAGAAAATCATAGCAAAACAGACTCTTAGTTTCAGAAATTAGGGTTGCCAACAGAGAGATTATGGTTTTATCCTAATTAGTTTGCACTTATCAAATTAATTCCTTGAAAGATCGATTGTTGAATGATAAAGCCGTTAAGAACTGATTCGACAATTTACTCCCTGTATTTATCGTGCATGGACGTCTACGAATCACATGTCTGTGTCGGTGTTGCTTCGTACCACTCGTCGAAGAGAGAGCGGACCACAAAAACGCGTGAAGGACGAGGTGGACCCCCGGAAGTAAATGCATGTCACTTGCGTTGCATTGCTTGACCTTGACTTGTTCACGCTACGACCCGCGGCCATTTAAATGTCTTATAAACTAAATTTTTGTGTTGCATTTAAGAAAATGTTTTGTCGATGTTTGCGATAGGAATGTTGCACAAATCGACACTAATTTGAATATCTGTTCGATACCTATAAAATGTCTAGGTTCATGTGATATGCTCGTCTTGATTTTTTTTTTTCGAAAGACAAAAAACACGGTAAAATATAAATTTCCTTCTTCATTTCCATTTCAATATACTACTATATATATATATATTCATATTTTAATTAACTTCAGCCAATAAATCACTAATATGTTACCGGGCTAGTTATATTGATGGATGGTAACAATTGACTATCTAGTTTTATCAACCACATGCGATTTTGTAATATCCAAAATGTTGGTATAAGCCAAATTTGAAGCTGTTGGATATAAATCAATCTATGGCAAATCTTACAAACTGGCGATCACGACAACAAAAAAAGAAAACACTTGTTCTATAGTTTTAGCTCGACCACGAAGTGATCAAACTTCCACAAAACAAATTTTTCAAGATGGATCGAGGGTGAATGCGTGTTTAAAAGACGTGCTAGCTTTTTAGAGCAAAGTATGACGTAGAAAATGTTACTTCAACCTAGATGAAGGGGACATAAAGTACGTGAAATGTAAAGTGCGAAGAGTGAAATTGAAGGAAATCGAAAGAAAAATTCTGGAAACAAAGGAAAATTAGAGCGATGACGACTGAAATTAAAATTGAAGTGCAAGCACAGGAAAAGAAATCGCTAAGAAACTTTGCTGAAATTGAAATATCCTCAAAGTTACAAACACATTGATCCTAAATTGCAAACATTGAAATATATGCTACACCATTATTCACCATCACAGTTGTGTCAATTATGTAAATTAGTTTGATGAAATTTTTGTAATGTTATAATATCGTTCAAGAAACATATTTATTAAGTTCATTTTTTCGTGGTTTTTATATTAGATGTGTGAATTTTTTGTAATATTACAATATCCCAATTGCGTGGTATTTATTCAGTTCTTCTGTTCGATGTCGACATTACATATGTGAATTTATTATAATGTTATAATTATATATCTTTATAATGTTATAATTATATATCTTAAGTAATTAAATATTGATAATTATATTATAAAAATCAGCTTAAAAGAACAAAATTATAAATAAAATAAATATTATAAAAAATGATTTTTCTTATGAAATTTTCAACAAAAAAAAAAAACTAGTTGGGGGCCTCGGGCCCGGCTCGGCAGTGTGGCTGCCAAGTAGGCCGCCGGAGGCGGCCGAGCGGGCTGCTATACCCAGCCCAACAGCCCGCTCGGCAGTGTGACTGCCGAGTGGCACCTGTTCTGGTAAATTTTTATTTTTTCAACATGTTTTGGTAAATAATTTTTTTTTCGCCTGATTTGGAAATTTGCCCGAAAAGAGATCCGTTTCACTAAGGTAGAGTGCATCGAAGATGAAGATTGGTTGTCATTATGTATTTAGTATGTTCTAGCCTGTGTTGTGATTAGGGGTGATCGGCTCGTGAATGAAATGATCCGTGATCGAGAATCGACCTTGAGGCTTCTTGGTTATATATATAGGCTTGAAAGAAACAATTATTCCATTACGTGGGGTGTTGTCAATTGGCATGTTGGCTTGGAAAGGAACAATTATTCTATATATATAAAATGGCTTGGAAAGGAAATTATTCCACGTGTGATCAAAATTGTCAAAAAAAAATTTGGTCAAATAAAAATTTCATTAATAACCGGAATTTAACCACAAGAATGTTCAAAATCAAGACATAATAAAGACCAAAGAGAATGGGGGATTTTAGTGAGCCAATTCGGACAGAGAGAATCTTTTCGATGGGTTTTAGCCACCCAATCCCTGGCCTGATTAGCTTTCCTAGTGCAGTGGGCTAAAGACACCCCTTGCAATTGGATCATGAGCTGCTGACAATCCTCAACAATTGTCCGGACTGTCCATATAGTTTCGGCCTGGCCCAAGACTTGGAGAACAGTTGACAAATTGTCGCTTTCCAAGTACACCCATGACTCACGTTCCAACATATCAGTTCCTCTTCCTAGGGGTGAGCGGTTCCAGGTTCCTCACAGGTTCCACCTGGAACCTGGAACCTACCCGTCGAAACAGGTTTCTCATTTTTTGGAACCTGGAACCTACCCGTCATACCATGGAACCTGGAACCTACCCTGTCACAGGTTTAGGTCGGTTCCAGGGTACCCGGGAACCTGCCAATTTCTTTTCTTTTTTCTTTTTTAGTTAAGCAAAATGAAAGTGAACGCTACAACTGCTAAGGGGAAGTAGAGATGAGCGGTTTCAGGCTCCGTACAGGTTACATTTAGAACCTGAAATCAACCCATTGGAATAGATTCCTCATTTTTTGGAACCTGAAACCTAAAAATTTGTTTAGCTCCAGATTATACACTCATCATCGGACGCCATAGAACATTGTAGGATCGTGTGAAGACATATACAAAAAAAAAACAAAAATTTATTTTAGAATCCAGGGTCCAAGTTCCAGGTTCCAGGTTCCAAGTTCCAGGTAGTGGAACCTGGAACCTATCCGTTGGAACAGGTTCCTTAATTTTTGGAACCTGGAACCTACCCTACATACCTTGGAACCTGGAACCAGACCAGTTCCCACAGGTTCCGGTTCCAGGTTCCCGGTTCTACCCTGGAACCATGCTCACCCCTACCTCTTCCTGTACTTTGGCCCTCCTTCAAAGCAAGGGTTTCAGTTACGAGGATTGATGGAGCATGGATTTTTTTTTGGCGAATCCGGCCACGAGAATCCCATGAGCATCTATACAGACCCCAGCTACTTATCCTGCTCGGGAGTCGCTACACCATGAGGCGTCTACGTTCAATTTCAGCGTGCCCATGGGTGGCGGGAGCCACCGTTCGGAAGTCAACCTTGCTTCCCCTTTCTGTTCCCTCTTGCTCGGATTCCATTTCGCATAGAGTTCATGCAAACTGATGGCTTCCTTGACGAGATGGGTGTGCCTTGGCATACGATTTCGGAACACGAAGGCGTTCCTTTCCTTCCAAATTAGCCACAAAGTTTCAGTCAGGGGAGCTTGCGAGGAAGAGCCGGCTCGAGAAGATAAGTTTTTCGAGATCCATTTATCAATTCTCGTGATGTTTAATGGGGAGGTGTCGAGATTGAATCGAGGGTCTGACCATATGTGTTTCGTCCATTCGCACAGGAGAAGGAGATGCTCGGGAGATTCAGGAGCTTGGCGGCATATCGGACAAAGCGGATCAAGCACCATTTTCCTCCTAAATAGATTTTCCTTTGTAGGTAGTGCATTGTGACATACACTCCATAAGAAGAAACGTGTCTTGGGATAGGCTTGAACCTTCCATATTGTCATCCATAATGTTCTCGGAGACTGGTATGATGATGACGCCTGGTTGGTGTTTTGTTGCTTGTCCTGGGACCATAATTTATTATACCCACTTTTCACCGAGTAAGCACCAATTCCATTTCCTGTCCATACTAGTTTGTCCGCCGTGGGGTTAGGGCTGAGTGGGATAGTTAAGATTTCTCGCACCACATTCTCGTCAAATAGTTTGATTAGCACCTAGGGGTTTTCCACTCTTTTGTCTCCTGGTTTATTAGCTTTGCCACAAAGGTGAGGGTCATTTTGGTTTGTTGGCCCGCCAATTCTGCAAATGGACAACCACTTGTCTTCCCTGACTTTAATTCTGTTTCCGTCTCCCACTTTCCATCTAACTTCAGGCTCAATTACCTCTCTACCCGCCAACAGACTTTGCCATCCCCAGGATGGGCGATGACCCTTTTTTGCAATCCACAGCTCTCCCCGCGGGTAATGGCGCCTGGTTGGTGTCAAATCAGGCGCCATGCCTGTCTTCCAAGTATCGCCTTGTTGAATGCAACAAGGTCTTTGAAGCCCATTCCACCAGAGTCTTTCCTTGTCTTCAAGGTTTCCATTTCTTCCAATGAATTCCTCCTTTAGCAGCATTTTGTTTCCACCAAAAGGATGCGATTTTCTTCTCAATCGTTTTACAAATCGAGATGGGGATCCTGAATATAGACATTGCATACTGTGGCAAAGCTTGTACGACTATTTTCACTAGAATCTCCTTCCCTGCCTTTGTGATCAATTTCTCCTTCCACCCCTCCAATTTCATGTTGACTCTTGCTTAAATCCATGGGAACATTTGTTTCTTTATTTGCCCCCAATCGGAAGGAATTCCTAGATACTTCCCCGTTTTATCAATAATTGGGACCCTCAGTTCATTTGCCATATTCCTCTTCAGTTGCTCAGGGTAGCCGTTATTGAAATAGATACCAGAATTGTTCAGATTAATAGCCTGGCCTGATGCATAACAGTATTGATTCAAGATGTTGGCCAAATTTTGGCATTCCCTAACCGTTCCATCCAAGAAAAGTATAGCATCGTCAGCAAATAAAAGGTGAGATAATGTTGGGCACCACCTGTTCAGTTTATTCTCTCTTACACTGCCCTCCTAAACCACCTTGTTCAATAGTGAGGACAGGGTGTTGGCCATAATGATGAACATATAAGGCGATAAAGGGTTCCCTTGTCTTATACCTCGAGAAGGCTGAAAGCATTGAAGAGGTTCCCCATTAAATTTCACATTGAAGGAGACCGAGAAATACATTGTTTCACCATATGAACCATTCGCAAAATCCCATCCGTAGCATGCAAGCACACAAGAAGTCCCATTCTACCCTATCATAAGCTTTCTGCATGTCCAGCTTAAGCACCGCTTGATATTTCCTTTCCCTTCTCCTGATACGCAGCTGATGCAGTACTTCCTGAACTACTAATATATTATCTTGCAATTGAGATGTTGCGAAGTGTCAATGTTAGGGAAAGTTGTGTCAATCTGCCACTTTACCACAAGAAGAATGATTCCATTCGTGTCAAATCAATTAACTAATATTTGAATATTTGAATGGCCTATAAACATGCACACTTGATAGTTTGCATTGGTGGGATACCGCATCCTCCTCTTCTTCTTTGTTTCTTTCTTTTTGTAATTCTTTTAAGCAAAGGGGCAGTGAGATGGAATCTTAACCTAATTTATGATATTGATTCAATCAAACCACTCTTTTCTAGCCTCTCCTTCGAGATTTGGGACTTAGAGACTTGCACTTTGAAAGACTGGCAATTGGCTAGATGCTGCTTTTACACCCTTTTCTTTTATCTTTTCTTTCTCATCCACCTTCAAAAATATTTCTGTTTGTTTAATGCATGATACACTACATTCCATGTCGGATGGCTGAGATTTTATAGCTTTATTTATAAGTAAGACCCATCATCGTGGAGGTTACTCAAAGTACTCTTTTTAGAAGCTTGACCCATGTCGAAAGGGTCATGTCATTACAAATGGTATCAAAACTGAACTCTCTCCAATATATACGCGGTTTAGGAAAGGACTAGGCCCATACCAATTCCATGAGGGGGAAGAGTAATTGTCTAGGCGAGAGGATTTGGACAAGGTGGCAAGCTTCTAGAATCACGAAGAGTGCAGTCTTGGCCCATATCACCGAGCGATATTCTCCCTATTCATGTGTGGTCTTGTTCATTCTTGCTCCTCCACCATCTTATAAGCCTACTAAGAGCCGGAGTTTATCTGAGCCCTCTAGCTCGATAATCACCCACTACCCTCGATAGATCAGGTATGGGTCTAGTCTATCCACGAAACGACACACCTACAGGAGGGATTTTGCTTTGATACCAACTATGACGGCTCAATCCATTCCATGTAGGCAAAGCCCCAAAAGGAGTATTCTGATGGTGACCAAACAAGGCGGTGACCCTTTCAGGGTGGACTTTATAATTAGTTGGAACTCTAGCTTACAACAAGAATCCTTAGTACATAGAAGCTATAAGCTTCACCATTGGTTTTGTAAGTTACGTCTCATTTTTCTCTACTTTTGTAAATCTTTTTTGGAAATATGTGGAGGATTGGTGTAGAAAAGTATTTCAAAAAACTTGCTTCCCTTACTTTTACTTGTCCTACATTACTTGAGAAGCTCTCTCTTGTTCATTTCATTACAGCGTTCACCTCACTAGATTTGTAACAACCAAAAAAGAGGTGACGGGATTGCTCGCATGAGCTAGGGCCGAACAAAGTGTAAAGTTGGATTTTTCCTCCGCGCATACGGAACATTAGCGACCAGTCCAAGGTTCGTTTTTACCAAAATTTTTTTGTCTCAAAACATTTTTCGGAAAAGACTCGTTACAAGTAAAACAAATGACCTTACCTTTAAACTTTTGATTGTCATGTTTTGGTCCTCAGTCATACTAGGTTTGTTGATATTTAATCCGCTGACCGTTCTTATCAATTTTGCAAGCTGTTTTCACATTAATTCTTTGTTTTCTATATTCTGGCTGGTTCTTGGAATTTGCGCAACGTATATCAACTTCACTTGAACACGATGAAGATAACCTTAGACATTATTTATCCCACGGACGGAAGTAATGATGGGATAAATCGAAGGTGCAGAACTAACACTCACAACTCACAAAAACACTCACAAAGGAGAAGGAGACGGAGATGAATAGGCTTTTCTATACTTCTTATTTCACCTCAATTCATCCATACAAAAATTGTTACAAGACAGCCTTTATAGAGGCTTGTTACATGACTTTTGGTTTACCTCTAGAAACATGAATAGTCACGATACATTTATAAGACATCGGAATACAAATAGACTTTTGAAACACTCACGTAATAATAACTCTCCAATAAAGATTCTTGCAACGCTACAATAATGACTAATCTTGGTTTGTGCATCCGTTTTGGGGGTCAGACGGACCTCAGCAACCGATCGACAACTCGGTAGTTCATCGATAGTCTCGCCGTAGATGACATTTATGAATTTGGTTCATTTTCTAACAACAAAGAAGGGACTCATTGAGCAAATGAAGTGATTTTGTGCCATCTACTCTATGGTAAACTGTCCAGTCAAACACGTAGTCCTGTATCGTCGCTTTGACTCTATCACATATTCCGTGTATTACATCAACAATCACAAAAACCCGAAGAACAACAATCACACGAGAAGAACAACAATCACACATCCCAGAAAAACAAGTGCAAAAACACACCAAGGTGAATTCTGGGAGCAACGGTGGATTTGTTTCTGCCAAAATGGCTGGTTGATGCTGTCGATCTTGTCAATGAAAGCGAACCATCCCAGGTTTCCCAACGGGATATGTTGTCCAATTCAATCTTCACATTGTCTTTCTTCTTTAATGGCTGAATCATGGGAGTTTCCTTCTCTTTGAACAGTGATTGAACAGTGATTGCGCGTGCTGTTGTAGTGTGCAGTGATTTTGCTACGGTCTATACAAAATCTGCTTTCAGAGGTAGCAGGAATCCCACTTGCTGCTGCAGATTGATCTGATAGCCTTGATTCCCGGCGTGCTGCTTTCGGTGATTGATTGTTTTCTACTTTTCTGGTCTATCTTATGAAATATTAAATCCATAGCAATCTTCGTTATTGGTATCATTGCCATGGTGTGATTGGCTGGAGTTGCTTTTGGAACCTTTTAGTTCTGCTAGCAACTGTGCCATGATCGTGATATATTCATCTTGTGATCTCACAGCTGCAAGTTAGGCACTGGCCAAAGATTTTTGCTGGAGAAGTGAAGCATTTGCTTCTGATATTGTAATTTGGAGAGGCTTAATTTGGTTGTGATGTTGGATAAGCCAAGCCAAGACTGTTTGTTCGGCTGCATCTTTGGTGAAATTGAAGTTATTCCACCATTTAGTTTAGAATCTCCTAATGAGGTTTGGAATATGGGGCTGAGGGGAAATATAATAATCTCATGCTGATGCCCATGAAATTTTGTAGTTGATGAAAAATGAACAAGATTCGGAAAGCGCGATTCTCGTTCTGATGGTATAAATTTTGAGTAGAATAGCTTGTAACTCTTTTTGAAATCTGGGCGGTAGAATTTCAATTATAAGACTAATATGATCTCACCACTGATTGAACCAGTTGGGTAGGTGGTCAATGTTGAGATTGGATTAAACTAGAAGAGCCACGATTGGCGGTAATTGTTATTTTGTCGGTAGAATCGGACCACCGTGCTTGTTGGTAATCCAAGTATGTAAATGTGGAGAGATATGAGAGTCTAGTGGTTGTTCTGGCTTATATATAGGATCGATACACAGAAATAAGAGAAGAGACCACCGACAGGAAGCAATGCCTTCCGAGCGTAGGGTATATACAAGTGCAAACTTTATAAAAACTTAAAAAACCTTAAGATCCTCAGTCTAGGAATAGATTTGGAATCTCAAAGTGAAACAGGGAAATCTGGGTATGGAAGACCTACTAGATGATAAGATCCAGGAAGGTTTGAGTGGTTTATGAAAAGGGTTCTTACAGATGAAGCACAAGGTAGGCTTGTGTATCAGGAAGGATGAGTATAGGGAATATCAAAGGGTTCTGTGTATTGAAAGTTTTCCAGATCTTCAAGAGGATAGATCCTGGAAGATGAATGAGTTCCTTCTTCTTGAAAGGAAAAGGAATCCCCTCAGAAGGAGATGGAAGGGATTGAGATCTGCAGCACTGTAGGTGCATATCAAAAGTGTATAGTGGAAAATTGAAAAAGACGCTACAGTGTACAGCAAAAAGTTGCTACAGTGTACAGTGTATAATGTACAGTGAACATCGAATATGAAAATTCCTAACTAACTCCACTCTGCTACTCTTATGGTCGGGAGTAGTTTTGTTTCTAGAGTCTAGAAGGACTGGCTGCTCTTAAGTCAGTACCATAGCAGTCATCTTCATTTGAATTTCCTCTATGGTGAGACTGTGATGAGCTCTTGGATTCCTCGTATTCTTCTACTGCTTGTTTCATGAGCTCATAGAACTGTTCTTCATTTTGTGTTGAAGCCAGTCTTGAAACAGCAATAGATCTGTTATGTAGAAAAGGGGTAGCTATGGAACCATCTCTCTGTTTGAACCAATTGATGACTGATTGTTCAGAGATTCTATCTAAGAATTTAAAATGATCCCATCATTTGGTCTTATATTTCCGGATTAAGACCAGAACTTTGGGATCAAAAGAGGATTGCCTATAATCAAATTCCCAAGCTGTTACCGAAGTGACTTGAAAGTATAGAAAGTATATCAAAGATGGGGGAAAAGGCTCCTCATAAGGATATGGGTTGTATTTCTTTAAAAATATCTGGTGGCTTGGTTTGGCTGAAGGGTGAAGGATTTCAGGAGTAGGACCGAAATGTTCCCACCATCTATTAAACCAGTATGAGATTTGGTGTATGTTGACATTTGGTTCAAAATAGAAAAGCCAGGTATGTCTGAAGTTAATGTTTTGGCAGAATAAGACATTCCACCAAGCTTATTGATAATCAAAATATGTAAAGCTGGTTCTGTATGAAAGGGACTGAGTCAGTCTGGTTTTGAATCCGATGAAGGATGAAGGATGAATGATCCTCGATATATATATACACACATAGCGTTTCATTCCGATGTTATGAAATGAATTGAACAACTTGCTCTTTATCTTTTTTTCTTTGTTTTAAAATGCCTCCATATCCTATTTCTGAAGCATCTATTTCAACTATTTTGAAAGCAGATGGGTCAGCCAAATGCAGGCAAGGAATTTCTTTGACAAATGATTTTATCCTTTTGACAGTATCAGTATGTAAAGAAGTCCAAGGAGGTGGATTCTTCTTTAATCTCTGATGTAAGGGTTTGCAAACGATATTGATTTCTGGTATGAAATCAATCACATAGTTGAGGCTACCCAAAAACCTTTGTAATTGGGTTTTGTCTCTTAATTCATCAGGAAATTTATCCGCAAATTGAATGGATCTTTCAATTGGGATAATAGTTCCAAAATGTAGGTGATGTCCTAGAAATCTTATCTTGGTTTGGAATAACACTACCTTGGAAGGAGATAATGCTAATCTACTGTTTTTGACAGTTCTGAAGAAGATATTCAAATGTTTAAAATGCGAGTCTATATTTGGAGAGTATATGAGTACATCATCAATGTATGTTATTATGAAATCAGAATAAATATTAAAAATGTCATTCATGATTCTTTGAAATTCAAAAGGAGCATTCTTTAGACCGAAACGCATAACATTCCATTCATACTGTCCAAAAGAGACAGTGAATGCAGTCTCATACCTGTCTTTTTCGGCAATTTGGATCTGCCAAAAACCTGATTTCATATCAAACTTAGAAAAGATTTAGAATTATGTAACCTATTAAGAAGATCCTTCTTATTAGGAATTAAGTATCTTATCCATTTTAAAGCAGCTTTTAAAGGTTTGTAATTGATTACCAGCCTAGGAACTCCCTTTTCAAGTTCAGCATTTTTATTGACATAAAAGGCAGAACAACTCCAAGGAGATTGGCTTTTTCTTATCAAATTTTTATCAAGAAGATCTTGAATTTCCTTTTGACAAAAATCAAGGACTTCATGGTTCATTTGCGTTGGCCTGGCCTTAGTTGGGATATTTCTTTCAGAAAAATCTGGTTCATAAGGTATGTCAATTATATATTTTTTCCTAGACCAGAAAGCATTAGGAAAAATGAAACAAATATTTTCTTTTATAAAAGACTCCATGGATTCAATTTTCTTGCGGTTATTGGGATTGGACAAATTTTGTTCCATCTTTTTATACTCCAAATCTTCTTTCAGAAATGAAAGATGATTTTCCTTATCTTGTATTAAACAGTTTACTTCTACTATCGAATGTTCTTGCAAAATATTTAGATTCCTCGTTTGAGGTTTCTTTATGAAATTAAAAATTATCTTTTTACCAAGGATTTTGGTTTCAATTCCTTCTTCAGAAACTTTGAAGGGCTGTATTAATGATATAAAAGGTGTTCCTAATATAAAGCATTGTTTTAAATCTTTGACCAGTAGAAAAGATATTTTTAAAGAAATGTTATCTTTTATTATTAAAAGCTTATGGTAATTTGTATTTAATTCTAAGCTTATCACCTAATGCAGTTTTTAAAGATTCAGTTGTTTTATCAAAATATTTAGTGGGGATTAATCCTTCATGTATACAATTTAAATCAGCTCTAATATCAAAAAGTGCTATCGTATTTAAAACAAATTCTTTTGTCTATTTGTATGGAAATATCAATTATCCATTTTCTTGAAGTGACTTCAGAAAGTAACATAAAACAATTCTTGTCAGGAGGTTCCTCCTTATCTTTACCTTTTAAAACTTTAGACTTTATTTCTAAAATCTCTTTTTGCATTTCTATCTGTCTAAGCTTGAGATTACGAATCTCAATTTTCTGTTGGTTTATTTCATATTGAATATCATTGATATTGGTCGGTCTGGTTTGGACTTTCTTTCCTCTATTTAAAACTTCATTGAGATTATAAGGCTTATCATATTGAAAAGTGGATTTTGAAGGTTGAAACTTATGTAAGACTTTTTCCTTATCTTCAATATCAGAAATATTTTCCATAGTATCTAAAATATCTTGTTCTTCTTTTGTCAAAACATTTATCTATGGGGTTTTATCAGAAAACTCATTCATATTTTCAAGAATTTCTGATTCTGAATCTGTATCTTCAATGTCATTGACTTGAAGACCATCTTCATCATCAGTAGAAAGGTCTGAAGAGGATTCTTTATCAGATTCCATCATCAGTTGATTTAATTGATTCAAAACTTCTTCATCAAGATTTAATTAATTGATTTTCTTATTTAATCTGCAAAATCGTTTGGTGTGTCCTTTTTCCCCGCAATTGTAGCAAGTAAAGTCTCCTTTCTTTGCTATCTCTTGCTTAGGACTCTTCTTATGAAATTTGTCCTTTTGCAATTTGGTATTGGATTTATTAAAACTTTTCTTTCTTTTGTTGGATTGTTCTGGAGAACATTTGCTAGAACATTTCTTTGATTTGGAAGGTTTGAAAGAAGGATCAAATTGTGCATAGAAATCTCGTAGAGAACATTTAGTGAGTTTCTTTTCTTTTTTAAGACGCTTTTGTAATTTGATATTATTACAAAGGTTTGTTCCAACCTTATAAACATAAGAATTGAGTTCTCCATAAGATAAAAGGTCATATGGAATTTGTTCTCCATATTGCTCTCTTATCTTATCTCTGACCTGGTTTCCTATTAAGACAGGAAGACCAGCTAGGAATTTTTCCTTCCAGAAAGATTGGTTACAATCTGGTCGGAGAAGAACTCTTTGTAGAAAGATATCTTTATACTCACGAAATTCTCCCAAAAACTTACAAACCATATTTGAAAGTAAATCTTGGTTTTGATCTCGAATTATTGAAGGATCACCTATGAAATGTTGTGATATTGAATATATTAAAGTGCTAACAGCATCTTGGACAGGTCGACCATAATCATAAAAAATTATTTGAATATTATCATCGACATTAACTGCCTTTAGAATAGAATCTCTCTGTTCATCAGAAAGATAATTTTCCCACCAACCTTTTAATTGACCAGTAAAACCAACAATTAAAAGATATGCTGTTTGCTCATCAGTTGTGTCTGATGATGTCTTGTACGTAGTAGCAAGCATCACCATTTGATTCAAAACATTTATTATATTTTGCTCAGAAACACCATCGATGCTCCATTCATAAATTGCATCAGAAGAGTATTTGTTTTGAACATGTTGAAAAGATTCTTCTAAAATTATATCTGGAGGTGTTTCCCTCAAGTAATATAACTTTTGAGGTTCTTTCCAACTTATTCTATTTAGCTCTGGTTCCGAGTCTTCTTTTTCTAAAATATGCAAATGACATTCGGTTACTAAAGGTTTTTCAACTTTTGGAGTTTCTAAAACAAGAGGCTTTTGTTTTCCAAGTTTTATTTCTCTTTTCTTTTCAGCCAAAGCTTTAACAAATTCATTGTTAAAAGCCTTAGGCATTTCAAAAGTCTTAAAAAGAGGAGCTTTTAAAGCAGGAGTTTTAGAAAGAGTATCCTGTTGAATTATCTGAGTAGAAGTGGAAGCTATTGAAATGGAAGATTCAATTCTATCTAATTGGGTTCCAATAGTATGAACAAATTGATTTGTAAAATTGTTTGTTCAATTATTTTTTGGATCCTTTTATCTTCAGACTCAGAAGGTACTTTGAAAGGTGAGGCAATGGTTTCAGAATCCCTATGAGAAATTTTCATTTTTCGAAGAGGTGGATGATTAGACTCAATGATTTGTCCATCATCGAATTGCCATTTATATTGTTTTTCTAAGACAAATATTTCTTTTGAGCTTTGAAAATAGTCTTCAAGCCAATCAAAGAAGAATATATGATCTCCAAGCTGTTGCATGAATTCATAATATTTTTCATTAATTTGTTTAGCTTGATCTTTGAAATTATCAAAAAACCAATTTCTAATTTCCAAATTCTTTTCAGAATAAAATTCTTCATTTAGAAGAGTCTTATTGGGTTCAAAATATTTTTCAAGAGTATAAATTTCTGGGTCATCATTTTCCATTTGAGAAGGAGTGGGTTCAGGAGATTCAGAATCCTGTCTCTCTTGCTGATAAACAGGTCTGAAAATCTCAGAACTAGTGTCGATTCCACTAAGGTTGGTTAGTGGAGGAGCACTAGGATGTACTGGATTTTGGGTACTACCTTGACTACTACTTGGTAAAGTAATAACCGGAGGTATCTTAGGGTGAAGATCAACCGATCTTCTAGATGAGAAACGATGAAAAGATGGTTGAGACCTAATATCAAAAGACCCTCTTGGGAATTGTATTGTTACTCTTCCCTCAGGGTGTTGCATGATATTGGTAGGCTCAGTATTTTGAACAATTGGTTGGGAAACTTCTTGGTGTTCAATTTCCCATTGTTCAGGAAGAGTTACCTGATTCTAGTTGATAGATTTGGGAATCATGGTATTTGACCTAGAAATATCAGTTTGAAGAAATAAGGTTTCTCCTTTCGGACTTATTTTGAAAACTTTGCTACCAAAAGCAGAAAGCATGGCCTTATAATGAACTTTATAAACAAGAGCTATTGGAATGGAACCTTCATCAATATGGTAATTATGAGTTTTGATCTGCAAAACAAGAGATTTAAGGATATTTTTATCTTTTAGGGATATAGAAAGATTTGGGGAACAATCAAAGTGGATTGGGCCTCTGCAGAGACTTGTCTCTACAGTGCTGAGAATAGATTCTTCATATTTTAAAAGCCGAGAATCTCTTAAAACTAAGAGTATTGAGGTGTTCAATCCTTCTTTGATTAAGGGTTTGACACCTACCTAGACCATTCCTATGTGCATATAATTAAACTTTTGATTATGTTTTTTCAAGGAATCAGCATTTAAAAGTTGGATAGACATATAAGAAGATGAAAGATGAACATCTCTTTCTTTTGTAGAAATTATGTAATATGACTTTCTAAACATTTTAAAAGAGTGTTGTTCATAAATTTGATTATACTTGACTTTTGGGATTTTCCAATTATCAATAAACTTATTAAAATATTCTATGGTTATTTCTTCTCTCAAAATAGGGCCTCGATCATGAGACATCTTAGATATAGAGCTGTTAGAAGACGAATCTGTTCTTCTCAATAAGTTCATTTTTAAGAAACTAACCTTTGTTCAATCAATTTCCCTACCACCGACGTGTTGACCAACGGATTCACTGCCTTCTCGGACTTACGACCGGGACCACACTCGAAAAAAGGGGAAATCGCAGTGAACAAAAACTAGCTCTCAAAAACGTTCTTAGAAAGAATCACAAATCTTTCCCCCTTGATCTTTCTATAAGTTATTTCCCTCATCTCTCTCTCTAGTCTCCTCAGATCCTGCGTGCTTATGGTACTGATACCATAAGCACGCAGGATCTGAGGATACTAGAGAGAGAGAGAGGAGGGAAATAACTTATAGAAAGCTTCAATAGGAATCTATTGAAATCTTTTTTTCTTATTAAAGTATGAAGAAGAGTTCGGTAACAAAAATGTCTAAATAATAATCAAAATAATCTATAAATTCAAGCACAAGTTCTATTCTATAATGTAAAAGATATATGCTTAGAAATAACAATGAAAGATAAACAAACATAGATAGAAAGTATAAATGCAGACCACCGACAGGAGGCATAGCCTTCCGAATGTGGGGTATGTAAAGTAAATTGCAGAAATTAAAGAACAGAAAAGATCAAACCACTAACAGGAGGCAGAGCCTTCCGATTCTGGGGTATAGATCTATATAAAAGAGCGAGCATTTAAAGAAATATAAATTGCGAAACTGATATATAGAAGAACAAATAGAAGAATGCAGAAAATTAAACTATCCAAGTACATTAATGGAAAGTTTACAAGAAAGTAGAAAGATTACAAGTGCAGAAATATCAAAAAGCTTTGAGATCCACAGACCATGAACAGATCTGGAAAATCAAAGAGGAACAATGAGTTCTGGGTAGAAAGGGTTCAGGGACTTAGAAACTTACTGGAGGTTAAGATCCAGGAAGGTTGAGGTAAGGCTTCAAAAGGGTTGGTGTATATGAAACGCAGAAAGGGTGCTCGGATTAAAAAGGAATAGTGTATGAGAACTTCAAAAGAGTTAGTCTTCCAGATCTTCGTGAGGGTAGATCAAGAGAGAGAGAGTGTGTGTGTGTCTGAGAAACTGAGAAATGCCCCTGTTCGACTGAGGAAGAAAGGGCTATTTAAAGATTCGACTGCAGCTATAGTGGCATGTCAAAAAGTCGCTGCAGTGAATAGTAAAAAGTTGCTACAGTGTATAGTGTTTCGCAAAAATGGATAAACTTAGAAATTCTCAGAAATTCCTGATAGAAAATCCTGACTACATCTATGTTGAGAGTAGCATAGGATTCTTCAGGGACTGGAGGCTCCCAAGTCTATACAGTAGCGGTCGTCTTCATTTGTATTTCCACCATGGTGCTTGCTTCATGAGTTCATAAAATTGTTCTTCATTTTGGGAAGAAGCCAGTTTTGAAATTGCTATAGACCTATTGTGTAGAAAAGGAGTAGCAATTGAATCATCTCTTGTTTTTAACCAGTCTGAGACTAATTCTTCAGAAATCTTGTCTAGAAACTTAGCACCATCCCACCACTTAGTCTTGTATTTGTGGATTAAGACTAGGCTTTGGGATCGGAAGAAGAGTGTGTATAGTTGAATTCCCAAGCGGAAACCCAAGAAACTCGAAAATACAAAAAATACAATAAGGAAAGAGGAAAAGATTCCTCACTTTTCTGTGGCCTAAATCTCCTCAAAAATAACTGGTAACCTGTTTTGGCTGATTGGGGGAGAATTTCAGGGTTAGGACCAAAATGTTCCCACCACCTATTAAACCAGAAAGGAATTTGGTTTATATCTACCCCTTGATCAAAATAGAAAAGCCAAGTATGGGTGAAATTGAAACTTTGGCAGAAGAAGGCATTCCACCAGGCTTGTTGATAATCAAAATATGTGAAGTTGGTCCTATGGGAAAGAGACTGGGTTAGTCTCGCTTTGAAACTTTTGGGAGTCATGGGTGTTGAATCCCATTGAGAAGGATGTAAGATCCTTTTGATTTTGACAGTAGAATAATTGACATTGTCAACATTCATTGCCCTTGAGAAATGCTTGAATTCTACGGAACCTGTTTCCACTAAAATAGATTCGTAGAATGCAAGGGGTTTTGCTAGATGATGTGGAGTATAAAACCAATTTTCTCCAAACATAGTTCTAGCGAAAACATTTGGGTTATCATCATAGAAACCTTTTTCAACAGTATAAACATTTTGAAAAGCCTGTTTTGGTAGAAATTTCGATTTTTCTTTCAAAAAGAAAGGTTTTGAAGGAGGGGTTGCAGAAATAACCACCTCACTAGAAATTCTTTTCATATTTAAAGGTGAGGGGGACTGAACCTCCTCAGGTATAAAAACTTGCAAATTCAAAACTTGCTGGAACAGTAGCTCCAAGGTTTCCGTCAGAATCATAGAAAGTATATTATCTTTTGTGACTTTTGGAGGAGAGGATGCTGAGGGCTTGTCCGCAGTCTTTGGAGGGGTTATAGAAAGTGGCTTTGGAGGTTGTTGGGTGGCTTTAAGCTAGCTCTTGATAGGAGTCAGTTTTCCTATCGGAGGGTCGGCTTTGGCTTTTCCTTTGTCTTTTTTGGGTGGCATGGTTGTTTTCCCTGTAAAAATTCTATAGTGAGAAAATCTTGAAGAGAGTTTAAATTGCCATTAATGAACTCAATATCAAAATCGAAAACAGAAAGAATTGCTTGCCATCTGGCAAAAATTTGCTTAGAGGCAATATTCAAAATATCTTTTTGGAGGACTTCTTTTGCAGATTTGCAATCAATCCTTAAAAGAAATTTCTGATTCAAAAGGTCACCTTGAAACTTGGATATAGAAAGTACAATAGAAAGTATTTCTTTTTTGATAGTAGAATCTATATATATATAGGTACATCATCAATATACACTATTATGAAATCAGAATAAGCATTGAAAATGTCATTCATGATTCTTTGAAATTCAGAAGGAGCATTTTTTAAATTGAAAGGCATAACATTCCATTCGAACTGTCCAAAGGGAACAGTGAATGCAGTTTTATACAGGTCTCTTAAAAGATGAACTTTTTAAGAAAAATAGATTCGTCTTCCAACAGTTCCATATCTGAAATGTCTCATGATCGAGGCCCTATTTGGAGAGAAGAAATAACCATAGAAGATTTTAATAAGTCTATTGATAATTAGAAAATTCCAAAAGTTAAATATGATCAAATTTATGAGAAACAATCCTTTAAAATGTTTAAAAGGTCAGATTACATAATTTCTACGGAAGAAAGAGATGTCCCACTCTCTTCTTCATATACCCAGATACACTTTTTAAATGCTGATTCTTTGAAAAAGCACAAACAAAATTTTAATTACATTCATATTGGAATGGTCCAAGTCGGGATTAAACCCTTAATGAAAGAAGGATTGAACACTTCAATCCTCTTAGTCTTAAGGGATTCTCGCCTTACTATTTACGAGGAATCCATCCTCACCACTGTAGAGACAAGTCTCTGCAGAGGGCCAATCCATTTTGATTGTTCACCAAATCTTACCATTTCTTTAAATGATAAGAAGATTATGAACTCTTTGGTTTTACAGATTCAAACTCATAATTACCATATAGATGAAGGCTGTATTCCTATAGCCCTCGTTTATAAGGTTCACTATAAGGTTATGCTTTTAGCTTTTGGAAGCAAAGTTTTTAAAATCAACCCAAAGGGAGAAACCCTATTTCTCCAAACGAACATTTCTAAGTCAAACACCATGATTCCCAAATCCATTCATTGGAATTAGGTGACCCTTCCAGAATAATGGGAAATAGAACACCAAGAAGTTCTCCAACCTGTTGTTCAAAATTTTGAGCTTAAAAATATCATACAATATCCTGAGGGAAAAGTAACGATACAATGTCCTAGAAGGTCGTTTGATATTAGGTCTCATCCTTCTTCCTCTTTTCACAGTTTCTCATCTTGAAGGTCCGTTGATCTTCATCCTAAGTTACCTCCGGTTATTACTATACCTAATAGTAGCCAAGGTACTACTCAAAATCCAATTTTGATAAGACCTAGTGCTCCTCCACTATCCAATCTTAGTGGAATTGACACTAGTTCAGGGATTTCCAGACCAGTCTACCAAGAAAGACAGGGTTTTGAATCTCCCGAACCCACTCCTTCTCAGATGGAAAATAATGATCCAGAAGTCTATACTCTGGAAAAAGATTTTGAACCAAACAAAATCCTTCTAAATGAATAATTTTATTCTGAGAAAAATTCTGAAATTAGAAATTGGTTTTTTGAAAACTTCAAAGATCAAGCTAAAGATATTAAAGAGAAATATTATGAGTTCATGCTCCTGCTTGAAGATCATATATTATTCTTTGATTGGCTTGAAGATTATTTTTTAAATGAAAAAGAAATATTTGTCCTTGACAAGCAGTATAAATGGAAATTAGACGATGGTAATATCATTGAGTCTAATCATCCACCTCTAAGGAAATTAAAAATTTCTCACAGAGATTCTGAAGTCATAGCTTCACCTTTCAAAGTTCCTTTTGAAAATGAAGATAAGGGGTCCAAAAGATAATTGAACAAAATAATTTCACGAATCAATTTGTTCATACTATCGGAACCCAATTAAACAGGATTGAATCTTCCATTTCTACAGCTTCCTCTTCCACTCAAATATTTCATCAGGATACTCTTTCTAAGAATCCTATTTTAAAAGCGCCTCTTTTCAAAACATTCGAAATACCATGAGACGTACCAAGGATCGAAGGAGGCTAGACGGAGATGAAGAAATAGCTTATAGAATAAATTAATAATATCTAAAGAGATGGAGGATGAGTTAATTGATTTAGAAATTAAGGAAATCTTTTTCTTTTAAATTGGTCACGTTTCTTTTTAGAGTATGTAGGTAACAATATGAAATAATATTCAAGGAGTTCTGTGAGATTAATCACAATGATTATTAAAATTCTTACACTTATAAAAAGGATGTATAATAATGAAAGAATCATAAACGTCTTCGTTTGTTAAAGTAAGGAGAATAGTTCTGTCACTGGTATATCTAGAAAATAATCAAAATAATCAATGAACTCAGTTACGAGTTCGATTATATAAAGTAGAAAATATAAACTTAGCAACAACACAGAAAACATAGACTGCAGAAATTAAATGCAAACCACCGACAGGAGGCACAGCCGTCCGATTGCGGGGTATAATATTTAAATTGCAGAAAATAAAGACAGAAAAGATCTGAACCACCAACAGGAGGCAGAGCCGTCCGATTCTGGGGTAGATCTATATAAAAGAACGAGCGTTCAAGCTTATATAAATGGCGAAACTGATATACAATAGAACAAGAAGAAGAATACAAAAAGATAAACTATCCATATAAAAATGGAAAGTTTGTAAAATTACAAGTGCAGGAAACTTTTTAAACTTTTTTAAAATCTTTGAGATCCACAGACCATGAACAGATCTGGAATAGCAAAGAAAGAACATGGACGTTCTTCTTAGAAAGGGATCTGGGTAGAAATAGTATCAGTGGCTTAGAAAACTTACTGGAAGTTAAGATCCAGGAAGGTTGGGGTAATGCTTCAAAAGGATCTGTGTAAATGAAACACAGAAAGGGGTTGCGGATTAGAATGGATGATTGTATGGGTACTTCAAAAGTTTTGGCTTTGAAATGATCTTCCAGATCTCCGAGAGGGTAGATCCTTTGAGGAAGAGAGAGAGAGAGAGTCTTAGAAACTTAGAAATGTTTTTGAAAATTGAACCCCACTTCGACTGAAGTGTGAGGGTCTTTTTAAAGAAACGGTAGCTTCTTCTAGCAACAGTGGAAACTTAAAAAGCCGCTGCAGTGAACAGAAAAAAGCTACAGTGTACGGTGTACAGTATGAAAAGATACTTAGAAAATCCTGACAAAATACTAACTACAAACTGGTAGCATGAGAATTCGTCAGGGACTGGAATCTCTCAAGTCAATATCGTAGCAGTCATCTTCATTTGTGTTACCGCTATGGTGGGATTGAGAGGAGCTTTTTGAATCTTCATAATCAGCAACGGCTTGCTTCATCAGTTCATAGAACTGTTCTTCATTTTGGGTTGAAGCAAGTTTAGAAATAGCAATAAATCTATCATGTAGAAAAGGGGTGGCGGCAGAGCCGTCTCTTTCTTTGAACCAATTGATGATTGATTCGTCAGAAATTTTATCTAGAAATTTGGCGCCGTCCCACCATTTGGTTTTGAACTTTCGAACGAGAACCAAAATTGTGGGATCAAAAGCAGTTTCGTGTATCCAAACTCCTAGGTGGAAACCCAAGAGACACGAAAATATAGAAAATAAGAAAGAGAAACAGGAAATGAAGCTTCATGTTTCTGGGGCTTGAATTTTCTTAGAAATGTTTGGTAACCCTTTTTGGCGGAATCTGGAAGAATATCTGGAATGGGACCAAAGTGTTCCCACCATCTATTGAACCAGAAAGGAAAACTTTTGATATCAACATTCTGATAAAAAAAGAACAACCAGGTGTGGCTGTAATTATAGTTCTGGCAAAAGAAGGAGTTCCACCAGGCCTGTTGATAATCAAAATAGGTGAAATTGGGTCTGAAAGGAAGAGACTGGGTTAGTCTCCCTTTGAAACTTTTTGGGGGTAATGGGTTTGGATTCCCATTCCGAAGGATGAATGATCCTTTTGATTCTTGCAGTAGAATAATTAATGTTTGCAACATTAATACTCTTGTTATTAGAAAAGTGCTTGAATTCTACAGAATCTGTTTCAACAAGAATAAATTCGTAGAAGTTAAGTGGTTTGCCAAGATCATGCAGAGTGAAAAACCAATTTTCTCCAAACATTGATCTGGCGAAAACATTTGAATTATCATCATAAAATCCTTTTTCAATAGTGAGAACATTTTGAAAATTTGTCTTTAAAATGAATTTTGATTTTTCTTTTAAAAAAATGGGTTTTAGTGGGGATGTTGCATGAACAACCACCTTGCTAGAAATTCTTTTTAAAGGCGAGGGTAACTGAACCTCCTCGGGGATGCTAACCTGCTTATTAAGAGCCTGCTGGATCAAGAGCTCTAAAGTCTCTTGAGGGATCATAGAAAGAATGTTTTCCTTAGAAATCTTTTGAGGAGAGGATGCTTACGGAGAGTCAACAACCTAGGAAGGAGTTATAGAAAGAGGCTTCTGGGGCTGTTGGGTTGCCTCAAGCCAGCTTTTGATGGGAGTCAGTTTTCCAAACTAAGGGTCAGCTTTTGCTTTTCCTTTGTCTTTTTTGGGAGGCATGGTTGAGGATGATTTTCCTATAAAAATTCTCTTGTGAGAAAATCTGGAATGAAGATATCTCTCGAGGAGATGACCCCATTTGGATGGTGGAATGATTTGGAGAATGGAAAGAGTGATATGGGTTGGATCATTTGAAATGTTTGAAAGATACTTATTTCGTTTCATTTAGAATTTGCTCATAATAAGCAAGAAGTTTTTTTAAGTCTTGCAGTTTTTGAAACTAATTAGGGTTTTCATGGAAAACTCCATATTCAATTGACAAGATAAGCATTTTGTGTAAAAAATCTTGATCTTGATTTTGGAGGGGTTGCATGTGTACTAATTACAACCTCACTGGAAATTCTTTTTAATTTGTTGCCAGAGGTGGCAAGTGGTGTTGGGATTGAGCTTAGCTCAATTGCCTGGGATGATGTCTTCAGCTTTGATTTTTGTGAGGTGTGAGGAAGAAGCATAATTGTTTCTTCAGGTGATTGGGACAATTCTGGGGAGATAATGGGTTCTTCCTCAAGAATTTGTGTCCATGTTTGGACTGGTGTCATGGAAGATATTTGGATTTGTGATTTAGTTGGTGGTTCAAATGATGTGGCCATGACTTTCCCTTTGTCATTTTTTGAGGGTTTGGGAGGCATGGTGATTGAATCCCCTGCAAGAATTCTCGTGTTAGAAAATCCGGTAGTAATTTGAAGAATCGTTTATAAATTCGATATTAAAATCAAATACTGCTAAAATAGCTTGCCATCGTGCAAAAATTTGTTTTCATGCGTTATTTAAAACATCCTTTTGTGAAACCTCTTTAGTTTATATGCAATAAATGCGTAAAAAGAATTTTTGATTTAACAAATCTCCTTGAAATTTAGATATTGTCAGAACAATTGCCAAAATAGCCTTTTAGACGGTGGAGTAATTGTGTTTGTTCTTTGTTATTTTTGGCTTATTTAACAATACCTCTATATCCTATTTCTGATGCATGAGTTTCTACAATTTTGAAAGCAAATGGGTCAACTAAACTTAGTAATTACATATGTTTTCTTTTTAATGTTAGAGTTTACTTTCGTAGGAATTAGTTTTGTCGAAAAGAAGAATTTTCAAACATCTATTTTTTTTTTCTACGTCGTCGAGCAAATTAGTGGATCAACTGTCATGTACAATCTAGAAAAGTTTTGACAAAGACTTTTTTTTTTCAACACAATCACTTGTTTATAAACTTTCGCTTTTGCTGGGCATATACCATCAAACATTTTCTTATCAGTTGTCTTTTATACACATATACGTATAATGAGATGATAGGATGAAGAAGAAACCTCTTTGTTATATTCTCCTACGTAAAAATTTAAAAGAAAAAATTTAATTAAATCAAAACGTTGCTTAAAATGATGATTTTTTTTTTTTGTAAAAAAAATGCCAGTGAAATCTCATCATTTTGGATGGAAAAAAACTAATATCATCCCAAAAATGTTTACGAAAAAATACCAATATTCTTCATTATGCATGTCTTTTTCACGTCGATTTTTTTAGTGTATTCCTCGATACTCCCATAACGTCCTATATGCTTTGTGTAAAAATATTTCGTCAATAGTAACGGAAAAAAGGCAATGAGCCGCCCAAAATGTAAAATATAATTGAGGGATCCGAGGAATCTTTGAAATTGAGTTTTGTTTCTGATTTCATTTGGGAATTTTAACAATAGTTTCTTGGTGAATGTAATGACTAATTTTTGCCTTGGAAAAGGGATATTTTAGTTGGGGAAATTGCTGATCCATTTCTTCTAACTATTTTCATGAAAATAGATGTATGTTTGAAATCTAATTCAGAAAGGTTTTGTCTTTGTTCTGTTCTTCGCCTCCATGCTTAATCGTCTAGATAACATAGACTCGAAAGCGACAATTATAACAGAGTCCCTACTTGGAGCTTCTCCAACTTCGGCAGTGTATTTATTAGTGTAATTTTGCAAAATTAGTTTGAGTTGGATCCGTTTACTAACCTTTGCTTTTGCAGGCACTTCCCTGCTGTATGTGACTGCCTGGCCAACAGTTCTTCTTAGCACAAAGATTTTCCCAGCAAGTACTTTCTCCAAGTTGACCATACTGCAACAAGAGTTTGCAATGAGAACTGATAAATGCACAGATAGTTATGAGCTCCGATGTACCGGATGAAACTTTCCTGCCATAAGAATTTCACAATCTCTGGACTTCTTGAAGAATGCTTGAGTTCAAGAATCGAGACACACATGCAACGAATACTCACCTGAATTTCTCCTATTTCTGCTTCAGGTTCACTGATCAGGCTATAATGATTGAAAAATTCGTGGTTAGGGAATGAATCACGATCACGAGGGGACATCCAGGGCTCCATCCTGCTCCTTTCTTTAGTGACAGTAGTGCGACTTCCGGATGATATTGCTGTACTAGAGGAACTCCCGTTCGTGATTAGCACATGCAACTGGTTCTGGATTTCTTGGACCCGATGCTGTTATCCAAGAACACATCTACATCACAAATGTAATTCCACATTTCCAGAGATTGAAAGAAAAAGAAAATTTCGACTCTTGCAAAATCCTTTTTTTTTTCCTCACCTCTGCAGAAGGAAGTAGTTCTGGATTTTCACTATCAAGACTATCACAGCTCTCATATGCTTGTTCACCAATAAAATTTGAAGTTCCAGATATCTCGGCTTTCGGCTGTGGAGAAAACAAGACATGCCAACTCGATAACAAAAGCAGCACATAGCCAGCAGTACAGGGACTCAGCTTATAAGAAAGATTCATGCATAGCCTTTTCTGAAATATGAGAAAAGTGTGATTTCTTCACTTCAAAACAAATGATGCATCTGAAATCTCTATCAAACTACCTAGTGGAATACTTGACAAACTTTGGATGTCTTGCCATAAAAAACTTATGCTCGAGTTTATGGCCAATTAGGTGCTCCGATAAACTCGTTTAAACTAAGGCTAAAGTGATCGGCAAAAATATTTACCTGATTTGATTGTTCTTCTTCCGCTTCAATTGCACTGCAGAAATCAACATTAAGAAAAGGATGTGGGGAATTTAAGTCGTCATTACTAGGTTCAGATACAGCAAGGAAACTTCCTGATGAATTTGCTGTACTCGAGGAATTTTTAGTCCACATGAGACTCTCCTGATCAGGTGAGAAGTGGTGATTGTCTTCGTGTATCGGGGCTAGTGATTTTGTTCCGTTCTGATATGATCCGTCACTTTTGCTGTAAACTTTTTTAGATAACTCGGTAATAACAACTTCAGGGCACTGAAATTGTGGAATTGATGGAATGTCTTCATTCTTTGTGATAGCTGCATCGTTTGGTTGGTTCCCCCTTACCTGGATAGATGGTTCTTGGTTATCTTCTGCCTTCTCATCTTGCTTCCTCTTTAGGCAACAAAGAACCAAACCCGTCTGTGGAGAATCCAAGTCATTCCGACTCAATCACAACAACCAACACATTAACAAGCAGCAAAGGGGTCTTGCAATGCCACGATACCACACTTGACAACTTGGTGAAAAATAGATAGAGATTGGTAGCTTGCTCTGATTCGGGAGTACGATTTCTTTTCTTCCACACAGATGATGTCTTAGAAATTAAGTGGAAAAAGTATGTTGTCAAAGATATTTTACAAATCGCTACTCCAAGGCCATTGTTCCTAGAGAAAAAGATCATTTAAAACCCAGGTTTTCAACCTGTAAACAGTCATTTAATAGATGCTCGGTAGCAAGGAAACTACTCACCTAGAAGCAAATGCCAGCACATCCAATTTTATTTTTTTTTGGGTAAAGGTAAGAAGTGTATTAACTAAACAGAGCGCAATATGCAAAGAGAGGGACCCGAAAGACAAGCCTCACACACGGAACAACGCGGGTGAGAGGGAATCACGGGAAAGAAAGGCCAAAAAAGAGGCCAAGCAACAAAAGAAAAACAACAAAGACTGCAAGCAGCCGCAGACAATGAAGTAGAAAAACCAAAACAGGGACTCAACCAGACAGCACATCCAAAATATTCCAAAATGCCTAAACCAATTTTTCGATATATGTTGTAAATTGCTAGGAAATAAATAGCAAACAGTTGAAATACGCACATCGTCTGGATGAGGATGTAACTCATGCATGACCCAGTTGGATTTAGCGCCCTTGGAATTCCGGCCATCAAGGAAGACTAATGTTATCTTGGAACCGATCTTTTCGCCTTCGTTTCTAGCCTTAATATGCTTATGTTTTCCGGTGATCTTCCAGGAAAAACCACAAGGTGTTCTCCTGCTAATCCGTTGGTTCGGCGTCTGTGGACATATGAACCACCATTCTTGATCTGTGGATGGAATGTTTGATTTCTCTGCATGCACATTAAAAACACTCTTTGGGTCATAAGGGGGGGGGCTACTGCTCTTTTCCTGAGGTGCTCTTTTTGAAGTTGCGAAGAACTTACCATTGAACTTGGCTGGTAAATCCCATGGATTAATCTTATAGATGTTATCTAGTGTCGGAATGATGCAGAAACTTCCTCTCCATCCGGGTACTTCCGACTTCAAGTAATTGATTAGTACCTCCTCGGTTGGACGGAATCCGTAGCCGGGTATTGCCTGCTGAAGGGATAGAGCCATCTCGGTGACTCCATTTTCCGTGGGTAGTAAATTCATCGGATAGATCCTAGTTTCCATATCTTGTTTTCTTCTGCATACTTGGATTAACAATCAAAAGAGGAGTAAAATGGAATAATTAGAGGACTGCCACAAGAACTGAAAATCCCAAGAAGAAGGTGGTAGACAATAACAAGGACACCAAACAAAGAGAGAAAGAGAGAGAGTGGCTTTGGTCAGAGATGTCTGTTAAACCTGAGCGTGGAAATGCTAAGTTTATAGTAGACACTTGATTCATGCCAAGCAACTTTGTCTGGTGAAGTCTCCCCCTTGCTTGAGAAGTTAATCCACAGTGCTTGATGGAACCCCACATCTGTCCTTGTTGATTCCTTCACTTTTGTCCTCTTTGCAGACTTCTTCAAGACTATTTTCACCTTATTGAGGAAGTTTTATGGCCTAGCTACATCTTTTAGTCTTGTGAATATCCTTCTCCACTCTTTTGTCATTTTCCTATAAAAGTTGGCACTTTTATGGGATTCTTATTTTTTTTAATCTTCCTGCAAATTACTCCAACATTGCCCTTTTTCTTGGCCTAATCATCCTTAAACCCCTTTATTTCGAAAACCCTACTCTTAACACCACTTTAATTGGAGGGGTCGCAGTACCACCATCTTGGAAGCCAAACAGACACCGACAACCACGTAGCAGATCGACATCAGCAACCTTTCAATTGGATCGACAACTTGTCCATTGAGATCGACAACGTTTATGAATTTGGTTTACTTGCTAATAGTAACTTCATAAGTACTTTTTCGTAAAGCTCAAACAAACAGAACTAGACCACCCTCAAAACACCATTCTACTTAAATGAATCGTCTCAAAGGACTTTACATAGTGATGTCTCCCTAAGTTAAACACTTTCTAACAGGCCTGGAAAAGTAGTATGTGAAAATGCAGCAAGTGTCAAAGGAATTTCGTCAAAGCTAGAGTGGTGTCAGTAAATTGATCTCTTTCTTTTTTGGTCGAAAATTTCTTTTAAATGGTCGAGCCATCGAGTCTGTTCCATCAAGATTTATCATCAATGGCCATTAGTAACAGCGCTACAATGCTAGGCTGGCGTGACAAATTGTCTTGAGATAGAGAGATAGAGAGGCCATTATGTTGGAAATCCTTATGTGAACTGTCATCTGTACTAGAAAATTTCGTTTTTGCCGAGGAAGCAGGTGGTGTTACATATACGAAACCGAGCTGTGAATCTTGCTTAATGCGGTCCATATTCTTATGGCCTTCTCACATGACGAACTATGTTTTGGATTTTGTTGGGCGGCTTGATATAGGTCACTGGAGTATCGGTATCTCTAAATAAATATAAGCTCTCTCCTATTTCTCCCTCTTTACCATTCAGTGTCAGTTCAAATGTCTTCTAGGCAGATTCAGAGCTACCACTGGCTACTATTATCTAATTTTGCAAAACATAAAAGCTTCTGTTTGTCCTGAACAAACATATAAAGATCTTAACTTGTTATAAAGTCGGCTTTGTCCTTGTTAGTTTTTGCGGAATCGTGTGTGCAAGTGTGTGTTTGTGTGTGTGAAATATAGCAAGGGAGCAGAGAAATGCCAAAGGATCCACGAGGGAGCAAGGGCAAAGGCTTTTATTATTAGTTGGGATTAGAAAGGAAGGAGGATAGGTTTGTTATATAGTCGGTCTGCTAAGTGTATTTGCTTTTGGACGACTACAAGGCTTTTATGGGCTTTCGTCTGATGGAATGATTTGAAGGTGAAACACTTACAATTCACACATTTCAAGTGTAATCAAGAGGAGACAAATAGGCCTTTTTATTTCACCTTAGTGAAATGATAACAAGACTTGCATTTTGATTGGCTTGTTACATGGCTCTTGCTCTTATTTTGAATGACTCATAAATAAAACAAGCATTCCAAAGAGATAGATTCTTGGAAATTTAAAAGACATTAAACTAGACATAGAAACATAAACTTAGACTCTTAAAACCTACAACACACTTAAGACTCGTGAAATTCTTTCACCATCCTGGGCAGCTTACTCGATATCAAACTTGTAAATCGACAACTAGGTAGTGGATTGACAACCATGAAATCGACAATGTCCGCTAAATCGTAGATTTGGAGCACCAACCATCCTCCTCCTCCATGGACAGCTCTAGAAGAACCGTCGTCATCCCTCCGTCATCTGCAGTACCTTTATCTCATAAGTAGCCATGCCGTCATCTACAGCACCTTCGTCAGCTGGGCTTCGATGTTGCCCCGCGAGGGTGTGGGTGGCTACCGGACTAGTGGTTGCTAAAGATTGCAGGCTGGCAATGAAGATGGAGGAGGGACTAGTGATTGTTGAAGACTTTGCATGATGGTGATGCTTAGGCATCTTGGACGTTTGCGGGGGCTTTGAGATTCTGAACGGTCCACGTTCAATCTGGCATGGGGCGAAGAGGAGGAGGAGGAGGTGGAGGACAAGGACGGCGAGGAGAGTGAGGTGGGAATGGCCAATGGCAAGAGCCATTTGACATTCAATATGTCTGAAAGGCCAACATTCAATCCAGTTAGGAATACATATATTTATGAAACATTGTATCAAAAATTTAATATCCTATCTTTTCCTATCCTAAAAAAGTTTGGATGACCAGACGTAGTCTAAATATTAAACCCTGGCATAAGGTTAAAATACAGTGTTATTGCCACTTCCTCTTTCTGGGTAAAACCTATAAAATAATTCTGGCACCTTCAAGAGAGAGGAGAAAGAATCAAGAAAGACTACATTTTTACTCAATTGACTTGACATTACACTTTATTAATGTTGACACGTAATTATGGCGGTCCCGCATTTTATTTTCTTCATAAAATAGAATATGTCAAATTTATTAAATATATGTCATTTCTTGTTTTATTGAAAAATATAAAAAAGGAAAGTCGGATTGGGCGGCCCAACCCACTTGGACAGACTGGGCCTGCCTTTTCTTTCCCCGTTTGGGCCCATTTCCCTATTTCTTTTCCTCTCGCCCAGCCCAAGTTTCCACCGGCCCACCCTTCTCTTCTCTGTCTTTTTGTCCCTCAGCCCACTCCCTCACGTCCGCAAGATCTCACGTCCATTTGGAGAGGAAGTTGGAGGGGACGGGAGCAGGTCAAGGATTGGAGTGAACGGGGACCAGGGGGCAGCAAAACAAGAAAACAAGAGGAGAGGAGGGGGCTCTCGTTTTAAAAAGGGGAGGGGGCAGCTCAGGCGCGGCGGTCCTCGTCGTCGAGGCCTGAGGAGCTGGCGATGGCGGCCGGGCCGTCATGGCCACGAGCGGAACACTGCGTGGTGGCGCGGCCAACGACCCGGACCAGAGGCGAGCGTGGTGGCGAGCAGGTCTGACCAGCATGGTGGCGGAGCAGCGGCACGCGAGCAGATCCCGATGGCAGCGACGAGCCAAGCTGGGCCGGCGGCGGGGCGACGATGACTCATGAAGGAAGCTTTGGGTCAGTTTCCAGTCGGTCCGGCAGGTTAGGTGGTATGGCGGTGAGGGGAGCCAGACCCAGCGGCTTCCGGCGTGACGAGCAAGTGTGCAGATTGGACTCGGAGAAGTCGAGCGGAGCAGGTGAGCCAAGGTCGGGCTGAGTTGGTGACGCGAGCAGCGGACGCGAGCGCGAGCAGAAGCGGCGCGACCTCGTATCAGGGGCAGTCCGACGAGGCGTCAGTGAGGCGGCCCGAGCAGTGGCAGTCACGACGACGTGGAGGCGACCGAGAGTCTGACCGACCTAGCGACGGTCCCGACGATGAGGAGGCGGGCGAGCCAGCCCGGTGGCCAACGAAGCCGGCGTCGGTGCTTGCGTGCAGACCCTGTGGCGTCGGATTTTCGGTCGTGACCGTAGGTTGCAGAAGGCGCAACGGCGGAGCAGGTCCATCATGAGCACAGACGCGCGAGGAGGAAGACGATGAACAGTGGCAGTCTGGTCCCACGTCCTTTTTGCTTTGTTTGCAGCTGGGCGGGCCGGCTTGGGCTGATTTGGGGAAGGAAGAGAAGCTTTTGGGTTTGGGCTTGTTTTATCTCAAGAAAATGGGTAGTGTGGGCTTGGATTGGGCTGATTTGAGGAGGAAAGAGGGAAGGTTGGGCCTGGACCCCTTTTTGTACCGTCCAGGCCCAGTTCCGGTTCTCTTTCCCGGGCCGGATTAGGTCCAACGACCTGATCTAGGCCCGGGTCTGAGAACTCGACCCAGACCCGGTCCGCCTGGTGATAAAAATTGTAATAAAAATCCAGAAAATGCCAAAAATAGAAAATAGAAAGCAATTGCCTCTATTTGCCTATTTTGTCTAATTAGATTTTTATGTACTTAATTATTGATTGTTTTCCATGTTTAATTTGCATTTGCATGACTTAGTTTTAACTTAACATGTGAATCCTTGAATAATTTGTTCAGTAATGCATATCTCAATAGATAAATTAGCACGGTAATTAGAGTTTAATTCGAAATGCTCGTTTTATCCTTTAATTTACTGAACTTTGCTAACTATCTTCTTTGAGTGAGTGTATGTTTCAAATGCTGGATGCATCAGATTGATATTCCAATGTGGCGGTCGACGGTGACGCCCATGGAGATGGTAGCCTATTGAGGCTTGGTGATTGAAGATCGACGTCTAATCCGGTCCATTTTTATATACCCGATCCGCATATCAAAGTTGTTTTCTTTAAATTTTGCCATTATAGATTTGGTTTGCATGTGCACATTCTAGTTTAATATTTGACATATTTTACCTGATTGAGTGCTTATTACAACATTGTCTTTTGATAAATTGCATGTCAATTACTTTTTCTCGACATTAGGTTAAGGGTTACTAGTTAATTGCACGAAATGACAAAAAAATATTATGCATGATCATCTAGTACTGGTTAGATACCTGGTAAGCTTCAAATGATATGTAGAATGTGTGATCACCTTAGCGAATATTAACTGGTTAGGTACCGAAAGGGCGCTAATTATCTAGTTAGCGTAAATAATTCCCCGAACCTAGAAACTCTAGTGGCGTAGGAATCAAGATGATACTCCCGTGTCTCAATTAGTTTCTAGCCGACCCTAATAGGCTAGTGGCGACTCCTAGAAATATTTTAGGCTGCTAATCACGAAAACGAAATCCAACGTCACACGAGGTAGGACTTCGGAGAGTCTGCGCCATTAATCAATGGCACTACCTCTAAACCCCGCCGGACCCTTAGGAGAGGTTAGGCAGGTCGCGACAATTGAAAAAAGGGTATTTATACTCAAAACAATATGCATGTGCAAGGAAATAAGCTAATCTAACAGAATCGTAGGAAATCACAAAATATCCAATAATATCCCTAATATCTAGAATTATCTCTAAGAATATTTTCTGAAAGGGAAATCTTCAATATCCATAAATATACTTCAACGTTCCTCCTCAAGTTGGAGCATCCAGCTTACATATGATAAGTACAACTTTCATCCGAAGTTTGTGATCAAGCGCCGTGTAAGTCGGACCTTACACTAAACAAGAGATGTTGACACATCAAACCGGATTCAAGATAATGGGGAAAATTACCAAAAAAGTCCTAAACCTATTGCAATTGTGCCGATCTAGTCCTAAACTTTTTTTTTATGCCGATTCAGTACTAAATCTTTTGTAATTGTGCCAATCTGGCGAAATTTGGCCAGCCGGCACTGACGTGAGGGGTGGCCGGTCGGCGACTGAATATTTTAATATTATTTTTGAATGTTTGAATTTTTATTTTATTTTTCCCTTTTTTTTCTTTTTCTTTTTTCCTTTCCCTTCCTTGTTCTTCTGCAGAGGGACACCGGTTGCCGCTGGCGACGGTGAGGCTCGGCCTCGCCGACCCTTGGTGAGGCCGACCGTCCCTCTGGCCGTCGGCGATGGGCTCCCCTTGTGAAGACCGGCGACCCTCTAAAGAAGAAGACGAAGGAGGAAGGTGAAGGAAAAAAGAAAAAGGAGAAAAAATGAAAAGAAAAAAAAGGGAAAATAAAATAAAAATTCAAAAATAATATTAAAATATTCGGTCGCCGGTCAGTCGCTATCCACGTCAGCGCCGGCCGGCCAAATTCTCTGGATGGACTAAATTGATACAATTGTAAAAGGTTTAGGACTGAGTCGGCAATATATATATATAGAGGCCTGAATCGGCACAATTGTAACAGGTTTAGGACTTTTTTGGTAATTTTCCCCAAGATAATGAGAATTGTGTAAGACGGACCTTACATGACAAATTAAATGTAATCCACATCGTCACAAGCGCTGGAGAAACACATAACCAGATGATTGACATCTTTTTCTCATACAATCTTGATAGAACTGTGTGAAAACCCAACTTTAATTACGGCAAACTAAATAGCGCCACCCCATGGCGCTCATCTTTGGCTGCTCAATAAAGGTGTGCTCGACTCTAGTGCTCATAGCTACCTGGATATTTGATGGCAACTTCGCTCGTTGAAGATGCTCGCATTTAAAAGAGAGTACCACGACGAATAACATGGTAACGTTGTTGAGTGTTAACAAAATATAAATTTTACTCAAGATGAGATGACTAAAAAAATACGGCACAAAGGAATAAAAGGCTAGGGTTTGGTTCCTTCTCTCTTGGTGGCTCTGATACCATATAAAATAATTATGGGACCTTCAAGAGAGAGTGAGAGAGAATTAAGAAAGATTACATCTCTACTCAATTGGCTTGATATTAAAATTTATTGGAGAAGGGTATTTATACTCAAAATAATATGCATATGAAAGGAAATAAGCTAATCTAACATAATGGTAGGAAATCACAAAATATCTGATAATATCCCTAATAACTTGAATTATCTCGAAGAATATTATCTGATAGGGAAATCTCCAATATCTATAAATATACTTCAACACTCCCCCTCAAACTGGAGCATCCAGCTTGCATCTGATAAGTGCAACTTTCATCCGAAGTCTATGACTAAGTGCTGTGTAAGCCGGACCTTATACTAAACAAGAGATGTGGACACATCAAACTGGATTCAAGACAATGAAAATTGTGTAAGACAAACCTTACACGACAAATTAAATGTAATCCACATCGTCACAAGCGCTGACGAAACACATAATTATAACATTGACATATTTTTCTCATACACTCTTGATAGAATCGTGTGGAAACCCAACTTGAATTGCAGCAAACTAAACTGCATCACCCCACGGCACTCATCTTTGGCTGCTCGATAAAGGTGTGCTTGACTCCGGTGCTCATAGCTACCTAGATATTTGATGGCAACTTCGCTCGTCGACGATGCTCGCATTTAAAAGAGAGTACCACAACGAATAACATGGTAGCGTTGTTGAGTGTTGACAAAATAGAGATTTTACTCAAGATGAGATGACTAAAAAAATACGGCATAAAGGAATAAAAGGCTAGGGTTTGGTTCCTTCTCTCTTGGTAGCTCTGATATCATATAAAATAATTCTAGGACCTTCAAGAGAGAGGGAGAGAGGATAAAAAAAGACTACATTTTTACTCAATTGGTTTGACATTACACTTTATTGGAGGAGGGTATTTATACTTAAAATATGCATAAAATAATATGCATACGAAAGGAAATAAGCTAATCTAACATAATGGTAGGAAATCCCAAAATATCCGATAATATCCCTAATAACTAGAATTATCTCCAAGAATATTCTCTAATAGGGAAATCTCCAATATCTATAAATATACTTCAACACTCCTCCTTACGCTGGAGCATCTAGCTTGTATTTGATAAGTGCAACTTTCATCCGAAGTCTATGAGCAAGCGCCGTGTAAGCCGGACCTTACACTAAACAAGAGATGTGGACATATCAAACCGGATTCAAGATATTGATAATTGTTGAAGACGGACCTTGCATGACAAATTAAATGTAATCCACATCGTCACAAGCGCTGAAGAAACACATAATCAGAAGATTGACATATTTTTCTCATACACACTTGATAGTACCGTGTGGAAACCCAACTTTAATTGCGGCAAACTAAACTGCATCACGCCACGGTGCTCATCTTTGGCTACTCGATGAAGGTGTGCTCGACTCCGGTGCTCATAGCTATCTGGATATTTGATGGCAACTTCACTCGCATTTAATAGAGAGTACCACAACAAATAACATGGTAGCGTTCGTTGTTGAGTGTTGACAAAATAGAGATTTTACTCAAGATAAGATGACTAAAAAAAATACGGCATAAAGGAATAAAAGGCTAGGGTTTGGTTCCTTCTCTCTTGGTAGCTCTCTTGGTAGCTCTGATACCATATAAAATAATTCTGGAACCTTCAAGAGAGAGGGAAAGAGAATCAAGAAAGACTACATTTTTACTCAATTAGCTTGACATTACACTTTATTGGAGAAGGGTATTTTTATTTAAAACAATATGCATATGAAAGGAAATAAGCTAATCTAACATAATGGTAGGAAATCACAAAATATCCAATAATATCCCTAATAACTAGAATTATCTCTAAGAATATTCTCTAATAGGGAAATCTCCAATATCTATAAATATACTTCAATACTCCCCCTTAAGCTAGAGCATCCAGCTTGCATTTGATAAGTGCAACTTTCATCCGAAGTCTATGATCAAGCGCCGTGTAAGCCGGACCTTACACTAAACAAGAGATTTGGACACATCAAATCGGATTCAAGATATTGATAATTGTTGAAGCCGGACCTTACACGACAAATTAAATGTAATCCACATTGTCACCAGATTTGACAAGCGCTGAAGAAACTCATAATCAGAAGGTTGACATATTTTTCTCATACCATCTTGATAGAACCATGTGGAAATCCAACTTTAATTGCGGCAAACTAAACTGCGTCACCTGACGGCGCTCATCTTTGGCTGCTCGATAAAGGTGTGCTCGACTCTGGTGCTCATAGCTACGTGGATATTTGACGGCGACTTTGTTTGTCGACGATGCTTCCATTTGAAAGAGAGTACCACAACGAATAACATGGTAGCTCTGTTTGTTTGTTTTTTTTTTTTGGGTGGAAAATGTAAGTATCATAAAACAAATGAAGTACAACAGCTAAGGGGCATCCCCTAGCATTACAAAGGGAGCTAATAATTCGAAAAGGTGGAGGTAGGAAGTCTCCATATAGTATCCAAGACAACATTCGTCTGGGAAGGTCTAATTTTTTGGTAGAGCGAAGCTCGACCTCTTACATTTTTACGCACCTTAACCAAAATAATATGGAAGTCAGTTGACTTATTATGAAACTGTCTCATATTGCGCTCCATCCAAATGCAATATATGGTTGCTAGGAAGGATAACTTGAGAAGTTTGGCTGCCAAGTCTTTGCCCTTTGTTGCCCTCATCATCCACTGGAGTTCCTCATTCCATCCTCCTAAAGGGCGCTTTATCCCATGTTGTGCTAGGATACGACACCATATGCTGCTTGTCCACTCACACTAGAAGAACAAATGTGATCTATCTTCTATGCCAGCCCTGCAGAAATCACAGTGGCTATCAACTGTAGGTAGCCATTGTGAGATGATCTGAGCTGTCGGTAGTCTATCTCTGCATACTAGCCAACCAATAAAACTGTGTTTGCTAATGCCGCTGGTCCTAATTAGGTTATACCACTCTATTGGGGGTCTCACTTGTCTGAGCTTGTCATATATATCTCGGTAACAGTATATTGAGCTTAGGGTGACCGACGATAGAACGGATCGCAATTTAAGAAGACATCGCCAACTCCAAGCCATACTGCCCTTAATGTCAAGCTGCAAAAAAATTGGGTGCCTTTGCATTTGGTGTTGTGAACCCATATACTCCAAAGGGAAGAGGATGGACGATTGATGAGGTTCCACAACATGCGGCCTAGCAAAACTTTGTTCCATATGTTCAAATCGAGCAATCCTAATCCTCCTTCCCTTTTAGATGAGCAAACTACTTGCCATGCAAACTTGTGTGAACCATGATTCATTGTATTACCAACCCACACAACATGCGGCCTAGCAAAACATGGTAGCGTTGTTGAGTGTTGACAAAATATAAATTTTACTCAAGATGAGATGACTAAAAAAAATGGCATAAAGGAATAAAAGGCTAGGGTTTGGTTCCTTCTCTCTTGGTGCTTTGATACCACATAAAATAATTCTGGGACCTTCAAGAGAGAGGGAGAGAGAATCAAGAAAGACTACATCTTTACTCAATTGGCTTGACATTACACTTTATTGGAGAAGGGTATTTATACTCAAAACAATATGCATATGAAAGGAAATAAGATAATCTAACAGAATTGTAGGAAATCACAAAATACCCAATAATATCCCTAATATCTAGAATTATCTCTAAGAATATTCTCTGATAGGGAAATCCCCAATATCCATAAATATACTTCAACAAAACCTATGTAATCATGAATAACTAGGTGCTCACAGAGCTCCTATAAATGCAAACCTGCATTGAATGGCAGCAATTGTGGAAGTGTAATGTGATTAGTTAAGTACACTACGAGTGCCATAACTTTTGTACGGCGCCCACTTGAGTGCCATAATTTTTTTTTCGCTCACTTGAGTGCCATAACTTTGAAAAATAAACCACTTAAGTGCTATTGATTACGTGAATGCTAGAAAAGCTGACATGGATGCTGGAAAAGCTGACGTGGCACCGGCGAAACGATTCTTTTGAATATTTTAATGTACATGTGGATATTTTCATAATTTTTTAAATTTATTTTGCAATTTCTCTTTTTATTTTTTCTTGGTTTTTTCTCCCTTGGCCGGCGAAGGTCACCGGCGACCCTTGCCGGCCATGACCGGCAACCCTAGGGGCTAGGGTCGCGGGCAAGGGCGCGAAGGCCCTCGCCAGATTTGGGCGAGGACATCGCCGCCCCGTCGGCCATGGGCGAGGGCTGTCGTGCCCTCGCTCGAGGTCGAGGGCCGTCCCTGACTGCGGTTGAGGGCGCAACGGCCCTCACCAGGTCCTGGTGAGGGCCGCCTCGCCCATGGAAGACGGGGCCACGAGGGCCCTCGCCCAAATCTGGCGAGGGCCGGCGTGGGTCACCGTCGACCCTAGCTGAGCAAGGTGGCAAAAGCAACAAAAATAAAATAAAAAAATATCAAAATAATAAAAAATTAGAAAAAATTCCAGAAAATATCTAAAAAATTAAAAAAATCCACGTGTCGCTGAAAATAAATAAAAATTAATAAAAAGTCGACGTATGATGGTTTGCCGGAAGTGGCACTCAAGTGAACGATGTTTGCTGGAAGTGGCACTCAAGTAAATGATTTTCCTCCGATGTGACACTCAAGTGAGTGAAAAAAAAAGTTATGGCACTCAAGTGAGCACCGTACAAAAGTTATGGCGTTTGTTCACCAATAAAAATTGGAAGTTCCAGACATCTCATCTACCTTGTCCTCTAAGGGACGAACTAAATCGGCCTTCAACTGTTGGAGAAAACAAGACATGCCGACGCAATCAGATAAGCCAGCACATAACCAGCAGTACAAGGACTCGGTTGAAAAGAGCGATTCATACATAGCTTTCTGAAATGCTTTGGAAAAGTTCAATGTCTTTTCTTCAAATCAAATGATGCTTCTGTCATGAAGTAATCCATTTCTCTATTCAAGAGTACACCATATTGGCGATAAGCTAACTCTGTTCTACATCAAGCAAATGCTGTAGATACAATGAGAAGACGCGAAATGGAAATATCAATAAGCTGCAATGAACTTACATGAAAGAAGAGACTTCTGAACAGGTTTCTAAGCACTTTGAGGAAAATTGGAGCACTGGTGCTTCAGGATAGAGCAATTTTCTAGTGGCGAAAAGAACAGTGATATTTACGCAAGACATTCGAGCTTTTCTGGCAAGACCATAGGATTTAGGTGTCGTGCATGGAGTAGGACAACAAGAAAAACTAGTTGTTGGCATAGAAAAAACATGATGGAGAATTTTTGTTTTTGCCCATCTTGTTTTCTCGGGGGCTGAAACTAGTTTCTGTTCTTGACTTGCTCTAAGAAAAGAGGAGGAAGAAAAGAGTAGTACTATATTTATTGTTCTTTCATTTTAGTCACTCGCCGATTGTTTATGCTACTTCGTCCCCGCACTTAATCCCTGCTTTTGTTTTGGAGCCTAATGAGGCAGCGAAACAACATGTCCAAGAGACAATTCTAGTAGCAAAAACTAGGCATGGACTAGAATGAAAGAACTGGGGATGAGGACACCACAAGTGCCATAACTTTCCATACAATGCTCACTAGTGCCATAACTAGCCATACGGCGCTCACTAAGCGTCGTGACTTCATCTTTTTTATCATTTAAATGCAACTTTTTAACAAAGTATCATGACACTCGAGTGATCAAAAAAAGAAAGTTATAACATGAGAGCAATACGAAAGTTGTGACACCTGTGACTGGCCACCCTTGGTTGATTGCAGGGACTGACATCATCCAGACCAATGTCGCATTGGCTGGCCGCCCTTGGTTGATCACAGGGGATTTTAATGCTATTAGAGACTCCTCTGACAGAGTTGGCGGCTCCACTAGTTGGCTCCCCTCCTTTGATGAATTCGGCTAATGCATTACTTGTGTAGGTTTGGAGGACCTCAGGTATACCGGCCACCGCTTCATGTGGTCCTCCTCTACGGGTATCCTTCGCAAACAACGCAAGATCGATCAGGTGCTTATTAATGCCCAATGGAGTATCGACTTCTCTTTTTCTGAAGCCTCATTCTTGCCTCTGGGGGTCACTGATCACACTCCCATGGTTATTAGAATTTTGGCTCCTCCCAACTCTAGGCGGCCTTTCAAGTTCTTCAACTTCTGGATATCTCATCATTCCTATGTTCCAAATATGTAGGAAACTCAAGATACTAAAAGGCCAACTTAAGCAACTCAATAGGGATTCGTTCTCTGATATCTTGGCTCGTACCGCTAAAGCTAGGGCTATCTTAACTTTTATTTAGGACACTCTTGTCTTGGATCCCTTTAGCCAATCAAGAAAAAGACCGACGACAGATCTTTTCCACTCTTCGTCTCCAAGAAGAAGTCTTTTATAAGCAAAAATCTTGAGTCCAATGGCTTAAAGAAGGGGACCTGAACACCAAATACTTTCATCATTCCGTAAATAAAAGGCAGCACCGTAATAGAATCATCTCTATTATTGATAGCTCTAGTATCCTTCTGACGGATCCGTCCTTTGTCCAGCGGCACATAGTCTCCTACTTTGAAGACTTGCTTGCTCACTCGCATTTAACTACTCGGCGTTCGGTATAGGTTGTCAGGTCAGTGATAGAACACCCTCTTGATCATGTTCAGTGCCAATATCTCTCTCGGCCTGTCTCTGCTTCCGAGATTCGCGACACCATGTCCTCCCTAGCTGCTGGCAAGGCCCCGGGGCCTAACGGGTTTAACGTCGAATTCTTTAAGGCCTCCTGGGATATCATTGGCCCGTCGGTGATCTTGGCTATTCAAGACTTCTTCTCTACTAGACTACTTCTACGAGAAACAAATGCAACTATCATCTCCTTGGTGCCTAAGGTGCAGAATCCTACTAACATGGGTGACTTTAGGTCGATTGCTTACTGCAACACTATCTACAAATGCATCACAAAGATTATGGCGAATGGGATCTCCCATATCCTCCCTTCACTCATTAGGCCCCCTTAGAATGCATTTGTTAAAGGTCGACGCATCAGCGACAACATTCTTCTAGCTCAAGAATTGTTCTCCGGCTTCCATCATGAACCTTTCCTGCCAAAATGCGCTATTAAGGTGGATTTCCAAAAGGCCTACGACACCGTTGATTGGGACTTCTTACCATTGGTCTTGCAAGCCTTTGGTTTTCCAGAGTTGTTTATCAATCTCATTATGACCTGTGTTAGAACCCCAAAGTTCTCTATTTCTATCAATGGGGAACTACATGGTTTTTCCCTAGCGGAAGGGGCATTCGTCAAGGAGATCCGATGTCGTCTTATCTATTTATTCTGGTTATGGAGATCTTCTCAGATATCATCAATGTTCAAACTCGACAACCGGGTTGTAATTTCTATTGAAGATGCAAGGCCACTAGGCTCTCTTACCTCTTCTTCGCCGATGACGTACTTCTATTTGCCGTAGCCAACCCTACCTCTATCTCACTACTTAAGGTGGGCATTAACAAGTTCTCTAGCTAGTTCGGGCTTAGACCCAATATGACTAAGAGCGAGATCTTTTACTCGGGGGCTCGAATGACCTTCGTCAGCAGCTCTTCTCCACACTCGGTTTCCATGAAGGCTTCCTGCCGGTAAAATATCTCGGTGTCCCCATAATTGCATCAAGGCTTAGTAAAGTGGACTGTAATTCGCTAATCAACTCTATCACCGCTAGGGCCCAATCCTGGTCCCAGCGATTCCTATCATTCGTCAGCCGCCTGCAAATGGTTAAGTCAGTGCTTCATGCTATTTGTCGCGACCTAAACATTTTGATGGAAAACCTTAGGTTAATGGATTATCAAGTTAATTTAATTAACCCGACCCGGACTCTCCCATACCCATACCAAATCGCAACTTAGGTTTATTCATGAAAAATTAATTCTATCGGAACCGCCACTAATCATTTCTTGGTAGGTCGATTAGAAACCTAAATAAATTAGCGGGAGACTTAGTTACATTAATTTGAAAGAATTAATGCCCTTTTGGTACTAGATTTCATGAAAAATTCCTTTTAATTGCATGATTGTAGATTCACTGACTTAGAAAAAATGGATGGACCGCATGATACTCGAAAAATGATCTTTTTGATTTTTTTTGATTTTTTGATTTTTTTGTTCTTTCTTTTATTTTCGAAAAAATAGGAATTTACACAAAACAAAGGATTGAACAAAAATAAACAAAAATACCAATAATATATCTTTAATTTCCAAATTTTTCGATTAATTCACTCATACCCAAAATTTGGGTCGGAGGAATTTATCCGCTACATACTCTTAGATTCGAGTCGGTATGCAGATCGATGTATAGAATAACATCATCCCTTTTTCCAAAGGGCGGATCACGAAATTCTATACTAAATCGCCGTCCCATTCCATAAGATCGTGGCTAAGGCATGCAATTTATTTTCCGAAGGCACAAGACACAAGAGAGCATATATTATGGGCATGTTTGTTTACTAATGTGCAAACCATAAAACAAACATAAATCAAACACATAAAATAAAACAAATATGACATGTAAAAGATAAGCATACCATCACCGAATAAGTAAAAGTTACCAGACAAGATAAAAATCAACCGCCAAATCCGAACTACGAAAATTACATGGGGTGGCTGAATTTTAAAGGCAATCTTGCCTTATCCGCAAAAAGATTCACATCTTTTAAATATTTTGCAAGAATATTCCTCGGATATGTGATATATTCAGAAAATATACTCAAGATTCAAATTGCTGCAAAATATTCCAAAGATAGGCATTGTATTAGCAAGATATGCTCAATAAACCCCCCAAATAGAAAATTCAAATCAGGCCCTTATCCAATTCTGCAATCCTAAACGCAAATTATCTTGTTCACCTAATATACACCTCCCCAATATCCACAAATATTCACATGGATTCAAAATAGGTGATAAGATTGGAGTGAATCGAATTTTACCTAATCTGAAAATAATTTCAGATTTGTTGCCTCCCGTTTGAACCAGGATGAGATTTGCGGATGATGCTGGAAAATCTTGGACTCTCAGCTTAGCAGGGACGCACACAGCTGGCTCGGATGAGGGAGGCTCAAGTACAGTATTACGGTATTACGTGCTCTGTTCTTCCCCTCAAAATCTGCAATCATCACAAGTCCCTGTCAAAAGCTATTGCTTTGTTTGCATGAAATAAGACCATAGAGACCAAAAATCAATATCAATCTGGGCAAAACGAAACAACAGAAGATAAATCCACGACTTGAACTAAATTAACCCAAAGCCCGATAACTCATTTGACCGTGGACTTCTAGGAAATAAGAGGGCGCCGTTTAGACTTTCATCAGTCAATTGTAATTGCCGATTTTTCTCTTCTATGAAGTTTTCCTTCCTTGTTCTTTTCTGAACGCCTTCACTTCAGTCCCCTGACCACCGATTGACCTCCTCCAACTTCATGTGGGTTGGTCTGCTCAATCACCAACGCGCATAGCTTGACTTTGTTCGGGTTGGTCTCGGTGGAGAATTTAGCGAACTCGGGTGCGCAGCTGGACCACTACTTGGCGTTGCTGCGACGGTGATCGAACAGCGACGACAGGGCTTGCGGGTGACGGTGCTACGAGATTGGCGGGGCCTCTAGGGTTTTGCGGTTGTTCGGATCATCGTTGGCCTTGGCTGGATTGGCGGTGAGAGGGACCACTCGGCTCGAGAACCTGCAAAATAGAACAGAGAGATTTTTTTGGCGTCGCGGGACTCGTAGGAGGTGACGGGAGCAACGGCGGTTTCTTCTTGGCTGGATGGACACCTCGTGCTGTGGATGGTCGGTGGTGTCGGGACAGCTGCTGCTGCCGCTTGATTGCCTGGAGTCCTTTTACTTTCTCATCATGGGCTCTCTCCTCTTTTGCCCTTTTTTTTCTTGCTTTTCCTTTTGTGCAGAGCTTTTCACCGAGAGATAAGAGAAGGACCTTCCTTCATGTCTTCTCTTGCGAGTACGTCAGACCCTTTTTCTTGGTTGTGCCATAAACTCTTATGAATCTCCTCTGTGTGGCCGTACGTTGACGATTGTGTGACCTCCTTTTTCAGAGAAGAAGTCCTCTGTTTGCTCTCTCTCCTCTCTTTTGTCGTGGCTTGTGCTTGATATTACAGAGAAAAAGAGTTGAGATTCTCGAAAGCCGAACCTCTCTATTTTGCCTATGGAATAATGGCCGTATATGACAATGAATGGCCCCCTTCGTGCGTGTGAGCTAAGAGTCCTTATATAGAACCTTGGACCTGGAATCCTAGTAAGAGTAGGAGTCGATACGGACCGTTGGATTGGCAACCCTAGCTGGAGTAGGATTCGGTGCTAGCCATTGAATTAAAAATTTTGTGACGTCCTGAAATTTCAAAGCTTCTAATATGAATAATATTGGATTTTCGAAAATTGAGTGACAATTATCGGAAGCGGAATTGTTTGTTCTGATAAGCTTTGAGTAGCCCTGAAGCATAGTTCAATAGAGTTGGGTTAGTTTCGTCGTGCTGAAGATATTAGTATCGTTTTCCTTCGCGCCCGAGCTCAATCCTGACCGGAAACATCTTCAGTTGTCTGAGCCAAATGTCCAACTACTCCTAAATTATCAAATGACCAAAATTCTCTCAGATATTATTCATGTAAGCCGAACGCCATAATTGTGGATTTGACCGCGAGATCCACACCATAAATGCATAGTAAATATCTCAAAATTACTTTTTGACTTTTTAACTTTTGGCCAATTAACAAATTGCCCCTCACTCTTCTACACACACACACACACACACTCTCTCTCTCTCTCTCTCTCTCTCTTCATTTTCTCTCTCTCTCTCTCTCTTCCCCCACCTCACTCACCCTCCCTCTCCGTCCCTCTCTTCCTCTTCGTTTGCGTGCCGGCCGAGACCACCCCACGCCGTCACTGTCGTTCGGACCACCGTCGCTGGCCACCAGAGCACCCGCGCCACCTCCACCGCCCAAACCGAGACCTAGCCGAGCCTCACCGTGAGCCACCAGCCCCCCAACCGCCCCTGCTGTGCTGTTGCCGCCTCTATCCAGCCACCACACGCCGTTCCGTGGATCGCCGGAGCCGCCTCACCTTCGCCTTCCGTCCGTCCTTCGAGCTCCCCGTTGTCGCGGCACCGCGATTCCAGCCGCTGTCCGTCGCAGGTTCGGCGTTGTTTGAGTGTCGCTGGAGTCCGCCGCCGTCGTATCCGCGTTTTTGACGTCGAACTGAGTCCGTTGAGCCGTTCGCCGCCGTCGCCGCCGACCGCCGCCGATCGCAGCTAATCGTCGCCGCCAGTCGTCGAGTGAGTTAACCCTTAATCTTTCATTAGGCCGTTAATTGCACTTAGGATTAAATTAATTAGTTACCGTAGCTGATTAGTTAGTTACCACAGTTAAATTAGATAGTTACCGTAGTTAGAATAAATTAACTGTGGTTAGGTTAATTAGTTACTGTGATTAGTAGCTAGTTACCGTGGTAGAGTAAGTTACTGTGGTTAGTTGGATTACCGTGGTTAGGTGGAATAGTTTTCATGGTTAATCGTTTGCTTTACTGTTGTGGCGATAAATAGCCCGGATCAAGATATTTATCTGTTAGTAATTATCTACCTTTGATTGCTGATCGAGTTATTTATTGATTGCTTGATTGCTCAAATCTGCTGGTTGGTCACTTAGGGCAAAATACCCTATTTAATTGGAAATGGATATTCGTGTGAGTAATTGTGTATTTTAAGTATGAAAATGACTGTTAGCTGATTTTTGAGCATACTCGTGAATGTGACTGTATTGGGTTAATGTGAAGTACGAATTGACTTGTTTGCCCGGTGTGTTTATGTGGTCACACGATGGTTATTCGTCACCCTAATGTAACTGGGGACATGGGGCGGTACTCTTGATGAGTTCGTTGCCTGGTATGTCCGTGCCAACAAGGGTCGGATGCACACGGCATATCGGTTGCACGATAATTCGTGCCGACGACATATAGTCCAGAACTACATGACTGATCGGATGCCGGTCGCAGCTTGTGATGGGCCGAAATTCCTTACAGGAAATCCTAGTATATCAATCTCGGGGGTCCTAAGAAGGTTATCGGTTGCCGTCGTCGGAACGGTGTGGAATGACACCCGATTCTACCGGAAGAGTACTATCAATGATGCTGTACTGTGGCGAGAGTGAAGTATCTCTTGCATTAATAATCGGAACACGCATATTGCATAGTGCCTGAGTGCCTAAGTGATTGACGTGTGTTCTAATTGTGTGCCTTGACCTGTTATGATTTATTGCCATGAGATATCTGTTGTGTGGCTCAAGGCAAGGTGGGTTGCGTGTGATTGTTTATTGGTCGTTGGGCCGTGCCTCTGTTTGGTAACTAGAGCATGGCGTGCATCGCATGCTATTGATCTGTCATCGTTGTGTTGTTGCGTGTTTAGGCCGCCTGGGTGAATCGACGACCTAATCGAACTTAGGCGTTGACTCATTGAGATTTATATATCATTTGTTGTAGTTAACTATGTTTACCGGTTCTTAAGTATGATGGAGAGGCATGGGAGGTTCGGGGTACCCACCGATCAGTCCGCTCATATCATCCGCCGCCCGGGTCCAGGTTCGGATAGAGTATGGGAATAACACGTGACGACTGTTTGGGTGGATGAAGGGTTGGCTCACCTAGTGGCTCATCTCTTCAAAGCCTAGTTCATGCGTCACGGTGATGATCTCTACGAGCCGATTCTGGGGTTTGTGGGACCCCCGTGTTAGACCCCGATCGTCTGAGCTTGGGACTCGCTGGATTTTAATACGCCGGATCAGGAGGTGAAGGATCCCGAATTTGATCCGGAGTCCGATCCAGAGGAGCACCCCTTTGGGCCTGGTGACGACGGTCAGTGAGCTGGCGCAGCTGTGGAGGTTCTTTTTGGAGAGTAGCTTTTGTTGGTAGTAATTAGCCCTAGACCTGACCTGGTATCTTTTTGTCGGTCATAGGAAACAGCCCTGAAGATGGACTTGTAAATCGGATCGTTTCCCCGTTGGGCTAACTATATATAAATAAAATGGTTGTGCGGTTGTGGTTTGTGTTATCTCCTGTTGTCTATCCCTGCTTGTATTATTGTCTGGGATTCTATATTACTCCGCTTGCGTTTAATTGAAAGATAAAAAGAATTGAGTCGATGACATGCCTGGGATGTTATCATTCTGACCTGAGGGTTGGGGCGTGACAAATTTTGATCCCGGAAGAGTCCGAATCTAACGAAACTCTCTATTATTTTCAGATCGATAGAGATAGAGTTTCGATTGGACTGTAATTACATGGGATAAATGATTTCAGAATTAATTTTAATCCTCCAGGAGCCCAGATCCGCCAAAACTCTCTAAAAATTTCGGCCAAGTGAAAGGTATAATCGGCTAGCCGAATTTTTCATGTTCCGTGGACTTGTCGCACATTTTCGGGCTCGAATTGGGCTTTAATTAATTAAATAGATAATTAATTAAAAGCCTTAAAATTAAATTGAGCAAAAATGGGTTGAATTACATTTGAAAAATGGGTCCAAGCGCCCTCATATTTTTGGCATTATTGATCCCAAATTGCCGAAAATTTCGTCTCAATTTAAGTCAAGTTGCATGTCGAATTAAGCTCAACCCCTTGCCGCTAATGCAAAAAATGCGATGCACGAGAAAAATGCAATGCATGAGGAAATATTTTTTGTGAGAATTAGTTCTCAATTTTGTGCAATATAAATGAAAAAAATGAAAAAAAACAAAATTTAGGTGTCAACACTATTCAAATATTCTAGGTAAGTGTATTCATGCTCCCTAAGTCTATTCTTCTTCGCAATGAACAAATCCTAAGGCAATTTCTATGGACGGGCCCGAGCTTAGGCGTTGGCGGCGCTAAAGTCCCTTGGCATCAAACTTGCCTCCTGAAGGAGGAAGGAGGGCTCGGCAACTGAAGGCTCCTTGACAGTAATCAGGCGGTTATGCTTAAACATATCTGGATCCTATTTACAGTTAAGGAGTCCTTGTGGTGCAAGTGGATCCATGCTGATTCTGGTGAGTCCCTAGTCGTTAGAAGAATTTTAAATGTTGCTGTGACGGAAGATGAATCGTGACTTAGGCATAATATTTTTCAGATTAAGTGCACTAGTGGAGGAAAAGTATGCAGCATGATAATAGATGGAGGGATCTGCGAGAATGTGGTGTCCACTACCATGGTAGAGAAGTTGGGGCTGAAAATAGAAGATCATCCTCAACCATACAAGCTGTCATGGCTTAAGAAAGGGAACGAGGTGAAGGTGAGCAAGAGGTGTCTTGTGCAATTTTCGATTGGAAAAAAGTATATTGATGAGGTGTGGTGTGATGTGGTCCAAATGGATGCTTGTCATGTTCTATTGGGGAGGCCGTGGCAGTTTGACAGAAAGACACAGCATAATGGCTTCAGAAATACCTACACCTTCAAGAGGGATGGCCGGACCATTACCTAGGTCCTTCAGATTTGAGAAAGGAGGTGAAGAATAGTCGGCTGTCCAGGTCAGAGTTCCAGGAAGAGGCATGTGCGTGCTTGAGCTTTTTGCCGTTGTGGTGATGGAGCAGAATTCTGACAGTTCCAATATTCCTACACAAGTTTTGCCCTTGTTTGAGGAGTTTGCTGATGTCGTACCAGAAGAGATGTCACCTAGGTTGCCGCCCATGAGGGACATTCAGCATCATATTGATTTCCTTCCAAGAGCTGCTATTTCCAATAAGTTAGCTTACAGAATGAGTCCTAAGGAACATGAGGAGCTGCAGAGGCAAGTGCGGGACCTATTAGAGAAAGGCGCAGTCCGAGAGAGCATGAGTCCCTGTGCAGTGCCAACCTTGTTGGTTCCTAAGAAAGATGGGTCGTGGAGAATGTGCATAGATAGCAGAGCTGTCAACAAAATTACAATCAATTATCGATTTTCTATCCCACGATTTGATGATGTAATTGATCAGTTACATGGGACGACTATCTTTTCGAAAATAGACTTGAGGAGTGGTTATCACCAGATTAGGGTGCGACTTGGAGATGAGTGGAAGATGGCATTTAAGACTAGAGATGGTTTGTATGAGTGGATGATGATGCCCTTCGGGTTGTCTAACGCACCGAGCACTTTTATGAGGCTGATGAATCAGGTTTTTCATCCTTTTATTGGCCAATTTGTTGTCGTTTATTTCTATTATATTTTGGTTTATAGTGCTTCAATTGAGCAACACTTGCAGCATTTGAGAAGAGTATTTGAGGCCTTGAGGGAGCAGAAATTGTATGCCAACACCAAGAAGTGTCACTTTTTCACTGATCATGTGACCTTTTTGGGTTATATTGTGTCGAAGGAAGGCATTCAGATGGATCCAGTTAAGATCAAGGCCATTACGAGTTGGGAGACTCCGAAGATTATTCATGAGGTACGCAGCTTTCATGGCTAGCTTCCTTTTATCGGAGGTTTGTTTGGGATTTCAGCACCATTATTGCGCCTCTTACGGATTGTCTGAAGGGAGGCAGATTTGTGCGGACCAAAGAGGCAGACGCTGCGTTTCAGTTGTTGAAGAAAAAGGTGACTGAAGCCCCAGTTTTAGTGCTTCCAGATTTTATTGAGGTGCATTGTGATGTCTCAGGCGTTGGTATTGGGGGCATCCTGAGCCAAAAAATAAACCTGTGGTGTTCTTTAGTGAGAAGTTGAATGAAGTGAAGAGAAGGTATTCGACTTATGACAAGAAATTTTACACCGTAGTGAGGAGCTTGGAGCATGGAGGCACTATCTTATTTCAAATTATATATTATGTATTCAGATCATGATGCCTTGAAGTACATTAATGGGCATCATAAACTGAATGCTAGACAGGCAAAGTGGGTGGAGTTTCTTCAGGCTTTCAGTTTTGTCATTAAACATAAGGCGAGAGTACTGAATAAGGTGGCAGATGCATTGAGCAGAAGACATTTTATGCTGACTATGATGCAGGTGAGAGTCTTGGGCTTTGATTCTTTTAAGGATTTGTATGTTGATGATCCATATTTTGGAGATATTTGGAGGAAGTGCAAAATAGGGCCATTTCAGCAGTTTCTGATTGTGGAGGGCTTTCTTTTCAAAGGAAACAAACTGTGTATTCCTTAGTGTTCTTTGAGGGAATCCATTATTATTGAGAGTCATGCAGGAGGTCTAGCTAGGCATTTTGGGGGTGGATAAGATGATGGCCTTGCTGTGTGAACACTTTTATCGGCCTCGAATGGAGCGTGATGTGACTCAATTTGTAGAGAGGTGCAGGGTTTGTCATGTGGCAAAAACCAGAGGTACCAATGTTGGTTTATATATGCCTCTACCTGTCCCAGTTGCAACATGGGAGGATGTCATCCTTGATTTTGTATTGGGATTGCCAAGAACATAGCGGAATAAAGATTCCATAATGGTGATTGTCGATAGATTTTCGAAGATGGCGCACTTTATTCCCTGTAACAGGACCTTTGATGCTTCATAGGTCGCTCATTTATTTTTGCAGGAGATTGTAAAGGTACATGGAGTTCCCAAATCCATGACCTCATATCGTGATGTGAAGTTTGTGAGCACTTCTGGCGCACTCTTTGGAGGCGCATGGGAACCAGATTGCAGTTTAGTTCCTCTCACCATCCCCAGATTGATGGGCAAACCGAAGTTGTCAACCGAAGCTTGGGGAATTTACTGTGAAGTTTGGTTGGAGATAGCCCGTGGCAATGGGACTTGGTGTTACCTCAGGCAGAATTTGCCTACAACAGGTCACAGAATCGAACGATAGGCAAGAGTCTTTTCGAAATAGTCTATGGGCGTAATCCAATTACTTCTCTGGATCTCACGCCATTGCCAATTCTTAAGTAGTTCAGTTCAGACGCGGATGAGCATGCCAAGCAGATCAAAGAGCTGCATTCACAGGTTCATAACCAGATCAACAAGCAGAACATGAAGTATAAGCAGCGGGTGGATATGCGTAGGAAAAGAGTCGTCTTCAAAAGGGGTGATTTAGTATGGATTCACCTCAGGAGAGAGCGTTTCCAGCTAGCAGGTTTGGCAAGTTGCAACCTAGAGCTGATGGACCATTCAGAGTTCTTGAGCGAATTAATGACAATGCTTATAAGGTTGAGCTGCCGGGTGAGTACAATGTATTCGGGACTTTTGATGTAGCAGATTTGTCATCTTACTGTGCAGATGAGGAAGAACCTGAGGAGATTGATATCAATGAAGATGAAGCGGTTCGAGGGAGAATCTTTTCATAGTAGGGGAGGATGATGCACTTAGAGTTGGTGAACTCGGAATGGGCTAAAATTTGGTCGGCTGCATGGAAACGTGCCGTTGATCAAAACTCACGGCTATGCCATAACCAACGTCGTCTTTTCGCATTTCGTTGTCATATTGATGGGTTGTTAGGCAATTCTTTGTAATTCCAGTGGCCTTTTCGTAATTTCGTGTTTCCTATTTGATTAGGGTTAACACCGTATAAAAGGATGTTTAAGATTAGAGTGAAGCAGACTTTTTGCTATTGATTTTATAATCGTAATTGAGAGAACAAATTGTTCCTTTTTGCAATTTCAATTTTCTGTTTGCCAATTTCTGTTGCGTTTCGGCATTAAATTATCCTAGTTTTTTCTATTGATTTTCCAAAATATGGAACCATGCCAATCAAACTAAAGGGTCCAACAATGCACATCAAGACTGGAAGATAATAGCAAGACAAAATCGGTTAAACCGGGAGCTTCTTTCACCTTTGCTGTTGCTGCAGGTTCATCGAAAGATACAGATTCTGTTTTAACATTTCTCAATGCACTTTCCTGCTTCTTAACCTTTTCGAGCCACGGTTCTTCATTGATATAAATTCTTGGAGGCTCGGGCATTTTCGGAATCTTGGGCTTTTTCGGAAGCTCCATAGGTTTGGCTGAGAAAACATGCGAGCTGTTGACTTTACTCTGTATGACGCCTTTCTTTTGCTCAAGAGGAACAACACCATGGAGTGACCCAATTGTTCGTGCTTGACGATTCTCCATTACAGATATTTGGCCATCTTGCAACAAAGCATTGCATAAGATCAAATAGATCAATGGGAATAACTGAGGCATTATCTTGATCTTATGACAAATATTCATGTTTTTGTTCTCAAATTGTGTGAAAGCTCGAATTACATGATTTGCCTTGTAGTAATCTGTTATAACCTTGTTATCTCAGCTGCAACCATTCTTCTTGTTATTTGAATCCAACTAATAAAGCATGAGCATTTTAGAGTGAATTTTCACTTCCTTTAGGTAGAAGAACGCTTGAATCCACTTTATGTTTTTCTCAAAGCAGCTTTCAACAAAATTAAACTGTTTTCGTAAGTGCCTATGAACCACAAATGCGATATATTGTTCACTGCAGTCAAAAAGGGCTTCCGCAACATCTAATTAACTACCAAACCAATGCACATCAATATATAAGAATAGAAATAAGACACAATGGGTTAGCTTAGAAGTGTCGCGACCTAAAATTAGGCTAACGGATTATCATGTTAATTAAATTAACAAACCTAATTCGGGCTCTTCCAAGTCCTGCTGAATCGTAACTCACGTTCATTTCATGCAAAATTTATTCAATTCGTAGCCCCCACTAATCGCTTTCTTAGTAGGCCGATTAGATACCTAAATAAATTAAAAGGAGAATTAATTTATTTCCACAAACCAGAGAAAGTGAGTCCGAAGACTTGGTTATATTAATTTTAAAAAAATTAATGCCCTTTTAGTACCAAATTTCATGAAAAATCCATTTCGATTGATGACATGAATTAAATGATTTTTGCTTAGAAAAATGGGACATGAATGACCATATGATACACGAAGAATGAATGATTTTTTTGTATTTTTTTCGGATAAAAATAAACAAGCAAAAGAATGAACAAAGATAAACAAAAATGCTCATAATATACTTTAGTTTTGATTTTTCTGATTAATTCGCTCATACCCAAAAGTTAGGGTTAGAGGGAATTTTATCCGCAACATATTCTTAGATTCGAGTCAGTAAGTGGATTGAGTATAGAATAACATCATCTCTTAATACAAAGGGCAGATTACGAAATTCTATACAAATTACCAACCCATTCCATAAGATCATGGCCAGGGGATGTAATTTATTTTCCGAAGAGACAAGACACATAGGAGAGCATATATTATGGGCATGTTTGTTTATAATTGTGCAAACTTTATAATAAAACAAACATGACCAGACAAGAAGTAAAGTCAATATGACGAGAAGTGATGTCAACTCTCAATTTTCGAAAATATGAAGGGGTGGTCGAAATTATGATGTAGGGCCACTTCCCCTATCCAAAATTCAATCTTAATTTTTGAGAAAATTATCCTTTAAGATTTGCAAAAAATTTCAGATAATTCTAAAAAATTATCAGATAATTATCCATTCAAATCAATCATTATCTATAACATCAAATATCATTAGAAAATTCACGAGATAATGCTACCTAACCAATTTGGTGATCATGAGGTAATTATCTAGAGTAAAATACTATCCAGACTAATAAGATATTATCCGATTCAGATATTCTCAAAAATTAGATAAAGTCCAATTCAGCTCAATCCTTATCCACAACATCAAAAGGTCATCAGGTAATCATGGGATAAGTTAACTCAATCAATCAAAAGATAATTATCACAACGAGCAAAGATTATCCTCGAACCAAATTCAATCAAGGGAATGAGAGTGCCGAAAATCTAACCTCCAATTCAACAAAAATTCTCAATTTTTCAATCAATCCAATTTGATCTTAAAGTTGTTGAATAATTTGTTACTTTGAGAAAAGACACGGTTCCAATTAGATTTCATCAATTCTCAAAAGTTTCATCAAATTCGACCCACTTATGAACCAATTGAGCTTGCTTTAAGAAAAACCAGAATTTTACCCAAAAAATCCAATTTTTCGGTTGTTAGGAAGAATTGATGAAAAGGCTTGAATTCTTTCACTTTTAATAGCAAATCTTTATGTTCATTGAGATTCAAGAACAATATGCTAGTTATCAATTAAACAAAGCATGAACTGCATTAAAAAATTGAGAAAACTTTACCCTTTTTCAAGCAAATTCTAGCACACGTGCACTTGATGAATTTGCTCAAAGTTAGCACCTTTTGAGTTCGATTCACCCCACAAATACTCCAGAATGATCTAGCACGAATTGTAGAGAAGTTAAACCTTAAAATAATGATGAAATAGGGGTTGATTGACCTCTAACTAGGGCTGATCCATAGCGATTTTGAGGTTGGACAGTGGGGGTCTCAGCGGTTCTAGCTGATCACGGGCCGAACCGGGCACCAGGGATAAACAGTGGCGGTACTGGACAGACCGTGGCTGAGCAAAGACACCAGTGGACCTCGGAGATGGCTGGAGCTGGGCGGTGTAGTGGCTGGATGGCAGGGGACGATCTGCTCGTTGGGAAGAGAGTATAGCTTGGAGGAGCTTGGCCGAACTTCAATTGAGGGGAGGATTATGTCGACCTTGGGAGAGACAATTAAACTCCTTAGCAACTCTGAATATTGCTCTTGAGGCTGTCGAAATTTTTGATGATTCTGCCGTCCCCATGCCTTAGGCCGTAGCTCGTTTATATAGAGTTTAGTCCACTAGGCCTAGTAGGAGTAGGATTTACTTTGAACCATTGGATTAAGAATCCTATCTAAGGTAAGATTAACCTTGAGCCATTAGATCTTAAGAGCCCGAATCCAATAAAACTCTAGCCAAGATAGGACTCTTTTTGAATTAACTTGAAATTTGAAAATTTCTATCCCCCTAGAACTCTATGATTTTTGGCCAAGTGAAGATGAATGTGATGGAGGCCGAAAACTACATGTCCTTGTGGGCTTGTGGTGTAATCTCGGGCTCAATCGGGCTTTTAATTAATTAAATGGGCAATTAATTAAAGGCCTCCAATATTTAAAATACAAAAATGGGTTGATTTGAATTTAAACATAGGTCCAAACCCACATATAAAATTCGGCACACCCTTTGACAAGCCTTGGCCGAAATTTGTGATCGAATTGTGGGCTTACTTCACATTTTCGGGCTCAAATTAAAAAAATTCTAATTAATAGACATTTAATTAAAAGCCTGTGGAAATTAAATAAACAAATGAACTGGCTAATTAGAGCTCCAAATAGGTTCAAATGACTCTATAATTTTCGGCACTATCTCCTCTGGCTTTAGTCGAAAATTTTAGACTAAGCCTAGTCCAACCGCTTGTCAAATTTAGCTCAAATCCTCGCCGTTGGTCCAAAATGCAATGCAGGAAAAAAAATTGAAATATGTAATGCATGGGAAATTATTTTTAGCGAGAACTAATTCTCATTTTTTGTGTAATACAAATGAAAAGGGAAAATCAAAATTTAGGTGTCAACAACTGCCCCTCTTTGAGCGGAGGCTCGCAAAGGTTTTGCCCAAAGGCAAAATTGAATCTTAAATTTTGACAATGCAAATGATGAGTGATTTTTTTGTGGGAGTCTTGATCCCATTTTGTGCAAATGATGCATGATATGCATTGCTTGTAAGAAACATATGCTAACGTTTTTTTGGAAAAACCTTGCACATGGATCGCATATGAAATATCCAGGCTTTACTAGACGCTTCATAATGCTGAAAATTCCCTTAATCTCCAAGCCTCTTCTTGTGGATGCAAGGATCTTAAGGTACTAAGGCTTTATCTGTTACCAGAAGTTTCCTCCTGATGCAAGATAGTGCAAGATATGCTGATAATGAGCTTTCCGAGATCACGAGAGCATGTCGATCGTGAGTCGATGAATATAAAGATTAAAATCACGAGAGCAGGTCGATCGCGAGTTGATAAGGATGTATCACCCGAATCAGATTGGTATGAATAGGAAGGGGTGTGTCAACTGAATCTCATCAGTACGAACACGAAAAAGAGTGTGTCGCTTGAATCTCATCAATACGAACACAAAAAGGGGCGTGTCGACTGAATCTCATCAATACGAACACGAAAAGGGATGTAAATGACAACCTAAATAAGTAGAACTTGTTAATTTTGAAAAGGATTCAGAAAACTTACTTGGATTTCTAAGTTAAAGTACAGACAGGTTGATTGTGTCATTCCTGTTTGTGCACTTGAAACAGAAGTTAAAGCAATCATTTGCATAAAACCAATGCAACATTATATATCAACAAATCTTGTGAGCTTTTGATTGTATTACAAAGCTTCATTGGGGAAATTTTATCAACAAGGAAATTTGTCTGATCCTTTTGATAAATCCAATCAAATTGAATTAGGAATCTTCAGTCAGAAAGGATTTTCACTCACTCTCATGATTTTTTTTTTGAAACCCGACCATTGATACGGGTATGAGAATCACTCAGAACTGCCACCATCATGCTTGACAAAGGTCCGGGTATTTTCGCAATCAGTATGACCGAACCAATCTGATAGGTCTTTTGCAAGGACCGTAATTTAGGGCTTTGGTCAAAGGTTTAACAAGGGGACTCATGTGAGTCGTTCGGCTTTGAATGAAACGATATTATTATCTGCATCATGTTTACAAGTCGGGAACCCTACAAAAATGAGATAAAATAGTCTTGCTCGCACTTCTCCGAGCGACATTTATAAACACTTGAAATCCTACGTTAACTCAAGTGCCCTAATCTGAGGAGGCTTCGGGTATGGGTTGTAACGTAGGTTCAGGTAGGCTTGAAATGAAAGGCCTATTTTTTTCAACCAAGAGGGATTGATCGTGAGGGGATTGGTGATCACCCATTCTCGATGCTTTCGCCATTGATTCTTACTCCGGCAAATGTTCAACAAATTTTCTTCATGAGATTCTCCATGAATGATTTTCCTGAGAAGGATTCTTGTGAATCATTTCAGCTGAGGCTCTTCTTTCTCTCTTTTTTTTTTCGAGAGAAGCTTTGCTTTTCCTTTTTTGCCCCTTTTTTTTTCTTCTCTTTCTTCTTCTTCTTCTTCTTCTTCTTCTTCTTCTTTCGAGAAAGAAAGAGTCCGCTTTATGAACTTTTGCGCACTTTCCTCGGTGGATTTTCATTCAAGATAGGTCTGCCCCAGGGCGACTTAATTCTTCACCACAGGGATGATCACCAATCAAGGTTGAAAGAAATGAATTTACCACTCAAATTGGCTAAGCAAAGGGCATAGTGTATGGGGATATGGAAAGAAATGCTCTTCGTCATGTCTAAGGCACTTGAACTACCGTAAAACTCACATGCAATAAATACACTTGAAGATTGATGCAAGTGAAAGCAAGAAAATTCTAATCATTTGAACTCTATGAGAATTGCCTCGATGTGGGGTTGTTCTTGACAGGGGTAAGAAATGAATCCACCATTCAAAGGGGTTCGCAAGGATAACCTGTAGTGTGTATGGATAGAGGAAATGAATGCCTCTCATCACCTTGGTCGTCTTTCCTTTTGCGGGATAACCCTTTTGCATTGTGAGCATGGAAATTTTCTTACTCAACTCGCTGGGGATTAGAAATGTAGGACATGTATGGGAAATGGCTTGCCTCTCATCGTCCTGACATTTCTCATTCAATATGATCACTTCATAGGATTCAAACAGATTTCCTGACTGAAATATTCCTCTAGTGAAAATCAATAATACAAATAAGAGCAGACAAAATAGATGCATGAAAATTCTGAATTGAAAAATGACTTGATTAAGCAGAAATGTCAAAACAAATCAAGCGTAATATTTCTTTATAGCATCAAAATTGATAGGATTGGTAAACACATGACCGTCCATTTCTGGTAGGATTAGAGCACCACCTGGGAGCACCGTCTTCACGACGTATGGTCCACCATAGTTCGGAGTAAACTTTCCTTCCAGAAGTGGAACTATCGGTAACAGCTTTCGCAAAACAAGGTAATTTACCTGAAAAATATCGAGGTCGAACCTTCTTGTTAAAGGATTTAGCGACTCTCTACTGGTGGCACTGGCCATGACATAGAGCCTTGAGCCGCTTCTCATTAATCAGCTTCAATTGATCCATCCTCTGTTATATCCAATCAGCTTTAGTCAAGAGAATACGGGGTTGCCCTAGTTGATGGTCGGATTGAGGTCCGATATGCCATGAGTGCAAAAGGAAACCTTTCATGCCAAACTCGGTAATTCTCGACCGTTTTGGCCAAGATCTTCTTGATATTCTTATTGGATGCTTCTACCGCTCCATTCATTTGAGGACGGTACGGGGAAGAGTTCAGATGTTTGATCTTAAATTCTTTGAACAGCTCGTCAACCAGCTTGTTATTCAAGTTCGACCCATTATCGGTGATTATGGTCTCAGGCGATCCATATTGAGCAATGATATCTCGATGAATGAACATCACCACATTTCGCGCTGTGACTGCGACATACAATGCTACTTCAATCCACTTGGAAAAATAGTCAGTGGCGACTAAAATGAAATGATGCCCATTAGATGCCTTCTGGTTAATAGGGCCAATCACATCGATGCCCCATGTAGAGAATGACCATGGCTCTGATAGCTAGTGCAACTCATTTGGAGGGACATTAATCTTGTCTCCATGAATCTGACGTTTGTGATAACTCCGAACGTGCTGGATACAGTCACTTTCCAAGGTAAGCCAGTAGTAACCCAACCTCATGATAGTCTTGGCTAGCATGTGGCCATTCATGTGGAGACCACAAACTCCTTCATGCACATTCATCATTAGACAAACTACTTCAGTAGAATCGATGCACATCGGAAGGACTAAATCATAAGATCGCTTGTATAAGCTCTCTTCGCTTAAAAAGAACTTCGAGGCCATCTTTATGTACCTTTGATCAGCCGCGATACTTTTCTCAAGAAATTCCTGCTTCTGAATGTAAGTCTTAATGTCATGATACCAAGGTTTGCTATCAGGCTCTTCAATTGCGGCCATGCAATAGGCCGATTTTCGTAAAACCTCGATTTTCAAAGGCTCAACTTCCAGATCATCAGCGAATTGCAACATGGATGACAATGTAGCCAGTGTGTCAGCGAATTGATTATGAGTTCTGGATAAATACTCAAACGAGATATCATTAGACTGTTCCACCAACTCATCCAGATAGTTATGATATGGTAACAATTTAGGGTCTTGTGTCTTCCATTTACCTACAGTCTGCAAGATAATCAAGGTGGAATCCCTGAACACCTTAAGTTGGGTAATTCTCATTTCGATGGCGGCTTGTAAACCAAGAATGCATACCTCATATTCCGCTATCTTATTAGTACAAGGAAACACCAACTTTGCTGCTACAGGATAGTGTTGCCTGCCTAGGGATATCAAAATCGCTCTAGTACTTGACCCGGATAAATTCACAGCTCCATCAAAATACATGGTCCAAGTATAATCATTCACCAACATGATTTGGTCCTCAAGATGATCAATATCTTCATTTGCCCCAAGGCTCTCAGCTAGGATGTCAGCGATAACCCTTCCCTTGATTGACTTTGTGATAGGAATTGTACATCGAATTCCAAAATAAGAATCTGCCATTTTGCGAGCTTCTCGACCAAGGCGGGTTGATTGAGCAAGTATTTGATAGGATCACATTCCGTCAGCAAGAGGATCTAGTAATGCAAGGTATATTGCCGAAGCCTGTGTAATACCCAGACTAGCGCGGCACATGTCTTCTCTATTTCAGAATAGTTCAACTCAGAGGCCATGAACTTCGTGCTCAAGTAGTAGATAGCGCGCTCCTTTCCGTTCTATTGACTTTCTTGAGCGAGCACTGCACCTAGTGACTCACTATGGATTGTGAGATATAGGATCAAAGGTTGCCTCGGCGTTGGTGGAACAAGCACAGGTGGATTCATCAAGTGATGCTTCAATTTTTCAAATGCCTCTTCACATTCACTGTCCCATTTAACTAGCGTGTTCTTTCTGAGTAATCTGAAAAATAGCTTAGCGATTTCGCTTAACTAAGAGATGATCCGGGTGATGTAGTTCAGTTTGCCCATGAGACTCCGAACCTCCTTGATAGTCGTTAGCGGCTTGAGTTCGTAAATAGCCTTTACTTAGATGGGTCTACTTTGATGCCTTTATTACTGATAATGAACCCGAGCAATTTGCCCAAACTAGGGCCAAATACACACTTGGCCAGGTTGAGGCGCAACTTGAACTTCTGGAGCCTATCAAATAGCTTTGTTAAGGTCTCCACGTGATCTTCTCCGCGCCGGGTCTTTGCAATCATATCATCGACATAGACCTCGATCTCTTTGTGCATCATGTCATGGAATATAGTAACTATCGCTCGTTGGTAAGTCGCCCCAGCGTTCTTGAGGCCGAAGGGCATAACCTTGTCATGGAACACTCCCCACGGGGTTGTGAAAGTTGTCTTTTCCTTGTCTTCCTCATTCATCAACATCTGATTATAACCCGAGAAACCATCCATGAATGAGAAGAATTCGAATCCTGCTGTACTGTCCATAAGCGTCGATGTGAGGGAGTGGAAAGTCGTCTTTCGGCCTAGCTTTGTTCAGGTCACGGTAGTCCACACAAACCTGAACACGTCTGTCTTTCTTCAATGCCGGGACTATGTTGGCAACCCAGCGAGGATACTGGGTAACTTTAATGAATCCTATGCCAATAAGCTTCATGACTTCTTCTTCAATTTTTTTTTGCCACCTCCGGTTTGACTTTTCGAGGCTTCTACTTTTCAGGCTTAACCAATGGATCAGTCAGTAAATAATGTTTGATGATCGATCAATCAAGACCTGGCGTATTTGCATAGGACCAGGGAAAGATGTCTTGATAATTCTTCAAAATCTCAGCCAGATGCTCGGCCACGTCTTTAGGGAGTCTTGCCCCAATCTTCACCTCTTTAGGATTCTCCTCATCACCGAGATTAATTGATATAGTTTCCTCAACGGTCAGAGGCTTAAGTTTTTCATGGTGCTCCAGACTCTGACGTACTTCCTCATCATTTGGATAGAATCATCTGAATCATGAACGTCGCATACATTTGGATCCACTGTTTCTCCCTCCTCATGTTTTCCCCTGAAACATAAAGTAGCGGAATAAAAAAGACAAACATGGTTTAACATGATTCATGCACTCATTCTTAATTTTTGTTTTTTATTTTTATTTTCGAAGACCTCGGGACGAGAATTCTTGAGGAAGCCCAACCCTCAGTGCTTACCATGGATGATAGATTTTTCAATCGTTTGTTATCATCATCGGGTTGGTTTGGTATGCATCCACAAGATTCCAAAATGTAATGAAAAACCTCTATAATTTCATTGATAATGAACCAATCGAATTGCATCTTAAAAAGGGAATCCTACGAGTGCAACATGGATTGAAATGAAAAGTCCTAGAAAGCAATAAAATCTCCCACGCAGGGGAGTGCAAAAACATAAAAGTGTTACTCTGAGTCTAATCCCTCCAGTGGATCATCGAATATAGCATTGACAGACGGTCTCGGAGGTTTCTTGACGAGGTAAGGCTCCTCACGATCTGCATCACCTGAGTTGCCAACACCATCGGCTCCATCAATTTGCATGGGGTCTTCAACTATAGTAACAATAGTTAAATCATTGAACCAGTCAGCCAGGTAAGGTACGCTATAGCACTTTTTTTATTTTGAAGGTTTTGTATATGAAGGATCATATTGTGCATAGAAATCTCCTAACCCTTTGTTTGTAATAGATTTTTCCTTTTTAATATGCTTTTGTAATTTGATATTATTGCAAAGTTGGGTCCCTATCCTATAAACATAAGAAACAAGTTCTTTGTATGAAAGTATTTCATATGGAATTTGTTCTTCGTATTGTTCTCTTATTTTTTCTCTGACTTGGTTTCCTATTAAAGTGGGTAGACCAGCTAAGAATTTTTCTCTTCCAGAAAGGTTGGTTGCAATCCATTCTGAGAAGAACTCTTTGAAGGAATGCATCTTTATATTCTCTAAATTCTCCTAAAGATCTACATTTCATATTGGATAAAAGATCTTGATTATGGTCACGAATGATAGAAGGATCTCCTATAAAATGTTGGGAAATGGAATAAATAAGGGTGCTGACAGCATCTTGTATGAGTTAACCATAATCATCAAATATGATTTGACCATTATCGTCAACCTTAACAGCATTTAGGATAGAATCTCTTTGATTGTCAGAGAGATAATTATCCCACCAACCTTTTAATTATCCAAAAAATCCTGCAATTAAAAGATATGCTGTTTGTTGATGTGTGGTATCTGGTGATGTCTTGTACGTAGTAGCAAGCATTACCATTTGATTCAAAACATTATTAAATCTTGCTTTGAAACACCATCTATGTTCCATTCATAAATGGCATCAGAGGAATATTTATTTTGAATTCTTTGAAAGGATTCTTCTATTATTAAATCTAGAGGTGAGGCATGTGAGTAATATAGTTTCTATGGTTCTTTCCAGGATATTCTATTTAATTCAGGGATAGTTTCTTCTTTGTTTAAAACATGAATTTGGCTATCTTGGATGATTGGTCTATCAACTTTTGGAGTTTCTAAAACTATGGGTTTTGAATTTCCAAGGAATTTTTGTTTTCCTAATTTAATATTTTTTTTCTCTTTTCTTCCATTGCTTTAGCAAATTCTTTGCTAAATGTCTTTGGAAGTTCAAACATTTTAAAAAGAGGAGGTTTTAGTGCTATTGAATTGGAATCAGTATGAAACTGGGATATTTGAGTAGAAGTAGAAGGTTTAGAAATGGAGGTTTCAATCCTTTCCAATTGTGTTCCTATTGTATGGATATATTGATTAGTGAAATTATTTTGTTCAATTACCTTTTGGATCCTTATGCCTTCTGATTCAGAAGATGTTTTAAAAGGAGAGGCTGGGATTTCTTTGTCTCTATGATTTATTTTTAGTTTTCTAAGTGGAGGATGATTAGATTCTATGACTTGGCCATCATCTAATTTCCACTTATATTGTTTATCTAAGACAAATATTCCTTTTGTATTTAGAAAATGTTCTTCAAGCCAATCGAAGAAGAATATATGAGTTCCAAGCTAGTACATGAAATCATAATATTTTTCTTTGATTTGCTTGGCTTAAGTTTTGAAATTATCAAAGAACCAATTCCTAATTTGAGTATTCTCATCGGAATTGAATTCTTTATTTAAAAAGATTCTATCAGGTTCAAAATCTTTATCAAGCATATTGAGTTCAGAATCCCCATCCTCCATCTAGGAAGGAGTAGGTTCTGGTGATTCAAACTCCTATCTCTCCTGTTGGTAGACAGGTCTAGATATCCCTGACCCAGTATCAATACCACTAAGGTTGGTAAGTGGAGGAGCACTAGGGTTTGGACGTCTTATATCAGAATTATGGATACTACCTTGGCTGCTTACTAGTAAAGTAATGACAGGAGGTAGGTTTGGATGAAGATCAACTGACCTTCGTGACAAGGAAGCATGAAATGAGGGATGAGATCTAAGATCAAAAGATCTCCTAGCAAATTGTATGGTTACTTTTCCCTAAGATTCTTTGTATTGTTGAACTGCTAGTCTAGTTGGGTTAGAGCTGCATGTTAGGTTGGCCTGGGGTACGTGTTTTGGAATCCCCGACCTTGAGGATGGTAGTGCAACCGCCACGTTTTGGAATCCCGAAGCAGATAGAGCGCTCTGTGACGAAGTACACCAAGAGCGATGGTGAAGTTTATTTTAGGCATTCTTGTATAGTATGGGTAGATGTAGGCGAGGATCAATGGAGCCCTCACACCTATATGGCGTGGTCTCGGAAAGTAGGGGATGGGTTGTATAGTCCTCTGCGAGGTTTTGATGTGCCTAATGTCGATGGCGGGGTGTGGGACCCCATGGAGCTAGACCCTATTCAGTGTTTGCCGCTTGACAGGGAGGTGTTTGATCCAGAGGAGTTCGAGCTTGAGGAGGAGGCCATGGAGTCTGAGCCCGAAGAGGAGCCAATGGAGTTGGATCCGGAAGAGGATCCGGAGAAGGAACCGATGGAGTCAGACCCTGATTCTGAGATGTCGTCCGAGGATGGTGGGGAATGAAGACTTAGCTAGGTTCCTCTTTCCCTTTTTGATATATCCCTGTAGCGGATATAGGTTAGTAGACCACCGGTCCCTTTTTGTAGCGCGTGGTCACTTTTAGGTGTATCTGTTCTCTTGTGTAAGTAAATATTATGTTTTATGAAATGGTTGGTTGTGCCTTGCTTTCTCTCTCTTCTCTATCCCTCTCTCTTGTTGTTGTCTGGGTGTTGAGTTTCGTTTCCGCTAGAGTTCGCTTTGAGATCTTAAGTTCTTAATTTGGGTCGGCGACTAGTCCTGGGTTATCGCATTCTTATCGATTGGAGCAGAGGGGTGTCGCACGCTCGTAGGACGTGGGGCGTGACATCCCCGCTGAATTGGTATCAGAGCAAGGTCAGCTCGATCCAAGTTGGTTGAGTCTTGGAGTGATAAGGAGTATTGGTTTTGAGGATAGTAGGTAGAGAGACCTTAGTAGCTCACTAGAGTTTGGCGCGTTACGCATGTGGTGTGAGTCTATGCTTGTGATTGGTAGGCTTGTTGTACATCAGGCTGAGTGCTTTGTGTTGTTGTGGTAGCATCGGTTGAGCTTGTTGAGTAGCACGTGGTGATCGTGCTAAGTTGCAGGTGCGGCAGGAGTTGAGGTAAGTGCTAGACCTTGTTAGCTTGTGTACCCTTGTTGGTTATTTTGTGGCTGCTTGCCTAGTGATCATTTTGGCGATCTGTACTGTTTGAGTTCTTGTGGTTGTTTGCCCTGTGGCTGTTTGCCTGTGTTGGCTGTTAAGAACTGTTGCTTAGATCTGCCAGGCTTGAGTAGTTGGCTTAGGTCTCTAATTCCTTGGCGAAATTATAGCAGGTTTAGGTGTGTGAGAATCTTGTGAGGATGAGCAAACGAGGTAGAGGATCTGGTACAGCGTCTAGCTCGCAGGCAAGAGCAGTAGTGGAGGACCATAGAATGGAAGGGGTCATGAGAGCCTTGGAGGAAATAGGAAATCTGTTGGGGAGGCAGGCCCATGAACGAGCTGCCACGGTTTCCCAAGAAGTTGAGGCTGCCGTCAGGGGAATCGCCAGATGCATCAACTGGTAGAGCAGTTTTTGAAACTGAAACCGCCTAAGTTTGACGGGAATGGAGATCCCGAGGCTGCCACTCGTTGGATTGAGGAACTGGGAAAGGCGTTTACACTTCTGGGGTGCACGGAGGAAGAAAAGGTTACACTAGCAGTGTACCAGCTCCAGGAAAGTGCCAACGATTGGTGGGAGGCTACCAAAGGAAGTACCTTCCCTGTAGGTACGGTTCCGAATTGGACTGCTTTTGTGGAGACCTTCTACGAAAAGTACTTCTCTGAGACGGCACAGGAGCGAAAGTTGATAGATTTTCTGAAGCTTCGTCAAAACCAGTTGACAATTGATTAGTACGAGGCAGAGTTTGCCAGACTATCCAAGTCCGCACCGAGGATGGTTGAGAACCCGTTGGACAAAGCAAGGAGGTTCCAGGATGGACTAAAGCCGGAGCTCCGCACTCAGCTGATACTTCTGAATTTGAGGGATTACAATGAACTATATGAGAGGGCTCAGATGGTGGAGCGAGACATGAATGAGAGGGCTGCCGCATTCGGATCGCGGTATGCGCCTACAAGGGACAACCGCCACTTTGGGAAGAGGCCGATGGAAGGAAACAGGCGTTTCGTCCCTCCCGTTAGGAAGAACTTTGGGAAGCCGGCATACCAATCTAGCATGGTGTGTCGATCGTGTGGAAGAAATCATGGAAATGGTCCTTGCCCTGGTAGGATGGGAGCATACTTTAGATGTGGCCAACAAGGTCATCACGTGAGAAATTATTCGAATCAGGCTGTAGGACCACGGTTTCAACAATAGCAACCTCGGATAGGACCTCCAGTCGGAGTCGCCCCGCAAAATAACCAGAACAGACCGCTGGCTCAAGGAAGAGTGTATGCTATGGAGTGAAGGGACACGGAGAATGCTCCGGGCGTGATTGTAGGTACCGTCTCTCTGTGTGATCATGCTGCCTATGACCCGGGAGCGTCGTACTCCTTTGTTTCTGCTCAGTTTGTGGTTTTAGCTGGCATGAAATCAAAACTGTTAGAAGTAGTACTGCATGTTACCACGCCTTTAAAGGATAAAGTACTAGTCTCTCTAGGATGTCTGGACTATAAGATAGTTGTTGGTGGTAGGGAGGAGTTGATAGACTTGGCAGTGCTGACTATGTACAACTTCAACGTGATAATTGGAATGAACTGGTTAGTGAAGCAAAGAGCTGTTATGGACTATGGTGGCAGGGTGATCCAATTTAATCCGATTGGTCATCCTAGATTCGAGTTTGTGGGAAGCCGAGGAGGAACCTTGATCCCTTGGATCTCGTCACTTGAGATGACTAAGCTGCTAGATGAAGGGTGTCAAGGATTCATAGCGTCTGTTATGGATTCGTCGATTAAGGAATCAAGGCTAAAGGACATAGCCGTGGTGCGCAATTTTCCCAATGTCTTTCCTCAAGAATTGTCGGGATTGCCACCTGAAAGGGAAGTGAAATTCGTGATTGAGTTGGCCCCTAGGATAGAGCCAATCTCTAGAGCACCCTACAGAATGGCCTTGTCGAAGTTGAAGGAGCTGAAGGTTCAGATGCAAGAACTGTTGGATAAGGGACTCATTTGTCCTAGTGCATCGCCGTGGGGAGCACCAGTGCTGTTTGTGAGGAAGAAGGACGGGTCATTGCGATTGTGCATTGACTATCGGCAGTTGAACCAGGCGACCATCAAAAACAAGTACCCATTGGCAAGGATTGATGACTTGTTCGATCAACTGCAAGGGACAGCAGTGTTCTCCAAGATAGACCTGAGGACGGGCTATCATCAGCTAAGGATCAAGAAGGAGGACATACCAAAGACGGCGTTCCGTACTAGATATGCACATTACGAGTTCACCGTCATGCCTTTTGGATTGACCAATGCCCCAGCTGCCTTCATGGATATGATGAATCGGATATTCAAGGAGTTCTTGGATCAGTTTTTCATAGTGTTCATCGACGACATCTTGGTGTACTCGAAGAGCCTTGAGGAACATGAGAAACACCTGAGTATGGTTCTACGAAACCTAAGAGAACACGCACTCTACGCCAAGTTTAGTAAATGCGAGTTCTGGCTCAATCGGGTAGCATTTCTTGGTCATATAATATCTAGATATGGAATCTCGGTGGATCCGACAAAGATTGAAGCAGTTGAGAACTGGCCAAGATCGACATCAGTCATAGAGGTTCGCAGTTTTCTAGGTCTGGCAAGGTACTATAAACGGTTCGTGGAAGGATTCTTGTCGATAGCTACTCCGATGATGCGGTTATTGAGAAGGAAACGAGGTTTCAATGGACAGATAGGTGCGAATGGAGTTTTCAAGAGCTTAAGCATAAGCTAATGACCGCACCAGTGTTGACTATACCATCTGGTCTCGGAGGATTTGAGATCTATAGTGATGCGTCGCTAAAAGGAATAGGATACGTTCTAATGCAGCATGGTATATTTATTGCATACGCATCGCGACAGTTGAGGCCTCATGAATCGAACTACCTAACGCACGACTTGGAACTTGCAGCGATCATCTTTGCATTGAAGATCTGGAGACACTATTTGGTTGGGGAAAGGTTTCAGTTCTACACAGACCATCAGAGTTTAAAGTACTTGTTTTCCCAAAGGGAGCTGAATATGAGACAATGCCGTTGGATGGAATTGCTTAAGGACTACAATTGCGACGTCTTGTATCACCCTAGAAAGGCTAATAAGGTTGCGGATGCACTTAGTCGGAAGTTGAGCATCGCGCATATGTTGGTTAAGGAATGGACCCTGCTCGAAGGAATAAGAGATTTAGAGTTTAAGTTAGAGGTAGGTCACCTCTCAGGTCTGCTGGCTACCTTGAGAATTGAACTGGAGATTCAGTTGAAAATTAAGGTATCGCAACCTACGGACCTTGATATTCAGAAGATCCTGAGTATGGATGCAACTAAGAGGAAACCTGACTTTTAAGTATCCGAAGACGGGATCTTGAAGTTCCGTGGATGTCTGTGTGTGCCCAACGACGAGGAACTGAAGGAGGAGATTTTGTCAGAAGCTCACCGTAGCAACTATAGTATTCATCCGGGCAGTACAAAGATGTATCAGAATTTGCGTATGCATTACTGGTGGAATGGAATGAAAGTGGATGTGGCCAAGCATGTGACTAAGTGTTTGACGTGCCAACAAGTGAAGGCACAACACTGTAAACTTGGTTGATTGCTTCAACCGTTGGAAATTCCCGAGTGGAAATGGGAACATATCACAATGGACTTCGTGATAAGTATGCCTAGGAGCCAGAGAGGTCATGATTCGGTTTGGGTGATTGTCGACAGATTGACGAAGTTTGCTCACTTCATTGCAGTGCGAAAGGTTATCGATTTGGATAGGTTGGCGGAGTTGTATGTGCGTCAGATCGTGCGACTGCATGGAGTACCAGTGACTGTCTCTTCGGCCGTGACCCTAGGTTTACATCTAACTTTTGGAAGAGTTTACAGACTGCCTTGGGATCAAAACTGCAGTTCAGTACAGCGTATCATCCGCAGACAGACGGGCAGTCAGAGAGGACAATACAGACTCTTGAGGACATGTTAAGGGCATGCGTGCTAGATTTTAAAGGAGGTTGGGAAGAGCAGTTACATCTGGTTGAGTTTGCCTACAATAACAGTTATCAACAGAGTACCAGAATGGCACCGTTTGAGGCATTGTATGGTAGAGCTTGTAGAACTCCAGTGTGCTGGGATGAGGTCGGTGAATGGAGTATAACGGGTCTAGAGTTGGTTCAGCAGTCAATAGAAGCAGTAAAGGTAATTCGAGAAAGGTTGAAGACTGTTGAGAGTCGTCAAAAGAGTTATGCAGATAAGTGACGTAGGCCTTTGGAATTCCAAGTGGGAGATCATGTCTTCCTTAAGGTTTCGCCGATGCGAGGTTTATCTCGGTTTGGAAAGAAAGGAAAGCTGAGTTCGAGATACGTAGGTCGAGATTTTAGAACGAATTGGGACCTTAGCCTATCGCCTCGCTTTGCCGCCGAATTTGTCACAGGTTCACAATATTTTTCACGTGTCGATGTTAAGGAAGTACGAGCCAGACCCGAACCATATACTCGATCATGAAGTCATTGAGGTTGACGATAGAGTTTCATCTATGGAGAGACCAGTTCGGATAGAGGACAAAAGGGAACAGGTTCTGAGGAACAAGACAGTGCAGTTGGTGAAAGTGATCTAGGAGCACCATGGGACCGAAGGAGCCACCTGGGAAAACGAAAAAGAAATGAGGCATCAGCACCCCCATTTATTTGGACAGTTAGTTTTGCTGTAAATTTCGAGGACGAAATTCTTGTAAGGGGGGAAGAGTTGTGACATTCTGAAATTCGACCCACTTTCGGGATTTATGAAATGAATGGATGTCTCGCTGATGTATTTTAGAGTAATCTCACTCAGAACTGATCACTCTTGAGGAGACTAACCGTAAGGGAAAGGCTAACTAGGAATTTAATTATGTGGACCTAAATTTGAATAAATTACGGGTCGATACGCGTAACTCCTGTAAGCCACCTGTTAGTTTGAGATTTTCTGAAGTCACAGTCGATCAAGTTTGGACGCGAATCGGACTCCGAATTTGGGCATCGAATATTCAAGAGTAACATGACTAATATTTAGAATGTCGCCTCAGTTGGTTCAGTGTTCATCGGTCCGCCAGACTGTAGAGGTTTCAGTGTTAGCAGATTAGTCAGAGTGGGCAGATTACAGAACTACCCCCGATTGTTAATTAGCAAGAATCCAAGAGCATTAGTGAGCATTAATTGATTTTGTCCCATCTCTATTAATGCTTAAACCACCCCACTATCTCATCTACCCAACCTTATCCAAAGGCAATCTAAGAAATCCTATCTAATCTCCACTTTATGTTCCATCAAGGAATAGTGCCAAGCTTCTCCAACAAGCTTCCTTCCTCTTCACTTCTCTCTCTCTCTCTCTCTCACCCTTGCCTTGACCGAACATCACCCTCTCCCTCTCACACCCGTCGTCCGCCCGAATCACCTCCCGTCCGTCACCGCCGTGCCGCCGCTCGGACCGCCGCCACCGACCAACCGTCGTGCCACCGCCTTGCCGTCGACCAGCCATCGCCGTTCAACCTTGCAACCGCCGTCGTCCAGCCGTGTGCCGCCGTGAATCGCCGAGGCTTGGAGGGGCCGTTCTTGCTCGATTTTGTGGTTTTTCAAGCTCGATTTTAAGTAAGTCGCTCCTAAACCTTGAGTAGGTTCATAGGTTACTACTAGGCTCATTTAGGAGTGGATTTAGTGGATTTAGGGGCTACCATGGTACTGTTCATCGAAGAAAATCACTATTCATCGAAGATCCGGAACTTAGAAACGGCTTAGGATGATCATAGGAGCTTGCTATGTGGTTTTATGAGCCTTGATGAGTATTATTGAAGTGCTAGATGGAGTAGATCGTGGGGGAACGACACTCGTGCTTGGATAATGAGGTTATGCCTTGAATTGAGCTTATATGCGCGTGTGCAAGTTAGAGGCTGAGTTGATCGTACCTTGTTCCACGTGGCGTGTTTGTTGAATGCTTGATGTGTACGTGTGATGATGTGTTCGGCCAAGAGGGCTCGTTGCGCCATGTGTGGCTTGATTTGCTTGAATGTGTGTCGTGCGCGACCGTAGAGTAAATTGTCGCTTTTAGATCGAAGTACGTGGCATGTCTTTGGCTTGATACCCTAGCTAGATTTTTTTGTGGCCACTGGAATGAGCATGTGGATTCAATGTCTGGTTTAGCCTTGATGCGTGTTTACGCGAGGTTGCTTGAATCGTCGAGTTTTGTAGTATGTATATGCTTGCTTGAGACCCTGAGGCGTTATAACGCGGGGCTCATTGTTTGATATTATGCATATGTGAATGTTGTGCTTAAACCCTGAGGCGCCTATATGACGTGGGGAATGTTGTGCTTAAACCCTGAGGCGCCTATATGACGTGGGGAATGTTGTCCTTAAACCCTGATGCGCCTATATAACGAGGGGAATGTGATTATTATACCCTGAGGCATTATTACGCGGGGAACCCTGAAGCATTATTACGCGGGGAGTTGAACCAATCGTGAGGCGTTATTACGCAGGATGTGGCACCTGACGAGGCATTGTATCGCCCAAGAACCTGATGCGTTAAACCCGGGTTGTGGCGCTACCTGATGCGTTAAACGCGGGTCGAGTCTTATCCATACTGGTATATGTCGCGACCTAAAAATTCCGGGGAATTTCCAGGTTAATGGATTACTAGATTAATTAAATGAATTAATCAACCTAGTTCGAGCTCTCCCAAGCTCTACCAATTCGCAACTTAGGTTTATGTTCAAATGATTTAAATTTTGGAGCCGCCACTAATCTTTTCTTGGTAGGTAGATTAGATACCTAAATAAAGTATCGGGAGAATACTTTACTTTCTGCTAACCAGAGATTTAAGTTCGGGGACTTGATTATGTTAATTTTCCAATTAACACCCTTTCGGTACCATTCTTGTGAAGATTTCTTGAACTGACAAATTCAATGGATTCAATTTATAGAGCAAGGTGCAATTATGTTTTTTGGGGTTTTCTTGATTAAATGCATGCAATGCAAATGCAACTATGTGAATGCAACCATGACAGAAAACTGTATGACAAGGAAATAATCATGCATGATGACTCTAGAAAAGAAATCAAATTTTAATATGAGAAAAATATGAATTCTAACCTAAATGACATGCGACATGATTTTTAACCTATATGACATGAATAATGATGATATTGAGAAAATGGTTTTTGATGCACATAAATATGAATTCTAACTACATGACATGCAATATAAAATCCATCCTATATGACATGCGACATGATTTAATTAAACTACATGACGAGCAAGAGCATTCTACCATGACATGCGAAATTTGTGGGTTTTATTTTAGCTTAAATGACATGCAAATTAAACTAGCAAAGCCAAAACTGTGTTCTAAATGACATGAAAATGCATGGATGATGAGACACAATGCATGACATGGAAATATGTATGAACTATACTATATGAAATGCACATGAATGACATTTTTTTGGTATTTTTTATGTTATTTATGAAAAAAGGGAATCAAATACTAATATAATGAACCTTGAGCATAGTACACTTCAATATCGGAAATTTTCGATGAATTCGCTTCGTACCCAAAGTTTAGGGTCGGAAGGGAATTTATTCACGTCGTACCCCGGCGGTGGGGTCGGATGGTGAATTTAAATATTATGAAATTGATCGGTCCGGTCCCAAAGTTATGGGATGAGATGGACAATTTCATCGTGCAGGTGACGTCGTACTTCGAGGGTGAAGTCGGATGGCCATGCACAAATTCCAAGGGACAAAGGTACGAGGAAGCATGTATTATACTCAAGGTAGATTATAAAAATATTTGATTTAGACTATAGTATATATACAAAAAAAAAGAAATTAAATCTCGGCCACTAAAGGGAAATTGCTGAATTATAAAGGGCAAGATTGCCCTATCCACAAAGGATCACATCTTGTTCAAGATTCAAACAATTCAAATTAAGTAACGAATATCGCAAAATATTCTAAAGATGGAATCCGTTACCAAATTCGCGGATAAGCTTCCTAAATTCGAACCGACTTGATGGTGCTCGGGAACTCGTGGATCGGTCGGCTGAGCAAAGGGCGGCGACGGCGGTTTCCGGGGAGCGGCGGCGGCGGTCCGGCGAGCGGCGGCAGCGGTCCGGCGGAAAATTCCGGTGAACGGTCCTACGGACTCCTCTCGACGCTTCGGATACAACCACGGTGTCGGTTTTTGAAGGCGACACCCGGAGGACGATGAACGACAGCTGGACAGCAGCTTTTCTAGTGGCCAAACGACGACGACGGTCACGGTGAGCGAACGGCAAACTCGGCGGAGCTTGAAACGAGGTGGAACGCGCCGGTTCTCCACGACCAGCCGCTGTTCTGACCAAACCCACGAAATTCCAGCCACTTCCTGGGCAAGCAGTCCTCAGATCCTCGTAGTCCTTGATCTTACGGTCGCGTGGGCGAAAACGGAGCTCGATTCGCCTTCCGGACGAGCTCAAACGAGCGATTCCAAGTCGGGCGCGCGCTGAAAAAGGGGATTGACGGGCTCTCGGGTTTGGGGCTGGTTCGGACAAATGGGACCTCCAATGGACGAGCTACCACTTGGAACTTGTAAAGGAGAGGCTGAGGGTGATTTAGGTGGTCGGAGACCGGCTCGGAGGTGGCCGGAGGTGGTGCTCGAGGAGGACGAAACGGACAGCAGAAACTGGTCGGGCAGGGTCGGTCAGCGACCTTTGCTCATTCAAAACGCTCTACAAGACGAACTGCTGGGCCAAATTGAGCTCACAATATGTCATTAGAACGGGGAGAGAATAAGCTTTCTATTGATGGGTGGAACGTCTTCATCCGACGTCGGATGACAAAGTTATGGCCGGAACAGTGGAGGGTTCCGGAACTGGGCGGGTGAGCGAGCCGAGCGAGATATCCTCTTCCTCATCCTTTGTGCGGCCGACCCTCTCCTCTTCTTCCTTCCCCTTTGCCCTTTTCCTTTCCAAACCACCTCCACTCTCCTTTGTCAAAGTGGCCTCTCCATTATCAAAGTGGCCTCCCCACTATCAAGGTGGCCTCTCCACTATCAAAGTGGCCTCTCCACTATCTTAGTGGCCTTTCCACTATCAAGGTGGCCTCTCCACTATCTTAGTGGCCTTTGATTCTTTGTCTTTTGGTGGTGGTGGAGGACTGGTTCGGAGGTGGCCGGAGGTGGCCGGAGGTGGCCGGAGGCGGCGCTCGAGCGGGACGAAGCAAACGGCAGAAACTGGTCGGACAGGGTCGGTCAGCGACCTTTGCTCACTCAAACCGCTCTACCGAACGAACCGCTACGCCAAATTGAGCTCACAATATGTCATTAGAACGGGAAGAGAATAAGGTTTCTATTGATGGGTGGAACGTCTTTATCCGACGTCGGATGACAAAGTTATGGCCCAAACAGTGGAGGGTTCCGGAACTGAGCGGGTGAGAGGATTCTCCCCGGCTCCCTTTTCTATCCCAAACTCTCTATTTTCTGCTCTTACTTTTTGCGCCATGTATCCTCCATCCTCTTGGCCATGTATTCTGAAATTTTTGTGGCCTCCCAAATGCCGAAGATATTTTGGCAATTTAAGTCCAAATCGCCTGATAGATTAAGCTCAAATCCTCCGCCGCCGGCCCGGTTCAGTATGCAAAATGCGATGCAATGCAGAGAAAATAAAATATGCAATGCCTGAGGAAATATTTTTGGCGAGAATTAATTCTCATTTTATAAATTATTTAAAGAAAAATCAAAATTTAGGTGTCAACAGCTGCCCCTCTTTGAGTGAATGCTCGCAGAGGTTTTGCTCAAAGACAATATTGAACCTAAATTTTGACAATGCAAATAATGAATGATAATTTTTGGTGGGGTTTTAATCCCATTTTCAATGCAGATAAAGATGATGTATGAAATGCAGGACTGTAATTAAACACGTGTTAAGACTTCTTTCTTCCATGAAATAGAATAGGAAGACCTGCACATGGATCGCATATGAAATACCTGTTTTACCAGACATTTCGTAATGCTGATGATTCCCCTGATTTCAAAGCTCCTTCTTAGGGATGCAAGGATCTTAGGGTACTGGGGCCCATCTGTTACCAGAACTCTCATTCTGATGCGAGATAGCGCAAGATCTGTAATGGATTTTTTTCCGAAATCACAAGAGCGCATACATTGTGAATCGGAAAAAGGGATCAAGATTGCAAGAGCGCATCATTGCAATTTGATAAAAGTACCAAAACCATAAGAGCGCATCATTATGATTAGGTAAAAGGGACCAAGACCATGAGAGCGCATCATCATGATTTGGCAAAAGGGACCAGGATCACAAGAGCGTATCATTGTGATTTGGCATGGGGATCAAGATCGCAAGAGCGCATCATTGCAATTTGATAAAAGTACCAAAAACATAAGAGCGCATCATTATGATTAGGTAAAAGGGACCAAGATCATGAGAGCGCATCATCATGTTTTGGCAAAAGGGACCAGGATCACAAGAGCGTATACATTGTGATTTGGCAAAAGGATCAAGATTGCAAGAGCGCATACATTGCAATTTGATAAAGATACCAAAACCATAAGAGCGTATCATTATGATTTGGTAAGGTAAAGGTCATGAACACGAGAGCAGGTCGATCGTGAATTGGGTAAATATCCAGATCACAAGAGCATGTCGATTGTGACTTGGGTAAAGGTATCACGAGAGCAGGTCGATCGTGAACCGGGTAAAAACCTCATGAGAGCAGGTCGATCATGAGTTGGATAAAGATAAGACCAAGACCAGAAGAGCATGTCGATTGTGACTTGGGTAAAGGTATCACGAGAGCAGGTCGATCGTGAACCGGGTAAAAACCTCATGAGAGCAGGTCGATCATGAGTTGGATGAAGATAAGACCAAGACCACAAGAGCATGTCGATTGTGACTTGGGTAAAGGTATCACGAGAGCAGGTCGATCGTGAACCGGGTAAAAACCTCATGAGAGCAGGTCGATCATGAGTTGGATAAAGATAAGACCAAGACCACAAGAGTATGTCGATTGTGACTTGGGTAAAGGTATCACGAGAGCAGGTCGATCGTGAACCGGGTAAAAACCTCATGAGAGCAGGTCGATCATGAGTTGGATAAAGGTAAGACCAAGACCACAAGAGCATGTCGATTGTGACTTGGGTAAAGATAAAGATCAAGAACACGAGAGCAGGTCGATCGTGAACTGAAAGGATCAAAATGACAACTAAAGTTAGCAGAGCTGTCAATTTGAAAAGGATTTAGAAAACTTACCTGGATTCTTTGAGCAAACGGCTAAGGAAAGGACAAGCTGACTGGGTCATACCTGTCTTTTCACTCGAAGAAGAGATTGAAATGATCATGTGCATAAAACCAAAGTAAATGCAACATCATATGCCAGTAAAAACTCGTTTGCTTGCTTGCATTACAAGGCTTCAACTAGGGAATTTCATCAATAAGGAAATCTGTTTGATCCTTTTGATAAAACCAATCAACATTGAATGAGGAACCTTCAGTCAGAAAGGACTTTCACTCACTCTCATGAAAAGGCTTTTGAAACCCGACCATTGATGCGGGTATGAGAATCACTCAGAACTGCGATCATCATGCTCGACGAGGGTCTGGGTATTCTCGCAATTGGTACGACCGAGCCGATCTGGAGGTCTTGATTAGGACCGTAATGAGGGCTAGGTCAAAGGTTCACAAAAGGGGACTCTCCATGGAGTCATGGCTTTTTGAAAGAGAATCTTCATCATCTGCTCCGAGTTTACAAGTCAAGAACCCTGCAAAAATGAGAGAGAAATAATCTTGCTCGAATTTCTTCGAGCGATGCTTAAAATCATTCAACTCTACGTTAACTCAAATGCCCTAATTAAAAGAGACTTCCAAGGGTTGTAACGTATGTTGGGATTTGGGACTGAGAAACGAAAAGGCCCATTTTAGCTCAGAAAGTATATGAGAAGGGCTTGATGTTGATGATCATTGTTGCCTTATCACCAATCTTGGCCTTCCAGATTTGATTCCGCTGATTCCATCATTGCTTGAAGATGGCATAAATTCACTCGAGGATTACATTTTACAATTTGGATCCTCTAGGATTTTTCTTTATGAGTCGACCCATTGGGGATTTACAAAAATGCAAACATGTACATTGAAAATTTGGAAGTACTTTACAAGGGAACAAGGGTTTGAATGGACATTTGCCTTGCTTTTGATAGGCACTTTGCTTTTTAATGCCCGAGATTTTCTGTGAGATCAGCTTTCGCTTTTCTTACTCCCGGCTCTCATTTTTTTTTTGTCTCGACGTCTTGAATTTCTGTCCCTTTTTTTTGACGTCTCGATTATTTTTTCGGGAGCGGGCCCTTTTCTTTTAGGCTACACTTGCGTCTTCTTCTTTTTGACAATCCCGTGATTTGAATTCCCATTTTTTTTAAGGAATTACAACAATAAGACAATTTACAAGAATTATGCCAGACATTACATGAAAAATCTAGCACATGAGATGAGTTCATTCGGGAATTGTCTGTTGACCCGATTCTCTTCAATTCTGCCCCTTGGGAATGGCACCATCTTCACGTTGGAATGAGTAATGATCACCAACAAGGGTTTAAGAAATGAATTTGTAGGCTCAAGTGGGCTATGCAAAGGGTAGAGTGTATTGGATAGAGAAATGAATGCTCTTTATCATCTTAAGACACTTGAATTAAAGTTTGAGTATAATGCAAAGCAAAACTCGAAAGATTGATGTTAGTCTGAGCAAGAGAATTTCTAACCATTTACCTCATGTTCTGTCGGAATTGCCTCGTCTAGACCCCGATGTAGGGTGGTTCTTGACAGGGGTAAAGAAATGAAACCGTCGCTCAAGGGGTTTGCAATGGATAACCTGTAGTGTTTGGATAGAGAACTGAATGCCTCCGTCACTTCGGCTATCGTACCTTTCGCGAGAAAACCCTTTACCTTGAGAATGCAGAATCTAGCTACCTCTCAACTCACTGGGGATTAAAAATGCAGGACGTGTGTGGAAATGGCTCGCCTTTCGTCGTTCTGACATTTCTCATTCAATAGATGGCCTGATCAAAAATTCTTTCTTAACATCATGTACAAAATTTTGCCAAATGTGAGCTCCTTTCAAGGCATGCTAAGCATGTTCAATTTTTTTTTTTTTTTTTTTTTGTTGTGAAAACACCTCTCTTCACTTTGAGCTCACTCCATGAGTGCTTTGCAATTTCCCCTTACCGGCTCCACCGCTTGGTGGCAAATGAGTGAATGAATTTGTAACCATCAAGGTTTTGGAATCGCCCAAGGTCTTAGTCTCGTTCGGTCGGGCATTCTCATCTTCTTCTGCAAAAAAGAAAAGTGCAAAAAGCTTTTTTATTATTGATTTACAATATCTATATCATTCACTAACCTCGGGGATCGAACCCGGGTCGTTTCGGACCACTGTCACTCCCTCATGCCACCAGACTGCGGTGTAGTTGGCATTCGTGGGGTGCAGCACTTTTAGTTAAGTGTTGGCCTGGAAACGGCATGTCCTTCCACATCATATCAAATGATTCCACTTTTCACTAATCTCGTGGCGGTTGACAACCCCCTGTCGAGAATGGCATGAACTCGCGTTAGAATCGAAATGATTAAGGGTAAATCGAAAACGATACAGGGTTACCCTTTTCAAGCTTGCTCGCGTTTTTCACTGATCTCGTGGCGGTTGACAACCCCTGTCGAGAATGGTATGAACTCGCATTAGAATCGAAATGATTAAGGGTAAATCGAAAACGATACAGGGTTACCCTTTTCAAGCCTGCTCGTGCTTTTCACTCGCAATTTCCCTTCTTGAGGTTATTCAACATTTTTCTTTACGGCATTTAGAGGCATCGTCCGTAAATTGATTTGCGCCAAATCTGATAAACCATGCATTTGAACATAGAAAAAGGGAACACTGCCCCTTCCCCTAATTCCAGACTCGAAGAAAGCAGGAAAATATCCCACGCAGGGGATTGCATGAAATGAAATTTCACTAATTTGGGCCTACACCCGCTTCTTCTGAAGGTTCTCCGGTGATCGGCTAGCCAGGTACAGATGGGTGGTATTTGAGGACCTAAAATCACCGGCTTTGGATCACAAGTTACGGCTTTGGGGGTTCATCAACGCTGAACTGGTTGACCATGACAGCAAGGTCATCGCCGAGGCAACTCGACCCGTGGGGATGTATGTTCCTTCCCTCAGCAGGCATTGACACTGACCTCGTAAGATTGATCCTCCCATGCTTTTCTCCAACGGAACTTGATTGTGCCGGGAATTGATCTGGAGGACAGGGCGACGAGTGAGGAGGGAGATGAGGGTAGTTAGAAACCAACAGCTTCCAAACATACTTCGAGGCGATGGCAGATATCCTTTTTATCTCCTCTTTCAAACGAGCATTTTCAATCCTCAGATGCTGCTCATCAAGGGACGTTCCACCGGGGGCGGTGGGGTCGCCGCAGTTAGGGCAGGTGGCAGTGCTAAGAGCTTCTCCATACCTCTTGTGCTCTGCTTGGAGCTTTTCAATTTCAGCCTTTAGAATCACATTATCGCGGCGTTCATGTCGAACCTTCGATAGGGTTCGCTTATTTTGAAACCAAAATTTGATTTGCAAAGGCTCCAACCCAAGCTTTTGGCTCAGTTCCTGTCTTTGTGTATCATCTGGGTAACGGCACTCCTCGAAGACGGCTTCCATCTCTTGAACTTGACGTTGAGTGAAGCGCCTCTTTTTTCGAGGTCGACCATTGATGTTGTCGTCGTCGTTGTCAGGATCTTGAACGCCGTTGCCGGAAGGATCGTGTTCTATGGTTTCGGTGCCAGATTTGGTCCCGAGATCTTCAAAATCTCTCACCTTTAACACTTCGCTCGTGGAGCTCCATTCGCTGGTCATGTCCAGAAAGTGATGGTGGCTCTCGAACATGCTCATGAAATTCGCATCATTGGTCATGTCCAGCAAGTCATAGTGGTTCTCAAACATGTTGGGTTGAGACATCTTTGACTGATTTTTGTTCTTTCAAGGCTCTCTACTCTCTTCTGTATTTTTCTGAGTGGCCTTGTATACTCTGAAGCTTTCTTTTGAACACGGATGACAAACACCAAGAGGACGTCTCTCTCAAGATTTCACGTCTTCTGCATGAAAAGGTGTGTTTTTCCTAAAGATTTGCCGTGTTTCTCGCTCAGTTTGTCTTCTACTTTTCCTCTTTAATGTGGTGGGACCTCTAAATCTTTTCGCGAAATTTTCGGATTCGTTGGGCTCGAGATTGGAGACCAGCGATGGGTCCACGACCGACGGGCGAAATAGGGAACTTGGACCAATAGATGGAAAGGGAAATTGGACCAACGGACGAAATAGGGAAAAGGCACTGACGAAAAGGATGAACAGAGGATAGCACCGACGAAAAGGACGAATAGGCTTCTGTCGTGCAATTCAGACGGTGTAGCACAAGCAGCTAATTCGTAGAAGCCGTAAGCTTGCTGGGTTGGCATTGAATGCTTCTTTTACGTAATGGCAGACATTGACGTTATTCGGTGCGGGAGCAAATGATGGCTTCTTCTTTTCCTCACTTTCCTCTTGCTATAAGAATCAGAACTTGACGCAGAGCAGATTAACATCTTTGCATCCTCAGTTTCAAATCATCTGATCATTCCTCTGCCTTCAATCTTTTCCCTTCCTTCTTCAATAACAATGGCCTCTAACCACGTCCTCTCAACCGAAGCTTTAGCCAAATGGGAGAGACTTTATAATCTTCTTGGCCGAGGCTACGTTCATATTGCCCATCATCCAGATACTGAAGCTGAGATCTTCAGTCTGTTTGTTGGCATGGACATAGCTTCCATTGAAAACACCAATTTAGAGAGGGAGTATAGGACATTCCGGACCCTTTTCATCAACTTTCTAGAAGCTTATCGGCGCGTTGATCAGGAGGTTATCCTGGCTCGTCTTGTGAGAGCTCGTTACCAGGATCAGTCTGAGTTTCTGGCGTTGGCCCGTTACCTGGTTGACAAGCATGAGAAGGCTGCCGAGCTTGTCAACGAACGAGTCTCTTTGTTGGTTCGTGAGAGGGAGAGGCTGGTGGGACGTTTAGCCCTGACCCAGACATACTACGAGCACGACTCGAGTGACGTCGTGATGAAGTTCCAGTGTGAATGGCTGGAAGAGAGGCTTGAATGCATGACTATGGATATAGCCCTCGAGAGAGCCCTGATCCCGAATCTGGAGTCCGCCTCTGAATATCACGGAGCCAGCGCGACTAGGCTCAAGGAGAAATGCGATCGCCTCTTTCTCAAGCTTGCGGACCTCGATTCTCGGAGTGCTCAGCGCGTGCAGAGCATTAACTGTGTAGAGAGTCAGTTGAGCTCCTTTGTGTCGCTTATTAGGGCTCAGTTTGGTTTTACTTTTCCCCCTCGATGACTCGTTGTAAGGCCTGGTGCATGAAATGAAAGGATGGTTCTCATATGTTTGTGTTTTGTTTATCCCATATACGGCTTAATGCATTTTCCTTGAGAAGTTTAAAGGAAGGTTTAGCTGTCTCAGATAGCTGGAAAATAAATCGAGCTATGTAGTTCAGCCTGCCCATCAGGCTTCGAACTTCCTTCACCGAAGTGAGAGATTTTATTTCACAAATGGCCTTCACCTTTGACGAGTCGATCTCAGTTCCTTTATTACTAACAATGAAACCAAATAGTTTGCTAGATGTTGCCCCGAACACACATTTTGTCAGATTGAGGCGCTATTTGAATTTCCGAAGCCTATCAAACAGCTTTGTCAAGGTCTCCACATGATCTTGGTCACGCCGGGTCTTCGTTATCATGTCACCAACATAAACCTCGATCTCTTTGTGCATCTTGTCATGGAAGAGGGTAACCATTGCTCGTTGATATATTGCCTTGGCATTTTTTAGACCGAAAGGCATCACTCTGTAATGGAGTGTGCCCCACTGGGTTGTGAATGCCATCTTGATCTTGTCATTCTCATTCATTAGAATCTGGTTGTAACCAGAGAAACCATCCATGAATGAGAACAACTCGAATCCTGCCGTACTATCTACGAGCATGTCAATGTGAGGGAGTGGAAAATCATCCTTCGGGCTAGCCTTGTTCAGATCCCGATAGTCTACACAAACTCACACCCGAACTCGGCCATCCTTCTTCATCACTGGGACTACGTTGGCGAACCGATCAGAGTATTGGGTAGCCTCGATAAATCCTACATCAAGGAGCTTCATGACTTCTTCTTTGATTTTCCCTGCCAGCTCGGGTTTTGCCCTACGTTGTCTTTGTTTCATCGGCTCCACCAAAGGGTCAGTGGGTAAACAGTGTTCAACGATCGATCGATCGAGCCCTGGCATGTCTGCATATGACCATGCGAAAATATCCTCGTAGTCTCTCAGGAGCTTTGTTAGGCGTATAGCCAAATTGTCAGGAAGGTTTGCCCCAATTTTTACTTCTCTGGGGTTTTCTGTGTCGCCCAGATTGATCACCACGGTTTCTCCTCCGGTCAAAGATTTAGACTTCTCATGACGTTCCAAGTTCTGGCGTATTTCTTCATCATCATAATCAGGCCCGTCTGACTTATGGATATCATATGGATCTGCTGGCTCTCCCTCCTCGTCTTTGCCCCTGAAAGATAGAGTAGAGGGAATCAAAAGGACAAACAGGGTTCAAACCAGATGCATTTCGCAAGCATCGAATTTTCGTGTTTTCGAAGGTTTCTTTGATTTTTGAAGACCGGAGGACGAGAATTCTTGAAGAAGCCCAATCCTCAGTGCTTACCATAGATGACGAATTTTTCAATCGTTGGCTATCGTCATCGGATTGGTTTGGTATACTTCGACAAGATTCCAAAAATGATGGAAAAACTTCTGTAATTTTATTGATTAGGAATCAAAAAATTACATCTTATTGAAAGGGAAATCCTAGTAATTGAAAATGCAGCCTAGACATTTAGAAAGCAGGAAATGTCCCATGGAAGGGATGTGCAAGAAATTAAAGGTTCAATCATTCGGGCATGTGCCCGTCTCCATTGATGGTTCTCAAGTGTTCTGCGATCAGAAGATAGTCAAATGGAGTGGAAAACGCTTTTGTCAATCCGGTGCCAAATCTTGAGGTGATGGCACGAGGGTGTCCGGAGCTCCTGCTTCACATGTGAAGCTGGGTACGGGCCATCGTGGACGTTCACAGATGTGGTGCGCTTGGCATAAACGTCATGGTTAATACTCAGTCTCTCAATGGCACTTAGTTTGGCATTCTCGAAGGAACTGGAGGATGCGATTCAAATGTGAGACAAAACCACTTCAGGTGTAATGGGCACAATAGCATGATTCCTCTGGAGGGACTAAATTTGCAATGGTAGCCATTTCGTTCGTTCTTTCATGCTAGCAAAATGTCTCAGTGTCTAATTGACTGGCTAGCTTTGTGGGGTGATCTTTGACGCATCATGGTTACCTGAAAAAGGAAACAGGAATGCAATGAGTTTGAGATTGACAAAAGGTCAGTCCATGACGAGTGCCTAGACTCTTTCCATCTGAGTGCAACTTATGGACAAGTGATAGTGCACATGTGGCATCAAAACTTCATTTCAGAAAATTTCAGTCTCGTCCACCTTTGGAAAACAATTCACGGAAATTCATGATATTCTTAAAATGATGCCGAAAGTTACGGACATATGACTGAGAGGATCATGAACAACTTTCATGTTTTGAGCTTGGGCAAACAACACATGGATCGATACAGTTTAATTCATCTTTCCAGAAAATCCTGATCAGAAAACGGATTCAACAGGTTTCCACTTGAGAGCTAAGTGGGCCATCAAAACTTCGAATTAAGATCCCAAAATTTTCAGGCCTCTAGTTCAAAACCCATTTAACCACTTTTATTCTTTGAATCCTTGCAAAAGAGTCCATTAACTTGTGGTAAATGTCAAAATAAAATTGAGGCCCGAAAAATTCTGAAATCCAGACTGATTTGTTCTCATCTTAAATTCTGAAATAATTGGAAAACGTCTTGGATTGATCCGAAATTTGTAGCTCTGATAGATTAGGATCGTCCAAACGTTTCTTGTGAAAAGGTGATGTTCCAATTATGGGCCAAAAAATGGACGCAAAAATCATTGAACCAGTGAAGGTCGATCAGTCAGAATGCTTTGCAGTTTTCACGTATTCAGAAAAACGTGAGTTTGGCCCAACTTCGTCCCAAGCAAATGAAGTTTGTTGGTTCTGATTTTTTTGCATGTTGAAAACCATTATGTTATCTACGACTTTTGTTAAGGGCGTTTGCCCAAAATTCGATCGTAGAATTTTATAAAAATCATGCAACACAACAAGGTAAATCAGAACGGGGGGAGAAATTCATTAGATTGCATTTCCTTGAAAAATTCAACCAACCTAAATGTTAATGGACCGACCCAAAATAACGACGTGAAATGAGTAAATTGGAAGACAAGGTTAAGAAGCTTACCCATGGAAGACCACAATCACAAACACATGCGCATGAATGCAAATTCATTGATTAATCTTTTCAAAGTGAAATTCCAAAAACGGACCGTACCAATGGGGCTTGGTCGGGTCTGGTTTCCAGAATTCCGGCTATGGTCAAGATTCTGCCCGTGCCATTAGGGTATGGCCAGGGGAGAGATCTCCAACGCGAAGGAAAGTTCGGGATCGGGGACAGGAATCGACCGTACCTCGGGGGTGAGGTCGGGTGGATTCCCGCGCAATACCATCCTATTTACTAGCGACCCAGGTTCGGTCGCAGTGAAAGTGCGATGCAATAAACATGCGGGCACATGGCATATTATTCAGATCAGAAATAAAATCAAACTATACTACCCTGCAAAACAGAGGTTAGCAACAGTTTAATTTTATCCTGCAAGAACATATAATACCTAAATAATTAGGAGCCAATGAATAATGCCAACCAAGGAAAATCATCACAAGAAATTTGGCCTAAGTCCACTTAGAACAAATGAAAGTTCCGAAAATTGCAAGAGTGCACAACAAAATCCAATTGTTCAAAAATCCAAGTGTTCAGTCCCCAGCGGAGTCGCCAAGCTGTCGCGACCTAAAAATTCCGGGGAATTTCCAGGTTAATGGATTACTAGATTAATTAAATGAATTAATCAACCTAGTCCGAGCTCTCCCAAGCTCTACCAATTCGCAACTTAGGTTTATGTTCAAATGATTTAAATTTTGGAACCGCCACTAATCTTTTCTTGGTAGGTAGATTAGATACCTAAATAAAGTATCGGGAGAATACTTTACTTTCTGCTAACCAGAGATTTAAGTTCGGGGACTTGATTATGTTAATTTTCCAATTAACACCCTTTCGGTACCATTCTTGTGAAGATTTCTTGAACTGGCAAATTCAATGGATTCAATTTATAGAGCAAGGTGCAATTATGTTTTTTGGGGTTTTCTTGATTAAATGCATGCAATGCAAATGCAACTATGTGAATGCAACCATGACAGAAAACTGTATGACAAGGAAATAATCATGCATGATGACTCTAGAAAAGAAATCAAATTTTAATATGAGAAAAATATGAATTCTAACCTAAATGACATGCGACATGATTTTTAACCTATATGACATGAATAATGATGATATTGAGAAAATGGTTTTTGATGCACATAAATATGAATTCTAACTACATGACATGCAATATAAAATCCATCCTATATGACATGCGACATAATTTAATTAAACTACATGACGAGCAAGAGCATTCTACCATGACATGCGAAATTTGTGGGTTTTATTTTAGCTTAAATGACATGCAAATTAAACTAGCAAAGCCAAAACTGTGTTCTAAATGACATGAAAATGCATGGATGATGAGACACAATGCATGACACGGAAATATGTATGAACTATACTATATGAAATGCACATGAATGACATTTTTTTGGTATTTTTTATGTTATTTATGAAAAAAGGGAATCAAATACTAATATAATGAACCTTGAGCATAGTACACTTCAATATCGGAAATTTTCGATGAATTCGCTTCGTACCCAAAGTTTAGGGTCGGAAGGGAATTTATTCACGTCGTACCCCGGCGGTGGGGTCGGATGGTGAATTTAAATATTATGAAATTGATCGGTCCGGTCCCAAAGTTATGGGATGAGACGGACAATTTCATCGTGCAGGTGACGTCGTACTTCGAGGGTGAAGTCGGATGGCCATGCACAAATTCCGAGGGACAAAGGTACGAGGAAGCATGTATTATACTCAAGGTAGATTATAAAAATATTTGATTTAGACTATAGTATATATACAAAAAAAAAGAAATTAAATCTCGGCCACTAAAGGGAAATTGCTGAATTATAAAGGGCAAGATTGCCCTATCCACAAAGGATCACATCTTGTTCAAGATTCAAACAATTCAAATTAAGTAACGAATATCGCAAAATATTCTAAAGATGGAATCCGTTACCAAATTCGCGGATAAGCTTCCTAAATTCGAACCGACTTGATGGTGCTCGGGAACTCGTGGATCGGTCGGCTGAGCAAAGGGCGGCGACGGCGGTTTCCGGGGAGCGGCGGCAGCGGTCCGGCGAGCGGCGGCGGCGGTCCGGCGGAAAATTCCGGTGAACGGTCCTACGGACTCCTCTCGACGCTTCGGATACAACCACGGTGTCGGTTTTTGAAGGCGACACCCGGAGGACGATGAACGACAGCTGGACAGCAGCTTTTCTAGTGGCCAAACGACGACGACGGTCACGGTGAGCGAACGGCAAACTCGGCGGAGCTTGAAACGAGGTGGAACGCGCCGGTTCTCCACGACCAGCCGCTGTTCTGACCAAACCCACGAAATTCCAGCCACTTCCTGGGCAAGCAGTCCTCAGATCCTCGTAGTCCTTGATCTTACGGTCGCGTGGGCGAAAACGGAGCTCGATTCGCCTTCCGGACGAGCTCAAACGAGCGATTCCAAGTCGGGCGCGCGCTGAAAAAGGGGATTGACGGGCTCTCGGGTTTGGGGCTGGTTCGGACAAATGGGACCTCCAATGGACGAGCTACCACTTGGAACTTGTAAAGGAGAGGCTGAGGGTGATTTAGGTGGTCGGAGACCGGCTCGGAGGTGGCCGGAGGTGGTGCTCGAGGAGGACGAAACGGACGGCAGAAACTGGTCGGGCAGGGTCGGTCAGCGACCTTTGCTCATTCAAAACGCTCTACAAGACGAACCGCTGGGCCAAATTGAGCTCACAATATGTCATTAGAACGGGGAGAGAATAAGCTTTCTATTGATGGGTGGAACGTCTTCATCCGACGTCGGATGACAAAGTTATGGCCGGAACAGTGGAGGGTTCCGGAACTGGGCGGGTGAGCGAGCCGAGCGAGATATCCTCTTCCTCATCCTTTGTGCGGCCGACCCTCTCCTCTTCTTCCTTCCCCTTTGCCCTTTTCCTTTCCAAACCACCTCCACTCTCCTTTGTCAAAGTGGCCTCTCCATTATCAAAGTGGCCTCCCCACTATCAAGGTGGCCTCTCCACTATCAAAGTGGCCTCTCCACTATCTTAGTGGCCTTTCCACTATCAAGGTGGCCTCTCCACTATCTTAGTGGCCTTTGATTCTTTGTCTTTTGGTGGTGGTGGAGGACTGGTTCGGAGGTGGCCGGAGGTGGCCGGAGGTGGCCGGAGGCGGCGCTCGAGCGGGACGAAGCAAACGGCAGAAACTGGTCGGACAGGGTCGGTCAGCGACCTTTGCTCACTCAAACCGCTCTACCGAACGAACCGCTACGCCAAATTGAGCTCACAATATGTCATTAGAACGGGAAGAGAATAAGGTTTCTATTGATGGGTGGAACGTCTTTATCCGACGTCGGATGACAAAGTTATGGCCCAAACAGTGGAGGGTTCCGGAACTGAGCGGGTGAGAGGATTCTCCCCGGCTCCCTTTTCTATCCCAAACTCTCTATTTTCTGCTCTTACTTTTTGCGCCATGTATCCTCCATCCTCTTGGCCATGTATTCTGAAATTTTTGTGGCCTCCCAAATGCCGAAGATATTTTGGCAATTTAAGTCCAAATCGCCTGATAGATTAAGCTCAAATCCTCCGCCGCCGGCCCGGTTCAGTATGCAAAATGCGATGCAATGCAGAGAAAATAAAATATGCAATGCCTGAGGAAATATTTTTGGCGAGAATTAATTCTCATTTTATAAATTATTTAAAGAAAAATCAAAATTTAGGTGTCAACAGTATACATATATATACATCTGAGGTGCATTGTTGAATGCTATGTGGTGGAGAGCATAGTCTGGATAGGTTGGATTGTTGGCTCTCGTTGTGCCTTGTTTGCACTTATGCGTACTTGAGGTGTGAGAGGGCAGGTGTGATCTGGTGGTATCAGACTCTTTGTATTGTTGAACTACTTGTCTTGTTGGGTTAGAGTTGCATGTTAGGTTGGCCTAGGGTACGTGTTATCCTAAGTGAGGCTTAGGGTGTAGCTTATTGAGATTTATCTTATTGTTGTATCCAACCACCTTTTCAGACCCCCGACCTTGAGGATGGTAGTGTAATCGCCACGTTTTGGAATCCCGAAGCAGATAGAGCGCTCTGTGACGAAGTACACCAAGAGCGATGGTGAAGTTTATTTTAGGCACTATTGTATAGTATGGGTAGATGTAGGCGAGGATCAATGGAGCCCTCACACCTATATGGCATGGTCTCGGAGAGTAGGGGACGGGTTGTATAGTCCTCTACGAGGTTTTAATGTCCCTAATATCGATGGCGGGGTGTGGGACCCCATGGAGCTAGACCCTGTTCAGTGTTTGCTGCCTGACGGGGAGGTGTTTGATCAAGAGGAGTTCGAGCCTGAGGAGGAGGCCATGGAGTCTGAGCCCGAAGAGGAGCCGATGGAGTCAGATCCGGAGGAGGAACCGATGGAGTCAGACCATGATTCTGAGATGTCATCCGAGGACGGTGGGGACTGAAGACTTAGCTAGGTTCCTCTTTCCCTTTTTGGTATATCCCTGTAGCGGATATAGGTTAGTAGACCACCGGTCCCTTTTTGTAGCGCGTGGTCGCTTTTGGGTGTATCTGTTCTCTTGTGTAAGTAAATATTATGTTTTATGAAATGGTTGGTTGTGTCTTGCTTTCTCTCTCTTCTCTATCCCTCTCTCTTGTTGTTGTCTAGGTGTTGAGTTTCGTTTCCGCTAGCGTCCGCTTTAAGATCTTAAGTTCTTGATTTGGGTCGACGACTAGTCTTGGGTTGTCGCATTCTTATCGACCGGAGCAGAGGGGTATCGCGCGCTCGTAGGACGTGTGGCGTGACAATGTCTTTATCTAAAGGGTTAAGGATTTCAGAATATTCTTATCCTTAAGAGATATTGAGAAACCGGGATAGTAATCAAAATGAATAGGACCATCGCAGAGATTTGTCTCTATTATGCCAAGGATGGAGTCTTCATAACTTAGGAGATGGGAATCTCTCAAAACTACAAGTATAGAAGTATTCATACCTTCCTTTACAAGAGGCTCAATCCCTACTTGGACTAATCCTATGTGTATATAATTGAATTTTTTACTATGTTTTTTCAAAGATTCTTTATTAAAAAGTTGGAGAGAAGTATAAGAAGATGAGAGGGGTACATCTCTTTCTTCTATAGATTTCCTAAATAATTTGTATTTTGATTTTTCCCATATCTGGTCATATTTCACTCTAGGAATATGCCTGTTTTCTATGGATTTATTAAAATATTATATGGTTATTTCTTCTCTATTTATCGGTTCATCGACCCGAGACATCTCAGATATAGAACTGTTGGAAGACGAACTAGTTATTCTAATAAGCTCATCTCTTTATAAGAATTTGTTTTTATCCAATGATTCCCAAGGCGCCCTAGTGCTAACCAACGGACTCACAACCACTCTGGGCTTTACTCCTGGGACCACACGAGGCAAAGTACGGTATCCAAGGATAAAATCAATTTTTTTTATCAATTGACTAGAAGGTAGGGCAAAAGAAGAACAGATTGACCTCAGGCGGTAAAACCTGTCAATTGTGGGGTATGTAAGAGAAAATAAGATATAAATAGTGGAAAGTAAATGCAAATATTAAAGAACAGACCGACCACATGCAGTAGAACCTGCCAATTGTGGGGTATGTAGAAGAAATTAAGATATAAATAGCGGAAAGGTATGTAGAAGAAAACAAGATATGGAAAATTACTGGTATTGAATTATGAATAAGATTTACAATGTAGAAACTGTAAAATACAAGTTCAAGTATGTAAAAGTCTTAAAATTCACAGACCAAGAGTAGATCTGGAACCTTAAAGATGAAGCAGGGATATCTGAGTGTTGAAGTTATGAAAAACTTACTGGATCTGGGATTCCAGGAAGGTGTCTAGAAAACTAAGGAAAGATCCTTCGATCTAGGTCTCAGTATGGGTGACAATAGATATCAAAAGTATTTAAAGGTAGTTGAGGTGTGAGATATTTGAGAGAGAGAGAGAGAGAGAGAGAGAGAGAGAGAGAGAGATCTAGTTTTTTGAAGAGAAGAGAGAAGTCTCTGGCTTTCTATCTCCGAAAAAGTTTTTCTCTCCTTCAGGTTCTATGGGATATTTAAGGATGAGTATTTCTACTGTAGTTACAGTGAAAAGTAGCTACAGTGTACAACGATATCAAAAAGCCGCTACAGTGTACAGTGAAAATTGCTATAGTGTACAGTGTATAAAATCTGCCTATCATAGCAAGGGGTTTTCATCTTCAACCAAATCAATGCCGTAGCAGTCGTCCTCATTGGTGTTGCCACTATGATGGGAGGACCACTGAGACTCTTCATATTCAGAAAGAGCCTGCTTCAGCATATGACAAAATTGTTGCTCATTTTGAGCAGAAGCCAATTTTGAAGTGGTGAAAGACTTGTCATATAGAAAAGAGACCGGTTTAGGAGTAACTCTTTGGTTGAGCCAATTTATGACTGACTGTTTAGAGATTCTGTCAAGAAATTTAAAACCGTCACACCATTTGGTCTTGTATTTGCGTATAAGGATCAAAACATTTGGGTGATATGTGGATTTTGTATAATCAAGCTCCCATCCAATCACCTAGGAGACTCTGAAGACTAAGAAATATATTAAAAGAGGAGGGAAAGCCTCTTCAACTGGTGGTGGTATGTATTTTTTCAAGAAAATTTGGTAGCTTGTTTGGGTTGTGACAGGTAAAATTTCTCGAAGTGGGCCAAAACATTCCCACCATCTGAGGAACCAATATGAAATTTGGTTAATATCAAGGTTTTCTTCAAAATAGAAAAGCTAGGTATGGGTGAAACTTATGTTTTGTCTAAAGAAGACATTCCACTAGGCCTGTTGGTAATCAAAATATGTATAGCTAGGTCTGCATGGGATAGGTTGGGTGACCCGTATATTGAATTTTACTGGGGATATAGGATTATGATTCCACTCAGTAGGGTGGATGATCCTGACTATTTTTGCAGTGGAATAATTTGTAGTATTAGTAACCTTATCTTGAAAATGTTTAAATTCTATAGAACCAGTTTCTTCCAAAATCTTTTCATAATATACAACTATTTTGTAGGTATCATGGGGAATATAAAACCAATTTTCTCCAAACATATTTTTTGCAAATATTCTGGGGTTTTCGTGATAAAATCCTTTTTCAACAGTATAAATTTTGTCAAAAAAGGTTTTATGCACAAATTTTGATTTTATTGTTTGAACATTGGGAGGGTTGCCGTTGCCTAATAACCATCTTACTAGAAATCTTTTTTATATTTAAAGGAGAAGAAGATTGTACCTTTTCTAGTGAGCAAACTTCAGTATTCAAAGATATTTGCAATGCATGCAATGTTTCTTTGGGTAATATAGAAATGAGCTGAGATATAGGTATGGATGGGGAAGGCTGTTCTTGTTTTTATAGAAAGTGCTTTAGATATTGAAGGCGATTTATGGTCAAGAATTTGAGCTGCTTCAAACCAGCTTGGAATAGGGGTGAGTTTCCCCTGAATGGGCTCTATTGAAGGATCGACTTTGGCTTTGCCTTTGTCGTTTTTGGGAGGCATGGTTGTGATCCCCGTAAAAATTCTTGTGTCAGAAAATCTAGTAGTAAGTTTGAACTACCATTTATAAACTCACTATCAAAATCAAAAACAGAAATTATGGCCACTGTAGTTACTTTTCACTATAACTACAGTAGAAACCCTCATCCTTAAATATCCCATAGAACCTGAAGGAGGGAAGAACTTTTTCGGAGATATAAAAACCAGAGACTTCTCTCTTCTCTTCGAAAAACCAGATCTCTCTCTCTTTCTCAAATATCTCACACCTCAACTACCAATGTTCAATTAAATCAAAAAAGAAACCTCTTGGTTACATTCTCCTACGTAAAACTTTGAAAGACGAAATTTAATTAAATCAAAATGTTGATTAAAATGAGCATTTTATTTATAATAAAAAAAAGCCAGTGAAATCTCATCATTTTGGATGGACAAAAACTAATATCATCCAAAAAATGTTTACGAAAAATAGCAATATGTTCCCTTATGCATCACTTTTTCACGTTGATTGTTTTAGTGTATTCCTCGATGGTCCCATAATGTCGTACATGCTTTGTGTAAAACTATTTCGTCAGAGTTGATATCGATTTTCTCAGAAATTTCTCTTTTTGACAAAACTTATTCCTACAGAAGTCAAATCTAAAAATAAAAAAGAAACATAGTGCCTTTTTTTGGTGTGAGAAACATAGTGCATTTAATATACATGGGGCACCCACGATATAAAAAATTAAATATGTGAAATGCTGAATTTTAATTATGGCAACTAGATCCTAATTAGAAGTAGAAATAAATAAATAAAAGAAGGAATGCGGCCACCGCTACAAATTGCAATTAAATGATTGAGGACAATTTTGTCTTTTTAGTAAAAAAAAAAAATGGGGTTGGATTTAGTTATATAGGGAATGGAAATAGCGTCATCCAAAATATAAAATATAATTGAGGCTTCCAAGAAATCTTTGTAATTGTGTTTTGTTTCTGATTTCGAATGGGAATTTTAACAATAGTTTCTTGGTGAATGTAATGACTACTTTTTGTCTGGAAAGGTGATATTTTAGTAGGGGAAATTACTAATCCTTTTCTTTTAACTATATTTTTGAAAATAGGTATTTGTTTGAAATCTAATTCAGAAAGGTTTTCTCATTGTTCTGTTCTTCATGAACTCCAAGCGAATCAATATAGTTATGGACAAGAGCTTCGCCCCCATGCTTAATCTGTCTAAATAACATAGACTTTAAAATGACAAAACAGAGTCCCTACTTGGAGCTTCTCCAATTTCGGCAGTGTATTTATTAGTGTAATTTTGCATAATTAGTTTGACTTGGATCCGTTTACTAACCTTTGCTTTTGCTGGCACTTCCCTGCTGTATGTGACTGCCTGGCCAACTGTTCTTCTTAGCACAAAGATTTTCCCAGTAAGTACTTTCTCCAAGTTGGCCATACTGCAACAAGAGTTTGCAATGAGAACTGATAAATGCACAGATAGTTATGAGCTCCGATGTACCGGATGAAACTTTCCTGCCATAAGAATTTCACAATCTCTGGACTTCTTGAAGAATGCTTGAGTTCGAGAATCGAGACACACATGCAACTAATACTCACCTGAATCTCTCCTATGCCTGCTTCAGGTTCACTGATCAGGCTATAAAGATCGAAAAATTCGTGGTTAAGGAATGAATCACGATCACGAGGGGACATCCAGGGCTCCATCCTGCTCCTTTCTTTAGTGACAGTAGTGCGACTTCCGGATGATATTGCTGTACTAGAGGAACTCCCGTTCGTGATTAGCTCATTCAACTGGTTCTGGATTTCTTGGACCCGATGCTGTTATCCAAGAACACATGTACATCCAAAATGTAATTCCACATTTCCAGAGATTGAAAGAACAAGAAAATTTTGACTCTTGCAAAATCCTTTTTTTTTTCCTCACCTCTGCAGAAGGAAGTAGTTCTGGATTTTCACTATCAAGACTATCACAGCTCTCATCTGCTTGTTCACCAACAAAATTTGAAGTTCCAGATATCTCGGCTTTCGGCTGTGGAGAAAACAATACATGCCAACTCGATAACAAAAGCAGCACATAGCCAGCAGTACAGGGACTCGGCTTATAAGAAAGATTCATGCATAGCCTTTTCTGAAATATGAGAAAAGTGTGATTTCTTCACTTCAAAACAAATGATGCATCTGAAATCTCTATCAAACTACCTAGTGGAATATTTGACAAACTTTGGATGTCTTGCCATAAAAAACTTATGCTCGAGTTCTTGGCCAATTATGTGCTCCGATAAACTCATTTAAACTAAGGCTAAAGTGTTATTGGCAAAAATATTTACCTGATTTGTATGTTCTTCTTCAGCTTCAATTGCACTGCAGATATCAACATTAAGAAAAGGATGTGGGGAATTTAAGTTGTCATTACTAGGTTCAGATACAGCAAGGAAACTTCCTGATGCATTTGCTGTACTAGAGGAATATTTAGTACACATGAGATGCTCCTGATCAGGTGAGAAGTGATGATTGTCTTCATGTATCGGGGCTATTGATTTTGCTCCATTCTGATATGATCCGCCGCTTTTGCTGTAAACTTTTTCAGATAACTCGGTAATAACAACTTCAGGGCACTGAAATTGTGGAATTGATGGAATGTCTTCATTCTTTGTGATAGCTGCATCGTTTGGTTGGTTCCCCCTTACCTGGATAGATGGTTCTTGGTTATCTTCTGCCTTCTCATCTTGCTTCCTCTTTAGGCAACAAAGAACCGAACCCATCTGCGGAGAATCCAAGTCATTCCGACTCAATCACAACAACCAACACATTAACAAGCAGCAAAGGGGCCTCGCAATGCCAGGATACCACACTTGACAAATTGGTGATTAAATAGATAGATATTGGTAGCTTGCTCTGATTTGGGAGTTCGATTTCTTTTCTTCCACACAGATGATGTCTTAGAAATTAATTGGAAAAAGTACGTTGTCAAAGATATTTTACAAATTGGTACTCCAAGGCCATTGTTCCTAGAGAAAAAGATCATTTAAAACCGAGGTTTTTAACCTGTAAACAGTCATTTACTAAATGCTCGGTAGCAGGGAAACTACTCACCTAAAAGAAAATGCCAGCACATCCAAGACATTCTAATTGCCTAAACCATTTTCTCGAGAAATCTTGTGAATTGCTAGGAAATAAATAGCGAACAGTTGAAATACGCACATCGTCTGGATGAGGATGTAACTCATGCATGACCCAGTTGGATTTAGCACCCTTGGAATTCCGGCCATCAAGGAAGACTAATGTTATCTTGGAACTGATCTTTTCGCCTTTGTTTCTAGCCTTAATATACTTATGTTTTCCGGTGATCTTCCAGGAAAAACCACAAGGTGTTCTCCTGCTAATCCGTTGGTTCGGCGTCTGTGGACATATGAACCACCATTCTTGATCTGTGGATGGAATGTTTGATTTCTCTGCATGCACAATAAAAACACTCTTTGGGTCATAAGGGGGGGCTACTGCTCTTTTCCTGAGGCACTCTTTTTGAAGTTGTGAAGAACTTACCATTGAACTTGGCTGGTAAATCCCATGGATTAATCTTATAGATGTTATCTAGTGTCGGAATAATGCAGAAACTTCCTCTCCATCCAGGTACTTCCGACTTCAAGTAATTGATTAGTACCTCCTCAGTCGGACGGAATCCGTAGCCGGGTATTGCCTGCTGAAGGGATAGTGCCATCTCGGTGACTTCATTTTCCGTGGGTAGTAAATTCATCGGATAGATCCTAGTTTCTATATCTTGTTTTCTTCTGCATACTGTGATTAACAATCAAAAGAGGAGTAAAATGGAATAATTAGAGGACTGCCACAAGAACTGAAAATCCCAAGAAGAAGGTGGTAGACAATAACAAGGACACCAAACAAAGAGAGAAAGAGAGAGAGTGGCTTTGGTCAGAGATGTCTGTTAAACCTGAGCGTGGAAATGCTAAGTTTATAGTAGACACTTGATTCATGCCAAGCAACTTTGTCTGGTGAAGTCTCCCCCTTGCTTGAGAAGTTAATCCACAGTGCTTGATGGATCCCCACATCTGTCCTTGTTGATTCCTCTCACTTTTGTCCTCTTTGCAGACTTCTTCAAGACTATTTTCACCTTCTTGAGGAAGTTTTATGGCCTAGCTGTTAGAATTATCCTAATGTGGTCTACATTAATTAAAATTAATATATGGGTTGGTCTACTAAAGTATGACATATTCTTGATATACTTTAATATGGGCTGGCTTAGTGAAGACCGAAGAGGCACGACCCGTGATGAGAGGGTCCGCGCCGAAACTACTATAAAAGGCACAAGTCCCCCCTCTAGCCATTTGATCTCTGAAATTTTCAGAACACACCCCTTCGTTCTGTGGTGGTTCTCTCATCGGCTAACGGCAGACAAAAGGAATAGAGGGGAAGACTTGGTCTCAAGAATCATCGTCGACGTTCCGCATAATGATGGATTCCAAACTAGGCATGTTCGCTAACCCCTTCCTTAATGGAATGTATGTTTCAAGTTCTAGTTATGGCGATCCCGGGCATGCCACATTTTCGTGGTATTACATTTGGTATCAGAGCCGCCTAACCGAGGATAGAAACCATTCTATTTTGATCTGTTACAAATGTTTTCGTCCGATGAAATTTATTTCTGATTACAAATTCGGACTCTTCTCGTCAATACAAGAAAAACGAGTGGTCGCTCGTCTCCGGCGGACGTCGAGAACAGCCGCACGCGCTACCACTCTCCACGGCGGATATGGCGGCGACAGGTACCGGCAATCGTTACTGTTCATGCCAATTTTGTGTATTTTGGTTTAGTAAAATTTAGTTTTGAATACATACACAGATTGGGCATGGCGATACGATCATTTTAAGTGGTCGCCGGAAGCCGCTACACGGCGGCGCACGCACCGCACGCGCCAACCCGCGTCTCTACGCGTGGTGGTCACACGCCTAACCCGTGAACCACCGCGACGGTTGACTTTGGTCAACCATCGCCGCTGACGTCAGCGACACGTGTTAGGGTCGATTCAACCTGACCCGTTGTCCGACCTTTGACCGGTCGAACAGTTTTCTAGTCCAATTCAGCCCGAGCACGTGCGTTGCACATGCCGCGAGTACGCCTCACGCTCCGAGCCTTTTGGCAGCGCATGAGGGCGCGTGGAGGCTCCTTTTGGAGCGTGGTCGACGGTGTTTTGTTCGTATGGTTATGCTCTACACTGTGGTATATTCATATTATATTTTTGAAGCTTTTAAGGTTGTGAAAATGCGTGAGAAACCCTATGTATGCGTATTACTACGGGTATTTTTGGCATTTTTTTTTTGTATTTCCATATGATTTCGGAAATACAGTTGATAGCTCAAATGTATATGGCCACATAGAGTTTATGTAGAGCTAATTCATTGATGTATCAATGAATTATTACAATGTAATTGGCACGCATGTGATTTTAGAGATATATTGCCTTATTTTAAGTTTAAAATCACATGAATTTAATAGATGCGATACATAAGGTTTATATCCCTGGTATGAGAGATTTTCTAGAATTCAATTGGGTAGTGACCGCCAAAGTGGCATACTTGGTTGAGTTTGAGAAATGTTGGTCTCATATTGTGGTGGGATGTCTCTTGTTCTAATGCGTCATCATACTCCCAAAGGAGGTGATTGTGTATTGGTTCTTGGAGGGACACATATACAACATGCGCTTGAGATGTTCCTGATCCTAGTGGTTCACACACCCAAAGGTGGTGAGTTCGCGAAGATTGGAATATATTTTCATGGCTGTTGTCATGTGGAGAGTATACAATTGCATGTCATGTATTCTGCCCAAAGGTGATTATATGACAATGTATGTAACTCTCAGGTTTTGGTACTCACGTGATGCTAAATATACACATTGTTTATTTGTCAGTCACCTTCTCCGTAAATGGCAACTCCATTTCGATAGAGGTTCTCACTGGTTCGAATTTCAAGAAATGGAAAGAAGATTTTTTGTTTGGGATGGAGCTAGCAGATGTTCACATTGCTCTTATTGAGAATAAGCCAGCAGATCGTACGGACACTAGTATTGATGCTGAGAAAACACTTTTTGCTGCTTGGGAAAAGAGCAATAGGATTTGCTTGTCATCACGCCCCGCGTCCTACGAGCGCGCGACACCCTTCCGCGGTCGATAAGATTTCCGACATCCCAGGACAAGTCGCCGACCCAGATCGATACTTAATCACTTAAAAGCGAATGCTAGCGGAAGCCAATGAAGACACCCAAACAAAATTCAAATAGGAGGATAGAGAAGAGAGAAACAAGAAAACAGATCATCATATAAACATGCCAAGGTTCAAGTTACAGACATGGACATCACTAGGAGCAGCCATTAACTACAAAAGGGGTACCATGGCCCACTAACCTATATCAACTACTAGGATATACCAAAAAGGGGGAGGAACACTATCATAGTCTTCAACCCTCGTCATCACCAAACAGTGGTTCCTCTTCCGGATCTGACTCCATAGGTTCCTCGGCACGCTCCGACTCCTCAGGCTTAGTGTCCGGGTCAGTAACCTCTCCATCAACTGGCATTATCTCCACGGGATCCCATACAGTACTATAATGCCTAAAATAAACTGCGCCATCACCCTTAGTATACTTCGTCACGTTGCGCTGAATGTGCCTTGGTATTCCAAAACGCGACGACAAAACCATGCTTGTCAGGGCCGGGGGTCCGAAATATCTTAACTTACAACTATGAGAATAAATCTCAATAAGCTCACCCCTAAGTCTCGGTTAGGACGACACGTACCACCAGACCAACCTAGCATGCAGCCTAAACCACCCATACTAGCAGTTCTCATTATGAGGAAAATAAGCCAGGCATAAACAGCATAATTCATTTCACCAGCTCAGGCCACAATTGCAACACTTAGCACTCAACAATGCTTCACATATACGTATATAACCATATATATACAAGTCTGAAAAGATCGTGACTCGCGTTTAACGCCTCAGGTACAAGTCACAACCCGCGTTTAACGCCTAAGGTTTGGGTCCAAAGCCCAGTCAGACATCAAATCTCGCGATTAACCCCTCAGGATTGCACAACATTAATTCATAGACCCGCGTTTAACGCCTCAGGTCGGTCCCGCGTTAATACGCATCAGGACGGGCACAAACCCCGCGATGATCGCATCAGGGTACAATGTGCATAAATACTCATTGTATAATTCAGTCGACTATAGACCCCGCGTTAATATGCCTAAAGGTTCAATTCACATATACACATTACAAGCATATCTTTTCAAAGCGAGCCTCGCGTGACACGCATCAAGGCTTAATTCAGGCATACCACCCACACGTGCACATCAAAGCTCATCAATCAATTCACACAATCCAGAGCACAATTAAGCTAACCCAAAATTCATGCTCAATTCACATTCGCACAAAATGCTCTAAACCGAGCCACATCTAATGCATTCAAACCCAACCAAATTTCACCACCCCAACCATACTAGTCAATACTTCAAATGTCATTCCCAAGCATCCACACATCCACATGAAATTCCCAAATTCGGGTCCCCCCTAAGGCAGCCCCCAAAATGCACATAAAACCACCCAATCCAAGTGTAAATCATCCCTAAACCCATCTAGGGTTAACATACTACACTAATCATGTTTCTAACCACCTAAATCATCATCCAAGAGCTCTAATATTCATCCCAAACACTTTTGAAATTTTGGATCTTCGATGAATAGTATTTTCCTTCGATGAATAGTGCTGGCCTTCAATGAACAGTACACGGCCTTCAATGAACAGTACATGGTAGCCACTAAAACCCACTAAAAATCCACATCTAAGCTAATCCATGGTAACCTATCACCCTAATCAAGAGTTAGGGGTTTGCTTACCCAAATCCAAGCTTGAAATCTCGAGATTCAACCCAAGATCAGCCCCCAAAGCACACGGCAGCGGCGGCGAACGGCGGTGCCACGGCGAGCTGGGCGACGGCGGTGCAAGGCTGAACGGCGGCGGCGGCTTGGCGGGACCGGCGACGGCGTGAGGTCGAACGGCGGTGGCGTGAGGTTGCTGGTCGGTGCCGGCGTGGAGGAGGAGAGGAAAGGGAGTTCGGCCAAGGGAGAGGGGAGAGTGCAAAATGAGGAGAGAGAGAGACAAGACCACTTCCCTTGATCTTAGGCTTTTTTTGGACAAGAGTGGGAGTGGGTGAGTGAGTTGGTAATGGGGTTTCATGAGGTGACTTGGGGTGGTTGATGGGGTTTCCAAAAGTGCAACATCCCATCAAGGCATTTGGCTCATGCAAATGTATACCGCGAAGCAAAAACTGACAATCTACACTTTAGGATAGGCCAGGAATTTTAGTTCGGACGATCGGTATGGCTGGCCAACAAACACTGAATCCCAATGAGGCGACGTCCAAATATTAGCGATGATATCCTTGAAAATTCGACGCTCGAATCCGAAATCTAATTCGCAATCTAAACCAGCCAATTGCGACTTTAAAATATCTCAAACTGACGGACGGCTTTTAGGAGTTACGCGTATCGACCCGCGATAGGTCCACGTACTTAAATTCCTAGTTAGCCTTTCCCTTACGGTCAGTCATCTCGAGAGTGATCAATTCCGAGTGAGATAAATCTAGAGTGCAATAACAAGATATCCATTCATTTATAAATCCCGGAAATGGGTCGAATTTCAGAATGTCACAACTCTTCCCCCCTTACAAAAATTTCGTCCTCGAAATTTACAACAAAACAAACTATCCAAACAAATGGGGGTGTTGACGCCTCATTTCTTCTTCGCTTTCCCAGGTGGCTCCTTCGGTTCCATGATGCTCCCAGATTACTTTCACCAGCTGAACTGTCTTGTTCCTCAGAACCTGCTCTCTTCTGTCCTCTATCCGAACTGGCCTCTCCACTTATGAAACTCTATCGTCCATTTCGATGACTTCATGATCGAGTATATGAGTCAGGTCTGGCTCGTACTTCCTTAACATCGACACGTGAAATACATTGTGAACCTGCGACAAGTTCGGCGGCAAGGCAAGACGATAGGCTAAGGTCCCAATTCTTTCCAAAATCTCGAATGGACCTATGTACCTTGGACTTAACTTTCATTTCTTTCCAAATCGAGATAAACCTTGCATCGGTGAAACCTTGAGGAAGACGTGATCTCCCTCCCGAAATTCCAAAGGTCTACGCCGCTTGTCTGCATAACTCTTTTGACGACTCTGAGCAGTCCTCAGTCTGTCTCTGATAACCTTTATTGCCTCAACCGACTGCTGAACCAGCTCTGGGCCTGTTATACTCCGCTCGCCAACCTTATCCCAACACACTGGAGTTCTGCAAGCTCTGCCGTACAATGCCTCAAACGGTGCCATTCTGATACTCTGCTGATAACTGTTATTGTAGGCAAACTCAACCAGATGCAGCTGTTCTTCCCAACCCCCTTTGAAATCTATTACACATGCCCTCAACATGTCCTCGAGTGTCTGTATCGTCCTCTCTGACTGTCCATTTATCTGTGGATGATAAGCTGTACTGAACTGCAGTTTCGTTCCCAAAGCGGTCTGCAGACTCTTCCAAAAGTTTGATGTGAATCTAGGGTCACGGTCCGAAGTGACAGTCACTGGCACTCCCTTATAGCATACTATCAGTCGCACATACAAGTCAGCCAATCTATCCAAGGCGAAATCCTTTCGCACGGCAATGAAGTGCGCAGACTTAGTTAACCTGTCCACCACAACCCAAACCGAATCATTGCCCCTCTGGCTCCATGGCAAGCTTGTCACAAAGTCCATCGTGATATGTTCCTATTTCCACTCGGGAATTTCCAACGGTTGGAGCAATCCACCAGGCTTACAGTGTTGTGCCTTCACTTGTTGGCAGGTCAAACACTTAGCCACATGCTTGGCTACATCCACCTTCATTCCATTCCACCAGTAATGCTGACGCAAGTTCTGATACATCTTCGTACTGCCCGGATGAATACTGTAGTTGCTTCGATGAGCCTCTGACAAAATCTCCTCCTTTAGTTCCTCGTCGTTGGGCACACACAAACGCCCACGAAACTTCAAGATCCCATTTTCGGATACTTGAAAGTCAGGTTTTCTCTTAGTCGCGTCCATACTCAAGATCTTCTGAATATCAGAGTCCGTAGATTGTAAAGCCTTAATCCTTGCCTGAATCTCCGGTTCTATCCTCACAGTAGCTAACAAACCTGAGAGGTGACATACCTCGAACTTAAATTTCGAATCTCTTATTCCTTCGAGCAGAGTCCACTCCTTAACCATCATATGTGCTACGCTCAACTTCCGACTCAGTGCATCCGCGACTTTATTAGCCTTCCCAGGGTGGTATAGGATATCGCAGTCGTAGTCCTTAAGCAGTTCCATCCAACGGCGTTGTCTCATATTCAGCTCTTGTTGGGAAAATAGGTACTTCAAACTCTGGTGGTCCGTGTAGATTTGAAACCTTTCTCCAATCAAATAGTGTCTTCAAATCTTCAATGCAAAGACGATCGCTGCATGTTCCAAATCATGAGTCGGGTAGTTCTGTTCATGAGGCCTCAATTGTCGCGATGCGTATGCAACAACTCTACCATGCTGCATTAGAACGCATCCTAATCCCTTTAGTGACGCATCACTATAGATCTCAAACCCTCCAGGACCAGATGGTATCGTCAATACTGGTGCGGTCGTCAGCTTATGCTTAAGCTCTTGAAAACTCCCTTCGCACCTATCTGTCCATTCAAACCTCGTTTCCTTCTTCAATAACCCTGTCATCGGAGTAGCTATCGACGAGAATCCTTCCACAAACCGTCTGTAATATCCCGCCAGACCCAGAAAACTGCGAACCTCTATAACTGACGTCGGTCTCGGCCAGTTCGCAACTGCTTCAATCTTTGTTGGATCCACCGAGATTCCATCTCCAGAGATTATATGACCAAGAAACGCTACCCGATTGAGCCAGAACTCGCACTTACTAAACATGGCGTAGAGTGCGTGTTCTCTTAGGGTCCGTAGCACTACACTTAGGTGTTCCTCATGTTCTCCAGGGCTCTTCGAGTACACCAGGATGTCGTCGATGAACACTATGACGAACTGATCCAAAAACTCCTTGAATACTCGATTCATCATATCCATGAAGGTAGCTGGGGCATTAGTTAGTCCAAAAGGCATGACGGTGAATTCGTAATGTCCATACCTAGTACGAAATGTCGTCTTTGGTATGTCCTCCTTCTTGATCCTTAGTTGATGATAGCCCATCCTCAGGTCTATCTTCGAGAACACTGCTGTCCCTTGCAGTTGATCGAGCATGTCGTCAATCCTTGGCAGTGGGTACTTGTTCTTGACGGTCACCTGATTCAGTTGCCGATAGTCAATGCACAAATGCAATGACCCGTCCTTTTTCCTCACAAATAGCACTGGCGCTCCCCATGGTGACGCACTAGGACGAATGAATCCCTTATCCAGCAGCTCTTGCATTTGAACCTTCAACTCTTTCAACTCTGACAAGGTCATCCTGTATGGCGCTCTAGAGATTGGCTCCGTCCGAGGGACCAACTCGATTACAAACTCCACTTCTCTTTCTGGTGGCAATCCCGGCAATTCTTGAGGAAAGACATCGGGAAAATTGCGCACCACGGCTATGTCTTCTAGCTTTGATTCCATGATCGTTGAATCTACAACAGACGCTAGAAATCCTTGACACCCTTCATCTAGCAGCTTAGTCACTTCAAGTGACGAGATCCAAGGGATCGAGGTTCCTCCTCGGCTTCCCACAAATTCATATCTAGGATGACCAATCGGATTAAATTGGATCACCCTGCTACCGCAGTCCATCACAGCTCTTTGTTTCCCTAACCAATCCATTCCTACTATCACATCAAAATCATGCATAGTCAAAACTGCCAAGTCTATCCATTCATCTCTACCACCAATGTTTAACTTACAGTTCGAGCATCCTAACGAAATCAGTACTTTATCCTTTAGGGGTGTGGTAACATGCAGCATTACTCCTAACGGTTTCGATTCAATACCAGCCAAATTCACAAACTGAGCAGACACAAAGGAGTGAGACGCTCCCGAATCAAACAAGGCATAAGCGGCATGATCACATAAAGAGACGGTACCTGTGATCACGCCTGGAGCATCTTCCGCCTCCTGACGTGCCATTGCAAAAACTCTTCCTTGTGCCGGCGGCCGGTTCTGGTTATTCTGCAGCGCGGCTCCAGTCTGAGGTCCCATTCGAGGTTGTTGAGGTTGGAATCTTGGTCCTGCAGCCTGATTCGGGCAATTCCTTATCTGATGATCATGCCCGCCACACTTGAAGTAAGCTCCCATCCTACCGGGGCAACGGCCATTCCCGTGCCTCCTTCCGCAAGATCGACACACCATGCCAGATTGGTATGTCGGTTTCCCAAAATTCTTTCTGACTGGAGGGACAAAACGTCTATTTCCTTCTGCCGGCCTCTTCCCAAAATGCCGGTTCTCCCTATTAGGCGCATACCGCGATCCCAATGCGATAGCCCTCTCGTTCATATCTCGCTCCACCATCTGAGCTCTCTCATAAAGCTCATTATAATCTCTCAGGTTAAGGAGTATCAACTGACTGCGAAGTTCCGGCTTCAATCCATCTCGAAACCTCCTCGCTCTGTCTAGCGGGTTCTCGCCCATCCTCGGTGCGAACTTGGATAGTCTGGCGAACTCTGCCTCGTACTGGTCGACTGACATCTGATTTTGACGGAGTCGCAGGAATTCTGTCATCTTCCTCTCTTGTGCCGTCTCAGAGAAGTACTTTCCATTGAACGTCTCCACAAAGGCGGTCCAAGTTGGAACCGTACCCACGGGGAAAACCCTTCCTTTGGTAGCCTCCCACCAGTCATTGGCATTGCCTTGAAGCTGGTACACTACCAGCGTAACCTTTTCCTCTTCAGTGCACCCCAACAGTGCACCCCAGCAGTGCAAACGCTTTCCCCAATTCCTCAATCCAACTAGAGGCAACCTCAGGATCACCCTTCCCATCAAACTTAGACGGCCTCAGCTTCAGAAATTATTCCACCAATTGATGCATCTGACGATTCCCCTGAACATCTCCTTGGTTGCCATTGAGTCCATTAGCAGCGGCGACTGCAGCTTCAGCAGCTTGGGCAACCGTGGCAGCTCGTTCTCGAGCCTACCTCCCCATCAGATTCCCTATCTCTTCCAAGGCTCTCATGACCCCTTCCATTCTAGGGTCTTCCACCTCATGTCTTGCTCGAGAGCTAGACGCTCTACCAGATCCTCTACCCCGTCTGCTCATCCTCACAGGATTCTCACACACCTAACTTGCTATAATTCCGCCAAGGAATTAGAGACCTAAACCATCTACTCCAGCCTAGCAGCTCTTAGCAACAGCTCACAACATCCAAAACAACAACAACAACCACAAAGCAAGCAGCCACAAGAGCACAAACAACACAGATCTTGCTCTTACCTAAAGTCCTACCGCACCTGCAACTTAGCATAATCTCTATGCACTATTCAATCAACCAAGCAGAAGCTAACACAGCAACATAGAATACTCAGGCCACGCCAAGGCAAGTCTACCAATCACAAGCATAGACTCACACCACATGCGTAACGCACTAAACTCTAGCGAACCACTAAGGTCTTTCTACCTACTATCCTCAAAACCATCACTCCTTATCACTCCAAGGCAAAAACCAACATGGATCGAGCTGACCTTGCTCTGATACCAATTCAACGGGGATGTCATGCCCCGCGTCCTACGAGCGCGCGACACCCTTCCGCGATCGATAAGATTTGCGACATCCCAGGACGAGTCGCCGACCCAGATCGATACTTAATCACTTAAAAGCGAAAGCTAGCGAAAGCCAATGAAGACACCCAGACAAAATTCAAATAGGAGGATAGAGAAGAGAGAAACAAGAAAACAGATCATCATATAAACACGCCAAGGTTCGAGTTACAGACACGGACATCACTAGGAGCAGCCATCAACTACAAAAGGGGTACCATGGCCCACTAACCTATATCAACTACTAGGATATACCAAAAAGGGGGAGGAACACTATCCTAGTCTTCAACCCTCGTCATCACCAGACAGTGGTTCCTCTTCCGGATCTGACTCCATAGGTTCCTCGGCACGCTCCGACACCTCAGGCTTAGTGTCCGGGTCAGTAACCTCTCCATCAACTAGCATTGTCTCCACGGGATCCCATACAGTACTATAATGCCTAAAATAAACTGCGCCATCACCCTTAGTATACTTTGTCACGTTGCGCTGAATGTGCCTTGGTATTCCAAAACGCGACGGCAAAACCATGCTTGTCAGGGCCGGGGGTCTAAAATATTTTAACTTACAACTATGAGAATAAATCTCAATAAGCTCACCCCTAAGTCTCGGTTAGGACGACACGTACCACCAGACCAACCTAGCATGCAGCCTAAACCACCCATACTACCAATTCGTATTATGAGGAAAATAAACTAGGTATAAACAGCATAATTCATTTCACCAGCTCAGGCCACAATTGCAACACTTAGCACTCAACAGTGCTTCACATATACATATATAACCATATATATACAAGTCTAAAAAGATCGTGACCCGTGTTTAACGCCTCAGGTACACATCATAACTCGGGTTTAATGCCTCAGGTTTGGGTCCAAAGCCCAGTGAGACATCAAATCCCGCATTTAACGCCTCAGGATTGCACAACATTAATTCATAGACCCGCGTTTAACGCCTCAGGTCAGTCCCGCGTTAATACGCATCAGGACGGGCACAAACCTCGCGATGATCGCATCAGGGTATAATGTGCATAAATACTCATTGTATAATTCAGTCGACTATAGACCCCGCGTTAATACGCCTCAAGGTTCAATTCACATATACACATTACAAGCATATCTTTTCAGAGCGAGCCTCGCGTGACACGCATCAAGGCTTAATTCAGGCATACCACCCACACGTGCACATCAAAGCTCATCAATCAATTCACAATCCAGAGCACAATTAAGCTAACCCGAAATTCATGCTCAATTCACATTCGCACAAAATGCTCTAGACCGAGCCACATCCAATGCATTCGAACTCAATCAAATTTCACCACCCCAACCATACTAGTCAATACTTCAAATGTCATTCCCAAGCATCCACACATCCACATGAAATTCCTAAATTCGGGTCCCCCCTAAGGCAGCCCCCAAAATGCACATAAAACCACCCAATCCAAGTGCAAATCATCTCTAAACCCATCTAGGGTTAACATACTACACTAATCATATTTCTAACCACCTAAATCATCATCCAAGAGCTCTAATATTCATCCCAAACACTTTTGAAATTTTGGATTTTCGATGAATAATATTTTCCTTCGATGAATAGTGCTCGGCCTTCAATGAACAGTATATGACCTTCAATGAACAGTACATGGCAGCCACTAAAACCCACTAAAAATCCACATCTAAGCTAATCCATGGTAACCTATCACCCTAATCAAGAGTTAGGGATTTGCTTACCCAAATCCAAGCTTGAAATCTCGAGATTCAACCCAAGATCAGCCCCCAAAGCACACGGCAGCAGCGGCGAACGGCGGTGCCATGGCGAGCTGGGCGACGGCGGTGCAAGGTTGAACGGCGGCGGCGGCTTGGCGGGACCGGCGACGGCGTGAGGTCGAACGGCAGTGGCGTGAGGTTGCTGGTCGGTGCCGGCGTGGAGGAGGAGAGGAAAGGGAGTTCGGCCAAGGGAGAGGGGAGAGTGCAAAATGAGGAGAGAGAGAGACAAGACCACTTCCCTTGATCTTAGGCTTTTTTTGGACAAGAGTGGGAGTGGGTGAGTGAGTTGGTAATGGGTTTTCATGAGGTGACATGGGGTGGTTGATGGGGTTTCCAAAAGTGCAAGATCCCATCAAGGCATTTGGCTTATGCAAATGAATACCGCGAAGCAAAAACTGACAATCTGCAACTTTAGGACAGGTCGGGAATTTTAGTTCGGACGATCAGTATGGCTGGCCAACAAACACTAAATCCCAATGAGGCGACGTCCAAATATTAGCGATGATATCCTTGAAAATTCGACACCCGAATCCGAAATCTAATTCGCGGTCTAAACCAAGCAATTGCGACTTTAAAATATCTCAAACTGACGGGCGGCTTTTAGGAGTTACGCGTATCGACCCGCGATAGGTCCACGTACTTAAATTCCTAGTTAGCCTTTCCCTTACGGTCAGTCATCTCGAGAGTGATCAATTTCGAGTGAGATAAATCTAGAGTGCAATAACAAGATATCCATTCATTTATAAATCCCGAAAATGGGTCGAATTTCAGAATGTCACACTTGTTGACAATGAAGCGACCCATCAAGGAGCATTTGAAGAGTGGTCTGCTAGCTAACTGCACTGCTAAGGAAATGATGGCCGCCTTAGAGGCTAGAAATCGTGTCTCATCTAATGCTGCGATTGGGACACTTCTGCAAGGACTTTTCAATATGAAGTATGATGGTGCTAGTGGTGTTAGGGATTATGTCTTGAGGATGTTGGATCTACATACAAAACTTGGGGTTCTTCAAGTTACTATTCCTGATGCCTGCATTGTGCATCATGCCTTAAACACCCTTCCACCTGATTTTGGGATTATAAAGACAAATTACAACTCCCAAGATGAGACCTAGACAATTAATGACTTGATTGCTAGGGTGGTGGCAGAGGAAGAGAAACTGAAGAAAGAAAGAGGACATATTGTCTTGTATGCCTCAAGTTCAAGCAACAAGAAGAGTAAGAGGTTCAAAAAGCGTACTCATAAAGGTACTCATGAATCCACCATACATTCTGATAGTTTGGGTCCTAAGAAAGCATCCTTGAAGAAGGATGGTGACTGTTGCTTCTTTTGTAAGAAGAGAGGTCACATAAAGAAGGATTGTGAAAAGTTTAAGAATTGGTTGTCCAAGCGTGAGCCTACAGGTAATGATTCTTTGGCATTTGTTTGTGAATCCAATCTATCAGAAGCCCCATCCAGTTTATGGTGGATAGATAGCGATGCAACTAATCATGTTGCGTTTACCATACAGGGATTCATAAATCGGAGGAAGCCAAATCAGGATGAGTCAAAGCTCACTGTAGGAAACAACAAGAAAGTAGATGTTGAGTTCGTGGGAGATCTTATTTTGGTTTTAGACATTGGTTTTGAATTGTTATTGGAAAACACTTTTTATGTACCATCTTTTAGACGGAACTTTGTTTCTGTATCGTGTTTGGATATGTATGGCTACTCATTTGAAATAAAGAGCAATGCTATTTCTTTGTTTTTTAATTCAAATAAGGTTGGGTACTGTAACATGTCCAATGGATTGTACAGAATGTGTTTATCTCCCAATGATATATATACGTTGCTTATGCTACTGAAAAAGTTGTTTCTAAAAGGCCTCTACCTAGGGAACAATCTTACGCTTTATGGCATAAACGTCTTGGTCACATCTCTAAAGAAAGAGTTGAAAGGCTGATAAAGGCTGACATCCTACCTACTCTTAATAGTGACCTAGAAACTTGTGTGGATTGTTGTAGGGGAAAGATGACCAAAATAAAGAAGAAAATTGCGGTCCGAAGTTCTGACCTATTAGAGGTCATTCATACTGATATTAGTGGACCTTATACGTCAACCTTATGTAGAAATTTTTATTTCATTACATTCATTGATGACTATTCCGGATATGGTTATGTATACTTGATTAAAGAAAAGTCTGAGTCTCTTGACAAGTTCAAGATATTTCGAACTGAAGTCGAGAAATAGTTGGGAAAAGTCATAAAGGTTGTCAGATCAGATCGAGGTGGCGAGTATTATGGCAAGCATGGCGATGCTGGATAGCTTAAAGGGCCATTTGCCAAGTACTTAGAGGATTCTGGGATAGTAGCTCAGTTTACTATGCCTAGGAGTCCTGAACAAAATGGTGTGGCCGAAAGGCGCAATCGTACCCTTATGGAAATGTTGAGGAGTATGATGAGTATGACTAATTTACCTGTTTATCTGTGGGGTGAAGCCTTGAAAATAGCTATGTACGTTCTGAACCGTGTACCTTCCAAAGCTGTTTCAATGACTCTTTTTGAGTTATGGACTAGACGTAAACCTAGCTTGAACCATCTTAAAGTTTGAGGATGTCCTGCAAAAGTGAAGTTGTATAATCCCACTTTAAGTAAGTTGGACTCTAGAACTACTCGATGTTACTTCGTATCTTATCCAGATCATTCAAACGGGTATAGATTTTATAATCCTAATGGAGGAACAAGAATTGTGGAATCACAGACAGCGAAGTTTCTGGAGTTTGATGTGGCCGAAAAGGGTAGCTGCTCACAGACTAATGAGGATAATAGTATGATGGATACTACTATATCTTCCTCTCTTCCTATACAAAGGACAATGGAGTCTCCCACACCACATACTGAGCCTCTTGAGGTTCAGGATCCTATTTTTGAGACAGCTCCTAATGAAGTTTCACAAGCCTCTCATGTGACGTCCCAAAATTTCAAGGCCTATTAAATGAATAATATTGAGCTCTTGGAATTGAGTGACAATTATCGGATGCGGAATTGTTTGATCTGGGAGGCTTTCATCATCGACTGAAGCGTAGATATTTGTAGTTCATTTAGTTTCGTCGCGTCGAAGAATTTATAGCCGTCTTTCCTTCGCGCCCGAGCCTAACCCTGAACTAAATATCCTAAACCAGTCCTGATTTATCAATTTACCAAAATGCCCTCCGATATTATTCATATACGCCAGAAACAATTAATACTGACTTGACCCGTGGGCCCCACGTCATAATTACTTTAGTAAATATCCATTTGGCTTTTGACTTTTCTATCCCCAAGCACAATTACCCTTTTGCCCCTCAAGATAACTTTCTCTCTCTTCTCTCTCTCTCTCTCTCCTCTCACCTCACCTCATGGCAGCCCATCCCCCCCCCCCTGTTTCATGTTGGCTTCATCATCTTCATCACCATCTTCATCTTCATTTCCAAGCTTTGCCGCGCTACCGAACCGCCGCTCGACCGCCCGCCCGACCGCCCGCTGAACCGCCGCCGTTCACCACCTCACAGAACCACCATCCTTCGCCTGAGTCAACCGTCGCCTGAGCCACCGCCGTCCGCCCAAAAATCAGCAAACCCGAGAGCCCGTCAATCTCGTTTTTCTGCGCGCACCCGGGAAGAAATTGCACGTTTGAGCTCGTTCGGAGGGCGAATCAAGCCCTGTTTTCTCCTGTACGACCATAAGACCTTGGGCTACGTAGATATGACGATGGATCGGCCATGAATTTGCTGTATTTTCGTGGGTTGAACTGAACAGAGGCTGGTCGTTGGGGAAAAGGCGCGTTTTGCTTCGATTCAAGCTCCGCCGTCATCGTATTCGAGTCCGGAACGTCGAGACGGGTCCGTAGACCCGTCGCCGCCACCGCCGCCGCCACCGGCCACCGCTCACCACCGATCGCCGCCAATCGTCCCCGCTAGTCGCCGAGTGAGTTAACCCCTAATCCATGATTAGCCTGTTAATTGCTCTTAGGTTTAGTTTAATTAAGTAACGGTAAATAGATTAGTTAGTTACCGTAGTAACTGAATAGTTACTGTAGTTTAATTAGTTACCATGGTTAGACTAATTAGTTACTGTGGTTAGTTGGAATTACCGTGGTTAGGTGGAATAGTTACCATGGGTAATTGCCTGCTTTGTGGTAATTAAATGAGATTGGATTTATAACTGCTATGGAGATAAATAGTCTGGATTCGGATATTTATCGGTGGATGAATAGTAAATATATGATCACCGATTGATTGACTGTTTCATGGCTTGAGTGTGGATTGTGCATTTTTGCTGAATGATCCCACTTGTTTTAAATGCCATGTTTAAATAAATTTTTAAACGTCCGTGTGACCAATTGTGGCCTTGAGTACGAAAATGGCCGAGGGCCGAATTGAACATGAAAATGGCCGTGAGCCGAGTTTTGAGCATGATTGAGTTTGCATTGGCTAAATGCAAAGATGTGAATTGGCCTGGTTGCCTGTGTTGTTGTGTGGTCACATGATGGATAAGTGTCACCCTAAGGTAACTAGGGACGTAGACGGTACCCAGGGTAACTCGGATCCGTGGCTTGATAAGTTCGTGCAGGCGGGAGTTCGGAATTCCACGACCTATCGAAAGCCTGATAAGTTCGTGCCGACGGGAGTTCGGAATCCCATGACTTATCAGAAGCCTGGCAGTTCGTACCGGCGGGAGTTTGGAATACTACGATTGTTTCAGAAGCCGATCGCAGCTAGTGATGGGCCGAAGTCCATATTGAAATCCTAATATGCTTGCCTTAGGGGTCTTGAGGGGTTATTAGTTGCCGTCGCCGTGAACATTGTGGGACGACGCCCGGTACAACCGGAAGAGTACTAATAGTGAGGCTATACTGTGGCGAGAGTGGGGCGACTCTTGCGTTAATAACTGGAACACGCATGTTACATAGTGCCTGAGTGCCTGAATGACTGACGTGTGTTCTAGTTATGTGCTTTGGCCTGTTGTTCATTGATTGCCATGAGATATATGTTGAATGGCTAAAGCAGGTAAGTTTGCATGTGATTGCCTATTGGCCGTTGGGCCGTATCCTGCATTGTTATGTGCTGCTTGAGTAGGCCACTTGGGTGAATCAACGTCCTAATCAGACATAGGCGTTGGCTCATTGAGATTTATATCTCATTCGTTGTAGTTAACCATTTTACAGGTCCTTGAGCCGGGTGATGATAGACAGCGAGCTGGCGTTGCTGTGGAGGTCTTTTATGGTAGCTTTTGTGTAGTTGTGGTAGTAAACCCTTAGCCCTGCCTGGTATATTTTTGTGAGGCATAGAAAACGACCCTGGAGATGGGTTTGTAGATCTGTACGTTTTCCTGTTAGGCCAAATGAAGATAAATAAAATGGTGGTGTTGTTGTTCTATCTCCTGCTCGTCTATCCCTGTGTTTGATTATTTGTCTGGGGTTTTATATCGCTTCCGCATGCGTATAATTGAAAGATAAAAAGAAATGGGTCGATGATGTGCCTGAGATATCATCCTTTGACCTGACGATTGGAAGGGTTGTCGCGTGCCTGAGGGTCGGGGCATGACATCTCAGGTGTAGAATGAGGTTGTAGCAACTCCAATTAGGAAATCCGTTAGGGAGAGACGATCAGCTATACCGCCAGACTATATGGTCTATCTAGGAGAACATGACTACGATATCGGTTCTGTGGTTGATCCAGTTACTTATGTAGATGCTGTTTCTTGCCCTTAGTCAGATCTGTGGATGGATGCAATGAAAGATGAGATGCAATCTATGAAGCATAATGGTGTTTGGGAACTTGTTGAATTGCTTGAAGGTCACAAGCCCATCGGCTGCAAATGGGTGTACAAGACTAAAAGAGACTCTCCAAGGGGAAGATTGAGAAATTTAAAGCCAGACTGGTAGCCAAGGATTTCACTTAGAGAGAAGGAGTAGACTATGAAGCTACTTTTTCACTAGTCTCTTCTAAGGATTCTTTTAGAGTGATCATGGCATTAGTAGCTCACTTTGATATGGAGTTACACCAGACGGATGTTAAGACTGCCTTTCTGAATGGAGACCTTGATGAAGAAGTCTATATGGTGCAACCCGAAGGTTTTGCAACAGATGCTAAGCTTGTGTGTAAACTTAAAAGGTCTATTTATGGCCTCAAGCAAGCTTCTAGACAATGGTACTTGAAGTTTCATAGCGTTGTCACTTCATTCGATTTTCTTGAGAACAAAGTGGATCAGTGTATATACTGCAAGGTCAGTGGGAGGAAATTTATTTTTCTCATACTTTATGTATACGATATTCTGCTTGCGAGTAGTGATCCTAGATTACTGCATGAGACAAAGTGGATGTTGTCAAAGAACTTTGACATGAAGGATCTTGGTGAAGCGTCTTTTGTCCTTGGCATTGAGATCCATAGGGATCGTTCTCGCCATATGTTGGGTTTGTCACAGAGGGCATATCTTGATCGTATTCTTGAAAGATTCAGTATGCAGGATTGTAAGCCAGGAATTGCTCCTGTCACTAAGGGTGATCAACTGAGTCTATCACAATGTTCTCGTCTAGATGTTGAGAAAGCTCAAATGAAGAATGTACCATATGCTAGTGCACTTGGAAGTATCATGTATGTCCAAGTTTACACCAGGCCTGATATTGCTTTTGTAACGGGACTTCTAGGCAGATATCAGTCAAATCCAGAATATGATCACTGAGTTACTGCCAAGAAGGTTTTAAGGTACTTAAAGAGGACAAAGGATTATATGCTGGTTTACAGACATGTTCAGGACCTGCAGTTCGGATGCTGACTTTGCTGGCTGCCAGGATGACATGAGGTCGACAACTGGATACATCTTTATGTTAGCAGGATATGCAGTATCATGGAAAAGCGAGAAGCAGAAATCTATTTCATCTTCTACCATGCAAGCAGAGTTCATAGCATGCTTTACGGCCGCTACTTAGGCAATTTGGCTTCGAAATCTTATTAGGGAGTTAACCGTATTTGACTTTGTGGATAGACCCATATAGTTATATTGTGATAACAACTCTGCAGTGTTGTTCATCAACAATAATAGAAGTCTCAAGGGGTCTAAGCATTTAGCGGTCAAGTTTTTGACTATAAAGGAGACAGTTCAGAATGGTGACGTTGCAGTAGAACATGTTTCTACAGATGATATGGTTGCTGACCCGCTGACTAAAGGCCTTCACCCTTGTGTATTTGAAAGACATGTCATTAGCATGGGCTTAGGAGCATTATTGGATGCTGTTGTTTAGTGGGAGCTGTTTAGGTTTTTGCTCTAATAAAGTTGACATATGTATTTGTTACAATTATGTAATGTTTGGTATGTGTCAATTTTTTTGCATTCAATAAAGTATTTGTAAATGTGTTGTTATCAAGTTGAATACATACATCTTTGAAAACCTCAAGGCGTTGTGTAAACCTTGAGTAAAGGCTAGGGGCAATAAGTAATTAGCCTTATGGATATGTCTTGTTACACATAAAGTGCAGTTAACTATAAAGATAAGACATATGTAGGTTCATTGGAACCATTAGGATATTCTCTGGTGGCACATCAAGTTTTGTGACATATAAGGAGAGAGAATGTGACTGACAAAGGGGATGACACATAAAGTATCACTCTTCATTGAGGTGTTATCTATTTGCTACACTACTATATTAAATCAATATCAGTAGAGTTGAAGACATTTATGACCATGGAAGGCTCTGTGTCTATTGATGCAGTTACCGCCATGATTCGGTATTTAAAACTTTATGTGATCAGATTGATTGTTAAGAGTAGTCAGAAGACCAACATAAAGTTATGTACATATAGTACAGTTTCAATTAATATAGCCCAAGTGGGAGAATGTTAGAATTATCCTAATGTGGTCTACATTAATTAAAACTAATATATGGGTTGGTCTACTAAAGTATGACATATATTCTTGATATATTTTAATATGGGCTAGCTTAGCATAGGCCGAAGAGGCACGACCCGTGATGAGAGGGTCCGCGCCGAAACTACTATAAAAGGCACAAGTCCCCCCTCTAGCCATTTGATCTCTGAAATTTTCAGAACACACCCCTTCGTTCTGTGGTGGTTCTCTCATCGGCCAGTGGCAGACAAAAGGAATAGAGGGGAAGACTTGGTCTCGAGAATCATTGTCGACGTTCCGCATAATGATGGATTCCAAACTAGGCATGTGCGCTAACCCCTTCCTTAATGGCATGTGTGTTTCTAGTTCTGGTTATGGCGATCCCGGGCGTGCCACATTTTCGTGGTATTACACTAGCTACATCTTTTAGTCTTGTAAAAAAATCCTTGTCCACTCTTTTGTCTTTTTCTCTTTCTATCCCATGTGTGGTGGACGGATTTTTCTTGTGGGGTCATTTTGACAAAAGAAGGGAGTAAAAGTTGGCACTTTTATGGGAAATTTTTTTTTTAATCTTCCTGCAAATTACTCCAACATTGCTCTTTTTCTTGGCCAAATCATCCTTACACCCCTTTATTTCCAAAACCCTACTCTTAACACCACTTTAATTGGAAGTTGAACAGACATCGACAACCACGTAGCAGATCGACATCAGCAACCCTTCAATTGGATCGACAACTTGTCCATTGAGATTGATAACATTTATGAATTTGGTTTACTTGCTAATAGTAACTTCATAAGTACTTTTTCTTAAAGCTCAAACAAACAGAACTAGACCACCCTCAAAACACCATTCTACTTAAATGAATCGTCTCAAAGGACTTTACATAGTGAAGTCTCCCTAAGTTAAACACTTTCTAACAGGCCTGGAAAAGTAGAATGTGAAAATGCAGCAAGTGTCAAAGGAATTTCGTCAAAACTAGAGTGGTCTCAGTAAATTGATCTCTTTTAAACGGTCGAGCCATCGAATCTGTTCCATCACGATTTATCATCAATGGCCATTAGTAACAGCGCTACAATGCTGGGCTGGCGTGGCAAATTGTCTTGAGAGAGAGAGATGTGGCCATTATGTTGGAAATCCTTATGTGAATTGTCATCTGTACTATAAAATTTAGTTTTTGCCAAGGAAGCAGGTTGTATTACATATATGAAACCGAGCTGTGAATCTTGCTTAATGCGGTCCATATTCTTATGGCCTTCTCACATGACAAACTATGTTTTGGATTTTGTTGGGCGGCTTGATATAGGTCACTGAGTATCGGTATCTCTAAATAAATATAAGCTCTCTCCTATTTCTCCCTCTTTACCATTCAGTGTAAGTTCAAATGTCTTCTAGGCAGATTCAGAGCTACCACTGGCTACTATTATCTAATTTTGCAAAACATAAAAGCTTCTGTTTGTCCTGAACAAACATATAAAGATCTTAACTTGTTATAGAGTCGGCTTTGTCCTTGTTAGTTTTTGCGGAATCGTGTGTGCAAGTGTGTGTTTGTGTGTGTGAAATATAGCAAGGGAGCAGAGAAATGCCAAAGGATCCACGAGGGAGCAAGGGCAAAGGCTTTTATTATTAGTTGGGATTAGAAAGGAAGGAGGATAGGTTTGTTATATAGTCGGTCTGCTAAGTGATTTGCTTTTGAACGACTACAAGGCTTTTATGGGCTTTCATCTGATGGAATGATTTGAAGGTGAAACACTTAACAATTCACACAATTCAAGTGTAATCAAGAGAAGGAGACAAATACTCCTTTTTATTTCACCTTAATGAAATGATAACAAGACTTGCTTTTTTATAGGCTTGTTACATGGCTCTTGCTCTTATTTTTAAATGACTCATAAATATAACTAGCATTCCAAGGAGATAGATTCTTGAAAATTTAAAAGACATGAAACTAGACATAGAAACATAAATTTAGACTCTTGAAACCAACAACACACTTAAGACTCATGAAATTCATTCACCATCCTAGGCAGCTTACTCGATATCAAATTTGTAAATCGACAACAAGGTAGTGGATTGACAACCATGAAATCGACAATGTCCACTAAATCGCAGATTTGGAGCACCAACCATCCTCTTCCTTCATGGACAGCTCTGGAAGAACCGTCGTCATCCCTCCGCCTCCGTCATCTGCAGTACGTTTTATCGCATAAGTAGCCATGCTATCATCTGCAGCACCTTCGTCAGCTAGGCCTTGATGCCGCCTGTGAGGGTGTGGGTGGCTACCGGACTGGTGGTTACTAAAGATAGTAGGCCGGCGATGAAGATGGAGGAGGAACTGGTGATTGTTGAAGACTTTGCATGATGGTGATGCTTAGGCATCTTGGACGTTTGCGGGTTTTTGAGATTCTGAACGGTCCACGTTCAATCTGGCATGGGGCAGAGAGGAGGAGAAGGTGGAGGACAAGGACGGCGAGGAGAGTGAGGTCGGAATGGCCAATGGCAAGAGCCATTTGACATTCAATATGTCTGAAAGGCCAACATTCAATCCAGTTAGGAATGCATACATTTATTAAACATTGTATCAAAAATTAAATATCCTATCTTTACCCGATCCTAACCTAGTCTAAATATTAAACCCTGGCATAAGGTTAAAATACAGTGTTATTGCCACTTCCTTTTTTTGGGTAAAACCTGTAAAATAATTTTGGCACCTTCAAGAGAGAGGGAGAGAGAATCAAGAAAGACTACATCTTTATTCAATTGGCTTGACGTTACAATTTATTAGAGAAGAGTATTTATACTCAAAACAATATGCATATGCAAGGAAATAAGCTAATCTAATAGAATCGTAGGAATTCACAAAATATCCAATAATATCTCTAATATCTAGAATTATCTCTAAGAATACTTTTTGATAGGGAAATCTCCAATATCCATAAAATACTTCAACACTCCCCCTCAAGCTGGAGCATCTAACTTGCATCTGATAAGTGCAACTTTCATCCGAAGTCTGTGACCAAGCCCCGTGTAAGCCATACCTTACACTAAACAAGAGATGTGGACACATCAAACCGGATTCAAGATAATGATAATTGTGTAAGCCGGACGTTACACGACAAATTAAATGTAAACCACATTGTCACCGGATTTGACAAGCACTGAAGAAACACATAATCATGAGGTTGACATATTTTTATCATACAATCTTGATAGAACAGTGTGGAAACCCAACTTTAATTGCGGCAAACTAAACTGCATCACCCCGCGGCGCTATCTTTGGTTGCTCGATAAAAGTGTGCTCGACTCCGGTGCTTATAGCTACCTGAATATTTGACGGCGACTTCGCTTGTCGACGATGCTCACATTTAAAAGAGAGCACCACAATGAAAAACATGGTAGCGTTGTTGAGTGTTGACAAAATATAAACTTTACTCAAGATGAGATGACTAAAAAAAATGGCATAAAGGCATAAAAGGCTAGGGTTTGGTTCCTTCTCTCTTGGTGGCTCTGATACCATGTAAAATAATTCTAGGACCTTCAAGAGAGAGGGAGAGAGAATCAAGAAAGACTACATCTTTACTTAATTGGCTGATAGGGAAATCTCCAATATCCATAAAAATACTTCAACACTCCCCCTCAAGCTGGAGCATCCGGGTTGCATCTGATAAGTGCAACTTTCATCCGAAGTCTGTGACCAAGCCCCGTGTAAGCCAGACCTTACACTAAACAAGAGATGTGGACACATCAAACCGGATTCAAGATAATGATAATTGTGTAAGCCGGACGTTTCACGACAAATTAAATGTAAACCACATTGTCACCGAATTTGACAAGCACCGAAGAAACACATAATCAGAAGGTTGACATATTTTTCTCATACAATCTTGATAGAACCGTGTGGAAACCCAACTTTAATTGCGGCATACTAAACTGCATCACCCCACGGCTCTATCTTTGGTTGCTCGATAAAAGTGTGCTCGACTCCGGTGCTTATAGCTACCTGGATATTTGACGGCGACTTCGCTTGTCGACGATGCTCACATTTAAAAGAGAGCACCACAACGAAAAACATGGTAGCTTTGTTGGTAGCTTTGTTGAGTGTTGACAAAATATAAATTTTAATCAAGATGAGATGGCTAAAAAAAAAACGGCATTAAGGAATAACAGGCTAGGGTTTGGTTCCTTCTCTCTTGGTGGCTCTGATACCATGTAAAATAATTCTAGGACCTTCAAGAGAGAGGGAGAGAGAATCAAGAAAGACTACGTCTTTACTCAATTGGTTTGACATTACACTTTATTGGAGAAGGGTATTTATACTCAAAACAATATGCAAATGAAAGGAAATAAGCTAATCTAACCTAATGGTACGAAATCACAAAATATCCAATAATATCCCTAAAAACTACAATTATCTCTAAGAATATTCTCTAATAGGGAAATCTCCAATATCTATAAATTTATTTCAACAGCTGGAGCATCCAATTTGGATATGATAAGTGCAACTTTCATCCGAAGTTTGTGACCAAGCATCGTGTAAGCTGGACTTTACACTAAACAAGAGATGTGGACACATCAAACTAGATTCAAGATAATGATAATTGTGTAAGCCAGACCTTACACGAAAAATTAAATGTAATCCACATCGTCACCGGATTTGACAAGCGCTGAAGAAATACATAATCAGAAGGTTGACATATTTACTCATACAACTTTAATTGCGGCAAACTAAACTTCATCACCCCACGGCGCTCATCTTTGACTGCTCGATAAAGGTGTGCTCGACTCCGATGCTCATAGCTACCTGGATATTTGACGGCGACTTTGCTTATCGACGATGATCACATTTAAAAGAGAGTACCACAACGAATAACATGGTGGCGTTGTTGAGTGTTAACAAAATAGAAATTTTACTCAAGATGAGATGACTAAAAAAAAAAACGGCATAAAGGAATAGAACGCTAGGGTTTGGTTCCTTCTCTCTTGGTGGCTCTGATACCATGTAAAATAATTCTGGGACTTGAAGAGGGAGAGAGAATCAAGAAAAACTATATCTTTATTCAATTGGCTTGACATTACTCTTTATTGGAGAAGGGTATTTATACTCAAAACAATATGCATATGAAATGAAATAAGCTGATCTAATAGAATCGTAGGAAATCACAAAATATACAATAATATCCCTAATATCTAGAATTATCTCTAAGAATATTCTCTGATAAGGAAATCTTCAATATCCATAAATATACTTCAACAAAACCTATATAATCATGAATAACTAGGTGCGCATAGAGCCCCCTATAAATGCAAACCTGCATTGAATGGCAGCAACTGTGGGAGTGTAATGGGATTAGTTCCATCTCTAGCTGATAATAAGATTCCTTGCTCCATAGAAGCTATAAGCTTCATGAATGGTTCTTTAAGTTACTTCTCCCTTTTCTAGACCTGTTGGAGATATTCACATATCTTTTAGAAATATTTAGGATATCTCCTCTGATTTTCCATATCTATTTCGATAATGCATATCCGATTTGATATGCTTAGATAGTGATTCATAAAACCTATAAATAGTCCATGCTAGAGATATTCACGTATCTTTTAGAAATATCTAGGATATTTCCTCTGATTTTCCATATCTATTTCGATTATGCATACCTGATTTGATATCCTTAGATAGTGATTTTATAAAACCTATAAATAGGCTGATGTAATCGTCGTTGTGATATATCGAAATCTCGAGAAAATTCTCCAATTCACGGCATTATTCTCAACTGTCCAAATCATGCATTGTCCAAACCAACTTATATTCCTTCTCTATGTTGATAAAATTTAAAACATGTGGCCAATTGTGGTAGAATTTTTTTTTTTTTAAATTGCTTGGCTTACTTTAATTTGTGCTACATTGCTTGGGCAGCTCTCTCTTGTTGTTCACCTCATTAATGGGTTCACTTTACTAGCTGGTAACAACAAGAAAAGGCGTTGGGCTTGCGCATGAGCTTGGGTTGAACATAGTATAGAGTTGGATTTTTGGCCCCCCCCCGCATGCGAAACATTAGTGAGTCCCGTCCAACATTTCTTTATATCTGTACTCTTGTACCTTTAATTTTCCTATTTTGGTCCTTCGAACCAGCTGCTTGATACTCAATCTGCCAATCCCCCTCATTAATTTTTGGGTTAATACCACGAAAAACCCCAAACTGGTACACCTGTAACAAATTTACCCCAAATTATTTTTTTTACCACAAAAAACCCTAAACTGGTACACTTGTGACAAATTTACCCTCCGTTAGTTTTTGTTAAATTTAACGTCAAATTGCTGAGTTGGATGGCACGTGGCAGTTCACGGGTATACCAGTTTGAGGTTTTTACCCTCTATTTGTCACAGGTGTATCAATTTGAGATTTTTCATGGTATTAACCCAATTTAACAAAGGGTAAATTTGTCACAGGTGTAATAATTTAGGGTTTTTCATGGTAAAAAAAATTAGTTTATGGTAAATTTGTCACAGATGTACCAGTTTGGGATTTTTCGTGGTCAAAAAAATAGTTTGGGGTAAATTTGTCACAGGTGTACCAGTTTAGGGTTTTTCGCGGTATTAACCATTAATTTATCTAGCCGCTGTACTCTCTGCTCGTTTTACGTTTCTTGTCATTCCGGCTTTTCCCGAGTAATGAACTGCAGATTAATAATCGGGTCGGTTGAATCCTGAAGGATAGCCGCGCTATACCTTCTGCACTCTCATAAGGGTGGAAACTATTCTTCAGGACAATGCTTGCACAACCTTAAACGATCGTCATTTTTAATTTTCTATCGACCATATCAACCTCATTCGCCTGCGATGAAGATTATTGCTAATGCAACATACGGACAACGTTTGCTAAAATCTCCAGTAAAACACACAGGGCTTTATAGTCTCGTTGACTCTATCACATATTTCCGTCAAGAATCACATATGCCAGAAGAACAAAGTGCAAATAATATGTCAAGGTGAACTCTTGGATCGATGGTAGATTTATTTTGGCGGCAACAGCTGGCTGATGCCGTCGATCTCGTCAATGGAAGCGAATCAGTCCAGGTTTCCACACGGGACAGTTGCCTGATTTAATCTACACATCGTCTTTCTTCTTCTCTGGCTGGATCATGGTAGTTTCCTCTTCTTTGAACTCTACATCGAAAAGCTTGCTGTTAGGATACGAATCGTGATCACGAGGGGACATCCGAGGCTTCATCCTACTCATTTCGACAGTAACAGTAATGCAACTTCTGGATGATATTTCTGTACTAGAGGAACTGCCCATTCATGATTAGCTCATTCAATTGGTTCTGAATTCCCTGGACCTGATGCTGTTATTCAACAACAGATGTAAATCCTAATTGTAATTCCTCATTTCTAGAGAGGGAAAGAAAAGAAAGTTTTCAGAGTCTAGCAAAATCCTTTTTCTTTCTCACCTCTGCAGAACAAAGTTGTCGTTCACGGTGATCACAATCCATGCTATCCCAGCCCTTATCCGCTTGTTCACCAATAAAAATTTGAAGTTCCAGACATCTCAACTACCTTCTCCTCTAAGGCACGAACTAAATCGGCCTTCAACTGTTGGAGAAAACAAGACATGCCGACGCGATCAGATAAGCCAGCACATAACCAGCAGTACAAGGACTCGGCTGAAAAGAGCGATTCATAAATAGCTTTCTGAAATGCTTTGGAAAAGTTCAATCTCTTTTCTTCAAAACAAATGATGCATCTGTCATGAAGTAATCCATTTCTCTGTTCAAGAGTACACCATATTGGTGATAAGCTAACTCTGTTCTACATCAAGCAAATGCTGCAGATACAATGAGAAGACGCGAAATGGAAATATAAATAAGCTGCAATGAACTTACATGAAAGAAGAGGCTTCTGAACGGGTTTCTGAGCACTTTGAAGGAAAATTGGAGGACTGGTCCTTCAGGATAGAGCGGTTTTCTAGTGGTGAAAAGAACGGTGATATTTACGCAAGACATTCAAGCTTTTCTGGCAAGACCGTTGGATTTAGGTGTCGTGCATGGAGTAGGACAACAAGAAAAACTAGTTTTTGGCATAGAAAAAACATGATGGAGAATTCTTGTTTTTGCCCATCTTGTTTTCCCGGGGGCAGAAACTAGTTTATGTTGTTGCCCTACTCTAACGAAAGAGGAGGAAGAAAATAGTAGTACTATATTTATTGTTTTTTCATTTTAGTCACTCACCGACTGTTTATGCTACTTCGTCCCCGCAATTTAATCCCTGCTTTTGCTTTGGAGCCTAACAAGGCAGCGAAACAGCAGGTCCGAGAGACAATCTAGTAGCAAAAACTAGGCGTGGACTAAAATGAAAAAACTGGGACGAGGACACCACAAGTGCCATAACTTTCCATAATGCTCACTTGTGCCATAACTTGCCATAAGGCGCTCACTGAGCGCCGTGACTTCATCTTTTTTATCATTTGAGTGCCAACTTTTTAAATGAAGTATCATGACACTCAATTGATGGAAAAAAGAAAGTTATGACATGAGAGCAATATGAAAGTTAGGACACCTGTGGTGTCACTTACCCCTGAAAGAAGCGTGCAGTACCTTGGCGAGAACGAAACCTTGTACACGCTATAGAGAGAGAGAAAAGAGGGAGAGGCTGGCTTTGTTTAGAGATGTTCTGAAAACTTGAGCATGGAACGGCTAAATTTATAGTGGACACCTGATTCACGCCAAGCGACTTTGTCTGGTCAAGTCTCCTCCTTGCTTGAGAAGTTAATCCACAGTGCTTGATGGATCCCACGCCTGTCCTTGTTTATTCCTTCCCTTTGGCCCCCTTCGCAGAATTTTCCTATACTTTGTTCACCTTCTTGAGGAAGTTGTATGGCTTTCGCTATCATCTTTTGGTCTTGTGAATGTCCTCCACTAATTTCTCCTTTCCTCGATCTATCATGTGCTGGACAGATTCCTCTTGTGGGATCATTTTGATACAATAAAGGAGTGAAATTTGGCACTTTTATTGGATTATCTTTCTGTTTTTTCCCCTACTTATTACTTCAACATTGCACTGTTTTGACCAATTCAATCCAACACCCCTGTATTTCCACAACCCTACTCTTAACACCAGTCCAATTTGGAGGGAACGCAATAACACCAGAAGTACTTTTTTTAAAGCTCAAACAAACAGAACTAGATCGCCCTCAAAACACCATTCCATATCCCTTGAATCGTCTCAAGGGACTTTGTGGAATGAAGTCTCCCTAAGTTGAATACGTTCTAGCATACCTGGAGAAGTGGTTTGTGAAAATACAGTGAGTGTCAAAGTAATTTGGTCAAAACTAGAGCGGTGTCGGTAAATTAATCCTTCTTAAATGGTGAAAGCATAATTTTGGTCTTTAACTTGCACTATTCGTTCAACAGCATCGGTTCAAATGTATTCTCGGTCCTCGTTTGTCGTTTCTTGTGTTCTGAGTACATTTGTGTGACTCTAGGAAGATTCAGAGCTTACCAGCGGCTGCTATTATTTCATTTTGCAGGAGATAAAACCTTCTATTTGTCCTGAACATACGGATAAACGTCTTAACTCATGTAGACTGATTAGTTTGCATGTTGTGTTGATGGACCGTGCCTACAAACCAACCAGTCTCATGCGCTTGATCCTTCAATTAGTTTGATAAACTAAAGAAAGAGACCGAATGATGGACTGCAAGTTAACTTTTAAAGGAGACATCACTGTGACAGCTTGTTGATTCCTTATTATACACAGCAGAGAACGAAGAAAGCAAATTTCAGTGCAGTCGCACATCTAGTTTAGCATACAAAATCCTTGTTTACAGTTGTTAATGATGCTGCATTGCACTCAGGGCAATATAGCAGTGAAAATCATAAATTGAACACTTGACAAGTGATGGTGAACAACAGGAAAATCCCGACAAGCACGTTCACAAGATTAGGCAGTGGAGGATTTGTGGAACTTTTTGTGCTCTTGGTGGTTGGTCTGGTCAATGCAGTCACTGAATTTGCTTTCTCTCTGGCATGTTCAATCTCCCTGATCTTTGTCTTCCCCGGTAAATTACTGGATGATCGGTGCTCTTGGTATTTTAGTACCTGCCAACATAACGTGTTTCAAATAGTGAGATGATAAGGAAAAAGAAAGAAAGGATTAACAGGAAGATAATAGCAAAGACAAAATCAGTTAAACTGGGAGCTTGTTTCACCTTTGCTGTTGCTGCAGCTTCTTTGAAAGATACAGATTCTGTTTTAACATTTCTCAATGCACTTTCTTGCTTATTAACCTTTTTGAGCCACGGTTCTTCATTGATATAAATTCTTGGAGGCTCGGGCATTTTCAGAATCTTGGGCTTTTTCGGAAGCTCCATAGGTTTGGCTGAGGAAACATGTGAGCTGTTGACTTTACTCTGTATGACGCCATTCTTTTGCTCAAGAGGAACGACACCATGGAGTGACCCAATTGTTCGTGTTTGACGATTCTGCATTATAGATATTTGGCCATCCTGCAACATAGCATTGCATAAGATTAAATGGATCAACAGGAATTACTGAGGCATTATCTTGATCTCATGACGAATATACATGTTTTTGCTCTAAAATTGTGTGAAAGCTCTAATTACAGGATTTGCCTTTTAGTCATCTGCTATAACCTTGTTCAGTATCTGAGCTGCAATTTGTTTTATATGTTTTCTGCTTCGTTAGTCCTTCACCAGCTATGGGTTCGAATCTAAGAGATTTGAATCCAACTTAATAAAGCATGAGCAATTTAGAGTGAAATTTCACTTCCTTTAGGTAGAAGAATGCTAGAATCCACTTTTATGTTTTTCTCAAAGCGGCTTTCAACAAAATTAACCGTCTCCTTAAGTGCCTATGAACCACATATGCAATATATTGTTCGCTGCAGTCAAAAAGGGAATCTGCAACATATAATTAACTACCTAACCAATGCACATCAATAAGTAAGAATACTAATAAGACACAATGGGTTAGTTTAGAAGCTGCTTTCACCTTTGCACTGGCTGCTGTTTCATAAAAAAATATGTATTCTGGTTTGATACTTTTAGCTGCAGTTTCCTGCTTAACCTTTTCGAACCTCAGCACTTCATCTTTGCCATAATATTTTACACCTGCAGCGCGCACAGGAGGCGCCGTAGGTTTCTCAGGGGCAACAAGTGAGCCGCTGACCTTATTCTCCACCATGCCTTTCTTTTCCTCAAGAGGAACAACACCGTGGAGTGAGTCCATTGTTCGTGTTCGCCGATTCTCCATTAGAACAGGACACTCATTATGCAAGTTAGATGTTTGGCCATACTGCAGCGACAGAGTTTATGAAGCGAAATGAATCAAAGGAAAAACTGAGACATAAAACTTAACTAAGATATGGAAAGCACAAAATCCTTATTTTTCAGATAACCTGGGAATGGAAAGCGCCTTTCGAGTACATTTTAAACCATTTTAAACCTAAATTTACCAGTGAAGTAATCACAGCAACCAAATGGAAGTTCAAGGAAAGAATTTTGACCTGTGTTTGCATTTGGTCTCCATGGAAGAAGTCGGCATCAATAAGATCTCCATTTAGCAGGTAACCAAAATCTTCATCCTCTTCACTTGTTTCGGACACCAATTGAATATCTTCATCAGTAAGGCCGTCATCCAATGTGAAGTCCATCAGGGAATCCATCCTTGCTTGGATCAAATACTGTATTTACAAGTGAAAGAGTAGTCATTTAACACATCGCGAAGTGCATAAACAGAACATTTTTTTGTCCGCACCTCAGAAAATGCATCCTCATAATCAGGTTGACAAAGATACGATTCCAAATTCGCCAGGTAATTGGCTCCATGCTCTGATTCTGTGGTTGAATTATCAGCCTCCTCATCTCGTCTACGCTTTAAGTGACACAGAACATAATATCTATCCAACTGTCAAAAGACCGCGTTATACCAGTTCATACCTTTAGCTCATTTTCTTCAACAGTAAAACTTTGCTCACAAATTAAGATTTCTAACTTCTTTAGTAGAAACTCTGCAGATTATTGTAGCTATACTGCTCAAATGATCGAATTCATACATCTTGCGAATCTAACTAATTGTAACGAATGAAAGAGGGATAGATGGAGTACATCATTGTCGAGTAGATGATATTCGTGGATGACCCAGTTCGTCTGGACGCCACCAAGAAAGACTAATGGTATCTTAAAACCGATCTTTTTGTCATCATTTCCAGCCTTAACTTCTTTATGTTTACCGGTGATCTTCCAAGAAGAACCACATGGTGTTTTCCTGCTAATCCGTTGGTTCTGCGTCTGTGGACATATGAACCACCATTCTTGATCATTGGATGGAATGATGGATTGCTCTGCATGCACATTAAAAAACTCTTTCAGACATGAATAAGGGGGCTAGTGTTCTTTTTCTGAGGCCCTTTGATGAAGTTGCAAAGGACTTACCATTGAACTTGGCTGGTAAATCCCATGGATCAATGTTATAGACGTTTTCTAGTGTCGGAATAATGCAGAAACTTTCTCTCAACCCGGGTACTTCCGACTTCAAGTAATTGATTAGTTCCTCCTCCGTTGGACGGAATCCGTAGCCGGCTATCTTCTTCTGAAGGGATAGCGCAATCTCCTTGACTCCGAAATTCATCGGATAGATCCTAGTTTCCATATCTTGTTTTCTTGTCTCAAGCAACTGAAGTTAAAGCTACCTGAGAGTCAGAACTCAGAGAAGTGAGCTTAAACACACGTTGATTTTTTTATTTTATTTTTTCGGGGGGTCTTTATTGAAGTCTTCTCCTTCCTGAAGAAGTGGCCTACTCACCATGACTAAGACGTCCATTGGTGGATTAGTACAATCAAGTGACCATGTCCATGACAGAGACTATTTTCTTTCCCCAATTCTGTAACTAATGGGCCAACAAAAAACAAGTTTGTGTCCAATTCTCCAAATCACATTTTAAGCCCATGATGTCGGGGTGAGCAGTTTCAAGTTCCGTACAGATTGCACTTGAAACCTGAAACCTGCCTGTCGAAACAGGTAATTCATTTATTGGTACCTAATTTACTCGTTGGAACGGGTTCCTAAGGGTGCGCATAGTAACACTTCTGAAAATGAATTTTTGCTCTTTTGGAGTAAAAATTCTATTTGGCAATCCAACTTCGAAAGCAGAAATTCGTTTGGTTACGCAACATTACATTTTTACTTCTGAAGCAAATTTCTATTTCTGAAGTTATTTTTGAGTCAATTCCAAAAGTTAAAAAAAGTTATGTCTCTTTTAGAAGTAGAAATCTCTTAACATCAATATCTCTCACACTTCGGTTTTTTTTGCATTTTCAGCGCCTCTCTCTCCCAACCACGCCTCCGCCGTCGCCGGCCCCGCCGTCGACCACCTCTAGCCGCCGCCCCCCGCCCACCGCTAACCATCACCTGCCGCAACCCCTCGCAGATCGTCTCCACCTCCCGCTGACCGTGGCCCACCACCACCGTCGGCTGCCACACCCTGCCGCCCACAGCCTGCCGCCGCCCCCCGCCAACCGCCGCCCCCCGCCAACCGCCGCCACCACCTGCCCACCACCGCCAACTACCGTCGCCCCCCGTCAACCACCTCCCACGGCAGAGTCGCCATCTCCGACCGCCGAAATATTTTAAAGAAATTTAAAAAATAAAAAATGAAGTCGAAATTTTTTGGTCGCTGACAATAATTTTACGTAGAAATTTTTGTGTTAATAATGTTCTAGATGTAGAAATTTTCAATCGTTACTAAATAAATTTCTTTGATTAGAAATCAACTTCCAGAGCAGAAGTAGAAAAATCAACTTCTGCTTCTGAGCAAAAGTAGAAAAATCTAACTTGTGGCCAGAAGTTGATTTCTGAAGCAGAAGTATTGACATGCGCGCCCTAAATTTTTGAAACCTGAAACCTACCATGCATATCTTGAAACTTGAAACCAGATCCGGTTCTAGATTCCAGTTTCTATCCTGAAACCATGCTCACCTCAACATGAAGCTTCCCCTCAGCCCATTTCTCATGTAATCTACACCTAGTGTTAAATAAAGAGAAGAAAAAAAAGAAGAAAACAGAGTCGACGGAAGTCAAGAAAGAAGAAAAGAAGGGAGAGAGTGTGCTGCTAGAGAGGAGAGAGGAGGAATCGATAATGGGCTGTTGAAGATGTTCATTGACGTTTGAAAGCGCCATTTGCATGTAATTGGTAAGAGTCCTGTTATTTTTCACTCTTATAATTTAGTTTTGTTCAGTTTTGTCCTTAGAGTTTAAATTTGGAGCCCTACCTTGTGTTGACATCACCAATGACGCCCCGGCCGAGTCTGAGCTGTCCAACTGGGATAATTAGGTCCCTCACATCCTCAGAAACTTATAGAAGATTTACGAATCTCAATAGAGACTTCCCACTTGAGAGATTTTGATTTTTCGAAATTCTCAGAAACTGTTGTATAGTAATTGCTACTAGCAACGTTTCTTGCCGGATTTCGTCAATTGCCGGCCAGATTTTGAGTTGGGGGAGCTTTGTGTCTTCTAGTAGCTCGAAGTGTTTTCTTTTTTCTGTGGTCTCACCTAAAAGAAAGTTTAGTAGTGAGAGATATAACGTGCCAAAATTCCCTACGCAGGACGGGCTTGCTGCTCTGTTAACGGCAGCATGTTTGTTGTTTCCATACCCTTTTTGTAGACCCATGAATAGGTGAATTTGATGGAACTTGATAAATTAAAGCGGAATCAAAACAATCAAGATAAATATCACGTGAAGTCAAAATCTGAAGAAACATAGTGCTATGATCCGATTCACTTGTGTACAGTATACCAATAAAGATAATAATAAAAAGTTAAAGGATAAAGAGAATTGCGCACATATATTATAGTTGTTCGGCTCATTGCAGGCCTACAACCACTCTCCTCGCAGACTATGCAGCATCGACACTCTCCGAGGGCCTCTATGTCGTGTTTGACACTCTCTGACACGCGACCGACACGTGGTCAGAGCTCTAGATATGCCAGTGACACGCGAGTACAGCATCCCAACACTCCATTTTGACACGTACGGGTCATTTTAAGCATTTTCAATAAATTAGAGGTTAAAATGTAAATTTATTACAAACATATATACTTAAGTCATATACTCAGCCACCCCAAAATTAATATGCCTAGCCAGTAAAAAAAAAATTGATCGTGGATCCCTAACAGAAGAAGAAGAAGAAGAAGAAGAAGAAACTAATCGTTAATATTTTTATATCATATATATCAAAATATATATTTAATATACAACATGTCCTAACGTGTCGAAATTTTTTATTTTTTGAGAAATCATGTGTCGGCGTGTCGTTTCGTGTCGTGTCGTGTCGTGTCGTGTGTCTCGTGTCGATGTTACATAGCTCGCAAATAGCCTACTTGTTGGATTTCACTAGTGAATCAGCAAGAGATTACAATGAGTAATGCTTCTCAAATCAAGATCACACTATCTCACACAATCACTCTTTTCAATGCCTCCCAAGGATTACAACTTTGAAACTCACAAAGACAATTGTGTAAGAATTGAAGCTCTTTTCGATCTTTGGAATTTTCGACTATTGATCTCTTTTACACTCTTTGGTACATTGATCTCCTTTTATACTCCTCCGCTACCAATCTACCCATTGGACAATCTTCAGAGGATCATTCTCCAATAAACCCATTGGACAAGATTGTATAAAGAAGATTGAGTAGCCATTCAGGGATAAAATCAAAATCCCCATGGATTTAGTCGCCTATACAATCTGAATCTATGTTTCCATAAGTAGAGTTCTTCGTTTATGAAAGACAGCTTGTCTATTCTAAGAAAGAAATCCAAACAAGATCACTAGCCGTTGCAAAAATGATTTGCATCATACTCTTTTCAGAGTCTGAGTTTGAATTATTTTCACATTCTGATGAAACTTTCCGAGTCTGAGTACTCTCTGAGTCTAAGGAGACTTCACATAGAGTCTGAGGAGACTTCACATAGAGTCTGAATACATACAAGCTGTGATGATATTCCCATATTACTCCAATGATGTCCAAGTCATATACGATATCCACGAAGTAAATATCCAGAGCTTCGGATGCAATATCCAAAACTTCAGATACAATATATAGAACTTCACTTGAGCTTACATCTTCCGGTTCCTCAAGCGTATTCGCAACCACGGCTCTACCTCGTTGTCTACCTATCCAAGGTCCTTACAAGCTTTGCTGACCTTCCCGTTTTATGCTTGTTCACCTTCTTCTCAAGTACCTTCAGCTTGTAGACTTCTCTATGCCCAATGCTTTATTCACCATTGATAGAGAACTCATAACCTTCATACGTACTGTTTAGACACTATATGCATAATGGCTTGTGCATCTTTTACCTGGTTCTACTCAACCAATAAATACATTAATGGCCTTTGATTATTTTGTCGTCTTCAGAACATCATGAGAGATTTCCCTAATAGTTTTGAGCCCAAATGCTATTTTTGAATAGATTAGGATAGAATCTATCCAAAATGATAAGCTAATTTTGTGCCAATGCTGCAGATACCATGAGCAGGCAAGAAATGAAAGTTTCATTAAGCCCGATGGAATTACATGAATGGACTCGGTAAGCGTTTGATATGTTTCAACAACACATTCGATAGTTTCTTTGCCAAGGCATCATGTCTTGTGATAGCGAAGTGAAGCTCACTTGTGTCACCTATGGTGAGGCGGCTGTCTTTCCGGTACTATTTTAATATGTGGCCATCTGCGACCTTCACATCTGTAATTCCTCTGAGACACTAAACAAAACGATTTTCCGCTCACAAAGAGAGACAAACGGACATAAGTAGTTGTCACGTTAAGACCAACAACAATAATTAATCGATGAAACTATTTTTTTACTTTGATAGGTAAAGCTAAACAGTGACTCATACCAAATCACGTCTTAGTAGCACGATCCTGATCACACTAACAGGAACATATATGTATCCATCAGGATAAATTCTAGTGAAAACTGATTCCACAAGTCTGAACTTCTATACGGAACACTTCCGTTGTAATAAAATGGGGGAAGAGGCTTTTGAATGGGTTACTGAGCTCTTTGAGAAAAATTAGAGGACCGGTTCTTTCAGGATAGATTGATTTTCTAGCAGCAAAAAGGATGGTGACATTCGTGCATGACATTCAAGCTTTCTAGCATGACCAAAGCATTTAGGTGATATCCGTGCATGAAAATGCATTAACAGTCTTAATCCGGGACCTATAACTATTGGGAAATCAGCAATCCTCATGAAATTGCCAACTTCAACTAATGTGAACTTAAAAAACGACCAATGAAATTGGTAAACTAGACTCCATTCCTAATTGCAATACCCTTTTTCTCCATCGTGTTTTCTGCGGCAAAAACTAGTTTTTGTTCTTACCCTACTCCTAATCATCTATGGAAAGACCAAAGGAAAAACACAAAAAAACGCAGATAAGATGTCATCCCTGTACTACACATCTTTTTTCATATTAGTCACTCACCGACTCTTTCGCTTAGTCACTGTAACTAATACGTGATTCTATTAGGGACTCTAATAAGGCAGCACAATAGTAGGATGAGAAAATCTAGTAGCGAAAAGTTAGGGACGGACTGAAATGAAATAAGCGTATGGTATGTCGATGAAATGAAACTTTGTACCAGGACGAAATGTTTGCTTATAACTTATAACTTCTCCCAGTTGGTTAACTATGTCCTAAACCATCAAAAAGGTGTGCATATAGGTTGAGACTACATTTTGCTTATGTAACAATTGTCAGCCATAATAGATGCAGAAAAATTGAAAAGAAAAGTCACACTGCTCTTAAATCAGTTAAAGTTATCCCTAAAACATCATCAATCACTTTAATCAACAGTCAAAAGAGGAGTAAAATGGCATATTTAGAGGACTGCCACAAGAATTAAAATTCCCAAGAAGGTAGTAAACATTAACTAGCACCCGAAACAATACTATTCAGACAGTATACTCTCTTGGTGATTCTTCGCTAAGCTGAGAGAGAGAGAGAGAGAGAGGGGCTTTAACTAGAAATTTTTGTTATACTTGAGCATGGAAGTGCTAAATTTATAGTATAGATTCATGTCAAGCAGCTTTTTTCTGGTGAAGTCTCCGCCTTGCTTGAGAAGTTAATCCACAGGTCACAGGTGCTTGATGGATCCCACATCTGTCCTTGTTTATTCCTTCACTTTTGAATTCTTCAACACATAATTCTTCAACATATAATTCAGCTTCTTAAGGAAGTTTTATGGCCTTCGCTATCATCTTTTAGTCTTGTCAATGTCCCTCTCCACTCTTTTCTATTTTTTTCTGCATCCCTCCCCATACATGGTGGACAGATTCCTCTCGTGGGGTCATTCTGCCAAAAGAAAGGAGAAAAAGCTGGCACTTTTATGGGATTTCTTTTCTATTTTTTTCTTTCATTTTTAGTAGGTCGATAACATGAAAAACCTTAAAATGATACACTTACGATAAATTAACCACAAATTAATTTTTTAATCTCCAAAAATCTCAAATTAATAAATCTATGACTAATTTACCCTCAGTTAGTTTTCGTTAAATTTTACCTTTAAATTGTTAAGTAGGATGACACGTACCAGTTGACAGATGTACCAGTTTGGGGCTTTACCTTCTATTTGTCACATGTGTATCAATTTGAGATTTTTCGTGATATTAATCCAATTTAACGGAAAGTAACGGAGGTTAAATTTGTCACGGATGTACCAATTTGGAGTTTTTGGTGGTTCAAAAATTAGTTGGGAGAAATTTTTTTATAAGTGTACCAGTTTAAGGTTTTTTGTGGTGCTAACCCTTCTTATTGCGCCAACATTGCACTGTTTTGACCAAATCACTCTAACACCCCTGTATCTTCAAAATTCTACTTTTAACACCACTCTAATTTGGGGGGAACGCATAACACCTTAAGTACTTCTTTAGAAAGCTCAAACAAACAGAACTAGATCTCCCTCAAATCACCATTTATTTCCCTTGAATTGTCTCAAGGGACTTTATATAATGAAGTCTCCCTAAGTTAAATACTTTCTAACACTCCTGGAAAAGTAGTTTGTGACAATACAGTGACAATTTGGACAAAACTTGAGCGGTTTCAGGGTAAATTAATCTTTTTCGAATGGTCAAGCCTAATTCTGGTCTCTAACTTGCACTGTTCCTTCAACCTTGTCTTGTCATCGTCGTTCTTGTGCAATTGAGCCACTCAAATCTGTTTCATCAAGATTTATCATCAGTGGCAATTAGTAACAGCATAGTAACAGCGCTACAATGCTGTTCTGGCAGTGACAAATTGTTTTACATGAGAGAGAGAGAGAGAGAGAGAGAGAGAGAGAGAGAGAGAGAGATCATTATCTTGGAAATCCTTAAGTGAACTGTCATCTGTACTAGAACATTTCTAACTTGCAAGAAAACAGGTTGTCCTTACATATATGAATCGTGCCGTGGACCTTGTCTTAAGGTGATCCATATGTTTATGGCCATCTCAAATCATGAATTATGCTTTGGATTTTGTTGGGCAGCTTGATATACGTCACTGGTGTACCGGCGTCACTAAATGTAAGCTCTCTCGTTTTTCTCACTCTTAACATTCAGTGTCGTTCAAATGTATTCTTGGTGTTTATTTGTTGCTTCTTGTGTTCTGAGTACATGTATGTCACTCTAGGAAGACCACCGACTGCTACTACTTCATTTTGCAAAAGGATTAGTTTGCATGTTGTGTCCATGAGCCGTGCCTCCAAGAACAACAAATTTCGTGTGATCGATCCATCAATGAATTCGATCAATTAAAGAAAGAGATGGAATGATGGACTGCAAGTTAGTTTTTGAAGGAGACATCACAGAGCGAAAAAAGTAAAATAACAGCAATCACACATCTAGTTAGATCTTCCAATTCCGTTACAGCAAGAAGAAGTACAAAGCATTAGCATCAAGAGAAGACAAGCTAAATACACGTGAATCGTGACACACCAACAAAATCCTTTTTCGCACTTGTACTTGTCAATGATGCTGCATTGCTCACGGGGCAAAACGGCGGTGAAAATCAGAAATTAAGTACTTGGCAATGGCGTTCAACAGGAGAATCCCAACGAGCATGTTCCTAAGATTAAGCAGTCGAGGACTTGTGGAACTTTTTGTGCTCACGGTGGTTGGTCCGGTCAGTGCAGTCACAGAACCAGCTATCCATAGGAAGCAACTTATCGGTCGAAGAAGCCACTTGAGTTGATACATTCCGATATATGCGGCCCAATTACTCCTCAGTCCTTTGGTAATCATCGGTACTTTGTTATTTTTATTGATGATTTTACTCGAAAAACCTGGGTGGGTGTATTTTTTGAAAGAAAGTCAGAAGTTTTCGATACTTTCAAGCAATTTAAGCACCTGGTTGAAAAGGAGAGTGGGTGTTTTATCAAAACCTTGACGACTGATGGTGGAGGAGAATTCACTTCAGCCTTTTTCAACAAATTTTGTGTCGATCATGGTATTCGGCGTTTCTTGACGACGCCATATTCTCCTCAACAAAATGGTGTAGCTGAACGAAAGAATAGAACCATTCTTGACATGGTTCGAAGCATGTAGAAGAGCAAAAATCTGCCCAAAGAGCTTTGGGGTGAAGTTGTGATGTGTGCAGTTTATCTTCAAAATTGATGTTCCACATTTGGATTCGAAGGCCTAACTCCTCAAGAAGCATGGACTGGGAGAACACCTAGTGTTTCTCACTTGAGAATTTTCGAGAGTATTGCCTATGTTCATATCCCGGACCAGAAAAGATCAAAGTTGGAAGACAAGAGCAAAAAACTCGTCTTTATCGGGTATGATCCTTCATCGAAAGCCTATAGATTGTTTGATCCTAATACTTTGAAAGTGTACGTAAGCAGAGATGTCAAGTTCGATGAAGAAGGAATGCGGGAAGAGAATCCTAGAGTCAATGTGAGTGATCATGGTGATTCTAGCCAAACTGAGTTGGAGGATCACTCAACACCTTCTTCTCCAATGTCTTCTACGAGTTCATCACCATCCTCTTCTTCAAATGGTGTCGATGAACCGATTGTTCCAAGATCAAGGAGATTATCCGAAATTTATGAAGCTACTGATGAGCTTCATCTTGTATGCCTTCTTGCTGATTGTGAGCCCATTGCATACGATGATGACGTCAAAGAAGAGAAATGGAGGAAAGCCATGAATCAAGAAATCGAAGCCATTAAGAAGAATCAAACATGGGAGCTTGATATTCTTCCGAAGGACAAAAAAGCAATTGGCGTCAAATGGGTGTACAAAGCCAAGAAGAACGAGAAAGGAGAAGTGACGAGATACAAGGCAAGATTCGTCGTGAAGGGGTACAAGCAAAAGGTCGGTATCGACTATGATGAGGTCTTTCCCCCTGTCATTCGCAGGTAGACGGTTAGATTGATGATTTCTATTGCCGTTCAAAATGCTTGGCAAATTTATCAAATGGATATCAAGTCAGCATTCTTAAATGACGTCCTTGATGAGGAGATTTACATTGAACAACCCATGGGTTTACTGCCAAAGGTGATGAAGACAAAGTGCTGCGGTTGAAGAAAGCTCTCTATGGGCTTAAGCAAGCACCGAGAGCTTGGAATTCCAGAATCGATGCCTATTTCAAGGCAAATGGATTGTCTCAATGTCCATAAGAACATGCACTCTATTTGAAGCAAGAGAAAGGTGATGTTCTACTGGCTTGTTTGTATGATCTTGTCTTTACAGGAAATAATCCGGTGATGATTGATGCTTTTAAGGCATCCATGGTGAAAGAATTTGAGATGACATATAGTGGTCTCATGAATTATTTTCTTGGGATCGAAGTGAAGCAAAGTGGAGATGGGATTTTTATTTCCCAAAAAGGATATGCTGAAAATATCCTTGAGAAATTCAACATGAAGAACTGTACACCGGTCAATACTCCAATGGAGTGCGGAGCCAAACTTTCGAAGTTTGATGATAGTGTCGATGTTGATCCATCACATTATAGAAGCATGATCGTAAGCTTGTGATATCTGACATGTATGAGGCCAGACATCATGCACAATGATGGAATTATGAGTCGATATATGTGGAAACCAAAATCGACTCATCTTAAAGCTGCAAAGAGGATACTTCGGTATATCAAACGTACTGTTTCTCACAGTTTACATTATTATCCATCTATATCATTTGAGCTTAAAGGTTATTCAGATAGTGATTATGGGGGAGATGTCGATCGAAAGAGCACTAGTGGCTTTGTATTTTTCTTGTGTGATATTGCTTTCACTTGGTCATCAAAGAAGCAGCCAAGTGTTACTCTATCGACATGCGAAGTTGAATATGTTGCAGCATCCTCATGTGTATGTCATGCAATATGGTTGATAAGACTGCTCAAAGAAATTCATATGGAGTAGATGAAATCGACAGAGATTTTTGTTGATAATGTTTGTGCCATTGCTTTGGCAAAAAATCTAGTCTTTCATGAACGAAGCAAGCATATCGATATTCGTTATCATTTCATCTGAGAGCAAGTGAGAGAGAAGAAATTGAAGTCTCACATATGAAGACGGGAGACCAAGTAACAGACATTTTCACTAAACCTCTCAAGGTTGATGCATTTCGGAAGTTCAGGAGTCAACTTGGAATGATTGATGGAAGAGAATTAGGTTTAAGGGGGAGTGATAGAAATTAAACCAAATTCATGAATGTTGTCTTGATTCATGGATAGTGTTGATCAGCATGTGTGTGACCGTTCAACTCCTAAGACGAGTCTGTTCCTATATCTAGAGTAGATTAAGGGTGTGCATGATAACCATTCTATTTCTGGAATCAATTTCTGGCGAGAAATAGAATTTTCTATTTCTAGTTTCTAGATGAGTTTTTGAGCAAAAAAATGCGTTTGATAACGACATAAAATTTCTATTTCGGGAACAGAAGTTCGTTTGATAACGGTTGAAAATTTCTACTTCTAGAATATTATTAACACAAAATCTTCTACGAAAAATTTTTACTTCATTTTTAAATTTTTTAAAATTTATTTTAAAAAATAATTTTTATTATTAGAAAATATTATTTATTATTTAAAAATAAAAAAGTCATTATTTATTTTTTACTCCGGTGGCGACCAGTAGAGGTTGATGGTGGTCGGCGGCGGCGGGATCCGCAGTTGGCAGCGGCCGGTGGTGCGGCGAGGGGCGACGGTGGCCGACGACAGGGTCGACGGCGGCCGACGACAGGGTCGACAGCGGCCGACGGTGGTCGCGGCTTTGGGCGACGGTGGACGTCGGCAGTGGTTAGCAGTGGCGGGGTCGGCTGTTGGAGGTGGTCGGCAGTGGTCACTGCGATGGTTGCAGCGGCGGCCGCCGACGGTGGTTGCTGCGGCGGTCGGCGGCTAGCGGCGGGAGTCGACGACGGTCGACGGTGGACGGGGGCGGCTGGCGGAGGTTGGCGGTTAGTGGCGGTGGGCGACAACCGACAAAGGAATGGCGACAGAGAGAGTGCAACAAGGACTTGAGAAAAAATGAAGGGCTTTGGTAGATTGTTTCTCATTTCTGTTTCTGGAACAGAGAAGCTACAATTTTTAGCTTCTTATTTCTCTTTCAAATTTATTTTTGAAACAAAAATTTGTTCTAGAAACGGAACAATAGAATTGCATTACCAAACGAATTTTTGTTCTAAACCTGTTCCAAAAACAAGTTTGGAACGGAACAAAGAAATAGAATGGTTATCATGCACGCCCCAAGAGTCGTGTTTCAAGGCTATATATAGGTGAGTCTTGTAACAATTTTTGATATGGGTGAATCGGAGGTGAATATAGAAATATTGTAAAGCCATCTTCGTTTTCTCCTCATTCGTGAGTAGAGTTGAGTTGTGAGTGTTTGTTAAGAGCCCCACCTTCGATTTTTCTCATCAGATACTACATTTTGCTTATGTAACAATTGTCAGCCATAATAGATGCTGAAAAATTGAAAGAAAAGTCACATTGCTCTTAAATCAGTTAAAGTTATCCCTGAAACATCATCAATCACTTTAATCAACAGTCAAAAGAGGAGTAACATGGCATAATTAGAGGACTGCCACAAGAAGTAAAATTACCAAGAAGGTAAAAACAAATAACTAGGACCCCAAACAATATTATTCAGACAGTATCCTCTCTTGGTGATTCTTAGCTAAGCTGAGAGAGAGAGAGAGAGAGAGAGAGAGAGAGAGAGAGAGTGGCTTTAATTAGAGATGTATGTTAAACTTGAGCATGGAAGTGCTAAATTTTTAGTGTAAGATTCATGTCAAGCCACTTTTTCTGGTGAAGTCTCAACCTTGCTTGAGAAGCTAATCCATAGTGCTCGATGGATTCCCACATCTGTCCTTGTTTATAATACACGCTTGACTCATGCCAAGCAACTTTGTCTGGTGAAGTCTCCCCCTTGCTGGAGAAGTTAATCCTCAGTGCCTGATGGATCCCACATCTGGCCTTGTCTATTCCTTTCCTTTTGTCCTCTTTGCAGAATTCTTCAAGACCTTGTTCACCTTCTTGAGGAAGTTTTATGGCCATCGCTATCATCTTTTAGTCTTGTGAATGTCCTTCTCCACTCTTTTCTCTGTCTCTGCATCCCTCCCCATACGTGGTGGACAGATTCCTCTTGTGGGGTCAGTCTGCCAAAAGAAATGAGCAAAAGTTGGTACTTTTATGGGATTCGTTTTCTATTTTTTCTTTCATTCTTATTAGGATTGATAGCACAAAAAACCTCAAAATAATACACCTACTATAAATTAACCATAAATTAATTTTTAATCACCAAAAATCTCAAATTGGTAAACCTGTGACGAATTTACCCTATGTTAGTTTCCGTTAAATTTTACCAGCAAATTATTAAGTTGGATGACACTTGGCAATTGACGGATGTACCAGTTTGGGGTTTTACCATCCATTTGTCACAGGTATTTTGTGGTATTAATCCAATTTAACGGAAACTAATATATGATAAATTTGTCGCAGGTGTACCAGTTTGGAGATTTTGGTGGTCCAAAAATTAGTTTGGGGTAAATTTTTCACAAGTCTATCAGTTTATGATTTTTTGTGATATTAACCCTTCTTATTGCGCCAACATTGCACTGTTTTGACCAAATCACTCTAACACCCCCTGTATCTTCAAAATTCTACTTTTAATACCACTCTAATTTGGAGGGAACGCATAACACCTTAAGTACTTCTTTAGAAAGCTCAAACAAACAGAACTCGATCTCCTTCAAAATTATATAATGAAGTCTCCCTAAGTTAAATACTTTCTAACACTCACTGGAAAAGTAGTCTGTGAAAATACAGTGACAATTTGGACAAAACTTGAGCGGTGTCGGGGCAAATTAGTCTTTTTCAAACGGTCAAGCCTAGTTGTGGTCTCTAACTTGCATTCTGTTCCTTCAACATTTTCTTTTCATCTTCTTTCTTGTGCAATCGAGCCACTCAATCTGTTTCATCAAGATTTATCATCAGTGGCAATTAGTAACAACGCTACAATGCTGTTCTGGCAGTGACAAATTGTTTTTCATGGTAGAGAGAGAGAGAGAGAGAGACCATTATCTTGGAAATCCTTATGTGAACTGTCATCTCTACAAGAACATTTCTAGTTTGCAAGAAAACAGGTTGTCCTTACATATATGAGTCGTGCCGTGGACCTTGTCTTAACGTGATCCATATGTTTATGGCCTTCACACATCATGAATGATGTTTTGGATTTTGTTGGGCAGCTGGATATAGGTCACTGATGTACTGGTGTCTCAAAATGTAAGCTCTCTCGTTTTTCTCGCTCTTAACATTCAGTGTCGGTTCAAACGTATTCTCGGTCCTCTTTTGTTGCTTCTTGTGTTCTGAGTACATGTATGTGACTCTAGGAAGACTCAGAGCTACCACCGACTGCTATTATTTCATTTTGCGAAAGATAAAAGCTTCTATAAGTCCTGAACATACAGATAACGATCTTAGCTTCTTATAAAGTTGGCTTTGTCCTACGTCGACTGATTGGTTTGCATGTTGTGTCCATGAGCCGTGCCTCCAAGAACCACCAATTTCATGTGACTGATCCATCAATGAAATCGATAAACTTAACAAATTGATGGAATGATGGACTGCAAGTTAATTTTCAAAGGAGACATCAGAGAGCGAAGATAGTAAAATAACAGCAGTCACACATCTAGTTAGATCTTCCAATTCCGTTACAGCAAAAAGAAGTACAAAGCATTAGCATCAAGAGAAGACAAGCTACATGCACATGAATTGTGACACAAAATACAAAATCCTTTTCCACACTTGTACTTGTCAATGATGCTGCATTGCTCATGGGGCAAAACGGCAGTGAAAATCAGAAATTAAGTACTTGGCGATGGCGTTCAACAGGAGAATCCCGATGAGCATGTTCATAAGATTAAGCAGTTGAGGACTTGGGGAACATTTTGTGCTCTTGGTGGTTGGTCTGGTCAGTGCCGTCACTGAATTTGATTTCTCTCTGGCATGTTCAATCGGCTTGCTGGTTGTCTTCTTGGGTGAATTACCAGCTGAACCGCGCTCTTTGTATGTTAGTACCTGCCAACATAATTTGTTTCAAATAGTGAGATGATAAGGAGAAAGAAAGGATTAACAGGAGACCAGAATATGAAGAAATTTCCTAATTTTTTCTATTGATTTTCAGAAAAATATGGAACCATGCCAATCAAACTAATGGTCCAACCATGGACATCCAGACTGGAAGGTAATAGCAAGATGAAATCGGTTAAACTGGGAGCTTCTTTCACCTTTGCTGTTGCTGCAGCTTCAACCGAAGATATGCTTTCTGGTTTGATATTTTTGGTTGCAGTTTCCTGCTTAACCTTTTCCGACCTCGGCTCTTCAACTTTGCTACAAGCTTTTACACTTCCAGCACGTACGAGAGGCGCCATAGGTTTCTCACTGGCAACAAGGGAGCCGTTGAACTTATTCTCCACCATGCCTTTCTTTTTGTCGAGAGGAACAACACCGTGGACTGACATTGTTTGTGATCGCCGATTCTCCATTAGAACAGGACGCTCATCATGCGAGTGAGATGTTTGGCCATACTGCTGTGACAGATTGCATGAGATAAAATGAATCAGAGGAAATAACTGAGGCATAAACTTAATTTCATAACAAACCTTCAAGATTAGATTTTAAATTTTCCATTGTTCTCCCACAATTGGAAAGTTAATTTAAGCACGGGTAACTTAGCCTGAAAGTCCACGTTTCATTTTCCATAGACAGATTCGTTAATGAAATTTCTATTCAACCCAAAGATGATTGAAAGAAACTCATCCTTAGTTTTCAGATAACCTGGAAAAGGGAAGTGCCCTGCCAATCCAATGCATTTTAAACCTAAATTTTTACTAGAGAAGCAATCACAGCAACCAAATGAAATTTCAAGAGAAGAAGTTTGACCCCTGTTTGCATTTGGTGTCCATCGAAGAAGTCGTCATAAAAGAAATCTCCGCTTAGCTCCTCAGCATCTTCAACCTCTTCAAAACGATCTTCGCTTAGCATGTTACTGAAATCTTCATCCTCTTCACTTGTTCCGAACATCAATTCCCATTCGATAGATTTGTTAGTAATGCTGTTCTCCAATGAGAAGTCCATAAACGACGGACGCTCGGTATTCATAAACTGATTTATGTTGGAGGGAAGGCTATTTTGTGATCGTCGGCCAGGCTGAAACAGCTGCAGCATGTCAGATGAAACTCGGTTCTCGGGCTGAAATTGGTTCTCCAATGAGAAGTCCATAAAAGACGGACTCTCAGTATTCATAAACTGATTTATGTTGGAGGGAAGGCTATTTTGAGATCGCTGAGCAGGCTGAAGTAGCTGCAGGAAGTCAGATGAAACTCGGTTCTCCGGCTGAAATGGGGGCTCTATCAGTGAATTCATTATTTCTTGTATCAAAGGCTGTATTTGCAAATAAAACATTAGTCACCAACACATCTTGCCCGCTCGTTAAGACAGATATTAAAATGCATAAACAGCAGTATTTTCCTTCGCACCTCAGGAAATGAGTCCTCATGATCAGGTTGATGAAGATCCGAATCCAAATCCGCCAGGTTAATGGCTCCATGCGATAATTCTACGGTGGAATTATCAGCCTTCTCATCTCGTGTATGCTTTAACCAACACAGAACATAATTCCTATTCAACTGTCAAAAGACCATGTTATACCAGTTCATACCATCCGATATGACTTGTGGAAACTTTTAATCAAGTGTTTCTGCAGATTATTGTACCTATACTTCTCATATGATATGTTATCAAATTCATGCATCTTGTGAATATAACATTACTTGAACAAATAAATGAGAGGGAAAGATTGAGTACTTCATTGGCAAGTAGATGATATTCATGGATGACCCACTTGGTATTGATGCCCTTAGAGCCCCGACCTTTGTGGAACACTAATGTTTTCTTAGTACCAATTACTCTGTTCGTATCTCTGGCCTTGACATTCCGGTCAGTACCAGTCTTCTTCCAAAAGCCTGATGGAGTCGATCTCCTACCCTGTTGGGGTGTTTGCAGGCAGAAGAACCACCACTCTCGAACTTTGTCATCCGGGGGAATGATTGATTCACCTGTCATTCCCTCGACTTTTCACTGATTGATGATATATTTCATGCTCCAAAAACCCATGAACTTAAGGGAACAAGTTTCCGAAAGTCATGGCTGGACATAAATTGTATCAAAGGAGCAAGCAAAGTGATAGAGGTATCTGTTGTTACCTTGAAACTTCTGTGGTAATTCCCAAGGATCCCACCTGCAGATGTCGACGTCGGGAATAACGCAGGGACGGTCTACGTATCCTAGCACTCGGTTCTTCAAGTAATGATCGACAAATTCCTCGTCAGTTGGATGGAATCTGTATCCGACCGGCAAATTCCGGGGGATGATCACAGCTCCCATCTCCTTCCGTTCTGTTCTTCACTCAACACACAAGTTAATAATGAACTGACTACAGTTTGTGGCAGCAGATACGTGAGAGTGATTACCCTTCTCCAACCCTTACTACTCAACCTAAGAGCGAACAGCTAATGCCTTCCACTTATTGCACAGGATTCTATGGTCGGTCTGGACCCCTGTATTCATTTGGGAGGGTCTTTATTGAAGTCTTCCCTTCTTTGAGAAGTTAACAAACTTTTTGTATGTGGACATGAGAAGAATTTTGATGGTGATTGATAGCTGATACTGATAGGCATGGTTTTTTGTCTGCTTTTCCATGTCCTGGTGGATCCCTTCACATTAATCAAACTAATTTACCATTCTGCTAATTCAGAAATATACACTGTTCTTCTCAGATGACAGACATTATCCCGGGAAATTTCTGGGATTTGCTCCTGCGATATGTCCTGGTTGTTACCTCTAATCACACTAGGAAACTTTTCTTTTCAATTCATTAATGACATAATGCAAATTTGAGTTCAAATCAACCTGCTGATAGTCAGTTAAGGTAAGGGCTGTCCACGCACTTGTGCATTTATTTTAAAGGCTTAATACCACGAAACACCATAAACTAATATGTCTGTGACAAATTTACCTCACATTAATGTTTTTTTTTTTTACCACCAAAACTCTCAAACTGTTACACTTGTGACAAATTTACCCCCAAACTAATTTTTTGACCATAAAAAATCCTAAATAACAAATTTACCCTCCGTTAGTTTCGTTAAATTGGATTAATACCATGAAATATTCCAAACTGGTACATCCATGACAAACGGAGGATAAAAATTTAATGTGAACTAACAGAGGATAAATTGATCACAGATGTACCAATTTGGAGGTTTTGGTGGTCAAAAAATTAGTTTGGGAGAAATTTATTGCAAATGTACCAGTTTGAGATTTTTGATGGTATTAACCTTAATTGAAATAACAAAGGTGCACCCGACATGGTCTCTTTATGTACCAATGTGTACCAACAGATCACGGACAATGGGATTTTTGTTAGTGCTCTGGTTGGCGAAAAACAGAACTTCCGTGGCTTTGTAACTGAGCTGCATGATCATTGGCTTCATCTCCTTTCAATTTAGGTAAGAGTAAACTACGATTTGTATTTTGTTGGGACCGGTCATAGGGGATTGGTAACTGGATTTATAACTGGCACTTTGCGCCTAATGTTTCTGCCGTGAGGGCCGGATTAGCCGATTACTCCCAGAACTCATTTACCTTTGACAGCGAGCGAAAATGAATGTAATCTTCTTCTTCTTTTTTGTGCATGTCATTACAGCTCCACTGTTGAAATATGCTGATAGATGAAAGTTCAGATTACAGAAAAAGCGCCGTAACTGCGGGATTTTTGTAACATGACTTGCAACTCCGCCTTAGATGCATAAACCAGGGGACTCTGAAAACGACCAACTGATTTCACAGACCAAGTGAGATGTGAGCATAAGCCCTCAAGTGTGATACAAATGTAACATTGCAAGCAATTGGTGCTTGTGGAGAATCAGAAACTGTGTCATGTAAACTATTCGACACATAAGTCTGTTCCTTAACCCCGGCATGGGGTTAGAAGACGGTGTTCTTACCGCTTCCTCTTTCTGGGTAAAACCTATGTACTCACTGATTCTGGTGATCATGTCCTTTTTCACTGAAGGGAGGAATTCATTTACTCTTACTCGGTTACCTCTTCCATGAAGTAGAGTCTGCTTGTGCTTTTACCAGGATGTTTATATTTAGTACGAGCCATTCTTCCGATAGAAGTCACAAATCATGCCATCATACTCGGAATTCGCATACATTGCAAGTTGCAAAATGATGAATTCAGCAAAAGATAAATGTTCCTCACTGGAATGACCACACCACAACACCATCCAGCATGTTCCAGGCAATAACGGAAACTAATGTGGATATCTTATTATGTTATGAACAGCAATACCATGACTAGGATTACAATTTTCGTTTGTTGTCTCCTGATTGTAATGGAGTGTTGACCTGGCAAATTCTGCTGTAGAGATTACAGAGGAAAATTAACAGAAAGAAATATCAAGAGACCATCAATCAAAGAACATATGATTACTGATTAAAGACCAGAGCGAGTCTTCAGTGTTTTCTGAAGTACTTCCATTGCTACGATGTCTGGAGTCTGGTTGAGAACTCTGAGATACTTTGTGTGTTGTCATAAGCTCATAGTAATCACCAATCTGCTGAGGATATCCGAAACTATATACATACTGAGTTGGAAACGTACCGTCATTTGGGTTGAAAAATCTATGAGCAATCGATTGTTGCCCATTGAGATGAAATAAAAGAGTACAATAAACTGAAAGACTTTTCAGTAAGAAAGAAAATTTAACTTCTAATACACAAAGCATATTGTGAATCCACAATAAGCATGTAGAAATTGTAGAGACAAATGTGGTGTATACTAGAATCAAGGTCGTAGTGTGGATGGATATTGGAATAGCGTCGCCGCTCCCTCTTCTTGGGACCAGAATGTTGACGGTGTACTCATTGACCCTCTGCTCAGCAGGCGCCCTCCTGTTTGGCCTACCGGCCCACATGGAGCTCTCTCAACGAGAAGTGGTAGATGTAGAGACAGATTTGGAGTATACTAGAATCAAGGACAGCTCCAAAAGTGTCTTCGGTGACTTCTTTAAGGCATGACTTTCAGATCAGATAAGGCAGAGCCCTGTTAGGAAGGTCTGAATTATCAGCCTTCTCATTTCAAGTACTTCCAGGAAGCCAATAACAATATACCTGCACCCATTTGAAGAAAGAATGTGACATGAGTTGGATAATATGAAAAAAGTAGCGAAAGCCAGCGACATATCTTCATAGAAATTAGATACACAGAACAGTATCTTAATCAACAGATGGCAGCTGGTGTGCGTAGAGTATACTCATATATGCTCAGCATAAACAAATAATTCCACGAAGGAACTTCATAGCTACACCTTAGTCTGCAAAGCCAAGCAGAGCATAGACATCAAGTGAACGAGATAAATATATCTACCTGGCCTCCGGAAGCGCACTAAAGAGAACCGGTATTTAGGTGATATTCGTGCATGACCCCTGTCCATCTATTCCGATCGAGAATCAGGAATGACAGGGGTACCAATATGTAGACCGTTCTTCTAGCTTCAAGTAATGATTGACGAGTACTCTGGTGATGACGGGCTTCGACTCCGAGTCCCGCTGGCAAACGCTGCGGAGCTACGCCTTCCATCGCATGTTCTCTCTGCAGGAAGAAACCAGAGTAGGCAAGGAAAGTCTTGGGGCTTGGCTGGAGACAGCTTTGATGCTGAACCTGTGGGAGGAGATGAATTTATGCTAGCACTTGCGTTATGAGTTGGCAGTCCTAAATGTGCTTTGTCTGATGCTTTTTCGTGGGTCCCACATCCTTTCATATAATTATAATTAATATTATTATCATTATTATTATTATTATTTTTGAATTCATTGGACTTGTTTCTCAAGTCCGAGAACTTCCCGTAGAAGTTGAGAACGAGAGTCATTGATGATGGTCCTACCAACGCTTTCTCTAGTCAATTTGTCGGCCCACTTTATTGGACCTTTATTCAATTTTTCTGGTCGTTGCTTTAGTTATTTCTTTTTTTATTTTGTCCATCCTTGTCAATGACGTCATATTTTACTTGTTTTCTCTGATTAACAAAAGCAGAATCATAGCAAGTATAAAAAAAAAAATTAATTTACAAAAATACATTGAATAATACTACTTTCCAGGGCATGATGTCAAGGTAACAAAGCCTCAAATGTAGTTTAGAGATCCAAAGAACATTTGGGCAAATTATATTCTTGCTCAAGCTAAATTCGGACGGTTCAGGCATACCAACCCAGAAAACAACCGAAAGGAAACAACAACCTGTCCTTGGTAGACTAAAAAGTAGCTGTTGATCATGTCAATCACGAGTGAAGCCAGCAATTTCGTAAAAATAAAATTTACCTGACCAATATTGAGGCATAATTCCCTAAAAATCCCAAACTTTTAGGTCGGGAAAATTACCAAAAAAGTGCTAAACCTATTGCAATTGTGTTAATTCAGTTCTAAACTCTTTTTTGGCTGATTCAATCCTAAATCTTTTGCAATTGTGTCAATTCAGTCCATGCGGCTACATAATATTATAATATTTTAAAAAATTTGTTAAAATTTGTTTTATTTTTTGTTTTATTTTTCCTTTATTTTTCTCTTTCTTTTCTTGATTTTTTCTTCCGCTTCCCTCTTCTTCCTCTAGCTAGTCGTTGGACTTCGACGACGGCCAGCGTGGTAAGCGAAGCTTGCCCCCGTTGGCCACTGGTGACATAGGCAAAGCTTTGCCCCGCCTAAGGCCGGCCTCGCTCGGAGGGGTCAAGCTTCGCTTGAGGCTAGCGAGGTCAACCTCATCGGCCGTCGCCTTTAGCCGGTCACCAGCAATCTGCTAGAGGAAGAAAAGGGAAGGAGAAGAAAAAAAAAGAAAAAATAAAATTTAAAAAAAATAAAAAAAGATAATAAAATATTATGTCGCCGGACGGCGATGCCAACTGGCATCCATGTTGATGCCGGCCAACTAAAATTGGTCGAATGGATTGAATTGACACAATTACAAAAGGTTTAGGACTGAGTTGACAAAAAAAAAAGAAATTTTATGACTGAATTGACACAACTACAATAGGTTTATGACTTTTTTGGTAATTTTTCACTTTAGGACTAGTCTCAATTTTGCCCCAAACTTTTCTTTGTCTAACAAGATTTTGGAACTTTCACTTTAGTCCCAACTCTACCCAATGTGTCCAATAATCTCTACTAACATCGTTAAAATTATCAACGTTACGGTCGGTTAGAGGTTCATTATCATAACTCACTTCTTCGTCAATACCCCCGCCTTCATAACACCAGCCTCGCAATGTTGATAATCTTGAAGAAAACCAGTGGCAATGTATGGACGCCTGGGCAGACTTGAGGTTAGAATGAAAGTTAGGGATCTCTTTTGAAACAAAAAAGAACAAAGTTTTGGGTCGAATTGGGGTTGGACATAAAGTTAGGGTTTTTTTAGGGAATGAGGCCCACTTAATTATTTCCACATTTCTGGGAACCTCTTATAGGCCACTTGTTATAATTATTTATAATTATTATTTTATAGTCTTTCATAAAAAAAATCCAATCTTTCAACTTGTACCAAATCTATCCCAAGTCTTTTAACACCATTTGTTAGAGGGAATATTCTATTAGATTCCTTGGCAAAGTGGCAGGCAAACTGTTCTGAGAAAATATTCTGTCACTTGTTGCCAAACTATGCCAAAAGTAAGGATAACAATTTAAGTTCATCTGGTTTCATTACTCAAGGGAGAATAATTTTTAAGGGATGCCTAACTCAAGTTATAATATTTATCTGGCTTCATATCAGTCATTTTTCATTCATAGAAAATGTTTTTGAAATTTTTGCGTGAAGGAGAAAAATCAAAAATCAAGTTCTTCTGAAAAAGAGGGTAAAAGGGTAACTAATTGACAATTTTTTGCAGGGAGTCTAGTTTTGGGGTATACTGTATTGATATGATCACAAGGTGAGGATTTATTTTGCTAATCCAGAAAGGTGCCTGATGGAATTTAGAAGTGGAGAACAACATGAGGACTTCTATGGCTATTTGGCCTTTAATTTATCGGTTACGATGTTGTCGCGAAGAGACTGTCGATCTGCATGCTTGTTTATCCGGATACTCAAGTTCCGTGTGAGCTCCCAGCAATGAAAGGTTGAGTCGCTCGAGAAAGATGAACTCGGTATATTACGAGTCGATCCGAAGTGAGAATTTTCCGCAGCAGCAGAAGGAGAGAGGTTTACTCACTCAAGAAAGATGACCGTATTGTGAGTAGTATCACAGCAATATTGTTTATTCTCTCTTAAGTATACTACAGAGTTGCTTGACATATTCTTTCGTCGAGATTATAGAAGGAAAATAAGAATCATGAGAAATCAGACATAATGTTTAAAGGCTATAGCACTAGAACTCTGGACGATCTTAAATCTTGAAGATTGAGCCTCTGATATTGTTCTCCTGTGTTTTCTTCCCACCAGGATCTTCACTGATGTCTTCCCATCGACAACTCCGAGATACTCGTACGCTTTACTTGTAGGCAAATTATCAATCGCCTGATGTCTATCCCCATGTGCTGCGTTGCCTAAATATCGCAATTTCGATCGAAAAAATTGTATGGTAGATCCAGGTTCTAGTGATAAAGAGCAAAATAAAAATGAAGGAAAGAACGAAAGAAACAGACTTCTTGACTAGAAAGAGCAATTTGCTTCTAGCGCACGAAGCTTATTGTGCTCTAAAATAAGCATGTAGAAACTAAATTAAGTTGAATATGGCTTCACAACATCTAACAGTTACGAAATTCATTGGTGCACAAAGATGTGTTCTACTGTAATGATACAAGGGGACGAAGAATGGACAAACATAAACTATACTCAGAGGAAGATAGCGTTTAGGTGGTACTTGTGCATAACCCACCCGGAGTATTCACAGTACCGACAACATTTAGGTGATATTCGTGCATGTCCCCTCGTCTATGTGCGTGGAGACTTCCGATAAGGAATTAAGAGTATTCAGGGTGCTTGCACCCTTATCCGTGTGCGCGAACCCCTGCCGGTGCATTCCAATCAGGAACTAGCAGTAATCGGGACACCACAGAGTTTAGGTGATATTCGTGCATGACTCCTTGTCCGTGCACGCAAACACCTACCTCTGCGTTCCGACCCGAAACACAGAGTGTTCGGGGTACCGACACGCGGCTCCTTCTTCAAACTCCAAGTAATGATTGACGGGTCCCGTGGCGGGCTTCACTCCGAATCTCGCCGAGACACGCTCCAAGGCTGTTGCAATCTCTTCTTCCGTCTCATGAATGCTGTCAACATGGTTGGGGCCGTTGGGGTTTTGATATCCATACCTTTCATGAGGAAGAGATGAATTTATACTGCACTCTCCTTGAGCTGGAGTCAAGCTTTTTTTTTTTGTCTGATGCGCCTTTTCATTGCTTGCTTGGGAAGTAATACTGGTCTGGCCCTTTCGGTGGTTTTGGTGCACCCTTTTCTTCTTGTTTGTCTATTGGTTTATTTGTTGGAGAATTCCAGACTTGTTTCTCAAGTCTGAGAACTTCCGTAGGAAGTTGAGACTCCGAGGAGTTGCTGGTCCTACCAATGCTTTTTCTAGTCAATTCATTTGCTTACCATGTTAGGCAATTCTACAGTCGCGTCATTGAACGAGCCGTAAAATTTCCCGTTCTTGATAGATTTTCGATTTCGTTCGTGAATTCCTAATACCTTGGTTAAAAAAGAGATAATATCACGAAAAATCTCACTTTAAAAAATTTATTCCAAATTAATTGTTTGACCATAAAAAAATTCAAACTGTTACACCAGTGACAAATTTACTCTTTATTAGTTTCCGTTAAACTTTACCGTCAAATTGCTGAGTCAGATGACACAGTTGACGGGTGTACCAATTTGAGGTTTTTACCCTTTGCTTATTACAGTTGAATGAGTTTGGAATTTTTCGTGATATTAATCCAATTTAAGGAAAACTAACATAGGGTAACTTTTTAATAAATATACCAGTTTGGGATTTTTGGTGATCAAAAAATTAATTTGAGGTAAATTTGTGACAGGTGTACCAGTTTGATGTTCTGTGGTCAAAAAATTAGTTTATGGTAAATTTGTCACATATATACTAATTTGTAATTTTTCGTGACATCAATTCAAAAAAAAATTACAACTGTTGGATAACTTTTTTCTAACAAGATTGAAAATTACCGGTACTTTAAAAATTTTACCCACACAGAAATCTTCCAATTTTGAACCCGGGGGACCCTACAATTTTGCTACTTAGTTGGATCCGTTCTCTTTGATATTTGTCCTGCATCTTTGTCAGTGAGGCCACGTTGCTCTCTTTTATTGGTTTCACTTTATTTTCTCTGCGTCAAATGGTTTGATGGCATAGAAAATGGGGGATTCAATAGTGCCTCAAGAAATCGATTCGCGTCCCACTTTAGTGCAGTTTAACATATTTTCTACATGAAATGTCGTAACATATAAATGCTTCAGACCGTAAATAAACGATTGAGATCTATTGAGAGGTCGCGTAAGTGAACAGTAGAGGAAGAGCCAGATGTCGCGTGGCCATTTGATCGCGCTGCAAGCTGGACATGTATTGACAACCAGAGACGGGGATAGCACGAGGTACCATACTGTCCGCGCCCCAAATTTAATTGTCACAACCTAACTCATTGAGGCAGTTGAATATTAAACATTTTGCATGAAAATATATTGGTCCCATGAATAAATTACTTTAGGGCACAAATTTATGATGCTTCAAAATTTCATTAGATTCTTCTTTTAATCTCTTTTGGATTATAGCAGAGCAAGGTTCCTGATTATATTAGAGATGTATATTAATTATGGTCAATAAAATCTGCTTGATTGGAAGCCATTTTCTTCCGGTGTCTTTCTCTATTAAATCTGCCTGGGGATTCTTCAAGGATTTCTCCAAGACCCTACTTCTCAAGAAAGAGAGAATTTTCTAACCTGAAACGGGGGGAGATAGATGGATGATGGCCTAAGCTACCCTCTTCAACCAATTGGACAATAGATCAGTAATGGAATTCAAGACCATTACTGATCAGAATTCGACAGGTATACCAAAAAATTAATGTGGGGTAAGTTGTCACAGGTATACCAGTTTGAGGTTTCGCGTGATATTAATCCTTACATAAACTGCCACGAAAAACCTCAAATTTTGACACAGGTGTACCAGTTTGAGGTTTTTTGAGATAATAAAACATTCAAGAATGTAAATTCTAATTCCTATTTTCCCGAGAATAAATTCTTTTACCTGGACAATAGGTCAGTGATCGAGTATGTTGATGATATCTATAAACGAACGTGTCGGATTATGAGTTTGGATTAGATGCTCATCGTCTACCTATGTACCGAGACATGATATACAGGCGCGTAGATGGACTCTATTTTGGGGCTTAGTCATGGCTGACGTGTGATTTCACAACCGATGTAATTTCAAGACTTAATCATAGCCGATATACCAGACCCCAAAAAAAAAAATCATGGCCGATATGATTCTTAGGTCTTGTCACTTTGCAAAATGTGAAAGTGAGATTTCTTGACATGTGTTAGAGATATTTCTCTAGGATATCATCTTCTACCAGAGATAATTAGAATTTTTCTTTTGGTTCTCTGTATCTCTTAAGGTTGCGTAGATTTCGCATATTGATTGATATGTTACTTTAGATAATCATACTCTTCATTGTTAAATACAAAATTATATAAAATTTCACATTTCTATTTTCTGCATTATTATTCCTCCATATTTGAGTACCCCGAAGGCAAATCTTGTATTTCGCATCATCTTCTTTTTCAATAACTACTAGTATGTCTCTGTGACGGCCTGATTTTCTGACAAATGGATTTATGAGCGAGGCTCCCTCTCGCCCGAGGCTCTCTCTCACCCTCACCTCGCGGCGGCGACACCGTGGCTTGACAATGATGGTCCATGAACTCCCCTAGCTCGTGCTCAGCCCCGCTCGGCGTCCTTCTCTCTATTCCCGTCGATCCCTCTCGTGCGCGCGCCAAGAGGGAAATGGTCGGTTCAAGCTCATCCAGAAGGCGAATCGAGCTCCGTTTCTTCGTGCGCCACCCTGAGGCAAGTATTCATCTACCCTTACCACTAATCTGGCCATTTGTCGCTTGTTCTGGCACGAATCGTTGAAATAGGAAATAGATATGTCATTGGTTAGATTCGGTTGCATGTCGGGGATAATGGTAATGCATGGGTGGTCCATTGCTTGAGTTGATGTCTCTAGGACTTAGATGAGCTAATTTCGTGAGTTGATCGTCTTGGTTGTCGCTGGTTGCGACGAATAGAAGTTGGGCCCTAAGGAAGGGTAGTTTGGCTGTGGGTCTTGAGGAGTGGTTCTTGATGTTCGGTACTTGCTTATTGATTCTGCTACTTAAATCTTGACTATTTGGCTCTGGGAAGGTTGAATGCAAGTTGGATTGAGTCGTAAGTCGCCAAACGGCGCGAATCGAAATTAAGGTTCTGTTATGGAGTCAGTCGAATTCCATGGAGGTTGCCTTGGGAGTTTTGTGGGTTGCCGGACAATTGCTGGTTGATAACTTAAGGTGCGCATAGTAACACTTCTGGAAGTGAATTTCTGTTCCAGAAGTGCTTCTGGAGTAGAAATCTATTTGGTAATGTAACTTCTGAAGTAGAAATCCGTTTGGTAAAAGCTTTTATTTCTAAAAGAAATTTCTACTTAAGAAGTGAATTTTCACTTCTAAAGTTGTTTTTCCCCCCAATTTGAGAAGTTAAAAAAAATTGCTTCTCAACTCAAGAAGTACTTCTTGGGAAATAAAAAATAAAAAAACTCAAGAAGTACTTCTCGCATCACCCTCTTTTCATTATGTCCTCACCCTTTTTTCAATCATGCCCGCCTCCGCCGACCTCCGCCGCCGCACACCGCGGACCACCGCCTCCCGCGACCGCCGCCCTCCGCCGACCACCGCCGGCCGCCGTCCATCCCCAACCACCACCGCCCGCAACCACCGCCAACCACTAAGCATCGCCCTCCGCAACACATCGTAGACCTCCGCCGGTCGTTGCCCTCCGTCACCTCCCATCGCCGCCCGCGACCACCTCCGACCACTGCCGCCAACCCTCGACCACCGCGCCGCTCGTCACCGTAGTCTACCACCGACCTCCGCCGGTTGCCGCTACCGAGTTCCCATCTCCGGCCGCCGTAGTAAAAAATAAATAATAATTTTTTATTTTTAAAATGTAGATAATACTTTTTAATAATAAAAATTATTTTTTAAAGAAATTTAAAAATTTTAAAAATGAAGTATAAATTTTTCGGCCACCGACAATAATTTTTCATATAAGATTTTGTGTTAATAATGTTTCAGAAGTAGAAATTTTCAACCGTTACCAAACGAATTTCTTTGATCAGAAATCAATTTCTGCTTCTGAGTAGAAGTAGAAAAATCAGCTTATGGCTAGAAGTTGATTTTTGAAGTAGAAGTGTTGCCATGCGCGCCCTTAGTATCTTGAGGCCTTGGGCAGATTGTATTTAAGGTTGGGTCGTTTGAAAGGTAGTCGAATTGGCAGGAAGTGGGGATTGAGTTAATGGGGGGCATTGGCCGCAAGCTTTGGAATGTTTGTGGAAGAAGATCATAGTTAGATGGTCGACCGGGACGGATATTTGACAATGCTTAGCCTATTTGCGATTGCGATTACTTTGTGGTGGTTTCGTTGCTTATGCTAGTGATTGTCGCTTGTGTGAATTATGCCTGAATGAATGACTGAATGGATAACTTAGTCGTTCGGCTAAATGTTTTTCTTGTTGAGTTTCGGCTCACTCTTGTTGTTGAACCCTTGTTCAGATACCCAGGTTTCCGCGGCTCAAGGTGATAGTGATGGTGTCGAAGTATGACGAAAGAGATAGTGGATAGTATTTGGGGTAGACATTACCTTTTGGAAATCCTCCCAGTGTACTTTCGTTGTTTTGAAACGGATGTATTAAACGATGTTTCATCCATTAAAATGTATATATTTTCTGATATGCTGAGTGGTATTACTATCTACTGTAAGCCGTAGTGAACCCCAAGAGACCGTACCCTTTAGTCGTGCCTACCTTTATGCATGCACTTGTTTGATGGCCTCACATGTGTTCTTATAGCTTCCGCATGCGCCTTCTGATATAAATATATTAAGAAATTAAATCAGATCGCGATTAGGACAGAATAAGGATGGCTCCCTGGGATGCTACAGTCTTTGTCAACATCGGTTCTCAAAATTGTCCTCTCGTTGGATAGTTATCTAAGGAAGTGTCCATCGAGTTTATTCCGTAGAAATGCCAGCTCTTCCGCTGTGTTTCTCTACGGTGTTCATAACGATGCTAGCCACACCAGCCACGTTTCTATCCATAGAAGAACCCCACCACTAGACTCGTCGCCCTCAGACAAACCCGATCTTGAAATTTCGTCATAACAGCAGCCACCTGCCAAGACGACAGCCTCCTACACAATGGTAGCCTTTTTGCCATGGCAACAGCCTTATGCCATGTAGCTTGCATAGCAAACATGACAACACATAACAGCCATGCTAGTCGCCGTTGACTCTTCAGCTCATTGAACTGCTCCGGTGATCCACTCAGGTGTTTATTGGATCTTTTTATCCAAACTCAAGTTGACATCTTCTATGCATCTTGAATTTGACGGGATGTTAGAGATATTTCTCTAAATATTTTCCTTTGTTAGAAATCATTAGAATAAGAATATTTCTCTTGATTCTCTATATATCTTTTCACTGTGCATATATTTGATTGATATGTTGCATAATCATCTGATAAAGCTTATTAATAGGTTCATGTACTTTTCATTGTTTAATGTAATATACAGAAATTTCACATTCTTTCCACATTATTCTTTTCTAGGTGTTGAAATATTGTCTCATATGGCTTGACAGCAGTCTCCCTCTACCTATCATTTTGAGCTTTTGGATTGCATTTTCTATCATAGTATTAAAGATAGTACTGTCTCTTTTGTGTATGTATGTCCATTTTATTCTCTCTTTTGGAATAAAATGGACAATGATACACTTTTATTCATATGTTTAGGAAGAAGCCCTATTAAATAGAGATTCTTTCTTTCAACCATCTTCTGATTGTTAATATGATATATAAGGACTACTATTGCGAATAGTACTACATGTAAAATATCGATTGCTTGTTGAACCTTGTAAATTGCGTCAAATTAGGATACTCCCAATTCGGGTGTCCAAGAGTTTTGTGAAACGTTCTTGGTGAAAAAAAATTATGAATGGAAGATACCACTGAATTGAATTGGGTACATGAATCTATGAATTAGTGAGAATTCTTTATCTCTCTCAATTCAAAAATCTAGAATTTGAATTGATGTCATTTCATTGATTTCTCCTAAATTACATTGGTTTATCCCAAAGATTTCATTTCAATTGGAATTTGCTTATTAGGATTCTCGCTAAGCATCCACGGTTGAATGGTCAAAGCGTCGAACACATAATTGGCGAATTTGTAGGGTCTAATTCCTATTGGTTCTTTTACTCAACTATCATAGAATCCAGAATGGCATTTGCGCTTTTTGTGAATGCCGCCCGGATTTCATCGACCATCTCTACTTCGGCTGTCGTCATACGGATGCCCTTGCTCTCTTTTGGGCTGCCAGATGTAATATGGCTTAGCAAAACATTACATGGCGCGACAACCTTCAGTTGGCGTCGCAGCACATTCGCGGCCAGCACTTCTACCAATGCATTGCTAGATTTTCTTTCGGTGCTCTATGTCACATTATCTGGACTGAAAGGAACCACATCCAAGAATTTCATCCTACCGGCCATTAAGGCCCACCTTGTCCAGGTAGTCAGGGATAAGGGACTAACCTTCAAACACGTCGACGATAGGCCTAGAAAACGACTGATGCAAGCCAGCTGGGGCATCAACACTTCAATCTTTGATTGATCTCCTGCTGCTCGTCTCTTCTCGTTCTTTGGCTGTCTGTTTGGCTCTTTTGCTTCTTGTGTATATCCGGCCGCCTACCTTGGTCTCTTACTTGCTTGTGTATACCTTCCTTCTCCACCTGGGCTGCCCTTGCACTCTTTGTGACACACCGTGGTGTGCAGTCGGGGTTTTGTTTTGTAACCTGCGCTTTTCAGATCAATATACTTTTTAACTTACCCAAAAAAAAAAAAATCCTATTGGATTCATACCAAGGGGACCTCTCAGTAAGCTTATTGGAATTGGCTCTGTATCAATGGAATATGATCATCCATGCGTAACGAGGTGATGCGATATACATTAAGAACTCAAATTCTTGTTGAAACTAGAACTCATAGGGAAGAAAATCGATTTATGGATGGAATCAAATATACGGCATTTACAGAAAAGTATTCAGTTGTTGAGGAAACTGATATACCTTTAATGTCGAATCAGGATCAACTAAGGAGAAATTAAGCATTGGGTCGAACTCTTCTTTGGTGTAGATTAGAGAGAAATTTCCCATGTCGAAAGCTGTAGCACCCAAGGCTCATGTTAGATGGCAAAGAGCTTAAGGAATGATCCTTAAATGAAGATCTAGCTCCAAACTACCTCCAAGATAGACACTGAAGGAGACGTCAGTTCTATAAACGTCAGGGTTTGTAAAGATCCCTCTCCTACAGCAGATGCAAGAAATCTGGAGTAGTGCTTATGCAAAAAGCCCCACCCTGGCCAATTGGATGAATTTTAATGCATGTTTTTATGCAAAATCTGAGTTGAAAACTGGATTTACTTGTGCTTTGCCCTCAAATTGGACTGTCATAATAAGTTGGATGGAGTATCTGGAGCTAGTACTTCTGAGTTGGCAGGCAGTTAAGATGGAGAAGGTGCATCTAAAATTGGAATAGTCTTGGATCTTCCACTCATTAGCCAGAAAACACAAGGTTATCCAACCAGTCATTTGACTGATATAACTTCCTCCGCATGCAGTGCATAGTTGGGATACGCAATGGTTTTCCAACGGGATAAGTGTGTTGGAAGTCCTAAAAATTGTCACGAAAGTGCAATTGAGTCATTAAACTTGTCAAATTGGTGAAATCAAATCTTTTCATTAATTGCACTTTTTGAAAGTTTTAGAACTCGTTTGCACTTTCGTGACAAGTTTTAGTACTTGATTGAATCTTTTGAACTTGTTGGCACTTTCGTTACAAGTTTTAGGGCTCAATTGCACTTTCGTGACAAGTTTTAGGAATTTCAGTGCACTTATCTCGTTTTCCAACACTCGCTGAAACTTACATAAAGCACATACTGAAGCATCTATGCTTTCACAACCTGAAGCATATAAGCAACACTGTATAGTTCATACCATACACACTCACATTCTCTAGTCACACAGCTACACTTATTAAAAGTACATACATCTCGCATCCCTCCTATGTCAACAATACGGTAACTACATACGAGAAAGGCCATCCTACATATATATATATATAACAAGATAGTTTGGCGTACTGATCCGTCCCTATCCGAAATTCCAGAGATCCGAGATCTCAATAAAGTCGCTCGGAGAATATGGTGTAGCATAACATTCATCACTACGCCCATCTACGAACCGATAGCCATCATAAAGCGAGCTTTGCTCTTCGTGCATCTGGGCCTGCTGAGGAATAATAGGCACATTACTGTCTGGCATACTGGAAATCGACATCTCATTCGGATTTTCAGTTTGAATCGTAACTTCCTCAGATGCCTGAAGGAAGAAAAGAGGGAAAAAGAAAGTGCAGCTTTGGTTTAGCTAGATATGTCAGTAGATCATATTGCTTCATGTCAACATAGAGTAATTTTTGGTTACCTGTGCACTAATTTCGTGAGCTCGTCCATTTCCGGAGTCATTAGGAGAACTACCGGTGCTTAAACCGGCCGAAGCACTCGCTTTTGCTGACCTTGCTTTCTTAGGTTTCCTGCCGATTATGTGACAGAGAACAAAGGCCATCTGCAAAGATGGAAGGATGTGGATCAGAGTTCTATAAACAGAGATGATGAATCGCAGACTAAAGTAAACATATACCTAAAATTCTAAACCAGATTCAACCTTACCTGTACCGGTAAACACGTTAAATATGATCAATCAAAGGGATCCAAAGAGGAAAAAGTCGAGTACCGGGCCGGAGAGTTTACTGGAGGACACTTCTGAATTTAGGTGATATTGATGCATGACTATGTCGGTCTTGCGGCCTTTGGGCTGCCGACCTTCATAGAAAACAAAAATCTTCTTGATCCCTATTTGCTTGCCGGTGACCGGGGATCGTATAGTGCGTTTCTTACAGGTATCTTTCCAATATCCGAATTCCGTCATCCTGTTATTAGAACGACGATTATTCGGAATCTTGTCCCCAGGGGGACAGAAGAAGAAGCACTCCCGTCCATCTGACGGTATGTCCGATAATTCTACAAGCAAAGAGCAGATAAATGAATTGATTGAGTACAATCTCTAAGGCAACAAGCAAATAGCACAAAAAAATGGGCAATTGGGAAAATAGAGAAGGCTCAAAGGACTAGCACCACACGATGAATTTACCATTGTATATAATGAACAAATCCGGAGGCTCGCACACATAGATATATAGCTCTGGGATGAGGCAAAATGCTTCTAGTTTTCCCTTGAGCTTCCCTCTAAGGTAATGATCGACGAGTTCTTCCTCGGTCGGTTCGAATCTGAGTCCCACCGGCCATGTCACCATTCCATTTCCGGAGTCATTAGGAGCACTACCGGTGCTTAAACTGGCCAAAATACTTGCTTTTGCTGACCTCGCTTTCTTACGTTTCCTGTCCATTATGTGACAGAGTACAAAGGCCATCTGCAAAGATGGAAGGATGTGGATCAGAGTTCTATAAACAGAGATGATGAATCGCAGACTAAAGTAAACATATATAAAAAATTCAATATACTCAATAAAGGGATCCAAAGAGGAAAAAGTCGAGTACCGGGCCGGAGAGTTTACTGGAGGACACTTCTGAATTTAGGTGATATTGATGCATGACTATGTCGGTCTTTCGGCCTCTCCGTTGTCGACCTTCATAGTAAACAAAAATCTTCCTGATCCCTATTTGCTCGCCTGTGACCGGGGATCGTATAGCGCGTTTCTCACAGGTATCCTTCCAATATCCGAATTCGGTCATCCTGTTATTAGAACGACGATTATTCAGAATCTTGTCCCCGGGGGGACAGAAGAAGAAGCACTCCCTTCCATCTGACGGTATGTCAGATAATTCTACAAGCAAAGAACAGATAAATGAATAAAAGAACATGGGAAATTGGAAAAATAGAGAAGGCTCAAAAGGACTAGCACCACACTATGAATTTACCATTGTATCTGATGAACAAATCCGGAGGCTCGCACGTGTAGATATATAGCTCCGGGATGAGGCAAAACGCTTCTAGTTCTCCCTCGAGCTTCCTTCTAAGGTAATGATAGACGAGTTCTTCCTCGGTCGGAACGAACCTGAGTCCCACCGGCCATGTCAACATTCGGTATGATGGCGACTATCAATCTGGACTTCAACCTGCAATCGAACAAGTGAAGAAGAGCGTAGACAACTTCCAAAAGAACAGAGGAAACGGAGTTTTACTGTTTGCTTTGCTGTGCTTAGGACTTGAGAGTGTGACTCCAAAAAACCATTCAAGTGGGTCAACTTTATAGCACAAAAGCAATCACTTTTCTTCGACCGTGTTTGAGAAGGCATTGTTCTTTTAAGTGGATCCCACTTCAAGCTCAAGACGATGCTTTCAATTTTTAAATATGAGCTAATACCACCAATAATTTCAAATTTTTTCGTCGCATAAAATCCCAAGCTAATATACCCTTAGCAATTATCGTGTCACAAAAAATCTCAAGTCAGCCAAATCCTAGAGCCCCAGTGGGCAGTGGGCAGTGGCCATTCTTCTCAAATGGGAAGAGAGAGGTGGGGAGTTCGAATCCCCACCTTCGGAAGGAGTGAGGTGGGGACGCGTGCGGAGGGAGCAGGGTTTCGCAACCTGCACACGACACATAGCGCACACACTGTGGCTTGTATAATAGAATAGGATATGATAGAACCAGACCAAAAAATAAAAAATCATAGATTGAGAAAATCCCTATAATCCTTAATTTTGGTGATGTGGGATTTTTTTGTAACGCAAACACTAGTTTGGAATAAATGTGGCACGAGCGTAACAGTTTGACATTTTCGGTGACAAATTAGTTTTATGTCATTGCAGTACAAGTACACCAATTTGAATTTTTTAGCGATGTTAACCATTTAAAGATTATTCATAAAATTGGGTTGTGGGTCTAAAGTGAATTTAGTCACTCGCCATAACAAAAAGAAAGAGGGACAGACTTATATCAAAATGATTGAATATAGCTCACTTATTCATTGAAATATTCAGGTACGTGAATGCTTTGCAAGTGTTGACACCTAAATTTTGATTTTCCTTAAATCATTTCGTTTACATAAAAAATGAAATTAATTTTAGTTCTCACTAAAAACAAATTAGTTTTCATGCATAGAATAATTAATTTGGTTTAGCATGCATTGCATTTTGCACATTTGCATATTATCCGGACCGGCGGTGGATGGACTTAATTCAAGGTTTTGAACTTGATTGAATTATCTGAATTGAGCTTGTGCCGATATTTTTAAGAAATATGGGCTGTTAATTAAGTGTGATTAAGTCCTTAGGGGCTTAATTAAAAGGTCTTGCAATACGGGGTCTATTTCATAAAAAGTCATAAGTTAGAGCCCCTAACTTGACCTAATGTTCCCTATATAAGCACACGTAGGTCATTGAATCAAGGAGGCCAATTCATTCTTTGAATACACGGCAGAAAATCGTGACAGGAGGAGAGGTCACACGGAGGCCATCTTCATTGCAATACACGGCCACAAAATCAGAGGCCCATCTCTCTCCCTCTGGTTTTCATCATACGGCACATTGAGGAAGGTTTAGAGCAGAGAGAGAAGGCCACGCACTGAGAATCCACGGCCACGCTTCTGGTGAGGGAGTTTCTTCTTCCTGGGTGCTTCTGACACATGCACGAGAGAGGACATGGCTGAGCACTAGCTACTTTCCTCGTCCAAAATTCATCAAGGAATTTCACCGGTGCCAATTACAAAGAGAGGATAAAGGGACAAACAAAAGGGAAGTGGTTCTTCATGAGTGTCACATTGCTGCAACTTTTCTATTGTTCCTTTCTTTGCTTTTTCTTCTTTTCTAGGTTCTGTTCGTGGATCCCACTTACAGGTTAATCGAGCTCAAAAAGAAGAGGGCCACTCACAATAGAATAGACGGCACTTCGAGGCCACAATTTTACACATACGGCAAAAGTGAGTGCGAAAGGGTGAAGGAGCCAGCGACCAAAGCACACATCGGCAACCCATAGTCGCCCCATGAGTCCACCGAGAGTCCCTTGCCGATCCACGATCCACGAGCCGATCGTCATCCATCGTCGTTTCGAATTTGAGAGCTTATCCGCAAATTAGGTAACGACTCTATCCAGGAAATATTCTGAATATTTGTTGTCTAATTTGAGATATTTGCATATCTGCATAATTTTTATGAATAAAAAGACCTAAATCTAAATTAGGAAAATTGCTTTTCCTAATAGGCAACGTTTATGTTAAGTTGGACATATCCTATCCGTCGCCATTCGGGTACGATCCTCCGGCTTAGTAAAACGGGAAGTTAGCCAATTCGATCTATTGCAATTTAGATCCGATTCGCTATCTTCATAAGCCGATTTTAGATTTTGGTATCTTAATTTTCGAGACAAGAAGCGGATATTCATGTTGATTTTGGATGTTATGATGCCTTATTTGGAATTTCGGATACATTTGATGGATATTGCTTTGATTTGAGTTATCTAAGATTCCTAAAAGATTTAGCAAGATATGGTTTCTTAGATACCCTATCTAATTAAAAAATTTAGGAAGATGAGGTTTCTTAGAAAACCTGATCTCATTGGATAATTGGAAGTTAAATCAAGATAATGAAATTTCAATGCATATCTCATCCCAAATTTTCGAAAATTGCAAAAGGAAAGTGCACAAAAATCATCTCATGCATACCCATGCATATCTCATTCATATCTTGCATATTTTCTGCATATATCATGCATATTTGATCCTGTGGCTGAAAATATAAAGAGAGAATTAAAATTGGATCTTGCATGCTCGCATATCTCATTGTCATCTATGCATATCTTGTATATCCCATGCTTATCATATCTTTTGCATATCATATTTTTTCGAAAAAATATCATCTAAACATCATCATACCATATTTTTCGAAAATCCATATCATGCATATTATCCATGTCTGCACTGTCGTATTTTTCCTATCCCATATTTTGCATATCATGTTTTCAAATATCACCCATCTTGCACACCATTTTTTCGAAATTCACATATCCATGCATCATTATTTTTCAAAAAAAAACATGTTGCATAATATTATTTGCCATGTCATATATGCTTGTCTCTATGCCATGTCATGCTATGTTATGTGATGTAAAAATCATGTTTAGTTTCTTTGCATCTTAGTCTAATCGATCCGATTTGCATATTTAATTCATTTTCTATTTTGATTGCTTGCACATTGTCTTGAATAATGTATTCATGAGTCACTTCGCATTTAGTGTAATTCATGCATTTGCATTTCATTTTAAATAAGTGAAAACACAAAAGAACACCTCACTTGAACTTAAAGAAAATCAATCAAGCTTGAATTGCCAAGTTAGGATATCTCATGGAATTAAGGTACCAAAAGGGCGTTAGCTTTAATTAGTTAATGTAACCAAGTCCCCGAACTTAAAATCTCTGGTTCGTAGAAATAAAGTGGTTCTCCCACTACTTTATTTAGGTTCCTAATCAACCTACCCAAAAATGGTTAGTGGCGACTCCAAATCTAAAATCATCTTAATGAACTCTAAGTTGCGATTTGGTAGGGCTTGGGAGAGTACGTATTAGGTTAGTTTCTAATTAGCCTGATAATCCATTAGCCTAAAATCTGATTGATTTTTTTTAGGTCGCGACACAAGTCACATAGAATATCACCAACTACTTACATTGCATATAAGCCTCTACAGTCCCATACGATGTGAAGTTAAAACTTGAAAGTGTTTCACAGTGAAGAATGCTCTAGAATCTCATGCAACATACCAATGATGATATGGACTTTGCAAGTGGGTCCCAATCAAGTAGACTTAGGTGTTTCATATGACACGTGTATAGTGAGCAATGGTGATAGCTAAAGGGCAAAGAAAGATTGGCGTTGGTACTATTCTAAAGCGCAGCTGATCCTCCAAAAGATATAACTTCCATGGAAGGTTTAAAATTTTGGGGAAATGACATGATTGGGCTTGATCTTTCTATTAATGCTAATATTGTTCTCGAACTTTATTTTTGATTTAATTACAAATTTTACGTTAAGAATGCATACCCATCGTTTGGGAGTTCAGGTTATCCATCCTTTTGGTATTTGATGTCTTGAGCAAAAGGATGCGACCCATTATTGAGGTGGTTGATCTCAAGTATAGATCTTCATATCAAGGTGCAAGTGATAAGAGGAATAGAGCATCTAATATAGCTAGTTGCCTCATAACTCCTCCAGATTAAGGCTCGGACCATAGGCCGCCTCTCGGGAAATATCTCCAAGATGCGATATCAGAGCCTACTGCTCGTCCCGACATTTACTGTTAGAAATTAAGCCAAATCCACTTCGAGTGAGTTGCCGATTATGGGAAGAAGTTGTCGAATGTCGATGTCAATATTTCCATGTATGTTTGGCTTCCAGGTTCAGTATTTATTATAGTGTTGTTTTCAAGAGTCATAAATAGGTTCTCAAGAGTCTGTACACATTTCTATGTCAAGTAAAAGTCTTGTAAATACATCGTAACTGTTTGTAATTCTAGGAATCTATCTCCTTGGAATGTTATATACATTTAAGAGTAAGTTCAAGAGTCATGTAACAAGCTTAAATAAAAGCAAGTCTTGTCATCGTTTTTGTTATGAGTGAATTAAGGTGAAAACAAAAGAAAAGCCTATTCGTCTTCTTCTCCTCCTTGCAAGTTGTGCGAGTTGTGAGTGTAACTTTCTTATTTATCGTAGGCATATCTGTTTGGGGCTTTTTATGATATTAACTATATTAAATTGTTAAATATAACTCTCTTATTTATTAAAATATGCAGGTGCGTGCATGCTTTGCAAGTCACATAGCACACCACAACTACATACATGCCAATGATGATGTGGACTTTGCAAGTGGGTCCCAGTCAAGTAGACTTTAGTAATTCATATGACATGTGTACACTGAGCAATGGTGATAGCTAAAGGGCAAACAAAGATTCGCGTTGGTACGATTCTAAAGCGCAGTTGATCCTCCAAAAGAAGATAACTTCTACGAAATGGCTAAAATTCGGGGAAATGACATGATAGGGCATGATCTTTCTAATAATGCTCAATATCCTTCTTGAACTTTATTTTTTTAGTTTAATGATGGTAATTCTACAAATTCCAACGCATACCCATCTTTTGGGAAAATTCCAAAAAAGGGCCCGAAGTCCTCTCATTTTCTCAAATAAGGGCCCCAAATAAACCTTGATTCAAATAAGGGCCTGAAGTGCCCTCATTTTCTCAAATAAGGGTCTGAAGTGAATATTGTTTCAAATAAGGGCCTGAAGTGACCATGAAATCTCAAAAAAGGACCTGATTCAAGGGCATTTTCGTCATTTTCCTTATTTGATTTTTTTTTCTATTTCCTTAAAAATTAACAAAAAAAATAAAAAAAAATTAAATAAAAAAAAAAAAGACAACTTGCAGAGGTGGGAGGGTTGCCCCTCCCGCCTGTGGCCGCCAGCCCACCGCTGGTGGGGGGTCGGCGGGGGCGGCGAAGGCGGCGGAGTCGCCGGCGACCTCGCTGACCAGAGGCGAGGGCCAACAGAGAGAGGGTCGAGCCCTCTTCCGGATCTGCGCGGGGTCGCCGGCCCCCGCCCCGCCCTGACCATGGGAGGGCTGCGACCCCCGCCCTGGTCTTGGCGAGGGTCGGCGACCCCCGCCCTGGTCTTGGCGAGGGTCGGCGACCCCCGCCCGGTCCTGGGCGAGGGCCAGCGACCCTCGCCCAAGTCCGGGCGAGGGTCGCTGGCCCTCGCCCAGATCCGGGAGAGGGCCCGACCCTCTCCCGATTTTGGCAAGGGCCAGAGGCCCTCGCCTCTGGTCGACGGGGTCGCCGGCGACCCCGCCGGCCTTCGTCGCCCCCGCAGACCCCCCACCTGCGGTGGGCCAGCGGCCATAGGCGGGAGGGGGCAGCCCTCCTGCCTGTGGGGCTATTTTTTTATTTGTTTTATTTTTATTTTTAAAAAATTTTAAAAAAATAGAAAAAGGAAAAAAATAATAGGGAAAAAATAAATAAATAATCAAAATGAGAAATGTCGAAAATGCCCTTTAGCTCAAGCCCTTTTTTGAAACTCTATAACCACTTCAGGCCTTTATTTGAAACATATTATGCCACTTCAGGCCCTTATTTGAAACAATGTTCATTTGGGACTCTTATTTGAGAAAATGAGAGGACTTCGGGCCCTTTTTTGGAATTTCCCCCCATCTTTTTGAAGTTCAGGTTATTCATTTTTTAGGTATTTGATGTCTCGAGTAAAATGACGGAGAAAGTTGTCCAAAAAATTAGAAACTTATCACACTTTTGTCAATTCAGTCGTAGACCTTTTAAATGTGCTAATTGAACCATAGACATTTTTACGTTTTGCTAATTGAGTCCATTCGATCAATTTTGACCGAATATCGCTAATATGCCTATGTGGAACGGCCGGCACTAACGTGGAGAATTTTCAATACTTTTTATTAAATGTTTTTTTTTCTTTTCTTCTCTTTTCCTTCTTTACTTATTCTTTACTATGGCTGGCGATGGTTGTTGGGGCCGTCACCTGGCCTCACCTAGATCTAGGTGATGACATTCATCTGATCCATGGTGGGGAATGGGTGAGCCATAAATGGATTTACAACTTACTTAGATCCAACCCAAATCCATAACTCTCTTATCATTCTTTCTCGCCCTCACTCGATCTCACGTTCACTCACTCCACACTCTCACCTCAGTATGAGTATGAGTTTTTCTAGATTTAGTTAAATATGGAAGTGTTTTAAGAATACAACGCAAGTCTGGTATAGGTCACTAGAATTGCATTGCATTGAAATAGATCAAAACGGATCAAATAGGTCTATTTGAATTGGATCATTTTCGACTTTCTCCAAACCTGACCCGACCCGACTCACCTGGTTGACGGGTCTACCTCAACCTAACAAAATCTCATTTACACCAACTAAAATTACCGAATGATGTCCCAATTTATTAACATCGCCGATCAGGATGGCCAAAACAATCCTAACATAGATTAAACGAAAAGAAGTGGTAGGGCTTCAGCTTGTTCAGCGTGTTAACAATTGCGTTAGGTACAATTTGATCAGCAATTGGTGTGCAGAGTTCATCCTCAATCATAAATGAAGTACAAGAAAAAACATGCTTCAGCACGCTTTGACTTGCAAATGATAATGTCACACCCTAATTCCTACATGAACAAGGGCCATGACACACCCGTCATTTCACCCAAGGACGCAGCCTCAACGCAACTAAAACTCAACCTGATATCAAAATATACATCCATATGCATATATTCGATAAAAAGTCATTTGGTTAGAATACGAGAACCTACTATAAACCATCAAAAGATATATTTACATATTCATAAAAAAAAAATATGCATATATCTATCAAAAGGATGTACACATCTAACAAATAACTCAAAGGCTCATCATAACCATATACAACTCACAACTCATTACTAAATGCCCCCACTATAAAAAATATCCTCGTGCTAATGATCGCTCACGTCCTACTTGCGGCTCGCTAAAGAGCTTGAAAAGCGAGTAAGATGAATGGAATGACTTATAACGGCTCAGTGAGTAATATATTTTTCTCTAAGCGAATCGAACAATCACTATGCACATTTATTACACAAAGAACAACACAATTACACCAAACTTGAAACATAACAAACTTTTAAGACCAACATATTTCTTCATTATAATACATTCATAGCAAAAGTATTCGTTTTAATCAAGTACAAGAAACAAAATATCAATGGTCCAGTTCATTGATCAATCTCATCAAAACACACGTCAATGGTCCATCCATTGATCAATCTCAAGCTCAAGTATCTAACCATGGCCATGCATAACGCCCCGAGATAAAGGCGACCAAGATTCTCCCATTGGCTAGGTCTCTACCTATGTTGCTGGTAGCTGGCCTACAAGAATATCCTAAACTAGTATGCGCATACCCACAAACCTCTCAAAGGTGTTCACAACGACCTTGAGCACCACACAAACTTACAACAGCATCCTTCTCACATCACAAGCCAACTCGGAAACAATATCACAAAACGGTCATAAACCATTTCATATAATCTTTCTCATGAATTAGAATATATATCACAAATCGATTTTGTAAATCAAAACACATAACTTTCAGAATTCGACATATCAAAGCAATTTTCATAAATTACATTCATAAATCATAATTTTCACGATTCTTTCGTAAAAAGGTTTCACAGACCACGTAGAGGCAATCGGCTCAAACATATAACCAAAAGATGACTTTCCATTGCAAATAGATAAAACGACAGTAAATGCTCGATCCTATTTATGTAACAAAAATGCTATTTCTCAACTTAGAATATATCTAGTGCTTATCATTTTTCGGGGTATGAGTTTACAAACATAAAGAAGAAATAGTAATACTCACCTAGTAAAGCCAAAACCAACCTACATGAGTTACTCGAGCCGATGCGTCCGAATTTCTATCAAATATAGAAAAAAAAAATGGATCAAAATCGAGTAACATGCCACTCTAACACATAACTCGACTAAACTACACCTATTTAACGATAGAACGACATCTACACGCCAACAGAAGCTCGTCCATTGCTGTCCGCTAAGGATAACTTGCGCGCCAAATTCCCTTATGCCATAACTTCCTCCACCAAATTCCGTTTCAAGCGATCTTACAGTCAAAACGAAGCTCATCCGACGGACTACAAATGACCTAACACGGCCAACCCAAATGAGAGCCAAAAACTGAAGATATCAGCCACCGAAGTGTACTATTCGCAATAGTACAACATGTACACCAAACTCAAAAAACTCATCCAGGGCAAATCGTAGCTCCAAATCAAGATCTATTAACTCCTATGGCTTCGCAACACCCTAAAGTTTTATTCTTCTATATATACGCAACCAAACGACTCCTCAATCAAACCCACGAACTTAGAATTGATTGACCCACGAATTTTGCCCTAATTTTTTTTAACACAACTTCATAAAGATGAAACAAGGTGTTGAGTGAATGGAATCGGTTGTAGTGATCCTGCTACTGTGAAAAAATATGCTAGATGGCTTACCTAGCATTGCAAAACGGCGTTGATTTGTCTTTGGATTGAGAACGCATGACGATTTCTCTCTCTCTCTCTTTTCTCTCTTCTCGGACGTTCTTCTTCTTCTTTCTTTGTTTATTCCCTCGCTTCAAACATACACGCGCACATACCTGATGAAGGTAAGAAAAGAAAAAGGGGCTGGGCTGAGGGCTATTGCAACATGAGCTTGGGCTTTGTGCTAAATGATTAATGGGTTGAGCTTGGGTTCTATTTAATGGGCCACATATTATGGGTAAAGCTTCAAATGCAATGACAGAGGTCTCCAGAATTGAGGACGCTGTCAGAAGATTCATCTTCAGTTTCGTTTTTCACTTGCGAAACCGGCCAAAGGTTTTAGCAAGAGTTAATCCATTCCATTACAGATAACAACGAAGTGCAGGGCATAGCTATCCAAATGAAGACAAGCTACAAGTGATACTACATGCACAAATTAAGCTAGACGCTTGCATCATAACCTCAAGTTCAGAGAAATAGAACTGAAAATCAGAAATACAATCATGTTCGTGAGATTCACGATCGAGAGAATTGCGAAGATCTCTGAGCTGTTGGCTGTTGATCCAGCCAATGTAATCGCCGAAATTGATTGCTCTCTGGCTGGTTCAGTCTCCTCATTATGCTGGTTGCTTTCTCCTATGTGACTATGTCAATGGTTGTGCACAATGAGCATATTGGATAAATTAATCAATTCGAAACTCTACAAGTACTCGAGAGTTTTACCTTTGATCTGGCTGTTGATTCAACCAAAGGTAAACCTTCTGGTTTGATATCTCTCTGGCTGAAAATTCCGGCTTCTTGACCTTTTCCGACCTCGGTTCTTCGTGTTTGCAGTAAATTCCTGCATTCGCAACCTTTTTCGGATGCTCCATCTGTTTCGCCGAGACGATCTGCTGTCCGTTGAACTCATTCTCGGAAAAGCCCTTCTTTCCCTCCAGACGAGCAACAACATCGAGACTATATTCCTTATGCAACCTAGATGATTGGTCGTGCTGCAGGAACAAAATGCACGAGATCAATTGTGAGAGAGGGAATAAGTGAGCCATTCGCTTTTTCGCAAGAATAACTAGTGGAGGAACAGTCAAAATCTTTGAGCTGTTGGTGTTTACTCATTCACGACAGCTTAAACTTCCAAGATAAAGAAAAATTGGTTGGTCTAACACGGTCAAGTTGTCATTGCATTCTGGTAGTCTTTTCTCTCGCCTTTTCCTAGAGTACGAAATAGGCGCTATTAACTCAAACCATCCAAGTAATCCACAAAAGTGCTAGTCGAAAAATTAGTACTTAGACACAATGGATTAATTTAGAAGCTCGCTTTCACCTTTGCTTTGGCTGCTGATTGATCCGAAGGTACAAATTCTTGTTTGATGTTTCTGGCTGCCAGATCTTGCTTTCTAAGCTTTTCAATTCTCAGAGGTTCAACTTTCCGGTAAATTCTTACACCCGCATGCCTCTCTGGAAGCTCCATATCTTTCGTGGAGGAGATGTGTAAGCTGTCGGACTTATTCTCGACAAGGCCTTTCTTCTTCTCCAGACGAACAACTCCATTGAGTGGTTCAACAGTTCCGTTTCGCGGATTTCCCACTAGAACATGCTTATCATGCGACTGCAACAAGACATTGCATGAACGAGATCAACTGAATCAGAGGAAATAACTGAGGCGTAGTGTAAGCTCAATCTCCTGACACATTTGAGCTTTCATTTTAACAGTGTCTAGAGTCTGCTGCATTTTGAGCTTTTCACTTTTCTGTTGATGACCTTCTTTGATATATCATGCTACTGTGGTTTATTAGAGGGAAAATGCACATGCAACAGAAAATGAAGAAACAAACAACATGCTTCTCTCACCTTCACTTTGGCGGCCGAGTCATCCAATGATATACAATCTGGTTTAATATTTCTGGCTGCGAGTTCTTGCTTTTTGACCTTTTCGACCCTTTTCTCTTCATCTTCGCTATAAGTTCTTACAGTTGCCGGCTTTTCCAGAGGCTCCATAGGTTTCGGGGGCAAGACATTTAAGCTGTTGGACTCAGTCCCAACAAAGCTTTTCTTTTTCTCCAGAGGAACATCCGCACATCCATGGGGTAGTTCCATTGTTCGTGTTCGCCAAGTCTCTAACATTGCATTTTGGTTCTGTGAAGTAGATGTTTGGCTATGGAGTGGTTGGATGGTTGGTGTCAGGCAACTCTCCCCCATGGCATGATCATTACGAGAGCTAGATGTTTGGCCATACTGCAACCAACAGATTGCATGATAGCAATTTAATTAGAGGATGACTTTTCCGCTTCTTTGCATGGTCTTGTATGTTATTTCATGGCATCAACAAGCAAATCTCGATGAGCACATTTTACGAGACTTACCAGTAGAGGAACAGTGGAAAGCTTTGTGCAGTTGGTGATTGTTCCTCTCAAGTTAGGCACTGAATTGGATTTCTTTATGGTCTGTTCAATTCCTTTGTTGTGCTTGTTTTGGAGTGATTTTGATGCAGCACTGTGCTCTCTGCTTTCTCCTACCTGCCAATGTTTGTAAAACATTCTATCTTATAAGCTTATACAGAAGTAAATGATTAAATCAACTGGAGATTCTTGAAACTCGGAATTGTCCTAGTCTTTTCTTTTGAATTTCGCTGAGGATGTGGAATCCTTGCCATCAACTTAACCAGCAAACTCAATGCAAAAAATCCCAACTTGAAATTACTAATTAGGCATTACGAGTGAATTCAGGAGCTTGTTTCACCTTTGCTTTGGCTTCTAATTCATCCAGAGTTACACATTCAAGTTTGATATTTCTGGCTGCAAATTCCAGCTTCTCAACCTTTTCAACCATCGATTCTTCATCAGTGCTGTATGTTCTTGCAATTTCAGGCTTTTTTGGAGGCTCCATATGTTTCAGAGAGGAGATGTGTAAGCCATTGAACTTATTCTCTATTGAGCCTTTCTTTTCGTCTAGTGGAACTACACCATGGAGTGATTCGATTGTTCGTGTTCGCCGATTCTCCATCAGAGCAAGCTCTGAGCTAGATGTTGGGCCATACTGCATTGCAGGAGATGAAACTTATTGAAGGAAGATAAATGGCTGAAGCATAATCTTAAACAGTTAAGCTCATGATGAACATTCAATTTTTTGTTTTAAATGTGTCTGGAAGCTGTATCATATGTTGATATGTTCTGCTACACTTCTCTGAGGTGATCTTATTTGATGCATAACAGCTGCATTAGTTGCAATATTCCTCTTTGGTAGTTCATTTTCCATTCTGGTACTTATCTAATTGAAAGTTATTCAGGCAAGGAACATTTCCCTGAGATATCTCTATCTAAATCAGTTTTTCTTCCCCTAAATATAGTAAAGGTGAACAAGCTACACAACCAACTGAAACTTCAGGAAAAGAATTTTAACCTGTGTTTGAATTTGATCTCTGTCAAAGCAGTCAAATTGCAACTGGTCGGATTCATCAATAAAAGCATCTCCATTGTCCAACGAGAATTCCGCAAAAGATGGACTTCTGATATTTATAAGCTCCTGGAAGTTGGTCCAGAAGTCGACATTTTCTGATTGGAAAGATGTCTGCGGGAAGATTGATGTCATGACCTGAGGCTCTCCTGATGAGTTTCCCACCACCTGAATCCATTGCTGTTTTGAAAAGTAAAAAGGTTTATTATGGACATGCTTCACAAATTATGTCCATGAACAGAACATTTTTTTCGTTCTCACTTCTGCTAATGAGTTCTTGTGTTCAGGTTGATGAGGGTCTGAATCCAAGTCAACAAAGCTAATCGGTGAGTTTCCTGCTGCCTGAATCCATCGCTGCTTTCATAAGTAAAAAGGTTAATTATGAATATGCTACAAAAAATATGTCCATGAACAGAACATTTTTCATTCTTACTTGCGCTAATGAGTTCTCATGTTCAGGTTCATGTAGGTCTGAATCCCAGTCATCTGTGCTAATCGGTGAGTTTCCCACTGCCTGAATCCATCGCTGTTTTTAAAAAGTAAAAAGGTTAATATTGAACATGCTTCACAACTTATGTCCATGAACAGAACATTTTTTTCATTCTCACCACCGAATATGAGTTCTCTGGTTCAGGTTGATGAAGGTCTGAATCCAAGTCAACCGAGCTAATCGGTGAGTTTCCCACTACCTGAATCCAAGGCTGTTTTCCAAAAGTAAAAAAGTTTAATATTGAACATGCTACACAAATTATGTCCATGAACAGAATGTTTTTCATTCTCACTTCCGCTAATGAGTTCTCATGTTCGGGTTGATGTAGATCTGAATCCCAGTCATCCATGCTAACCGGTGAGTTTCCCATTGCCGGAATCCAAGGCTGTTTTTCAAAAGTAAAACAGTTAATAGTGAACATGCTTCACAAATTATGTCCATGAACAAAACATTTTTTCCCTTCTCACTACCGAAAATGAGTTCTCGGGTTCAGGTTGATGTAGGTCTGAATCCCAGTCATCCATGCTAATCGGTGAGTTTCCCATTGCCTGAATCCAAGGCTGTTTTTCAAAAGTAAAAAGGTTAATATTGAACATGCTTCACAAATTATGTCCATGAACAAAACATTTTTTCCATTCTCACTACCGAAAATGAGTTCTCCGGTTCAGGTTGATGAAGGTCTGAATCAGAGTCAATCAAGCTAATGGCTCCACTTAATTGTATGGTTGAAATAACGGAATTCTCATCTCCTTTGTGCTTTAAGCGACAGAGGACGTAATTCTTGGTCAGCTGTCAAATAAAAATGTTATCTGAGTCCACAAGACTTGATCCTATCGTACTTAAATTCCAGAACCCTACTCCATTACAAACTTGGTTAGTGGAAAATGAGGAAGAACAGTATCATTGCTTTTGGCTAGTCGAAATTTTTGAATTGGATAGTTTGGCAGATTATTACAGTACTCATATGAATGCAGTAAACCAGAAGCAATAAAGGAGGGACGGATTGCGTACATTGTGGGGAAACAGTTCATCCAGATTGTAGGTAAGTTGATGATATTCGTGGACTACCCAGTTGGTCTTGATGCCCTTAGAGCTCCGACCTTCATGAAAGACTAATGTTTTCTTAGTACCAATCACTCTGTTGTTGTCTCTAGCCTTGATAGTCCTATCAACACCAGTCTTCTTCCAAAATCCCAGACGAGTCGATCTTTGAACTCGCGGCATTTGTGGACAGAAGAACCACCACTCTTGAACTTTGTCATCGGAAGGAATGATTGATTGCTCTGTCAAGTTCAATTCGAATCTAATTAATGAAGAACCTATCCCTTTCTTTTCCTACAGACGAAAGATACATATCTTATAAAGTGACACTTCACCATTACACACAGCACATTCCGCAAAATATTCACTGATTAATAGACTATCTTACTGCAATCGTCGTAGAGCTTTAGGATAACATGCTCCCACCTTTACAAGGTATCCATTACCATGCCATAGCTCGTCGAAAAGGACAGGAAAAATAGATAGCAATGTCTCGTTCTTTACCCTTAAATCTTTGTGCTAATTCCCAAGGCTCCCACTTGCAGATATCGACCTCAGGAATGATGCAGATGTTGTCTCTGAATCCGAGCACTTTCAGCTTCAAGTAATGATCGACCAATTCCTCATCGGTCGGGTGGAATCTGTATCCTACCGGCAGATTCTCTGGGATGATCACAGTTGCCATCTTCTTCAAATTCTGTTACTTCACTCCCACACAAGCGAACTCACCTCAGTTTGTGGAAGCAAAGCAATGAGCTTTAAGACCTTGCACTTTGGGGGGTTTTAAGTGAAGTCTTTCCCTTCTTTGAGAAGTTGCCCTACTTTTGGTCCCTTTTCTTTGTCTGCTTTTTGTGGTGCTGGTGGATCCCATCCTACCATGAAGGACTATCTAAAGATTGTCGTATCACTCTAAACTTTCACATTGTTCACTAGAACTTTCTTGCCTTATTTTCTGCATTACATAGAAAGCCTGTGTTAATTTCTTCTTATCTACAAAGTACAACCAATGAGCTTCAAGACCTTGCACTTTGGGGGTCTTCATTGAAGTCTTTCCCTTTGTTTGAGAAGTTGCCTAGCTTTTGTTCCTTAATCTTTGTCTGCCTTTTGTGGTGCTGGTGGATCCCATCCTAGCACTGAAGGACTATTTAAAGATTCTCACATCACTCTAAAATGTCACATTGTTCACTAAAATTTCTGCATTACATAGCCTATGTTATTTTCTTCTTGTTTGCAAAGTATAACAGATGTAATTGTATGAGAAACAACATCAGTAGAGCCATCTGAATGCATTCAAAGTCCAATCAAAAACCAATTTATGTCTACAATAGCCCAGGATCGTTCTTGTGGGATATGCCCCGGATGTACTACTAATTACAATAGGAGACTTTTCCCTTTGTTGGACACACCTAGTTTAAATTGAGCTCACTATCAGTTTCTGCCTATGGAAGTCCTAAAAGAACATGGAAACAATCAACAACGAGCCATAGTTTTACAAACCAAAAAAAAGAGGGCTACACTTACACGGGTACTTTGAGTGCCGATGCATAGTTACCCACATCGAAGTGGAATTTGTTAGTTGAAAAATATGCCGGTTTATGTCTAAGCATAATTATAATTACCTTCCTCTAAACCTCGAACAGAAGATTACCGACAATACATCGTCCATATGATCAAAGGGAATTTGAGAACTGGTTCTTTCTACCTTCTTTCTGGGGCAATTTCCGGATCAAACATATGCAAGTCAATACAGAATCACTCTCATCGATGAGTAGATTATTCGTGATGCTTCTGATAAAGAGATACATTCAACTATGGTCATCAACTGGAGAAATTGGAAAGATTGGGAGGTCCAGAAAGACAGCTTTAGCACAAGGACAAATATCAAGTCACTCAAGATGAGCACACCATCCGGCACATTTCAAGTAATAACCCAATCTTCAGCTTAACTATTACCAAAATGCGAATAATGTGTTGGCAAGTGTCACAATAAGATGAATGTCAGCAGCAAAATTCACATTTCGTTATCCTTGAAATATCATCATCAACTGGCATTACAGAGAAATGACAGATTCTATTGTAGAATACATCGAAAAAGAGATAAGTGAGCACATGAGATAATCCTAACAGGGCGTACTGGAAATACAACTAATGTTCAAACTTCGAAGGTTGAGTCTGACTTTTCCTACTGTACATTCTCAAGTTTAGAACAGAAGGTCTTCATATGACTATGTCCTTGAGCCGAGAATTCTTCATGAGATACTCGTATTCTTTCATAAGAATCACCAAAAGAAAGAAGATGCTCTTTATACTACATTGTTGGATGGTTGATGTTTTTCTAATAATTAGGGTGCAATAGCTATGCACTATCCGAGGGAGGAAAAATAGAGAGGTAAAATTTAGTTTCTGATGAAAAGCTCATTGTGCTCCACAATAAGCGTGCTGCCTTTGTTGAATTTCTCTTCAACAACGTAAGGGGACACAGTTCAATGTCTCTGAGGCATCTTAATCTTCTCAGAGTCGCATGATCTTTTCACATCCAAGTGTCACTCGAAACTATCTCACATCATCTACTTATCAGCCTTCTCATCTCGTATTCCCTAGGAAGGCCAAGAACAGATTAATCTGATCACACAAAAAAGGAAAATAAGCATTAGTTTTGGCCAATGTGGAAAAGCAGTAAAAGCCATAAAATCATGCTCCTCCATGTCAGTATATTATCGAAAGGCTTGACAACTATAATGCAATCCACAAATCCTAAGACAGTATTAAGGTCAAGTACATGTGTGTCATCCGATGATTGATCCAAATGGAGAACTCATGGAGCAAATACTGTTTTGCTTCCACCACAGCTAAGGTGATGAAGATTAAGAACATGATTTTTTTCGGAAGAATCGAACAAAAAAAGACTCCTAATCTGATAGAAATGACTGAAAAAATAAAGGAATATGATTACCTGATGTAGCGATATAGGCCACAGAGGAGTGGCATTTAGGTGATACTCGTGCATGATCCATCCTCACGTTTTCCAGAGAGGAAACACGAGTGAATGGGACACTGCTATTTGTTATTCGTTCGGATTTCAAGTAATGATTGACGAGTACCGTCGTAACGGCGAATCCCGCAGGCGAACGCTCCGCGGCTATTTCGATGTCTTCCATCTCATGTCCTCCGCAATGAAAAACGGGGCAGAGATGAAACGTTTGACCTAAGATGGGGGAAGTTTTGATATTCAGTCTGAGAGAAGGGATGAATTTATACTGCACTGGCATTATGGTTTGACTCATGCCTGGGTTCGTCTGATGCCGTCCTTTGACTCCTTTAACCTTTCTTGTAAAGTTATCTACCGGCCTTTTCATAGATATTTATCGTTTTATATATTTATTTAGGTCGGTGGTATTCCACGCCTCGACTAAAAAGACAACATTGCCCTCAATCATATTTCAATTTAAAGTTGTGGCTCCTAGTTTATTTACTTTCCTATTTTTTATTTTTTTTTTGCATTCTAGTTTTTAGATTTCTAGGTAGCATCAAGTTGCCATGATTAAAAATACTATATGCTTTATTTTTGCTTATTGTGGGTATCCATGTATGTTAAAAGCAATATGTTTTCTTTTCTAGTATTGGATTTCACTTCCGTAGAAATTAGATTTTTCGAAAAGAGAAATCTTCAACAAAACTTGATTCTTTTTTACATTGTCAAGCAAATTTATGAATTAGTTATCAAGTAGAATCTAGAGACAACTTTGTAAACACAGTCATATGTTTACAAAGTTTTATTTTTGTTGTGCATATCACTATAGAACCATTTCTTATCAGTTGTCTTTTATATACAAAATACATACAAAGGGGTGATTGGATGAAACCACAAAAAAAAAAAAAAATTCACTTTGAATATTTTTCCGATACAAAGTTGCAATAACATTCTCCAACGTGAAACTTTAATTAGAATGAATAAAATACTTGCATAAAATAAGAAATTTTGATAAAATCATGTGTGACTAAATTCAAGGAAATTATTTTATGATGGTACGACTATAAGTTTATGAACATGTGACTGTGTTTAAAAGTTTTCTCTGTTAAAGTTTTCCTAGATTATACTTGACAATTAATCCCTAAATTTGCACGATAACGTGGAAAAAAACTAAGTTTCTTGAAAATTTCTCTTTTTCGACAGAGCCAAATTCGACGGAAGCGAAATCTGAAATTAAAGAAGAGAAATAGTGACCGTTGATATTTCTCATCACGGCAATTAGATTCCACATAGAAACAGAATAAGTAAAAAAAAGGGACGAAAGTAAAATCATTGCTTTAAATTGCAATTGAATAATCGAGGGCAATTCTGTCTTTTGAGTGAATACGGAGTGGATTAAATCATGTAAGGGGTGGAAATAGTGGGACCATTTATTTATTAGGGCTCTGCATCTTCAACTTGCTTCTCAAGTCTGAGAACTTCCTGAAGAAGTTGAGAGTTGTTAATGCCGGTCCTACCATGTTGCGCTTTCTGGTCAATTTATTCGCCTACTTTGTTGATATTTTTCCTATCTGTCCCTCTTTTCTTTTATACATGGCTGCAATGAGAACACAACGACAAAAAGGCCCAAAAGCTTGTGAAGTTCGTCATGTCGGTTTCAAAAAAGGTCAAATTGTAAGGCGTTCCTTCCCCCAAAAAGTGAATGTTTGAAAGATATATTATTTAAAATATTATTGGTATTGTTTACAAAATTAAACATAAATTATTATCGATAATAAATCATTTTCATTAATTAATTATTTCATTCAAGCGATACGAACGATCATTTTTAGGAAAATATTTTTCAAAATACTTATTTTTCGCGAAACAAACGGAGTCTATAAACCTTAGAAACTATCCCTTACACTTTTATCCTCTTTCACCTTCACTTTACATGAGTGAGGTACCTAGCATATATGCCTTAGTGCACGATGGGTCTAAATGAATCGAGTCCCACAAAACATCGAGGACACATCCATGAGATGAGTTGCTTATAACCCGATTTGGTCATTCCTTATATCTCCCTTTTGAAATTGGAGTGTGATGGGCCGTGTGTTGCTCAAGTGATACGAGTGATCGTTTTTAAAAAAATATTTTCTAAATTACTTGTTTTCTATGGGACAAACGGAGTCTGTGAACCTTTGAAACTATCCCTTACACTTTTATCCTCTTTCACATTCACTTTACATGAGTGAAGTTCCTAACATATATGCTCGAATGCATGATGGGTCGTGATGAATCGAGTCTCACAAAACATCTAGAACACATCCATGAGATGAGTTGCTTATCGCCCGATTTCGTGGTTCCTAATACTGCCCTTTTGAAACTGGTGTGTGATGGGCCGTATGAGTTGTCGGCCCATCTTGTGTTGCTCGGGTAGGCTTCCTTTCTAACATTTCTAGTACCAACTAATTCATTCAGGCCGGGACTTTACGGTAGAGTACTCAGAGGACAAGGTGTTGGTAATTTATTTATGACTGCTACTACCCCAAGGCTCCGCTCTTCTCGAGAATCCATACATCTTTCTAAGAAGGGTTAATACCATAGAAAACTCCAAACTGGTACACCTGTGACAAATTTACCCCAAGCTATTTTTTTGACCACAAAAAACCCCAAACTGGTACACTTATGACAAATTTACCCCAAATTTGTACACTTGTGACAAATTTACCCTCCGTTAATTTTCGTTAAATCTAACCGTAAAATTGTTGAGTTTGATAACACGTCGCAGTTGACAGGTGTACTAATTTGGCGTTTTTACCCTCTGTTTGTCACAGGTGTATCAGTTTGGGATTTTTCGTGGTATTAATCCAATTTAACGGAGGGTAAATTTGTCACAAGTGTATCAGTTTGGGGTTTTTCATGGTCAAAAAAATTAGTTTAGGATAAATTTGTCACAGTCGTACCAGTTTAGGGTTTTTGGTGGTCAAAAAAATAGTTCAGGGTAAATTTGTCACAGGTGTACCAGTTCGGGGTTTTTCGTGGTCAAAAAAATAGTTTGGGGTAAATTTGTCATAAGTGTACCAGTTTGGGGTTTTTCGTGGTATTAACCCTTCTAAGAAAGTCATTTCAGTCGTCGATTGCCTGCTATTCCCACTTCCTGACGTGAGGAGTGAAAGGCTAGTTCGAGCCCAGCTCGTGACAAGGCCTTTTTATCGAAGGATCAGAATAAATAAATAAATAAAAAGGCAAGTCGACTTACATCTCTGCGCGTCATCTTTTAACTTATAGGAAAAACAGGAGAGCACGGCTGTTCATAACCAAAAAGGTCGAGTACATAGCATATCTGTTTCTTTTTCTTTCAAGTTCTGGTTTTGGCCATAACATCTTATTTTTTTCTCATGCATCGAGAGCGTAGCTTTTTATCAAGTAACTCGCTTGCAAACCCCTTGCTATCCATGGGGAATAAAATTTTCTTTTGAATCAAGTAAAAAGGTACTGTCGTCGTTTGAGGGGAGAGGAGAGGTAGCGAGAAAGAACTGCTCTTCTTTATCTATCATCAGGTTGGGGTGGCGCCCGTCGATGAGAAGAGAGGAGAGGCGACGAGAAAGAGTAATAGGTGAGAAACTAAAAGAGACTGAGGGCCTATTTGGTAACAATTCTGTTTCTGGGAATAATTTTTAAGTAGAAATGATTTTATCTAGTTTAGCTCCTGGGAACAGGGAAGTAAATTTTTATTTCTTCTCGTTTCTATTTCAAATATGTTCTCAGCCACCGATCTATTCCCGAGAACAAAAAAAATTTACTAATGTTACCAAACACATTTATGTTCTTTTTCTATTTCCAGGAATAAAATAAATAGAATAATAAAATAAGTTAGATATTAGATTTACGTGGTTCGATCGGTGGGACCTGCTTTACAAAAGTAGAGCAACACAGAATTTCAATATAGATCAAGCGATAAAACAGAGATTAAAACAATCCTCGAATTATTCAAACACTCTCAATGTTTTCCAGCTTTCAATTAAACCCAATAACTCACACAGTGCTTAGCACTCACTAGTGCTCATGAAATAGTCTCTCCAGCTCACAAAGAAATTACACAAATCTTAACATAAGATTTTTATAACTTCAAAGACTTGGGATGTAATTCAAGAGCAAAAACTCATCTTGAGTGCTCTTTATGAAGAAAAACCACTTCTTGTACAGAAGAGAATTTAATACAATATAGAAACCAACTCAAATTAAGAAACCTATTGAATTAGGAAAGTCTCTTTTTCGCTCAAACTCAGAGACTTGTTTTTGAACAGTTTTCTGATACATGACTGGTGTTGAGTAGATAAAAAATCAAGATAAGTCTGCAAATGGTGAGGAAAAATAATTGTACAACATAAAAGCGTGCAGGATTGATATTATGTCCTCTCCTTGGAGAAGCATAGTTGGTACACAGCATTGTCACTGATATAATATGCAAGGCTGAGATTAACATCTATGTAGGAGATAAGTGATAGATTCTGTCATAGAATCACATCGAAAAATTCATATTTCGTTATCCTTGAAACATCATCATCAACTGGCATTACTGAGAATGACATTACTGAGAAATGATAGATTCTGTCATAGAATTACATCGACAAAGAGAGAAGTGAGTACATGAGATAATCCTAAAAGGTCGTACTGGAAATACAACTAATGTTCAAACTTCGAAGGTTGAGTCTGACTTTTCCTATTGTATATTCTCGAGCTGAGAACAGAAGGTCTTCATATGTCTATGTTCATATGTCTATGCCCTTGAGCCGAGAATTCTTCATGAGATACTCGCATGCTTTCATAAGAATCGCCAAAAGAAAGAAGATGCTCATTATACTACATTGTTGAATGGGTTGATGTTGTTCTAATAATTAAGGTGCAATAGCTATGCACTATCTGAGGGAGGAAAGATAGAGAGGTAAGATTTAGTTTCTGATGCAAAGCTCATTGTGCTCCACAATAAGCGTGTTGCCTTTGTTGAATTTCTCTTCAACAACGTAACCGGACACAGTTCAACGTCTCTGAGGCATCTTAATCTTCTCAGAGTCGCATGATCTTCTCACGTCCAAGTGGCACTCGGAACTATCTGACACCATCTATTTATCAGCCTTCTCATCTTGTATTCCCTGGGAAGGCCATGAACATATTGATCTGATCACACAGAAAAGGAAAATATGCATTAGTTTTGGCCAATGTGGAAAAGTAGCAAAAGCCATAAATCATGCTCCTCTATGTCAGTATATTATTGAAACGCTTGACAACTATAATGCAATCCACAAATCCTAAGACAGTATTAAGGTCAAGTACATGTGTATCATTCGATGATTGATCCAACTGGAGAACTCATGGAGCAAATACTGTTTTGCGTCCCACTACAGCTAAGGTGATGGAGATTAAGAACATGGGGTTTTTCGGAAGAATAGAACAAAAAAAAGACTCCTAATCCGATAGAAATGACTGAAAAAATAAAGGAATACGATTACCTGGTGTAGGGATATAGGCCACATAGGAGTGGCATTTAGGTGATATTCGTGCATGATCCTTCTCCGCGTTTTCCAAAAATGGAAACACGAGTGAATGGGACACTGCTATTTGTTCTTCGTTCAGATTTCAAGTAATGATTGACGAGTACCGTCGTAATGGCGAATCCCGCAGGCGAACGCTCCGTGGCTATTTCGATTTCTTCCATCTCATGTCCTCCGCAACGAGAAAACGGGGCAGAGATGAAACGTTTGAGCTATGATGGGGGAAGTTTTGATTGATATCCAGTTTGAGAGGAGAAGTGATGAATTTATACTGCACTGGCATTATGGTTTGAGTCATGCCTGGGTTTGTCTGATGCCGTCCTGTGACTCCTTTTTCCTTCCTTGGAAAGTTATCTACCGGCCTTTTCGTTGGTTTTTGTCTTCTTATATATTTGTTTATTAGGGGTCTTAATCTTCAACTTGCTTCTCAAGTATGAGAACTTCCTGAAGAAGTTGAGATTTTATGCCGGTCCTACCATGTTGCGCTTCTGTCAATTATATATTTTTCCATTCTCTTTTGGTTCCTCTCTTTTTTTTACACAGGCTGCAATGAGAGGACAACATTGGATGGAAGGGAACTCGAGCAAAAACAAAAAGGCCCAAAAGCTCATGAAGTTCTTCGTGTCGGTTTCGAAAAGGTCGATTTGAAGGGGTTTGTTTTTCTTAAAATATTGCTTGTATCACTTACAAAATTGAACGAGGGAAAAAAAATTCATTGTTTACGAAGATATTTGGACATAAATTATTGTCGATAACGAAACTATTTTCATTAATTAATTATTTTCAAGTGATACGAGTGATCATTTTTAAGAAGCTATTTTTCAAATCACTTATTTTCAGTGAAATAAACGGAGCCTATGAACCTAATAAGAAAATAAGTCGGATGTTAGATTTTATTTGGTTCGATCAGTGGGACCTACTTTACAGGGAGAGAAGCACATGATTTCACTATATATCAAGCGATAAAATAGGGATTATAACAACACTCGAGTTATTCAAACACTCTTGGTGTTTTCCAGCTTCCAATTAAATCTAATAACTCACACAATGTTTAACGCTCACAATTGCTCACGAAACAATCCCTCGATCTCACAAAGAAATTCCGCAAATCTTAACATAAGATTTTTACAGCTTCAATGTAATTCAAGAGCACAAGCTCATCTTGGATGCTCTTCATGAAGAAAAACCACTTCTGGTATAGAAGAGAATTGAATACTATATAGGAAACCTACACAAAATAGGAACCAACTCAAATTAGGAAACATATTGAATTATGAAAGTTTCCTTTTCGAGCTCAAACTCGAGATTTGTTTTCAACACGAACAGTTTTCTGATACATGACCAGTGTTGTTGAGTAGATAAAATCAAGATAAATCTGCAATGGTGAGGAAAAAATAATTGTACAATATAAAAGCGTGCAAGATTGATATAATGTCCTCTCCCTGGAGAAGCATAGTTGGTACACAGCATTATCACTGATATAATAAGCAAGGCTGAGATTAACATCTATGAAGGACCTCAAACACTGGCAATCCATTATCACAATCCACAACTAATGTATGCAGCATAATCTAAGCACAGTTTGGCATACTAATCCTTGCTCTCGTCGAATTTGAAGTGATCCGCAAGATTGATACAGTCGCTCCGAGAATATGGCATAGAACAATGTCTGCCACTACGTTCGTCAACATGCAGATCATCATCATGAGACAAACGTTGCTCTTTGCTCATTTGAGGGTGCTGATCAGGAGTGGGCACAATCTGGTCTGGTAATTTAGAATACGATGTCTCGTTCAGATAGCCGGATAACATAGTAACTCCTATAGATGCCTGACCCGAAAAAAATCGATAAAAGAAAGAACATATAGTACCCAAGCTTTAATATGGTTACATGTATCTCTAGATCAGATGTTGCTCTGCATCAATCTAAAGCAACAATTGCTCACCTGTACACTAATTTCTTGTGTTCCTTCGTTTTCGGAATGATTCAGATTGCTAGGCTGCTTAAATCTGTTGAAGTACTCGCTGTTGCTGACTTTGCGTTCCTACTTTTCCTGTTAACTATGCGACAGGGAACCGACGCCGTCTACAAAGACAAAATGATACCAGGATGAGTTTCTGGGTTATGATAACCGAAACTCCATTGTTGCATGGGAAGTATTTTATGCATGTGATACGTCAGTTATCAAAATTGAAGCAATTTAAATTTCAAGAACAAATTGCCCCCTCTTGCTGCAGATTCACTCTATTTTTGGCAGTATAACCCTCAGTAGTCTCTAGAACTAAAACACCAGTCATGAATCTACCACTTAAAATAATCATCGCTAAGTCCGTTTCTCGATCTCCCTCATGAAATTATACGAAATACAGTAGTAGAAGTTCTGACTCGCGAGTAATAATGTTTGAAGTACAGCTGGATTTAAAGGCAAATCGCTCTTAGATCATGGGGCAGAGGGAGGAACTAGCAAATCATGAACTCACAAAAGCCAGAAACCTTAAGAAGCTGAATGAGGATCATTTGTAGAGTAATGATATCAATTTTACCTGCACTATTAAGCATGTTATAGATGTTCAATTAGGGAAAGCAAACGAAGAGAAGTCAAATACCCGAATTTCGTGCGATAAGGACACCACAGGTGTCATTAATTTCGTACGGCGCTCACTTGAGTGCCATAACTTTTTTTCGTTCACTTAAATATCATAACTTCTAAAGAATGTTGACTTAACTGCCATAACTTTCAATCGATCACTTAAGTGCAATTTTATTTTTTTTAATATTCACCCAAGTGTTAGAAATCTGACGTGGCATAGCACTTGAGATGAACAGTTTTAAAAAGTTATGGCACTCAACTGATTGATTGAAAAGTTATATGGCACTCGAGTGATTGGAAAAAAAGGTTATGGCACTCAAGTAAATGCCGTACATAAATTATAGCGCTCAAGTGAGCGCAGTACGAAAGTTATGGCGCTTGTGGTGTCCTTATCCCAAAACTTCACTATCTGAAACGTTCAAATTTAGGTGATATTCGTGCATGGCCACATCAGTCTTACGGCCCTTTGGTTGTTGACCTTTACAGTAAACAAAAACCCTCTTGGTCCCCATTATCGCGAAAATTGCCCAAAAAGTCCTAAACCTATTGCATTTTTGCCAATTCAGTCCTAAAACTTTTTAATTTTACTAATTAAGCCCTAAAACTTTTTGAGTTTTACCAATTGAGTCTATCTGGCCAATTTTGGCCTAAAATCACTGACATGGACGTCGGGCTCCCTACGTGGCACGGCTCACGCAAACGTGGAGAATTTTCAATGATATTTTAATATTTTTTCTAATGTTTTTATTTATTTTATTGTTTCTGATTTCCTTCTTGCCAATTTTTTTCCCTTTCCTTTTTCTTTTTTCTTATTTTTCTTTTTCCCTCTACCGACCTCCGTCGAGGGCCACCCTCACCGGCCTCGAGCGAGGAATGCCTTCGCTAGCCTAGCGAGGGCTACCCTCGCCTAGGTAGGCATGGGCCACCCTCGCCTGGGCAGGCGAGGGCCAGCGAGTTCTTTTTCTTGTTTGGATCCTATTTCAATGGGAACTTGATGAGTCAATCGACCTACACATCTTACTTTTAATGCTATATCAGGAGTTACTCCACATATTGCTTGATGTAAAACAGTAATGGATTTGTTTGTCTTTTGTTGAATCGTTTTCATAATTCAATAAATAATTGATAAGCCAAAAAAAATTTTCCATGTTTCAGAATACGGTTAAACAACTTGTTAACTAATCTATTACAAGCGAGGTCGGCCCTCGCTCGAGAGGAGGAGTAGAGAATGGGGCTTGTGATATAAGCAGAGGAAGAGAATAAAAACGAAGGAAACAGAGTTTATTCTTGGCCTGGCTTTGCTTGAGAATGGGTCACTTTATAAACACACAAAAAACAAGTAATTTTCTTGACCCTTGCTTGAGAAGGCAAACTACTGTTCAAGTGGACCAACCTCCAGCTTAAGACGACGGCGTTTTTACTACGAGCAGCTTCTTCCAGGGCCACAACGAGTAGTGTTTCATCAGTAAAGAAGATTCTAGAATACCAAGTGACATGGATAGTTTGGGCAAGGGAAAATGACACCAATGGACCTTGAACTTTGATTCAATATGCAATGTGATCCCTGAACTTTTAATTTGTTCAATGTGGTCTGTGAGCAAATTGAAAGTTCAGAGGACCACATTGCACATTGGACGAAAGTTCAGGGACCATTTGTGTCGTTATCCCTTTGGGCAATGACGTTGAAAGTGAGAGATAACAAGATTCTCGTTACGATTCCGAAGCACAATCAATTCTCTTTATTTATGATGTGCTTATTAATATTCAAGAGGAGTTTGAACTTTGGGAGAAAAGAAATTCAAGGGCAGACTCGTATACTGTAGCGAAACCTAGAAGCATGTTATTGACTATAGATTTTTTAGATTCTTTTGAGTATTTACAACCTTTATCAATGTAAAACTGTGAGATATAGTCGCCGTTGGATGTGATGTAAGTGCAAATGTTTAGTTCGGTAACTAATTCGTATGTACACAAGTCGCCTTTTCGATGTTCGTCACAAAAAAGCGCCGCCTGGGATTCCGATGTGCCCGAATCGACAAATTTGCCTCAACGGTTACCGGAAGGACTTAAGTACACCGAGTCGAGTATTTCTATGACTTTCTTAAACATTGGACAAATAATTAGGACTTTTGGTTCAATTTTCCCTTTATAATACGAACTACACTCGTGAAGTATAAGACATACTTATTCTTTTGCACATATAAAATCATCATGGTAAATGACTAACCATACTTGTTGAAAGAAGTTGGTAACTTACTCAAGTAATGAGATGTTGGTAAATTCCTTACAGGAATTATATTTTACTAACAAATACATATTAATTAAATCCATCATAGCGTTTGTAGTTTACTAACCACACTTGAAAAATGTGAAAGAAGTTGGCAATTGACTGATTCATTAGCAACGGAGCCATCATAGAATTTTCTAACTAGGATGCTAGGTAAATTCGTTTTAAGGTTGGTATTTCACTAACCACATTTGAAAAATTTGCAAGAAGCTGGTAATTTTGGTAAACTCTCTATAGTGTTGGTAATTTACTACTTGAACTTGTAAGATTTCAAAGAACTGATAACTTGGTAATGGAATGTTGGTAAGTTTCTTATAACATCTATATTCTACTAGAATGTTGAAGAAGTCGGTGATTTACTAATATTTATAGAGATGTTCGTAATTTTTCTTGTACTTTTGATATTTTACTTACTGCATTCGTAAAATTCGCAAAAAGTTGGTAACTTACTAATTATTTGGATGTCGGTAAATTTTGGTAATTGGTAGTTTTCTAACTACACTAGTAACAATTCGAAGTTGATAAGTTACTAAGTTATTGAAATGTTGGTAAACTATTACAGTGTTGCATGTTTTATAACTTGATTATGGTCGAAATCATGCTTGATGTTATGGATAAACTAGATGCCACTTGATAGCGAGGTAGTGACTTGATTATGTTTGAAATCATGCTTTATTTTGCGAGAAATTGTTGGAAATCGTACCATCTAGATACCACCATACCCATAATCAAATCATACGCCTAACAAACAACAAAGGCCTCATGTTTGCCCTTTTTTTTTTTTTTTTTTGGCGATGATGGCATTGAGTCGCCATTTGAGGAGAGAGAGAGAGAGAGAGAACTACTTTGCAATATCTATCGTCATGATGGGGCGGCACCGCCATTGCAGAGAGATTCGAGTAAGAGGCGAGAGATCGAAAGAGACCAAAGGCGTGAATGACAATCATTCTGTATTGGAATCAATTTCTGGCCAGAAATAAATTTTTCTATCTCTAGTTTCTGAATGAGTTTCTAAGCAAACAAATGCATTTGATAACGACACAAAATTTCTGTTCCCGAAATAGAAATTTATTTGATAATAGCATAAAATTTCTAGGGCTGCCAGTGATCGGCAGACAGCAGCCATTAACCAGTACAAGATTGATATAATGTCCTAACCTGTTTTTGGAAATCACTACAAATCACTTCATACCTACAAATCACAAGTCCTAAGACAAATACACAAATGGTAAGGAAACAGGTAATAGTACAATATACACACAAGATTGATATAATGTCCTAACCTCGGACAAGCATAGTTGGTACACAGCATTATCGCTGACATAGTAAGGCAAGGCTGAGATTAACATGTATAAAGGACCTCAAACACTGGCATTATCGCTCTGGTTCGGCATACTATCATTGCCCTCGTCAAAGTTAATGAGATCCACGAGATCGATGCCGTCGCGTGGAGAATACGGCCGATGATCATCGTAAGAGAAGCATTGCTCTTCGCTCATTTGAGGTTGCTGATCAGGAGCAGGCACATTCTGGTCTGGTAAATTAAAATCCGACGTCTGGTTCGGATAGGGGAATTCAACAGTAACTCCAGGAGATGCCTGAGCCACAAAAAAAGAAGAAAAGGAAAGAACCAACAGTAACTCGAGCTTCAGTATACTTAGTTGCATCTCTAGATCAGATGTTGCTTTGCATCAATCTAAAGCAACATTTGCTCACCTGTGCACTGGTTTCTGGCGTTCCTTCATCTTGGGAATCATCCAGATTGCTAGGGCCACTTAAATTGGTTGAAGTACTCACTGTTGCTAACTTTGCTTTCTCGCTTTTCCGGTTTGTTATGTGACAGAGAACCAACACCGTCTGCAAAGACAGGATGATACCACGGATGAGTTTCAGGGTTGCATAACCAAAACTCCATCATTGCGCGAAAGTACTTTATGCACAAGATACATCACGCATCACTGATCAAAATTGAAGTAATTCTAACTTTGTTGCTGCAGAATCACTCTACTTTTTGCAGTATAACCTTCCGTAGTCACTGGAACTAAAGAGAGAGCCAAAAAAGATCTCTCATGTATAATCCCGCATAATCTTGAGTGTTATCAGTTCCGGTACATAGACCAAAAAATACAGCACAAGCAAAAGTTCCTAGATTCATCAAATGATCATGCGTAAGTTTAATTTCTCGGTCTTCCTCGTGAAGTACCGTAGGAAAGGTTCCGACTCGTGGGTACTGCTGTTCGAAGTTCAACTGGAATTAAAGCGAAATTGCGCTTAAACATTCATGGGACAGAGAGAGGAACTAGAAAATCATGAACTCGGGAAGCCAGAAACATCAAGAAGCTGAACGAGGAACATATGCAGAGAAATGATGCTATCAATTTTACCTGCGCTTGTAACCATGTTAGAGATGCTCAATCAGGGTAAGCAAAAGGAGAGAAGTCGAGTACCGGGTCCGAAATCGCACTGTCAGAAACCTTCGAATTTAGGTGATACTCGTACATGAACAAGTTGGTCCTACGGGCATTCCCTTGTCGACCTCTGTGGTAAACCAAGCTCCTCCTGAGCCCTATCTCTTCGCCGGTGTCTCGTGCTTGTATAACACGTTTGGTACACGTCTCTTTCCAGAATCCGCAATCGGTCTTCCTCTTCCTCTTACGGCCGCGGGGACAGAAGAAGAAACCCTCGCTTCCATCCAACGGGATACTTGACAATTCTACAACCAAAGATTGGGACTACAACTTACCATCAAACCATAAGAAAATGGAGAAATAGAGAAAACTAAGGACTTAATGTAAGTTACCGTTGTATCGTGCAAACAACTCCAGAGGCTCCCAGTCGTAGATGTAGAGCTCAGGAATTAGGCAGGTAGCTTCCATTTCTCCTCTGAGCTTTTTGGTCAAGTGATGACCGACGAGCTCGTCCTCCGTCGGCTTGAATCTGAGTCCCACCGGCCACGCCTCCGCCCATTCTCCCATGCTATATGCCTGCTTGTCTCACATTCACTTCTGCAAAAGAAAAAAGGAGGAGTAGAGTAGAGAATGGGGCTATTGAGATAAGCAGAGGAAGAAGAGAAGAAAAAACAGAGGAAAGAGAGTGTACTCTTTGCTTGGCTTTGCTTGAGAGTGTTGACTGCAAACATTCCGAAGTGGGTCAATTTATAAGCACGAGAAAGGTGTAATTTTCTTGACCCTTGTTTGAGAAGGCAAACTACTGTTCATGTGGATCCCGCCCTCAAGCTCACGACGACGACGTTTTCGCTACGAGCAGCTTCTTCGAAAGGCCACAACGCGTATTCAACTTGGTTAATAGGACCCATCTGGTTGTTTTAGCCAATGGGAACCCATGACAGATAGCTTCATGACCTCGTGTATGCATGAATAAGCAATATCATGGTATCAACTTGAGCAGTGTTTCCTCAGTGAAGAAGACTCTAGAACTCCATGTATGTAACCATGGTCATCATGATGCGAAGTTGTCCCAAGGGTTTCCTCAGTGAAGAAGAATCTAGAATTCCCAAGTGACCTCAAAAAGAGATCGGCAAATTTTTTGGAGAGCTTTGGAAGATGCAATTGCATCTCCAGGCCTTTAGCTCAAGGCAGGCCTGAGATCGCACGACCTTGGTAACAGTTGAGGTCACGAGACCTCTGGTGAGGTTGGCTGGGGGCTAGATCTGGCCACCGTCGGTTGTTCGGCAACTGATTTGGCTCACCGACTTTTGAGTTCCGCTGGAAAGGTTTGAGAATTTAAAAAAAGAAAAAGAAAACAAAAGTCCTTTACAAAAGTGTTTTTTTTTTCGAACGGCATTTAGTCAAAGTTATTTTACAATGTGTTTTTCAATTATACTTTACCAAATACTATTTGTATTTTGAAAAAGCTCTTTCACCCAAAGTCTTTTATATTTTCCCAAAAGCTTTACCTCAAGTGTTTCCAAATGTACCCTTAGTCATGGTACATTTAGCCTAGGTAGCCCAACTTTATTTTTCAAAACGACAACCTCTTTAGGAAATTTTATTAGTCAATAATTATTGTTTATTTAGAAAGCATGGGATTTTTATAAACACTTATTGTTCTCTGCCTCAAAATCTGGCCGTGGATGTGTGTGTGTGTATATATATATTCAATTGGGATAATGGTTTCAAAATGTATATGATGTCCTAGAAATCTTATTTTGATTTTATAATAACAAACATTGATGATGTGCTCATATACTCTCGAAATATAGACTTCCATTTTAAACATTTAAATATATTTTTCAAAACTGTTAAAAACAGTGGATTAGCACTATCTCCTTTCAGGGTTGTGTTATTTCAAACCAAAATAAGATTTTTAAGACATCACATAAACACTAACTTAGAAGGAGATAGTGCTAATCCACTGTTTTTAACAGTTTTGAAAAAGATATTTAAATGTTTAAAATGGGAGTCTATATTTGGGGAATATACGAGCACATCATCAATGTATGTTATTATAAAATCAGAGTAAATATTAAATATTCTCTAAATTCTCCCAAAGACTTACAAACCGTATTAGAAAGAAAATCTTGGTTTTGATCTCGAATTATGGAAGGATCTCCTATGAAATGTTGTGATATTGAATATATCATGGTGCTAACAACATCTTGGATAGGTCGACCATAATCATCAAAAATTGTTTGACCATTATATATATATATAGGTATGGCAGCGGATGTATATTGACTTTTTTTATTACCGGCAGCACCTAAAACATTTGCAATGTATAAATGTTGACACGTACATTCATACATAATATGGAGACTTTTTGAAATTTCGATCACATATTAAATTTTAACGAAAGTTGCGTTTTGCTTTTAGAAATGCACAAATAGATTATCAAACTAGTGTGGACATGGAAAATTGTCAAAAAAGTCCCAAACTTATTGCTATTTTGCCAATTCAATCATAAACTTTTTAATTTTGTCAATTCAGTCCTAAACCTATTGCATTTGTGTCAATTCAGTCTTAAACCTTTTTTTGTGTGTTAATTCAGACCTAAATCTTTTTCATTTTTTCCAATTCAGTCCATCCGGGGAACTCTGATGGGCCGGCGCTGACGTTGATGCCGGCTGACGCTGACAAGGCAATTTTTAGCATTTTCCTTTCCTTTCTTTTTGCCAATTCAATTCTAAATTTTTTAATTTGTCAATTCAGTCCTAAACCTATTGTATTTGTGTCAATTCAGTCCTAAACCTTTTTTTTTGTGTCAATTCAGACCTAAATCTTTTTCATTTTTTCCAATTCAGTCCATCCGGGGAATTCTGATAGGCCGGCGCTGACGTTGACGCTGGCCGACGCTGACGGGGCAATTTTTAGTAATATTTTTTATTTTTTATTTTTTTATTTTTTTCCTTTTTTACTGTTCATCTTCTTTGTCCTTCAGAGAGGTCCTCACCGGCATCTTTCTCCAGAGGGTTCTCGCCAGCCCTAGCGCAGCCACCGCTGGGCGAGGCCGAACTCGCCACCCTTGGCGTCGCGTCGCCGTCTATTTAGGACATGAACATGAATTTCGCTCTTCACTGACTGTTCTGGCGATTGTCTCCGCCCCTTACCATCTCCAAACCTCTTGCCCTGTGCAGTGAAACCGTCAGATCTCTACATCGGAAATTCTCCTGCGATAATCGACATGGGCGGTGCATTGCAATGAGCGCTTCCTCGAAGATTTTTGCTTCGCCTCTTTTCTTCTTCTTCCTTTTTCATTATGTTTTTGTTTTCAGTGGCTGTTTCAATCGAATTTCTTTGCTTCTCTCTGTCTCTCGCGCTTAGTTCCGGTTCTTTTTTTTTTGCAGGCGTGCAAGCCGAGAGAGAAGACAAGGACAAGGTCTCTCTGGAGCGCACCGAGGAGATTCTCCAGAGCATGGAAGTTGGCATGCCGTTTAGAGACTGTGTGAGCTGCTCTTATTTCTGTCCTGTCTAGCTTCGACTTTCATTACGATCAGATTGTGCCGCACTCCTTCTAATTTAGTTGGATTGCACAAATACCTAGTTCGTTATCGGCACAAAGAAGCTCTTGTCACCTCAAAATGCCCGGCGACGGTGGCAAGGTCCTTGCCGGCCCTCGGAAATATGCTTACATCGTTGACCCATAACCAGTTTTCCTTGTAGAGCAACGGTTAGGGGCAAACAGAAAGGAGGAAGAAGATGAGCATTAAAAAGAAAAAAGAAAGAAAAGAAAAGAAAAATTAATAAAAAATTTAAAAATATATTAAAATATTATTAAAAATTGCCACGTCAACACAGACCGGGTCCACGTCTATGCCGGCTGGCCAAAGTTGGCCGGATAGATTGAATTGGAATAAATGCAAAAGGTTTAAGATTGAATTTAGCAAAATTAAAAGGTTTAGGACAGAATTGAAAAAAGTACAATAAGTTTAAGACTTTTTTGACAAATTTCCCGATACGGACGCAGTTGATGGCCATAAATAACGAGAGGAAAACAGTTGTTTTACGCTCTCTCTTTTTCTAATAACTGGGGAGCTATGATTGTGCGAACATGGTTTGCAGCTCACCTGTTTATTGTGCCTCCTTGATAACCTGTACTGTGGTTGCAATCCATTTAGCCTTTTTAACCCGTTTTTTACTAGTACTATGCGTGAAATTTTTTAGTTGGGAAGGCAAATGAAGCTTGAAAAGATTTGAACTCAGACCTTTTGCTCTGATACCATGTGAGATTTTGTGAGATCACTGCCAACTCTTCTAAAAAAAATTAAACGGTTGGATGAAGATGTCAATATTTAATTATTAATTGACCTCCTGCTCGGATAGAATTCTTAAATTTTAGACTACTGTTTCTATCTAACGGCTTCAAGTATTTAGAAAATTGACAGTGATCCCACAAAATCTTACATGATAACTGAGCAGGACATCTTGAGTTCAAATATTTAGAGGCCCCATTTGCCACCCAAATTAAATATTTTCACACTTAGTAATAAAATAAAATAAACCAAACGAAGCATGGGAGAAGTGATAGAATAATTAAATATTAATCTATATCATTATCTAACAGTTTAAGGTTTTAGAACAATTGGCATTGATCTCACAAAATCCACATTTTGAACGAATCGTATTCGTTCTATTCTTTTCCCCTTCCTTTTCAAAAGGTGAAAGAAAATTTATTAATCAAACTGATTATAAAGTTATACACATTGCAGACCCACTATGCAACAGACAAACAAGCGCAAACCATATTCATCTCAATATATCATTAGTCTAATATGAGACATGTCCATGGCTTACAGGGAATGAAAAGCAGGAACTATGGCATCCTCGTGGCAAAAGAGCATCCAAGAACGTGTGACTGAATATAGGGTTTTGCAAAAGTGGTCTTCATTTATCAACTTGGACTCCTTTCTTCTGTCGACTCCAACATGTGAACACATCTTCAAGTTGGACTTTTGTTGCTTTCCTTCTTTGACAAAAAGTTAGATTTATCCGAGAAGCAATCCAAGTTCAATATGGACTTTGCAAATTGGCTCTTAGCCGCAAATGGAGAGGCGTTGAATCTCCAACACGAATCGCTTATTTTGAGGCATCTTGACATTCTTAGAACTGCCTTGGTAGAGATATCACGTATGTCGATGAAGAATGACTATCAGCCTTCTCATCTTGTATTCTTTTCAAGAGGCCGATGACAAATTCTCTGCTCACGATTTAAGAACCCAACATCGGTTAATATGAGAGAGTAGCAAAAGGCAGCAACAATCAAAATCCTCACAGAACTGAGGTGCACACTGATGCATCTTTAGAAACAGAGGCTCAACAGAATGCAACATCTGATTATCACGAACCCATTGTCTAAACCTCGGCCTAGAAAGCCCACAAGTGCATAGAAATCAAGTCTTTTGGCTGTCGCTATTGTTACCCACGGATCAAAATGCTCATAAACACCAGTCATCGACAACTAATGTTTTGTCTACCCAGTAAAGCTCAGGTGTGAAGAATCAAGAAAAAACCGTTTGGTCTTTGGGATCTGAACAATTCAATCATGGTGAAAACAAGTACGGGAAATGGCACCAAAAACCTATATATAGTAATCAATCTGGTATCTCAATGGCAAACAAAGATGTGCTGTACCTGTACAAGAACAGAATTAACGATGAAGTAGAAGAAGAAATTGATTACCTGGCCTCCCGAAGCATATTAAAAGAGAACGGGTTTAGGTGATATTCGTGCATGACCCCTTCCACCATGTTCTTAGTGAACATCGGGACTGATTGGGGCACCGATACATAGCCCGTTCTTTCAACTTCAAGTAATGATTGGCGAGTACTTCCACAGCGGGCTTCCTCTCCAAACCCCGTCGGCAAAGACTCCACAGCTTTATCGAAAGGCTTTCCATATCTCGTGTTCTCTGCGCCTGAAACACAGCAGCGGAGGATGAAGTTTCTGAGCTTCTCTTGTTTGAGAAGGGATGGAAATTTATACTGCACTCATGTGGAGTTGGAGCCATGCCTGTTTCGTCTGACCCTTTGGTGGATTCCACGTACTTTTCCTCTGTCGTCCTTATCTTCTTCTCTTCTGTTACTTTTTTCCTTCAACTTGATTCTCAAGTGCTCGAACTTCCACCGGAAGTTGAGTTGATGGAGACCCAATTGCTGATCCTACCAGGATGCTTCTAGTCCATGTTTTCGCTTTATTTTTTCTTTTTCTTCTTCTGTTTTATTGATAAAAAGCTAAGCACTACTTTTTATAGCTAAACAAGAAGGTTTTTGATTTCATCTAGGGCGTGTTTGTATATTTGAAATGCATCATTTTACCGAAATTAGAAAAAATATTTATTCGTTTCTTTAGTTTGAATGAGATTTGTGATTTTTTAATTAATGCCATTTCCTCAAGAGGAGGAAAACATGTATCTAATCTTGACTTTTGTTGATAACTCTTTCTTTCCGGAGTAAAAAAAATGATGTCGGTTTGATGAAATACCAAAGACGATGATTTTGTTTCGTTTCCAAGTATCATACATCTTACTCGAGCAGAGATTTGGCCGGCGGGTGAGCTCGAGCTTTTATTTGAGACCAAGTTTATCACTTCAGACTTTTATATGAAGTTTTCCCAAAAAATTGTTTAGGAGAGATTAGAGAGGGAATATTTGTACCAATATTAGTGTCCAAAAGATCAAGATAATACACTGAGTGAGAGGCCAAGTTAACAATAAAAAGCTTATACGTGATAGATAATCTTCACAAGAACATTATAAATGATACTGCAACATTTATAGAGTAGCATAACACTGGAAATCCATAGTAACGACTAATATCTACACCATAATCTCTTCCCATAGTATGACTTGCAATAAGGCCACCAGTCCGTGCTAGTCGAAGCTCCAAAGATCAGAGAGATGAATACCATCATTCGGCGAATACGGCGCATAATGTTCATCTCTAGTTCCGTCAACAAGCCAATTATCATCGCAGAACGAGCTTTCCATCCCGAGCGTGTCGGGCTGCCAAGGAACAGACACACTGCTGTCTGGTATATCATGATTCAGCGTAGTATGGTTCCAACTTTCGGGTTCAACAGTCACTGCTGGAGATGTCTGAGGGAGACAGATGGAAAGAAAACAACTCAAATTCAAGCTTTGGTTTTGCTTCATCATGTCTAAAGCAATCTAAAGCAACATTTGCTCACCTGTGCACTGATTTCTGGCGTTCCTTCATCTTGGGAATCATTCAGATTGCTAGGGCCGCTTAAGTTGGTTGAAGGACTCGCGGTTGCCGACTTTGCTTTCTTGCTTTTCCGGTTTGTTATGTGACAGAGAACCATGGCGGTCTACAGAGACAGAATGATACCAGAGATGAGTTTCAGGGTTACATAACCAAAACTCTATTGTTGCACGAAATTACTATCGTGAAATTCTACGATAATGAACTCAGAAAGCCAGAGACATCAAGAAGCTGAATGAGGAACACATGTAGACCAATGATGCTATCAATTTTACCTGCACTTGTACCCATGTTAGAGATGATCAATCAGGGTAAGCAAAAGAAGAGAAGTCGAGTACCGGGTCCGAAATTTCACTGTCCGAAACATTCGAATTTAGGTGATATTCGTACATGCACAAGTTGGTCCTATGGGCATTTCTTTGTCGACCTTCGTGGTAAACCAAGCTCCTCCTGAGCCCTATCTCTTCACCGGTGTCCGGTACTTGTACAACACGTTTGGTACTTGTCTCTTTCCAAAATCCACACCGGGTCTTCCTCTTTCGACCACGACCACGAGGACAAAAGAAGAAGCACTCGCTTCTATCCGACGGTATACTTGACAATTCTACAACCAAAGATTGGTTAAATGTTAATTCACTAAGGTCTTATAGGTAACCCTCAATTACCATCAAACAATAAGAAAATAGAGAAATAGAGAAACGCTAAGGACTAAATGGAATTAACCTTTGTATCGTGTAAATAACTCCAGAGGCTCCCAGTTGTAGATGTCTAGCTCTGGAATTACGCAAATGGTTTCCATTCCTCCTCTAAGCTTTTTTGTCAAGTGATGACCGACGAGCTCGTCTTCCGTCGGTTTGAATCTGACTCCCACAGGCCACGCCTCCGTCGGTTCTGCCATGCAATATGCTCGCTGTCTCACATTCAATTCTGCAATGGAAAAAAAAAAGGAAAATAGTAGAGAATGGGACTAGTGAAGTGAGCAGAGGAATAGAAGGAAAACAGAGGAAACAGAGTTCACTTTTGGCTTGGCTTGGCTTTGCTTTGCTTGAGAGTGTTGACTCGAGGCACTTCCAAGTGGGTCAATTTATAAGCACAAAAAACAAGTAATTTTCTTAACCCTTGTTTGAGAAGGCAAACTACTGTTCATGTGGATCCCACCCCAAGCTCAAGACGATGACGTTTTCTCTAAAAGCAGCTTCTTCGAAGTCCACAACGTTGTTTTAGCCAATGGGAGCATATGAAGTTGAGTAGTGTTTTCTCAGTGAAGAAGACTCTAGAATTTTATGTATGTGGCCATGGAGATCATGATATGAAGTGGTCTCAAGAGATTCCTCAGTGAAGAACATTCTAGAATTCCAAGTGAGATGCATAGTGGGAGCAACGACGTTGAAAGTGAAAGAGATGAGTTACTATGATGCTAAAGCAGAACCGATTTCTCTTGACATATAACAAAAGGACACATGGAGTGTCAATATTTATGTACGGCACTCACTTTGGTGCCAATATATTTTTATTTTAGGATTAATACCACAAAAAACCCCAAACTGATACACTTGTGACAAATTTACCTCAAACTATTTTTTTGACCACGAAAAACCCCACAAATTATTTTTTTGACCAAGTAAAATTTCAAACTGGTACATCTGTGACAAATTTACCCCAAACTATTTTTTTGACAATCAAAAATCCTAAACTGGTACACCTGTGATAAATTTACCCCAAACTAGTACACTTTTGATAAATTTACCCTTCGTTAGTTTTCGTTAAATTGATTTAATATCCTGAAAACCCCCAAATTGATACACATGTGACAAATAAAGGGTAAAAACCCCAAATAGATACACCCCGTCAACTGCCACATGTCATCTAACTTAGCAATTTGACGGTAAAATTTAATAGAAACTAATGGAGGATAAATTTGTCACAAGTGTACCAGTTTGAGGTAAATTTGTCACAGGTGTACCAATTTAAGATTTTTGGTAGTCGAAAAAGTAGTTTGGGGTAAATTTGTCACAGATGTACCAGTTTGGAATTTTTTGTGGTTAAAAAAATAGTTTAGGGTAAATTTGTTACAAGTGTACCAGTTTTGGATTTTTCGTGGTATTAACCCTTTTTTTATTACTTAAGTGTCAATTTTTTTTAAAAAAATGATTATTTCAGTTCCAACTCCGGTGAATTTCGCTGGAAATCATACGTGGCATCTACGTGGCTCGCCGGAGTATCCTAATCAGCAAAAAAAAATTTAAAAAAAATCCACTTAATATTAAAAAAAAATCAAAGAAAAAATTGCAGTTACGAGGGCTCACAGCCGTCGCTGCTGTCGCCCCACCAAGGCCTGCAATGGGTGGGGGATGGCCGAGGGGGGTCGCGGAGGCCTTGCCAGGGTCGGCCAGGCCTGGTCATGGCAGCCTCGCAGACCCACGACGAGGCTGCCCAGATCTGAATTTTTATTTTTTGGTTATTTTCTATTTACTTGTAATTTTACAAAAAAATTAACTTATTTGTAACTTTAAAAGTCCACATGGACTCCACGTGGCTTGATTTTTTTTTTTTAAAAAAAATTGCCACGTAATTAGTTGGCCGGAATTTCTTGCCGTTGGCACTAAAGTGATCATTTTTACTCCGATTTAGCACTTAAGTGATCGCAAAAAAAATATATTGGCGCCAAGTGAGCGCTTTACATAAATATTGGCACTCCAGGTGTCAGTTTTCCCTTTATATATTATACGCATAGTAATATGTTCTTGACTAAAAACAGTTTAGCTTTTCATTGGAATTTAGAACCTTTATATAGCAATTCTCATGTACACATTTTGTCTTTCCGGCTATTAGAGCTCTAATAGTATGTTCATTATGGGTTCGATAATTTACCGATTCTACCCAGCATTTGAATTCCAACCTTGTACAAATTAGTAGTTGTTGTACGAAGGAACGTATTAATAAGTTTTCCATTAAAGCGGGTAAATTTGACATGGAGGTGGTAAACTTTGGATCTTTTATATTTTCGTAAATCACATTAGATTAGATTATGCCTTTAAAGTTAGCAGAAGAATGATAAATGTTCGAACAAAGTTAGTGTATCCATATGTGTATCGCTTGAAGTTGTTAAAATATATATCTCAAGTTTAAGCCTGTCGAACGAAAGCCCAACTTAGAATAAAGGTTGCGAAAGTCCAGAAGTTCGAGTTATGTTCGGGTTTGGCAAAATTCAATTGTTCTATGCCCAAAATGTACGGGATTTTCTTTTTCGCCCGAAATTCTAATGCCGAAGTCTACCGATGGCAAGATCACGACTTGATTACACAACTTTCAAAACCTTTATGACTTGATTCACTTTGTTAAATATTTAGGACTTGGTTGCTTTTTGTACAAAACGTATAGGACATTGCAATTTTCACTAGAAGAAATTTAAACCTTGCACATGTCATCTGCGAACATAGTTCATCGTCTAAAAACATTTGCCTACCGTTTCTCGTGTCCTGTGATTCATTATCCATGCAGACGTGGTTTGCAACCAACTCAATCCGTAGGGCCAACTCGTTGCTCGTTGATCAAATGTACTTTAGTCATGGTCCATTTAGCCTAGGTAGCCCAATTTTATTTTTGAAAACGCGAACCCCTTTATGGCTACGTTTTGTAGGATAAGGACACCACAAGTGTCATAACTTTCGTACGGCGCTCACTTGAGTGACAATATTTTTTTTTCGATTACTTGAGTGCCATAACTTATGTATGACGCTCACTTAAGTGCATTAACTTTTATTCCGATCACTTGAGTGCCATATAACTTTTCGATCGGACATATGAGTGCCTCAACTTTTTTAAAAATGGTCACTACAAGTGCTATGCCACGTCGGATTTATGGCACTTCGGTGAACGTTCTAAAAAAATTGGCACTTAAGTGATCGATTGAAAGTTATGGCACTCAAGTGAACGTTTTTTTAGATGTTATGGCACTTAAGTGGTCGAAAAAAAAGTTATGGCATTCAAACAAGCGTTGCACGAAAGTTATGGCACTTGTGCTGTACTTATCGCACGTTTTGTAGCCTAGGTAGAATTTAGGATAGGATCAAATTGATCATATCATGTATTTGGTTCCTACTCAAGACAGGATAAAATCAGATATAAGAGACATATAGCTTGGATAAAAATATCCCATTGGAGAGGTGGGATAAAGGTGAATAGAATTTCTTCTATTCATAGTCTAAAAGTGTTTTTTTCTTGAATAACAAACTTCATAAATTAATAACGTTAAATAATTTTTGAAATAGAAATTTTAAAATAACAACAATTTTCATTTCTATCTATTCCCATTTAAATTTATATAGTCGAATTTCGTTCTTTCCTATAAGATACATTCTATACATACATTTAGTAGTTATATTTATCAAGGTCAACCCTAAACTTGTACACCTATGACAAATTTACCAAAAACTAATTTTTGAGTTAAGAAAAATCCCAAACTGGTATACTTGTGACAAATTCACCCCCAAACTAATTTTTGGGTCACCAAAAATCCCAAACCGGGAAAAAGTAACACATTTAACATATGTTAGTCCACGTGGTAATTACTGGATTGCTGAATTGGATGACATATGGCAATTACTGAGTTGACCTGGTAAGTCCACGTGGAAATCCGAGAGATGAATAGATAGATTTCTGAGCAGACCTTCTATTAGTGGTGGAGTTTGGTTCATAATAATCGAAAAATTGTTACCCTTCCTTTGTCAAAATCACATATGAACATATTGATTTACCCTTCTACTTGCCAGATTAACTGAGTTATTTTCACATGTCATCAAGCTCAACAATTTCAGAGTAAAATTTGACAAAAGTTAACAAAGGGTAAACATGTCATGTATATACCAATTTGGAGCTTTTGGTGACCAAAAAGGTTAGTTTGAGGTAAATTTGTCACAGGTGTACCATGTAAAACGGCTAGTGTCCATGTTAGTGATTTCCGACCAAAACTAGTGGGATTAACAGTATTGTCACAAATGTAAAAGGGGTTTTGGACTAAATTAATACCAATGTAATAATTTTAAAGCTTTTTTTTTGGGTACTTTTCCCATTCTCTCCGTTAAAATCTCGCGGCGGATGTATATTGAATTTTTTTGAACTGATGACATGTCACGCTCTGACTCTCGGGCACGCGACAACCCTACCAAACGCCTCAGGTCAAAGGGATGACATCCTAGGTATGTCATCGACCCATTCATTTTATCTTGCAAAATAACAATAGGGACAGTCAGCAGGAAAATCAACAACCAACAGTAACAAAAACCATTTTTATTTATATACCGTTAACCCAAGGGAAGCAAACACCTATACAAGCCAACTCTTTAGGGCTGCTTCCTAAGACCATCAAAAAGATATCGGGTCAGGGCTAGGGGTTAACTATGACAACTAAAAGCTACCACCGAAAAGGGCCTCCGCATCCATGCTCGCACACTAATACCGTTCTCAGATGCTGCTCATGATCCTCAAAATTCCTCGAATACACCAAGATATCGTCAATAAACACAATGACGAATCTGTCCAAATACTCCTTGAACACCCTATGCATCAAATCCATAAAAGCAGCCGGGGCATTTGTCAGACCAAACGGCATCACGGTAAACTCATAGTGACCAAAACGCGTCCTAAATGCCGTCTTCAGCATATCCTCTTTCTTAATCCTAAACTGATGATATCTCATCTGTAGATCGATCTTGGAAAACACCGAAGCTCCTTGAAGTTGGTCAAACAAATCGTCGATCCTTGATAACGGATACTTGTTCTTGACTGTCACCTGATTGAGCTGACGGTAATCTATACACAAACACAACGATCCATCATTCTTCCTCACAAACAACACAGGCGCTGCCCCACGAAAACGCACTAGGACGAATAAACCTTTTGTCCAACAACTCTGGCATCTGCACCTTTAGTTCCTTAAGTTCTGACAATGCCATCCAATACAGTGTTTTGGAGATCGACTCCGTTGCAGGGGCTAACTCAACCACAAACTCTATTTCCCTCTCTGGTGGCAATCTAGGCAACTCCTACGGAAAGATATCCGTAAACTCGCATACTACTGCAATATCCTCCATCCTTGATTCCTCAATAAACACGTCAACCACAGACGACAAATAACCTTGGCAACCACTACCCAATAATCGAGTCGCTTCCAGCGATGAAACTAAGGGGATCGAGGCTCCTCCTCAGTTCCTAACGAACTCAAAACTAACCTCATCTAGAGGGTTAAACAGAATGGTCTTACGATGGCAATCCATCATAGCCCTTTGCTCGATAAGCCAATCAATACAACAATAATATCAAAATCAAACATTGCTAGCACAATCAAATCTATCCTTTTCTCGCGACCATCTATAACCAACTTACAGTCATGACAATCTACCACGGACACTACACTATCCTTAAGCAGCGTAGAAATCTTAAAGACCGTCCCCAACGGTTTCTGACCAAACCCAGCTAACTTAACAAACTGCTAAGCAACAAACGAATGCGAAGCTCCAGGATCAAACAAGGCATAAGCTACATGATAATGCAAGAAGACCGTACTTGTAACGGTCGGAAAATCCTTCGCCTCTTTACGGACGACAGCATACACCCTTCCTTGCACTAGGGGCAGGTTCTAGTGGTTTTGCGGAACATTCCCTCGCATCTATCCTCCATGCTGCAACTGTATCTGCCGTCTTATCTGTCTCTGCGAAAAATCTCTCACCAGGTGGCCGTGCTGACCACAACCAAAGCAAGCACCCGCCCACCTAGGGCACGGGGCTGATCCATGCCTCTGCTTACAAAGCTGACACACACCATTAGGGCGATACAACGGCTTCCCAACAGCACTTCTCCAGTTGAGTGGGATGGAATACCTTCCTCCTACTATCGGCCCCTTCCCAAACCTACGGTTATCCATAGCAGCAGGTGTAAACCGCGATCTAGATGCGGTTGCCCTCTCAGACATGTCTCTCTTCACAAGCTGGGCCCTCTCATACAGCTCGTTGTAATCCTCAAGGTTCAGCGGCACCATCAAATCCTTAATCTCCGGCTCCAAACCATCTCGGAACCTTCTTGCCCTATCCACAGGGTCCTCAACCATCCTCGGTTCATACTTGTACAATTCAGCAAACTTCGCTTCATACTGTTCCACAGACAATTGATTCCGACGAAGGCGTAGGAACTCAGCCATCTTCTATTCTCGCGCACAGTCCGAGAAGTACTTTTCATTAAAAGCCTCCACGAAAGCATCCCACACCGAGATCATACCCTCGGGACAAGTCCTTCCTTACGTGGCCTTCCACCACATGCTAGCGTTACCCTACAGTTGGTTCACAGCCAGCGTCACTTTCTCCATCTCGAAACACATTAACAAGGCGATGACTTTCTCCAGCTCCTCGATCCAAGTAGTCGCGGCCTCTGGATCACCCGCTCTCGAAAACTTCGACGGCTTAAGCTTCAGAAACTACTCCACCAGCTTGTGCATCTATGGCCTTCCAATCCCGTTTCCAGCCAACGGGTCTTCTTGTGGGGCGGCAGTAGCAGTAGCAGCTGCTTGGTTCCTCAATTGCTGCCGCATGAGATCTCCTAATCCCTCCAACGCATGCGGGATCCCATCCACTCTAGGATCCTCTTGAGCTGCCCTTCCTCTAGGCCTACCTCTCGGATTACGGTCGCCCATCCTCCAGGACCTTACGAACTCTTGCTCGCCCAAAGGCAACACGCAATGAGAACTCAGCACTACAACCTACAAAGGAAATCGAACAGCAAACACAAGCATATGATTTTAATCCTACTAACTATCCCAAAACCCAGCGCACCTTATCACTCCAGGCCATGACCAAATGGTTCAGGCTAATCTTGCTCTGATACCACTTGGATGGGAATGTCACGCCTCGACTCTCGGGCACGCGACAACCCTACCATACTCCTTAAGTCAAAGGGACGACATCCTAGGTATGTCATCGACCCATTCATTTTATCTTACAATTAAATGCACGCGAAATGAAGAACAACCCCAGACAGAAATAACAACAAGGATAGTCAGCAGGAAAAACAACAACCAACAACAGCAAAAACCATTTTTATTTATATAATGTTAACTCAAGGGAAGCAAACACATCTACACGCCCACTCTTCAAGGCTGCTTCCTAAGACTATAAAAAAGATACCGGATCAGGGCTAGGGGTTAATTACGACAACCAAAAGCTACCACCAAAAAGGGTCTCAGCATCCATGCTCGCTCACCAGTAGTGGTAACTAGGCGGAGTCTCAGGGTCCTCTTCGTCCGAGTCGGGTTCAGGGTCCACCACCTCCCCATCCAGAGTATCTATATCCGTCAAATCCCACGTTTGGATCACAGGGGTCGCAGTCGAGGGTCCATCGAACCCCCAAATGGGCCCGAAGAGATCACCCCTGTGACGGACGAACCAGGCCTTAAAGCGATGAGGCACTAGGTGCCCCATCCCTTATTCGACCCAAAGGGTCGTCACATGGTGTTCCTATACGCGATCCGAACCCAGGATTGGGTGGAGTGTGATATCAAAAGATTGGTCGAGAGGCACCCCGAACCGGATCGGGCGGATTTCCATACTACGGACGACAAAACAGTTAACAACAATAAATGAGATATAAAATCTCCGTGAGTCAACGCCTAAGTCCGAGTAGGACGTCGATTCACCCAGGCAGCCTAAACACGCAACACAAAGCGATGGCAGATCAATAGCGTGCAATGCACGCCACGCTCTAGCTACCAAACAGATAGGCACAACTCAACAGTCAATAACCAATCACATGCAAGCTTACCATGCCTTAGCCCATGCAACAGTAATCACATGACATTCAATCAAAATCAGGCCAAAGCACACAACCAGAACACCAATCAATAGCTCATGCATAATACAACACTCGTGTTCCAGTTATTAACGGGAGAGATACTCCACTCTCGCCACAGCATAGCCCGACCGCTAGTGCTCTTCCGGCAGGATCGGGCATCTTCCCGCTCCATCCAGCGACGGCAACCGATAGCCTCCCTCAGGACCCCTTGGGCAGACATACCAAGCTCTCTGGTAAGGAACTTTGGTCCATTACAAGCTGCGACTAGCATTCAATCAGCCATGTGATTTCGGCCCAGCCGGTACAGACTGTAGTGCATCCAATAAGCCGTGTGAATCTGACCCATCCGGTACGGACTTTTCAGGCGACGAACCAAAGCCATCAAGGGTACCGCCACATCCCTAGTTACGTTAGGGTGACGCTCAATCATCATGTGACCACACAAACACACTAGGCAACCAAGCCAGTTCATATCTTTAGATTTAGTCTAATACAGTCACATTCACAATCATGCTCAAAACTCGGCTAGCAGCCGTTTTCATGTTCAAAGGACTCGATTGATCACATGAACATTCGATTTCAATTAAACATGACACACTGACCTAGGTGATCACTCAGTAGATCTACACAGTTAAACATTCCAGTCAATCAGCATCTAATAATTATTGTTAAATAACAGATAAATATCTCTAATCTGACTATTTATCGCCACAACAGTTAATTAAGCAGTTGATAACTTTTTAACCCGGCCTAAGCTAATTAACTGATCGCAATCACCCAAGCAAATACAGTTAATTAGAGAAACTACAATTAATATACGCTAATCATGGTAACTAATTAAACTAACCACAGTAACCAATTAAACTAACCATAAGTGTAATTAACGGCCTAATCACAGATTATGGGTTAACTTACAACGAAGACCGGCGATGGAGAATGGCGGCGAGCGGCTGCGGCGACCGGTGGCGACGCGGCTTCAGCCCGCTTCAGGTACGCAGCTACGACGACGGCGACTCGCGAACGGCTCGGGACGAAGGGGGCACGGCGGCGACGGAACGGAGGGCTCGGGTAGCGGCATGGCGGCACGGCAAGCTCGGCGGGGGCGATGGCGCGGGGCTCACGGGCGCAACAGGGCTCGGAATCGGCAGGGCGGCGAGGTTGAGGTGGGTCGCGGGGGCCGGGGCTCACGGACAATGGACGGCGAGCAGTGGCGAAGGGGGAGCCGGTGCCTCGGTGAGCTCGGCGAAGCTCGGCGGCGGCGACGGGTGTGGCTAGCGATGATGAACGGAAAAAGAGGGGACGATGTCTAGGTGGCCAAAGGGGAAGAAATGAGAGGGAGTTCGGGTCGGCTCGATGGGGGGTTGGGCGGCGAGCAACGGCGAGGCGGAGGGGTGAGGAAATGCAGCGGGGGGGCCGCGAACGACTTGAGACGGGCGGCTGGCAGCAACGGCGACGGCAGAGGTGGACGGTGGCGTCGCCGAGGGGGAGGGGGAGAGAGAGATGGAGTCGGGCGGGGGAGAGGGAGAGAGGGGGAAGAGAGAGAGAGGAGATAGAGAGAAAGGGGGGAAAGGGAAGAGAGAGAGTGTGAGTTGACTTGGAAGAGATGGATAATAAATGGGTGGGGCCCACGGTCAAGTCAGCATTTATGGCTTCTGTTTTATATGGATAATATCTGAGGGCATTTTGGTCATTTGGTAATTCGGGACTGGTTGGTCATTTGGCACCGACGACTGAAGGCATTTCGGTCAGGGTTAGGCTCAGGCGCAAAGGGATTCGACGCTAAATTCTACGGCTCGACTAAACTAGCTAAATCCTACTGACCTACGCTTCAGGGGCTGCTAAGAACTTTCCAGATCAAATAAATTCGCGTCCGATAATTGCCCCTTAAATCTCAAAAATCCAATATTATTTATTTTACAAGCCTTGAAATTTCGGGACGTCACACGACACCTAAAACTTTCACTCTATATAGATGTTGACATTTAAGTTCATACGTATTATTTATATTTTAAGTTCGGATCATATATTAAGTTTAAGCGATAAATAATTGCCTTTTGCATTCTGAAAAGCACAAACGGATTTCCTAACTTGTGCGGACGCCGTTCATGGCCATAAATAATGAGAGAAACAACAGTTGTTTTACATTTTTTTTTCTAAGGCAGGATCTATGATTGTGCGAACGTGGTTTGCCGCTCACCAGTTTATTGTGCCCAACTCAAAACTCCTCGATCACCTGTACTTTGGTCGTAGCACATTTAGCCTATTTAACCCGTTTTGAAACTCGCAACTATTTAGGAAATTAATCCAGTTGGTTCTCTGAAATCCTAAGATTTCATCTTTTAGTTGTTGATGCTATTCACTCACGATGACCACATCATCCAACATATTCCAAAGTAATACAGAAAGTGAGTTGTGGAATCATAGTCGTTCTGTTCTTTGCCCCTTCCTTTTGCAAAGCGAGAGACAAACTTACAGACATTGCAGACCCACTATGCAACAGACAATCAAGCGCAAAGCACAAAGACTGAACCATATTCGTTTTGGTATATCATCAGTCAATATAAGACATTCATGGCTTACAGGGGATGATTCTGAGGTTATGCAAAATGGGTCTTCATTTATCAATGTTTGAGCTTAGAACCCTGTGATTTCTATATGCTTTTTCATATAAACATTGGAGGAGAGGAAGTATTGATTCGCATATCGTAGGCAATCATCGGTCGAGAATGTGCCGTTGTCTGTTCATACTTGCTGTGTTGGACACATGTCGTAATTCGGATTGAAAATCGATTACGGATAAAAAGAAAAGCAAATTTGAAATGAGACATTCTATCTTGACAAGTAAGAAGGTTTCTTTGATTTTATCTGAAAGCTCATTGTGATCCACAATAAGCGAATGCAAATAGGTCTCATATGGCTTCACAAGCGTCTCTAGTTACCTAGACCGCCTTGTTGACATATCTTCAACTATTTGTTTGAGATACATGGATCGCCTCTTTTGAGGCATCTAGAGATTCTTAGGACTGCCTTGGTTGAGGTGTATGTATGTCCATGAAGAACGACTATCAGCCTTCTCATCTTGTATTCCTTTCAACAGACCGAGGATGAATTCTCTATTTGTAGAGTGCGCAACCTTGCTATGATACCACTCATATGGTATGCTGAAGCTTTATGGTGATAACAAGAGAGAACTGTAGTTGACAACTCAAAATACACTCGTTATACTAAATTGCAGTACAAGTATAACACTCAAATATTATCTCACAAAGCTATTACAATCTACGTTCTCTCACCACACTCAAAATACTCAAAGCAATACTTGCTTATGCAGAGTTACACTCTCATTATAAAGCTATTTATCTCTCACTCATAGAGAACAAATCTCTCTATGACTACTTAGGAAGTGATGCCTCTATCTCTTGAAGCTCACCCTTGTATGTGGTGACTTATCTTCATTTGCTTCATGCTAAGCCTTATAGATAGGCTCAATTAACCGCCTCTCCACCAACTTTAGTGTGAAAGGAAATTGCCGCAACTTTTTTTTCAAGCAAAGTTCAAGTTGACAAGTTCAACTTTCTTTCTTCTTCGACTTTTCCTCTTTGCCGCCAACTTACCCTTGAGAAAGGACAAAATTCATTGCACATGTGACCCATCCTCATGCAGACTTCCTCTAGAAATAGGATGTGTGCAGAAGAAAATTCCTATTTGGCTACTTTCTCTGACAGCCACATAGCCTCTTCAATTGCCGACTTCATTTTCTTTATTTTCATATAAGGTATTGACTCCAACACTGTTGAGGACTTAAGAACCCAACATCAGTTAATATGAGACAGTAGCAAAAGCCAGCAACAATTAAATCCTCAAAGAATTGAGATGCACACGGATGTATATTTATGAACAGACGGTCAACAAAATGCAACATTGGATTATCACAAACTCATTGTGCAAACCTCGGCCTAGAAAGCCAAGAAGGGCACAGAAATCAAGTTCTTCGACTGTCTCTATTGTTACTTACGAATCGAAATTCCCATAAACACCAATGATTGACAACCAATGTTTTGTCTACCCAGTAAAGCTCAGGTGGTGAAGAACACTTTTGCTCATTGGCATCTAAACAATTCATTTTTGGTGAAAACATGAAGTTTTCGGAATGGCACCAAAAACCTATATACAGTAATCGACAATGCCTCTGGTATCTCATTGGCGAACAAAGATGCTCCATACGAGTACAAGAACAGAATTAAGAATGAAGAAGAAGAAGAAGAAAATGATTACCTGACCTCCCGAAGCATACTACAAGGGAACGGATTTAGGTGATATTCGTGCATGACTCATGTCCGCGTGTTCCCAACGAACACCGGAACCGATCGGAGCACCGATAAATAACCCGTTCTTTCAACTTCAAGTAATGATTGACGAGCACCTCCACAGCAGGCTTCCACTGCAAACCCCGTCGGCAAAGACTCCACAGCTTTATCGAGAGGTTTCCCATCTCGTGTTCTCTGCGCCAGAATCACAGCGGAGATGAAGTTCCTGAGCTTCGGTTGGAGATTCGTTGTCCACGCACTTATCTGAGAAGGGATGGAAATATATTATTGCACTCACATGGAGTTGAGTCATGCCTGTTTTGTCTGACCGTTTGGTGGATTCCACCTACTTTTCCTTTATTGTCCTTATCTTCTTCTTCTTTTTCTTTTTTTCCTTCAACTCGATACTCAATTGCTCACAACTTCATCAGGAAGTTGAGTTGATGGAAACCCAATTGCTGGTCCTACCAGAATGCTTCTAGTCATTGTATTCGCTTTCTTTATTTGGGTCTTTTTCTTTTTCCTTTTCTTTTTGTTATGGATCTTTTGTTTTCTCCTTCCTCTTTCTTTGACATTTCCCTATCCTTTTTCTTCTTTTTTATTGGTAAAAACCTAAGCAAGAAATTTCACCGAAGGTTACACCTAGACCTGTTAAATGGGTGAATTGGGTCGGGTCATAAATGGTCCGACCAAAATTGACCCATCAACATATTATGCTTAGTGCAAGTTTCTCAACCCATATCTTACCCGACCCGATTCATATTGCTAAAGCACTTCCATATTTAATCTAATCTAAGAAAACTTATTGCTTATATATTTTCAAGAAAATTATATTGCCAAATCATTGTGGACAATTTTTCTAATTAAAAAAAATGATTTGTTTCTATTTTTTATGAGTTCAAAACATCAGATTTTTTTATTTTTTATTTTTATGTCTTTTAAGAATTCTGAATTTTTAAGTTTTTTTTATCTTAGTTTTGTTTCTTTTGAGAAATCTGATTTTTTTTTCTTCCTTTTTCTTCTAAGACCGGCGAGGATTGTCGGGCGGCCCTCATCCGGCCACAAGTGAGGGCCGGTGACTAGGCGAGGGCCGCCCTCGCCGCCGGCCAGCAAGGGCTTCGGCGCCCTCACCTGGTGTCGGTGACGGTCTCTCGGCCCTCGCTTGTGACTGGCAAGGGTCGGCCGGTTTCGTAGGAAAAAAAAAAAGTGAAGGAAAGTAAAAGAAAGGGTAGAACCCTATTAAATGTGGGTTGTCTTAAGTGCATTGTAAATGGGTGCACAATATTTATAACTCATTTATTTTGGTCTCTTTATTTTGTAGACCTATTATGATGGCCTACTAAATTTGTTATAACATATTTAAATGCTTGTGGGTTATTATTAAATGCGTTTTGGACTAGTCTAGTTACACCTCTTTTCTTTTGGCTAGGACGACGTTACACCTTCTAGCACTACTTTTTTTTATAGCTAAACAAAAAGGTTCTTGATTTCATCTAGGGCGTGTTTGTACATTTGAAATGCATCATTAAACCCAAATTACAGAGATATATATTGTTTTCTTGAGTTTGAACTAGATTGTGAATATTTAATCACTGTCATTTCCTCAAGAGGAGAAAACATGTATCTAATCTGGACTTCTGTTGATGACTCTTCCCGGAGTAAACAACGATGTTGGTTTGATGAAATACCAAAGACGATGATTTTGTTTCTTTTCCAAGTATCATACATCTTACTCGAGCGGAGATTTGGCCGGCAGGTGAGCTTGAGCTTTTATTTGAGACTAAGTTTATCACTTCAGGGCTTTATTTGAGATTAGGTCCAATTTGGACCTCATTTGAGAAAATAGCCCTACTTCATATCTTTATTTGAATTTTTCCCAAAAAATTATTGAGTAGGAGAGATTAGAGAGGAAATATTTGTACCAATATTAGTGTCCAAAAGATCAAGATAATACACTGAGTGAGAGGCCAAGTTAACAATAAAAAGCTTATACGTGATGGATAATCTTCACAAGAACATTATAAATGACACTGCAACATTTATAGAGTAGCATAACACTGGAAATCCATAGTAACGACTAATATCTACACCATAATCTCTTCCCATAGTATGACTTGCAATAAGGACACCAGTCCGTGCTAGTCAAAGCTCCAAAGATCAGAGAGATGAAAACCATCATTCGGAGAATACAGTGCATAATGTTCATCGATAGTTCCGTCAACAAGCCAATTATCATCGCAGAACGAGCTTTCCATCCCGAGCGTGTCGGGCTGCCAAGGAACAGACACACTGCTGTCCGGTATATCATGATTCAGCGTAGTATGGTTCGAACTTTCGGGTTCAGCAATCACTGCTGGAGATGCCTGAGGGAGACAATGGAAAGAAAACAACACATATTCAAGCTTTAGTTTTGCTTCATCATGTCAACCTAAACTGATATTTCCTTACCTGTACGCTAATTTCTTGTGCTCCTTCCTTTTCGGAGTTATAAAGAATACTAGGACTGGTAAGATTGGGCCTAGTACTCAAGGTTGCTGACCCTGATCCTGGGTTTTCACATTTCCTGTTTGTTATGTGACAGAGGACAAATTCCATCTACAAAAAGGGGAAAAAAAACGTCGGAGCTGAGTTTTATGCTGTGTTTGGAAGGTGGAAGAAAATAGAGGGAGTGAAATTTTGAGTGAGAAAATGGAAAGAAAAAATAACATTTTTGCTAGAAATATAAGAAGGAAAATTGAGATTTTCAAGAGTTAGAACCGATAATAAGAAAAGGATTAATGTATTGCTCGACTCTATAATGTGTTACAAGCAAGGAGATACAACAAAGATAAACGCCAATATTTCCTGAATTTATCGAACCTTGTGGCGTATGAACTTTATTTGCTTCTTTTTTTTCAAACCTTAAAGCCTGAGAACTTTCACAATATACAAATGTTGACGCGCACATTCATATATAACCTTTTTCATGTTTTTTTTTTTTTGAAATTCAAGTGACATTTTAGATTTTGGCGGAGAAGTAAAAAGATATACTTTTCGACTTTTTATAAGTTGCTAAAAACAAACTGTTATGACGAAACGCAGAAAATAAAGACAGAACAACGGGATTTTACGTGGTTCGATCGAGGCGATCTACGTCCACGGGCGAGGTGAAACGAAATTTCACTATGATTAAGGAGAGTACAAGATCGCTAAAGCGCACGGCTCGCGACAATTACATAAAACGAAAAAACTCTCTAACAAACATGAAAACCCTAGCCGCAGTAAATAAGGTCCAAAAAAAATTTCCTCGGGGGCGTTGCCCCCAAACCATCATAGAGATCTATTTCCACTAACCCTCCGACGTCGCGAACTAAACCTCTACGTTTTCTCTTCTTTTGGGTTGCACGAAATATATATCGGACTGGATACATAAAATTCAAAGACATATTTAACACAAACCAATTAAGGTAAAGGTTCTCAAAGAAACAGAAAGAAAAGTAATGCTATGTTTAGTATGCAAGGATGAAATGAAAATGGAAATCTCTTTCCACCTTCCATTCCTATTCTTGCCTCTGGTGACCTCCCGATGGTTGGAATGCCTATTTCAACTCTTGAAGGAATAGGCATTCCTTAAGTAGACCTATGGACTGACCAAAACAAAAAAACAAAAACAAAAAAAACAAAAGTAGACCTATGGAATTCCCATTTCTTTCTCCCCCCTTATTAAAATAATATAATGTTAGTTTATTGAATTACTGAGTTGGAATAATAAAATATTAATTTTTTATGATAATAAGATATTATGGTATTGTACTTGATTAACATGTGTTGATGAGTAGTATTTTATGATCGAATGATTAAAAACTATTTATCATAACTATGAATGTTAATTTAATTATGAATTTTGAATTATTAATATATATATCTAAATTTCAAATATAGCTATATTGTGCTATAGAAGTATATTTTTATTAAATGCAAGTCTTTTAATGAATCGAAAGTCTAATTTACAGAAACTCATACTACTATTTTCTTTGCTAGAACAATTAGAAAAATCACATTGCTTGCAAAATAAATAATGTGAATATTACCTGCATTGACAGAAATGTTAGAGATACTCAACGAGAGGAAGCAAAAAGAAGAGAAATCGAGTACCGGGCCAGGAATTTCACTGTTCGAAACATTCGAATTTAGGTGATATTCGTGCAAGGCGAAGTGGGTCCTCCGGGCGTTCCTTTGTCGACCTTCGTAGTAAACCAAGATCCTCTTGAACCCTTTCACCTCACCGGTCTCCGGTGATCGTACAACACGTTTCTTACTTGTATCTTTCCAAAATCCGAACTCCGTCTTCCGGCTCGAGCGAAGGCTATTCGGGATTTTGTTATCCCGGGGGCAGAAGAAGAAACAATCGAGTCCATCCGATGGTATTCTTGATAGGTCTATACATTGAACAATGGGTTAAGCGTTGATTCACCTAAGTCTTAGAGGCAACCACCATAGAAAACACTAAGGAAGCAGTAAATCTGTTCGATATGAACTACAAAGTTACCATTGTATCTGGCAAATAGATCGTGAGGCTCACACTTGTAGATATACAGCTCCGGTATTACGCAGATACCTTCCGATTCTCCTCTCAGCTTTCTTCGCAAGTGATGATCGACGAGCTCGTGTTCCGTTGGCTTGAATCTGAGTCCCACCGGCCAGCACAACGTCTCCGTCGATTCTTCCATGCTTTCCTTATCACAAAATCCAATTCTGCTGCAGAGAAAGATATGAAAAGAGTAGAGAGAATGGGACTGGGGAAAAGAGTAGAGGAAACAGAGCTTACTCTTGGCTTGACTTTGCTTTAGACTGCCGACTCCAATCAGGTGAATTTCTTTTGGCCTTTTTGGAAGGCAAACTACAGTTCAGCGTATCCCACTATGAGCTCCAAGACGACGACGTTTTTACAAAGAGCAGCTGCTTGGAAGGTCATGATATGAAGTTGCTCCAGCGTTTCCTTAGCGAAGAGTGTAGAATTCCGGCTCCGTTGGAAATATGAGTAATTTAAAATATATATATTTTAAAACGATCGCTTCTATTTTTTGAAAGAATTAATCAATAAAAAATATTTCATTATATATAATAATTTATGTTTAAATATTTTCATAAACGATAAAAATATTGCTCGCTCATATTATTTATATAAATGATATAAATAATTACTTTTAAAAAATTATTTTTCAAACCATTTATTTTAGCGAAACAGATGGAACATTCGTGTCGATGCATACTTTGAGTGACGAAGTGGAAAGAGAAAGAGAAAAAGATTCTCGTCAGTACGATTCCTAAAGCAAAAGCGATTCTCGTTTATCTTCTCGTATCATATCTTCCGGAGGAGTTTGTAACTTTATAAAACGAATGTGGCTTGTTCTTTCGGCAAAATTGATGTTTAAGAGCTAAGGTTCTTATTAGAACCTTTTATCAAATGCCTAGGATAGTCGGTGTCGGATGTGAAACAAAGGTAAATGTTTAGTACCATTGTTGACACCTGATTTTTGATCTTTTTATTTTTAGAAAATTAATTAAAAATATCATAAAAAATTTTAAAATTGCAAAATCAACTTTGAAAGCCTTAACCAAGCCTAAAGAATCATTTTTGAACATACCCCCAAAATAGAAAAAATAACATCCGTGACCGGAAAAATACAAAAAAATATTCATTAGTTTTTTTTTAATTTCAATTGCATTGTGGTCACTTTAAATTCTGAAAGTTCGATTTGGGTCCTTCATTTCCGAAAATTTTGCATTTAAGTCCCTAGTCGAGCAAAAAAAAAAAAAAACCTTGATTTGAGTCCTTTCTTGTTTTCTTTTCACTTTGGTGGAGTTATGACATTTGGTTCTTACACCTTTAATTGCATTGTAGACAAGTCAATTTCATGAATCGAGCATATTGGAAAATCGGACTTATTTGAAATTACAATTTAGCCCTCATTTTGAGCTCGTGTGCAACTTGTCATTTTCAAACAAAATTGAGCCTTTACCCAAGCATAATCGGCCTTGGGTAACTCATTGACGAAGTCGGATTCACAAAGTTTGATCATTGAGGGCCTCAATTTGTCAATTTACACCCGAAATTATCTCAAAACTTCAATGTGTTTATACTTAATCGGACCTCGATTCATAATTTCCATGTAATGATTCAAAACCTGAAATATTCTAGAAGGTCCCCTTTTCACGTGAAGACAGAAAATGAGCTGGCTAGCGAATTTGGGGAAGAATAGAATCTTGAGGTAAGGAAAAAAAGGGTGGAAAAAGGACAAAAGGATTTAGGAGGAAAAGGAGGGAGGACGGGTAGATAGTGGTGGCCACAGTTCGGAACTGGCCGGTTTCTATTCATGAGCCAGCAGTTCCGGTTCGTGGCCACTGATGAACCAGAATCGGAACCTTAAGGGGCGGTTTCGGTTTCGGTTTCGGTTTTGAACTGACAGTTCCGGGCTGGTTCACGGCTCGGTTCCGATTCAAAACAGAAATGGAATTGGCCGGTTCTGGTTCCGGTTCCGATTTTCAAATTTAATTTTTAAATAATGAATTATGAAATAAAAAAATTATCAAATACAAAATGTAATCAAATTGTAAATTATAATCAAATTTGAGGAGAAAAGAAATGGAGGAGGAAGGGGCTTGAACTTAATGAATTATCATTAAGCGCCTACGTATCTTCTTGAGGATAGAAGAATCAAAGCCCATGTAGTTTTTTTACCTTTGATAATCCCATACTTACCTCATCGTCAATGGTCTCTACCCGTTTCACCGGTTTCAGTACCAGTACCCGTGGCAGTGGTATCTCCATCATCGAAGAATTCGACTTCATTGCTACGATCCATATCTTATTATCGATGTTGAGCCTTTGTCCAATCATCGATACAAGCTTGAGCCTCCACCGAATCCGAAGCTAATCTTGAACGTTGGTCGTCCAAAATGTTGCCTCCAGCGCTAAATGCTTATTCAACCACAACTGTTGAACAGGGGTTGCTAAAACCTGTTTTGCGATGAGAGCGAGAATTGGAAATTGGGTTGAATGCCTCTTCCACCACTCTAGAATTTTGAAATCTGTGCCGCCTTCGGATTCACTAAACTAAAAAAAGTGATTAAATAAGTCTCTACTTCGGAAATATTTCCTCTTGTTCCCTTTTGTCTTTTTTTCCTATTCATCAGCATTTTGTACCATCTACTAATTCTACCTAGGTCCCCGCTTTGTACGTCACTAGATTGCGAAGATCCACTATCACCTACATTATATTTATTAGAAAATTCATTATACATTTCTACTATTGCGTTTTTAACTACTGTTTGTATAGTTCTAATATCTATAATTTCAATCAAATGTAAACAGTCATAATACATATTCAAATCATCACATAAACCATCTAATTTGGTATGTGGATCGAAAACACAAGCAACCAAATAAATAAGAAGAATTTCGTTATAATAATGCAGCCATTTCGTTCACATTGCCATAATAGTCGGACCTAATTGATCATCTTTTTCATTTTCTTCAAAAAATACCAGCAATATTAACATACTCTATTAAAAATAAATACGCAGTAGGATAATAAATACCGAATAAAGTATAAGTGCATCATTAAAAACTTTTAAAAGATCTAAATTTTTTTTGCAAATATCTCACTCTTGTGGGAATAAATTAATTTGAGAAATATTATTTGAAATAAACGTACATAATAAATATTTATATGAAAAACATTAATTAAGCAACTCGTACGTAGAATTCCAATGAGTTGGAACATCTCTTGAAAATCTTTTTGGTCTTCTTCTATTTGTTTTACAAAATTTTCCACATTCTTTCATAATTTGATGATGTCTCCATAAAAATTGAGTTGCTGTCTTTATTGGGTTGAGAAAAACATCAAGAGTTTGTAAACTATCTTGTACACATAAATTTAAAATATGGCAAGCACATCTAACGTGAAAAAATTATCCACCAAAAGCGGGTTTACAATTCTTTTCTAACTCGGGAATGGAAGCAGTATTTGTAGCGGCATTATCAAAACCAACTGAAAGTTTTTTATTAACCAACAAATATTCTTTTAAAACTTGCTTAATTATTCTATAAATATTAATTATCGTATGCCTATCATCAAAAACTCGAAATGCAATAACTCTTTTTTGAACGTTCCAATCATCGCCTATCCAATGACATGTAATACCCATATAAGAATGAATTTGCCAAGGATCACTCCAAATGTCGCTACCTATAAGCACACGTCCATTGAAATTCATAAAAAAGTTTTTCAAATCTTCTTTTTCTCTTTTATAAATATCAAAAAATTGGCGTTTAAGCGTATTTCTCGAAACAGGTTTTGCTTGTGGAGTACATACAGTTTGTATAAAATGATTAAAATCAACTTTTTCACCAAAATTAAACGATAAACGTTCAACGGCAGCAAATCTAGCTAATTCTTCTTTTTAAACTTTTTCATTGTAATGAAATAAAAGAGGAGCGTTAGAATTGGCATACCCAAAAATTTGTTGTTGGCTGGTGTTGATCTCCGCTTGCATTGGATGTTTCGACTTCAGATGCCGTGTAAATGTTCCATAGCCGCCTCCACCTGTAAATTTGTATGTTGCCCCACAATATTTACATTTTACATGATACTTGTTTCCACCTAAATGGTCATTCGTGAAGTATTCCCATATGTCGGATGTACCTCCCGTTCCACCTCCTTTGTTGTTGACATTTCTTCAATACTGGTAGGAGGATGTCGACTTTCTTGCGTTGGGACGGGCTCGACGTTGAGAATAATGTTGATACCATCAACATTGTCTCCCCAATATGCAAAATCACGAGGATCATGAGGATGAGGATAATCGGATTCCCTTATTAAGCTCTTTCCTCTACTACTACCTCTGCTTTCACTTGCCATTTTTTAAGAGAATTGAGCGGAAATCGGATTCAGAAAATTGACAGAGTCTCAGAATTGAGAGAATTTGAGAGAATTTATGAGAATTTGTGAGAAAAAATGAAAGATAAAAAGGGATATTTATAATAGTTAGGAACTAAGGATAGATTTATTTATATAAAAAATAAAAAATAAAAAATAAAAAATAAAAAATAAAAAGAGGAATTGGCCGTTGCAAGGCAACGGTCAAAATTTGACCGTTGCCGCCCCCGAACGGCTATAAGCCTGTTCCAGGCCGGTTTAAAAAAACTGTAACCTATAACCGGCCCGTATGGGCCGGGCCGGTTCCGGGGTCAAACCGGCCCGTGGCCACCACTAAATTTGTCCACCACGTATGGGGAGGGATGCAGAAAAAAATATAAAAGAGTTGAGAAGGACATTGACAAGACTAAAAGATGATAGCGAAGGCCATAAAACTTCCTTAAGAAGCTGAATTAAGTGTTGAAGAATTCTGCAAAGAGGACAAAAGTGAAGGAATAAACAAGGACAGATGTGGGATCCATCAAGCACCTGTGGATTAACTTCTCAAGCAAGGGGGAGACTTCACCAGAAAAAGTTGCTTGACATGAATCTATACTATAAATTTAGCACATCCATGCTCAAGTATAACAACAAAAATTTCTAGTTGAAGCCTCTCTCTCTCTCTCTCTCTCTCTCTCTCTCTCTCACAGCTTAGCTAAGAATCACCAAGAGAGTATACTGTCTGAAAAATATTGTTTGGGGTGCTAGTTATTGTTTACTACCTTCTTGGGAATTTTAATTCTTGCGGCAGTCCTCTAAATATGCCATTTTACTCCTCTTTTGACTGTTGATTAAAGTGATTGATGATGTTTTAGGGATAACTTTAACTGATTTAAGAGCAGTGTGACTTTTCTTTTCAATTTTTCTGCATCTATTATGGCTGACAATTGTTACATAAGCAAAATGTCGTCTCAACCTATATGCACACCTTTTTGATGGTTTAGGACATAGTTAACCAACTGGGAGAAGTTATGAGTTATAAGCAAACATTTCGTCCTGGTACAAAGTTTCATTTTCATCAACATACCATACGCTTATTTCATTTCAGTCCGTCCCTAACTTTTCGCTACTAGATTTTCTCATCCTACTATTGTGCTGCCTTATTAGAGTCCCTAATAGAAGCATGTATTAGATACAGTGACTAAGCGAAAGAGTCGGTGAGTGACTAATATGAAAAAAGATGTGTAGCAGGGATGACAACTTATCTGCGTTTTTTTGTGTTTTTCCTTTGGTCTTTCCATAGATGATTAGGAGTAGGGTAAGAACAAAAACTAGTTTTTGCCGCAGAAAACACGATGGAGAAAAAGGGTATTGCAATTAGGAATGGAGTCTAGTTTACCAATTTCATTGGTCGTTTTTTAAGTTCACATTAGTTAAAGTTGGCAATTTCATGAGGATTGCTGATTTCCCAATAGTTATAGGTGCCGGATTAAGACTGTTAATGCATTTTCATGCCCGGATATCACCTAAATGCTTTGGTCATGCCAGAAAGCTTGAATGTCATGCACGAATATCACCATCCTTTTTGCTGCTAGAAAATCAATCTATCCTGAAAGAACCAGTCCTCTAATTTTTCTCAAAGAGCTCAGTAACCCGTTCAAAAGCCTCTTCCCCCATTTTATTACAACGGAAGTGTTCCGTAGAGAAGTTCAAACTTGTGGAATCAGTTTTCACTAGAATTTAACCTGATGGATATGTCACGGGCCGATTGCGGAAGGTCGACTCGTGCGGCAACTTAGTCTCCCTTTGTATCATCGGAGCGCCCAAGCTAAACCTTTTGTTCTTGATTCACCCGGATCGTCGTAGAGAGAGAAAGTTTTAGAGGGAGACTCTAGGAGAATGCCTTTGTATTTCTTTTGAGTTGATGACAAAATAAGAAGAAGGGCTCCCCTTTATATAGTAGGGGCCCTCAGATTACAACCGTTGATCGTATCTTGATTTAATGGCTCAAATTACATCTCCCACATTCCTAACCACAGACATTAAGTAGGAAACTTCCAGAATCATGGACAATTATAATATTGCCCGCTCCTAGGAATATTCTAGAAACAAGTAGTAGAAAACCCTAGACAAACCATAGGGGACCCAAACACAGCAAGTCTTGGCTAGCTCTCGGCCAGATGCACGATCGGTTGGGGCACGAAAACCTCAGCCCGTATCATTCTCCCCCACCAATTTGAGCTCCGTCCTCGATGCTCGCAGCTCGGGGTTGAACTTTGCAGTAGTTGTTTTCTTTTGGCCGCCCGCTCCCTTCTCTTGGATCGTCGGTTTCTTTTGTTGATTCTTTCATCCACGAGAGCGCTTCTTCTTTGGCTTCGGGACTTGATGCTTGATCGGTTCTTTGATCGTAGCGGGACTCATCAGCCACTCTTTCTTTGTTTTGACCGCTCCAATGTCTTCCATCTCCGAAAACAGAACATGGATTGGCACGGTGTTTTGAATTTGTGTGGGCAGCTCCCACTCTTCCTTTGGCTTCTTCAAAGGTCGGGACTTGTGCTTTGACTCGGTCAGCATCGGAGCTCTTGGTTTAGGGTCCACGAGTCTGATCGTGGAGATGCTTTTGGTTTCACTTATCCCAGTGAGCATGGTCACCACAGATGGCATTCAGGGTCGGCTATGATGATCGTCTTACTCCTTCGATCGACCATCGCTTTAGCACTATCAAAGAAATCCATGCCCAGAATGAGATCATAATCGTTGAGCGTGATTACCTCGAAATCGAGCGATCCAATCCATCCGCCAACTCCAATTCCGACGCCTCTAGCAATGCCAGTGGTTGGTTTGTCATTTGCGTTGACCGTCTTGTACCAACGCTCGGATGGTTCCACTTCGAGTCCCAACCACTTCGCCGCTTCGCTTGAGATGAACAGGTTAGTTGTCCCCGTGTCAACCAAGGCATAGAGAGTTTTGCCACGTACCTTGACTTCCACGAAGTATAGAGTCTTTGCACTCGAGGATTTCTTCGGCAGTGATCGAGCCCTCACGGTGTTGATTCTTTGTATTGCTCTGAGTCGCACTTCCCTTCGTTCTTCTTTTTCTTTTGGCTCCTCATCTCGTTCCTGGTTACGACGGAGTATATAGTTTTCCCTTGGTTTCTCTTTGGACATTGCTGAGTCCAGTGGCCGCCTTTGCAAATTTCGCATGGCTGCGACAGAGAGTGTTTGAACCTTGATGTAGTTCGTTTTGGGGTCGATTTCCCCGATGTTGGTAAGGGGATCTAGACGAACATTCTCCCCAATGCTTTTCTCTTTCACTATGGCCTTTTCGGCCACTGTTGGAATCGCTGTCTTCATCCTTGCGATCCACGTTTCGATCCGTCTTCCATCCATTGCCTTTGGGCTTGGACGAGTTCGTTTTACTGAAGTCGATCAGCAATTCGGCTACGGAGATCGCCTTTGTGATGCTTCGGGTGTCTCTTCTCTTTAGCTCAAGTTGCACCCATGGCTTCAGTCCATCCATGAATGCTCCGAGAGCCTCCTCCTCACCCAAGTTGGGGATTTGGAGTTTGAGCTCGGTGAACTCTTTGACGTACTCCCGGATCGAGCCTTTTTGCTCCAGACAATGCAACTTGCTACGAGCTTCTTGCGGTGCGAACTTGGGATAGAAATGATTTCGAAATTCTCTAACAAAATCATCCCACGTTTTTATGGGACCTACTGTGCCTTTCCTGATTTCATCATATATAAATTGCAACCACAGCATGGCGTCGTCAGATAAATACAAAGCAACGCATCGTACCTTGGCTTGTTCGTCATGGATGCCGATGGCGTCAAAGTACTGCTCCATGCTCCATAGGAAGTTGTCCACCTCCATGGCGGATCGCAACCGGAGATAAATGAAATGCCTTTGGCTTTCGCATGGTACCCCACCAACGGCTTCGCACAATCCCTGTTCGTTGAAATGCCACAGAAAAAAACAAACGCACACCAGTTAATTTTTTACACTATCAAGAAAGGATAAATGTTGTTATATATTAAGGCTACCCTTTTTTAATTCAAACACTTACATGAGCTGAGATTCGGTGAAACCCGTGTGAAGTTTGAGAGTATCGTTCCAAAATGGGGTTAGGCCGAGAGTGCACCGCGCCGCGTACACTGCCGACGCCGCCACCATGGAGGGGCAGTACGTGAGTGTCGCGTAGTTCATCACACCGAGCTCCGCAAGGAAGTACACCATATTCTCCAACTGCTCGACCAAATGCCACAGACACAAAAAAAAAAAATTGTTAAGAATTTTAGCGACATACATACATGATCAATATATCGACACTGGAAGAGATGAAAAAAGAAAGGAATAAAGGAACGGACCTTGCGATCCCCAAGCGACGCCTTGATGAACCGAACCAGGAAAACGTAGTGAGTGGGCACGGTGAGTGTCCACTCCAGCTTCCCCAGTATGGTCTTCTCCATCGCCAGCCCTTGCTCATGGCTGTAGGCTCTGTCCGCGATGCACACAAAATCATTCACCTCAGGAGCCCAGATCTCTTCGTACTTGGAGGCAGTGAAGAGAGCACCCATGCCCAGCAGCTGGAGCTCCCGCCTCGGGACCGACTTCACCGAGAGAAAGCGGTCGATAATGTTGATGGTGAGGTAGAGGGTCTCGGGCATGAGCTCGAACTTGTTGTGAATCTCGATCAGCCAGTCCACCAGGATCGCCCTCATCTTTTCATTTATCTCCAGCTGCGAGAACATGTAGTCGCAGGGCAGGCTCTCGTTCCTGGGCGGTTCGGAACTGGCCCGGAACCGCCGGTTCCGGGTTTGACCCGGGCAGGTTCCGGGCCCAAACCGGTCCGTGGCCACCACTACTGGTAGAGAGAGAGAGGGGGGGGGGGGCGTCGTCCTTCAAAAGGTGGGGAGCCAACGCCATTTTTTGGAGGAGTCTCGGTTCAGGGAGTCCTGGGAAGCAAGAGTTGACCAAAAAAAAAAACAAAGGAGAAGAAAACGTCACGGAGGAACCGGGGGCTGGAGAGTGCACGTAAAAGAGAAAATATGTGAGGGTTGGACTGGAGAGCAAGAAGCTCTCGGTTCTGGGGAGGAGCTTTCGGTTTCCATGAGCAGCAAAAAAAAAAAAAGGAGAACAACACACCGGAGAGAAGAGTGGAGGGGGTCTCTGGCAGAGGGTGAAAAAAAACTTGAGAAAAGGGGAGAGGCAACTCGGAGAACATCGGGTCCCTCTTCACAGTTGATGGGATGAGGCAAAAGGAGAGGGGGAGGAGCTCAGGGAGTTCGCCCAAAAAGAAAAAAAGAGAGGAGGAGAAGGGATGTCGAGAGCTTGAGAGTTCTCGTCGAGAGAGAGAGAGAGAGTCCGAGAAGCAGATGGGAAGATAACCCAGAGAGCTCGTGTGAGGGAGCTCGTGAGAGAGAGGAAAGGAACGATGCTTGTTCTTTCGAGAAAGGGTCTGGCGGCCGGGTTCGTAGTTCCCCGGTTCGAGTTCATTTTGTGTGGTTTCTTTTTTGTTTTTATGCTCTCGGATCTCATCGGTCCTTGAATACATGAGTTCGTGACGTAGTCGGAAGGAGGCGAGGTCCGGGTCGGATCTGAGGTTCACCGTGAATGTCTTTTTTTTTATTTATTTATTGCTGAAGACGTTTCGGAGGTTGACGGTGGATGAGCCAGCTCCGGCGGTATGGGAGGGCGGTCATTGGATAATTTTATTTTATTTTTCGGCGAAGTCTCTGTTGAAGACGTCGTTGAGGAAGCAGTCTCAGTGAGGTTCCGTTGGGGAGTAACATAGAAGGCAACCCAAGAAGAAGAAAGAAAGGTCAAAGAAAAGGGATCCGGATCACCTAATATCGAAGTTTCTGTGACATGAATAACATTACTCAAATTAAGCCGTCCTTTTTAATTTGGACAGCTAAGAATGCGCCACGTCATTTGTTGAGGGGAAGGGAAAAAAATTGGGCGGGAATTTTTTTGGGATTTGAAAAATTTTGAATCCCAACCCTCTTTCAAATTAGGCCATCCATTTTCATTTGGACAGCCTGATTTGAGTAATATTACCTATGTCACAGAAACCCCAATGTTAAGTGATCCGCTTCCAAAGAAAAGGAATAAAAAAAAAGGACAAAAAGAAGAAAGAAGTGGTCTATCTTCGTACGTAGTGGTGGCCACGGGCTGGTTTGGGCTCGAAACCTGCTTATTGTCATTGCCTTGCAATGGCCATTTGGCCAATATAATATTTTTTTATTAAATAAATCTATCCTAAATTTTATAAATATCCATTTTCATCTTTCATTTTTTCTCACAAATTCTCACAAATTCTCTCAAATCTGTGACTCTATCAATTTTTTTAATTCGTTTTCCGCTCAATTCTCTCAAAAAATGACAAGTGGAAGCAGAGGTAGTGGCATAGGAAAGAGCCCGATGGGGGAATCCGATCATCCTCATGATCCTCGTGATTTTGCATATTAGGAAGACGATGTTGATGATATCAACGTTATTCCCAACGTCGAGAATGTCCTAACATAAGAAAGTCTATATCCTCCTCCTACCAATGTCGAAGAAATGTTAACAACAAAGGACCTGGAACGGGACGGTACATCCAACATATGGGAACACTTCACGAAAGAACATTTAGGCGAAAACAAGTATGAGATAAAATGTAAATATTGTGGGGTAACATACAAATTTACAGGTGGAGGCGGCTTTGGAACATTTAAACAGCATCTGAGATCGAAACATCCAACGCAAGCAGGAATCGACACCAGCCAACAATAAATTTTCGGGTACGCCAATTCTAACACTTCTCCTTTATTTAGTTACAATGAAAAAGTTTATAAAGAAGAATTAGCTAGATTTGCTGCCGTTGAGCTTTTATCGTTTAATTTTGGTGAAAAAGTTGATTTTAATCAGTTTATACAAACTGCATGTACTCCACAAGTAAAACATGTTTCAAGAAATACGCTTGAAAGCCAACTTTTTGATATTTATAAAAGAGAAAAAGAAGATTTGATTTTTTTTTTTTTATGAATTTCAATGGACGTGTGCATATAGGTAGCGACATTTGGAGTAATCCTTGGCAAACTCATTCTTATATGGGTATTACATGTCATTGGATAGACGATGATTGGAACATTCAAAAAAGAGTTATTACATTTCGAGTTTTTGATGATAAGCATACGGCAATTAATATTTATAGAATAATTAAACAAGTTTTAGAAGAATATTTTTTTGTTAATAAAATTTTTTCAGTTGGTTTTGATAATGCCGCAACAAATACCGCTTCCATTCCCGAGTTAGAAAAGATTTGCAAATCCTCTTTTGGTGGACAATTTTTTCACATTAGATGTGCTTGCCATGTTCTAAATTTATGTGTACAATATGGTTTACAAACTCTTTGTGTTTTTCTCAACCCAATAAAGACAGCAATTTAATTTTTATGGAGACATCCTCAAATTATGAAAGAATAGAGAAAATTTTGTAAAGCAAATAGAAGAGGCTAAAGTACATTACAAGTGCCAAAACTTGTGTACGGCATTCATTTTAGTGCCAAAAATTTCGAAACGAACACTTAAGTGCCAATTTTTTTGAAAAACGATCACTTCAGTGCCAAAACTTTCAAAATGATCACTTAAGTGCCATTTTTTTTTTAAAAACGATCACTTAAGTGTCAATTTTTTTTAAAAACGATCGCTTCAGTGCCAATTTTGGGTCACCGGATGTGGCACTGAAGTGATTGTTTTTCAAAAAAATTGGCACTTAAGTGATCATTTGTATAAAAAAAAAAAGGCACTTAAGTGATCGTTTTGAAAGTTGGCACTGAAGTGATCATTTTTCAAAAATATTGGCACTTAAGTGATTGTTTTGAAAGTTTTTTTGGCACTCAAGTGATCGTTTTGAGAGTTTTTTGGCACTTAAGTGAACGCCGTACACAAGTTTTGGCCCTTGTAGTGTATTTAAGCCAATAGAAGAAGACCAAAAAGATTTTCAAGAGATGTTCCAACTCGTTAGAATTCTACGTACGAGTTACTTAATCAATCTTTTGCATATAAAGATTTATTATGTACGTTTATTTCGAATAATATTTCTCAAATTAATTTATTCCCATAAGAGTGTGATATTTGCAAAAAAAAAAATAGATCTTTTAAATTTTTTTAATGATGCAACTTATACTTTATCCTGTGTTTATTATCCTACTACGCATTTATTTTTAATAGAGTGTGTTAATATTGCTAGTATTTTTGAAGAAAATGAAAAAGATGATCAATTAGGTCCGACTATTATGGCAATGTGAACGAAATGGCTGCATTATTATAGCGAAATTCCTCTTATTTATTTGGTTGCTTGTGTTTTCAATCCACGTACCAAATTAGATAGTTTAGGTGATGATTTGAATACTTATTATGACTGTTTACATTTGATTGAATTTATAGATATTAGAACTATACAAATAGTAGTTAAAAACGCAATAGTAGAAATGTATAATGAATTTTCTAATAGATATACTATAGGTGATAGTAGATCTTCCCAACCTAGTGACGTACAAAGCGGTGACCTAAGTAGAATTAGTAGATGGTACAAAATGCTGATGAATGGGCAAAAAAGATAAAATGGAGCAACAGGAAATATTTCCGAAGTAGAAACCTATTTAACCATTTTTTTTTTGGGAAAAGGACACTTTTAGTGCCAAAAGTTATGTACGGAGATCACTTTGGTGCCAAAAGTTTCAATTGGATTACTTTAATGCTAAATCGGAGATAAAAGATCACTTTGGTGCCACCGGCAAAAAATTCCGGCCATTCTTAATACGTGGCATTTTTAATTAATTTTTGAATTTTAATTGGCATTTTTTTAAAATGAACTCCACGTTAGTTCCACATGGACTTTAAAATTCAGAAAAAAAAATAAAAAAAAATAAGATGTTTAAAAAAGCAAAATTAACAAAAAATTTTAAAATAAAAAATTTATTTAAAATACAGTGAAATAAACTAAAAAAATTAGCAAAAAAACTAAAAGCAAAAATGCAGCGGCAAGGGTTGCTGTAACCCTCGCAGCCGGCGCCCCACCCTCGCCGGCCATTACCGGCGATGGTTGGGGGGTGGCGGCTAGGGTTACAGCAAGCCTTCGCCCCCTGATCTGCAATCTTTTTTTTTTTTAAATTTTTAGCTTTTTATTTTATTTTTCAACTTATTTGTCAAATTATTTTAAATAAAAATTCAAATTTTAAAAAAAATTGCCACTGTGGACCTCTGGCGAGCCATGTCAACATCATATATTAATAAAAAAGTGTCACGTCAGATTTCCGGTGGAGCAAATCAGACTTAGCACCAAAGTGATCGTTTTTAAAAAAACTTGGCACTTAAGTGATCCGATTGAAACTTTTGGCACCAAAGTGATCTTCGTACACAACTTTTGACACTAAAAGTGTCCTTTTCCTTTTTTTTTTACTTTAGTGGATCCGAATGCGGCACAGATTTCAAAATTCTAGAGTGATGAAAGAGGCATTCAACCCAATTCCCAATTCTCGCTCTCATCGCAAGACAGGTTTTAGTAACCCATTGTTCAACAGTTACGGTTGACCAAGCATTTAGTGTTGGAGGCAACATTTTGGACGACCGACGTTCAAGATTAGCTCCGGAATCGGTGGAGGCTCAAGCTTGTGTCGATGATTGGATAAAGGCTCAACATCAACAACAAGAGATGGATCACAACAATGAAGTCGAATTCTTCGATGATGGAGATACTATCGCCACGAGTACCGGTACCGAAACCGGCGATACGGATAGCGACGATTGACGGTGAGGTAAGTATGGGATTATCAAAGGTAAAAGAACTACATGTGCTTTAATTCTTCGATCCCAAGAAGATATGTAGGCACTTAATGATAATTCATTAAGTTCAAGCCCCTTCCTCTTCCCTTTTTTTTCCCCCAAAATTCTATTACAATTTACAATTTGATTCTAATTTGTATTTGATAATTTATTATTTCATAATTCCGTAATTTTTTTTATTTCATAATTAATTATTTAAAAATTAAATTTGAACATCGGAATCGGAACCGAAACCGGAACCGGCCGATTCCATTTCGATTTTGAATCGGAACCGGGCCTTGAACCGGCCTGGAACCGCCGGTTCAAAATCGAAACAGGAATCGGCCCTTAAGATTCCGGTTCCGGTTCATAGTGGCCACGAACCGGAACTGGCTGGTTCCGAACCGTGGCCACCACTATTCGCACGCCCAGACCAAAGAGAGGATAAAGAGAGAAAAAAAAAACAAATAAAAAGAATTTGAAGAAGCTTTTAGATCTGACCGAAGGTTGGTCGGGTTTTGTGACCGTTTGGGTTAGTCCACGAATTGGGCCAAATTCGTTTCTTTGTAAGATTGGGCACACTAGAAGTTGAAAAAATTTGGGCCTTTCTTGTTTTAGATTTTATTTGGGCTTTAGGTTTCTTGGCTCGTGGCTTTAGAAGGGTCGGGCTTAGAAGCCCAGCCTGGATCACTATTTTCCGAATAAAATATATTAAAAAATAAAATATTAAAAAATCCAAAAAATCCAAAAAAAAATCCCCCCTAAAAAAAAGGAAATGGTCACAATTAACTGCATAACTTATTTTGGGTATTTTGGCCCCCGATCCTTCCAAAAAGACGATTTTGCCCCTTTGGACAAATTATCTCCAATTTTTCCAAATCTCTCTCAAACCCTGATCACACTTTCTCTAAGCCTTTAGAGCTATACTAGGGGTGCCATGACTTGTCTTGATGCACTTTATCTGCTTGTTTTGGTTCCTTGGCTGTGCATTTACTTTATTGACTGTGATTGATAGGGTAGTCTTCCCAACATGCATGAAAACCTAATTCGGACTTACGTCACCTGAAATTTGCGCTTGTAGGAAATCATAGTTAGGAAAATCACTCGATGTTAGGTACCGAAAGGGCGTCGGTAGAAATACTGGCATAACCAAATCCCCGTACCCAAATTCTCTGGTTCCGTAGAACCGAACGGCTTCTCCCAACCGCTTGACAAGGTGTCCAGTCAACTTTCCAAAAATGACCGGTGGCGACTCCATTTGCATGCATACATTGCACATGTTACCCGACCACACTAAAGTCGAACTTGACAATTAAATCTCCCGTCGCAATTTAGTATGGGCCTGGGAGGGACCGAGCTAAAGCCCACGCGTCTTAGACAAAGAGGCATCAGCAATCCATTAGCCCGAACGGCGGCCTCCAGGTCGATCGAGTCGCGACAACCATATCTAATTTTTATTTACCCGTGTCGTCTTTCCAATGACTATCGCAGTCGATTTTCTTCATTATGAATGGATGTTATAGTTTATTAGAGTTTGTTAGTTGGTATTGATGAAAAAAGTAATTTCGTTTTACTTTCTACCCAAAATTTAGGGAAATTTTCAAATAAGGGCCGAAGTACTCTTATTTTCTCAAATAAAGGCCTGAAGTGACCATGACAGTTTCAAATAAGGGCCTGAACTCGCCGACCGGCTAAAATTTCGGTCAATCAAGAGCATTTTCGTCTAAAGACAATTAAATTTTATTTTTATTTTTTATTTGTTTTCTCACATTTCCCTTCTTTCTTTCTTTCTTTTTTTTTTTTTTGCGACTGGTCGATGAGGGCCTGCAAGCCCTCGCCAGATTTGGGCAAGGGTTGCCTTGGTGAGGGCTTGGGGTGAGGCGACCCTTGCCCAGATCTAGCGAGGGTTAGCCTCACCTATGGCCAGCAAGGGCAGCCTCACCAAATCGAGGGAGGGCACCCTCACCTGTGGCCAACAAGGGTGGCCTTCGCCAGATCGGGGAAGGGCGCCCTTACCCGTGGCAAGGGTGGCCTTCGCCAGATCGAGCGAGGGCGAAGGAAAGAAAAAACAGAAAAAGGAAAAAAATAGAGAAAAAGAAAACAAATTAAAAAACGTAAAGGACAAAAAATGCCCTTAACCAACCGAAAGGTCATGCTTTTATTTGAGACTATCAAGGCCACTTTATGCCCTTATTTGAAACATGGTCTACTTCATCCCTTATTTGAGATAATATTGACACTTCAAGCTCTTATTTAAGAAAAAGATGACACTTCATGCCCTTATTTGGAATTTTTCCCAAAATTTTTGATGTTATTCAAAATTTAAAAATTTATATATGAGTTTAAGTGTCGACATTTACAAATAATGAAAGTTTCAATTTTTTGAGAATGAAAAAAATATATATAATTTGTGCGTTGTAAGATTTGAAAAAGAAAATCTCAAAATTGAAAGCAACTCTAAACAAACCCTAATTAGTACACATATGGCACTTTAACTAAATTATCAAAAAAAAAATTCTGTCCTGTCTCTAACTCTCCTCTATCCTTGCCCGTCAATCGCTTTACCAACAGGGCCGCACTCCTATTGACACTAAATTACCAATTCAATCCTTAACTTATGTTACCAATTCCAATGTAATTTTTAAAATTTTAATTTTGTAAATTTAGTCTAAACCTTTACCTAAGATTTCATTGAATCCTTTCGGATACATTTGGTTAAAATTTTTGATGTAGCGGTCCAATCGGCTATGTTATGTGGCACACCGGCCATCTGAAGTGAACAAATTTACTCAAAATGATGTCATTTTGCTCAGTTTTTTCGGAATGTTATCTTGTCTTTCCTCGTTACCGTTCATCTTCTTCCACGAGTTTCCTTGTTATCTTCATCCTGCCATTGTGGCCGTCTCCACTGCTGCCACCAAGCCCTGCATCTCGCCATTACTCGACTTCAGCCCTTGCCACAACGAGTTGCTCCTAGATTTGGATGGCTCGAATTTGATCAAGAACTGGGCCTCGGCCTTCTCATAGGGATCCTGAGGAAGCACAGAACTTTGTAGCCAACTCACTTCGATGTGCTCCAAGTATCACAGCGGACTCTGCAACCAGTCTCCCTCCATAGACGTGCACAGGGATCTTTTTGTGAACTGGATTGCACCCGCTCTTGTTGTCGAGATCATCCTCCACCTGCTCATACTTCACTCCCTTGAGCTTGAGAGCCCATATGACTCTGTAGCTGAAGGGACTAAGCCAAGCTCTTAGCAGCTTCATTCCCTCCATAAATCCTTACTTAGTTGGAACAATTTCCTTGTTGTTTCCGAGTCTAAGCAAAACAACCACCATAAAGTCCTGATTCGCTATGGCGACCAAGCTAGAAGCCATCCAGATCTTAGGGCAACTCGTTTTATTGGGCGTGGCGGGCGTTGAAGTTGAGTGGTGAGGAGATGCAGAGAGCTCGGCGGCGATGGCAGAGACGGCGGCAATGGCGTTAAGGAAGAAGATGAACAGTAAGGAAAAAAAGTAAAAAAAATGTGGAAAAGTAAAAAAATAAGTGACACGACATCATTTTGAGTGAATTTGTCCATGTTAGATTGCCGGTGAGCGACGTAGGATGGTCGACAATGACTAGACCTCCATGTCAATAATTTCAAGCAAAATTTGGCAAGAATGACTAAATTGAATTTTCAAGCAAAGATTAGGACTATATTGAAATAATTAAAAAAAATAAGAGCATATTGAAATCATACAATAGATTTATGACTGAAATGGTAACTTTCCCCTCTTTCCACTGAAGTTGGTAGATTTGACATCAAGGTATTGAAATTTAGGTTTGTAGGTTTTCCTAAATAATAAACTTTTAATCCAGACAAATTACTTTCCATAGGTCATATAGTAGACTAGATTATGGAAAATTTCAAATAATGACTTGAAGTGGACATTGTTTCAAATAAGGGCCTGAAGTAGCCACGATAGTTTCAAATAAGGGCCTATAGTAGCCATGTTAGTCTTAATAAAGGACTGGCTGATAAAGGGCATTTTCATCCTTCTATTTATTTGATAATAAAAAAAGCTAAACAAAAAACCATGCCCTCTGCCTGTGGCCGCCGCCCCATCGGCGATGGCCGAAGGGGTCGTCGGCTCCTCGACGAGGGCCTGTTAGCCCTCGCCATATCGAGGTTGGGAGATGGTTGCCAGTCCTCACCAAGGTCTAGAGAAGGTGTCGCTAGCCCTCGCCCATGGTCCTCAACCAAACCTCGGCAAGGGCCGGTAACACTCTCCAGGATTTGGAAGATTTGCACCCCTCTCTCGATATTGGCCCTTGGCCAGATGCTTGCTACCCTGCTAGCCATCGCAGACGTCCCTCCGGCGTGGAGCGACTGCCACTGGTAGAGGCTAGCAATTCTAGGTTCCGTATAGGTTTCACCTAAAACCTACCTTGCATATCCTAGAACCTATAACCTACCCTGTCACAAGTTCTAGGGTCTACCCAGATTTCATCTGTATTCTCAATTGAACAATTGCAGTGAACCATCACTTTTATTGACCACCACTTGCTACTACAATCCACCACAACTTATATTTAGGCACACGAATAAATATGAAACATTAGCAAAGTAAAAGTCCCAATGATAAATGTAGTTGGAAATGGAAGCTCAAAGTAGTTATTCCAAATCACACACTTATCATCGAACATCATGGAGTACCGCAGGATCTCATGAAAACATATATCAAGAAAAACACACACAAAAAAAAAATCCAGGTTCCACCTTCCTGAAATCTAAAACCTACTTATCGGAATAGGTTCTCTAATGAAACCTACCTTCCATATCCTGGAACCTCGAACTAAACCTGTGAAGGTTCTAGATTTTACCTTGGAACCATGCTCACACCTAGCCACAAATAGAGGGTTGGCCTCCCCACTGATTTTTTTAGCCTTTTTTTCTTTTTTGAAAAAAGATAAAAATAAATAAATAAATAAATGATGAAAATGCCTTTGACCAGCCGGTGAGATCAAGCACTTTGTGAGACTGACATGGGCACTTCAAGTTCTTATTTGAGATAACGTCCACTTTAAGTCATTATTTGAGAAAATGAGTGTACTTCAAACTCTTATTTGAAACAAGATTCACTTTAAGCTCTTATTTGAGAAAATAAGAGCACTTTAGGCCCTTATTTTAGATTTTCCCACTAGATTATGATTTTGAAATTAGAAGAGGACTGAGAGATGCTCTAACAAAGATTAATATACTCATAGTTCACTAGTAATTACTATTAAAACAAGGACGGAGCGTGAAGATTTCACTAGTCGGTGTAGCAATAAAAGAGCATTAATTGCATTTATTAATGCATATTATGGTTCCATGTAAAAGCATAAAAATACCATGAAAACTAAAGCTTGACTAAAATAGTATCATTTGTCAATTAAAAATCGAATCAAAACTAAGGCATGACATGAGTTATTATTGGGATTTTAGTGTGTAAATCCCATAGAAAGTAAATGAGAAGTGTGGATGAAGGGAGTCCCACATTGGATAGAAGAGAGATGGGAGATGGGTTTAAATAGAGGAGCCTCTCTAATGGGTTTGGGTCCCAAGGGGCACCACACTTTTGTGGAAGGGAGGGGACCTATAAAGGCTAGGTCGGCCCTCGCGCGCGCCGCTGCTGGCAGGCTCGGCTCGTGCAGGGCCGGGCTTGTTCCTATTTTTTTATTTTTTTTCCCATCAGTCTTATTTTATTCTATTCCTTTTAAACCGAATGGACATGATTCGAACGGACATGTCTAGAAATTTCTGGACACTTTTTCTTGTCCGAACAGATGTGTTTGTTTGGGAATTTTTTCTTTGAACGAACATGTTTGTTCGTAAAGAGAAGTTTTGAACAAACATGTTTGTTCGTAAAGTATAGTTTCGATTCGTAATCCTTCATCAATGAAACTGTATGGCTTCGTGGCTCTTCGTTGATGTTCATTTTTACAGCCGACATAAATTGTCATATACACACACGACATGCATACTATTCAATCGGTTCCTTCTTCATCTTTCATCATTAACAATTTGTGCGATTAATCCACGGAGTTGCATTCGAAGTTTTCCTTTGAAGAAGTATCGCTTCAAAGGAAAAGCGATCTGTTCTATCCTGGGAGGCAATTATTCAAGAACCTTGGGTACTGGTCGAGGGGACAAATTATCTTAAAGACACAACATGAATTCGTTGGGCTCGGATCATTCGTCTACATTCGGATTACTTATTGATTTCAGGTTTGTCTTACAACTTTATTTTGCACATACGAACACTTGGCAACAACAATCTTAAGACAATTTTCTCCCGATTTTCTTGGTTCGTATAGTCATTTTTCGTTGTAAGTGTTCTATTTTTCTTTTGTAATAGAAATAGCTTCATCATCAATGACGCCTGTTGCGTCTGTTCCGACTCATGGAGAAAAGCCAGAAAAGTTCAATGGGGCTGATTTCAAGAGATGGCAACAGAAGATGTTGTTCTATCTCACGACTTTGAACTTGGCAAGGTTCCTCACCGAGGATGCTCCTAAGTTGGATGAAGGAGAGACAAGCAAGGAAAGGGTTGCTGCTGTAGATTCATGGTAGCATTCTGACTTCCTATGTCGCAACTATGTCCTCAATGGTTTGGACAATTCCCTCTACAACGTTTATAGTCTGCTCAAAACGGCTAAGGAGTTGTGGGAAAGTCTGGACAAGAAATACAAAACAAAAGATGCTGGATTGAAGAAATTCATTGTCGGCAAATTTCTGGACTTCAAAATGGTAGATTCTAAAACCGTCTTAAGTCAAGTTCAAGAACTTCAAGTGATCATGCATGACATTCATGTTGAAGGTATGATGATTAGTGAATCATTTCAAGTGGCTGCTTTCATTGAAAAGTTACCACCGTCTTGGAAAGATTTCAAGTATTATCTCAAACACAAGAGAAATGAGTTATCACTTGAAGACTTGATTGTTCGATTGAGGATAGAGGAAGACAATAGGCTCTCTGAGAAGAAAGTTCGCAGCAATCTGGAGGTCTCAAGGGCCAACATTGTTGAAGAAGGATTGAAACCTAATAAGAAGAGGAAAAAGAATGGATAGGGATCCACCCAAGGCCTGAAAAAGTTCATTGGCAAATGCTACAATTGTGGAAAGTCTAGACATCGTACGAAAGACTGTAAAGCCAAGAAAAGTAAGAAGACTCAGGCGAATGTGGTGGAACAGATTTCCAGTGGTGTTGATGATATCAATCTTAGTACTATGATATCCGAGTGCAACATGGTGAGAAACCCCAAAGAATGGTGGATTGATACTGGAGCAACTCGTCATATATGCGCCAATAAATCGATGTTCTCATCTTTCACGCCTATGGGAGGTGATGAAAAACTCTACATGGGTAATTCATCGACCTCTAAGGTTGAAGGCGTTGGAAAGGTTGCTCTGAAAATGACATCTGGAAAAACAGTGACACTAAACAATGTGCTACATATGCCAGACATACGCAAGAATTTAGTGTCCGGATCTCTCCTTAGCAAGAATGGTTTCAAGTTGGTGTTTGAATCTGATAAGTTTGTACTCTCCAAAAATGAGATGTATGTAGGAAAGGGTTATCTTAATGATGGTCTTTTCAAGATGAATGTAATGACTGTTGTATCCAATGATGATATGAATAAAGTTGCTTCTGCTTATGTGCTTGAGTCTCCTGATATATGGCATGCTAGACTAGGACATGTTAATTATAAGCCAATAAAGAAATTAATGAACATGAGATTATTGCCAAAGCTTGACTGTCCAAGTGAAAAATGCCAAGTGTGTGTTGAATCTAAGTTTTCTAAGCCTCCTTTTCATTCCATAGAAAATAGAATCACGGAACCTTTAGATTTAATTCACACAGACATTTGTGATATGAAAGCAATACCGTTAAGGGGTGGTAAGAAGTATTTTATCACATTTATAGATGACTGCTCGAGATATTGTTATGTATATTTGCTTAGTAGCAAAGACGAGGCTGTGAATTCTTTTAGATTTTATAAGTCTGAAGTTGAAACTCAATTAAATACGAAAAGTAAAATGATAAGAAGTGATAGGGAAGGTGAATATGAATTTCCTTTTGAGGAAATCTGTTCTAAATTCGGTATCATTCACTAATTCACCTCTCCTTATGCGCTACAATCTAACGGAGTGGCGGAAAGGAAAAATCGATCTTTAAAGGAAACAGTGAATGCATTGTTGAATAGTTCTTGTTTACCATAGAATTTATGGGGGGAAGCTATTTTGACGGTCAATTTTATCTTAAATAGAGTACCCCACAGAAAGACACAACAAACTCCCTATGAGAAGTGGAAAGGCAAAAATCCTAATTTGAAATATCTCAAAGTGTGCGGGTGTTTGGCTAAGGTTGCGGTTCCTAAACCTAAAAAGGTTAAGATATGACCGAAAATCGTTTACTATGTCTTTATTGGATATGCTCTTAATAGTAATGCATATCGATTTCTTGTTCATAAGTCTGAGGTCCCAGATATACATGTTAATACAATCATTGAGTCAAGGGACGCTTCGTTCTTTGAGAATATCTTTCCGTATAACATAGTATATGAGCCAATTAACAATGATAAGAGGCCTCAGGATACTACACCTAGAAGCGATCCTATGGAGGATGAACCTAGACATAGTAAAAGACAAAGAACTTCTAAGTCTTTTGGACCTGATTTTCTAACATATTTGTTAGAGAATGAGCCTCGGACCTTCAAAGAGGCTGTGACATCCCCAGAAGCCCCGTTCTGGAAAGAAGCTATCAATAGTGAAGTTGAATCCATCTTGTCAAACCATACCTGAAAATTGGTTGACCTTCCTCCTAGTAATAAACCACTACAATATAAGTGGATTTTCAAGAGGAAAATGAAAACAGATGGTACTATTGATAAATATAAGGCTAAGCTTGTGGTAAAAGGATACAAGCAACGAGAAGGTCTTGATTATTTTGACACTTACTCACCTGTTGCTAGAATTACATCTATAAGGATGCTAATTGCCATAGCTGCGGTGTATAAGCTTGAAATCCATCAAATGGATATGAAAACGACTTTCTTAAACGGGGATCTAGAAGAAGAAATATATTTGGAACAACCTGAAGGGTTCATTATTCCAGGACAAGAAAAGAAAGTATGTCGGCTTATCAAGTCATTCTATGGCTTGAAACAAGCACCGAAACAATGGCATGCTAAATTCGACCAAGTCATGTTGTTGAATGGTTTTAAGATTAATGTGTGTGACAAACGTTTATATGTTAAGAACACTCATAATAGTTTTTCCATTTTGTGCTTGTATGTAAACGACATGCTTATAATGGGCAGCGATGGTGAGGTTGTCAAGGCGACCAAACGCATGCTCACAAGTAAATTCGATATGAAAGATATGGGAGTCGCAGATGTTATTTTAGGGATTAAAATCCATAAAACATTTAGAGGATCAACTCTATCACAGCCTCATTACATTGAGAAGATACTTGGAAAGTGCAAGAATTTAGACATTGTACCAGTAAAGACTCCGATAGATGTTAATTTACATCTTTCAAAGAATACTGGTGAAAGCAAGGCTCAGAATGAGTATGCTAGTATACTTGGCAGTTTAATGTATGTCATGAACTGTACTAGGTCGGAATAAAAACCATTGGAAAGCTATGAAACGTGTATTGGGCTACTTGAAGCATACTCAAAACTATGCTCTGCATTACACAGAATATCCAGCGGTACTTGAAGGATACTGTGATGCAAATTGGATAACCGGTACAAGAGACACAAAATCCACAAGTGGGTATGTGTTTACACTTGGTGGGGGAGCAGTGTCTTGGAAATCATCCAAACAAACTTGTATTGCGAGATCTACTATGGAAGCAGAATTTATTGCTTTGGATAAGCCGGTGAAGAAGCAGAGTGGCTTCGAAATTTCGTAGAAGATATTCCTAATTGGCCTAAGCCAGTGCCGGTTGTGTGTATTCATTGTGATAGTCAAGCGGCAATAGGCAGGGCAAGGAATGTCATGTATAACGATAAGTCTCGAAATATACGTCGAAGACACGATACTGTAAGACAACTACTCTCTAGTGAAATTATCACGATTGACTATGTGAAGTCAAAAGATAATGTTGCGGATCCATTGATAAAAGGCCTAACTAGAGAGATGGTTGTGAAAACATCAAGGGGAATGGGTTTAAGGCCTATAAAATAGGTCATCATAGCGGAAACCCTACCTAGTTGACTGGAGATCCCAATATCTAGGTTCACAGGGACAATCAAGTTTTGCAGACAGTGTAGAGTACTGTCAACTTTTACTCATTCCCGTATGGAGACAATACTGACATGTGGAGGTTAAGCGTAAGCTTTTAATGATTCTGATTCAGGTATGTGATATACCACATATTCAGAAATCACCTATGTGAGTGTGAAGTGAGAGCCGCTTCTATGCAGAATTTGAAAGGCCGAATTCTCGAAAGCACTCATGAAACCAGGCGGTGTTTATGGCCAAAACGAACACAACCGTGAGAACCAACTTTGTTCGAGAGATAGTTGTGTGATATCTATTGTCTTGACTTACACCAAAGGTCGACAGTTCAAAGACATCAAGTCTACTGAGTAAGTCCGATAAGTCTCACTAGAGAAAGTTCAAAGTCTCAAACTACTTATCCCGATGCAACGTTCTTTCATAGAATAATCGCACAGTGCATTTCATGCATACACGAAGAGTCGTGATATCTGAAACGTCGTATTCATGTGGGGGATTGTTCGGATTTTGGTGTGTAAATCCCATAGAAAGTGAATGAGAAGTGTGGATGAAGGAAGTCCCACATTGAAAAAAGAGAGATGGGAGATGAGTTTAAATAGAGAAGCCTCTCTAATGGGTTTGGGCCACAAGGGGCATCCCACTTTTGTGGAAGGGATAGGACCTCCACAAGGCTGGGTCGGACCCGCGAGAGCTCCGTCGCTCGCCCGCCGGCCGGCTTGGCTCGGCTCGATTCAAGCCGAGCCGGGCCTGACTTGTTCCTATTTTTTTCTTTTTGCCCATCGGTCTTATTTTATTCTATTCCTTTTAAACCGAATGGACACGATTCGAACGGACATGTCTAGAAATTTCTGGACACTTTTTTTTGTCCGAACAGATTTGTTTGTTCGGGAATTTTTTCTTAGAACGAACATGTTTGTTCGTAAAGAGAAGTTTTGAACGAACATGTTTGTTCGTAAAGTGTAGTTTCGATTCGTAATCCTTCATCAACGAAACTGTATGGCTTCGTGGCTCTTCGTTGACGTTCAGTTTTACAACCGACATAAATAGTCATATACACACACGACATGCATACTATTCAATCGGTTCCTTCCCCATCTTTCATCATTAACATTTTGTGCGATTAATCCGCGGAGTTGCGTTCGAAGTTTTCCTTTGAAGAAGTATCACTTCAAAGGAAAGGCGATCTGTTCTATCCTGGGAGGCAATTGTTCAAGAACCTTGGGTACCGGTGGAGGGGACAAATTGTCTTAAGGACACAACGTGAATTCATTGGGCTTGGATCATTCGTCTACATTCGGATTACTCATTGATTTCAGGTTTAACTTACAACTTTATTTTGCACATACGAACACTTGGCAACAACGGTTATATTGTCAAGCATTATAATTAGGCGAAGTTATGGTAAGGGATATTAGTTGGGAATTAGAGTTACAACAAGTAGTATCCGCTCGGATATTGCGCAGAATTGAGCTGGCAATTTCTAGTTTCATATCATAATTATGTCGTGTCATATTCATGTCCTGAAAATTCATGCTGAACACAATTTGTTCACAAATCTTGTGGTGAATTTGAAGTTTGACCAAGGCTTGATTATCAAACACGTTAGAAGATACAACATTAGGCATGTAAAATTTGTTTAGAAGTATCTAAACATATCTAAATACATATGAACACGCCGTGCTAATAGGTTTAACATAAATTGGTATTATTTACATGTATCCAGAGCGTATTGAAAAACGATTATTAAGAATTAATCTGCACGCAACACATTTATAGTTTGGATATATAGCGGATTGATTAAGCTTCGTTCGAACGCGCTCAATACATGTTTAGAGAGTTGCCGGTCCGATCCTTTCGGATGTACTTGTGGAAAACTATAGAGGCTAACATCATTTGAAAGAGAAAATTAATTTGCTGTCTTATGTTGGATAAGAAGAGCAATAGTAGCAGCGTTCCTATTTCTTTTATGTTTTACTGGGTTCAGGTGGTCTAGGCTTGTTATAAATGTGAATTCTTGAATCGATTACAATTTGGATTTTCTCTAACTTTAGAAGGGACAGATCGTGGCGACAAAAATTTAGTGGGGTCAAAGGGTTTACTACTAATTTAGATAATAAAATAAAATGTATAACAGGAATTTTTTTGAAAATTTGCAATTACCCGCCGCCCTTGAATTCAAACCTACATTACTATAACATAGTCCGACATGGACCGCCGGTCGACTTAGACGAAAGCGTCAGGTGTCGAATCGAACTAATGCATATTTCTTAACACAGTTCCGACATGGATCGCCGCAAATGCCCGAACCGTTGGAGATGGAAGGCCGGTATCGCAATCGTCGTCTTCATTCATCAACTGAAGTTTCAAATCCACAATTTCGTCCCACTATTTGGTTGGCACAAGTGCAATATGGAATACGAAGTACAATACCTCTCAAAATATTTATATATAGGTACACAAAGAAACACACATAACCCGCTCGCAGTACATGAAAATTTTCTGAGGCATGATCCTGCAAAGCTCCATTCTTGAAGAGCTAATTGGTGGTACTCTTCACGTTCCAAGGCTCACCAAGAATCATCGCCCTGTACCAAACATAGTGATCATCAGTTTAATTAGCAATTACTGAATGGTCGATTTGTTCCGCCTAGTGATTAAAACAACCGGCTCCTGTGAGCCATACCTGGCCGCCGTCGTACACTAAGGGCTGCGGATCAAAAGAGAAATACGAGCTGTAGCTTGGTAGGTGGTTGCCGAGTGCCTGAAATTGAGGGAGTGATTCCACGGTCGCTTCGAACAATGACTGATGTCGGACGAAAAAATCCGTGTTAGAAAACTCTCGAACTACACCGAGATTTTCGGCTAACGTTATTTCGATCGAAACCGGTGAACAAGGGAAGCAAAATCCAGGAAAGAGGTTCGGTCCTTTCATCTATTTACCTCCTGATCTGTGTCCTCATGTTGAGAAGCAACTGGAGTGTCATCAGTTGCACAGGAACCTCCTTCAAAACTTGGGGAAATTTCCAAGCTTTCACTTGGTTTCCTCTTCAAGCGACAAAGGATGTATGGTAGCTGTAAATAGTTATAACTTTTTAATGTAAGAAAGATTAGAGTCAGCAATTTGTGATAAGCTCGTGGAACGTCGTGCAAGTCCCGTGAACCGGCTAAGCATAGGCTTTTGGCCTATGCGGGTAATCTTAATTCAGACCAGTTTACACATAGTTTGTGAGATTTGAACAAGTGATCTCCAGTTCCTAGACCGGAAACCACTGACGCCGTAACAAATTGTGCCAACCCTGGCTAGTTAATTTGGGCCATTGTGTTGAAAGCTACCAATATTATGTTCTACTTCTTCCAGCGTGGCCTAATGCACTTTTAATTCATTCCTCACTAAGTTGTTTTGCAAATGAAAAATATAAGAGAAATCTTAGATATAGATCAAATGACGAACCTGGAGTGTTGAGGAGTATCCGTTAACAAGTTTGGGATTCAAATGATATTCATGCATGACCCATCCGGTCTTGGTGCGACCCTTGTAAAAGACCAAAATCCTCTTGGTGCCTATTAAAGCCTTGGTGTCTCGACTCTTTATTGCATCCTTTTGGCTAGTGATCTTCCATTTACCGCTTGTTGTCTGCCTTTTGACGCGCTCGCTGTTCTGGGCTAGGTAAGGAGAAGGGCAGAAGAAGTACCAATCCCACCCATCCGATGGAATATTCGATATCCCTTCACACAAAAACAACAAAAGATTTAGGACAACTTATCAGAACATTATAAGTACAAACAATGTATGAACAACTTTTCAATGCGCGATTACTAATATGATATAAGAAATTCATACTACAACCGAAGTCAAAGGGCAGGGGTAGGCGCATGAAACTCACTTTGATACAAACTAGGTAAATCCCAAGGATCCCGTGCATAGAAATCCTTGAGCTCGGGGATGACGCAATTGTCGACGTATCCAAGTACCTTGCTCTTAAGGTAGTTGTTAACGAGTTCTTCCTCGGTCGGAAGAAATCTGAATCCCACCTGAGATCGCTCCATGCCGAGAATGCGTATGGCTAATTAACTAAGACAAGTGATATGGTTAGAACTTTGAGTGTTTGAGTGAATTTGTGAGTTCACATATCAATTGGAGATGACAATTTATAACATTGATACAAAGCTTCTGGTTTTTGCTGCATGTGGGTCTTCCCTTGTGCCAGAAGCCTCCTTTTTTCCCTAAGCCCTTGTTTCTGAAGGGGAAGCTGAATACAATTTTTTTTCTATCTTCTCGGCGGAGGGTTACACGGTTGCACCTTGGAGAAGCTACTGGTGAAATTCCCATTCTATCCTCCCCAGGAAAGTGAGCCCAGTTGTTGGGACTACTTTTTTGGCTAATGCTCATAGAGCTCTATATGTGATCAATAGAGGTAGACCAATACGAGTACCCAGCCTATCTAGTCAAAAAGTCCCTATTCAAGTGCAGCCCGATCTTTTGAAAAATATTGAATTTTCTTCACAAAGGATGGCCCCATCCCACCCAAAACGTGCTTCAACGCTTGGACAAGGCTAGCTTGCCACCAGATTCATGATCAGGTCTAATCAAAGCTCGTGCATGGATGCAGTCCCGGACTATGTAGCACGAACACGCTCTCTAGGGCATTTTTCGCGTGTCGGACGTGCGTCGATGTCAAGGCGGTAGAGTTTCAACTGACCTACATGGTTAATTTAACCCAACCATGGTTGAGGACCTTGAGTCTTGGTCTTGGTGGAGGAAGAATTTTGGGGGGCTGACAAGTCCTTGGGACTTGAGTTTTTAGCAAGCCTTCGCGGGGCATGACACTTAGGTGTTTGTAGAAAATAAAACATAAATTGCTATTTCTTCTTTTTGCAAATTTTTAATGATTTTCCGCATGTCTGATCCTTCATGGTGATAATTTAATGATTTTCCACAATTTTTTCATAATTTTTCGCAATATTTATTTATTTTCGAAATCATAAAAATGATAATTTATCATGTATATAAAAATATATATTTAATATACAATGTGTCCCAACGGGTCGAAAATCTCTATTTTTTAAGAAATCACATGTCGACGTGTCGTGTCGCGTGTCGTGTCGGTGCTACATAGGTCCCGGATGTCAAGGGTAGTGATGGCCTCTTCCCTAGTTAAAAAAATGATTATTCTTTGAGGTAAAATTTTTTTAGAAAAGGAATATATATATAAGGAATTTCTTGGTCCGCCGTCGCACGTAGGAAATAATCTCCAAAAAGGTGGTCCTCGTGATGGCTTGAACTCATGACTTTCTAACTTTAACTTACCAAGTTACATGGAAGTAAACGATGATTTTTAATAAGTTTTCAGTACGTCCTGTCATTTTTTTCATACCTTTAACAAAATCATATGTTTGATGAGCAAATTTAACGGAGTAATCAAGAACTGTTTGACTATACTTCTGTCCCATAATCTTCTCTGTCGCCCACATCAGTCTCATATGACCACTCAAACCAAACCAAAATACGAAGACTGTTTGCTAGAATGGTTTACTTTTCTTTTCTTTTTTAAGTTTTGTGTCTCTTTGCAATTTGACTTTTACTTGATACGAAGCACCTAAATCCTTTCAAAATGTGCCATATCCTAACTTTTTAAAAGTTCAAATAAAATGTAAGTATCGACCGGAAAGTCCGTATATCAAAATTCTTTGAAGTCCTCGCGATTTTGATCATTCGAATTCGCTTCCTGTCAATATAACGGTTAGGGAGTACTAAATAGTTTCAGTCTACTCATTATAACAATCAATACAAAGCCGCGGACAAATCCAAACAACACGATCTGTCCCATGGGACAAAGTCTCATCTTCATGGAGAGCAAAATGAGATTTCTCTGTCCTCCAAAGATGTTCTTCTGCAACAATAAGCTTAAGGCAAATGGTATATATGTATGAATGGATGCTCTGCACAGATTTTGACACAAGTTAACCAATTAAGTCGAAAGAAAAAGATCTGTGCATTCACCGTATAAGAGCCTCTCAAGTGCAAGGTCCCCTAATCAATTACCTTTGAGAAGAATTGAACAGTCTGTCTATTAGCAAATTACTCTTAACATTCCAACTTATATGTCAGCAAACTCAATCCACCCTCCACCGAAATTATAGACACACAATTCTATCATGATCAGGATAGTGAACTCTAGGAGGCATCAAATAGGGCATGCAGTCCATAAAAATGAGAATGTGATGGTAAAGTCAAGTCAAGGTGCGATAGAATGACAAAAATCTAAGCTAATAAAATTTAACTTACCCAACAAAAAATGCTATAGAACAACAACTATATCCAAAAATATTAGCACCTTTCCAACTTTCACACAAACTTTCACCTTGCTTTGTCATCCGCATCATATAGAAGAAACTAGTTACATAAAGTGCCTTGGAATATAGACTCTGCTAATACAACTAATCTCACCATCACATTATCTGTTAAGAACAAGCAAGCAAGCGGGAAATCACTTTTTGGACAGAATGGAGCAGCCGTGGGGGCCTGATACACTTGCCACACAACGACAGATGCTCAGAAGACTCTGGAATTCACCCCATTTCTGTCGAACTTATATTGCAACCAGAGCAGAACCGGAACCACCAAGAGAAACCGACGGACAGCCAGATCTCAAATTTCAAGAACATTGAGTCGCCCTTATCTCTAAAGGGGCGTAAGCACTTCACTCGCTACGGGATGGGATTCATTCACTTGTATTCCTGCTAGCACTACAAAAACCTACAGTCTTAACGCCCTTACTAATGCTGTGCAGCCTTTCCTCAGGTTCATAGAGTAAGGTTTCCCATTTATCCACAACAGAAGGTAAGCAGAAAATTACATGATGATTGATTCACAAACTTTGAAGGCATCTTTTTCATCAAGAAAAAATTGGGTTACACGGATATGGACTCACAAACAATAATAATAATATAAAAAAAAAGCACGTATGGACAAAATAAAAAAGCATAGCGAAACACACTCACTTAAAAGAGACTTTTCAAAGTCCATTTGACATCTGAGGTGTCAAGCAAGTCCAAGCAGCCATGTAGGATTTTCTGGGCGAAAACACAAAGGCATCCACACAATAAAATCTATATATTGAAGGAAAAAACTTGCCTATCTTCAGGTAAATTGCCCATTCTGTTATCATTGGTGCCTTCAAAAATTATATACTTTGGAGGCATAAGCTAAAATGTCTCAATTCAAATACATGGCTCATGCTAAGATTTCTGCAGATAGACTAGGAAAAGGTTTTCCTCGTCGAGAGCATTTAGATTACATTATTCTTTAGCTTGAAAAGCACAGATGCCTTCAATTTACAAAACTTGCTCCATAGCATGCCCATCTAATTCTGAGAACCACTCCATATACCATGTTTACACTATCACACTTTGGAAGAAGGTATCAAATGAAGCTGTGACTTCAGAACATATAATCCGCCCAACACATAATTCCATGGAAATTGTGAAAAAATGCAAAATCACCCCCCTGTTAAAATTTTCTCATCATATCCAACAACGAAATGCTTTTTCCTTCAAAACTGTCAAGCTTTCCACCAAATTCATGGCCAATCGATGTTATCAGCATGGTTTGCCAGATTGGACAATATAACATCGTAACATCAGTATGAATGAACATGTTGAATCCTGTTTAGAACTACTTCACAACCAATGAACATGAATTCGAAACAAGTCTACATTGATTTCACTCCAGTCCCAGAACCATATGAAGTCGTATCCATCAGCACAACAAGGTCGCAGTCCAATCCATATCCACACACAGAAATTGTATCAAGACGCTGCAACAAACGACCCAATAAGATCTTCCATGAACCCCTGGGACCGACGACGTTGGAATCAAGAGGCAAACAAGCAATTGAAAAAGGGAAGCGAAGGGATTTCCTGATTGAATCGAACTCGAAGGTGCAGGAATTCGGACAAATGGAGTACTCGTCAATCATTACTTGAAATTCACGCTTCGCTGACCGAACATTTAGCTCGGAGAAGCGAGATTTTCGCCCACATCGCAAAGAGGGAAAACTTCAAGTAATGATGACGAGTGCTTCATGAGTCGAATTAGGTTTCCGAGCAGAAGTAGAGAAGTTGGAGGAGGAGGAGGAGGAGGAGGAGGCTGAAGAAGAAAGCAGAAAAAATGTTGCTTGGAAAGGTAGGGTTTCTGACGTACCTTTATATGGGTGGTTAGTGGTTACCTCCCGTATGCAATTTGAAAAACAATAGCAAAATTTCAAATAAAAGTACGGAGTCTCCTCATTTTCTTCAATAAGGGCTTGACATGAACCTTATTTCAAAGAAGAGCCTAAATTATATATAGTTTCAAATAAAGACCTGATGTGTCAATATCAGTCTCAAAAAAAGGCCTGACACACCAGCTGATTAAGGACATTTTCGTCATTTACTTATTTTTATTTTTTCTTTATTTTTTTTAGCTTTCTATTTTTTGAAATATTAAAACACTAAAAAAAAAAAAACAAGGAAAAAGAAGAACTATAGGCGAGAGGCAGCAACTCCCACCTGTGGACGCCCCACCGGCGACCCCGCTAGCTATGCCTGACAACCCTCCCGCCTGTGTGAACTTCTTCTTTCGTGTTTTTCTTCTGCTTTTTTTTTGGGGGGGGGGTTTCTAAATTTTTAATTTAATTTAACTAAAATTAAGTTTAAATTGTATTTTGACAAAAATACCCTTGATCGGCCTGAATATTTGGCCGGCCAATCTGCCGGTGAAGTCAGGCCCTTGTCTGAAACAGCCATGGCCACTTCAGAGCCTTATGGAAAACAGCATCCATTTCAGGCTTTTATTTGAAAAAATGAAAGCACTTCGAGGCCTTAATTGGAATTTTCCCAAAAACAAATGCGGTTGTCGCAAACCGGCATGAAATTAGTCGGTTCGGTTCTATATCGGTTTCAAATGTAATAAGTTCTAGGTCCTGGCTCTAATTTTTAGAAATGGGTTTATTGAGTAGATTCTAGTAACCGACTCATCATGAAACTCATTGCCCCTGTCATTTTGGGTCCATGTTGTTAGACTTGATCAAGGCGATTGGGTATGCCTTGAGACTTCTAAGGGTTTCTAGGATACTATAGAATTTTATGAGAAGTATCATAGGTTATGTACCCTTATATTCTACAACATTCTAATAATTAATGGGGTAAGTAGTAGATTGGGAGATCACCATTAGATCGAGGGGAGATAATAGTTGTAATGTGAGGGGCTCACGTATATTTAGAGGTCTCCTCTTCCCTCATTTGTAACATTAAATTCATTTTATGAAAAAACAGCAAATTCTCATCCAAACACTTCTCTCGTTAGAGTTCCTACCATAGTCGCGACCTCAACTGTCAGCTCGTGCCAGGCGATATTAGAGCAAGCTGTAGAGAGCGCAGTCGAGAGAGTTGGTAGTGCATACCAAGTGGTCAAGAGAACGTCAGAATCAAATATTATCGTTATTGCTGCTGTTGGGACAAGGCTCAAGAGGAGTCTTGTCCCAAGAGGACTCGATCGAGGGGCATCATGACTTCATTATGACAAGAATCTCCCCAAGCTGTCGTTGCCCGTGGTCAAGAACTTGAAGGAGCGAATCGATGGGGCCGAGGAGACGCTTCGCGGTGAGTTCTCTACCGCCTTGAATAAACTCGTCAGCCCACTTCACAAAAGGAATGATGATCTCAAGTCTGGAAGACCTCCAGAAGGAGCTGGGGACGGTCAAAGACGAGGCTTGCAAGACGGCCAAGGCAAGTGGGGCAGTCAATGTGATGCCTAGTATCAAGGGTTGGATGTGCTGAAACCGAAGGAGTTCAAAAGTAATCGGTCTGCTAAGGTGGTGGACAACCGTATATTTGGCATGAAACAATGCTTTGATGCCATGGGGATCAAGGACGATGAGACTAAGGCATAAACTGTAACACATACTTAACTGATGTTGCTATGCTTTGGTGGCGACATAGGTGTGACGACGAGAGGTGGGGTGCAAAAACGATCAAGTGTCGGGGCCGCCTTCCTTATGATCTTTCAAGAACAGTCTCTCCTGGAGGTTGCAAAGGGTGAAGCACGGAGTAAGCTATGCCGTCTCATGCAAAAGGAAGCCGATCAAGTGTTTCTTTTACGATGGCCCACACTTTGCTCGGGATTACCCAAAGAGAAATAGGCTTTCGACAATGCTTTCAGCAGGAAGGAGGAGCCGAGAGAGGAGAAACGGGAAGTGCGGATTGGGGCGTTGAATCTATTCAACTCCTTGAAGACTCAAGCACCACCCAAGAAGCCTTCAAAGTCGAGTTTGCCATTCGTGGAAGTTAAGGTTGGCTATACGAAACTCAATGCCTATGTTGACTTGAGTGCATCAAACCTGTTCATGTCGAGTGAAGCAATGGAAGGTTTGAGCCTCATGATGTATGACTCCTCTAGTTCACTCAAAATTGAGTGGGTAACTTTGTTATTTATATCATTATAAACATGAAAATGCATATTGACACCATATTACTCCTAACCTCTAACATCCAATCTACAACTCTAGCTTGAATTAAAGCTCAAGTGTGAGCCTAAGATGACCTTGACACATGATTCATAGTGTGATGAGAAGGTTGATCTTGAGTAAGTCGAATTGCGAGCTATGTTAAGTCGACTTGGACTACTAAACCATAACCTCAAAAATCTGGTGCAAGGCTAAATGCTACAGTTCATTCCGTAATGCCTAGAAAAGGATTTGCAATTACAAAGAGTAGAACAAGAGATCATACAATGCAGAACATCCATTTGCTTACGAATTAAAGGACGGGTTTTCATACCTAGATGCAGGGATTGAGAAACAAATGCTTCTGCAAGTAGATATATACACCCACAAGAACACAATTTCTGCACTAGCTTGCAGCGGCTGAAGAATTGTTGAGATCTCTCTCTCTCTCTCTCTCTCTCTCTCTCATGTCAAACAGGGTTAGGGTTGTTCATTCTCAGAACTCTTTCCTTCCATGTTGTTTTCTGTAATGGCGCTAGGGCGGTCAGGTCCATGAGGAATCTTTCCAGGAAAATTCGTGGCAGAGGGATCGGATCCAACATTACTGAAAATGAAGATGTAGCGGGGTGAGCAATTCGAAATAGAAGGAAATAAAGGAGCAGCGAGAGTCCACAAGCTCACCTTTTGTCCACGATAACCATTGACCGGAGTTCACAGTTCGCAAAGCTGCCCAAATATTATATGTTGTGTCATCTCATTGCAAGAGTATACTACACTACAAGATACATAGATGGCTTAACAAGACTTCCAACCAAAAGGAGACATGCAGTCACTCATTTGTCTGAAGCATAACAATGGGATGGCCGAAATTGAATCCTACTGAAGCCCGAATTGTGGAGCACAAGGCAAAAGAGTTCAATAATTTTCATAATTCTGCCAAGGCCAAAATCTAAGAATTAATGAACAGGCAAAACAGATACTCACTGTCTAGATATTTCAGTTTTCACCAAAGGGTGACAATCTTCTCCAAAAGTAGTTAACGTGTGAAACAAGAAACCACTATGCGTAACAACTGCTATCTCCTTTTCTTTCCGTGTCCACAACCTGCAAAAGCAAATAGGGCCATTGAGGCCAATTTCTATTGTTCAGCTGAACCAAAAGATAGTTTGCACAGACTCCTCACTGCCAAAGGAGGAGGCAAGCAGCTTGCATATTTTAAGGACTGAAGTTCGATTCCCCAGCATAGTCAAAAGTATATGGTCTTAATTCAATTTGGAAAAAAGAAAACACCATAGTACTATCAATATCACCATTACAAAAAACCCCTTTGTCTTTTTTTGTTCTTTGTAGTGTGTTAAGTGGCTTTTCTATAGTAGGCAAATTAAATATATGTCATCTAATAAGTAACTTGCCAATTGTCATCACACTAGAAAAATCACCAAAGCTTTCTAGTAGTATGATATGGTACTTAGCTATAGTTAGCTACTGTAAGTTGTCTGGTTACAGAAGGCCTACCAAAAGTTTACATAATACTTAGCTATACTTAGCTACTAGGATAAAAACCCATGCAATGCATGGGATTTGGTCTTTATAAATAGAAAGATATACACATTCATGAAACTTTATCTATTATTAGCATGAACTGTTTTTCAGAATGTTGTCCACGTTGAAATGCTATTTATGTTGTTTTCCACCTCCTTTTGAAGAAAATATACAATTTTATCATTATTGCTTTCCTCAAATTTTTTCATAAGTATCTTTCAAATTAAATATTCTCCCTATTAGTTTTCCTTTTGCCATCAACTAAGCATGGTTTCTGAAATTCCCTAATTTCTAGTGTTAATTTCGTATAGAAGTATCAATATAGATTTCAGAAGTCAGCTAATCCTCAAAGGGAGTATATTTGATCGTGTGAGAAATAATATACACAGGCATTTGAGGTAGTTCAAATGTGGAAGAAGTGAATAAATACTAATTCCAAATACACATGTCATTCAGCAAAAGAACGAGGCTATGAATTTTTATACCATATGTGGAGATAATAAAAATCTCACAATTGAAATACGTTTTTAAAGTTTAAATTTCAATTCATTAAAGAACTTTGAATGCAGTTTCGCTTAAAGGTGGTTCCTTTTCTATGATTAATACACATTAGTAATTTTCTATGTTATATACATTTCACAAATTCAGCATTCTTTGTTTATCCTGGATGAATACATGTAGATCACACATAATAAATCTCTGTTCTTATAATTAGTTCATCCAAAGTTCGAAAATAGAAAACACCGTAATCCTATCATTAGTATAATTACATAAAACCACTTAGTCTTTTTTTTAATTCTTTATAGTGTGTTGTTAAGTGGCTTTTCTATAGTGGGCGGATTAATTATGTCATCTAATAAGTAACTTGCCAATTGTCATCACACTAGAAAAATCACCAAAGCTTTCTAGTAGTATGATATGGTACTTAGCTACAGTTAGCTACTGTAAGTTGTCTGGTTACAGAAGGCCTATCCTAAGTTTACAGGGGACCTGCAAATCCAACAAGGTAGAAGCACTCAGGCAATTGAAAAATCCTGCCAAAGATTTTGTCATATATAGAGCACTATGTCAAACTGGACCGCCATAAAGTCAAGCAAGAATCGAGACTACAATAAGTTATATGTATCGAAGATCCTAGTTGCATCTCCTGGTGATTATCTCTAGCCATTTATCATGCTTGACTACAAAGAGTAGAGTATTATGCATAGAGCTAATAGAGCATATCCACTAGTTTGACCCTATCCAGTTTTACTGTACTTGGGGCACTTAGGGAAGGTGTAAAAGTGTTAATCCAACTAAGTCACGAAGTTGCAAGTTGAACTGAATGCCAATGCAATGTTAAACAATCTTTCGTCGAATCTTCTGAACTAATGCCTCTAATATTGGATTGCAGGAAGCTCCTCAACCAGGCAGGCAAATCGAATTGCTAATATGCTAGCTGAAATGGGAAGGACAACGAACTAAAGATACCAACTTTGGAACCAAAGCCAGGATGAAGCTGCATTTTTGGCCAAACGAGACTTGAAAGGCCTCCTTGCTGCTGGACTTATTACGGTGGACTCGATGTAGCTTTCTTAGCCATTGTAATAGGCAATATGCCTTCAGGTAGCTTATGCGATGGTAGAAATGTATTAGGAAATGAGCCTATATCAGGGTGGGCTCTTAGTATTTTGAGTACCTGATGGTGCTGTTTATTTACGCTGTTTTTTTGCTGGTTTGCTGGAAACTCTGTTCTTTGTTCACATCTGGGGGGGGAAGGAGCGCGGTGTAATATTATTACATGAGAAAACCATAGGCAGTTGAAACTACTCAAGTTGCACTTTCAATTTATTGTACAGTATATGATAGGACAGAGCTTACAAATAAACTAAATTCCATGCAAATGCGAGTTTGTTTTGCAGCTGTAATCCTGCTCACTGAAAAGTGAGTGCCATGGCACGCATGTCTAAGCCTAAAAAGTAGTTAAGCAAACACTAACCAGTTGAGGAATTTAATTCCCCTGGCTGCAAGTTCTTCTTTGGTCTCTCTAACATCGGCCTTCCACAATACATCCTCATCGCTCTCAATCTGCATATAATAAGACATAATGACCAAGCTGCCACAAATGAAAGAAAAGCACATTAAGCAGACTAGTTAGGAGTTAGCAGCACCAAAGACATACTAGTGTTACATAAAACACCAATATACTGATTTGGGTATATACTAAGTCAAGTACTTTCCAGTGAGAAATCAACTCCTGGAAAAAGAAATTGGTAATCAGTAACACTTCTTCTCTTATCACAAGGATGAACACCCTGCAATCAGGAAAGGAGAAAATAGCTCAGAATCCATGATAACAAAATGCCAACTGCTAAGGATTGCATCAATCCACTCAGGTAACCAAAAGGAAAGCAAATGGAAAAGGAAGTGAGAATGAGTCAAAAGTACCTAAACTAGTCAGATGAAAAAATTGAAAGTTCTCTGGTACTTGCAAGAAAAACTTGCTTATTACAAGAAGTTGGCACAAGAACATGATGCATCGAACAACCAAAAGGACGTCCTTGACTATGAATAGAAGGAACTAGAGCATCTAATCGGAAAAGTTTAAGGAGCTATGATCTATCATTTTCCAGGAAATCATGAAGGAACTCTCAGAACAGAATGAGGAGAGGCTTACAATAGCATTTGACAGCACCTGAATTGGCTATTTAGATTGTACTACCTAACTGAAAGAAGCTCCTAATGATCGTCGGTGCAGTTAACTCTCAATTGTGCCATGTCTATCCATCTCCTTTCTTTTGGTTCAGTGAAGAGATAACTAACATTAAGCCTGCCATGCACAATGATTATATCACGTCCTTTCCAATCTATGAATGTTATTCTCAGGTTCACCTACTGAAGGCCTTACCATTTGAACTTGCAATATCCAGATTCCTCAGGCTTGGCTAGATAACTATAGGGCATGGATGTGACAAGATTTTCTTAGAGCAACTGTCTTGTTTCAGGAAAGCATGAATTACGAGCATCACAGAGCACTGCCCACAACCTTATGCACATATGCATACAAATATTAGGGGCACCATATTCCCATTAAAAGCATGAAGTGTAGCATTGAGTACAGCACTTTCAAACGACGCATACCAAATGTTCTCGACAAAGTTCTGCTGCAACAATTGGTGGAGAGTCCAGACTTGAAATAGCAGCACGACCACTATTTCCTGCATTTGCAACCATTAGTGGTAGTATATCCAACCTATCTGTGTAGCCTTCACCACCAAATACTCCAACAGCTGTTTGGAGAGTCCTACAAAGCCATGTTAATAAGAACTGCAAGAATCAAACATCTAATCGAAGCATGACAAGGGAAATAGAATATTGTCTTCCACAAAGCATATGATGAACATATATCACATGCTTTACTTAGCTATAGGCAAAGTTAACTTATACAGCACTATATATTCGCAAATGAACTCATTGAAAGAATTATTTGCTGCAGCTTTCAAAAGCTCTAACAGAATGGCCATGTACTCCATTCAATCTTTTCTGCCTCCTGTGACATTTCAGGGCAAAGTCTTATTGCAGTCAATGTGCCTAGACAGAAGTCACAGTTAGTCCACCTATAATCCTGCGCAAAGTTTCAAGAGGCTAAATTTCAAGTGATACTACTCAAATGATATTACTAAAAGAACCCACTTCAGTACATTGACGCTACTTCACATGACTTTTGATGTACATTGACGCTACTTCACATGACTTTTGATACATAACAGGACTCAGAGAAGGCCTTTTGAAATTTCAATTTGTCCAAATCCTCCCCTTACATGGCTTCTATTTATAGGGATGATCACCTGTTTTTTATTTTGACCTTTTCAATGAAATGATTAGCATAACTATTCTAATTCAGTGATGAACACTTCTCCCTAACTAACAGATCACGATACAGAATCCACAGCGGGCAGTAATAGCATTACTATCAGTTCCAGCATACAAAAGAATTAATTTATCAGTCGAAAAGCACACAAGCGCTGGCAGCAGTACCTCAGCAAAGGAGATGTTATGACTAAATCAATCTTCTTGGAGAGTCCACATGCCTGAACATGCTTCCTCAGATTATCAACCTGAGCAGCACAGCAAAGCACAACAGTTGTTTCCTTAAGATGGGCAATTCAGTCCGGAATAATATCAAATTTAAGGAAGTGCAGAGGATTTTTACTAGAAAATAAGATTGTTGAAAGAAAATTACCTGCTGCCAACCTAATGGAGTGAGATGTGCATCAAAATAAACTGGATTCATGTAGGCTTTGTAGTTCTTATCTCCCTCTACATTGTGAATCCCCTGTCCATGCCTCACCTGGATGTGAAGTCTCATAAGATCATATTCTCTTCAATGCATTGCAAGAAAATCCACTAAGAGGGATACAATGACGTCCTTCACCAGGTGTTGCAACTTCAAATCCAGAACTGACACAATATATCCTTGAACAAATGAATTCGACACTGACCAGATGAAGAGTTTTGCAGCGATGTAAAGGAAACAAGCTAGGTCCTGAAGCTCCCTCCATTTCTGCCATAGATTGTTTACATGCAAAGGAAGAAACAGCTATGTTGATAACAATAACAAGCAAGCTACTGCATTGACAGTACAATATGAAGTTATGAGGAGAGAATATGCCCTCCAAGTGGTGCCCCAAGTAGGAGCAATCCCGAGATGAAAACAAGCGGGGAAATTGAAGAAAAAAGAACTCCTAAAAAAAGGTATCAACTAAGAGCAAACAAGAGGAGGTTGAAGTCCGCTACGAAACTCGAAAAACTGACACATCCTTGCGAAGCATCAGATCATGTCAACTGTCAAGAGCTTCACCAGCACTACTTTTGCATCATGGAGAAAGAATCAATGCTTCTGAACAGTCACAAATTTGAAGATGTTTTGTTTTCATCTCCCAAATGGGTCCGAGTCCGGCTCAAAAGCTAAAAGAATCACCCGCATGAAAATGCATCAATCCCATTTTGAGCTGCTAATTAGCCCAACATTCGTTTCCATAGAAATTCACTTGTACTACCCAAATGAACTCCCAACTGACGATGCTCCTTCTTAAAGACGACAGAATTAGTATACGCCATGCTAACAACAAAGACATACATCCAAAACAAGCTTCCACTGGAAACAGCAGAGAGAGTCCGCTATCCAGAGAAAGCACCAGAATATGCCGTCCAACTGGTCGAAAAATGAACAAAAGCAGATTCAAGAGTCCACTAGTTCACCCATCTATCAAATTGAAAGACAGAGAAAAGTTAAAGCAAGAAAGACCACGGAACATGCTACGGATCAGCAAAGATCCCAGGGCAAGAGACCACGGAATCAAGAACCCATTCGGAAACCGCGAACCCATCTTACCGGAAGGAGACGAGCAACAGTGGACCGAGAGAGACGGCGGGAGTAGCCGACGGCGATGATACTGTGCGGTGGAAGTAGCGGGTGATGCTGCTGCTGAAGAAGAAGAAAAAGAAGAAGAGAATGGGGTTGAGATGGAGCTGAAAAAGGTAATGGCGTGGTGACTTGGGAGTGATGTAATTGGCGAGTGAGCAGCCAAAGGAGTCATCAATGACTTTTCTCGAGTCAGAGAGTGATTCTTCGTTGGGTGTGATTCGTGCCTTCTTGTCTTCTTGCTTGGAGAGAGATTTCGAGGACATGTAATAGAGATCAATTGTCTTCCACGTGGCGCCGTTCTCGATTCAACTTCGTTCTTGTCTTGACCACTCGTATCTCGATAACGGAGCTAACCGTTGATGGGCTCGCCAACTTCAAACCCGTAAGTCATGGATGACGTTGAATAGGTATAGATGAGTCTGAAAACTATTTCCATAACTAGGGTGATGGGTTCGCCAACTTCGGAGCTATTAGTCGTGAAGGATGTATAGAGTGTGGCGATAGATCATTCTGTACATTTGGCAGTCGTTGTGAAACTCTTTCGATTACTACCATGACAGGTTTGCCAACTTTCAGAGTTATAAGTTACGGATGATATAGAGTCGCTATTGGTCATTCTGTACATTTCGTAGCGGTTGTAAAAACTCTTTTGATAATGCTCAAAAGGGTCCTTAGCGGTAGTCGTCCCTCCCCGCCCTTTTAGCTATAAAAGAAAAGGCTTATCTTCTTTCCACCAAAATTGATTTCGGACATTAGAAAATGACTCCTTTCATGCAGACTTACATGAGCCAGTCGATTTAAGCGGTGCAAGTTCATTTTTAGTACATTTACCATGTTCATCCAATAATTTTTCCTTGTGTTATACGTATTACGATCGATACAATAAAAATCAATTAAATGCAGGAATCGCACGGAAGTTCATACTTTTTAGCAAGATTCGATCTTTTAAGGTGCACTTAATCAAGTGTAAGCATGACTGTTGTGCTGACAAAGAAACATCGGAATCAAAGCATAAAGGCCAAACAGAGTCTGCAGTGCAGGGGATGGTTGATGGTGTTGGGTGGTATTGGACTTCTCTCATCCCAAAAGCTAGTTCAAAGGATGAGGCTTTCCCTCACACTTATAAATCGATCACTAGCCTCTTCCACAACTAATGTGCGATAATCCCAACAGATGGAAGAACCAAACGTGCAGATGGAAACTCATGTTGAGCAAGATTGGTCAAATCAAATCATCCAATCTTTCTACCCGTAACGATTGTCCCAAGTCAAAATGAACTTGAAAGAAGGTCGGGGGCTTTCAACAAAAGCCTTCCCAGATAATCCCAGTTGCTACTGATGTATAGAGCTTCCATTGCGAAAACCTTTCATCCGAATCGCTATCACTTACTTTATTGAAAACTGATTAAGGAAGTCTTGATTGATTCATCTAGAAAACATAGTCCAACTTGCATGTATTAAGCATATAGCTCTTCCACCCTTTCCTCCCTTATAGGGATAAGAGCTATAATACATTAGTCTTCCCAACTAGTGAATTCGTAGGTGTATCATCTCTCCTCTCGGGTATATCAGAAAGTGTTTCATGTTCTTTTTCAAGTATGAAGTAAGCCTTTCGTTCCTAAATTTCCTTAAAAGATGCAATAATGGCAATTACAAAGAATAAAGTAATCTAGCTAGCCCTTATGGGCTGGGCCACACATGTGCTACAATGGCAATTACAATGGATCTATCATTGCCAATCAATTGCAAGTGCTCCTTGAGAAAACCCTAAGGGATGATGTAAGAGAACAGATTTGTGCCCATCTAAATCCTTAACTAAAGCTGTATAATCAAAGAACTGATGTAACACATTGCGCATTCAAGACCATGGGTAATCTAAGGTAGCACATTGCACGATTTCATCGGAAGCTACGAAAATGGTTTAAGAAGAATATATCATTTTTCAACGTTGTATTTATCTTAAAGCAAACTTCATAGACAGTCAAGGATCGATTGTAGAGAGGATTCTCTGATTCCTTGTTTATAAGCATGATTGAGCTGCCAAATTCTCGTCAATGGAGGTATGAAGCGACCGCGAATTACAATTCAAGTTGGAGAAATCTAAGTTTGATCAATTGGAAGGATCAACTAACTAAATCATTAGATAAGTCCCCTAATGAATGCTCCAATGGTAGTGACACTTATTTTTCAGTCCTCACACAAAAAAAAAACACCGATATTACCAAGTGCCTTATACATCTTCCTTTTCCTTTAGTAAAAACTATAGCGAGACATGTACTTTAGACTTTTGTTTAACTCAAATTACCTACAACCTTGCGGAATACACGAACATTAACATGTAGATTTGTTTAAAATTTTCTGAAAAAAATTTGAAACTTCACATAATGTTTTAAGTTCTTGGAAAAGCCACTAACTAACTTCAAAATATATAAATGTGTGTGTGTGGGGGGGGGGGGGGGGGGGGGTGACTGTGGAATAGAAAATGAAAAAGTCAACGACTTTAAGTTCATAAAAGGCCATTTTCAACTCCCAAATAGCCCTCCATTTTGCTGGCTCAAAACGATAACATGGCAGCTGTTGAAGTTTGTTTGCAAAACAAATAAAAAATTATCTTTTCCAATCCCACGTAGGATAAAAAGAAGAATGCAAGTCTCTTTATTAATCAGAAGGCTACTATGATTTTTGTAAATAAAGAAATGGGGGGTGACTGTGGGCAAGTGGGCTATACCTCACTATACCCGCGTGCGGATGCGCGATTATTAGGCGCACTTTGCATGCTTGCGCGGTCCGGAGTTGGAACTATTCATCAATTAATTTATTTAATTTTGAATTTTCTATTAATTTCGGACAATGAAGAGTTGCAATTTTTCAGACGAAATATTTTTCAGACAATGAAAGGTTGCTTCTATCCGAATTAGCAATTTTTGAACGTAAATAGGTGTGTCCGAATGTGTAGTTATTTGGATATGAAGAAGTACGTCCGAATGTGGGACGCTTGCTTGTCTCTTTTTCTCACCACCCAATGTGGGACGCTTGCAAAAAAAGTCTCTTTTAGAAGCCACATATGAGACTTGACTTCTTACAAGTTGAAGAAAGGAGTTCCACATTCAATGCCTAGTGAGGATAACAAGTGGGGTGGCTCTATAAAATGCTATGGATGAGATATGAAGACTCAATTCTTGGCCATTTGGCTAAGTTCACTTCTTGGCTATTCGGCTAAGTAAAAGTGTAGTTTAAGTTAAAATTTTTAGTAAAAAAGTCATCCGACTCGCGTGTCTAAGCAAGTCCCCGAACATTACTGCGTGTCGGATATAGGACACGTGTCGAACGCGTGTCTTTCTCTTTTTAAAATTTTTTTTTTAATTTTTTTCAAGGTTCGGAATCGGCCTGGAACCACCGGTTCCGGGCCCGGTTCACCGTTTGAGGGGCCCGTAACCTATCCGTATGGGCCGGGCCGGTTCCGGGTTTGACTCGGGCCCAAACCGGCCTATGGCCACCACTAGATGCGATTCAATGCAGTAAAATGAGGTGGGCAAAATCAAACACAGCCATCAAATTCCCATAGGCCTAGCGAACTCAGATTCTTAGAAGCCAGAGGCCACAGACGATCGAGAGGACCAGCGAACCCAGAAGAGGCGAGGGAAGGAATTTTCACCGCAGAAGCCGAGCTGAGGCAAGGCGAGCGAGCTGAGGTGAGGCGAGGCCGGCGAGGGGAGGTGACAGAGCTGTGGACCTGAGGCGAAGAGGCGACCTGTGGGCCTGAGGCCAGGAGAGGCGGCTAGCTGAGGCCGGCAAGGCGGCGAGCCGCGAGGCGTCCAAGGGAGGCGAGTCGCGACTGAGCCGAGAGCAGCGACACGAGAGAGAGAGAATAGAGCGCGACAGGTAGAGAACGCGAGAGAAAGGGTCGGAAAATTTTGGGTGTTTTTTTTCAATTTTGACTCACTTTCCTACCAGACGCGCGAGTCCCACGGGTGTCGGTTCGGTTGACCAAGTGTCCGACCTCGGACACGCGTTGACTGCGTGTTCGAGCGTATCCGGCCGTGTCCGACGCGTGTCGGACAGAGTCGGTGTCCCAAGAGGCGAGTCCGTGCTCAACATGTAGAGCACAAGTTCGAGAGGTTTCGAAGCAAAATCATATTGTAGAGCACGGACTCGGACAAAGTCGGTGTCCCAAGAGGCGAGTTCGAAACCTCTCGAACTTATCCCAAGAGACAAGTTCGAGAGGTTTCGAAGTTCGGCCATGACGATTCAAGCAAAATCAATGCAATCAAACAGGTAGGCTAGGCTTAGAAACATCCTAGGACTCGATTGGAATAGATAGAATGCAGAAATTGCACCTCGCAAAGAGACATATTTGCTGATTATGCCAGTGGAGATTTTGGGCAAGTGGTTGTGGGAAACAGCCACATGTGTCCGATTGTCGAAAAAGAAAATGTGATTGTGAACATCTCAGGGGCACGATATTGGTCTCTACCAGTTATGGGTGAGCATGATTCCAGAGTAGAATCTAAAACCCGCAACAGGACCGATGGGAAACCTATCCGATTTCAGGGTTTGCAGAGTAGGTTTTATTAGGATGCACGTGTGAGTTGTGTTAGAGAAGTCTCACATCGAATAATGGATGTGGTGTGGAGAAGTTAATATATCTTAGTTGACCTATAACTCATTGGCTTAAGCTTCTTAATGAAAGTGGGTCCAACTGGATATGTTGACTCACTCAGACTCGAGCTCCCTCTTGCGATCTCCCCGGGTGAAGGTATCAGACTTCTGCTACTGCACGCTCCTAACAAATGGTATCAGAGCCGATAGTTGATTGGTGGCCTACTCTCATTGTATCGGTGTTTGGTGAATATCTCATGGAATGAATCTGGTGACCAACGTTGTTCCGAGTAGGTGGGTGTTGTGATGTAGCAACACGGACCCCCGATGGGCCTTGATGGAGCTTCAAGTTGAGATATATATTGGTGCAGAAGAATACCTGAATTAAGGGGAGCAGACGACCTAACATTGGAGCTCACACGTAAGGGGAAGATTGTTAGGATGCATGTGTGAGTTGTGTTAGAGAAGTCCCACATCGGATAATTGACCACCCAACACTAGTATCAGAGCCCAAGTGACCAATAAGTCTGGACTCAACAGTCACACGGGAGAGATATGGGTTGTTGCGCCTCCGACTCAAGGCCCGATGTGTAAGGAGGAGATTGTTGAGGTTATCACACATCAGTTGTGGAAGGGGTTGGTGGTCGATTTATAAGTGAGAGAAAAAATCTCATCCTTTGAGCTAGTTATTGGGATAAGAGAGGTCCAAGACCACCCAACAGGTTTCAAGTTCCAAAAATTAAAGAACCTGTTCCGAGTAGGTGTAACATGGAACATATAACAAGTTTTTGTGTTTTTCTTGGTATATATCTTCGCACAATCCTATGGTATTCCATGTCGTCTAACGATGAGTTTTCAATTCCTTTCAATTCCAGCGATATTTATGGCTTCTGTGTGATTATTAGCTTCATACTGGTAGATATGAAGGTCATCTGATTACTAATGTGCCATAATAAAATGTAAGATGTCGCTCCAAACCATATATTCCACTAATGATGCCTGGTTTTCCCCTTTTTCCTTCTTTCCAATTTTATCCTTGATTTTGCCCCCAGCTTTAAGTTTGTTTGACGTCTGTAGTGGGTCAAATGAAGGTGCTGCTCAAATGACGTCAGTTGTCCTTTAGGCTCATTATGTTTTTTTTTCCCGGAGTGGAGCCGTACGTACCCGAAGACATGGAACCTTCATCCCCGTGGAAAATGAAGATCCTTATATGTAAGATTCGAATGGATCAAAGGACGTTGAGGATACCTTAGATCCCAAACATCCCCAGATTTGATAGATGATTCTCCCCCATCTAGTTTTAATATGAGAATATTATAGTTTAATTCATTTTGAACATCTTCGAGACATTTTAGTTGTATTAAACGCATTTCATCTTCATCTATGCTCATTCAGTATATCCTTCTTGATCTAGCAAAAATTATCACGGATTATATCCCTTGCTAATAGCATGCTCATTTGCGGTAAATGACAAATGGAATTACGTGAAGAGCTGTGACATTCTGAAATTCGACCCGTTTTCGAGATTTATGAAATGAATGGATATCTCGTTGATGCACTTTAGTTAAATCTCACTCAGAACTGATCACTCTAGAGATGACTAACCGTCAGGGAAATGCTAGTTATGAATTAAGTACGTGGACCTATCGCGAGTCGATACGCATAACTCCTAAAAGCCGCCCGTTGGTCTGAGATACACTATAGTCACGATTAATCGAGTTTGGCCACGAATCGGACTCCGGATTTGAGTATCGGATATTCAAGGATATCGTCGCTATTAATTTGGACGTCGTCTCATTTAGTCCAGTAATCATCAGTCCGCCTGTCAGTGTTTGTTTCAGAATTTCCTGTTCAGTCAGAGTTGCAGATTACCAGATTACCCCCAGATATTTATTTGCAAGATCCAAAGGCATTAGTGGGATTTTAATGCTTATGTCCTACCCACATAAATGCCTTAACCACCCTCCACCAACCAAAGTCCAATCATCCACTTTATGTGAATTTCATCCCATAGCATTTCAATCAATTTAGAACAACAGCTCATGAGCAATGAATCTCTTTTTGGCCGTCATATTGAGGAATGAAATGAATGTAAGTGATGTTCAAAGAATAATTTTCTATTTTTCCACCATAGCTTTTGAAATTCAGGTAAACGGAGAAAAGTTAGCCCTTCATGTGCGAGTGGGAGATATTGTTAGTGCATGAGATTTACGATGGTCGCCCATGTAGGGAACCACATCCCATGCCCACAGTTGATAACTGCCAAGCAGTTATCAACGCCTTTCAAAGAGACGTGACTTTATCACGTTGTTACCTGTACATTACCAATTATCATATCCCAAGAGGCGAGTCCGTGCTACACTGGGTAACAGACATTTCTCTCTCCCGTTCGATCACTCGATTTTCTTGTTTTTCAAACGTGAGATGCCATGTTAGCGCCACCTCATCACTCTACGACAACTTTTGCCATGTCGACTTAACACAACCGCGTCAGCAGAATCGATGACAAGTACCGAAAGAACTCAATTGGAGAACAAGAGTTCCAAATCGTAATTGCAGACATAAAAAGAGAAAAAAAAAACAGTTATGGGAGTGAAAATGGACATTGACAATTCTCCGAAAGGGCCGCGTGGGGTAAGCCCTCCAAGACCATAGCAGCATCATTTACATAAAATTACTCCCAAGTTGGGATTTTTTTTCTAACACAAAAAAGTTCGAGATAGACTTTGGACTAAACATAAAGTTGAGGGTTTTTTCTGAGATAAAAGAAAAATTCTGAATAGATTTGAGATTGGACCTAACGTTGAGAGTTTTTTTAGGAAAGTAGGCCCAAAATTGCGCACCGAAAGTCCAATGCACTCTCGAAACTGGTTACATGCCCCGTCCACAGGAACAAGATGTGCAATCCAAAATCGCTGAAAGTCGGAGGTCCAGTTTGCATGGCCCGAGGCTCGATTCCGAACCACTTAGTTGGCATAGACCAAAAAAAAAAAAAAAACGAGAATTATTACCAGTACATACTGTCAATTTTTTAAAATAGTTGTTCATCTTTTCATTAAAATGTTCTTTAGGGTAATTGCTAAAAACATTTGGATTATCTTCATCTTTCAACGAAAATGAAGGAAACTGGAGCATACAGTGATGAAAAATATATCATGTAAGTAAAGAAGTAGACAAGACAAGACAAGACAAGATAAGACAAGAATTTTGAGACAAGAACAGCATGAGTGCATAACTTTCGTACAGCGCTCATTTGAGTGGCATAACTTTTTTTCGCTCACTTCAGTGTCACATTGGAGTCAAATCGATCATTTGAGCGCCATTTCCGGCAAATCGTTCTACATTAATTTTTTATTTAATTTTTCAATCACACGTGGATATTTTTATTATTTTTTATTTATTTTGAATTTTGAATTTTTGTTTTTCTTTTGCTTTTTGTCCTTGTTTTTCCCCCTTGGCTAGCGAGGGTCACCGGCGACCCTCACCAGCCACGAAACCCTCTCCCTGTCCAGGTCTGGCGAGGGCGCTGGCCAAGGGGAAAAAACCAAAGAATTAAAAATTTCAAAAGTTAAAAGATACATTAAAATTTTTATAAAAAATAAAAATTCAAAAAAAATTGTCTCAGTGGTGCCACGTCAGATTTTCTGGCCTCCACGTCGGATTTCCGGCGAGGCAAATTGCCGATGGCTTTTAAATGATCGATATTTCAAATCTGGGCACTTAAGTAAGCGAGAAAAAAAGTTTTGATATTCAAGTGAGCACCGTACGAAAGTTATGGTACTCCTGCTGTTCTTGCCCCCAAGAATCTTATAGGGAGATGTTTCTGGCACTGTTCTCATGGACTGTAGCCCTGTTGTTATTATTGCTTGCTACAGCAACGTGCACTTTGAGAGAGAGAGTGAGAGAGATTCAAATCGGACATGACAGAATCAACATCAAACCAACAAAAAGAATCAATGGATACTGTAGGGAAGAACAAGAAGAGATCATTGTTCCAACATTATGTATCGATCTAGTGATTAAAGAACGGATCCGTATGTGAATCAATCATACAGTAATAATTTGATCATTAATGTCAACCAAGACCAAATAGATTCACGTTTGTCATGATTTGAGATTTTGACTCGCCCCTTCTCTGATCAATAATGTTAATAAGGTATTTTACCAACTTAGAACCTCACGTTCCAAAAGTGACATTAATCATCATAAAAAGAAAGAGGGATAGTGCTAAAGAGTAAAAGTTGAGTAGAAATGGTTTTCTGAACCTCACGATTGTTTTCTGAGCATCAGTGTTCAATGTGAGTTGAAGGATTGTAGAGTCAGGTACGAGCAATACCAGTTTACTGAATAAGTTATAGACCGTTTGGCACGAATTTGATGTTTGTACGCAAGATGTTAAATGATCGCAAGCGGCATAAATACACTGCGAGTGCCATAACTTGTGTACGGCGTTCACTTGAATGCCATCACTTTTTTTTCGTTCGCTTGAGTGCCACAAATTTGAAAAAACGATCACTTAAGTGCCATTGCCGATATGCCCCGCCAGAAATCCTACATGGATGCCGAAAAATCTGATGTGGCATCGCCAGAGCAATTTTTTTGAATTTTTTAATGTGCTCGTGGATTTTTATTTTATTTTATTAGTTATTTTGAAAAAATTTTGTTTTCCCCCTCTTGGCCGGCGAGGGTCGCCGGTGACCCTAGGCTAGTCGGCCACATGTACATTAAAAAAAATTATTTTTTTAGGCTAGCCGACCGAGGGCCGCCTCGCCCTCTGCCGAGGGGGCTGCGACGGCCGTCATGGCCCTGGCGGCCGCGGGCGAGGGCCCTCGCGGCCCCGCCTCGCCCTCGGCCAGGGGGGCTGCGAGGGCCCTCGCCCAGATCTGGCGAGGGCCATCGCGCCCTCGCTAGCGGCCGCCGGGGCAACGACGACCGTCACCTAGGGCAGCCGCTGCCCCACCAGCCGAGGGCAAGGCTGCCCTCACCCCTGGGCAAGCAGGCCGTGGCCAACGAGGGTTGATGGTGACCTCGCCGGCCAATGGGGAAATTCAAGCAGTTTTTTTGTTCCAGGAAATATTAAATAATTAAAAATAAAAATAAAAATAAAAAAATGAAAAAAATTCTAGAAAATATTAAAAAATTGTAAAAAAATCCACGTGTCACTAAAAAATAAATAATAATAATAATAAAAGTCCATGTAAGAAGATTTTTCGAAAATGGCACTCAAGTGAACGATTTTGCTCCTATGTGTTGGATCTAGCAATATCACCTAGAGGGGGGGTGAATAGGTGATTCTGAACACTTTTTAATATTTAATGCGGAAATTTATAAAGGGTTCAGAACATAGACTGAAAATGATCAGTAAGAGGACGTGCAGATAAACTAAACACAGCAAGATGAGTTTAGGGAAAGAGAGATTGCACGCAATGATTATAGTGGTTCGGCTTTAGCAAGCCTACGTCCACTCTCCCACGATGACAGCCGATCGGCTGGATTCCACTATGAGTCGTTGAAAGATTACAGGCGTTGTCACTCCAATCGCTCTTACAAATGAACCTCTCAAGACTACGAATTTTAAGCTCACAAGAACAAGATAATGTGTTTTTGAACAACTCAGCACTTTGGAATTTTTAGTTCTCGATCGTTTTGAAACAGTCACTATTGATCTTCTTTATACTCCTTCAGCCTTGAACTAGCCGTTACCAAGGCCCTTCAAAGGATCGCTCTTCAATCTTTGATTGGACGCTATCAATCCTGATTGACAGAGACTGTATATGGGAAGATCCAGTGGCCGTTGAAAGTGAATCTGAACCCTTCAGATTCAGTCGCCCATACAACCAAATCTTCAGTTTCCATAAATAGAGTTCATCCAAATCTCCAAGATATCTTGTTCACGGAAGGTAATATCCAATCGCGGATATTCTCCTGATTTGATTGGAAAATAATCCTGTCAATCAAATCTTACAAACTTCCATAACAAGGCGCGGCCAAATCAGAAACCTGCCAAACGTGGGTCTTCAGAATCTAGTAGCGAGATATTGCAGAATCTGAACGTTGTTCAGAAGCAATCTTCTGAACCAGAGAGACTCTCTGAATCTGAACAGATTGGAACAGTGACTCTGAGCTTCTGTAAGATCCTTGCTGACGTGTCACATAAAACTCCTAGAGATGAGTCATCAGAGGCAGCATAGACCTCCTTTTGAAGGCTTTACATGCAACATAGACTTCCTTCTGGAGTCTTCAGAAGCACCACGATTCTCCTTCTGAATGTAGGACTTCGACTATCTCAGAAGCAAGTGTGCGACGACTACTCCTTGAGTCTGAACGCCAGTCATGGAACATTATAAGCTTTTGTTCACATGCTCATGCCTGCAATAACAAATTATTTGTATTAACCAGATTCTCTTACTAGAAGGATAGTTTTGTCAGAATCAAAATATTCAGAGGGAATGTTTTCTCAACAATCTCCCCCTTTTTGATGATGACAAAACTTCCTTAATAAAAGTTGGTATATATTTTTAGATTATATGAAAGTTAAGCTCGGAGAAGATTTCAATAAAAATATGAATATAATTCAATTGAATCTTTTCAAAAAGGTGTGCATCTGAATATATAAGATATGCATTCTGAGTGATAGATGGATATCACCATATGTTGTATACGACGCTGAATTCGTTTGAGCGCATAGGTATAATTCGCGTGTATGCATCCTGCAATATGATGAGGTATTCTCTCCCCCTTTTTGTCATCAGCAAGATAAAATGTCAATTTACACAAACATGAACGGAGATTCAACCATATATGTAAGAATAGCGTAACATTCAAAGCGCACATAAAAAGAACATCCGACAGATAAAAACAAATATGACAATTTGAAAAATAATTTCAAGATGACGGAGGTGGGTTTTGTTTTGAAGATGAGGAGGGAACATCAATATGCTCTTCATCATCTTTCTGAGCAGCTTCAGCAGATTTGCCCATATCAGCAATGTAGGTTGCGAATTCCTTGAGTTCCTGCATCTCTGGAACTTCTTTGCTGATCCTTTCATCTCTGATTAAAGTATAAGTACCAATGCTGGCCATCTCAGAGCAGAAAAGGCGGCAGTATTTATGAAGTATTTCCTCAAATCTGTGCAACTTCTTTTCAATGTGCATTTCCATCCTGTCCATCCTCTACATAACTTCTACCCGAAGTTTTTCAACTTCCATCTGAACAAGACTTGAAGCATTCAGATTCCCTGCAGAGGTTTGTTGGTTTTCTTCCTCCACCATCTGAGCTTTTCCCTTTGAATTTGAATCCTGAATCCTCTGCGAGTTTGACTCCCCCTGAGCCTTATCAGGTGCTGAATCTGGAATGACTATAACATCTTCAGCAATCGAAGATTCAATCTCTGTGGGTTGCTCTTCAGGTATCTTCTCTGGAATTTGTTCCTTCTGAACAGCACTTTCCTCAACAGCTTTTTCCTTCTGAACAGCAGTCAGAACCTCTTCAGTCTGAACAACATTTGATTCCTCATGTTGTTCTTTTCTGCTGGACGACTCCTTTTCAGTATCAGCCTTGTCTTTCTGAATAACTTCAGTCTGAACAGCAGATTCTATAGGTTGCTCCCCCTGAATCTGAGCTGTTACAACAGGAGTGACTTCTGTTGATCCTATAGCTGTGACAACAAAGTCATCAGATTTATCAACCTCCATGTCTTCAGGTGGTGATGAGGACCTCTTCTTTTGTTCTCGAGCAACCAGAACATCAATAGTCATTCTGTCATCTAGTTGCTCCTCCATTATCTCAACATATGCACTTGTAGCAAGCTGAGCTTCTTTTTCTGCTTTTTCACCAGTAGTTTCAACAGCTTCTACATTTTCACTCTCATGAGTCTTATGGGGATCCTCTTCTTTGTCCATAGGATCTTCCAGCTCATTTGCTATTTCACCAGTTTCTTCAGCTTCTGAACTGATGTTTCCTTCTGATAGCACAGTAGGAGTCCTCTCATCATCTCTTGATGATACACTTTCCTCTTCTTCTGCTTCCTCTTCTTCTGAAGACTCACTCTGAACAGTGGTCTGTTTTCCTTTTGTGGCCTCTGTCTTCCTTCTTTTTGCAGATCTCTCACTCTCTGCATTCTGTTCTGCAAACTCAACCAAGACAGCCTTTTTGTTCTTGTTGATCCAACCACCAGCAGACTGTCTAAAACCCATCTTCTGAATCATAGACTCCCCAGCTACCATTAACTGAATTTCATCTTGAAGGAGCTTTCCAGGAATGTTGATATTTTGGAAGGACATGATCCGATAGATCAACCCTGCATAGGGTAGTTGTCCTTTGGTCTTTTGGACAGTTCTGTACATGTGGAGGAGAACAGTATGTGCTAGCGAGATCTTGCAGCCATTCAACAGACCCCATATCAGCTTGGCTTCATATTTCGAAATATCAGTTTTTGAAGCAACCTTGGGTCTCAAGCTTTCAATGACAACCTTGTGCATTACAATGTGCTTCAGGGGAAAGTCATTGTAAGCAATGTGTGCCTTGGAGTCTCTGGAGTAATTCTCTTTTCTAGTCAGAGAACTGTAGGCATCATCAGGTTGCACATTAATGGGCATAAAATCCATTTCCTCAACTCCCATTAATTTTGCCAGCTCCTTAACATGCAGATGGTACACCACTCCTTGAACCGTATAAAATAAGGAATCAAAATTGGTGAAACATAAGCTAGAATAAAAGTAAGCTGCCAAATCAGGAAAAGTTGGCCTCCTTGCAGTTGCAAAGTCCCTCAACTTCATTTCCTCTAGATGCTTCCTAATAGGGATACCAGCCCTATCAAAATACTTCAGATCAAATACCCTGTGGGGTATAACTCCTCTTTGCTTCATCATCTCGAATTTGTCAGAGTGCAACTGACTTGAAAATAGTTTGCTTTCAAAGTTCTTGTCCTTGATGACCCCTCTGATTTTCTTAAAATCTTTAAACAGCACATCATCGTCGTCATCAGGCCTCCCCTTGGTTTCACTCTCTTCAGTTACAGCCTCCCTGATAACAATGCTCTTAGATGGAGACTTTATAGGTTTAGAGACTCCAGTTTCTACAACCTTTTCCTTGCCCTTCCGAGATACATTCTCAGGAACAATAGTGGCAATGGGTGTCACAGTTTGCAGAGGGAGTTCTAGTATGGCAAGAAAGTCTTTCTCGCTTGCAAACTTGTGAATATTCAACAGCAACTTGACGTTTTCGTCACTAGAGCCAGCGTTCTTGAAAGAATCATACAGAGGTTTTATAGAGAGAGCCAGTGCGACTCTTTCATCGAACTCAGACTGAGACAAACCTGATTCTTTCTGAGCAATGTGTCTTTCTTCTTCATGATCAGACCCAGAGATATCAATGGATTTGGAGAGACGAGCTTTTCTGCCCTTCGTCAGCCTCGACGATTTTCTTCTCAGACTAGCATCTTCTTTTGCTGCTTTCTTCATGGTAGATGATGATTTCGAAGCCATAGATGAGAAGGTTGGAGTTTTTAGTAAGAAGGATTTGGAGAGAGCGAGAAGGAGTGTAAATAGAGAGAAGGAAATCAGTTTTTAGGGTTTGAGAGAAAGTTGCGATATTTGATGGAGGTGCCGGTTCAGAGCCTTATGAAGGTTTTGAAAAACCGTAAAGCGGTTATTTTAGGAAATAAAATCAATTTAAAATAAAATCCAGCGATCAATACAAAGAAACATAATTATTTCAATCAAACAAAGAGGCATATGTATAGAAATTTGAGAACGTAAGATTTAGAGAACGTACCTTGGATTTTTGCCTTATCGAGAATTTCTAAATATAAAGAGGTGTAAGATGAACTAACCTTGCTTCTGAAGTACTTAAAAATATGCTTCTGAACAAAGGTTATGCAAATTTGCTTCTGAGCAGTTTTGGTTCTGAGCTCTGCTTCTGAGTTCTGCTTCTGAACAGTTTTGCTTCTGAGTTCTGCTTCTGAGCAGTTTTGCTTCTGAGTTCTGCTTCTGAGCAGTTTTGCTTCTGAGTTATGCTTCTGAACAGTTTTGCTTCTGAGTTCTGCTTCTGGGCAGTTTTGCTTCTGAGTTCTGTCAATTTACCTGTACTCAATATATCTTAAGAAAAAGGATTAGTAATAGCTAATTCGTTTCGGATAAAATTGAAAGACTCTTTCTCAAGAGGTTTAGTAAAAATATCTGCGAGTTGATTCTTTGTATCAACATACTGAATGTGAACATTTTCATTCTGAACATGATCACGAATAAAGTGATGTTTGATCTCGATGTGCTTCGCTCTTGAGTGAAGAATAGGATTCTTGGTTAGATTAATGGCGCTTGTATTGTCGCATCTGATCTCCACATTTGAATCCTTAACTCCATAATCTCTTAGCTGTTGTTTTAACCATAGAATCTGAGCACAACAACTTCCAAGAGAGACGTATTCTGCTTCTGCTGTACTAAGAGCAACTGTGCTCTGCTTTTTGGAATACCAGGAGATAAGCATATTTCCCATAAGTTGACAGGTTCCTGAAGTGCTTTTCCTGTCAATTTTACATCCGGCGAGATCTACATCTGAATATCCCTTCAGAGTGAAATCAGAATCCTTTGAGTACCAAAGACCATAAGCTGGATATGTTCCAATATATTTGATAATTCTTTTGATTGCTGTAAGATGCGATTCTTTTGGACATGACTGAAATCTTGCACATAGGCAGACGCTATAAAGAATATCTGGCCTTGATGCAGTGAGATATAGAAGCGATCCAATCATACTGCGATATAGCTTCTGATCAACATCTTTTCCTTGTTCATCTTTATCAAGCTTAGACGAATGAGACATTGGTGTTTCCGTCTTCTTGCAATTTTCTAAGCCGAATTTCTTGATAATTTCAAGAGCATATTTCTCTTGATGAACGAATATTCCTTTCTTGGTTTGTTGAATCTGAAGTCCAAGAAAGAATCTTAATTCTCCCATCATGCTCATTTCGAATTCATCCTGCATTGCTTTAGAGAAGTTCTTGCATAGATGTTCATTAGAAGAGCCAAAAATAATATCATCTACATAAATCTGAACAATAAGAATATCCTTACCCTACTTCTGAATAAAGAGAGTAGTGTCAACATTACCTTTAGTGAACTTCTGTTCAGATAGAAAGCTGCTTAACCTTTCATACCAAGCACGAGGTGCTTGCTTTAATCCATATAAAGCTTTCTTCAGGGAATATACGAGATCCTTTCTTCTTGGTTCCTCGAACCCAGGAGGTTGCTCGACATAAACTTCTTCTTTGATGCAACCGTTTAGGAATGCACTTTTCACATCCATCTGAAACAGTTTAAAGTCATTGTAACAAGCATAAGCAAGAAGTAGCCTTATGGCTTCTAACCTGGCAACTGGTGCGTAGGTTTCATCGTAATCTATTCCTTCTTCTTGAGAATATCCCTTTGCCACAAGTCTTGCTTTGTTTCTAACCACTTTTCCTATGTCGTCCATTTTGTTTCTGAACACCCATTTTGTTCCTATTACAGGACGATTTTTGGGTCTTGAAACGAGCTCCCAAACATTATTGATCTTGAATTGATGAAGTTCTTCTTGCATGGCATTGATCCAATTTTCATCAGTAAGAGCTTCTTCAATCCCTTTAGGTTCGATTTCAGAGACTAATGCTATATTGCTCATTGCTTCCTTGAATTTCGATCTGGTTCTGATTCCTTCATCTAAGCTCCCCATTATTAGTTCCTTGGGGTGACTGGATTTATGTTTCCAGTTTCTGTTGAATTTCCCGTCTTGAGCATCATTTGGATCATTAGAATCAGACGGTGTTACCTCTGTTTCTTCTGCGATTTGTTGGCTTGTTTCTTGATTCTGAACTTCTTCAGAAGCATGATTCTCTTCTGAATTTTCTTCTGGTTCTGAACCTTGATGAAGAGACGAAACTTGAACATATTCAGATTGATCATTCTGAGTCTGAATATTTTCATCAAACTTGACATTCATTGATTCTTCAACACATCGAGAGTTTTTGTTGTAGACTCTGTATGCTTTGCTCGTTGTAGAATATCCCAGAAATATTCCTTCATCTGACTTCTCATCAAACTTACTAGCTCGATCATTTGCATTTTTCAGAATGAAGCATTTACAACCAAACACACGGAAGTATGCTAAATCTGGTTTTCTTTCTTTAAAAAGTTCATAGGGAGTTTTCTCAACGATAGATCTTAAGGAGACACGGTTTAAAATGTAACAAGCTATTGACACAGCCTCTGCCTAGAAATGAGATGCAATTTTACTTTCGATTAAAAGAGTCCTCGCCATTTCTTGTAGAGAACGATTTTTCCTCTCAACAACCCCATTTTGTTGAGGTGTGTAAGGAGATGAAAAGTTATGCTGAATCCCAAACTCATCACAAAAATTAGAAAATCTTTGGCTTTCAAATTCTCCCCCATGATCAGTTTTGATGCAGGAAATAGAGTAACCTTTTTCATTTTGAATCTTTTTAGAAAATTTTGAGAAGGATGAGAAGGCATCATTTTTGTGTGCAAGAAATAAAACCCATGTAAATCTTGAGTAATCATCAACTATGACAAGGCAGTATTTCTTACCTCCAAGACTTAGTGTTCTGTTAGGACCAAAGATATCCATGTGAAGCAACTGCAGAACACGTTCAGATGATACATGATTAATAGATTTAAAAGAGCTTTTTACCTATTTCCCAAGTGTGCAGGCTGAACAAAGCTCTGATTTCTCAAACTTTGATTGTGGTAAGCCTCGAACTAGTTTCTTGGATGATAGCTTCGAGATGTGTTTGATACTGATGTGTCCTAGCTTTCTATGCCATAGTTCAGATTCATCCTTGATAGAGATGAGACACTTGATGTCTTTAGAATCAACATTCAGAAGGTAGATATTTCCATGACGTCGACCTGTTAAGGTTTGCTTCTTGTCTTTGCTAACACCTGAGCATTCTGAGTCTTGAAAACAGATTTGATAACCAGAGTCACATAGTTGACTAACTGAAATTAAATTGTATTTGAGTCCTTTGACAAGAGAGACATTGTTGATCGTGAGATTTCCGATTTTTACAGTGCCTTGGCCAATCACTTTGCCTTTATTCTTTCCACCAAATGACACACTTCTACCATTGTAATCTGAAAGTTGTACGAAGTTTTCTGGATCACCAGTCATGTGACTTGAGCAACCACTATCCAGAAACCATTTGTCTTTTCTCTTCCTTGGTACCTCAATATCTGAATCTAAATCTGAATCTGACTTTGCCATAAGACATATGTTAGCATAGTCATCCTCGCTATCTTCAGAATCACTTAGAGTTTCTGCTTTCAATGCCTTTTTGTATTTCTCATACTTGAACTTATCTTTCTTCAGAAGCGGACAATTGGGTTTGATGTGTCCTGCCTTCTTACAATGGAAACAGATTATATCTTTGTCTTCCTGTTTGTCATTGCTTGATTGTCTCTGATAATTCTTTTTGAATAATTTCTTCCCTTTGAAGTTTCTTCCTCTACGAGCCATTCTTCTGAACTTCTTCACCATAAGAGCAAGTTCTTCGTCGTCTTTATCTTCATCATCTGAATCTGGCATTTCAAAATCAATTTCAGATTTTAAAGCAATAGACTTCTTACCTTTTGAATCTCTTGTTTTGTTGGTACGCTCAGTCTCATATGACTGCAAGGTTCCGACTAGCTCATCAATAGATAGAGGTCTAATTGTTTGACATTCCTGTATTGATGGCTTGATATAATTCCAGTCATCTGTAAGTCCTCGAAGGATCTTTCTGACTTGCATCGGTTCTGCTACAGGAGCACCTTGTCTTGCAAGACCACTTGCTAGAATTTGAAACCTGTCAATCATTTCAGCAATTGATTCATCGTGCTTCATTTTGAAAGCTTCGTAATCACTCAGCAGAATGCTGAGTTTTGTTTCTTTCACTCTGTCAGTTCCCTGATATGTAACATGAAGTCTGTCCCATATAGCTTTGGCTGAATCTTCTTCTGCAACTCGATTATATAGAGGAATGGATAATGCACAGAAAAGTGCATGCACAGCTTTAGAATCGAGTCCTTGTCTTTTTGCTCTTTCAGAATCTGACAGTGTTGCAGTAACATTTGTACTGTTGTTTCCTTCATTTCCAGTGGAAGGGGTTGCTGTTACATTAGGAACTACTCCATTTACGACAACATCCCACATCAGATCATCTGATGCCTTGAAGAACCACTTCATTTTGTTGCACCACATATTGTAGTCTTTCCCATCAAAATAGGGTGGTTTGTTGCTGAAATGTGCATCACTGGTTCCTGTGAAATTATTGCTAGACATGATAGATCGTCAGCTCTGAAGTAAAACACTTCAAAATAATGAGCAACAAGGCTCTGATACCAATTGTTGGATCTAGCAATATCACCTAGAGGGGGGGGTGAATAGGTGATTCTGAACACTTTTTAATATTTAATGCGGAAATTTATAAAGGGTTCAGAACATAGACTGAAAATGATCAGTAAGAGGACGTGCAGATAAACTAAACACAGCAAGATGAGTTTAGGGAAAGAGAGATTGCACGCAATGATTATAGTGGTTCGGCTTTAGCAAGCCTACGTCCACTCTCCCACGATGACAGCCGATCGGTTGGATTCCACTATGAGTCGTTGAAAGATTACAGGCGTTGTCACTCCAATCGCTCTTACAAATGAACCTCTCAAGACTACGAATTTTAAGCTCACAAGAACAAGATAATGTGTTTTTGAACAACTCAGCACTTTGAAATTTTTAGTTCTCGATCGTTTTGAAACAGTCACTATTGATCTTCTTTATACTCCTTCAGCCTTGAACTAGCCGTTACCAAGGCCCTTCAAAGGATCGCTCTTCAATCTTTGATTGGACGCTATCAATCCTGATTGACAGAGACTGTATATGGGAAGATCCAGTGGCCGTTGAAAGTGAATCTGAACCCTTCAGATTCAGTCGCCCATACAACCAAATCTTCAGTTTCCATAAATAGAGTTCATCCAAATCTCCAAGATATCTTGTTCACGGAAGGTAATATCCAATCGCGGATATTCTCCTGATTTGATTGGAAAATAATCCTGTCAATCAAATCTTACAAACTTCCATAACAAGGCACGGCCAAATCAGAAACCTGCCAAACGTGGGTCTTCAGAATCTAGTAGCGAGATATTGCAGAATCTGAACGTTGTTCAGAAGCAATCTTCTGAACCAGAGAGACTCTCTGAATCTGAACAGATTGGAACAGTGACTCTGAGCTTCTGTAAGATCCTTGCTGACGTGTCACATAAAACTCCTAGAGATGAGTCATCAGAGGCAGCATAGACCTCCTTCTGAAGGCTTTAGATGCAACATAGACTTCCTTCTGGAGTCTTCAGAAGCACCACGATTCTCCTTCTGAATGTAGGACTTCGACTATCTCAGAAGCAAGTGTGCGACGACTACTCCTTGAGTCTGAACGCCAGTCATGGAACATTATAAGCTTTTGTTCACATGCTCATGCCTGCAATAACAAATTATTTGTATTAACCAGATTCTCTTACTAGAAGGATAGTTTTGTCAGAATCAAAATATTCAGAGGGAATGTTTTCTCAACACTATGTGGTACTGAAGTGAACGAAAAAAAAGTTTTGGCACTCAAGTAAACGCCGTACAAAAGTTATGGCACTCTTGGTGTACTTATGCCGATTGCAAGCCACTAGTGTTTGTTCAATAAAGAGAGTGCTTCCCGTGGATGTTGAAATTTGAAAACATTATACAATGCCTTTGCTTTCCAAGTGTAGATTGCATGGAGTACATCCAACAGAAACCATTTTAGGGATAAAAATAAGAGTGTCGTAACTATCGTACAACGCTCACTCAATTGTCTTAACTTTTTTTCATTCACTTAAGTGTCACAAATTTAAAAAATCGATCACTTAAGTGTCATCAGTGATTTGCCTCTCCGGAAAATCTGACGTAGATATTACTGCCGGTGCTAACATGGATAATTTTTTTGAATTTTTTAAATTTTCAAAATACTTACTTTTTCAATTTTTTTTTTCTACCTCGTTAGCAAAATCGATGACAAGTACTAGAAGAACTCAATTGGAGTACAACAGTTCAAAGTCAAATTGCAGACATTAAAAAAAGACAAAAAAAAAAAAATAGGGCAAAAGGACACCAAGTGTCAATATTTGTGTACAACGCTCACTTTGGTGCCAATATTTTTTTTTATCACTAAAGTGCTAATTTTTTTTAAAAGTGATTATTTAAGTGCCAACTCCAGTGAGATTACCAGAATTCCTTGCCGTTGGCACTAAAGTGGTTGTTTTTTCTCCGATTTGGCACTAAAATGATCGTTTTTTCTCCGATTTGGCACTAAAGTGATCATTTTGTCGATCACTTAAGTGTCAATTTTTTAAAAAAAAAAACTATTATTTAAGTGCCAACTCCGGTGAGGTCGTCGGAATTTCTCGCCGTTGACACTAAAGTGATCGTTTTTTCTCCGATTTGGCACTTAAGTGATTCCAAAAAAATATTGGCACCAAAGTGAGCACCGTACACAAATATTGGCACTTGAGGTATCCTTGTGCCCAAAAAATAGTTAGGGGAATGAAAATGGACATAACCCTGATTTTATTTGTATAATTGAAGAACTAAGGAAGCACAATGCGCAATTCTTCGAATACTACCAAAATGCTTCAAGAAGAATATACCAATTTGTCGAAGTTACATCTATCTTGAGGCAAACTTCATAGACAGTTGGGGATTGATTGTAAAGAGGATTCTTGTCAATGGAGGTATGAAGCGACTGTGAATTCCGATTTAAGTTTGAGAAATCTGAGTTCGATCGTTCGCAACGATCAACTAATTAAATCATTAGATAAGCCCCCTATTGAATGCTCCAATGTTAGTGACACTGATTTTGCAGTCATTACCCTAAAGAAATTTTGGGGCTAGCGGTTTCACCTAGAGAAGGAATGAATAAGTGATATCAAGGAACTTGTTAAAAAAATGCGGAATTACAATAAACAAGTTTAAAACTTAGTTTAGAGTCTGATCAAGGTAAAGATCTTAGCCAACTTCAGAGTCTGTCTGTGCACAATTCTACTATCAAGAATAATATAAAGGGGTTTAAAGGATAGAAAATTTGCAAATAAAATTTATAGTGGTTCGGCTTTGATCAAGCTTACGTCCATTCTCCACGCTCACAACCTACTGGCTGGATTTCACTAGTGAATCAACGAGAGATTACAAAAGGCGAAGCTTCTCAAATGGATACGTCACACTATCTCACACAATCACTCTTTCAACACCTCTTAAGGATTATAACTTTGAAGCTCACGAAGACAAGTGTATAAGAATTGAAGCTCTCTTTGAACTTTGGAATTTTCGACTCTTGATCTCTCTTTACTCTTCGGCACTTTGGTCTCCTTTTATACTCCTCCATTTCAAATCTAGCCGTTCGACAATCTTCAATGGATCACTCTCCAATCAACCCGTTAGACAAGATTTTATTAGTAGCCGTTAAGAGATAAAAATAGAATCTCCCTGGATTCATCGCCCATACAATCTTTGAATCTAGGTTTCCATAAGTAGAGTTCTTTTTTTATGGAAGACAACTTGTCTATCATAAGAAAGAAAACCAAGCTAGATCACTAACCGTTGCAAAAATGATTTGCGTCTAAATCTGAACGTTGCTTCTGAAACTCTCCTCAGAGTCTGAGCTCGTCCTGCATCAACGTCTGAGCCTGAATACTCTTTGAATTTGAACATTCTCTAAGTCTGAACAGACTTCACACAGAGTCTGAACACATCCTATATTACTCCAATGATATCCGAGTCATATACGATATCCATGAAGTAAATATCCAGAGCTTCAAATGTAATATCCAAAACTTCAGATGCAATGTCCAGAACTTTGCTTGATCTTCCATCTTCTGATCTCTCCAAGCATATTGGCAATCGCGGCTCTACCTCGCTGTTCACCTATCCAAGATCCTTCCAAGCTTTACTGAACTTTTCATTCTAGGCTTGTTCACCTTTTACTCAGGTACCTTTAGCTTGTAGACACATCTACTCCCAATGCCTTGTTCACCATTGATAAGGATCTCATAACCTTCAGTCATTCTGTTAAGACAACATTTACATAATAGCTTGTGCATCTTTCACCTGATTCTACTCAGCCAATAAACACATTAGTAACTTTTGATTATTTTGTCATCTTCAAAATATCATAAGGGATTTTCCCTTGTAGAAACCACTACTATTACCAAGTGCCTTATACATTTTCCTTCTACCTTTTCCGAAGTTTGTCCTTTTGACGTTTCCTTAACTCAAATTACCTAAAACCTTTTGAAATACACGGATATTGACATTAATATTTGGTTATGATTTTGTCAAAAAGCTTTAAACTTTACATAATGTTTTAATTTTTGTTGGAAAAGCCATTAAACAACTTTGCAAAAACAAACATGCGGTTGACTTGTGGAATAGAAGATGAAAAAGTCAAAGAACTTAAGTTCATAAAAGGCCAACTTCAACTCCTACATAGTCGCCAATAGGTATGCGACCCTATTGGTAAAGGGATTGGGAGGTGGGGACGCTAGTATCACAGTTGCGGGGTTCAATTTCTGCGCTCTGCAAAGAGGCAGAGCAAAAATAAGAGAGAAGAGAGTTAGAGATAGGACAGACCCAAAAAAAAAAAAAAAAAAAATCCTACATAGCCCTTCAATTTGTTGGCTCAAAGCTATAATATGGCATCTGACCAGAAAATGGCGGTGCAATCACTAAACAAGCAAGCTGACAGCAGCTATGCTTGGAGGAAAATGCTCAAACTGAGAGGAATCCTGACACCGTATGTAAAATACATTGTTGGGGATTATTTGATAGATGTCCTCCAAGGGTTTATATGTGATTCAACTATTGAAAGAGAAGCTAGAGTGGGCGATGTTAATGCTGAGATGATTGGGGTTGGCCTGCATCAAGATCTGAGGCACTAGTTGCTATTCAATCAGCTATTCGTAGTTTTATTGGTCCCGATCCTGCTTCGGCAGACGGAGTATCTTCTCGAGGCTCGAATCTGACTACGGTTCCTCGGCATAAACATGGTTTTCGTTGAATTGGTTGCAGACTAAAGACACGATGAGGAGTGGTGTCATGTGGATGAAATGTGTAATTTGTGCAAGCAGGAGCCTGAGACTAGGGATCCCTTGTTTCTCACTTCTCATGCTAGTTTGCACATACTTAAAATGGCTAAGTTTTCAACCTTTGCATAGTTTGAAAGTCCGGGCACCTGTTTTCGAGCCCTCGAAATTGGGCACAGAAAGTCCAATGCACCCTGGAAACTGGTCGGACACCCGGTATCGCCGAAAGTCAGAGGTCGGGTTTGCACAGCTGATGCTTGATTCTGAACCCCTTTGCGTTGGTAGAGAAATAGACGACAAGAATATCAAGCGCACCTCTATATCTATAGAATCACTCTAAGGGTCCAGTGGTGGAACCGGTGAACCATGCGAGCTGCTTAGATGCGTGGGGCAGAGGGCTCGTAGTACCTCCTTTTCTTCGCTTCAGTCAGAGTGATAATTCGCGGCATTATCTCATGGACTGTACCCGTTGTCATTACTGTTTGCTACAGCGCTATTCTATGGATGGCACAAAGTGAGCTATTGCACAACGTGCACGTTGAGAGAGATTCAAATTGGACATGACAGAATCAAGAGACATCAACAAGACCAAAAGAATCAATAGGTATAGTAGGAAATAGCAAGAAGAGACATCATTGGTACAACATAGCTCAGACAATGTCACACATAATACAACTGGAAAGGTAGGTTTCCTGGCGTTAATAACAACCGAAAGGTCGAATTTAGCATGAGGTCCAAAGCCCTTTTTGAAAGAGAGAGAGAGAGAGAGAGAGAATGAACTCATACGGATCGGTTTAGTGGTTAAAGAAAGGATTTACAAGTGAAATAGGCGTACCGTACAAAATTCGATTATCAACATCAACCAGGTGCAAAGAATTTCGTATTTGCATCATGCGTCCAGATTTTGACTCGTCTCTAATTCGATTTTGAAGGTTAGTTTAGCATTTTATGAACTTGGAACTCACGTGCCAAAACTGACCTTCATTGTTATTAAAAAGAAGAGGGAAAGTGTTATTTCTTGTTCTTTTGGATGAATGGTTGATTCACTGGAATTTGAGTGGAAAGCAAACAAAGTTGATCAAGTCCAAAGAGTAGAGGTTGAAAAGAAATATCTACCTAACGCATGGATGCATACATGACAAAGAGGCGGAAAAACCTAAAAGAGACCTGCCTTTATATAGTCAGATAAGCTGTGGTCTCTCAATAAGAGGAGGAGGACAATCAAAGACAAAGAAAAATGGGGATGAGAGAACAAATCGTGGGTGCTGTTTCAACACTTGCATTCATCGTCGGGTTCTTTCTCATTTTCGATGTCGCAAAAGGCGATCCCGACATGACCGTGGTGAACCAGATCTGCAACGGCTTTAAGTTCCCAGCGTGCGACAACTTTGGGGCTAACGTACTGGGGGTCCTCCACGAGCTAGAGATAAGCACGGCTGATCAAGGTTACAGCTACTATACTTCGTCTCTGGATGCTGACGGCACGAAGTGCCACGGCCACGCGACTTGCAATAATGATCTTACGCCAGGGGAATGCCTCATGTGTCTGTCGTATTCTAACAACTACATAATCCACGAATGTTTTCTGAGCTTCGGCGTACAACTTGAGGTGGCGGATTGTAGAGTTAGATACGAGCAATACCCGTTTACTGAGTAGTTTATAAGTTCTTCGCGCATGAATTCGAAGTTTGTGCGCAAAATGTTGAGTAATTGAAAGCAATGGAGTTTGTTCAATAAAGAGAGCTCTTCTCATGGATGTTGAAAGTTGTAAAACATTGTAGAACGTGTCTACTATTTTATAGCTGATACGGTGTAATGTAAAACTCTCTCCAACCAAGTCTCTGATTGGTATTACAAGCATGAGCATCGACTACATTTGATTTTGCTCGAGTTTGAATATTAGCAATGTCTGTATCTCATGACCCACTTTGGCGGCATTCGTACCGTTCTGTGTTAAAACCTACGGGTGATGCAATGTGGACTAGGATATGAGTAGAATGTTATCTTGGTGTTGAAAGAGCAGAGTGGAGCGAGAAGCTTTTCCTCGTCTCTACAGTGGCACTTACCACGATAACACTTATCATGACAACCGTGCAAATACTTGAAAATCAGTGAAGATTTTATGACCAAGATCAATGTCAAATTCATGCAATTTCTGGCAAGTGGTCCACTTGAGCTGTCACTATCGTGACGACTGCATCTGAGATTTATAGACAAACGAAGTGGACAATGGCCGGAAAGGAATACGACACCTGTCTAGATTCGGCTCGGTACAAGTCCACGGATGAGGATGCTACATACCATTGTTGGTAACTCAGAGAAGGCCAACAAAGCAGTTTACACTGCTCGGGCCAACCTAACTACTGACTGGACAATCTGTTGAAATATCCCGCAGACAAGAAAAATGAGAAAACATACACATGGAACAATTCTCTTTTCATGGAAACATTCGGTTCTCTGCTCATCGTTCATCATTGTCGCAGTTTACTTTGCCAGTGATTGCATCTCACGTCGCGGTCGCTGTTCTTCTTCTTTCTCTTCGGCTTCTACTTCTCTCACAAGCTTAGGCATGCTTGTTGATTGCTGATGCACGAGCGCACCAAGCATACAAATCAAAAGCCACACTGTTCCAAGCAATTGTTGAATGCTTCTCCAAATATGAGATAGCAAGGTTAATCCCCACTAAGCCAATCCAAGGGGGAACCAAATATGGGTTGTGCATGCAGTGTCATCAAAGCTTCATGGCAGCAAAAATTATCAGTAAACGAACTCTCACCAAGATCAATTCAATCCAATTTCAAAAGTATGCAATATCCTGCAACAATTGAAATGGCCACTTAGGCCATTACACTATCATATCTGATTACTACATGTAACATCTAAGAGTAAACAAAGAGAACAATCTATAATTGTTTGTATTGACTAGATCACTTGAATGAATGAGAAAAGAATGATAGCAAAGTAATGCACCGTCTATCTAGATTTCTTGTCAGAAATGATGGAGGCTCGGTACACCCAGATGAGGATCCCAATTAATGGCATAGTAACTCGTAAGAAGAGCAAAGCAATTTACGCTGCTCAGACGAATCTACTATGGAGTGTGGACAATCCATCATAATATTTTGAGACACAGAAGCATGAAACAAATGAAATGATTTCCTTTCCCAGAAACACTCATTTCTCCTCATCATCACCGGAGCTTTGTTTGCTAGATTGCATCTCAATTAGCTGCTGTTGTTCCTCCTCATTCTCTTTGGCTTCTACTTCTTTTGCAGGCTTAGGTTTGCTAGTAGATTGCTGATACATGACCCCTCCAAGCATACAAATCAAAAGCCCCACTGTTCCTAGCAGTTTTGAATGCTTGTCCCAGATAACAAGATTGATCACAACCGTCAATAGCTTGTTTACAATGCCAAGCACTGTAAATCCAGTGGCAGAAATTGCCCTCCTACAGGAGAACCCAAAGAATGAAATTGCTAGACCAAATATGCACGATAATCCCACGGGCAAAACCACCTGAAAGGAGTACCAATCTGACTCATCGGAGATTTCATGCTTTATTTTCTTCAATTCGCCCATTATAAAAAGCTCCAGAGGAAACAGTAGAAGAGCCTCAAGATTATTGTACAACACAAGACCCCATGTGTTTAGTCCGATGGTCATGACCACGTGCTTGATGTACACAAAATCTATGGACATGCTCACGAGATAAGCTAGAGCCCAGCTGTATGCCATGAATGTGAACTGATAATCTGTAAGCACATAAAGAACACTTCCACCAAATATGGTGGCCAATGAGAGCCATGTTTTCATCGAAGGCCATGGTTGATGCAAGAAAAGAGTCTCTCCTATGGCAACAAACATGGGAACAGCAGAACGGAAGACGATGAATGTATCAACATTGGCATGGAGGAGGAGCTCACTGTTGGTGAAGAGAGACAGGTAGAAAATTGTAGCAGCAGGCAGAAACCGCCACATAGTCAATAGATCAAGAGGATCGTGCTCTAAGAGCTTCAACCGACCACAGACAAATACACCAGCAGCACTTGTTAAGTACTGCAAAGCAGTCAAAGCACCAGGGTAAGGGAACCTCATAACTGCCCATTTATTGATGATCGAGAGCAACGATGCTGAGAGGCAGTATCCAGCAGCTACACCATAAATTGAGACTTGGTGAAGCAAAGCACTGTACCAAGAAGAGGCTCCAGTATCAACTTGAGCCACCTCAGCCTTTGGATTTTCCACGTCTTTATTAGTAGACATCCTGGTGGAAAAGGAAAACATCAAAAACCCATTTTCCCCCCTATAGTAAAGGTGCTCTCCAATTTTATAGCCAGATATCAAACAAATAAAACCAGCCTGGTCATGTATATTATAACTGATAATGGGTGGGTACGAAAAGCAACGCAAAAGACACAATAACCCAGCGGCATTCTCTTACAGCTCCTCAAAATTTCCGGGCAAAACATGCAAAAGCTGAGGAAGAGCAAAGTCGGGCATCTGCTAACTTCTCATGTCTATACAGTAAAAGAAACAATCAGAAGATTAAGGACTCTTGCAATGCAGCAAAAGAAGTACTTTTTTTCCCCAAAGTAAGGCCCTTTAGGAAGTGGCATTAGTGCTATATGCTTGAGCAAGTCAAATTTGGAGGAAAGTGAAGGTTGCACCATGCACAATATGGCTTTTCGCAGGTTGGGCACTCCAAGACAAGCATGCCCATGGGGGGTTTGGTGGTTAATTAGCAAGAGGTGCCAAAAATTTCTACATCAGACTTTGATCGGAGTAGTAATGGTTCCTACCCATAACCTTTTCTCAACCTCATCAAGCCCCATAATCGACCCATTCGCGTCAATTATCCTAACAAAAGCACCTAAAAACGTCGCAACGGAATCTGAAAAACGACACTCCCCACTCACAGAAGATGGACTCAACAAGCCAACACAAGCCGGTAGCAACAACACATCGAAAAAACCCGAATTAAATGGAAGAAACTTACTCTGTGCCTCTCCGCCTCGCAATCCACAACACGGGCTGAGCTGCTAATCCGCTTTATCGCGCTTCGATCTCACGAACGAAGATCCCGAAATCTCCGGTCCACCAACTTCCGCGGCATGCTTCTCCAATCTTCGCCGGATTCCCTACGGCGCGCGCTCTGAATCTCGACGAGATCGACCGAGGCGATCAATGCCGGGTCAGATTTGACAGATTTGGACTCCAGAAGACGCGAGGAGAGCGATCGAGCTTCGCTTCGTGATTCTCTCGTTCTTCTTCAGCAACTCGAGTTCGCATTTGAGGAACCAAAATGCTTCAGCGAGAGCGATTTTGAGAGAGAGAGAGAGAGAGATACGGCGGCGTTTCTGCGGGGAAAGAAATTGGGTTTTTAATTTTACTGGAAATGATATTGGCACGTGCGAGGGAGGTGCTGCTGCTCTAATTCTTCTTCTTTTTCCTTTTCTTTTTCACTTATCCAAAACAATATTATTTTTCGTCTGGTTGATTAGACTGTGATTTAACACAGACTCAACTAGAGAGAGCCGAAACTCTCGACATGAGCCTCTAGCTGTAGTCCGGTAACCCGGCGCTCAACCTGGATGCACACTTTATTTTAACGTGCCGGGGCTCGCACGCCATGCCCCGCCTCCCAATTCCTACAAAATCTTTTTCTTCCCATGTGAGCAGGAATACCCTCGAATTTTACATCCCAAAGTTAGATGAAGCCTTTTAAGGTCGTGCTTAGGACTGTAAAACAATATTATTTTTCATATATAAAAAGAAGACGATTTTATTTGGCCCACCTCCTCCTCTAACTAAGTACTAGAAAAAAAAAAATACACGTCTATGCGTGCCCAATTCCTTTGAAAAACACTAACTTTACTTTAAGTCGAGCTCGAATTCTAACTCTTAACTTTTTGTCTCGTAAAAAAGCATAAACTTTAAATCGAGTCCAAATTCTATCGGAACTGTTTTTTTATCTCATAAAATGGCGTCAGCTTTCAGTCGATACTCAAATCACTCCCCCGTCAAGTAAAATGAGACATGGAGAGAGGGAGAGACGTCGGAATTTCTAAAGACGCCATCGGACAAAAACTTGATCGGGCCAAGTTTAGTACTTTTTTTACGAGACAACAAAATTCGGGCTAAAACTGGGATTCAACCCAAAGTTTGTATTTTTTTTAAAGACGAAAAAAGTTCAGAGTAATATTAGGACCTGACCTAAAGGTAATGTTTTTTTATGAGACAAATAAAAAAAAATCAAGCTAAAATTGGGACTCTGCCTTAAAATTGATACTTTTTAGGAAAATTAGCGAAAATATGAAAAATATTATAATAGTAGAAAGGTAAATATGAGTCATAAGGAAATAGACTTAAATTAGTGTAGGTTAAGGAAGATACATTATCTTTATTTGTCAACTGAAAATACATTATCTTTATTCTTTCATATTATGGGGTGTTTTTTGGAATTTTTAGGCGAATGTTTGAAATTGAAAGTTTTTTCAAAATCGATTTACTATATGATATAAAGAGGTCCTAACGATTAATTGTTGAAAACTTATTGAGATCTCCATAATCATTTTTTCCCTCTATCAGTATGTAATTTAGCAACCCATTTTGTGAATATTTTTTTTTGTAATTTTAGAGTTTAGACTTTGTGTTTTACCCCAATTGGCAAAAATTTAAATGTTGTGGTTGGATTAAAATCCCAAAAATGGTACTTTTTTTTTCTTAATCTAGAAATAAGATTTAGGCCACTTGGATATATTAGAAATTTGAATTTAGCATGCCATGAGCAGGATAAATTACCTCCGTCAAATGGGTGGATCATGTCTTTTTTATTATTATTATCTGATTTTGTCTTATCCTATTTTATTTTTCAAATCACGCTATGTGCGCTATGTGTAGGTTACGAAACCCTGCTCCCTCACTCGTGTGTCCCTATCCCTAACTTCTCAGAAGGTGGGGGAATCGAACTATCCACCTCTCCCTCTTCAGGTGGTTTGGTTCGGGCAAAAAAATTAGTCTTGCTCAAATCAATTAGAAAGCTCGACAAAAAAAAAAATCGATTAAAAAGGTAAATTATCGTAATTTTGGATAAGTTTAAGAATTATATACGAGTGTGATGGTGAAATGATGACAATGTGCCACGTCACTTCTTCCAGATGTCGTTTTTCTATCGGGGTGGAATCCATTCTTACCAAATGCAGAGAGTCCCGCAGACTCGCCCGCAAATGGCTTTGGACACTAGAAATGGCGGCTGCATGTAGTGATGCGGCATTTCAAACCCTAGTGCTGTAGTCTCGCCGGTCGCTTCGCCTTCTTCCACCGCCGTTCCGGCTACCATCTCCGTCGCAGGTAACGGCAACTCGCGGGCGACGTCCCTTTTTGCCGTCCCTTTCTGCTGCGTTTTCCCTCGTAATCTCGCTGTCGAGTCAATGGCTTGTACCCGGTCCGATTGTTGATTTTTATTTTATTGTCGTTTCATTTACCGGTTCGTTTTCCGATCATCCTCGCTTTGGCTGGTCGGAGAAATGGTGGAATGACCTGGTGGCTGTGTTCGTCCTACTCTTCTCTCGAGGGAATTTGGATTCCAGAATGTGTTGTTATGTTGTTGAGATTGTGTCGATTAGATCATGAACTTCCGAGACACTGCCGTGTGTTTGCTTGGAGGTCGGAGTTGCATCGATGTGATGATTTATCTTGCATGTCTTTTTGTTTCATCGTAACATTTGCTTGTAAGTTTCTTCCCTCGGTAATGGACGAACTTTTGGGGATGACTGTTGGTCATTCCAATGATAGTTATCATAGTTAGATACTCTTTTGTGGGGTGTTGGATCAATGTCCATGATGTGAGGAATTTCTTGATTCCGTATGATATCATAACTTATCCAGTCGAAAATGCAAGCAGTTAAAAATTGGGTCGTCGAATGAGTGGAGAAATTTACAGCATGGATTCTCTTATCTTTTTTTCTTCTTTTCCCCATTTCTGGGTGAGGAAAGCGTTGTCTCATTTAATTCCCTTTGTTGAGCACAAAGAATCAATCATGAAAAGTTTGATTCACAAGAGGCGGCTGGATATGTTATGCCTATCAAACCCTGTTGTACCATCAGTTCAAGCTACTTGTTGCTTCAGTTTCCTCTTAGCTAACACTTGTGAGCCATGGGTATTAGCTGGCTTGCACTGAGTTCATTATACTGAGTTCATTGTACTGAGATATGCACTGACAAGTGATTATATCTGTGTATTATCTTTTAGAGATGGCAACATGCTACTTCTATCACTCATTTTGTTTGGAAAACTGCTATTATTTGATATAAAGTGTTTAAGAAGTTTATTAATTCATTAATAGGGTTGAAGTGCAGGAATAAGAGTTTTTAAGCCAATATCCAAAGGCGCTGGGTATGGCATTAGCTCTTAAATCAACTTGCTTTGTCCAACTTAAGAAACCCAAATCTTGTTGTGCTTTTCGGTCTTCGCGGCAACTAGCATTTGTTTCTACCAAAGGAAATACAACAATGGCTTCTCTTAGCACTGTATCGACAATTGGCATCTCTGCGACATTTGCTAAATTGAAGAAAGAAGGCAAGGTAAGAATGTCATTTGAGTTTCTTGTTGTTTGTTAATGAATTCAATGATTATCCTTTGTTACTGTTTGCTTCCGCATTTTCATTGGTTGTTGGTTTTTGGGTTGGAAGTTCATGTTGATGTGACATGACATGGTTGCTTTCTTGCTGAATCTCAGTTGAACAATTGAGCATTTTTATGCAAAGTGTTGGGAATAAGTAAGGTTCAGCAATTGTATTTAAGAGATTGTTGTACCATTGTTAAGATTAACTCTCGCTGCAACTAGTTCAAAATTGTGCAACTGGCTAATCAACATGTCGATCGATTTTCTAGAATATCATGAGCTACTTTTGTTTTTGTCTAGGATAGTAATTGGAAAAGCAGTAGGTAATGCTTTTGATTTTCCAGGCTGGTCACGGCTTAGGATGAAATGTACCACTCACAGATGTGAGGTGAACGATTCTGCGGCTCCTTATGAGTTATGTATTATACATGACAAGTTATGTTTAGTATACTCCTTGTATACTTGGATTTGTACTTATTTTATTAAATTACCATTAGTTGGAAAAGAAATTAATATACATTTCAATCTCATATAGTTCTATTGGATTTGTCTCAAATGATACATGCTTTGTGAATCACTTTATGTCTATAGTATCAGATCGTCATGGATCGTCATGAATTGTAAAATTCATCTTTGTTAGTTCGCAAAGCACATCATTTGAACTAAACAAGTCCCGGGGGCATCCATAGACATTTTCTTTCCAAAAAGATGGCATTTTAGTTGAATGTGATAGGAATGTAGCAGTTATTATTCTAATATAGGAGGGATGCTCTCTTTATGACAAATGTGTTCTTTCATTTTTGTGAAGGTGGCATTTATTCCTTACATCACAGCTGGTGACCCTGACCTTTCAACTACCGCACAAGCTTTGAAGGTGCTTGACTCATGTGGTTCAGATATAATTGAGCTGGGTGTCCCGTATTCTGATCCTCTAGCAGATGGTCCAGTAATTCAGGTCTGGTATTTCAATATCTTATAGTTTGTTTATTCGAAGTTTTGTTCCTTCATCTCATAGATCTTCGTTTTTAGGCTGCAGCCACTCGATCCTTGGCAAGGGGTACTAATTTTGATGCAATTATTTCCATGTTGAAGGAGGTAAGACTGTAAGTTACTTTATGCTTTCTGTCATACTTGAAGAGACTGGCTAATCGTTGCCAAATCTGTGGTGGCTTATTCTCCTTCTAACGGACAGTTCAAGGTCCAGTATGATTGATTCTGGTCACGTTATATTTACTAACCTAGTCTTCTCTTCTAATCAAAAAAATTTAATTTGTGAGGCTGCTTTTGAAATTTTTCGTTCTCTGTGTTACCCTCACGCAGTGCCTTCTAATTTTGATGATAGCAAGTTAAGTTTGCATAATATAATGCTACCTTTTAGGATGCAATTTCTCAGCAACATTACCTAATATTCTTTTCAGATTCAGTGCTCCCTTTTTGTACTAGTGATCCTAGTAGTGTAGAAACAGTGATGTGTATGTCCCTGCCAATTGTAGAATGGTTACAGTACTGTTGATTTATATTTTGCTTCCTTCATGCATTTTTTAGATCATGCTCTGATGCTGCAGTTTTTGATAAATAGGTTGTTCCGCAATTGTCGTCCCCTGTTGCCTTATTCTCATACTATAACCCAATTCTGAAGCGTGGAGTTGAAAAGTTCATGTCCATCTTAAATGATGCAGGGGTTCATGGTAATTCACAAGTTTCCCTCTTGTCTTTTGACTTGAAGCACTTACATCTATATACAAACATTGGTTAAATTTAGTAATTTGAGGGAAATTCAGTTTTTATTTTTTCCCACATCTTTGGCCAAGATGAGAAATCAGTTGAATGTATTCAGATTTTGGATGTAGATGTCATGGTTTAAGCAAGCATCGTCATCATGCCTATCATTACTGGCACAAACTCGTTTGCATAGATCAGTTCTTAAACTTATCCATGTGTAGTTTTTCATTAAACATTTATTGAAAAAGCTATCGAGGGGAAATCTATCATGAAACTTTTTATTAAAGTGACCCTAGAAAAAGAGTGAGAAACCATTTAAACCAATCTTTGGCTTGGGCTAGTATGCAGATCGAATTGCCAGGACAACTGGAATCAGTTTTCAATCATTATTATGGGTGTGAGGTGTTATCTTTCCTTTTACTTTCTTTCTTCATAGGTGAGATGAGTATAACTCATCAATTGAAGATCTCAATGGAAGTCTTTATGCTATATAAGAAGCTGCAGGAGAATTTTCATGTTCTCTCTTCTAAGTGATGCACTGATGTCTACATTAAGCAGTAGTGTAATAATGACTGAAAATGCTTTTTAAATTGAAAAAGTGAAACCGAAAGTACATTCTTGTTCATTCATGGTCTCTAGATCTGTCTTAGTTTGTAATCTTGTCTGTGCCATTTTATTGTTTTTTTCAGGGCTTGTAGTTCCTGATGTTCCTTTGGAAGAGACTGAAATCTTAAGAAAGGAAGCTCTTAAGTACAAAATTGAACTGGTTTGTCCGATTCTTAAGACATCTTAACGTTCTTCACTATTTACTTGTTTAAATTCCTAGGATAACGCTATGTATTATGAATATAAATTCTAATCGTGGAATTAAAATAACAGATCTACCTCGAGTTTATTGACATCACAAAATCATAATTCTCGCATATTTTTTCCAATTGTTTCCCCATGACAAGAGAAAAAGTCAAATGGTTCTTCACTTTGTGATTTTCTCATAGTTAGTTGTGCACCTTGTTCTTCTTCTATGTCCATGTTGTTATTGCAGGATAGGTTTGTTTTTCGTTTTGTTGCAAAGTGATATACACATCAATGAAAAGTTTTCCAAATGGCCTGTCTAAAAGTGTGATTATGTCTGCTTTTACTTATGTAATCTTGGCCTGCTTTGTTGAGGTCTGTTGAATCTAGTTAAACCTTACACTAGCCTCTGTGACTATGATTCAGGTATTGCTTACTACGCCTACTACTCCAACCAGTCGAATGAAAGCCATAGTTGAAGCCTCAGAAGGATTTGTATATCTTGTAAGATCCTTTATGCCGCTCATCCTTTTCCAATGCTGATCATTCGTATTGATGATGAAAGTTTCTTATCCAAATTGATTCAGACTATTAGACATAAATTGTGTATTATCCAATGAGAGTTTCCTTTACCAATGCTGATCATTTGTATATTTCCGTTTGTTTCGCAGAAAATGAACAATTTGGAAAAGACTTTCCTAACTTTAATCGATTGATCTCTTAGAAAAATGAGTTAACGGAAAAAATTAATTGTTGACCATATGTTTCGGAATAGATTGTCATTAATTATGCATATATTTTTATTAACTTATTTATAAGCAATAAAACCAATCAAAATTAGTAAAAGGTTTTCGAATTGCTGGTTTTCCTTGAAGCAAAAGGAGCCAATGTGACAGTGTCATTCATGTTACTTTTATTTGGTGATCTCTGCTAATTGCTGAAGGTTCTCTTTGTTCATTTGCACAAGTCATTCGGACGATCAATTTAGATCATAGCCTGCAGTGGACAGCATTAACCCAGTAATGGAAGTACTAAAGCACATAAATTCACTTTAGCTGGATGGAGTGGGGGACATGAAGATTCTGAAAATACTTTCTGTTACGCCTCTTCAACTCTTGTTGCTTGAGGCAGTGTACATGCTTTAATCCCGCTAAAATCGGCCTAAAAAATGAAATAGGGCTTCTTTGAAAGTGGCTACAGCTATTTATACCCCTGGGCTAGTGCCATTTTTTTCAAACACGGATACAATTGACGATCTGATTACACTGATAACTTATGTCTGTCATTTCTGTTACATAAGCTAAGCTACCAGTATTGACTTGAATTAGATTAATGTGAAGCCCTTCAATGGATGAGTTCTACACTACATTACCCAAAACTTATTAAACACAAGTAAGAAGGATGGTGCCAGTCCTGCTTAGAAGTGTCAATATTACTTTTAACTTTTCTCGTGAATAAACTTTGTTGGTAGGAATAGGTCAAGTTGCATGTCTTAGTTAAACTGCGAGTGCTGAAACAAGAGGGAGACCCCAGTCCGATTATCCTGCTTCACAACAGCAATTTAAATCTTTCTCTAGACCATCTTCTGCTTTGCTGTTTCTTTAAGTCCAACAATGTTCTGTATCTTTTACTTGACTGGAGTGTAGAGGAGTTGATCATGTTATTAATGTAATTGGTATTGTCTTATGTATTGATCATGTTCTAGCCGCTAATTAGATCAAGCATAGCACATCTGTCTGAATCAAGGAAGTCAAATGGAAGGACAGATACATCCACGCACCTATGCATGCCGGTGTGTATATATGCATGAGCAAGTCTCTGGATTAGGACACTATCTGATTTGACGAGTTACGGCAACATTGATGTTGCTATAGTGGTTTCATTGCTCTTGCTGATCTCACATGAAAAAGTAAATTTCGGTTTCATGCAACATCATGCCATTAGATTCCGCATTCTCTTGCTTCACAAATGAAAGTTTCACATATAGTAAGCTTATAGCAACAGAGCATGCATGAATTATATGCAATTGTTATTCTGGGTGGTCCAGTGTCAGCACGTGACTCTATTGTTGCATATTTCGTTTTGAATTTGTGTTTTTTAGTTGATTCACAAAGAGATGAAATGGCCATTCATTTTATTCATTATAGGTGAGCTCTGTGGGAGTAACTGGGGCTCGAGCATCTGTGAGTGATCGTGTGGAAACTCTTTTGCGGGACATTAAGGAGGTTAGTTGATTCAGAACATTTTTCGCTTGTTTCATAATTGGGCGATTTTATGTCATCAACTACCTAGGAATACTCATTAAGATACTCGTCATGATAAATTTAGTTTTCAAAGGATATCCTCTTTTCTGGATTGTCCTTATATTCGCAACAGCAAAATATTCAGTACAGCCTCAACTCCTTTGGGTGTCAGCAGCCCCCATTTATGGCCATTTAAACATGATGGTAATAATGCATTCTTCAGAGAGCAGGAATTTAGTCCTTAGAGCTTCGATTTCATTCCTTTAATTGTTCAATGCGGCTTCAAACAAACCTTGACCAAGAGGTGTATTTGAAATAGACACATCAGTGGGTGTCATATTGAAACTCCTAGGGCTCAAAGACTGCAGGATAATTAAATGTTGAACTAGATGGCCAAATAGTTTGCCTGAAGTCTCCTATGTGGATTTCTGTAGCCTGTCTTATTAGAAGGACAATGAGTTCCTGGTTGGTCGATAAGTCTAGATACTGATACTCCACATGCAGATTAATCAACATATCAGGAAGTTCATGTCACTTGCAGCTCCATCATGGGTTTTATATTTAACATCCAATTAGAGAGACACTTAAAGATGGTCCTGTGTATATTCATCAACTTGTAGAACACTTTGTACCAATTTGAGTTGCTGTGTTCTTCAAAGTTGGGCATGTTGGTGAATATTCTTCAATGTTCTTAAACATTGAAGTAGGACAATCTGAGGGAAACTCCTCTTTCAATCATTGAGGCATGCATGTTCTTGCAGGCAACTACTAAACCTGTTGCTGTTGGCTTTGGCATATCGAAACCTGAGCATGTGAAGCAGGTTAGTTTGTATTGGCCTACTTCGATGAGCAAAGACTGTTATATCTCGTGTTTGTACTTGGTTTTCATTAATTCTCACAGGTTGCAAGCTGGGGAGCTGATGGTGTGATTGTTGGAAGCGCAATGGTGAAACTGCTTGGCGAAGCAAAATCTCCAGAAGAAGGGCTAAAGGCGCTAGACGATTTCACTAGATCCTTGGTATCTGCGCTGCTTTGAGAGGGGTTTTGTTGATCTGACTGGCTTGTAAGCTCTTCTTTTTAGCATTTCGGACAACAATGGAGATTATTTAGATTAACCCATTCAGGGTTCCCTTAATTTTTATGCCATATGTTCGGTCGGAAACTTATAGTGTCCTGTTCCGAGAACTCTTTTGAATTTATCGGCCTTTTCATGCCAGAAACTGGCTTTCACTCAACTGCATTTTTCAGACTCTGCTCTGAAGAGCACTTTCACTTCCCATAATGCTTTGTGAGCTTTGATCTACTGTAATCAGCTGCATGAGACCCCAGTCGATTCGAGCAATCTATTTGTGAATGGTTTGAACCGCCCAAGTTGATTGTTATTGGAGATTCATCAATGGGCTACTCAAACTTTGATCTTACTTTGAATCTCTTTTCATCAGTAGAATGGGCAATTTCACTGGCCCAACTAACATCTCTGGTAGCTGAGTAAAAATACAGGGACTGCTCAGAAATATATTTCCGAATTATATAGCGATGTTATGCTTGGTGTCGGCTCCAATCAAATTCCCGCTGAATTCAATTACATGCTCTCACATACAATATATTTCGGAATTATTCTGCTTATATAAACTTCGTTGACTTGCCGTCTATAATTAGTCATGCATCGTCACTTGGTCGAACCTTCTGGCGAAATTTGGTCTGAGTCAACTTTTAGGGGATGTAGCGGTCCTGCTGGTAAAGGAATTAGGGGTTTGTGGATGCTAGTATCATAGGTGTGGGGTTCGAGTCCCACGTTCTACAAAGAAGGTAAAAGGATTGCTTGCAAAGAAGGTAAAAGGATTGGGGGGTGGGCTTGTTGGTATCACAAGTGCGGGGTTCGAGTCTCGCATTCTGCAAAAAAAAAATAGTGCAAAAATTTGAGAGAGGAGAGTTATAGATATTACAGATTAAAAAAATAAAAAGAAAACCTTTAGGGATAAATTGCAATGGATTTCTAGCGTTTGTGGAGTAAATTGCAAAAAATCGAAACGTCGAGGGGAAATTTGCAAAAGCATCAAAAACTTGGGAGCAATATGTAATTTGCCTAATTATTAGCCGAAGAACCTTTTTGCGTGTAGGGGTGTGCAAACTGGACCGGGCCGGACCCGGACCAGGCGAGTTGGTTCGATCCTTGAGGGGGAGGTTCTGTCCCCGGTTCCAATAAATAGGACCGGTGGCCGAGCTGTCCGGTCCCCGGTTTCATGGTGGATGGGACCGGATTGCTAATATATATATATATATATATATAAGGATCTCCTTATTCGTAAAACTTCTGAAATGATCAAAATCTCCTTCGTTGTTCGAAACTATATATATAAAAGGATCTCCTGATTCGTAAAACTTCTGAAATGATCAAAACCTCCGTTTCGTTGTTCGAAACTTCGATCGACTTTTCAAGCGTTGGAGAGTCTGATCACTTCAAGATCGACTTTATTTGGATCATCGATGAGTCTATATTTCTTCTTTTGAAGATAATTCATATACATCTTGGTCAAAATACTCAAATTCTTCAATAGACATAAGGTTTAGGTAATCAATGACATTTACCATATCTGTTTTACTCTTAAATTTTTTTGAAAAACTAACGTTAGCGGTCCCATTGGGACCGGACCGTGCACGCCCCTGTTTGCGTGGCCCCGTTCCCACCATATCTGAAAATTGCAGTTGAAGTCTAAATGAATTGACTCTCTCTCTCTCTATCACAATAAAAAAATGGGCTCTCAAGCTCTCAAGCTCTCGACGCTCTCATCCTCCACCAAGTCGTCCATCCTCTCCCACGCCACGACCAAACCCTCTCTCTCTAACCTCCTCTCCCTCTCCTCCCTCGCTCTACGCTCCTCTCACCTCAAGACCCACTTCGCGTTCCGCTCGATAAAGCCTCCGCCCCGCCCGGTCGCCGCCGCTCCTTGCGGTTTCGGTCCGCGGAGCCATTCGAAGAGGAGCTTCCGCGGCGGCGTCGTGGCCATGGCCGCACCTGGGTCGGTCCGGAAGTCGGAGGAGGAGTGGCAAGCGGTCCTGTCGCCCGAGCAATTCCGTATCCTGAGGCGGAAGGGCACAGAGTTAGTTCCTTTGATTTCTCTTTAATTTTTTGGTGGTCTCTGTCTGCGAGTTAGCTTCAGCTATTGATGTTTCTGCTGGATTATCTTGATTGAGGCTTTTCCGTTCTTGAATTTTGGTTCCTGCTCTTCTTGATGCCTCACTTTCAGTACTGGGTTGGGATTTGTTGACTTCGGTTGGTTTCGTTTAAACGTAATTACCATGCTGTCTCCTTGAAGCTCGGGACCACTGAGCAGGGAGCTTTAAAACACAACCTGTTCAATGAGGCTGTCTTGGGCCGTCTATTTATGTTTCGCATGAAAAAATTTCACTAGCTTATGCCGCGATGTCATATGTTGAATGAGAAATGGGTTTTGAATTTTGATTCAGCACAGTGCAACACATTTCTAGCATGTCAAGCGAGGTGCATTGGAGGTGTATTCTTTGTGAATTACGTTTAAATTGGAGAATCCACGGAGGAAATGCAGGATAGGATGTTCTCTGTGTTTTTCGAGGTGATGGTGAGGGTTATGTTTTCTGGTTTTTTGTGGGAATGAGCTGTTTTAGCTGTTACTTAAGTTCTCTGTCACTGTCCTGCGTTTGGAAAGACTTGGTTTTAATTTGGAAACGTTGGCCTTTTTAGGTTCCTCTGGGTGCTAAGGATTTGTTACTACATGAGTACCAAAATCATGGTTACTTATGAAGTCTTATGCTTTTGACTTTTCATCACAACAAAGGCGAAAAGTTGTCAAAATCATCCTCAAATGTGAGTCGTAGGGTTATCACGTACTGTTATTTATAGATATTGTTATGTCAATGATTCCATCATTTGATTCAATCGAAGTCAGAGTTAACGTTGAGCCAAAAAGCGACTCTAAGAAAACCAAGCCATCCCATACTTTATGAACAGAAAAAATTCGGAAGAATCAGTTGGTGAGAATCTGTGTTTTGAAGAGCTATTTTTAAAAAAAGATTTGTTTCTCAAAACAACTTCTGTCTATCTATTGTGAGGGAGTGGGAAGTTGGTCCAGTGTGATCTCGATTTTGACTTATCTAATGCTTTTGCATTTTTCTTGTAATGTTCTTTCTTTACACTTTGTACCTTGTTTGTATTAGTACTTTGATTGTTTGAGGGGTCTCTTAATCTGTTAAAATAAGAAAGCGATGCAGAGCCAGTAGTCAAGCTCCTTAACTACTAGCTCGTAGCACTTGCTCACTACATTATAGGCATATGCAGGATCTATGAGGGATCAAAGGACGAAGTTCCTAATCCTGTTTTCAAGAGAAATTCAGAACTAAGAATAATGTCCTCATGTTAGTGCTGTGGCATTTTTTATTATGATTCATTTGTCGTTCTCATGATTGTACTGTTACCATCAATTGCCCACTAAGGCTGATCGTGATATCTGAAGTTCTTATCAACCCTCTTTGTGGGGCTTTTGTGTTAGCAATCAATCAATTGATGAACCTCATGCACCTGATGGACTTCAGTTTTGTACTATGTGTTGCTCGGGCAAATATTCGACTAGAAAACAAGAAAGAAAAACCATGATATTGATAAGTCAAATGATGTTGGGAGCACAACGGTTGACCTCTTTGAAATGCTGTCTAAGAAGATAACATTATGATCAGTTCTGTTAGTATGTGCAGCGGTATAGGTATACACCCACTAGTAAAGAAAGTTGTTAAAATAGGTGGATGATCTCCTCGAATCATGCTTTTGGGGAAAGAATCCTATTCGTGTGGTTATGTCTAGTATTAGCTTGTTGAGGTGTTATACATACAAACAATCCTCTTCGACTATCCTTAACGGCTTGGAAATGATCAGAGAGGACTTGAATGTCGATGAGCCCGATGCAAGTAGTTGAAGATTCATATATATTCTTTTTTAATGCAATCTCATCCTTTTTCTTATTCAAGTATCAAACCAATCGTGAACAAAGGAGCATAACTGAATACTTTTCGATGCCTCCTCTACTATGTTTTTGTACAACGAGCAATTCTTTCTCTGGTTTGATATCGGGTGTCATTTGTGGTAAATCCTTGAACATGTATATGTTCGTGTATTACCTAAAAACAAAGACTTGTCATCTTGGTCCTTCTCATTTTTTGCGGTTTCTCTAACATGTAGATATCCTGGCACGGGTGAATACGACAAGTTTTTCGAAGAGGGGGTGTACAGTTGTGCAGGATGCGGGACTCCTCTTTACAGGTCGACAACTAAATTTAACTCTGGCTGCGGCTGGCCTGCTTTCTACGAGGGTCTACCTGGAGCTATAAACCGCACTGTGAGTTTCTTTTTCTCTTTTGCTCAATCAAACGTGTGGTCATGAATCAAAGACGGTTCTGATTAAAGTCAATTTCTATTACGGCTTGCTATAGATGTCATCTTCCACTTTGTATTTGTTGAGTTTTCTAAACAGTGAAAATGACAGAGATATGCAAAATAAATCGGGCGTGTTCTGCTTTAAATCGTTGATGAGCTTGCCTTGCTTTGTGATCTCAGACGGATCCGGATGGAATGAGGACGGAAATCACTTGTGCTGCCTGTGGCGGCCATCTGGGTCACGTGTTCAAGGGCGAACGGTTCCCGACACCGACCGATGAGCGGCATTGCGTCAATAGTATCTCACTCAAGTTTGTTCCTGCAAACTCTTATCCTACCCAGTAAAAACTTCTGCAGCAAGACGGGCCGTTCACCAGATGCGGCCTTCAACTGCTACTGTTATCTGAGATTGTTTGCTTCCGATTTCCACACCGTGTACAACAAGCCCTTCCCCTAAATCCTTCTCGATCTGGATCGGAATCGGATATTTGCTGCGTCTCTCGAGTAATAAAAGTCGAAATCTCTTATCTTGTTATCTTGCAGATGCTTCTGTTCTAATGTGACATGGTGAAAAGGTTGCTTAATGTAATCAATCACTATATACATGAAATGAAATGAACTTCATACATTAAAGTAAACCTCATCTAATGGTAAGGTTAGCCTTTTGTAGATTGGCTAGCAAATTGGGTTATCCAACCCAACAGTGCTGGTGGTAATTATGTGTTAGATAGGCCACCAATGGGTTTTCCTTTGTTGTTAGGGATCGGATTAGATCATGTTTTCTTACCAAAGAAAAAAACTTTGGTCGCGCTTGGGAAATTTGATAGGATTTTTTATTTGGCCCACTGCAAGTGTACAAAGCAACTTCTACCTTCAACATTGAATTGTTGATATGTGGAAGAATTCAGTTACAGAATTAATTCCAACCGCACACATCACTTTAATGTAAGTAAGATACAAATAAACAATTTTTCAATATGCTTAATCAGCATTCGGTTCAATATTTTGAAAGCAAAGCCTGTTGTGTTCCAAAGTTCTTTGGGAATGGTTGCCAAATTCTCAGGAGGCTTTAGGCAAAAAGCTAGCATTGAAAAGGTTGAAAGCCCAAGATAGGTAAGGACCTTGTTTGAGCTTTCACAATTTACGGAATGCTGAAACTAGGTTTTAATAAAAAAATTCTTTCAAAACTATCCTTACCAATTCTTTAGTTTTCTGATTTTCCCCCCTCGTTATTACCATTCATCTTCTTTGTACGAGAGTGGCCGATGAGGCTAGATCTGACCGACGAAGGGTCGGCGAAAAGCCAACAAGGGGGCGGCGAGGTTGCGCGACCCAAGCAACTGTCACTTGAGGTCACACAATTGCCCAAGCAACCATCGCTTAGGTCGAACGAGGCCTCGTCGCCTACAGTCGAGCGACCCCGAGGAGAGCTGCCTAAGGTCACGCGACCCTTGGGGGGCCCTCCCCTGGGTTGCGCAACCCAAGCGATGGCCGCTTGAGGTCGCGCCATCCTAGGGGGCCCTCTCTTGTGTCGCGATCTTCGCCGATAGTTTGATTTCTCTTTTATTAAAAAAAAAATTTATAGCCAAACGCTACTTAACTCAAAGCTGCTTTTTAAAGTATTTTATCAAACACCATTTGCATTTCTCTAAAACCATTTAGGCTAGAGCCTTTACACTTCCTCAAAGCCTATTTTCAAAGCCGAATTAAACACATGCCAAGTGTTTTTCAGCTTTCACTACTGTTAGCAACTTCTAGTTAGGGAAAAGTGAAGTATGGACTCATTTGCTACTAGTTAATTTTCCTTTTCGGGTCATTTATAATTTCCAATGAGGAAAAAAGTAATTGCCAACCTAGGAGTTTTGCGTCTCACTAGTAATTTTTTTTCATAAAAAAGTTTGTTCAAACACATCACTGGTCATTATAATGTTTTAATGCCACAAATAACTTATCAAATCGGAAAAGTAAAAATCTATTTACCAATAACTAAGGCCTTTTCTCTTTATTTAGGCCATTTTCCTTATCAGTTAAGGTGCGCATGGCAACACTTCTGCTCTTGAAATCAATTTCTGGCCATAAGTTGATTTTTCTACTTCTGGAAATGAGTAAATTTTTCCTTCTGGAGTAAAAAAATGCTTCAAAAGTAAAAACACGAAGTTGCGTAGTCAAATGGATTTCTGTTCCAAAATTTGCGTAGTCAAACAGATTTTCTGTTCCAGTGCTTCTGGAGCAAAAATTCGACTTAAAGAAGTGTTGTCATGCGCACCAACTGATAATGAAAATGACATAAATAAAGAGAAGTCTCCGGTGTACAAGATTGAAAGCGCATTTACCCGATTGCCCAATTTTTTTCAAATTGAAATTGATCCAACGGCCTACATTACTTCATTAGAATTTAACGGTTTTAATTACGTAATTTCAGAATTAATGTCATCAGCGTATGTAATAATCCACGTGGGATCCACGTCAGCGCCGGCAGCGAGATCGTCATCCAGACAAGAATTGCAAGAATCCAACGATCTCTCTCCCGCAAGCGCTCGCATTTCCTCCACAATCTCTCTCTCTCTCTAGATTCCTGCTTCGCGGCTTCGTCACAGCCTCACCTTCGCCCTTCAAAACTCACGAGGGACGACGACCCAAGAAAAAGCTGAGATCGATACTTGGAGCGGAGCTCCTCCTCGAGCTCGTCGTGCCGCTATGTGGGACTCGCTCAACCTGTGTCACTTCCCCAGGGTACGTAGCCTCTTCGCTTTGCTGGTTCTCGGTTCACCTGTCTGTGTGCGCTTGGCTCTTTCGTCCATTTCATGAGCATTTGGTTCGTAGTTGGTAAGGATTTGTGCCAAGCAACCGCCTTTGGATTGCTTAGTGCCCGTGAGTCCGTCGTGTGGATACTGGGGAACGGCTAAGAGTGTTTTGGAAGATGGGTTATTCATATGATTATGTGCTGCTTGGGATCTCTTTTGCTACCAAGCAGTCCGATGTAGGAATGCTCCTGTTTGTAAAGTAACCCACAACACAAATTCTTTGATTTTTCTACCGTGTTATAAGCATCATGTAGATTAGCATCATTCTTGGCTATGACGATACCAGGATTAATTGAAGTGATGCTATGTGTTACCCCTTTCTCAATTTGCAGGGATATGGCATGGTGAAACATGGAAGTGCAATTGGAGCTTTCTCTACTCCCATCTCATGTGGCTGTGGACATTCTTTGAAGGATTCGTATTCCTATAGCCAGCAAGTCCTTGCGCCACCTTACGCCTTAAAGTATCGGTTTGGTCGCCGTTCTTTTGTTTCAAGAGATACCTGTGAATACATAAGTTTGTTGACTTCATCAAGATTGGGTCAGAGACAACTTGGTCACGACAATCATAGGCTGGACCGTTTTGGAAGAGCTCAGATACGAGCAGCGATTGACGTCGCTAGTGCTGTTGATGTCATTAATGATTTGGGAATGGATACTCTTACATTCTTAGCAGTGACTGTAGCAGTCGTCCCAACATTCAAGATACTCAGAGCTAGTCCTGTAAGAAATACCTTTTGATTCATATTTATCTCTTTTTGTGGTGAGGCCTACCAATGGTCATGCATTGACCACTTGTTTGTTAGTTGAGTATATTAACAGTAAGTTTAAAATTCGTTATGTTATCTCAAAGGGAAAGAAGAATATCTACCACTTAAGTCTTTAGTTGATAAAATCCTGACTTCAGCAATAAATGTTGGGGAAGTGCAAGGTGCTTCCTGTAATTTCCTCTGACCCACCTACTTAGGAGGTTGTTGTGCTATGGGCCATGACCATCAGAATCTTTGTTTTCACAGCATGTGAACCAGTTTGCAACTGTCCTCAATCAAACAGACCCTGCATACCTTCATAGACGGATATTTTGTAATTGAAAATTATAAGTCACTTATTACAAGATGCTATAAGGATGGAGCCATGATTGGTCTAAGAGCTATTGCCGTGTCTTCAGATACTTGGATTCTTCTTTGCCGGAATTGTACTTAATCAGTTTGGATTTATAAGAAATCTCACAGATGTCAAAGTGCTGTCTGAATGGGGCATCCTTTTCCTGGTAAGCTAGTTTCTCTCTGCCAATAATCTGAACTGTTGCATCGTCTTTTTCTTTTTGTCACAATTAATGACGTTTCTAACTTTTATCAGTCACTATTTTTTGAAATAATCGTTGCTTTGAGTGCGCCCACCCTTGCTTAGTGAAAATAATGATATGTCACATTGTTTCTCTTTCAATCAAGCTTTTCTAATTTCTTTCATTGGATGACACAATACGTTGAACAAATATCCAAGTCCCATCTATTGTTTGCATCTGGGGTCTATGGTGGTGGAGTGCACATCAAGAAGACTGTCCTTGGCTTGATTTCACAAACTTCCACCTCCATTAGTGACCATTCCTATGTCAAAAAGCAGGAATGGTCCATTTTTGTGTTTTTAAATTGAAGTGTGAGCAACTTATCATTTACACATATTCTAGATGATAGTAAGTTGGGAAATGCATTGTCTTGAATTTTCTGCCAAGTGTTGCATGTTAAGATCAAGAGGGACAATGATTTCCCATTCGCTGTCTCCATTACTAGAGTTGGCCCAAAAAGACTAAGGTGATATCTTGAAGAAAGATCTCAAGTACGTTTAACATGGTGGATATGGCTTTAGGAGAGGTCAGTGGCATAAATTGACCCATGTGACTCCACTTAAGGGGTGGCTTTAATATACTATTTTCCTTCTTTCCTTCCTCTAGATATTCGACTTTATTATTAACCAGGGGAGCAAGATACGCATGTAAATAGATACAGCTCATCTATCAGAATCTTTATGGTCATGACTCTACTCATGAAAGAACCATGCATCTTCCTCTCCAGCTGTTCGAGATGGGGTTGGAGCTATCACTTGCACGCTTAAAAGCTCTTGCAAAGTTTGCCTTTGGCATGGGATTGACTCAGGTAAAGTGTTATAACATACATGGATTACAGTTTGAGGTGAAATTTTGGAGGTCCAATCTCTTTTACTATTTCGCATCTACTTTTCTTTCTCAAGAGTCCTATCACATTGTGACATTTCATTTGTTTTCACCTTAAAGGTCTTCTTATCCACGCTGGCCTTCACGGCATTTGAACTTCCACCTAATGGAGCTATAGGAACAAGAATTCTAGAGTTCCTTTTCCACTCAAGGTCAGATTTGGTGAGTATGTTGTCGACCAACTAGCAATTTATTGCATCTACCACAATAGGCGGCCTCATTCATATGCTTGTATATTGTGTCTTAAACCTGCCTCATTTGTTATAAACATTCCAGCACAATATTTCACTCACATATATTCTTTCTCTGGGTCCTTAAATATGTCATCTCATGTTCTCAACTTTTGGAGATTTCATTATTTTGCTCGGCATAGGTCCTCCTCCTTTGAACTGGAAGGTTGCCTTGAAATTTGAACGGTAGGCCTGAGTATTTGCTGAGCAGGCTTACGGCTTACTATTGGTGCTCATGCCTACGAAGCCGGTCAACTAGTAGAATATGGAGATAGTGCTCCATCTTAAAATAATAAAGATACTTTTAATGCACTGTTGCTGAAGATTGCTTTGGCATTTAAATTGTAAAACTATCACACTGGGATTGCCCAAGGTTCATACTGTAGATCCTTGTGTTACTCTTTTATTGACCAAACTTTGTAAATTGCAGGTAAACATCAGAACTTTGGACGAGGCAATAGTGATTGGTGCTGCTCTCTCTTTATCTTCTTCTGCTTTTGTCTTGCAGGTAATTAAATTTTCAGAACTCATTTATTTGGTATTTGCACTTTTTGTTATTAATAGTTGGACTTTACCCAACTTTTTGCCAATTATGAGATTATAGTTGGATTAATACATAGAATAATTGTATGGCAATATAGAGACCTTACTAAGTAGTTATCAGTCAACAATGTGTCTGAAGACGATACATGGAGTTTGATGCATGATCTTGTTCTCCCTATCCCACGCTCTTATTAATATTCTTTTTTTGTCCTGTCAGTGCATGACACCAGTGTCATTCTTGTGACCGCTTATGGCAGATTATTATGATCTTATTGATGCTCATTAGAAATCATTCTTCCAGGTTTCAAGAGCTTGCTAAACATAATGTGTAGCTTCTTGCAGAGAAAGGTGAGCTGGCAACGAGATTTGGTTCCGCAACTCTGGGGATACTTCTTTTCCAGGTTATATTTGGTTCTAATGATATGAGATTTTCTTTGCCGCTAGTTTAGCCTGGGACTATTTTTTTCAATCTTTTACTTGACGAGCAGGATATCATGGTAAGTAGAGGTGCATGACTTTTTCGGGTCGAATGACTTGTGTTTTGCAGGATATCGCTGTCGTCCCTCTTCTAGTTATCCTTCCGGTGCTGGAGAGCCAGGTTCTCTCTCTCTCTCTCTCTCTGTGGGTGCGTGTGTGCATGGTCTTACTTGTGGGGAGGTGGGTGAGAATAAGTTTAGGGGCAACATGAAAATCGTTTTCGAAATTCCTTAAAGGATAACATATAGATCGAAAACTTCACAAGGAAAAATTCAGTAGCCAGGATGTGACAAGACCAGCCTCCGCTTGGATCCACTTTTACGTCTGCATTTGAGTGGGTGCTTATGGGTACATCGCATGTCTGGCTTGATTGTTTTTATTTCTAGGGTTTACTTATGTGGAATCTTCATATCATGAAGTACGAACAAATAGTAAGAACTAGCTTTCTTTCTGAGAGTAGAACTCATAGGGAAGAAAATCAATTATAGATGGAATCATCATAGGTCGAGATGCATGAGACAGTATAATAAATGGTTGAAGACAGCCTTTTTTCTTTTTTCCCCCTCTTTTTGATGTTTTGCATGAGTTGATTTTGTTTTTTCAGTTGATTGACTGTAATTCAAGACTCTTTTAGTGTCCTCACTGTAAACACTGGAGATTCAATGGTTTCAGACACTATTCAGCTTATTGAACCTTTGCTCATGGTCATCTCACTCTTCTTTTGCAGAATTTGATTGAGGAAAGCATCTGGCCTGTGCTTGCTCAAGAAAGTTTAAAGGCTTTAGGTGGTCTTGGTTTACTTTCTCTCGGAGGAAAATACCTGCTTAGGCGAGTTTTTGAGGTGTGCTTCAGGTTTCTTCAATAGTAAGAAAAATTGAAATAACTTTTATTCTTAATTAACTTCATTACATCAGGTTGTCGCAGAAGCAAGGAGCTCAGAAGCTTTTGTTGCTCTTTGCCTGTTGACTGTTGCTGGGACTTCCCTTCTCACCCAAATGTTAGGCTTCAGTGATACTGTTAAGTATCCCTACCCACAGGATGCCTTATACTCTGAAGTGACTTCCCTTTCAGAAGTTTTTACGAGATGCAAACGTTTCATGTGCAGCTTGGAGCATTTTTGGCTGGGGCATTGTTAGCTGAAACTAACTTTCGGACACAGATTGAAGCAGATATCAGACCATTTAGAGGCTTACTGCTCGGATTGTTCTTTGTGACTACAGGGACTTCTGTTGACATGGAGGTGGGAATATTCTTTTGACCATTGTTGTGTCCGTAAATAATTCTCTGGTTTGTGTACATTAATGCAAATCTATGAGATCTCTTCATTCTACTGTTTGAATTGGGATTCAACTCTACTGAACTTTTGGCACCAGGTTGATCCAATCATAAATTTCCTTGTGAGAACATCAGAGGACCTTGGTACTTTTTCTTTGAGAAGATGATAAATTTTTAGGGTTTTATGAGTTGAGTAAGCCTTTTGATCATATATTTGCAGTGCTTATTCTGCAATATTTAGAAAGACACCAGTAGCCATTGAAAGAGCATTGTACAACAGCAAGCATGTTTTTCTTTTAAATGCAACAGAAAATTTTACTCTTTGCAGCTTCTTTTGCGAGAGTGGCCCAATGTGCTTGCTCTACTGGGAGGTTTGATCTTCATCAAGACCCTGATTATAACAGCAATAGGTCCCCGTGTTGGACTCACTTTACAAGAAAGCGTAAGAATAGGATTGCTCCTATCACAGGGAGGGGAGTTTGGATTTGTTGTGTTCTCCTTGGCAAACAGGTTAGTTATGGGTACTTGTTGGCTGTTCCCTTGAAGTCATTGACTCACAAAGTTCTTTACCATCTGACCAGGCTTGGGGTGCTGCCACTTGAGCTGAACAAGCTCCTCATAATAGTCGTAGTGTTGTCAATGGCATTAACACCTTTGCTTAACGAAGTCGGAAAGAAGGCTGCTGATTTTATTGATGACAAGTTCGAAACTGAGGAAGTACGTTCTTCTTGTCATATTTAAAGTTTGTTGTTTTATAAGAACATCCAAAGTAGTCTATCTCAGTGGCCTTTCTAGTCATTTCAATCAAGTGATTAATCTCGTGACCAGTGCATATTCATAAAATTGCAACTCGTGCATTATGCCTTCAAAAATTGACCGTCCCTTACTGAACTATTAAAACTATATTTATTGAGTGAAAAATTTATCTCAAAAACAAAATTCAAGGAACAAATTTAGGCGAATCATCTCATAGGCAGCATTCATATGCTTTTCGAGCCCCTTAACTCACTCTCATGTCTTGACTAATGGTGGCAAAAACTGATCTGACCATGAAATTGGCCCACAATTCTGATTTGATATTAAGCCAATTTGACCAATATGTCGACCGCATGAAACCCGATTTACCTGGAAACGCGATAACCAAACCCGACAATACTAGGTCAAGATGATATCCCAAACTAACCTGATTCCAACATGAAAAACATCTATCTGATAGAACCCTAGATTGCAGTACACCAACGCATGATCTATACTTATTGCAGGATTTTGAGATCCTTGTCTGATCATTTGCTGAAAGTATGTATTATTTTGCAAAATCTATGCAATTATCAATTTTATGGAACTGAGCCTCTGCAATAAGAACTCGACACTGACTTGTATCTAATAAACTGAAACTAGCCCTGCATCTTGAACTAACTCAACCCGCTAGAATGTCAATGCTAGTCTCGATGTATCATTGACACAAATCGCTAGTCAGCTGAATGGATAACCTGGGCAAGTTTGTGTAGTTCACCGATGGAATTTCGCAGGTTGTTGCAGATTAACTCTTACACGTTTTCTTGCAGAAAGCGACGGAGATTGCGAGCTTTGATGCTAGGGATCCTGTTGTAATTATTGGATTCGGACAGATGGGTCAGGTGTGATTTGGGCATCAAGTTCTTCCTTTGATTGAATTAGCGCTTTGACTGCTTTTATACACCATGGTTGTAAATTCTATCCATGCAGGTCCTTGCCAATTTCTTGTCAGCTCCGTTGGCTTCTGGAGTTGATGGTGACCTGTCTGGTTGGCCTTATGTTGCTTTTGATCTCAATCCTACTGTAGTGAAGGTTAGTTAGACCTTTTCATAATTTCCCTGATGAAATAAGAAGGCTGTTAATACAAAGCTGATCAAGCCTAACAGTGGTTGAAGGACTTTTAGATAATTCGTTGAAGAAGAAAATAGAGGACTGTCAAATATATATTTTAGTACTGTCAAAGCTAATAGCTGATTAATTTAGTTTCTGCAAGTAATAAATAAACTCTCCATGACAATCACGTATTTTTGGTGCTATAACTTGTACTGTATGTGTAACTTGTTATCTGGATTTCCTTTCTGTCAATTCAGCCTTCTTACCTGCATGATCTTCGCAATACTGCAAGTATGCTGATGTGCTATTCTGATATGACAATTTTTGTTAATAGAGAAAAGAAAATAAAAAAAAGGATTAAAAGCTAATATTAATTAAAAGGTTTAATACCACGAAAAATCCCAAACTGGTACACCTGTGATAAATTTACCCCAAACTATTTTTTTGACCACGAAAAACCCTAAACTGGTACACTTGTGACAAATTTACTCCAAACTATTTTTTTGACCACATAAAACCCCAAACTGGTACATCTGTGACAAATTTACCCCAAACTATTTTTTTTACCACCCTAAACTGGTACACCTGTGTCAAATTTACCTAAAACTAGTACACTTGTGACAAATTTACCCTCCGTTAGTTTCCGTTAAATTAATTTAATATCCCAAAAACCCCAAATTGATACATCTTTGACAAACAAAGAGTAAAAATCCCGAATGAGTACACCCGTCAACTGTCACGTGTTATCTAACTCAGCAATTTGAAGGTAAAATTTAACGGAAACTAACGGAGGGTAAATTTGTCACAAGTGTACCTGTTTGGGGTTTTTCGTGGTCAAAAAAATAGTTTGGGGTAAATTTGTCACAAGTGTACCAGTTTGGGGATTTTCGTGGTATTAACCCTAATTAAAATAATACGGAAAAAAGAGAAAGAGAACTAGATAAAGAGTAGCAGTGCTGCTCTTGAAGGAGGAGAGGCGGTTGTTCTGTTGCCTCACCAGTTGCCAAAGAGCAGGGACGGACCCAAAGGGGGGCCCTGGGGATTTAAAAGTTGGACTTGTTTAGGGCTCATATAACTATATGCTTATTGTAAATGATCTACTGGGAATGTTCGTATGGTCAAATGCATCCATCGGATGGATATACTTATATATTCACTTTTTGCTTCCGGATCGTAAAGAAACACTTTTTTCACTGGAAAGGGTGGATTTTCCTTGCATAGGAATTCGGGCCCACAGCCAGAGAAACTGACTTTGACATGTCTGGAAGGATGAACTGTAACTTCCATTAGGAGAGTGAAAGATTAATGACTTGATGAAACCAAGAAATAGCACATCCTCTGTGAAATACTAGAAGATCGTTTGTGTGATCAACCGATTCCATTGAAACTTCTAGAATATAGATGCCACGTTTCCCATTGAAAGGGAAAGTGTTTTAGTAAATGCTGTTGGGCTTGTGCAGCTGCTTGGTGTTTGCTGTACTTGTTTGGGTCATATACCTAGATCCACATCCACATGTGCTGGTGTCTTAAAATCCTGTCACGTTTCTCTCTTTTTTTAGATATCTTGAATTTTGCAATTTTCATCAGGAGGAAAACTACTGAACTTCTGTCCTATTGGATTTGTCTCTGACTGATGCACTAGTTTCCATTTTCCAGAATGAAATACTGAAGTTTGTAGTGCTTTGATGATTTTTAAGCTAATTGATCATTTATTTGAACTTTCAGGCATCTAGAAAGCTTGGTTTTCCTATTCTTTACGGGGATGGATCACGTCCAGTTGTGTTGCAATCTGCTGGTATCGCTTCCCCAAAAGCTGTCATGGTGATGTACACTGGACGGAAGAGGACGATAGAGGCTGTTCAAAGGCTTCGACTTGCCTTCCCAGCTGTAAACTCTCTCTCTCTCTCCTTGTCTTTGAGGTGCATGCGTTTGATTTGTCCAATTTCTCACCTACATTTTTCTTTGTACTACCTTCTATTCTTATGCCCTTATGATACAAGCATGAAGCCAGTATTTTAGATCATGTTGCTTTTAAAGTGATCACACTCTAGAACATATCAATGGTCTTCTGTGAACAGGAATTTTCACGCCAATCATCTGTACCTATAGCCTCTCAGAGTTTTTAAAAGGAGGAATTAGGCCCCTCTTCAAATTTAATGTTGGTTGATTACAAATTATTTCATGAACGTGGATCTTCGACGAACAAGGAAAAAAAAAAAATCTGGATCTTCAGTGACGATTTCTCTCATGTCAATATCAAATATGCGGTCAGCTTCTTCAATATAGTTCCTCCTAATTCTCAGTTTGTGGACATCATATGATTTATGCCTATATCGTGCTTGCATGTTGTAGTCACTTCTCAAGTTAAGATAGTTCTTTGTCCCACTTTAGGAGTTGTCTCATTTTTTACTTCAGATTCCAATTTACGCGAGGGCCCAAGACATTACACATCTTCTGGATTTGAAGAAAGCAGGAGCTACAGACGCTATCCTAGAAAATGCTGAGGTAACTAGTAATGTACTTTTTTTTTTAATTTATGAATTTGTATGCTTTTGATGATAGTCCGAGAAATAAATTTAAGTCGGAGTTTGATTTTGTTCCTGCAGACAAGCTTACAGCTTGGCTCTAAGCTTTTGAAAGGGTTTGGTGTGATGTCCGACGACGTAACATTTCTAAGGCGGCTTGTTCGAGACTCTATGGAGCTACAAGCTGAAGATGCGGTCAGGCAAAATGATGGTCGAGATTCTATTGCCATGAAGCCACTGCAGGTACTCAAACCTCACGTGTTTTGCAATCTGTTTGACTTGCTGCACTTGATGGGTGATGGCAATATGATAATAATCTAATGTAGTGGTTTGCTATTCACAAGAAAAGCCTGAGTGGTCTTAGACCTCTTTATTTAGATGCCCTAGTTTTTTAGTTCAGGTTTAGTATGAATGTTTGAAAAACATTGTGCACCACAATAGCACTGGAAAGTTGACAGTCTGACATGGCGGATTTTCAATGGTAAGTGGCCTAAAAAAGAGGTAGTCCCAAGACTAAGTAAGCTTTCATTAAATTGTTGCTAAAGATCAAGGTTTGTATGTCTTTTTGCCTGTTTCTAGGTAATCTTACACTTCACTTACTAATTGAGCCACTAGGAGCTTTCATCATCAGGTCTTTGCCAGGTACCTCTTAACTAGAGTTATTTTTCCGGCATGAACCCAATTTATGTTGCTATATGGTGTAAAAGTACAAGAGATTACAAGAGGGATTCGACATTTTCCTAATAGGGTCAACTACCTGATAAACATTCTCTCCGATCAGTGTCACTGCCTTCGCCTTTTAGCATCAAAATCAGATTTTCAAGTGTCACCCAGATGCTTTCCAAAGTGTTCGCATTCTTATCCCATATGTTATGATTTCACCATTTGTCAGGTAAAAGTTGGTGACTTAGTCGGGAGACAGAGGTCCTCTTTGTCAACTGTCTCTGAAGAGAAAACGTCTGGAACGAACCTTGAAGAGGCCACAACAGGAATTCACTTCAAGGAGAAAGAAGCCCAAGCAGGACACGATAGAGAGCTTCACACATCCGAGGATCTAGACAACCATGTCATAAGTTGTGAGCAGGAGCCCGAGAACGGTGCCCTTGTTGGGAAATCCACTGGTGTTACCACTGCACAAGATCTAGCAGACCCGAACGACAAGTGAAGACCACCGAAGAGGCTGGAAAGTCTGTTGTGCAACTATTAACGCACCACCATGAGGCTAAACCGGTCCAGCAGAGGTGTCAGTTTGTAGCTGAGACACTACGGTAGGAAACAAAATGCAGAAAACTACTGAGATAGTTCTGGACAGCTTTGAGGTAGAGGATGGCGGGTATATAATCAAATGGTCATGCAGACAAAATTGAGAGGGAAAAATTAATGTGTTTCAAGTGGTGTAGCTTTCTTTTCGTACTTTTAAGAAGCAAATGGAGCTTTGAACAGAAGTTGGCGAATTTCAAGTGGTGTAGCTTTCTTTTCGTACTTTTAAGAAGCCAATGGAGCTTTGAACAGAAGTTGGCGATTTTTCTCGGAGGTAGCGGACAGTTATTCATCTTGCTGCTGCTTCAGATGGAAAAGGTCTTGGAGCTGATGCATCATGTTATGCTCTATCTTGAAGGGTCATCCAGTGGGTTCATACATGTATACACTAATACAATCGTTAGATTCCCGATCCTATTATTTGCGCATGACGCCCATATCGAACTTATCTTGCGCGTTTTAAATCCGCTTCGATGTAACTATTCACTACATTTCAAAGAGGAGAATGCTGCTTCAGTGCATCATCATCCATTTAAGCTTATTGATTTGCAGGGCAATTTCAGGATTGCTATCCTCCTGAGTACTGGAAAAGAGGCGTGTGGCCATGCCATCGTTTCCAGATTCAATACTGTTCTTCACTCATCTATATTTGAATGGATTTTGTTAAAAATGAGTTAAGGAAATGTTGCAATTTCAATTTATCTGACATGCACAATCAATACTTCAAAAACTGAATGTTTTCTCATTTAAAATGCTTAACAAGTGCCTCGCCAACACGGGTTAACAAGACCCTTTTTAAATCGGAGCGATACGGACTCAGTTAGAAGTGCAGCGAATACGTTCTCACCGCCTCAAGCGTTTTATTACTGGGGAAACACTTGAAAGCGAGTAAAAGACATCATATCGTTTCGAAAGTCCAAAAGCCGATTAACGGCTAGGAATGGGCTTATTTGGGATCTGTATACTTGTGCTTACTTTGTACTTTTTTTTTTTTTTTTTCAAATTTGCTCTACTTTGTGCTCCATTTGTTTCACGGAAAACAACATTTTAAAAAACATTATCAAGTTTTCTGACATTTGAGGCATGAAAAATAAAATAAGCAAGGAAAATATTCTTTTGGTAAATGAAAAAAAAAAAGCCTTCATATTATGATAAATCGACTTCCTTGTCTAAAAAAATCACCATCTTCTCCTCTCTCTCTCTCTCTCTTCGCCCCATAGCACCTCCTCCTCCGCCTTCTTGAGGTGAGTGAGGCCGAACTGGACGTATTCGTTTGATTCAATTGATTCACACTTGCTCCTCTCTCTTGGTAAGTCGATTCCACCGGTGGGTTTCTTGGGTGTTTGTTTCTTCAAGAATTTGTGGTGTGGACTCGTCTATTCCTAGGGGTTTAGGTTGTTGAGATTGGTCCATTCGCATTAACGAGCTCAAAAGCTTAAATTTATATGTGGATGGAGAACACAAAAATATAAAGAGCATTTAGAACCGTTATCAAGTGATGTTGGACAATACTTCAATACCCCTCTCACGTGTAAGCTGGATTACTAATGGCACGTGAAATTTTGACTACGCACGTTCACGTGAATTTTTGACCACGCACATTAACAAAAGGGATAACAGTGGCTCTAATACCACGTTGAGAGACAAAAAAAAAAATGAACTAAATGCTTGATTAGGTCAATATGACGCTAAGCTATCTATTTATAATGAAGCGAATAGGCAAAAGAAAATAAATAAATATGCCCCAATCGGCCAAATACTCTCAACAGCTTTAGATTTAGTAGAATACATGTTCATCTACTTAAAAGGGGAGAGAGATTAATCTCTTCTATAAAACAGTGCAGAAATTAAGTAGAAGTCATTAGCATTAATAGGAAGTTCAGCCCAGTGATCCTGACAGAAATTAAGGAAGAAGTCCTTTTGTTTTCCCAAGCAAAGGATAACTTAATCATTAACATTTTGTTCAGTTATGTTGCCAAAAGACTCACATGTTTTGTTTTTTTTCGTTAGAATTGGATGACTTTTTTTTTTGTATTGCATGGATTTTATTGTGTCAGTTCAATGTCCTCTTGGTACGAGTCAAAAGTTGGGCTCCCAAAAACACATCCCACTTTAGCATCTATCCTAATTATATCCAAAACTTTTTTCTTTTGTCTCATAAAAAATCCTCAATTTTTACTTTTGTCCTAATTCTATTAACAATTTTAGCAAATGTCACAATTATATTCAAAACTTTTTTTATCTCATAAAGAATCCCAAACTTTTATTTTTGTCTCAATTCTATCACCGTCAGCCTTCTGTTCATAATCACCATTAGTTAATCCCACGTGACTCGAATTTTCTCGTTGAATTTACCAATGAATCTTTGAAATTCGAAAATAGTAGGTTTCACGAACGATAAGATTTGAGATCGTTCGTCCAAATAATCAGATCTCCACGTCTAACCGTTCTTTGGGCTGTTGAGTGCTAGGGAGAATCCGAAACGCCGCCGTCTTGAGTGGCTCTGTATCTCCCGGCAATGTATATGGGAAGCAATCAACAGAAGAGAAGTTGGTGTTTTTTTATGTCAGCTTTGCTGAGGTGTAATTCATTAACGACGTGAAAATGTCACGTAAGATTAACTAATGGTGATGTCACGACCTAAAAATCGTTGAAGTTTCTAGGCTAATGGATTACTAAGTTAATTAAATTAACTAACCTAGTTCAAGTTCTCCCAAACTCTACCAAATCGCAACTCAGGTTCAATTTCGTAAAGAATATTCAATAGGAGTCGCCACTAATCATTTACGGTAGGTTGATTAGATACCTAAATAAAATAATGAGAGATTATTTTACTTCTACGAACCAGATTAATGAGTCCGGGGACTTAGTTACGCTAGATTTCTCTAACACCCCTATGGTACCATTCTTTCATGAAAATGCATTTTAGCAGGCAGCTTGGGTTGATTTTATACTAAAGTCCTATCGATGCAAATGTGATCACACGGGTACGCAATCATTATTGAACACCGAATAATCAAAGCATAAATAAATTGCAAGAAGGGAGGAATGCACTTACCTCAAGCAAACGTAAGCATCTACACTGCTAGCTAGAAAATCACACAGACAACCCTAATATGATTTCTAATTAATATCACATCAAACAATTCTTTTTTCGGTTTTCTTTTTATATGAATGCAAAACTATACTATATGAAAATGCATGAGATGCCATTAAATGTTATGCAAAAATATCTTTCATAGTTATGATGATATATGAAGATACATTCCAAGCTATAATGACATGCAAAAATACCAACATGTGAACATACTAACGTGCCAAACTATATGGCATGCAATGGATGTCATAGTGTTAACAGCCTAGATGATGATAATTCATAATTAAATGATCCTAGACATTCATGCTAAATTAATTATCCTAGACATTCATACTAAATGTAATGCAATTAATGACATGGAAAGACCTGTGAAATTAAATTGACACACGTGGCACATGACATGCATATAATGATGCAACCTAAGCTATGTGAACTAAGCATGCATATAACATGATAATTATTTTTCGGGTATTTTTCCATGAAATTCGAAATTAGAGAATAAGGGAAATAAAAATCTATCCTAGAGAGAATAACATCTAATATAATTTAGGAGATTGATTTCTCAAAGTCCTAATTTATACTAAACGTTACGCAAAGATGAATAAAAATGTGACCTACCCTAAAAACTATCTAACATTATTTGGAATTTTATGGGAGATAAATTAACTAAATAAACAAAGAGTTCAGACAAAAATAATTTTTTTTTGGGTCTAAAGACAAAAATAATTAATTTTGCATATAATGCACCTTTTAATTCCGAATTTTCGATTTAATTCACATCGTTCCCTGGAGAGTAGGGACAGAAAGTGAATTTGAATATAGAATAACCGTCGTCCCCAAATTCATGGGGCAAATATTGAAATTCTCTTTTGTAGGATTATCAATCCGATCCTCCAGGAGATGATATGATGTATAATTTCCATGTGCAGACACAATCATACTTCGGAGATGAAGTTAGATGCCACCCTATTGCACATATTCCTCGGACAAATGCATATAGGGAGCATGCATTATAGGCATAATTAATTATTTAAATGTGAATGTATAACAAGCAATCAAATAAGTAAAATAAAGCGGTAAATATATATGGAATGCAAACTAAATGAGGAAATAAATAAGTCGATCCAGGGCAAATAATATATAATGTGCAGAATTATCTACAAGGCAATAACACAATATTGCCTTGTAGATAAGTCTACATTTTCCTAACGAATGCAACGATATCCGCAAGAAATAATGTTAGATGCCAAATAATACGAAATAGGTAACAATATATTCGAGATATATTCAGATTGCGATTGTTACCTAATTCCCGGATTGAGTTGCCAAATTTGCACGGATCTCGGATCACGACGGTGGTGCTTGGCTGTTCACGGTGAGTATTCGATGAGTCGCGGAGGGGAAGCCACTAGCTATGCTCGTTGGTTCTCGGTAAGCGAAGTAATAATGTTGGTCTAGCTTTAAGGAAAACCATATTTTTTTTTTCCGTGTCTGATCAACCCTTCCTGTTGACCAAAGGTTTGACTCCTCATGACATGATGGATGGGGGAACTCCATGCATGAGTACTGAATTTTTGCTCTAGAAGTGCTTTTGTAGCAGAAATTCGATTGATAATGCAACTTCTGAAGTAGAAATCTGTTTCGTTATGCAACATTATATTTCTATTTTTGAAGCAATTTGTTTTTACCCAATTCATTCTATTTCAGAAGTAGAAATCTCTCAACATCAATAGCTCTCTCACTTCGACTTCTTTTCATTTTCAGGGCCTCTCTCTCCCAACCATGACTCTGTCGTCGTCGCCCATCACCGCCAAGGGCCGACCGCCGCCGACCGTCGCCGCACCGCCGCCGCCGGGTTGCCGTCTCAGGCCACTGGAGTAAAAAATAAATAATAATTTTTTATTTATAAAAAGTAAATAATTTTTTTAATAATAAAAATTATTTTTTAAAGAAATTTGAAAAAAATTAAAAATGAAGTAGAAATTTTTCGGCCGCCGACAATAAATTTTCGTAGAAGATTTTGTATTGATAATGTTCCAGAAGTAGAAATTTTTGACCGTTACCAAATAAATTTCTGTTCTAGAAGCAGTTATTAAACTCTTTTCTCTGATTAGAAATCAACTTCTGAAGCAGAAATAGAAAAATCAACTTCTGCTCGGAAGCAGAAATAAAATAATCAATTTCTGGCCAGAAGTTAATTTCTGAAGCAGAAGTGTTGCCATGCGCATCCTTATCGTCGCCTTCTTGCTCCCTCTCTTTCTCACGCTGTCTCTCAATATGCCCTCTGTTAATCTCTCGTGTATTCTCGACTTCCGATTCCCCCTCGTCTTTTTTTCTCTCACGGTTTTCTCATGTTTTTAGAATTGTGGCCGTGAGTTCCCTGAAGGCCCCACTCGTGACAACATCAAGTGTATTTATAGGACTAACTAGGTTTAGTGAAGGCCAATTCTCGGCCACATTAGCTCCATGGCTTTATTGTTCAAAGTCCGTTTAATTAAAGTTTGAATTAATTATATGGGCTCATTTGACAAATCCCAGTCCTAAATCAAGTCCAGAAACTCTCCTTCTTATATGATTTTCGGTCGCTATGGACATCCCGTGACCCTGGCCGACATTTCAAACCTACACAGATTTAATTCAATTAAGTTTCGAACCAATCGCCGCTGGTCCGAGAAAATTAAACTATCCTATATGCAAATCATATGAAAATGATTTAATTATTTCTTGTAGGGACTAAGGTTAGTCCTTGAATTTTTATGAATTTAATTCTAAATGATTATGCAAAATTTAGGTATCAACATGTGATTATGGACGAAAGGCTAACGGTGGTAGAATTGAGACAAAAGTAAAAGTTGAAGGTTTTTTACGATACAAAAAAAAATGGATATAATTGGGACAAATGCTAGAGTTAGGGATTTTTTGGGTATTAGGTTGACAGAATTGAGACAAAACTAAAAGTTTGGGATTTTTTATGAGAAGAAAAGTTTTGAATATAAATTAAGACATATGCTAAAGTTGGTTTTTTTTTTTTTTTTTGGTATTGGGCGGTCAAAAGTTATTGCATGTATATATTCATTGATTAGGATTGCGTTTCTTTGGAAAAAAAAACGAATGATTTGAAAAAAAATTGTAAAAAAATTTCACTTGAATCACTTACAAAAATGAGTGAATGAAAAATATTTTTATTACCCACGGAATTATTTAGACATAAATTATTGCTGGTAATAAAATTTTATTAATTAGCTAATCATATCAAACGATAAAAACGATCATTTTAAAAATTTCAAATCATTAATTGATCCATGAATCACTTTTTTCAGGAATTGGTGTTTCAAATAATAAATAAAAGCATTTTTCTTTTTCAAATGACATACTTCAGCTTTCTGCCAAAAACTGAAAAATAGGTTTTGAAAAATATTTTTCAGTAACAGAAGACTCACATGTGTGTGTTGTCATAACTGAGCCTCGTTGCCCAGCGATGGCGAGAAAACATACGCAATATTTTCTCATGTCATTGCAGTAGAACTAGCTTAGGACTACTTGCGAGCAGTACAATTATCCTATGAATCGCGCCCGATTTGTATTGCGTCATGAGAAGGGGAGTCAGGGCATTAGGAGAGCAAGGGAGCCACCTCTTCGACCAAAATTCGAAGATCATCCAGTTGGGTCGATCAGCCCGGGTCGAAGAAGCCATCAATGTCTTCTCCAATATGACCCAGAAGAACACCGTGACGTACAACTCCATGATCTCTGTTTATGCCAAAAACGGGAGGATCCGTGATGCGCGGAAGCTGTTCGACGGAATGCCGCATCGGAACTTGGTTTCTTGGAACACCATGATCGCTGGGTACCTGCATAATGATCAGACCGAGGAAGCTTATCAGTTGTTCGAGAGGATGCGTAAAAGGAACCGTCATACGTGGACTTTGGTTATAACGTGCTTCATGCGGAGTGGGCAGCTCGAGAGAGCGAGGAAGCTGTTTGATTTGGTTCCTGATAAGCAAGATGTAGTTTTGTGGAATGCCATGATAGCAGGTTATGCAAAGAAGGGCAAATTCGACGAAGCTAAGCTGCTTTTTAATGAGATGCCGGTTAAGAATTTAGTTTCATGGAAGTCAATGCTTGCGGGGTATACAAAGAATCGGGAAATGCGCTTGGCATTACAATTTTTTGATGAAATGGTGGATAGAGACATTGTGTCATGGAATTTAATGCTAGATGGATTTGTTCAGCTGGGTGACATAGACTCTGCTTGGGACTTCTTTAGAAGGATTCCAGACCCAAATGTTGTTTCTTGGGTGACTATTTTATGTGGGTTGATGCAAAATGGTAGGGTTCTGGAGGCCAGGGGACTCTTTGACAAGATGCCTAGTAGGAATACCGTTTCATGGAATGCAATGATTGCGGGGTATATCAATAACTGTCAAATGGATGAAGCCATGAGCCTGTTTATGGAAATGCCAGAAAGAGACTCTGTGTCATGGACTACTGTGATTAATGGATATGTTCGCATTGGTAAACTTGACAAAGCAAGAAACCTTTTGGAAGAAATGCCCTTAAAAAATATTGCAGCCCAAACAGCAATGATACATGGATATGTGGAAAGTCAAAGAATTGATGAAGCTGGTCAACTATTCCATCAGATTGAAACCCGTGACGTTGTTTGTTGGAACACCATGATTGCAGGATATGCTCAAGTTGGAAGGATGCACGAAGCCTTGGACCTGTTCAATCAAATGTCCAAGAAAGATGCAGTAACGTGGAATACTATGATTGCGGGTTATGCTCAAGCTAGACAAATGGAAAGTGCAGTTGCAATATTTAGGGAGATGAAAGAGAAAAACATAGTTTCATGGAATTCTTTAATAACAGGCTTCCTTCAAAACAATTTATATTTGGATGCTCTGAAGAGTTTCGTGTGCATGTGTAAGACGGGAATTAAGCCTGATCATTCAACCTTTGCATGTGGACTCAGTGCTGGTGCCCATCTTGCTGCAGTACAGATGGGCAAGCAACTTCACCCACTTGTAATAAAAAGTGGTTATGTTGGAGATGTGTTTGTTTGCAATTCCTTGATCGCCATGTATTCTAAATGTGGACATATGATGTTTGCTCAACTTGTGTTTGAAAGTACGGACAATTCTGATGTTATCTCTTGGAATTCCCTGATCACTGGATATGCTTGGAATGGTCATGGAAATGAAGCTGTTGCACTCTTTGAACAGATGCTTCTGGAAGGGGTTACGCCCGACGAGGTGACCTTTATCGGAGTTTTGTCTGCTTGCAGTCATGGCGGCCTAATTGATCAGGGAACAAAATACTTCAGAAAAATGACGGAACTTTTCGCCATCAAACCTCTAGCTGAACACTATTCTTGCATGGTGGATTTGTTCTCTCGAGCAGGAAAATTTGAAGAAGCATTTCAAATTGCTTGTGATACAAAGACTAAAGAAAATGCTGGATTGTGGGGTGCACTGCTCGGAGCTTGTCGGAAGCACCAGAATCTAAGACTTGCCAAATTAGCAGCTGAGAAGCTCTCAGAATTTGAATCCGATAAAACCTCGAACTATGTACTCACATCCAACATAAATGTCGAGGTAGGCAATTGGGATGAAGCGGAGAAAGCAAGGATATCGATAATGGGGAGTGGAGCAGAAAAGCAAGCTGGCTGTAGCTGGATCGAATTGGAAAATCAGGTTCACATATTTCTATCCAATGATCAAGCGCTGCCCAAACTACAAGAGATCTACACAACATTGAACTCTTTAGCTGCAAAGACTTTCGTCACATGCGTGGCATAAAAGGCAGAGTCCTTCAAATTTTCCGTACCTCTAACATTTTACAGGAAAATAGATTATCGATCATTCTGTTGCTTATAATTTTTAACATCCCATACTTGGCAAACTGTATAGTACTTTACTAACTTGTACATTTGCAAGTGTTCTTTCTTTTGTTATGCCAGATTGTACATTTGCAAGTTGACATCCAATTTTTCTGCTGTTGAGAAGCCTTCCATTTTGTGTAAATTCTTCGGAGTGGTTTATGGTGCAAATTTTCTTCACATGCTTCAAGAACACAAGGTTTTGTATTCGAACGTATCGGTGGGCAATGGGAATCGGATTCACTTTTGGCTTGACACTTATGAAGACACGAATCTTAAATATTGGTTTCCAGACCTTTTTGACATCGCCAGAAACAAGGAGGGGCCGTGGACTCTGACTTGGGGGAAAATCTCTCCCAAGTCTCTATCCTTAAGACTGTCTGAGCTTCGTCTCATTTGTCATACTTCTAAGATGAGGTTTAAGAGGGTGCAAAAAGATTGTTTCATCGCATTAGAAGACATGCATCCAAGCTTCCTACAGGATGTGAAGTATCGTTTAGCAGGTTGCCATGTCTTGGGGACCAAGATTACAAATGACTGGCAGAGGAAGCTATGCAAGGTTCGGGAAGCTGGTATGTTGCTTTTTCAGACAACTGCTCGATAGTAATGTCGATTTGGTACATAAGCATTGACTGTACTGGATACACTGTTCAATAAAGAAATAAATAAAGCTCAACTTCTCATGGGGGGAAAAGCAGTCTTTCAAATTGGATATCGAAGGCCTTGAGACCGGTCGGAGACGGATGTCGGGCTTATATGATGAGGGAGGTCCACATTCAGAATACATGGTGATCAAGAAATGCAAACAAACACATCTCCAGCATTACCACTTTTTATTACAAGCTGGTGAACTTGCTTGCAAAAGTTGGATGATCAGGTTTTATTCTGTCTTACACGTGCACACAATACTCTTTAGAGCATCCTAATATACGCAGTTTTGAAGGAAACCTGTTATTAAAGAACCCCATGATACTGGGTTCTTCTCTTTCATCTCCCTAGATATTGTCCTCTCTCTCTCTCCACTTAACCTGCGCAACGCCCATGAAGATGTCTCCGGCATTGTCGTCGAGCACGGCGGTCCTCCTCCAAAAGCCGAAACCACCCAGTTTGAGTCCGGCCTTAACGGCTGGGATTGAATTGGATTAGCTCATGAGCTCCACAACGGAGGGACAAAGAGCCAGTTGTTGGCGCTGACCAGATCACAGTCGTTGCTCCTCCGTTCGCCTTGACCGTCCGGTCCTCCATCCATAGCCTTTCCTCTGTCGCCGAGGACGACTTGCTCCCACTTCACCATCAGCACTAACACCAGGCGCAGCAGTGCGACTCGGTCGAGGAACAAAAGGCGAGGAGGCGGCTTCCCCGCCGGTCCGGTCCAACCGGATCGAGCCGGTTCTGGCCAGCCCTTGCTGTGGCCTTGCTGGCCTTCTCCATCGTCTTCATCATCTGCTTTTTCAATTCCAAGGGGGACACGGCCCCGACAAGGACGGCCTTGGAGAACCTCCTCCTGGCCCTCATCTTCGTTGCCGTCCAACCTGTTGAGGATTAAGCAGCTGTACAGACTCAACTAAGAGTTGCGCTCGTGGAGCCAGTACCTTGGGGCAGCATTGGAATGGGCTGAGGCACGGGTTCAGCATGTATAGGTTTTACACGGGGGAATTCGTATGCTGGAGAGTGGTGTAATGGGCAGAGCCATGGGGTTGGGTTGCTGAGTTGTGCTGATGGGAGCTGCTATGCTGGGGAATTCAAGTCGGGGTCAAGCATAGACTTGGGTGTTACTATTTCAGATGTTCAGGCTGTAAATACATGGGAAAATTGACTGACTGGTAGGAGTAGATTTTTTCCTATTTATGAGATTTTTTATTCTGGTTAAATCCCACAAATCGTGGGATTGTAATTGCTCTCCTATTTAGGTTTTGTTTCCTATTTTGTTTGCTAGGATTTCTCTCTGTATTAGCCTATAAATATAACACTGTAAAGCAGTAGAATATAGGAATGAGAATAAGAATTTCTCTCTATCAAAATCTCACATGGTATCAGAGCTCTAGACTAGATTTCTAGATTCCAAATTGCAGCGTTCATTGCTGCGTTTTTTAGCCTTCATTGCTGTCTATTATTCTCTAGAAAATTTATCCTCTTTATGCAACCTTCGTAGCTGTATTATTGCTCTTGTTTTCTTCATGACCTTCTCTCTCCAAAATGATCACACTCGAAACCACACCCAAAGCACAGTTTCTACCTCTCCTACCATGAACCAATGGGAGGAGGTCGCCTCAACACACATGACAGGTGATCTTCAGAATATCAATCCAACTTATCGATTGAATGAGAAAAACTATATGAAGTGGTCACAATTTGTCAAGACGTACCTGAAGAGCAAAGGAGAACTCAGCCATCTACTTGGGACAGGACACAAGCAAGGAGATCTTGATTTCGATGCGTGGGATGTGGCTAATTCCATGATCATGTTATGGCTATGGAATTCCATGATCTAGCCATAAGCGATACTTGTATGTTTCTACCAACAACAAAGGAGATATGGGATTCCATCTGACAGGCGTACTCAAAGGCTCGTGATGTAATCCAGGTGTATGAAATTAAGGTGAAACCATTGGGACAAAGCAAGGAGGTAAGGCTGTTATCGAGTATGCTAATTCTCTGCAGAACTTATGGCAAGAACTTGATCATTGTAGGTATTCCAGATGAGGTGTCCAAAAGATGCGGCCATTCTAAAGAATTTTATTAAAAAGGATCGAGTCTACGATTTCTTAGCTGTGCTTAATTCTGAATGACCAAGTCAGAATTCAAATACTTGGCAAGGAGGAAGTGCCATCATTGGATGAAACAATTTCCTTGATCCGGGCAGAAGAACGCCGTCGATCCATCATGCTCGAACCACAAGTAGTAGAAGGGTCAGCCTTGATAGTTAGAAACGTTGATGAAAAGGGTAACTTGCTAAGGAAAGACAACTGGGACAACTTGTGGTGTGCCTACTGCAAGAAGCCGAGACATACAAAGGAGCAATGCTGGAAATTGAATGGCAAACCAACTACTTTAGGCCGAGAGTGGGTGAACCGGGCAACACAGCCAAGGCCCGGGGTCCACCTAACTAAGCAAGCTGGCTACGAAAAAGTTTAGGAGAAAGCAACATTCAATAGTGAAAATTTTGAGAAAACAAGAGGTTTGGCAGGGTTTCTTAATAAACCCTCTGGTGTATGCTCACTAGCACTCTCAGATAATTAATAGGTTATTGATTCAGGGGCTACTAATCATATGGCTCACACCTCATCACATTTTAGGACTTATACACCCTGCCCTTGAATAGGAAGATTATTGTGGCAAATGGGCCTCTTGCTACTGTTGCAGGAGTTGAAGATGTCTCTATCACACCTAATCTAGTCCTTCATGTCCCTAAACTGTTTGCCAATCTTATCTATATACAAAAACTCACAAAAGATCTTCATTGTCAAGCTATTTTTCACCCATCTTATTGTGTTTTTCAGGCCGGGGCTCGGAGAGGAGGATTGGACTTGCTAAGGAACAAAGTGGGCTGTACTACCTTAAGAAACCTCTCACCGCAACAAGAATGATGAATAATCTGTCTTCAACATTTTTTAGTACTTCACATAAAGAAGCTATTTGGTTTCATCATTTTTGTTTTGGTCATATGTCCTTTCAAATCTTGAATATTATGTTTCCATCTTCTTCGTTTTTTTAAGATTTGGATATTAAAGATTTCCATTGTGATCTTTGCGAGTTAGCCAAGCATAACCGTGTACCATTTCGTATTAGCAATCATCGTAGTTCTAATCCTTTTGACTTAATCCACAGTGACATTTGGGGACCTTCCACGGTTCCAAACATCTCTGCAACTCGTTGGTTTGTCAATCTAGTTGATGATTGCTCTAGGGTCACTAGGACTTTCTTACTCAAATATAAATCTGATGTGAGTAGCATTATTTCTTTCTTGCATTCCATGATTCAAACTCAATTTGGGGTCAAGATCAAGGTCTTTTGATCTAATAATGTAGAGATTACTTCAATCAAGTACTGTCCCCTTATTTTCAAAAGGAAGGTATTATCCATGAGTCATCTTGTGTGAATACACTAAAGCAAAATGGGATTGCTGAAAGAAAAAATGGTCATCTCTTTAAGACAAATCGTGCCTTGTTGTTTCACGGGCAGGTTCCTAAAATATATTGGGGGAAGCTGTTCTTATGGCTACATACATGATTAATAGACTACCCTCACGTATATTAGACCACAAGATCCATATGGAAGTTCTTTCTCAGTTCTATCCTCACTTTCTTACACCTCGAGTCTTTGGTTGTCCTTTCTTTGTCCACATTCATTATCATCAACGAGGAAAGTTAGATCCTCGGGCAATCAAATGTGTGTTTCTTGGTTACTCACACACACAAAAGGGCTATAAATGTTACCATCCCCCTTCCAAAAAATTCCATCTCTCTGCAGATATCACTTTTGTTGAAAATAAACCCTATTTTTCAAAACTTATCTTCGAAGGGAGATTTCACTCATGGAAGATAAGGGCATTGGTGTTGTTGATAACTTGGATTTATTATCCAATGTCCCTGTCAATCCAAACTCGTCCATTGTAGCTCATGAACCTACCTTGAATCATATCTCTTGTCCACCACAATCTCACACACACCAACCTGTTTTCGTTCCTATTCCCACTAGTCCAACTCGTATTCATGATTCTATGAGATTTTCTCAGGTGTATTCAAGGAGGATAGCCGTTCCAACACAAGAACAGGCCTGGAATGCCACTCAGGGTACTATCGATGAGAGCATGGTAAGTCCTGAACCTCATGTGAATGAACAGGTTGGTGATACACCTGAGACCGATCTTGATTTACCTATTGCTATTAGAAAAAGGGACTGGAGAGTGTACCAAGAAACCAGTTTATCCACTATAAAATTATGTGTCCCTTAATAGATTATCATCACCATACCAAAACTTTATTGTAATTTTAAACGCTATTACTATCTCTAGCACTTTGCCTATAGCACTATCAAATGAGGAATGGAGGAATGCCATGAAAGAAGAGATGAAAGCACTGAAAAAAAATAAAATGTGAAAAATTGTTGACAAACCAAAAGGGAAAAATCTAGTTGGCTGCATGTGAGTATTCACTGTGTAGTACAAGGCAGATGGTTCTCTAGAGAGGTACAAAGCAAGATTGGTTGCGAAGGGTTACACTCAAACATATGGAATGGATTACCAAGTGACATTTGCACCGGTGGCTAAAATGAACACTGTAAGAATTTTACTGTCTTTAGATGCTCATTTTGATTGGAAAAATCAACATTATGGTGTAAAGAATGCATTTTTACACGGAGATTTGGAAGAGGAAATCTGCATGAACATCCCACCTGATTTTGAAGGAAAGGAAATAACAGAAAAGGTTTGTAGACTAAAGAAAGCATTATATGGGCTCAAGCAGTGGCCTAAAGCCTGGTTTGGACGATCTGCTAGAGGCATGAAGGTATATGGGTATAAACAAAGCTAGGGAGATCATACATTGTTCATAAAACACTCGGACGCAGGGGGTGTTACAACATTGTTGGTGTATGTTGATGACATAATAGTCACGGGCAATGATGAAAGGGAGAAACAATGGCTAAAACTATGCTTGATTAAGGAGTTAGAAAAGCTACGGTATTTTCTGGGAATTGAGGTTTTGTACTCAAAGCAAAGGATCTTTATTTCACAACGAAAGTATGTGACGGAATTTTTGGAAGAAATCGGGAAGCTTGGTTGCAAACCAGTAGCTACTCCAATTGAGCTGAACTGGAGACTAGTAGAAGCAAAGAGGAAGCGGTAGTGGATCGTGAAATGTATCAGCAATTGGTGAGAAAGTTTATCTACCTTGCTCCTACCCAATCAGATATCTCATATGCAGTAAACTTTATTTATCAATTCATGCATAATCCAAATGAGTCACATCTACTGGCTGCTCATTGAGTCCTAAACTACTTGAAAGGGAGCCTAAGAAAGGGAGTACTATTCGAGAAAAGTCCTGATCACAAGCTTGAAGTTTATATAGATGCGGATTATGCTGGACCCGTGATTGGCAGGAGGTCTACAACTGGTTATTATAGCTTCCTTGGAGGTAACTTGGTAACTTAGAGAAGTCAAAAATAGAATGTGGTGGCAAGATCTAGTGTAGAATCTGCGTTTAGGGCAGCAGCTCAAGGAATATGTGAACTATTGTGGCTTAAGATCATTCTTGATGAGTGGCAGAGTCCTATGAAGTTATATTGCGACAATAAGTCTGCAATTAATATTGCTCATAATCCCGTGTAGCATGGCAGGACAAAGCATATTGAGATTGATAGGCAATTTATCAAGGAGAAACTTGAAGAAAGATTGATTTGTTTGTCTTCTGTCCCGTCAGGACAACAAGTGGCGGATATCTTGACCAAATGGCTCAATGGTGAAAGTTTTCACGAGCTAGTTACCAAGTTGGGAATGGAAAATATCTATTCACCAGTTTGAGGGGAAGTGTTGAGGTGTAAATAGCTAGATTTTATAATTGTAATTACGTAGGAAAATTGACTGATGGTTAGGAGTAGAATTTTTCTTATTGAGGAGATTTTTTATTCTGGTTAAATCTCACAAATCATGGAGTTGTAATTGCTATGCTATGTAGGCTTTGTTTCCTAGTTTGTTTGCTAGGATTTCTCTATGTATTAGCCTATAAATATAACACTATAAAGCAACAGAATATATGAATGAGAATAAGAATTTCTCTTCATCAAAATCTCACAGGGTTTAGTCTCCTTAGATTGCAGAGATAGGACATGTTGAAGTATTGTCCCACATCGCTTAACAAAAGGTCCTAAATGCTCTTCATACTCATGTGGTCTCCCTTATTAGGTTAAGCTCTTGGGCTGGACTTTCTAACATTGTATTTGAGCCAGTGCTATCCCTTACGTGAATGTGCATATCAAAATTTTGCGCGCCGCTCATAAGCCGACTTACACGTGAGAAGGGGGACAATCGATCCGAAATGCTCTTTCTATTCATGTGATCCTTCCACCTATTAGCTTAAACTTTTGGATTGTACTTTCTAATATTTTGGATACGATATCTCAAGATTATAGAAGAGTAAACATTCATCATCATATTGACAAAAAAAGAAAAAAAAAACATTCACCATCATGGACCCTGGTTGATGATCTACACACAAATGTGCATACAAATGCTGAGAGTTGCTGTTTATTTTTCAGCTTAGAAGATCTGATCACTATAGAGATGATAACCATTGGGCTAATTATTCAACAGTATCTTTTGCTCTAGTGCTTGTGCCTTGATTTTTCTTATGTCAATGATTTTCTGTTGTTATAGGAATGGAGACAGATATGGTGGAGAATATTTCGGCGATGATATTCATGGATTCACTGTCTACCCTTTTATATATGGCCACTATGACGAGGGTCTTGGCATGAAGGTTCAAAGCAAGGCTATGGAATATGCACTTTTCGAAATTGTGCGACTTTATTTCCCTCCAGAAATCTTTACCCCCACTAGCTGATGCAGTTCTTCGTAGGAGTGAGCGGCTCCAGGCTCCTTACAGGTTCCACCTGAAACTTGGAACCTACCCGTTAGAATAGTTTCTTCATTTTTTGGAACCTAGAACCTACTCTGCATACCCTAAAACCTGGAACTTACCCTGTCACGGGTTCCTGGGTACCCCGGAACCTGCCAAGGGCATCGACCAGATGGAAGTTTGATCACCTCACCCAAAATCTCTGATCTCCTACGATGATTCGACAAATGGCTGCTTTCACTCTTGATGACAGACATGAAAGGCGTATTAAGTAAAAACTACACTTTGAGTGTCCTCTTTTTGAACAAACTGGATCGGGACCAAAAAATGACATTAGAATGGTAATTTTCGATCTGTTCCACTTTGGTTTTCTTAGCCTTTCCACGGACCCTTTATGCCCAAATTATAAGCCATTTTGAAGGCAACTTGTGGCATGCCTGTCTTTAGTAGTCCTTCCTCCCACTATGGAACTTTATCAGCTACGTGAATTCAGCCCAACCTTATTCATTTTTTTCGATCCTTATGTGCACTTCAAATTAGAAAGTTCGAGTAGGGATAAGTGGATTCAAGCTGGGTATCATATTGGCAACATCCCAAGAAACCTAACTTTGCAAGTATAGATTCTAAGTACTTTAACCAGTTTTGGTGCCGGTTTCACAAGGAGCCGGAACTAGAACCGGCGGTTCCTAGAAAATTAGAATCGGGAACCGGACCTTGGCTCATCGGAAACTGGAATCGGACCGGAAACCAGCGGTCCAGTTCTCCGATTCCCCGTTCTATCCTGAAGCCATGCTCACCCTAGTTCTTCGCGCAAATTCAGATACTTCAGCTTTCAGTCTTTATCCATGTGCAATGTTGATTACTAGACTCATGTGAAATTATGGTCGAAGGTAGTCAGTTATCTGAGCTGACAAACACTCATACTAACGAGCTTCGTCGAAATTTATATCCTTTTTGGCAATGAACCTGAAGGAGTCCTATCTCTTTTAGAATATTGTTGTCTCATTCTATGTTTTGTTAATGTCACAAAGCTAATTAGAGAACCTGCGGTAAACAGCCAAGAGAGAAGAAGGAAGAGAGAAAGAAACGGATGATAAAAGCCAAGAAGGAGCTCTCATCAGTGTTCTCTTAGGCCTACACCTACCGCAATATATTTATATAACTTGTACATGACCATAATGCTCTTATGTATGTAGAAATAAATAAAACCCAGAAATAAAATCGACACTACTCAAGTAACGTAACACTCCCCCTCAAGTTAGAGCATATAAGTCACCAATGCCCAGCTTGGAGCAACCAGCAACAAAGGCAGGACGAAACAACACTTTAGTGAACATATCAGCAAACTGATCTCTAGAGGCGACGTAAGGAATAGCAACCAACTTCTGCTTCACAGCATCATGAACAAAGTGACAGTCAACTTCTATATGCTTAGTTCGCTCATGAAAAATAGGATTCCCAGCAATATAAATTCCTGTCTGATTATCACACATCATTCCAATAAGTTGATAAATGGAAAATCCAAGCTCTTGGAGAAGGGATTTCAACCACAACAATTTAGCCACAGTATGTGCCATAGCACGATATTCATTCTCTACACTAGGCTTGGCAATGATAGTCTGTTTCTTGCTTCTCTAAGTAACCAAATTACTACCAAGAAAAGTGCAATACCCAGTCGTAGACCGTAGATCACACGCTGACCCACCCAACCAGCATCAGAATAGCCAACTTGAGTGGAAGAACCATTCGGTTTATAAATCAGTCCCTTACTAGAAAAACCTTTAAGGTACTAAAGAATGCAACAAACAACATCCCAACGAGTCTTCTTGGGTGACTCCATAAACTGACTCACCACACCAACAGTAAATGAACTATTGGGATGTGTAACAGTAAGATAAATTAGTTTCCCAACTCGACGCCGAAATTGATGCTTATCTTCAATATCATCTCCATCATCAACTCTGATTGGGATCCATAGGAGTATCAACTGGCTTGAAAGCCAGTGTACCAGTCTCAAAAACTGCTTCTGAAGAAAATATTTAACCTCAGAGGTGTCGGTCAACAAGAATGACCACCCCGACACCTTCTTGTGAATAAAAACAGATGATCAGAAAACGCCGGTGGAAACCACACTTGGAAATCACTGAACTGATTTCTCAAACCATGCTCTTGGAGACTATTTCAACCCATAAATGGCCTTATGCAAAAGGCATACTTTACTACGATTCTCCCCCTGAGCAACATAACTCGAGAGTTGCTCCATATATACTTCCTCATACAAATCACCATAAAGAAAAGTTTTCTTTACATCCAATTGATATAATGGCCAATCAAAATTCACAACAAGTGAAATAACAACACGAATAGAATTGAGACGTACAACAAGGAAAAATGTCTCAAAATAGTCCACCCCATAAGTTTGAGTAAAACCTTTAGCAACAAGCCGGGCCTGAAAACGCTTAATTGAGCCATTCTCATTGTACTTGATAGTGTACACCCACCGGCACTTCACTACATCTTTCCCAGGAGGAAGATCAACTGACGACCATGTCTGGCAGGACACCAGAGCTTCTATTTCCACATTTATAGCTTTCTTCCACGTAAGGTGGGACAAGGCCTCAGCGGTAGAGGTAGGAATTGTATGAGTATGTAATGATAGAGCAAAGTCATGTAATGACGAATGAAGATGTGAGAGAGACACATAACGCTCGCTAGGGTAAGCAAATTAGGATTTTTGTGTACAAGAACACGTACCTTTGCGAAGGGCAACTAGAAGATTGTCTAGACCAGGAGACAAGGGAGGAGATTGCACAGAGGGCATGGAAGAGCTGGAGACTGGTAGTACCATAGACTTCTTTTGCCGCTTATACACCTGTAAGGGAGGAGACACATGAGAAGGACTAACAGAGTCTAAGGGGATAAATTGTGGAATAGGAGGATTGGACACAATATTAGTTGAAAACTCTTTACCCTCAGTAGAATAGTATGGTGTGCCCTCGAAGAAAGTAACATCAGCACTAACATATTAGTACAAGTCATGGGATCATAACATCGATATCCTTTTAAGTTCGTGAATACCCGAGAAAAACACATTTGGTGGCACGAGGGGATAGTTTATCAGTACCGGGACATAAGTTTTAGACAAAACAGACACACCCAAAGACGCGAAGGGTAAGAGGGCATAACGGCTTGTTAGGGAACACAACATTAACCATTGATTGATTATTGAGGACAGTGGAAGGCATACTATTCATGAGGTAACATGCAGTAAGGACATCATCACTCCAAAATGATGTTGGACCCGCATACAAACCAAGAGTAAACGAGTAACTTCTAGAAGATGACGGTTCTTTCTCTCAACCACACCATTGTACTGAGGGGTATAAGTACAACTTGTTTGAGGTGCCATGCCAAGATTAGAACAAAATGAAGAAATTGTTTACCTGAGTATTCTAGAGCATAATCATTTCGCAAAATTTCAAGGGATGTATTAAACTGATTAGTAACTTCACGATGAAATAATTGAAAAATAGGTTGAAATTCAAAACGGTCATGAAGCATATAGAACCATGTTATAAGAGAATAATCATCCACAAAAGTAATAAAATACTTAAACCCATTTCTACTAGCAATACGCGTAGGTCTCCAAATGTTCGAATGAACAAGTGCAAGTAAGGTAGATGCACGAGAATCATTACAACTAGGAAAAGAGCTATGCCAAGGTTTCCCAAATTCCCAAGTTTCACACTCAAGAGTAGAAATAGATTTACACGCAGAATTATATGTTGTAGCATAGATAAAGATAAATGTCCTAAACGAGAATGCCATAGTAAGGGTAGTAGAACTAGTAGCTAAATCATTGATGTCAGCAATAGAGACACCATCTAGATAGTAGAGTCCATCACGTTCATGCCCTTCACCAATCATCTTCTTTGTCTGAAGGTCTTGAAAAATGCAATAAGAGGGGTAAAATGTAACAGAACAACCAATAGCTTTAGTTAACTAACTAACAGACAACAAATTTAAGGGAAGTTGGGGCACATATAAGACAGAGGACAATGATAATGAAGGTGTGAGTGAAACAGTCCCTGATCCAACCACCTAAGAAGAGAACAATTAGCTAAAATAACTTGAGATGAAGGACTAGAGTTATGGTGAAAAGAAAATAATTCTTGCTTACACGTCATATGTCTAGAATCTCCCGAGTCAATGACCCAGGGTCTAGGAGATAAAATAAAGAAAATGCTATGTTACCTGTTCATGGAAGAGTGGTAGTAAATGAGGAATTGGAAGCCTCTAGTTGCTGGACATGCTTGATAAGTTGTGTAACTAGATCATCTCGAGACGCAGACTCAAAAGAACTACTCCCAGTTGGGATAGATGGATTTGTGTCACCAGAAGACACATTTCTAGCACTCCCTTCAGACGCAACAACATTTGCAGTAACTAATCACTGAGTCCACTCAGGCTTGTCATGTTTGGCCTAATCAATGTCAACACTATAACCAGATTTGTGTCAATATGTACACTAACGGTTGTCTTGATGAGAACTATGTCCACTACATCCACCACCGCGGCTACGACCTCCCCTTGAAGCACGACCTCTATAAGAAAATCCACCACGACCACCACCATTCGTCACAAGTGCTGAATTGTCTTTAGATGATTTAGAATATGGAGGGATAATGCGCTGAATCCGACAAAATGCTTCATTCATAGAAGGAACTTTCTCTCCAGCAATACGCTAGCTCTTCATAGGCTGCAAGTCAGTATTCAACCCAGATAAAAACTTGGCCACTTGAAATTAAGCTTGTTATGTCTTTAGTTTCTCAAGATCACTAGTGATGAGCCGATTGAGTTTTTCTTACACGCCTTTCAAAGCACTGTAATACTCTCCAACAGAGTTGTCCCCTTGTTTAAAATTAAAGATCTTCTCATATAAGTCATACACTCTAGACATGTTTTTGTCTTGTGAGTAGCTCTCCATAAGATCATTCCACACTTCATTGGCAGTTGTGTGAAACATGACATTAGCAGCAATGGATGGTTCCATGCCGTTCCATAACCACAGCAAAAGTGTATCATTCTGTAACGACCCCAGGACTTTTCCCCTTATCAACTTGTTTATATTTTTCTTTAACCATTTGCCTTATTTTCTGCCAACCTTTATATTTTAATGGTGGGCATATTGAAATAGCAGACATAGCAACCTCCAAACATGAATACATAAAATTTATATATGCATCAATACATCTTACATCATCATATAACCTTTCGTTTACTATTGTGTAAATAAAGTACGAAGGAGATTAACTATTCACTCTCATACTCTATCTCTCTCAATTATTATCCCCCACATCTTCAGGACTCCATATTAACAGCATCACTCTAGTACATATGCATATGGGTGGACTCGCCGAACAGGGGAGCTCGTGGCAAATCCTTCAATTTCCTAAAAAATAAAGGGATGAGCGAGCAGCCCAGTAAATGAAATTACTAGGCCTAAGGCAGGAATGTCAACTTTATACTCAACAAAGCTATCCTGTGATCTATTGTAAATATGAGCATAAACCTTCATTTGTAAATCATCAAATGCATGGAATCCACCACATAACTTTTGTTCAATTGCCATGAACACGTCAGTTCATTCAATTCACATTAAACAGCCACTCTTGGCTCCCCGATCAAAAGTAAGACGTATCCCGGGAACGCTCACTCATGTGTTCAACGTTACCTAACGGTAAACGTCTCGCATAATCACCTTCACGGGAACGACGGCCCATAATATACTCACAATACGAACCCTTGGGACTTTAAGGGAACTAACGGCCACTCCTGGCTCCTCGATTAATGCCTATCCAGGCCATACGTCGTTCCCCGGATGATCTGCATGAACACATTCTTGCAGGCGCATGCATCAAATCATTTTCATGCAAGAAAATATCGTCGTTGCATGAGTCAAATCATTTTAATGCAGGAAAATATATTCGTGGTTTGATGCAATAACATTCGTATCACACACGAAATGCATACAATTCATGTCAATCTAATGCAATACTCCGTTTAAGTAACAGACGGACGTTACCGCGTTAGATCTAGTAATCCCATTTACTTGTACTCGGACTACGAAATTTACTCTACAATGAATAAAACAAGATAGGAGGAAAGAGGTGGCGGCGTGAGGCGATGCGACGATGGCCTGAGGCGAAGGTGGCTTAAGACGACAACGTCGGTGGCATGAAGTGACGGCAGCGACAAGATGAGAGAGAGAGAGAGAGAGAGAGAGAGAGAGAGAGAGAGAGAGAGACGCGAAAGGGGATGATGAAAATGATGGGGCTCTTGGCTATTTATAGCCTCCTTTGGCTTCTTCTCCAAGCCATCAGCCTCGAAAATAGCATTTCGATTTAAATATCTTTCTTGAAAATCGCGCGCTCAAAATATCTTTCTCGTAAACCGTGCAAAGCTTTAGAAATATCTTTCGAAATTCGTGCAAAGATTTAGAAATATCTTGCTCGAAATTCGTGTAAAGAGTTAGAAATATCTTTCTCGACATCCGTGTAAAGAAATATCTTTCTTGAAATCCATGTAAAGAGTTAGAAATAACTTTCTAGAATTTTGTGTAAATATTTAGAATATGTTTTTCGAAAGTCGTGCAAATATCTTTCTCGAAATTCGTGCAGATATATTTCTCGAAAATCGTGCAAATATCTTTTTTCGAAAACAGTGCAAGATTTAGGAATATCTTTTTCGAAAGTTGTGCAAATATCTTTTTCAAAAACCGTGCAAAGATTTAGAAATATCTTTCTTGAAAACTGTGCAAAGATTTAGAAATATCTTTTTCGAAAATCGTGCTTTGACTTTTCAAAGATCTATAAATATCTTTCTGGGTTATTTTCTAATATGGGAAAATCCGGGATGTCACACATTCTCTCTCATCTAGTCACCATACTCTTTAACATCTTCAGCAGGCAGGTTTGTTGTAAGATACTTGAGACTCTCTTTGGCATTAATATATTCTTTGACAGTTTGAACCCATAACAAGTAATTGTAGGCCCCATTTAATTTAATGGTGTGATAACTCTATTTTATATAGAGTTTATTTATTATTTTAGACTTAATATTTGCTTAGTTTTAATTGGATTTGATGTCTACATTATTTAATTTAATTGATTTTGTAGGTAATTGAAGTTAAAGGGAGCTTAGGGACTAATTTTGTAATTCGCCAGTTTAAGAGGACAAAACGCATGGAAAAGCGCGTATAAGCTTCCTAAACCGTGTAAAAGCTTCCCAAATTGGAGATCAAATCCATGCAAATTTGAAATCAAGAAGAATCAAGCATATCTTGGGAAGAAATTCAAAATCCAAGCTAGATTAGGAGTTTTATTGTTGGGAGAAGTCATATTTGGGAAGAATCTTTGATTACAATCCTATTCTGGTGTGATTAAGATTTTCTAGTGAAAACAAGAAGAGGTATACATGAAGGCAAAAAAAAAAATGAACATGAAAAAAAGAAGGAGAGAGGAGGAGGTGTCGTCTTTTTCATATGAAGTTTAGGGTTACTCTTTTACTCTTCCTTTCAACGCCGTATGCCAAGTGAAGAAGAAGAAGGCGAATTCAAAATCAATCCTTGATTATTCTTGGTGAACTTGTTCTAGTTCTTCATCATGTTTAGTTTAGTCACTGTTTTTAGTTTAATTTTCATTATGTTCTAGACTACTTGTTGTTAGAGCTACGATGTAGTTTAACTATGATTAGTTAATTTTCCAAACTCGTTTATGCAATTCTAGAATTCATATGTGTGAGTTATTTATCTTGTTCTTAATGCTTTCAAGTGCTTGATCACCACTTGAACGATTTTTGTTGCATACTTGAGACCGAAAGGAGATTCCATGCGAGTGCTTTATGATATATAGCCATGAATTCAACAAAGATAGAGATATCTTAGGTTGTTTGTGTGGTTTCGGTAGTAAGTAAATCGAGGATGGTTTATTGAATCCGAGAACGTTCATAGATCTTAATGCGTTTGGGTTTACTTAAACTCACATGGACCAAGTGTGGGTTGCTAAATCCAAGTAGGGTTGCTATACCGGGCCAAAGATAGTGATTTAAATTAGGAAGTTCTATCATCACACTATGGATTCAATTTGATTGCATGACGAGATTGGTTAATTAATCTTGATTGGTTAAGTGAAATCGGATGCTCTAACGTTTTTCAGTCTTGATAAAAATCCTTTGTTCTCTACTTCTTTATATTTGAAATTTCTGGGTTTAGTTTGTGAATTTCTGTTTTCTATTTTGGTTTGCTGTCTTGGTTAATTTAGTTTTCTTTAGAATTTCGATTGCTTTAATGAATCTTTAATTGCTTAGATAAATTTGAGAATTGTTCGCCTTCAGTAAGTAATTTGATTGATTTGTCTACAATCTCTGTGGGAACGATACTTTTATTCATCACTTTATTACTTATTCGATACGTGCACTTGCGTTACTAATCAAGAGAACATGGTGGTAATTTGAACATTGACATTGTCCGTAGAAGACTTAGTGTTACTCATGGTGATAATCTCAATATAAATATATATATCTACCATAGATAAATAAATAAAAAAAAGACTGAAATTTCAGTGCAAGGGGTAAAACAACACTTGGCTCTATATGATCAATATCGACAGTCAAATATTTTCAATGAAAATCCTACAATACCCGTCAACCATGATCAACGAAATATTCTAATCTTAAATCTGCTGATCAGTAAGTGTTCCAATCCATGGTTGCAAACAAAACTTGATGGAGTTGATTTCTCCTGGTCTTGTACGTATCGAGACTAGGAGAGAAAACATATAGAATTTACAGCTTTGAGTGGCTGCGCACCAAAGAAGGAAAATGGTTATTAGAGGACTCTCAAACCAGCAATAGGATCAAGGAATCAAGTAGTCAGATCTGCTCTGATACCATGTCAAAAAGTTGATTAGAGAACTGCCGTAAATTGCCAAGAGAGGAGAAATTGAGAGGAGAAGAAGAGAGAAAAAAACATATAGTAAAAGTCAAAAAATGGCTCTCAGTTTCAGTGTTCACTTAACCCTACACCTATCGCAATATATTAAAATACATTATACATGACCATAATGCTCTCATGTATGCAGAAATAAATAAAATCCAAAAAATAAAACCGACACTAGTCAAGTAACGCAACAGATAATTCCCAATTTGCATAGATGTTTGACTCACTTTCCTGCCTTCTAAACGCAGGCTGCAAGAAAAGGCATTCGAACATGCAGTTTACCTTCGCCGATTAGACGAACGGGCCGCGAGGACAGCTGCAACTGCCGCTAGAGTTGCTGCCGTGAAAGCTGCTGAAAACCGGGTGCACGGCAAGTTTTGCAACATAGAAGCTTGACCGAGAGTGGCTTTAGGGTTTGTCCTGAAAGTGTATATTTCACTGTTCTTTATGATCGCGAAAGTCGTCGCCCCGGTGAGCACAAGCTCCTTGGAGGTCGAGATCTCCTTTTTCTTCATTGATTGCAGAACGTAACTTGTACAGAAGCTATGTGTATTGGCGAAATGAGGGATTTTTTTGAAGATTGTTCCTGCTCTTCAAAGGATTGATGATCTATTCTTGTGGCGTTGACTCAGGATGACTCCATTATCACGTTCTCTTTGCAGTAACGAGATCATGGGCTTGATCCCAACTTGTCTCTTTCACCATAATCTTCCGTAGAACAACAAAGGACCTCGGAAATCTTATCTCCCACGTCTTCTTCTTGCTCAAACCTGCTCTCCCATATTGCTAATCATTTAGCACCTATTCATTTGCGAAAAATGAATAATTTAAAAAGTATTTTTTCAAAAAATAATTGCTTGAAATAATTAACTAATGAAATGTATTTTATTTAAACATTTTCGTGCATGATGAAAATATATTTTGTTCATTTTTCTTTTTGTAAACGATATAATCGATTAGTTTTGGAAAAAAATGTTTTCCAAATTTATTAAGCTCGTGTGTTTAAGATTGCTCAAGGCAAAAGTACCTTTTACTTTTCCCAGATCATACAGATCGACATATGGTTTTTTCAGGTGTCTCGAATATAAAAAAGATTGATATGTGCGCGACGGTGTTTCCATTAAGCGAAAAAAGAGAGTGAGTCTCAACTATCAATCTGCACGTGCCCATGGTTGATGGGATGAAAGGTCATGATCAGACAAGAGTCGTCGAGATTTTTGTGGTTTTGGAGAAGGTATCTGTCTGATATGGAAAAACATCTCCAATGTAGAAATTGCAACTTAAACGCATAATGCGTGACAGAAATTAAACAAAGAAAAGGTAACTTTTTTTGGGGCGGCGCTATTTCCACCCCTATATAGCTAAATCCACTCAATTTTCATCAAAAAGACAGAATTGCCCTCTATCATAAAATTACAATTTAAATTGGTGGTTCCAAATTTATTTACTTTCCTTTTTTATTGATTTTCTTATATCTATGTAGGATCTAACTACCATAATTAAGAATTTCATATGTTGAGTTTTTGTTTATTGAAGATTTTCCTTGTATATTAAAGGCATTATATCTTTTTATGTAAGATATTACTTCCATGAGAATTTATTTTGTCGAAAAGAGAAATTTCCAAGAAATCTAGTTCTTTTCTACATTGTCGATCAAATTTATGTATATATTACTAATTAAATCAAGACATTGTATAAAAAAATTGAAATGCCATTTTAGATTAACAAAAATGAATATCCTCTATGAACTATTTACGTAAAAAAAAATACCTCAAAATATTCCTAAATATTTCTCTAATGTCTCAGATGCTTTGAATAAAAGTATCTCGCCAATATAGTAAGACAAAAAAATTCTTTGGTATAGTAAATAAAGAGATTTGACATATATTTTGGACTAATGAAATTAATAAAAAGTTCACCAACAAAGTGAGCTCTTGAGATAAGAGGGACAAAAAAAAAATAGAAAAGTATGATGAAGAAGACACTTTTCGATTTTATACTATATCAAAGAATGTCTTTTTTTTCTTACTATTAATGAGATAATTTTACATGAAGCATGTAAAACGTTATAGGAATATCTGAAAAATGCAACTTTTCTTTATTACGCTAAAAAGCAAAACACGTGAAATGTGTAATTATGGTAATTATTCTAAATAGAAAAAGAAAAAAAATAGAAACAGAGGAGGAGTGCGGCCAACTGGCCATAACTTTAAATTGTAATTGAAAAATTGAGGGCAGTTTTGTCTTTTAAGGGTAAAAGAGGGTGGATTTAGTCATTTAGGGGTGGAAATAGCGCGGCCCGTTTTTTTTTTTGGGCAAGCATATTGAAACCATAGTGAATGAAAGAGATTTAAACTCATGTTTAAATGCGAAAGACTATAAATTTATTCTATATTTTCTTGTTTATTTAACAATTTTTTGTCCATCTTTTTCCAATGTGGAATCAATATGCTTTTAATTAGTGCGTATGGTGCAGATAATTAAAATCTATCGATCAAACATTATGCTTTATTTTTCGGGGAAAGTTCTAAATAAGGGTTTGAAGTGCCCTTATTTTCTCAAATAATAGGCTGAAGTGGACCTTGTTTCAAATAAGGGCTTAAAATACTCTCATTGTTTTAAAGAATGGCATGATCAGGGGTATTTTCGTTTTCTATATTTTCTGATTTTGTTCATTATTTATTTTTTTATTTTCCTTTTTTTCCCTTCATTTTCTTTAGTGGCTGGCCACTAGGCAGGGCATGGGTGGCCTCGCCAGCCACAAGGGCAGGGCGAGGGTGAGGCAAATGCTCACCCGATTTGGCAAGGGCTGCCCTCGTCGGCAACCGCGAGGCCAGCCCTTGCCTGAACCTCCCCCTATCTAGGCGAGGGGTGCCCTCGCTTGGGTGGCTAATAAGAGAGTGTGAAGACTTCGTTCCTCAGCAAAGTGTTCACTAAAAAACCGGCAATTAGACCAATCATTTTTATTTCTCGATGCTTTGAATTCCTACACGGATAGATGGAGGAGATAAAGGAGAGGAAGACCTTACACTACCCTCGAAGAATTTGAGTACATCCAACTCCAACCAAGAGTTGGCCCTTAACCAAACTGTAACTATCAAGGCCAATTATTCGGCCTCGGCACTCCCTCGCCTAGCCAGGGGTGGCAAGCCCTCGCCAGTGCCCGCGAGGCAAGCCCTCGCTTGGGTAGGGCGAGGTGAGCCCTCACAGCTGCAGGCGAGGTCACCTAGCAAGGCCACCGGGGAGGAGGAAGAGAAAAAAAAAAAAAGGAAAAAAGAAAGAAAAGATGAAAAGAAAAAGAATCTAAAAATGTAAAAAAAAAAAATGAAAATACCTTGGTCAAGGCCCTCTTTGAAATAATGAGGGCATTTCAAGCCCTTATTTGAAATAAGATTCACTCTAGGTCCTTATTTGGGATAAATGAAGGCACTTTAGAGTCTTATTCGATTTTTTTTTTTTTTTTGTAGAAATGATAGGCATATACTTATACATCTGTTTCAATATTCACGTGTAAAGATTTTAGGTGTTCCGAAAAATATCCGAAAGACTCTTTTTAAAGTCTATTTATATATTCCAACAACAACAAAAAAAGTCTATTTATATTGACAAATCCTTTTAGCATATTTGAACTAAAGGCCACCTAAATTCTAGGATAACTCTCAGCCCGTGGAGGGAATATTCGATAATAATAATTTTCTCTACCTTTATTTAATTTTTTTTTTTATGGAGTCACAGTTTTTCAATTTAATTTAATTTAATTTTTATATTTTTTTTTGGCCCGTTGTTTCCTCTCTTCTTTCCCCTCCGTCAAGCGTCAAGCGTCAACTACCATTCCACCGTTGCAGGCCAAATACCGATGACTCTCTCGGTCGCATCCTCATCGAAGTCTTTGCTGAGGGGGAGTTCGAAATTCGGTAGCAGCTTCTGAACTCTGCACCAAGGAACGAACAATTTGCTCGATTCTAGAGAGAGAGAGAGAGAGAGAGAGAGAGCGAGGGAGGCATGACGGGGGTTTCCATCTCGCTCGCTGATCCGAATCCTTCCTGGTTCTCGCCGAAAATGTACTTCCGACTCCGAATGATCGCTCCTCCCCTTTGTTTCAGTCCCTTTTTGTAATTGCTGATGTGAATTGCTGAATTGGAACTTCGGGTTGCGTGATTACTGCGTAGTTGCGTTGTTGGGGGGTGCGGGGGAATTGTTGAAGTTGGAATCGTAGGTCATGATATCGAGATGACTCTGAGGCTGAATCTGTAGAAAAAAAGCAAACTTGCTGGCGGAATTTTGGTTCCTCGTTCTGATTCTGTTGCTCTGCGGGGGTGAGCATGGCCGGATTAGTCGTAGCTTGAGAGTTTGAGGTTTCATGAGCTGTTGGGGAGACGATGGGGGTGGAGAATCATGCTACGATGATTTCTTCTTTACTGTGTTCTTTGGTAAAAGTTGACTTTTTAGCAGGCACGCCGTGGTGACTGTGTGTGATGGCTGATTTTGCAAAGTTGCGACTTCAGTATCGAAACCTTGTTAAAATCTGCAGGAAAATTCAGAAGCTTAAGATAATAATTTGTAGTTTTTCTGTAATATCTCGCTCATTTAGTGCGCTCGTTTGCACTTTTTGCGGAAAGAAGAATGTATTTGAGATACGAGAGAAAGTACTCCGTCCTTCGAGCATCCTATGATGTGGCAGAGCTTGCATTGCAGAAGATGTTTTATTTGGAGAAGACTTCTCATTTTGAAAACCATGGATGGATTGGTAGAGTTTTAACTTTGAAAGCTTTATCATACATGATCTCCATATTGAAAGATGCAGATAGCAAAGATCTGGATTGCCAATTTAAAGACTATGACTAGGTGGAGGCAAAGCAAGTTATTTCAGCTGTTCCTCATTACATATGTGATGCCTGGTCACTGATAGGTGTAGGAGGACAAACAGTGGATATAGAACGAAAATATGTATTTCTGAAAGTGGTTAATGTTATGTTGTTGAAACAACTACTTGCTGAACATCTTCCTTATATCAATTTGCAGATTGCTTACCGTGTTTTGCATAATCAACTTGCTAACCTACATTGACCGTGGAACCATAGCAAGCAACGGTGTAAATGGAAGCAGCGGAACATGCACGGAAAGTGGTACATGCACTTCCGGTAGTGGAATACAGTAAGACTATCAGAAGCTTTCTTTTCACATACGATTGCCCAAAAACATGTTGTCCCTGATATGAGATACGTTTCCTCCATTTAGTTGGTTTATCTCCAGTAATTCAGAGACTTGTTATCGTCCTTTCTCATTTTGTTTGACAGTTGAGTTTGGTAGATATTCTCCAAATTTTCAGATGTCTTTTTCCGCTGGATTTATCCCAGTGAATGATACTGTGCATGTGGGAAGATGTGTGCGAGCATTCCCCTTTTTGTTATAATATCTCATGGGTCCCCAGAGAACTAGCTGCTATAATTCCATTGATTCATCCGTCAAAATTGTCATAGCTTCATGAAGCAGTAAAAATTATTCGCCTGTTGCTATGTGTGTGTGTGTGTTTTTTTTTTTGCCTTTCTGTTCTTTGCATTGAGAATGCTCAAGTTTCTTTCGTATGCAGGGGTGACTTCATGTTAAGTAATTTTGAAGATGGAGTTCTATCATCTGCATTCATGGTTGGACTTCTCATTTCTTCTCCTGTATTTGCATCATTAGCAAAGAGGTAATAAACTCCTGCTATAGTTTTGGTCATTGGGAAAGCATGAAAGTAGTGGGTTAAACTACATCACGTGGTAATCTGATGGAATTCTTAGATAAATAGAGCGTCAATGATAAAGCAATACATTATATAAATCACACCGCATAGAGAAGAGTTAAGGGAACTCGAAGGGGATATTGGTAGTTTAAAATGTCTTTTCAGAAGAATTTAGACTCACATTGAAATTTGCCCAAGGTTTCCTCTCTTGCACATCTTCAGCAGTGCTTATTTTTTCAAATTACTATATCTCGCTTTAGGCGAAGTGGTAGGTTGCCCTGTTAGAAATAGTGGCTCTTTAACACTCTAAAGTGTGAGTTGTAATTAAGCTATTGATTTATACTCTGCATACATAGTACAGTAAATTTAGCTGAGCATCCATAAGTTTTTGAAATTCATTTTGAGATAAATAGATGTGTCGTGGAGGATTGATTTTCACAAAGAAAAGGATTTTTGGGCCCTATGCTGCTTTATAATCTTCCTGGATTTGAGTGAGCAATGAAACTCAATTCTGTTCTTGTGCATTAACATTGTTGGCATAATCATTTGAACATACAAGTTTTGACTTTGAGTCATGATGATACCATTTTCTCTAATCCATTCTTATGTACCTGCTCTTTTGCAGCATTAACCCATTTAGGCTCATTGGGTTCGGACTTTCAGTTTGGACTTTTGCGGTGATCGGTTGCGGCTTCTCATTTGATTTTTGGTCTATTACATTCTGCCGCATGTAAATGTTTACATTTTCCCCTTGCTTTTATGATACTGACTCTTTGGATTGTTTCATAATAGCTCATGGCAGTGCTTGATTCCATATGGTTATCTTTACTCGTGATTGTGTTGTTGGTTAGGCTTGTTGGTGTTGGCGAAGCTTCATTTATCAGTCTTGCAGCCCCTTTCATTGATGATAATGCCCCGGCTGCTCAGGTTTTGTCTCTACTATTTGTGCCAGGCTATGTTCAAATGTTGCCAGTAGGCTAATTCGGTTGTGGGCTAACATTAGATGACAATTAGTTTTTGTGTCTTCTAAGTCAGTTACCTGTCCATGTTTTGACCTTCATAAATGGATGTTTTCATTCTTTTTTTTTCCCCCACTTGTGAAGGTGTTTATATTGGAGCTGTCAAATAATTTATAGAGTTCCTTACTTTAGACAGTTTTACCTTCGTCTTTTTTCATATTTTCCCACTTCATTCAAAGCTCAGGTTTATGCCTTGTGAGATCTCTGTCTGGCATATGAGCCTCTGTATCGATATTGACATCTTAACTGTGGAGAAATAGGTGTTACCACTTCCATTCAACAGTATAGGGTACTAGTTTTAAGTTTCGTTGATGAGGCTACTGTTTTCCATTTTTTCTGACTATCCAAGAGTATTGGCTGATTGGTCGAGAGTATGGTACTAGTAGTTGTTGCAAAGAGTGTACTGCTCCCTTTCTGAGGATTGTCAATATTTAGTAGGTGGGGAGGGAGCAATCATCAAGATGACCTGTGTTGTTAACTCATCTTTTTTACCTTTTTGATGTTGTTCAATTTTCCGTTTGTTTTAGTGTACACATCTCAATTCATCGCAAGGGTAAAGATGTCCGAGTAACAGTTATTTTAGAATGTACCAACTGTGTTCGAAACGGTCTTAATAAGGAATCAAGGGGTCTTTCCAAATATATTACTCAAAAGAATCGACACAATACGCCTAGTCGATTGGAATTGAGAAAATTCTGTCGCTATTGTTACAAACATCCGATTCACGGGGAGATAAAGAAATAACTCGAATCAAGTGCATGTGTGTCTCTCTCACAAGGAACACGAAGAGGACATATTCTATATATACCATATTTTTCTATATATTCTATCTAACATAATTTAACTAACTAAAAAAAAAAAGGTTTGTCTCCTGGTCGATACTTTATCCTGTTGGATTTCCAGAAAAGCTGCTAGTTGCAGACTGGTGCTAATATATGTTTTCTCGAGTGTCTAGAGATCTCCAACTTGTTGAATGTATTCACTCAGAATACCAACATTTGCTAATTCCTTTCGGCCACTATTTGGAATAACCAATTAGAAGGCAACAACTATTTGCAGTCGCCTAAAACGTTATTGCATTGTGGTGGAACGTCAAGTAGTTGTCATCATCGCAGATATTATATGTGTGGATTGTCCTGCACTTTTTTAAATGGTCTTACTGAAACTTATGATTTCTCATGCTGACTTTGAGTTGTAGCCGAAGAATGACAACCCTGTAGTTTTTGGTATTGAATCCACTTTATTGAATATATTTTACTAACCTACTCCATTTGCATTTTCTCTGTTATGAATGACCTACTGAATGACCCTTCTATTTTATGTTTGCCTTTGCATCGTGCAATACTATACTTTTCTGGTGATACCCTGTCTTTGTTGCAGAAATCGGCTTGGTTAGCAATATTTTACATGTGCATTCCAACTGGCTATGCAATGGGATATGTTTACGGTGGACTAGTAAGTTTATAAGTCATAATCTTCTGATGTCATAATTAAAGTATTAAGAAATCTCAGTATGTGACATTCTGCGCCTTCTGTGTCTATCATGAGGCTGCTGAGGGATAGTTGGGTTTACTAGCGTAGGTGTTTACAGGGGCTTATAGTAAAGCTCAACCATTCAGTCTGATATTTTTCTCTTGTTCTTTTACGTTGACAGAGTCAATTTATTGTTTATGTCAAATTAAGGCTGTGCACCATAACTGGCTAGGAAACCCCAGTATGTACAACAGTTTGCTAGATAACCACAAAAATTAGAAACCTCAGCTCTAAATTCTCTTTGACGTATGTCCTAACTTGTTATTTGTCATCCTCATCTTGTAACTGTCCTTTTTCTTATGATTCCATAGGTTGGTAGTAATTTTAATTGGCGTTATGCATTCTGGGGGGAAGCAATTCTGATGCTTCCATTCGCCATCCTTGGTTTTGTCATGAAACCTTTGCAATTGAAAGGCATGTGTTCCATACGAATTCTAATCTCGTATTGCCGGCTACCTCAGCTCTATCTAATCCAAGCTTTTTAAATGCAGGCTTTGCTCCTATTCAATCACAAAAAGCACTGTCAGACATAGAGACGCCTTCCTGTGAAACTCAAGGTTTCCCCTGTTATGATTAACTTTTTGGAGAGATAAGACTGTATGTTTATGTCTGTTTATTGCGTCAACCGATATGTCATAGTGCAATGGCAAGATAGATCAATTCAGTATGATTGTTTGCTGTCGTGAGCAGCAATCAACATGTTTGTTTTCTGGCTCACTTTGCATATTCCGTCGGGATTGGGGTAGGTGGTCAGTGTGGGGATAGTCTGTTGAGGTTTTTTATATATATATATATAGATATATATTGTTGTTTAATTTGCACGTTTTAACTGATTTGAACTTGTGACTAGATAAAAAGGCTTAAGTCACTATGTATAACATTTTCATGTCACTTTAAAGTGCAACTTCTGTCTTGACTCAAGTGATGTTTATCTTCTTCCATTATACTCTTGTTGGATTGTTCTAATAACATTTCCATAATTATATTGTACTCCTTCAGAGCAAGTATCTCTTGGTACTCGATTGATGATGTAGCAGAGGGAGGGTTCAGTTCCAAATGGGAATTTATTCTGTCAGTCTTCTAATTAGTTGTTGAATGCAGATGTAGAGGTCAAAGATGGCAAGATATCCATGAAGGATGAGTGCACTGGAAAATGCTCAAGTATATCATCTAGGTACTACTAGTATCGCTAGATTGAGAATAACTGGTTTAGTGAAGTTGTACTAGATCTCTTGTCAATAGAAATAAAAGTGTAGTTTGGATTGTTGCCTGGTCTATTAGTTTATAAAAACTCGAAATGTATCACTTACCCAAGGCATAATTACAGAAGTTTAGATTTATGGACAAACAGCAACTATTTAGATTTGTAATTTGCATTGCTGCAGCATTTTACCCCTAGGTCGCCACAGCATTGTGAAAGCATAAGGACACTTCAAACTGTCATTCCCATTTAATCTCACTTAAGTAGATGCTGTATGAATTGACGTGATGCATCATGGGGCACTTGCCATTTGTACATGCTTCCGTATGATTGTTGGGCCAATTGAAGTGATGTATCCTGTTTTTTTATCATAGTACAGAAGCTTCAAACTGGATGATACTGATGATATTTTCATATGAACTGAATATGGAGTAGTATCAGTGAAACTTTCATATCATGATTCTTTTTTTATGCAGGTTGATTGGCTCCAACTATTGGGAGCATTTGTCAAGATTCGCTAAAGATACTAGAGTTCTATTGAGCAGTAGAGTATATGTTGTGAATAATTTAGGTAATTCTATTTCATATGTTTACCTGGTTTATGTTGGTTCTGCACAAAATGAAGAGGCAACTGCCTAAATTTCTTTTTTGCCTGGATATGGGGTTGATGATTAAGAGAATCTATCATCATGATTATTAGGTGTCTGAGATATGAGTGGCAATTCATGTTGATGGTTCATGTTCTTCTTGTCATGTCATACCAAATGAGGATATGCTTCTAAACGAGTCAATTTGAATATCGCTATAATCATTATTTGTGTCAAAACCCTCAAGCCAAATATATCCTGTGGATATAATAGATAACACAATCAAATTGTCATGTAACCCAATTGTGTCTTTGCAACCGAAAATTCATCCATGCAATACAATTAATGCAGCTAGATCTATCTGTTACCTTTTACTCATGGTAAGGCTTGGAAGCTTCTGGAGCATTCTCTAGACAATCTTTATTTTCTAAGATCCTATGTTATGACACCGTTGAAGACAAAAATGTCGAAAAAAAATTGGGGAAAAGTCAACAAATTTGTTAGCTTCGCTTCCTTTGTTTTTGTTGGAAGTACAAGAACCTGGAAGATAGGAGATTACTTAGTATTATAGTAGATTTATGAGATAGAATTAATACCAAATTTGATTGACGCTTAAACTCATTTATGTTCTGGTAATATTTAGCATGACGTTATATTAAATGGTTTACACGGATCTATTTTGGGTTTAACTGATACGATCTATTTACTGAATGTCTTTGTCCAGCTCTTCTTGTGTTCTGATTGACTTCTAATGTCATGTTAGACTTAAAAATTATTGCCTTAGTCTCTGGTGGCTTATGGATGAGTTATCGATACAATAGTCATATGCGGATACAGTTCTGCTTTTTCACCACTCTGCTTCTTAGCTGTATCTCTTCAGTAACAGTTTACATGGCATCTGGCTGTTTCAGGTTCCATAGCATACAACTTTGTCCTTGGTGCATACTCATATTGGGGACCCAAGGCTGGTTACAATATTTACCATATGGTACTTTCTTTTTACTTGATGATTTTTCCTTTTCTCTTGGTGTCTTGTTTATACACTGGTCTTATATTTAGTTATGCAGCAGAAATCCTGCATGGCTTCGCTAAGAAGATGAACAAGCATTTTATTGAATTTCTCCACCTAAACTTAGGTGGGCTGCATTTTGTAGATGTTATATTGTAGATTCCACATCTTTGCAGACTGATGCAGACCTGATATTTGGAGGGATTACAATTGTCTGTGGAATAGTAGGAACTCTTGCAGGAGGTTTTATTCTTGATTTTGTCTCTTCCACAATCACAAATGCGTTCAAGGTAGTGGATGCTCTTGATCTTTCAGATTAATATTTTCTTATTCATCCCATGTATAGGTGTTCATTTTCTTTGAATGGGAGTTAAAAATGTGGAGCTCTTTTTACTATTAGCACAACTTGCTACCCATTATCTGCATTTAAACTTCTTTCCAATGTCTCCTACAGATTCTTTCAGTAGCGACATTCCTTGGGGCAATATTTTGCTTTTCTGCCTTTTGTTTCAAGAGCATGTACCCTTTTCTGGCTCTTTTTGCTGTTGGTGAGCTACTGGTGTTTGCTACGCAGGTACTATATCTTTTCACCAGTCAACTTACTATTTCATCTAGGTTTCTGTTAAATTTTACTTCTGGTGGGTAGTAGTTTAGTATAGCATTCAAGTCTCCTTTAACTTATACATTCGGAATTGCCTTATATAAAGAGAGTATATGTTGAGCAACAAAAGATTGATTCTTGGATCCCTGAAACAAAACAAAATCTGGAAGTCATTTATTTTTTAGCTGTGTAGTCTACATTTTCCAGTTTTCTCTTCTTCTTTTTTCACGTGGAACTTATTACAATTTATCGTCGTCAAAAATCAGTATTAGGCATACAATGTCTACTTACGAACATTAGCTTCCCCATCATTGACCCACCGATCATATCTCCTCAAATAATTTTTGCTTAGACAACCATTTATTTGCCACTTTATTTCTGCACAATGCTACAATTTATCTAATGTTTCTCTTTTATCTTGTTACTGTCTTTCTTCAAACTGCAAGCTAGTTTTACAAGTAAAAGATGAAAGTTTCTAGGGAGAGGAAAATTCTGCAGTTTTCGTTGGATATGAATGTGTAAAACATTAAAAAGCAAATATGTTGGAGTGAAAGGCCAAAGACAGGAATCAATCTCTCTATATTCCGTTTGACTCTATATGCATTTAGCCTGCCATCGTTGGGATACAAACTTTTCTGGCTAATAGTTGTGACCTGACTCAAATACTTGCTACTTTTTATTCTTCAGGCACCCGTAAATTATATAAATCTTCAGTGTGTTAAACCAAGTATGAGACCATTATCTATGGCAATTGCAACTGTTGCACTTCACGTCTTTGGAGATGTGCCATCGTCGCCTCTAGTTGGTGTCCTCCAGGTTATATAGTGATCCTTTTTGTGCTTATTCTGAAAGTTATTATTCGTGTTTTGTGGACTGAGACCAATGTTAGTGAAAAATTTGGGATGCATATCTTGTCTGTAACATTTCTGAAACAAAAACATGCCAAACACATTTTGTTCTTGAAACCAAATAAAATTAGGTTAATTTTGGACCCAGATTACCACTTTTAAGATTGAATTTAGAGAATAGTCCTGAACGAACTGGTAAAACTTCCATGAATTATCCGTTTTAAGGTAAAGTGTAGGTGGCAAATGGTTTTATAACTGAAATCTTAGGCAAGGCAACGAGACCTGGTAGTATCCATCATGTTAAGAAATTAGAAGGATGACTTCGCAATAAAAAAATTTGGCTGACTATAATTTGAGCTGCCTCTTTCATCATGATAAGCACCTTGCTTGCGACTGGAATATTTTGGATAGGCGTGACAAAAATTTTGAACTTAGCATCAAAAGGTATAACAGTCCACATATCGGAGGATGTGTCTCTTATTTGTCTTATTTATCCTAAGACTATTAACAGTGCTACTTACAAGTTGGAACTAATTGAGAGATCGTGCAGGACTATGTCGATAATTGGAGGGAGACTGCTCTCATTCTGACGGCAATCTTGTTTCCTGCAGCTGCCTTTTGGTTCATTGGTAAGGATTCGATTATACTTGACATTATATATATTCTCTTGACGCAGTATCTGCATGATCTATTCCAAAGATGATTTTATTGGAAAGGCTGAAAAAAATGTATATATAGAAAATAAAAAACACTCTTAGTTAGAGGGCTCTGGGCACTTGGACCAGTTATTTAGAAGAAATAATTTTAGGGATAGGATAAAGAAAGGAAGTTTGATCCTTTCCACTTGCTTTGTTTTTAATTTTGTTTAAATCTCGTTCCTTTACCGTTGGTGCTCTTACTTATTTTGATCGTGCATTGTGATCCTTCAATGATCATATGCGGTTATATCCTTTGTCAAATGCTGACATGTCTTTTCTTAAATTGAATTATATGGATAATATGATAAAATAATTTTAGTGTAAAATGTATTTTCCATCCACTAATCCTTTTTTGTTTTTTTGGCTATATGTTCATCCGACTTTTGTCGTGTCCAATCCTTCCGCCATGTGTGACCAAGTTTATCTTTCCCTTATTCAATGGACTCCCAAACTTCTTTATGAAGATCAGATGGAAAAAATTGTGGCAATTTTAGAGGACTCAACCGAACTAGATGGATAATTTGGAGGACAAAATTTGAAAACGCTATAAGTTAGGGAGGCGAACTTAGACTTAACCGTAAAATTTTCTTTTACATTTTAAGTAATTTCACATGAGACATGCCGCATTCGTTTTGGTGGAGGATATGATGACTGACGAGGGAAGGTCAGATTGCGCAAGCCTTGTTAAGAGGACTCAACTGCAGAAAAGAAAATTTGGAGGACGACACTGAAAATAAAACTATAAGTTAAAAGGGCCAAAAGTCCGCTTTACCTTGGCATTATATGGACAATTTGGAAATAACTGTCAAACGTTAAATGGAATAACTTGTTCTGCACGGTTGTGGAAGGAGATAGGAAGAGAACCTTGGCTGACGTATAACATTCACAATAACCTGGAAAAGATTGTTGGATGTGGGACCCAACGATTGGCTCGGGTTCGCCATTTACAGCCAATCCGTATTTGTCCTAGATCCTACTATGTTCCTTCTGGATGCCTCCCCTGTTCACCTGGAAGAATTATAACTGATGCATTTGCTTGAAATTGCAGGAACTTTTCTGCCCAGTGTCGATAGAGTCGACGAGGAAACCGAGTCTGATGTTACTGCGACCCATGAGTTGAGCACAACACCCTTGCTGGAAGAGAAGCCTACAGAAACGACGGAATCTATTACGTGACTGCGAAACGTTCAGCTTCTTTCCACCGGAACCGAGGTCACTGACTATACGCTTCCTTCCTGTGCATAAAAGTACTCCATCCGTTTTTGATTGTCCTACTCGGGTTTGGCTATGGAAACTCTTTATTGATGATCCATTGATGGATGCAAGTAATCCATGCTTGTAACAAAAGAAGAAACAGAGAAAAAAGAAAAGAAAAGCAAAGTGAATAGTTTGGAAGTCTGTTGTAAAAAGGAGGTGATGTGTATATATAATCTGGCAGTATAGCTGGTTGGTTTAGTTCCCAAAGTCAACACAAAGTTGGTTAACTCTTTGCCTACCTACATGGTCTGCATCTAGTAGATTCTGAAACTACGATGGTCTTTTTTGTGTCGTCAATATTCCATCACGACCTCCATCAGAAACCTTAATATGCATGTTTGGTAGTCATGGGAGTTGATGGCAAACTTGAAAGAGACAGTAACGAGATTATCAATTTGTCCCTAGACCAACCTGGGTACCGGGGGTATCAACAGTTTCAGGTCATGGTTGGATTTCGGGCGGACTCCAACATGAAATATGCGTGTTTGTTGTGACCCTACCCGCATGGAACCCGAACAGAAAACACAGGTTCGTTTACGGGTAGGAGTTCAATGAAAAATGAGGACGACAGGAATAAACCTAAGAGGTTTTACCCTAATCTCAACATTTATCATCAGTAACCCATCATTTTCTCCCATGCATTACCAGACATGAAGGCGCCACAGTTTTTAGGCTTTAGCCTGTTTCCACCAAACCCCTCACACTCTCTCTCCCAAAATACATTCTCTCTCTGTCTCTCTGTCTCTCTCTTCCGTGTGCTTTCTTCTCCATCAAAACATGGCACCTACTGTTGCAATGCTGATACTACCCTCCCAAGAGAGAACCACTTCACCACCACCATCATCATCTCCGCCAACTCTCTTTCAAACTTCATCATATCTCCAACTCCAAGTGAGGTTCTCAGAAACAATGGAACGGTTCTTGCAAGGTCATCCCTCCATGAGAACCAAAGCACCGAAAGGAAAGACGATGGAGAACGCATGCACGTCTCGCGGGGCTTCCCCTCCTTCTCCTCCCCCGCCTTTGGAAACGAAGCTTGAAGAAGCTCTCCAGCTCAGCTGCTGCTAAGGGTCTCACCCAGGTCTTGCCTTTGAATGCTATTCTGCTTGATACGTGAATTCAAATTTAGCTACTAAGTTGTACATTCGTCTACGGACAATCTTTATTGTCGAGACCTATAGCTCTTGTTCAAATTTAGCTCTATCTTTTGCACCAGTTGACTTAAAGTCGATCGGTGTCTTGTATGGTGACAAAGAACATTTGCGTCATTCGTTTGCCTCCCTGTGGAGTCGAATTGGATCTGGGTACAAACTCATTTTTCTAAAAATAATTTCCTAACGGGTCACCATATGGTGAACAATTCAGCAACATTTTAATCGAATTACGAATAGGGGTTTGGAGACCAAACCAATGTTGCTTATTTTGTCTGTCGCTTAAGAAATATTTTATAATAAGGTATCTTTTTTCGAAGAATTATAGCTCGGCACAGACTATAGACAAAATGGGTTGCAGTGAATATCCTTATTATTATTATTATTATTATTATTATTATTGAAGCATGTGAATTCCTTTATAATGGTCCCTCAATCAGCTGAAGTCAGCCCCTTCTGCTGCATGTAAATGCAGAGGAACCAACAATGACAAATTTGAAAGTCGAGTGACTGACTCAACTGTGACTTTCTTTAGTCTTTGTGGACGTCCGGAAGTTGCAAATTAGGAAATTATTTTTGTAACTTTCATACAAAAACAGTATGTCACTCAGATTACACAGAGTCACTTTGCCCTCTTTAGTTCTAGTACTTGCATTTGTCCTAATCCTTGCCGCTGGATTTCTTTCTTCTTTAGTCGAAATTCATACGGTCCTTAAAGCACAAGATATTGGAAAGGAGCTGGGGTGAGCAAGACGGATCGACCAAATTGAGAGCCACCTAGACCGGTTCCAGTTCCATCCGGTGATTTTCGATCCGATTCTGATTATTATTATTTTTATTTTTTATTTCTCAAAAGTAATCTTAATAATTCACCAATTATTTTTTTATTCTTAAATGTACACCTAATTTTGATTAATATATTGAAATTACAGTCCTTGCTGCACACCCCTACTAATAATCCACCGATTCTATTAGACAGCCCGGGAACCGAACCGAAAACCAACCAAAAGGAGGGCAAAGATGCTCAAGGAACAGATGTTTATGACAGTGGAGGACAAAGTGACACGAAAAATATATCTCCAAGAGCTAACTCATGCAAAAGACAAATTCCAAAGAGCAACATAAGCCTAAAAAAGGACACATTTGTACTCGTGGCTTTTACCTTTGAGTTGCATCGAATGATTTTGTCATTTTACTTTTGCTTCTTCGTTTTTTCTTTTTCTTTTTTAATCAAATCTCAATTCTAAAGCGTTCAGAGGTAAATATCATAGGATATAAATAATCGCAACCCTTAGGAATCATATGATAAAGTATACAAATATTTAGTTCCACAAGAAAAACTCAACGGGAGGGACCAGAAAACCTCCATTGCTACAACATTAGTTCAGCGAGAAAGACTACAGAGGGGCAAATAAAATAAAAAAAAAAAAATCCTCCTTTTGATTAAATTAGTCGTCGCTCCACGTAACAGGTTCGGGAGTTCCCTAATTCCCAGGCATGTCACTGCAGTTGAAGCTCACAATGCTCTTTAAGCCATAATCAGACTACTTTTCATTCACAAGCCTTCCAATGCGGATACGAGCCCTACTTGCAGCGAGCAAAAATCGAGGATTTGTAAGCTGGTCGGACAAAAATTTAGTTGGCCTGTCAAGGTTCTATACTATCAAAGTGAGAGTAACTTTATAAACCATGTACATGCTTTCTAGTCAGCTCACCAATAGTATGTCCTAGTCCTAGGCAAGTGTCGGAAACCAGTACCCAACATTTCAAATGCCTGATGGGTGTGCACACGAGCGCGTACCACTTTCATTCCATTGCAACAAACAGTGTAACCATGGCAAGTTTATAATCATGAATCAGAGGATTCTCACCAAGCAGAGACTTCATCGATGAAACCCCAAGCATGTAAGCTGTGGAGCTTATGCATCTCCAGTCTTTCTTTTCTTGTTAGGTTCTGAGGCAGCGTCTGATTGGGGCTGACCAAAAACAGATCTGCATAAAATAAAAAAAGCTCTATTATATTGACCATAAAAGACAAACTGCAAAGCCAAACTGTGAGAAATGTCCATCGACATTTGCGAGCACAGGAAAGAAAACACCATGTCCGAATCAAGTTGCCTCTTATGGGAGGACAATGGGGCCATCATACTCAGGAGATAGTCAATCCAAGTCTTTAGACTACCATGAGTAAGTAATTGGCTATAGTTGCTATCTAAAATATTATCCACATTCCAAAAAAATGTGAAAACTTTATATGTGAATTTACGTGTTAATATTGATATATAGAGAAATTTTTCAGATGTTTTCGATTAAAAAATTCGAAGTGTGTTTCTCGCAAAATTTTTAAATTAAACAAATGTAGAAACTAAAAGTTTATCTAGACACGCCCTTATCCATTTTGGTCAACTATACATACTAGAGAAACAGAAACAGAGAGCTAGTTCAAGAAACACGAAAAATTATCATGAAAATGCAATTGAGAGATCAAAATCACTCACCCACAGGTTGAACATTTCTTGTGGTGCTTACAGAATATAGACAAACATACAGAACAGATGTAGCCCATGTCAATAGTTTTTTTATGGCAAAAGCACCTGCACATTTTAAAGTTCCATTAGATACACTGAGACTTCGAAAATAAGAGGTCTATAGCACAAATTGTTCATCCCTCCCAAAAGAAGGGTGGATCAGAGATTTCTAAAGCATAGAAGTTTGCAAGCTGTTCATCACAGGTCATGGGATTGTATTAAGTACACATGAACATGTAATTTAGCTGAGGATATTTTTCTCTCTCAAGAACCAAGAGATCAAACTGATTAGCCTGATGCTCATCGTGAAGCATATGAATATTTCCCAGGATAATTAGACAAATGACAAATGCAATAGAAGTAGCTGGTGCCACCAAGGTCACTCTTGTTCAGACACGTATGAACTTGCAAGATGAAGTTCGTTTTGCTCATTCTCACAGAAAGTTCCAGCAGAACATGAACTCATATTGGTCAAGAGAAAGTAAGAAGATAAAAACCCATTTAAAATATCATCAGCTAAATTAACAAAGCTAAGGCCTTTCACTCTTGCAAACCCATTTAAAAGATGTGGCACATCCTCAGAGAAATCAATTCCTATTTTCCTCCGTCCACCTTCCACCAAGGGGAAATCAAAACAAAGAAACTGGCAGTTTAATATTTTTTCTCTATGTTTTATTGTCCTTTTTAACCAAACACAGTGGAAGGATGATCAACAAAAGCAAAAGATCCAATCCCCACATCTCTGTTCGTGTCAATGAGAGAGTTAAACACGAGTTATTTAACATGTACTTTTGTGGCAGAAACAGGAGGAAAAAAATTACATAAAAGTTCGAAGGTAGGCAACAAATATGCAGCAGATGGAGCAGCCAAACCAGGGAAAACAGACTTACGATGCGCGAAAATCAACACCAACTGACTTAGGCAATTGCAAGAATCCACGAGAATGCAAATCAGTGGCAAAAACTGTCTGCAAGATCCACTAAGATTGCATTAATGCAAAGATGGAAGCCTACATAGCTACCAACAAAATACCATAATATTGAAATTAAAGGGCATCCTAATGTTGTGTGCATAAAAGATTTTTCTCCCTTTCAGAGACAAGAGAATGCGTTCACTATTGAAATATTAGGGTTCTGTTCTTTTTCCCTTTTAGGTTTGATCATTGCTTTCTCAACCTGTTGAACCTTCTTTGACGATTGGCTCGTGCTTGACTTTTTTGGGTCACCGAGATTCAATACTACTGGGATGTAACCAAATTTTAAAATTTCTCTGGTCTCTACCTAATATAGAACAGGAAGGAGATTGACTAGAAAACAAAAAAAAGATGGTGGGCAGATGTATCTCCAACTCAATGAACTTCTTAGTCTATGGCATGGGCGATCAATCTTGTGAAGCCACACGTCAGATTTTCAATTTTGAACATGAAGAAAAGAACAGTTGTAGCCAGGATCCACTGTTTAAATACAGAATAGGGTGCTCTAATAACTTAAACTTCTCAATAGTCAGCACCAGGTTGACAGAAAAATTTAATACTCCCACTTCAGCATGAAAAACATAATGTCTCAGAATCGGCCTCGCATTGAACATCAGTAAGGAAACAAAAGACTAACAGATGAATCATTTTTCAACTAAAAAAAGGAACACAAATACAAACATCAGTTACTTAAAGAATCTTATCTTAATTCAGGTCCTGCTGTAATATGATAGTTTTCGCCGATTAGCAAGAACAAAGTAAGAGCCTTTAATTTACTGCTGCACACAAAAAAGGTACATATTTACGACTTCATTGCACGCCAGTCAGCAGAGCAAAATCAACTCTAAAGTAAATTAAACACAGGAGTACCATATAAAGGTTTGTAGCTTATAACTTCATTAGAGATTACTTTGAACATGAAATATCTATATGAGCAGACAAAACCAAGATAAAAAATATTTGACAAGGAAAATTTGAAAATTTGATCACATGCAAGGGGTGAGCAAGATAGATTGATCCATAAAAGTACATGTGCTCCGTTGAAACTTTTTCTGTTTCCAACAAGTTGCTTCAGGTCAGCTATTACAAAATTTTACAGCCAACTTAAGTTCCATAGCAAGAAGAATACCCCAAACTAATAACCAGAAGTTGCTTCTGTGACAAGAAATATGCTTATCTCATACCGATAGATACTGAAATGTTCCCTCCAATAGTTGTGGCTTCAGATATACGCCACCAGTAATATAGGAAGCCTGATCAAGTGATACCAACATGAACATAAGGTAGTGCAAAAAGGAGCCCAACATCTATGAAACATACAATATAATACTCTTCGACCACAAAAGAAAAGGACCCAGGATTCTTTTTCCAAAATGACAAGAAAGAAAAAAGAAAAAAGAAAGTACCTGCTGGAGAAAGGCAGAATTTTGAGCTCCAATGAAACAGGAATCTATGGGGACCTGCAGAAACAGAGTTTCCCGAGATCATACCCACCCTACAACCAGAGCAGCTTGCATACCGAAAGCTAGAAATGATATTGACACCATGCAGAGGCGAGTTAGAAGGGAAACAATTGTCAGCAAAAAGGGTTACCATTGAGTAAAAGTTCATGATGGTAGCTTCAAAGCAGAGTAGAACTAGAGTGATATAAAAAATTGGCTGGAAAGCCAAATAAGTATTTTGTACTAAATCCTATGCCTCAAAGGTCAGCTGTAACTCTCATACTACAAAGCTCCAGAATTAGGATCAAGAACTTCCCAATATATAAGAAGTTGTCCCCACAAAAATGAAATTTCTACAGTTGAAGCAATATGGAAGAAAACATCAGGGGCATGATCTCAAACTGAGGATCTACATTTAAAGGCTGTTATTTGCAAAAGGGACCAATCAACAGTTTGGTAGAAATAATTGGCATTCGCAAAGTAGAGTGACATGTGACAAGAAAATAACAATACTGCCCTGATGTAGTTTATTTGTTTCCTTTCGTGATGAGTGGATTAGTCATCAGTTAGTTATTTTGTACAAGATTGAAAATAATTAAACACATACCATCGAACGCTGTGCAGAGAATATTGCATTCATGATTGCAACATATCTGAAAGGAAGAGAAGGTCTTTGAGTAACTTGTCTACAACAAAGATACATAAAAACAAAATGGAGAAGCAAACTGAGCACTTACTGTTCAGGCCCATCCTGAGATCCATGCAAGCATAAAATCTGCACCAAAAAAGCAGAAAGAAATCAATATTATATAAGTGCTCCTGGAAAACTTTAAATGTGAAAGACATTACCGTGAAATAAACCTGGTCGAAAACGAAAAGACACTAGATGACAGGTGTGGAAAAGATAATGCAAAATGTGATGTCCAAAGATTTTCCTTTCAATGTTCCGAGGGAGAAACCCTATACCTCTGTGCCATTGCTGCATTATAACTATTTGAATTCAAAATGTACAAGAAAGGTATATCAATATATCCACTTGATGCACAATCCTCTCTGATAATCCATGACCAATGTGTTCAACAAGTGAGCCTTTGAATATAGCGAGCTCCCAAGTTGCAAGTTAGAAAAACAGACATCAGAACATTGCACAGACTCAAAATCAGCAGATGATCACTCTAATGTTGAGCACCACGATGATGGGAAATCATAGTGATAGGATGAAGGAACAACTAAATTTGAATCATCTATGGGTTTTGTCTTCTTTTGTGAAGAATTAGTCAACTATTTGCAACTAAACAATTACTCCCCTTCTACCATCATGATGATAATGCATATGAGTAGGACAAAAACCAAGATCGTTTCGATATTACATATCTTTAAAAAGGAAAGCCTTCTCAAACCTATGTCATCATCGTAGAGTCTTTCAAATTATAACACAAAATATAGATACTCAAAAGGATTAGTTACTATTACCAGTACTTCCATTGTAACTTTCCTAAAGTCATCAAATGTAATAGATTGCAGAACAGAACAGAAAAGGAATTGACCAACCAAATCCAATATCACCTCTGTATAAGCACTGTACTTCCCTTTGGTTATTTAAATTTTAACATTAGGAATTCATGACATACTAGTCCTTTTCTAATAAAAGAAGGACGAATTAACAAAATATTGGGTATCAACTGGGTACCCCACATATAATAGATATCAGCATCTTTTGAATTGGTTCAGGTACTATCCATTCAAAATTTAAAAAAATTTACGACTTAAATCTACAATCACAACTGGACCTCTCAACAATCTGACCGTGGCAGCATCACTGAACATCTCCAGAAAACTTTTGGCCACTGTTCAATTTTATTGCTTATGTGGAAATAAACTTACTTCTCTGTCATGTAAGCCTAAGAAGAGATAGTAGATTTATATACCTGCAATATCTGTGTTTTTAGGTGCAGCATTTATATTGCCTTAGACATTCGGCCTAAGATGGACCAACAGCAGGAACTTAGTGCATGGAACCGTGAGTATTTAGGATCTTGCTATGATGAAACCTCAAAATTCAGTTATAAATTCAATGACGCGTTGTAGATCATAGTCACTTCAGGATGTATAATACTTACTCGAGGATGCGGATGTAGCGGTCCTGAACGAAAAACCCTCTGAATATCTGACAGTCAAATCAAATCAAACACATTTCCCACAAGTCACATAAATATTACACCTCGCCTCTCAAATTTCACATTCCTTGTTAAACAATGTGCTAATTTGCAAATGATTCCAAAGGGGACTACAATCCATAATGGCATAGAATCTACGACGTTAACATGAAGAACTACGAATTTTCCTCCAATTACAACTTCCGAAAAAGAAAATAAGAAAGTGCTTCGAAAGGTGTTAGCAGGTATTCCAACATTTAGTACTATAAAAGAGAACATGAATTTCATTTCCCGAACATTAAGCTCATACCCACAACAATATGACCATTAGCAGCAATCATATATGCCAAGGATACAGCAAAGCGCCATCGAGAGCGACCCGGATAACAGCGAAGACACTATCGGTCCTTCAGGCTCTTGTTTCAACAACTTCTCATCCCGAATCACAAATTCCTCCAATTTCTCCAAAAGATCAGCGGACGGAGCCGGCAATTTCCCCGTGCCCAACGACCGGTTCGCCGGAGAGGAAGAATCATAAACGTAGTCGCAGCAGTTGTGTCCCGTAGCTATCACCACGATCTGGTTCAGCTGGTTGAGCAGCAGAATCGAATTCAGGAACGAAATCACCTATAAGTTCCCGAAACAAAAAAAAAGCTGAGTGAGCTCAAAAAAGAAGTCAGAGTCTGCGATTCAGAAAATTAAAAAGACTCGAGAGAAGAGAGAACGAGAGCAGGCTACGTGAGAGATGAACTTGGAGAACGGGAGAGAAGAAGCGCTCCAGAAGAAAGGATTCGTGTCCAGTAACACCACGAGGAGGCTGACGTCGTCTGCAACCATGGACATGGAAGCGCAACAAGCGTCAAGAATCAGGGGAAGAAGACGAAAGAGAGAAAAGCTCCGACCTTTGCGGACGCAAAGTGAAGGGTATTTCGCGGGAGATATCAGTAGCGAGAGGAACCTGCGTAGAGCTTCGAAGGAGCGGACGCCATGAGCGAGCGAGCAAGCGAGGGAGCTTCCGAACACGAGCCCCTGTAATTGAACGATACCAGGTCTCACGGGGACGATGGAGAGAGCTCAGTGAAGTGTACGGAACAAATGAAGAAAAGTGGGCCAATTCACGGAGCCCACAAGCCCCACCTTGTTGGGCTTCTTATCCAATTGCCTTCGGCCCTTTAGGAGTTTGGGCCAATTCCGTTGAGGCCCCTCACGAGTCGGCGATCTTAAAATATTTTATTACGTCCAATTAAAGTGGCTATATTCATCAAATCTTACCATTTTTTTGTTTGATATTATCAGCATTAATTATTTTTATATTTTTGATTTAAACATCTCTATTTTCCATTCCATTCTCTATTTTATTTTTCAATTTTAAAGTAATTAAGGGTAAAAGAGAGTTTTTCTTCCAAGAAGAAATTAGATTAAAATACATTTTTAACCCTTAAAAGTCAGGTGCATCGCACTCACTAATGCAAAAATTAGTGAAAAGTGTTGACGGTTGATACACAAGAAAGTCCAAGTGGTATTATATAACAGTTGAAAGTTCGAGGGTACCCCTAACGTTTACGGAAGAAGAAGAAGAAGAAGAAGTTCAAGTGAAAGCTTGCAATATACCAAAATCTTTGACGAGCACACCCTTCGACTTGGCCATCTACAACTACAAACAACGATCTCCTATCGACATGGAGAATAAAATTCAAGAGATTTTATCCATGTTGCGATAGCGTTATGCGGAAGAACCCATGTCATGATCATCACGGTAGAGAATGACATCTTGTTGCTCGATTTTTCTTTTTGTGGATTGGAAATCGAATATTCATCCATCCCTTCTTGTAGTATTTACCTAAAAATTAATGAGGACTTGCATATCTACTTGTAAATGAAGAGGATTCAAGTGACCCAGTTTCAAGCTTGAAAGGAAGCCTTCCAAGATACCCAGAAGTGTCGGGGGGATGCGAGTTGGACCGACCGAATTGGGACCGGCCCGGACCGGATCGATGGTCCGGTTCCAGAGGGTGGCAGTCCGGTTCCCGGTCCTTAAAATTGGAAGCAGTTGCTGGGTGGTCCGATTCTTGGTTCCAGACGTACAAGACCAGATCGGTCGATTTTAATTTTTTTAAATTTTTGGATTTTGTTTTGTCCTTACCTTGTTCTTTCTCTTTATTCAATTGTTGCTCCTATGATTTCTCTACTCGCATTGCGATTTCATCATTCACAAATCACCATATTGCAAGGCCAAACGAAATGAGATTGTATGGAAATTGGGCATATTGCTTCATTTAGTGTTCGTTTTCCTCGATTATTGGAAAATTTACCGGTTCCATTGCACCATCCGAGAACAAGATCTGACCGGTCGGTCCGGTCCCCGATTTCGAAAATTGGGAACCGAGACCTTTGGTCCGATTCCCGGATCTTGAGGGGAACCCGATCGGACCGGGAATCACTCACCCCTAAGAAGTGTGTGTACTATTTACCATCGAGATGAGGGGGCAACTAATCATGAAACAGACACTGACACAATTAGAAACAAGCACACCCACTTCTAGTTCTTGTAATCGACCATGTGGCTTTGTTAAACAGGATGACAATATAAATGGTCTCTGAACTTTGGTCCAACGTATAATGTCGTCATTAAATTTTAATTCGTACAATGTGATCCCTGAACTTTATCCCAATGTACAATGTCGTTCCTAGACTTCTAATTTGTTCAATGTAGTCATGAACTATTGATAAATGTTCAATATAGTCTCTCGATATACGAAAATATTTACAAGTTCAGGGACCATATTGAACATTGAATCAAAGTTCAACGACCACATTGAACAAATAAAAATTTCAAGGACGACATTGCATATTAAGCCAAAGTTCATGAAACGCATTAAACAGATCAAAAGTCCATGGACGACATTGCACGTTGAACTAAAGTTCATTGATCATTTGTGTTAATTTTTCCTTGTTAAATTGGATATTGGCTTGTTTTATTCGTTTTGTTATGTACCAAACATTCCCAAAATAAGAAAACGAGGAGTGGTGATGAGCGTCGAAAACCCAATGAAGCAAAGAAGGACAGCAATGATTGTTCAAATGGGTAGAGAGTTAGGTGTGGCACTTGGTCTCTAACTCACCTTCAACACCAATCATCTCTTTTTAGCAGTCTAACTGCTTGTGGGTACGTCTATGTTCTTTTCTTCTTAATTCTGTATGTGTAGAAAATTTATGTGCAGTCTGTTTGAGTGAAAGTGTTTTTTGGAGATTGACTTTTCGGACTTTCCTTCCGTTTGGTTTGTCAAAAATGACTTAATTAATCGAAAGCACTTTTTGATCAACGGAAAATTCATGCATAAAATTAGGAAAGTGGATTCCTAATTTTAAGGAGGTGAAAACACTTTTCAAAATTGCTCTCTCGAATTTTTTAATATCTTTTATTTTATTTCTTAATGGTTTATATTTTATATTTTTATATTTTTTCTTTTTCTTCTTCCTACACCAATCGTTGGGCCTCGGTGACGGCCGACGACCAACAACACGAGGTCGAGCCTTGCCATATCCAGCGAGCTCGAGCTCGCCCAAGGCTGACGATGCTCGATCTCTCTAGAGCCCAAGCGAGGCTCGGCCACATGCGGCCGGTCGTCGGTCGTCGCCCAGCCCCGATGATTGGCGGAGGAAGAAGAAAAAGAATAAATAAATAAATAAATAAATGTAATATAAATAATAAATAGAAAATTATTGAAAAAATCAATTTCTTTTTTGCCTCATATAAAGTCATGAGATTGAAATCATTTTCTAAATGAAATCCAAACACCAGAAAACATTTTCAGACACATATCATCAAACAAAAGAAAACAAACCGTTTTTCTGAAAAATCATTTCTTTTTTCATGGAGTTTTCTCTAAAACAAATGCACTCTTAGGCTCTATTTGCTTTGCGAAAAAAAACTTCCAGGAAAATATTTTCTGGATTTTTTCATGAAAAATAAGTTAGTCAAGGAAAATATTTCCAATACAAGGAAAAAACACATTCTAAAGTGAGGAATTTTTTTTTCCTCATCTTTCTTCCCTCTACTCCTTCACATTCCTTTCTTTTTAACTATTTTAAAAAAAAATCAGAATTTTGTAATATTTAATTTTTTTAATAATTTTTCTTTTCGTTCTTCTTCATATGCCGGTCGCCAGCCATGGGCGAGGTCGAGCCTTGCTAGATTCGGCGAGGTCAAGCTCGACCTTGCCACGGGCGAGGGTCGAGCCTTGCCTGTGGCTGGTTGCTAGCCGTCGTAAAAAGAAACGAAAAATTATTAAAATTATTAAAATATCAAAAATAAAAATTTATTAAAAAAAATTGGATTTTTAAATTTAAAAAATTGTCAACGTTAACACTGGCCGTGCCACGTAAGATGGTCAGATCCACATCAGCAATTCTCGACTAAATGACAACGCATAAAATCAATTAGATTTTCCATATCAAGTGACGGAAAATATTTTTCTGTTCATTTTTAGGTTTCAGCCAAACACCGGAAAATATCGTTATTTTTCTGGAAAACGACTTCGTTGAAAACATTTTTGAAAAATGTTACATTTTTCGCGAAACAAACGGAGCCCTAATTTTGTCACATTCCTATCTAATCTCACGTTAAGCCCGTCCTTTAGAGTTGTTTCGATTAGGTCGTCTGATTTCATTTGTGCAAGCTATGTCAATTCTTGTAAGCAAGTCCTTCCGTCGCTTCGGAGACTGGTCCGGACATGTAGTATTGAGGGGCCCTACTGCAATGTGCCAGTATTTCCTATTGAAACTTGGCTCTGGCTCAAAATATGAGAGAGAGAGAGTCCATGGTGGGGAGTCACCGGTGGTTCAATCCGCCAGCTGAACCTAACCTTCGGATTCCTGAACGGAGGAGACACGTTTTGTTTGGTGTAACTATCTGTTCATGATTTCATATTATGGTAATAGTTTTAATTTGTCATATGGCTCTCATGGTTAATTCTTTAATGAAGACCGTGTTGTAATATTAACGCAGAATAACAGGATCTTGCAAATTAAGTCAATCCAGGAAAAATAGCGAGGAATGATAAAGGACACCAGAGATTACGTGGTTCGGTCCGAATGTCGGTACCTACATCCACGGGGAGAGCCAACAAGAATAATCCAATATAATCGGAGAATCGGAGTTACAATCGCTCAATACGCTCGTATTTCCCACACCTAGATTATATCCAAACCCAGAGCGTTTACAAATAAAACAACTCAATTGGATATAATAAACTCATACAGCACAAATCAACGTTTTAGAACTCCTCCGTTAGCGACCAAAGAGAACTTCACAGTGGAGTCACTTTCCTTCTCCTTCGCATCGTCCTTTTGTGGAGGCTGCTGAGCCCAGCGGCCGTGTGTCCAGAAAAAAACATTAAAAGGGCAGAACCTTTCCTCTCTTTCCTCACGATGAAGACATGCTTTTGGACTGGGACCCACCAAATAATTCTTTTCTGTTAAAGGCGTTCTCTGTACGTAGACACCCAAATCTTGGTCAATGGTCAAACTTGGATATTATCTTTCCCTTTTCAAACAGAACACAAATTGCCAATATAGTGTGTCCCTATTTTGTCCTGTAGCGGCATATATTCTTTTATTTTCCTTTTCTCTCATGTGTGGGTACATTAAAGAACCACACGTCCAAGTCTTTTGAACAGTCCCTTTCTCCGAAAACAATTTAGCCGAGTTTCGTATATAGCTCAAACTCGAGACATAATTTAACAGACTGAATGCAAACATGTATTCCAAGCATGAGGTGTGTTCTTCTAAGAGGTCATATTCAACTGGAAATTTCATATTAATTGTCCAGATGCAAACCTTTAGGAAAATTACCAATTCAGTCATCGATCTACTGTACATATGCCATTTCAGTGCTAAACTTTTAAATTTTGTTAATGCAATCCTAAACCTTTCGCAAAATTACAATGTAACATCTCCGGCCAATTGCTGCCGGAAATCGTTAACGTGGCGATTCCCACGTTGTTCGCGTCGGCATGTCATGTAAGACGACCAGCGATGGCCGGAGCCACATCGACGATTTTCGGAGACAATGGGCCGGAAGAACTCTATCGAAATTTCGTGGAAAGGTTTTAGGACTGTATTGTTAAAATTAAAAATATTATGACTGAATTGGTATCCATACAATAAGTTTATGATTTAATTAGTAATTACCCCGTAAATTTTCAATCACCTATCAACCTACCTAAACTCAATTGCTAACTTCGTTGTGTATTTTTTCTAAAAAGAATATTGCTTAATTTAATTAATATTTTGAGCGAGAGCTTCATACTGTCCAGCAGCCATCTTGTCTTTTAATTCTAAACCCTTAGTTAGTTTATTGTGGTTCATAAATTCAGCAAATCTACCTCAGAATTCCAATATTATTACCAAACGTTTGTGACCATTGGTTTTTTTTTTTTTTTTGGGTAAAGGTAAGAAGTATATTGACTAATCAAAGTGCGGATTACAAAGAGAGAGACCCGCCCACACAACCTCGCACACGAAACAACACTAGAACATGTCATGACGGGTGCAAGGGTGTCGAGGGTGATTAAACAAAAAGGAACCATGGGAGAAGGACACCCAAAGAACTACACATAGAGGTGAACAGGCCAAACAACGGCCAAAGAGCAAGAAAGAAATAGAGAAGACAACACAGCAGCTGAACGTCAGACAAAAACAGACAGGGAGATGCCCCAACTAGCTTGCATCCTCCGGTTACGAGGGGTGTCATCGACATGTTTAAAAGTCAAGGCCTTGTCCTTAACAATCTTTACAAGGTGCTTCTTAAGAGCGGGCATGAAATGAGACTGATTTCTAAATAGAATATGGTTCATTTCAGTCCAAATCATGTGACATAAAGCGCCAAATGAAAACCGTGCAATACACTGATGAAACTACTGGCCCCGGATATGCTGTAGAGCCCATTGGAGGTTGTCTTGCCAAGAACGATTATGCCAAGCCAAATTACATTTAGTGGCCCAGAAGAGAACAAGGGTACCGATGGTTTTGCAACCAAAGAAGAGGTGGTTAATCGAATCCGGCTTGCACCGACAAAAAGCGCACACACCATCCAGAATTCTGCGGTAGTTAAGCAATACTATGTGAGTTGGGAGCCTATTGAGTGTAATAAGCCAAAGAAGAAAGGCATGCCGGGGGACAATGCATCGATCCCAAATAAAGGGGTACCAAGTGACAACCTGCAAGGAGAGCACCAATAGTTTCATTTTCCTAAAATATGAGCCTATTGCGTCCATTAGTTTCATTTTCCTAAATATATGAAAATAAGGAGAGCACCATTAATGTTGCTTATTCTTTTCCTCCTCTTAAGAGTTTGGGCATTGCATCCTGGGGACAGGATTTTCATCGGAGCTAATTGCATTGGATCACGAATTCTATCGAGAAAATCACTATTCTTAATACATATCATCGATACGCCTTACTCGGAAATTTCATCTTTTTCGTGTATCCCAACAACAAGCTTAACTTTGTTGTCGAAGAAACAAATCCCATTCAACCATGTAAAATCATAGTTGTCAAATTGAGATAAGAATATGGTTAAGTCAAAATATCAAGCTTATGGATGAAAATTTGAGAATATTGCATGGTTAAAATAGGTTTTCTAGACACGAACACGTATAATTTAAAGGGAAAATTTCAAATAAGAGTATGTACCCTCTTCTTCTCAAATAAGGGCCCGAAGTAGACGTTATTTCAAATAAGGGCTTGAAATGGACAAATCGTCTTAAATAAGAGCCTAAAGTGGTCATGGTTGTTTCAAATAAGAGCCTGAGCTCGCCGTCCAGCTAAATATTCAGGCCAGTCAAGGGAATTTTTTTTTTTTTTATCAAAACACAATTTTAATCTAATTTTTAGCTAAATTAAGTTAAAATTTAAAAAAAAAAAAAAAGGAAACACGAGCGGGAGGTCACCGACCCTCACCAGGACCTGGGCGAGGGTCGACGACCCCGCTGGCCATCGCCGACTGTACACAAGAGGGAGGGCAATCCGCCAGTGTTTCGTCTTTTTTATTTTTATTTTCAAAGAAATAGAAAATGGAAAAGCAAAGAAAAAAACTAAAAAATTATAAATGACGAACATGCTCTTGTCAGCTGTGGGGAGCCCCCCTTTTTAAGACTAATATGGTCATTTCAGGCCCTTATTTGAAACAATATCTACTTCAGGCCCTTATTTGAGACATCGATGGTATTTCAGGCCCTTATTTGACACAAGGTCCACTCCAAGCTTTTATTTGAGAAAATGAGAGCATTTCAAGCCTTTATTTGGACAGTGAGGGCACTTCAAGTCCTTATTTGACACAAGATCTACTTCAGTCCCTTATTTGAGAAATGATGGCACTTTAGTCCCTTATTTGAAAATTTTCCTAATTTAAATAAAACATATTGCGAAGATGTTTTTAAACGTCCATGCAAAGGCGCATTTTATATTGTCTCCTCCAAGTTTTTGGGACTATAATTTGCCCCCTGAAGTTTCCATTATTTTAAGTTGGCCACCTTGAAATCAGTGGCAATGGGCACATTGACTTTGGCCAAGTTTTGCTCAAAGTACAGAATGCGTTGCTGGTTATTTGAGGACAAACCGGTCATTAAATGTATAGTATCTGCGAATACAGAGGGTAAGAATGATTAATTTTAAAGTCAAATATGGTAAAATGTCATTATGGATTTTTAGGAAAGGTAATTAAGAAAGAAAAAAGAATCTGACTAGAGAGAGGGGCGACAAATGTGGATGGTCGGCGGTGCGAAGCACCAATGCTGCTATCGGCCAACCGCAACCCTATATTGCCTAGGTGCGAACACATTTCAGTTCGGTTCAGTTTGGATGAAAAAGTCGAAATAAACGGCAATAATATGATTTCTGAAAAAATACCTTCATTAAGTTGATAAATGATTTCATCATCTATAGAAAATTGGCGATTTAAAGGTTTCTGGTTTCGATAATATTTACGGAGAGGAATGTTGGATATATAATTCTATCCTGTCTAATTGTTTTCCAATGGTATGAAGATGCCGATTCGTATAATTATTTTGTTCTATGGTTTTACTCTTTAGTTTATATCCTCGAGATCTCGCGGGCACCTATGGTATTAGAGCAAGGGGGAAATATTAATTACCTTAATAAAATCAGTTTAATAGGTTTGTCAAGTTTGGCTTGAACACATTTAGGTAACTCTTACTATATGGTTGGTTTTACTTTATGTCTTATCTTCTTCATTATTTCATATATCGCTTTTCATTTCTTTGTTTTTTTTTTTTTTATGATCCAGGATCCACCTGTCGTAATCGGGCTTTGCCCTTTCCGATAGTGACTATACCTGGAGGGAAGCTGGCCCCGCAACCACCAGCAAGGGCCCATTCCTGAATTATCCTACTTTCATTTTAATTAATTGGCTAATCATTTACACTGCATTAAACATAATCTACCTCGCCATCGATCTCTTTATATTCTTTATAGATCTTTCTTATTATTATTTTCGAATTTAATATGTTTAAACCCGAGTTTTTTTTATCTATTTTCCCTCTTTAGTTTAGATCCCCAATGTTTCGCCGGCACCTATGGTATCACGTGACGCGATTATGATTTTAAATGGCCTTGTTAGTTTTGGCTAAAAAAAAGTACTTTTTGTTATTCCTCGGAAATATCAAAACGAAATGGGATATGCATCAAGGGTTCAAGAAATTAGGACAAAAAATTCTAGATTGACTTGTTTTAAATGATTTTCGTTCAAGGGTTCGAGAAATTAGGACAAAAAAATTTCTAGATGACTTTATGCATGTCAAATTTGTGTAAGTTTAAATGATTTTGGTTGTAAAACTCATATCAAAAGCAACTTCCTCTACGAGAAAAGAATTCTTTTTAAAAATGATTAATACTACGAAAAATCTCAAATTGGTACATATATGATAAATTTACTCCAAACTATTTTTTTGAGCACGAAAAATTTCAAACTGATACTCTCGTGACAAATTTACTCAAAACTATTTTTTTATCACAGTAAACCTCAAACTGATATACCTGTGACATATTTATCCCAAACTAATTTTTTGACCACAAAAAATCCAAAAGTGGTACACTTGTGATAATTAATACTCCGTTAGTTTTTGTTAAATTGGGTTAATACCACGAAAGACTCCAAACTGATGCACATGTGACTAACATATGGTAAAAAACCCAAACTGGTACACCTGCAACTGTCACGTGTCATCCAACTCAGTAATTTGACGGTAAAATGTAACAGAAACTAACGGAGGGTAAATTTATCACATGTTTTTTTTTAGTTTAGGATTTTTGGTGATCAAAAAATCAGTTTAGGGTAAAATTGTCACAGGTGTACTAGTTTGGGATTCACTGTGGTAAAAAAAATAGTTTGGGGTAAATTTATCGCATGTGTACCAGTTGATAGTTTTTTGTGGTCAAATTTTTTTTGAGATAAATTTATTGTAAATACACCAATTTAGAATTTTTCGTGTTATTAACTCTTAAAAAAAAAAACAACTTAAAAGTCACTCTCTTCTTCCACGTTTAAATTTGCAGTATAATAATAGGTGGAATGTTAGATATGGACATTGTGGATCATAGCTAGCATGTGTTATAAACTTTATAAAATGTACTCTTCCAATGGGCCCCACTTAGACCCAAAAAAAAAAAAAGGGCCCCACACATTGTGCTATTTCTGCATTCCGAGAGGGATAAATAACGAAATTAAGAAAAACAATTAATCGAAAGGAACAAAAATTAGGTAAAAGGACCCCACGTGCGCCGAAGCGGCGGAGCGGAATGCAACACAAAGGCAAAGACCGGTAGGAGCGAGCGAGCATTCACATCGGAATCAGACTCGAGACTGGCTCTTACCAGCCTCGCGCGTCGAGGAGCACAGAAATAGATCCTCTAACAATTAGCCACCCGGCTTGGGACGGGTGATTGTTGCACCCGGCGGGAGGTTGGGGAGCTGCCCCGGCGAGGTCACGCTAGAGGATTTTTATAGTTTGAAATCGTATTTTGGAGTAAATTTATCACACGTGTTACCAATTTAGAATATATTTGTCACATATGTACCAATTTGGCGTAAATTTATCATAAGTGTACCGGTTTGAAATTTTTCGTGGTATTAACCCTTTCCAAGTGTAATTGTTACCTCAATAGCCACGTGTCGTTCAAGTTAGCAATTTAATGGAAAAATCTGACAGAAGCTAACAGATGATAAATTTGTCACGCGGGTACCAGTTTGGAATTTTTGGTGCTCCAAAAATTAATTTGGGTAAATTTGTCACAAGTGTACCAGTTTGAGATTTTTTGATTTTGATAATATTTAGGGGAGAGGAATGTTGGACAGATAATTCTGTAACGTCTAATTGTTTTCCAACAGTATGAAGCTGATTTGTATAATTATTTTGTTCTATTATCTTGTTAGTTTTGGATTTAAAAAAGTACTTTTTATTGTTCATCAGAAATATCAAAACGAAATGTGATACGCATCAAGGATTCAAGAAATTAGGACAAAAATTATAGATGACTTTATGTATGTCGAATTTGCGTATGTTTTAAATGATTTTCGTTCAAGGGTTTGAGAAATTATGACAAAAAAAATCTAGATGACTTTATATATGTCGAATTTTTATAAGTTTCAATGATTTTCGTTGTAAAACTCATATCAAAAGTCAACTTCCAAATGCTCCGAGAAAAGAAATTGTAATAATAGGTGGAATGTTAGATATGGAGATTGTCGGATTTCATAGCTAGCACGTGTTATATAAGTTTATACTATGTACTTTTCCAATGGGCCCCACACATTGTGCTATTTCTGCATCCCGAGAGGGAAAAATAACGAAATTAAGAAAAATAATTAATCGATAGAAATAAAAATTAGGCAAAAGGACCCCCACGTGCGCCGGAGCGGGATGCAACACAACGGCGACGACCGGTAGGAGTGAGTGAGTAGTCGCATCAGAATCAGACCCGAGACCGGCCCAACTTCGAAGAACCGCCCTCACACATTCTCTTGGAGCGCCTCGAGGAGAAGGGTAATTGTTGCACCCGGTGGGAGGTTGGGGAACCGCCTTGGCAGGGTCTTAAGGTGCCGCCTTGGCGGGGTCTTAAGGGGACAGAACTCTTTGGACGCCAGAGGTTTTTTATAGTTTGAATTCATATTTTATTGGTAGTTTGAGTTTGAGCACATGAATAATTATTGTTAGTCTATTTTTTTTTTTTTTGTAATTGAGAGTTGTAACAGAGAAGTGAAAGGTACAAATTATAGTGGAATCATCTACTATTGGATGTAGTAGTTTAAGGGAAAAGTACAAAATAAGTTCATAAACTTAGACAGAAAGACACCTCAAGTGATAATATTTGTGTACGGTGCTTACTTTGGTACCAATTTTTTTTTTCGGATCACTTAAGTGTCAATTTTTTGAAAAACAGTTGTTTCAGTGCCAACTCCGGTGAGCCTAGCCGGAAATCATGCGTGGCAATTTTTTTATTAATTAACTAATCCTACGTAGCTCGCCGGAGATCCTAGTCTGCTTCCAAAGCACAAACGACGTCGTTTAGCCAGTTTCGTGGAGTGACTTTTAATGCCATAAGTTGTAAATTATGATCGTTTGAGTGCCAAATTTTTCTGAAAATGATCACTTAAATGCCATAAGTTATAAAATGTGATCACTTAAGTGCCATAAGTTTAAGGCATTCCAGCCACGTCGACCGAGCGACGTCGTTCTCTTTGCACACGTGGAATTGATTTTTTATTTAAAAAAAGCCTTGTCACTAAATTGTTTGAATTAAAAAAGCCATGTTACTAAATTGTTTTAAATTAAAATTTCACGTATTTAATTTTGCCGGAATCTATTGTCGTTGGCACTTAAGTGATAGTTTTTTCTTCGATTTTGGCACTAAAGTGAGTGCCGCACACGAATAATGTCACTTGAGGTGTCCTTCTGCCCATAAACATATTATATTAGTACCAATTCAGTCTTAAACCTTTTTGCAATTGTGTTTATCCGATCAATTTTGATCGAAAATCACTAACGTGGATGCTAGCCAAGCTATGCGGCATGGCCGGCGCTGGCGTGGATAAATTTTAATATTATTTTAGTAATATTTTTAAATTTTTGAATAATTCTCTTGATCTTTTTTTCTTTTCTAGGCTTTACTTCTTCTTTTTTTTTTTTTTTTTGCTATTGGACAGCAAGGGCTAGTACCCTGGCTAGATTTGAGCTAGGCAAGGGTGCCGTGGCCCTCGATTTCTCAGGGCGAGGTCTCGACCGCCAGATTAGGCATCCTCACCTCGATCCGATAGGAGTCGGGACGCCTTCAATAAACTTTTATGTCTCGATTTCTCTTTTTCGTTTTAACTCTTTATTTCGTTGTAATCGTGCACCGAGTCTTAACATGAGAGACCGATCGAAGTTCAAAGAGACCGGACACCCCATAGTCAGTGAAGAAGCCCGTAAAATTAGCTCGGGGTCATTCTGAACATTGTCAAAACTCTTTTGTCAAACACTTCTCATCAGAAGCCCAAAAAAACCCAAAGAAGTCATTGCCCGAGGCCGTCTCACGTGGACCCGGTTGATGTCATCAGCACGTGATTGGACAGTCGATATGCTTCGGGCTCGTCTCGCGTGTATCGCGAGCATGCAAGTACTGCTTAGAAAACCTAGACACACGTTAGATGATATGAACATATGGGCCACAAGGTCATATAAAAATGAAACCATATGCTTGGATTTCGAACATTCACGCAGGCTCAACCGAGAGATATAGATGAGAGTTGAAAGGGAGATAGACCAAGCTCACCACCTAACTTTCTTTAACTAAACTCAACGGACACATACACGGAGCCCCATCCATGGGCTCCATTTAAGATTTCCTTCTGTCTTACTGCATTCTTAGTTTGAACACCTTATTCCCCTTTTGTTTTAGGGGGGGTCATTGGCACAAAAGTGGAAGCAGAGGCTAGAGAAAGAGAGAGAGAGAGAGAGTGGCTAGGAACATGGCAATTTTGAATTCAAGAAGCCAAGGTATGGAGAAGAAATGGGTGTGCATTCTGCTTGTGCTGGTGTCTGCCTCAGCTGCTTCATCTCAGTACATTGCGGAGACGCTTCCTGGGTTTCCTGGAAAACTTCCTTTTAAGCTGGAAACCGGGTCAGTTTCGATTCTTTCATGCCATCTCCCTATCTTGACAATGATTTGAACTAGAGCTCCTTCATAAGTTGCGATTGATTCCCGACACTTTGTATTGGAATGCGATGAAAATGAGCTGATTTAGGACGGTCTGTGGCCCGAGGCACGGTGCCACAAATGGCACCAGACATGGAATATGTGATTGCTTTTTCACCAACAGTTCTTTGTTTCTAGCATTTGGTGATGCATGATGGTGCTGAGATTGCAGAATTTTTATGTAAAAATGAAGGCACACCACCTTAAGGGTACTTTGCAGTTTAGTCCCTACAATTTGTGGCTTACCTCAACTGGGTCCTTGAGTTTCTGATTGAATCAATTTAAGTCCTTCCACGGTCTGGACTCCGAACTCTAGAAAGCTAGGCCGTTAGTCCTTCTGTTCAGCACATTCCTTCCTAATCTTGGAAAGTAAATGCCAAAAAATACATACTTTTCTTCTCAAGGGCGATGGTTCAATCGACATAATCGACAGGATTACAGCGAGACAAGTAGTAAAGTGGAAGAACTAAATCTCAATATAGCTCTGATGAAGTTGGGTACCAGGTGAAGTTATTGATAGTTGGTGTGCACAAATTCCTTACATATTAAATAAATCGATTCGATGTTGAATCACAACCCATTCAATCTTCTAGTTCTTATACACTAATGTCTGAAATATTTTATAGAAGTGTTTCCTCCAAGCAAGTAAAATCATATTCTTTATAGGATGAGGAAGCGCACCTAAATTCATAATGTACAGGAGCAGACAAGTCAACTCATCTTGATGGACTGATCTAACATACATCAGCTGCACCAAAATTCTCCTAACTTTCCATAACAACAACACACACTAACTGCAAAATGACCAACCTTTCAAAGCATCTTGCTGACCTATGTTTGGCTCCTCCCAACAAGATTGGAATTCCAGCATAAACTCCCCAACAATGACTTCCATCAGTCCAAGCAAGCTCAACTCCACTTGCTCTTGCATTCTCTCTCTCTGTTTCTGTACCTTTCTGGCTCTGCATTTGCTAGCTGGATTGCTAAGGCATTACCAGGTTATCCCTGTTTGGTTCTGCTCGCTCTTGAAACTGGGTGAATTAGTAATGTGACTATACTTTTTGTTTCAAATTGCAGGGATGGATTTGACTTTTCTAGTGATCTTAATTGGGTATGTTGGTTGATGGCAGGTACATAAGTGTTGGCGATGTCGAGTTCTTCTACTACTTCGTGCAGTCTACCGGGAATCCTGGAGCTGACCCTATTCTGCTTTACATGAATGGAGGTCCCGGGTGTTCGGGTTTGAACGCCTTCTTGTTCCAGCTGGGTAAGTTTCTTATTCTTCAGAATTCGTCCTATTATGTTATCATTATCTCGTTATGATGCTGCAGATGTCTTCAAGTAGGTGGTAAAGTATTTTGATGTCTGCGATATGCAGGTCCGCTTAGATTCAACATTACTGACTACACTGGGGGTTTGCCGTCATTAATCTACGAGCCAGATGCGTGGACTAAGGTAAAGTGAGAAGTAATAAATTTGCCCTCAAGTTCGGATTATACTGAACCTCATTTCAATGTAAATCTTGTCCACTTATTGAGTTCATACTGACATTTTACCCCCCAAAATCATCAGACAGCCAACATTATATTCATAGATGCACCAGTCGGCGCGGGTTTCTCCTATGCGACGACGGCATCAGCATATTCTTCCACAGACACATTGAATACTGCACAGATGCAGACCTTCTTAAGAAATGTGAGTGAAATTCTTCACAGATCACGGTGGTTGTATCATAACGTACGAAAAAATGTGCGTGAAATGAATGCTTTATATATGCGATGCAGTGGTTGGCGGCACATCCAAGTTTTCAAACCAATCCGGTGTTTGTTGGTAGCGACTCTTATGCCGGTGTGTATACTCCCATGCTTGCTACAGCGCTTCTACAAGGTATCCATTCTTTCCTATAAACTTGATTGAATATACGCGTTATTGCCTTTCCACACCTATTGATCGTTACGAAGTCATTTTCGTATATTGTCCCTAATTTGCAGGGAATGAAGCTGGACTAAAACCATATGTCCACATTAAGGTATGAAAAATCCTGCTTGTCATCTTAAATTTTCCTTCTTCAATTTGACATACACTGTATCCTGTGTTGATATACTGATCTTCTCTCTGTTGAATCATTTTCAGGGAATGGTACTATCATGTCCCCACACGTTCACCGATCTTGAAACAAACTCAAAAATTCCATTTGCTCATAGGTTGGCCCTCATTTCAGATTCACTTTATGAGGTAAATGAATGACAAATCATATGTGAACTCATTGATGCAAGACTAGTTCAGCATTTGTGATTCCTGGGTATGATCAAATTATATTCTTCTTTATCAGGCTTTAGAAGTAGATTGTGGTGGGGATTTTGTCGATTCAACAAACGCGAACTGCACAGAGGATCTGGCAGCGTACGACGAGGTTAGAGAAGTGCATCCCTAATGGATACTTATCAAGTAGACTAGTTCTTTTTTCTCACCAAACTCTTGTTTGGTTTGAGATTTATTGAACATAAAGTTTGAGCAGAGATGTTTGCTTCTTTCTGTCTTATTTCCAGCTAATTGAATTGATCAGCAAACAAAATGTTCTTGAACCTGATTGTGCCTTCCTTTCACCAAAATCGAAAGAAGCTTTCAAATCAGCAATATCAAACCAAGAGAAGCACAGGAGGTCCATCCAAGAGTTCACCAAGGATTATCTTGTGTCGCTACCGAGACCTCGCGATCTTTGGTGCAAGGTCTTTCTCTCTCTCTCTCTCTCTCTCTCTCTCTCTCTCTCTCTCTCTCTCTCTCTCTCTCTCAATCTGATTTCTGATTCTTTCATTGAATGGCGCAGAATTTCGACTATCTACTTGTCGATATATGGGGTAATTATCCAGGCGTACAAGATGCTCTTCATGTTCGACCAGTATGTACATGATTTGCCATGGATTTCTCATTCAAATTTGTTCCATCTTGAGAGAACTAACCGAATAGTCATATCCTTTCCATGTCAATTGTAGGGAACCGTCAGCGAATTTTTCAGGTGTAATATCTCCATATCCTACACTGTAGATGTCAACAATGTGCTTGATTATCATAAGAATCTCACCAGTCTAGGCATGCAAGTTATAGTTTTCAGGTAAAAACTAATAATACCCATGTTGACAATATTGTAGGCAAACTTTGGCAAATGTGAATTCAACATACAGAAAAAAATACTTTATTCGACCGGTGATGAGTAACTCTTCCTTTGCAGTGGTGATCATGACATGGTTATTCCGCATAACGGTATCGAAGAGTGGATAAATTGGCTCGATTTGACGGTGGATATAGATTGGCGACCGTGGTTTGTAGATGGCCAAGTTGCAGGGTAAGCTCATAAAGTTGCTGAACTTACTTTTCATTCTCCCTCTTGTTTGACCTTGATGATTTAAGAGCTTCCCATTTCACCATGCTTTCAATAGGTACACGACGAAGTATACAGACGGCGGATATCGATTGACTTATGCAACATTAAAGGTATGAACTCAGACTTCAATGCCGTCTCTTCCTTCTCCTGGAGTTGTTTTTTGGTGTCGTAATACTTTTGTTCCTCTGTTAACGCCGTTGATACAGGGATCTGGTCACTCGCCTCCAGAGTACAAACGCAGAGAATGTTACGAGATGTTTCACAGATGGATTCATTACTATCCTTTGTAGATCCACACGTTTAGGAGTGGGTGCTAGAATAAAGTTTTGTTGCTAAGTTATGAGAAAAACTTTATTCCCAAGTTATTTAGCCTTGTCATGATTCGTTTAATCGGAAGAACATCCATTGAGTTACCGGAATAACTGACATGTATTCGGCAAGGTATGGAAGGTCCGCTGAGCAACAGCTACTACATTTCAAGCTCAGGTCATAAGTCAATCGTAACACATGGAAGCTCAGAGAAGAGAAAATGCTGTGTCCAACTTCCATGTCGAAAACCGATTTCTTCACTTTGCGTTTAAGAGCAGTTAGAATGTGACCGATGATATGTCGATATGCCAATCTACTTAAAATGACCTAGTAGACATGTATATGAACATTGAAGAAATAAGGAGATTTTTCTATATCGAAATATCAGTTGATAAAATCATAGGCAAATTCCTGCCAGTTAGAACGTGGAGTAAAACGAAAATCGAATGGTTCCATCTACTCAAAACTAAGAGGGGATGCCACCTACTACTAAAATCCCGGTTTTTGAAACAGTTGCGTTCTTCTATGCAAGAAGGAGACTTAGAAAGAACAAAGAAGTTTGGATCCGAAAATGTATGCTTAGGCAGTTCCTTCGCTGAGCACAACCGGATGAAGAGGAATTTGTATCATTTCAAATCCCTATTCTTTTCGAAGAGAAGGAAAGATCTGCAGTTTCTGCATCAACTGAAGTAGAAAGGAACACACAATTATTTGTTTTAAGAACTTAATCCGGTAGTCATCACTCAGAGACATTTCAGATTGATGTCTCCCTTTTAAGATGAAAGAGGAATTTCTTCTTGTTTGCCCTAAAGTTGAAGGCAGGGCCACAATGCGACTGACCCACTCTCCTTGATGAAGTTGTAGCCATTGGACAGAACCCGCCACCTAAAACTGAGAAACCCGCCCAATTAGAGCACAGATTTGGCGATACCTCAGTTTGAGAAATTGATCTCACATCATCCGTTTCCTTAGGCATGATTGAGAGAATGCTGCCGCCCCGGGGCAAACCAGGCGAATCGGTGAAAGAGAGCAAAGCCAGCAGTACTCCCCCTAGAAACAGAACATGAAACTATTTGATAAACCACAGTACATGCACATGAGAAAATACAGCCAAAAGTTGACAACCTATGGGTAACAATTCCTACACTAATCCAAACAATGTACAGCAAGGCCAGAGGAGGATCAAGAAAGAGCCAGCAAAAGATTCCTCCATGACTACACACTAATTCTAGGGCACATCGATTTGCTTCCCATCTACATGAACTATTGGCAACATGTTTGCCTATCAACTTCCCTTGCATCCGCTACCAGTCCTATGCCTCCTCCTACCGCTACGGAATCATATGTGCCCTCGTGCATCCAAAAGGTCTTGAGGTTGAGTCGGGGGCGCGGTAACTTGATCAATCTCGGATGTTCACCCTGGGGTCGCCATTACCAGTCACCTATTCCCGCCCTTTTCCTTCAACATAAGGGCATGAATGCTGCATTCGGTTCGCTTTTAGGGAAAACTTTTAGGGACATGCAAAAGACTATAGCCTAAAGTTTTATGCATTATACGCTGGCTCGGTAAGAAAATTCTTACGTCCGGTACACATCTTGAAGATATTATATGCGTTCTCTGTTAAGAGAACTAAATCGATCAAACTTTATTGACGTGTTCCATCTTCATCCTGAAATAGAAATGTCAAAAGGCAAGCGAGGAAGCTTCAACCAACAGAGACTCATAGCGGTGAAGGTCCAACTTTTTGCATTGTCTTGACTCCCTCCCTGCTTTGCTATTTTGGTCGCAGGAAATTGGACAAGAACAGCAAGAGTGGCATAACTTTCGTGCGGCACTTCATAATTTTTTATTTCGCACACTTAAGTGCCACATCAGAATAAAATTGATCATTTGAGTGCCATTTTCGGCAAATCGTCCTACACGGATTTTTTACTTAATTTTCGGCAGAAGGATACCAGAAGTGCCACAGTTTGTGTACAGTGCTCACTTTAGTGCCAATTTTTTTTTGGATCACTTTGCCAATTATTTTTTTAAAACGATTATTTGAATGTCAACTCCGGTGAGTTTTGCTGAAAATCTTATGTGGCATTTTTTTTACTAATAACCTAATCTTACGTGGCTTGCCGGAGGATCCCAATCAGCAATAAAAAAAGCTAAAAGTTAAAAAAAAAATATTGAATAATTAAAAAATAAGCTGAAAACTAAAAAAATTAAAAAAGAAAAAGAAAAAGAAAAGGCAAGGGTGCAATGGCGAGGGCTTGCATAGCCCTCGCCGGTGACCCCCGCCAATTGCAGGCGAGGGCTCGACCTCGCAAACCTAGGCCAGGCCGACCTCGCCTAGCGACGGCTAGGCCCTTTCAACCTTGGCGAGAACTTGCTTACGGTCGGTGGCGGTCGCCATGGCTTGGTGACGGCGGCGGGGTCTTGCAGCGGCGACATCCGCAAGCCCAAACCCTTTTTTAAGCTTATTTTTAAGTTAAAAAGTCCACGTGGACTGAATTATTTTAAAAAAATTCCACTTGGACTGAATTTTTAAAAATATTTGCCACGTGGACCGACTTTTTATTTTTATTTTTAAATTCCATGTAATTAAATAATTAATAACAAATGCCACGTAATCAATTTGGCCGAAATCTCTCGCCGTTGGCACTTACGTGATCGTTTTTTCTCCAATTTAACACTTAAGTGAGCTAACGAAAGATTTTGGCATTAAAGTGAGAGCCGTACACTAACTTTAACACTTCTGGTGTCATCCTGCCCTTAATTTTTCATTCCGACGTGAAATTTTAAAACAAAATAATTACTATTAAGATATTGAAAAAATAAGAAAAATATATAAAAATTATCCACGTCAATGCCGGCGGTGCCACGTAGGACAACCAAAGTCCACGTCGGATTTTCTGACGAGGCAAATTGTCGATGGCACTTAAGTGAATGATCCCAATCTTGTTTTCCAAGTTTGAATGCTTTGGCGAAAAAAAGAGAGAGGCTCGAATGCAAGAGATGAAGTACTATTCTGCTCAAAGCTTGGACCAATTCGACTTGGTTGATCTAAATCTGCAAGAAATAGAACTAGACCCAGGACGTGTGTTCTAAACGTATAATATTTTAAAGCCAATGCGGCTAGGCCCAGAATTATAACATTCCGTAACTAATAATATGTTTTTTTTTCCTTCAGTATTGGCTAATTTTAATAAGTGTTTTTTCTATAAGTGTTGGTAAATATTAAAAAAAATATTGTGAAAAGGATGATCGGTGATCTAGTTTTATTTTATTCTTCTCAAATAGCTTATTGGTAATTTATCAATAAATATATATATATATATTTATGAAATCATCAATTTTCGTTGATAGTTTGGGGATTACCAATATATTGTATTAACTTACAAACTCTTATTGCATAATTTACACTTCAAAATTTACTAAATATTACCTTGAATTAGAGCGACGTGCTAACGTTTGTCAGACTAAGTTACTAACTAGGTTTGGAGTACCAACATCAAATTATTTTCTTTGATATACAACTTTTCAATCGGCTTATCAACTTTTATTTGTCTTGATTAGTAATCCTTTAAATTTACTTACTATGTTTTAGGATTACTGAACTAAAACTTTTTCCTTGTTAAGTTTGGGATAAAAACAGCAGGAGTGCAATAACTTTCGTACGACGTTTGAGTGCCATAATTTTTTTTTTTTCATTCACTTAAGTGCCACATTGGAGTAAAATTGATCATTTGAGTGACATTTCAGCAAATCGTCATACGTGGAATTTTTACCTAATTTTCCATTCCGATGTGCAATTTAAGATAAAAATCAAAATATATATACATACGCATATATATACACACACAAAGATTGTCCACGTCAACGCCGGTAATGCCACGTAGGACGACCGGCGTCAATGTTGGATTTTCCGGCGAGCTAAATTTCCGATGGCATTTAGGTGATCGATTTTTCAAATTTGTGGAACTTAAATAAGCGAAAAAAAAAGTTATGATACTCAAGTGAGCGCCGTACGAAAGTTATTGCACTCATGTAGTTCTTATCACCATGAAATTAGTTCGACCGTTAACCACGTTATATTAAATTTCAAACAAGGACTTTTGAGTAAGATAATCTCTGTTTATGCGATTTCATTATGCTTTGGTTTATTTTTTCCTGTTTTGATGACCAATTATATCTCATTGCCTTCTTGAACCACAAGAGTTAATTGATTAATTGAAATTAGTATAATCAATTGTTCGTGAAACATTCTCAGACATCTTGCGACTATTCAATTATAGCTTCAAGCTTAATCTTTATTGACTTCTCCTAATTAGTTTTGATTTGGCTGACAACTACTTAGCATAAAAATGTAAACGGATAAGTGCACTAGAAGTTTTAAAACTTATCATAAAAGTGCAATAAAGTTCTAAAACTTGTCAAGAAAATGCAATTGAGTCCTAAAAATTTCAAAAGTCCAATCAAGTCCTAAAACCTGTCACGAAAGTGCAATTGAGCCCTAAAACTTATCAAATTAATGAAATCAAGTCCTCCGTTGATTGCACTTTTTGAAAGTTTTAGAGACTTCATTGCATTTTTCCATACGTAAAAAAAAAAAAACACTTTAAATTGTCTTGTGTATAACATAAGTTCTCTCTCAATTTGTATATTTAAATCCATGATTGCAAATGGAGTTCAGCTTCATGAACAAAAGTATCAATCAAACGACCGTGAGTCGTGATCGTTAGTCAAAGTGAGCTCGGTGTCATCCTCAGAACAAATCAAGAAAGGTGAGCAAGCTCAACGAGCACATAAAGCCTGGCTTGGGTTTTGTTTCAAATCGTCTTCGGCCATTTGGTTAATCCCTAGAAATAACCACAGCCTATTGCAGTTGGGATTTTTAGGTCTTCGGCCATTTGGTTAATCCCTAGAAATAACCACAGCCTATTGCAGTTGGGATTTTTAGGTGTTTGGACCGTTACGATGAATCCCCTCATGAGCCGGTAATCAACACTAACTTCTCTGCAAGCAATAGGTCTCAAGATCGATCCAATAGCAATGTCAACTCTTTTGGCCACATTATATATTGGGGTGGTGGTTCATACTCTCCATCGATAGGAAAGCAAGGAGGTCTCGCTGTAACAAAAATGTGAGATGTGCTAATTATAGTGAAATCATCTGTTGAATGTAGCCCTAATTTAAGGGTGAATCAAAATAAAACCTTGTGTCTCTATTTCTCTTTCTTGCTTTTACTGTTTGTTTCGCTGTGATTTGTGCGATTAATCCTAACATGATGTGGTACAGACGAGGGATGCCACACTTAGTTGGCATTAGTCGGTAACCAAGTGGCACTAGACGTCCGGACCATACATTGTCTCTTTTGCTAGAAGATGTCCCAATGTTTATTGAGAGCAAATTGCAGAGGAGTATTAATCTAAAAATCTACTATCGAAGTAAAACAATAACACCAATGGTGAACATAACTTTTCCAGAATTCACGCTTCCCTACTTAGAGGGTTTTCTCTCTACTGACCGCAGTAGGACACCTCCTTCCAGCTGCTTCTTCATCCTTTACTCCTTTCTCCCAACTTCCACTTCCACGATGGCCCACCCAACTTTCTATCAGCTCCTTACCAGCTTATCCTGCGACATCACCTGAAACTGTTATTGTATTCCCCATCAATCTGTATCCTGCTCAGGAAAGTGCTTTAATAGCCTTATCAGATGCGACCTTATCTGTAGCTTTGATAGATTCCGACCATCTCCCGGCCTACTTCAAACCACTTCCTCGATAGCATCTATGATTCTAAGCTGCGACAGCCTCCTTGCCATCTACTCTCTTACGTTCTGAGCCATCTCTTATGTTCTGATCCACCTGCTTCTTCAACACTGCCAGCTGCTTCTTCCACTTGGCCAGCTGCTTCTTTCTCAGTTTTGCTAATGGATGACTCCGACGATGCTCCGACCCGCCATGCAAACATCTGCAAACAGCTAGGTAAGTTAATGACAAAAAAGGATCAGGCAAATATCTCGGAGGAAGTTATTGAATCATCACCAGCTACCCTAGTCGGCCAACTATTCAACAATCCTTCTGTGAATTTTACTGCCTTTCAAACGGCCCTGAAAAAGGCTTGGCGGACGGATAGGGTCACCATTATGCCACATGAGAATGGACTTTATAGTTTTTCCTTTGACATGGAACAAGATATGGAGCGGATTTTAGCAACTGGACCTTGGTCCTTTGCCAACCATTTGCTATTACTCCAGAAGAGTAATCCTCACACTCCACCCCTAGGCTACGAGTTTAAAAACTGTGCATTTTGGATCCGTATTTTCGGATTACCCTTGGGTTGGCAGACTCATAGCATCGTGGAACGCATAATGGGTAATGTGGGGTAGGTTCTCCAGGTTAAATTGGAGCCTCGATCACCCTCATCTCCTCTTACAATTAAGGCTCGAGTTGTTCTTTCTCTTGATGCAGAACTTCAAGTTGGCATACTAGCTAACTATCATGGTCTACAGCGCTGGTTGGATTTTAAATATGAGCGTCTTCTGATATATTGCTACTCCTGTGGTCGCATAGGGCATTATGCCTCCTTCTGTCCATTTATCCCATATGACGAGGACCGTTTTTCCAACTTCACAGGCAGTTGCTATGGAAATTGGATGAAGGTTGAATCAGCCGACCATAGTCCCTTTTGGAGAGCTTTCTATAATATCCAGCAGGAGTCATCTCAACCAGCTCAGCCACTGAGGTCCCAATCACCTTCAGATTCAATGTTTCCATAGCTGGCAGGTCCCAGTAACACCGCTGAGCAGGTAGAGTCTGCAACCCGCATCACTAGTATTCCTATACAGCAACATTCCAGGCCTCGAGCTCCAGTTCCCATGCAGCAATATACCTCTATTCCCCTACTAGCTCACCCCCCATACACTGAACATCATATAACCCCTTATCCTGCACTTTCTAAGATTGGCACAGCCCTAGTCATACCATCTGATTATCCCTCTCCTTCACTTTCACCTCACTCACCGCCTGGCTTTCCTGCCATCTCATCGACAGCTGAGCTCCCATCCACTTGCCACCCTACAGCAGTGAAGAAACCTACCAGGAAACAGAAAGGGAAGAGTATTGCAGGTGCATCCTCCAAGAAACCTCGTCGTTATGCTCCCTATGGTGCTGCTTACTTCCCCGGTTCTCTGGTGGATCAGTTTCTCTTGACCGACACTTCTATTACTCAGGAAGTGGAATTCTCACGGGCTTTGGTAGCTAGCCCTAATAAGCTACCAAGCACCTCATCACTATTTTGTGTTGGAACTGTCAAGGGCTGGGCAATCCCTTGAAGGTTCGCGAGCTTCGGGCTTTGGTGGCCCGGGATAGGCCCAATATGGTTTTTCTCATGGAGACGAAGCAGCCAGATACGGTTCTATCTCGTCACAGGAGAAGACTCCATTTTTTGAATGGTTTTACTGTGGGCCCCCTTGGCACTGCGGGAGGTCTTGCAGTTTTTTGGTCGGATACGGCCACTGTACATATTATATCCGCGTCCGATATGTATATTCATCTTTCTTATGTGGATCATGACAGCCAGTTGAATATGGAGATTACTTTTGTACATGCCCCCAACTCTTTATCAGCTCGTTTAATGCTCTGGAAAGAACTACAACGAATCCAGGAATCAGTCCAACTTCCGTGGCTTTGTGTGGGTGATTTTAATGAAATACTCTATGGTTGGGAAAAGGTTGGAGGCCGGGCTCTGGAGAACTTTCGTATGTCTGCTTTCCAAGAATTTATTACGGCTTGTTCCCTTATGGAGGCGGAGTGTCAGGGATGTGCGTACACATGGTCAAACAACCGAGATGGACCGCAACTCATAAAAGAAAAACTTGATCGGGCTTTTTGTTCCTTCGACTGGCGCCTCCAATGCTTACGGGCTGAAGTTTACGCGCTTCTTGCAGTAGGCTCGGACCATAGCCCTCTACTCATTACTCTCTTGCCACCTCTAGGACCTCGCCTTCGCCAGTTCAAGTATGAGGCCATCTGGAATGATGACCCAGACTGTGTTTCTGTAGTGTAACAGGCTTGGCAAGCCCGCTCTTCTGCCCTAGAGTCTTGCTGCTTAAACTTCAGCGCACTGTTCATCAACTTGCCCGATGGAGCCAATCTCGATTTCCTAATGCTCGTCTTGCCATTGCGCAGCTTAAGGAGGAGCTTCAATGTCTCACTAGTCAGGCTGATGGTTCCCCTGAGACACTAGCTCGAGTTGCTTATATCAAGGGCCGGCTAGATGAATTGTGGCGTCAAGAAGAGCAATATTGGGGCTTACGCTCAAGGATTCAGTGGCTTGCATTTGGGAATCGAAACACTCGTTTTTTCCATGCCACAACAATTCAGCGAAGACACCGCAACCAGCTTTCTGTCATAAAAACCGCTACTGGTTCTTGGATCCGAGATGCGCCGCAGCTTCAGGCTTATATCCAGTCTTTCTTCAGTGATGTATATCAAACTCGAGGTTCTCGTCAGTATGACCCTATTCTTACGTATTGCCCAGCGGTTATTACTGACTCTGTGAACTGTTCATTACTTCAGCCCGCTACCTTGGAAGAGGTCCATGCAGCCGTTTTGCAATTAGGGAAATCCAAGGCACCTGGTCCTGACGGTTTGAGTGGTCATTTCTACCATTATCATTGGGAGACGATTTAGCATGATATCCTTGCCATGGTAAATGCTTTTCTTGCTACAGGTGTCCTACCGGAGCATTTAAGCAGAACCCACATCACGCTGATTCCTAAGGTTCCACATCCTGAGAGCCTGGACCAGTATCGCCCCATTAGTCTCTGCAACTTTTCCTATAAATTGTGCTCCAAGGTGCTTGCAAATCGGTTGAAGCCTCTTTTGCCTAAGATAGTGGCCCCAGAGCAGAGTGCCTTTGTCGCTGGTCGCCAGATTCAGGATAACATCCTTATTGTGCAAGAGGTGCTCCACCAACTTCGGGTACGTCATAGGATGAAAAAATTCCAAGCTATACTAAAAATGGATATGCCCAATGCCCATGACCGTGTTGAATGGGATTTTCTAGAGGACTGTCTACTTACTATGGGCTTCTCCTCTCGATGGGCTTCTTGGATTATGGAATGCGTTCGCACAGCCACTTTCAGTATTAAATTAAATGGCACTCTGCTCCCTTACTTCAAACCAACAAGAGGCTTGCGCCAAGGAGATCCGCTCTCACCATATCTTTTCATCTTGGCATCCAACATCCTTTCTTCTATGTTAACTCAAGCAGTACAGGATGGTAGTTTCACAGGCATTACCTTTAATCGCCATTGTCCGACTCTTTCGCATCTCCTCTTCGCTGATGATGCTATATTCTTCCTAGATGGGAAACTCTCTGAGTGCCAGAGTTTGGCTTATATCTTGAATCAATACTGCTACGCGTTGGGCCAGGAGATCAACCTCAATAAATCAGGTATTTTCTTCAGCTTGGGCTGCCCTCCATCCTTACGTTTTACGTTGGCTGCCGAATTAAGGGTCCCGGAGATTACTCAAATAGGGGAAGTATTTGGGCTTGCCTTCAGACTTGGGACAGACTAAAAAACAGCTTTTCTCTTGGATATTGGCCAGAGTCCATAGCAAGCTTGAAGGATGGAAAGAAAAATTGTTCTCAATGGCTGGAAAGGAAATATTAATTAAAGCAGTCATTCAGACCATACCTCAGTATGCCATGACAGTTTTCAAAATTCTGCTTTCGGTGTGCCGAGCCATTCAGAGACGGATCAGGCTTTTTTGGTGGGAAAACAGCAATGCCAAATCTGGCCTTCATTGGAAAAGCTGGGATCTCCTCACTCCGAGTAAGAAAGAGGAAGGTTTGGGGTTTCGAGATCTTATTCACTTCAATAAGGCAATGTTAGGTAAAACCGCTTGGCGACTGCACTCAGCTTCTTCCAACTTATGGGCCACTTTATTTAAAGGTTTATACTTTCCTCGGACATCCTTTTGGGAGGCAGGTAAGGGTAGCCGCCCTTCGTGGGGTTGGCAAAGCATCCTCGCAGGTCGGAACCATATAGCCCCCCATGTCCGTTGGCAAGTCGGTAATGGCCAGCACATCCGCATCTATTCCTACCGGTGGTTACCCTCGGGTTTCATTCAGGGACAGCCGCATTCAGAAATCCCTTCTTCGGTAGCTGCCCTTATTACTTCATCCGTGCAGTGGGATACTACCCTAATATCATCTTTATTTCCTCCCGCAACTGCTGCTGAGATCCTCGCCATTCCCCTAAACCCACTACTGCCCGAAGAAAAAATAATCTGGACGCTACATCACACGGACCTCTATACAGTTAAGTCCTCCTACCAGCAATCCTACTTAGCCTCCCCGTGTCAACCATCGACTGCACCATCTTCTTCCTATCAACGACCCCCCACTTTATGGTCTATTCTTTGGAAACTACCCATTCCCCCAAAAATTAAGCATTTTCTATGGCGAGTTTCCCAGGATGCATTACCTACTGTTGTGAACTTAATGAAGAGGAAAATCTTACCAGATTCTTCTTGTGCCATATGCCGTCGAGCTCCTGAAACCCTCGAACATCTCCTGCTCCTATGTCCCTGGGCAAAAAAGGTTTGGCAGGATCAGCAACTTAATCTAAAAATTATCCCACGAACCATCACAAGAATTGAAGACTGGCTTTTACAGGTGTTGTCTGGCCGCTCTCAATCACCTCGTCCTTTTTAACGCTCTCATTGCCCACACCCTCTGGCAAATTTGGAATGCACGGAATCACTTCATTTTTCGACAGCAGCCTCCCAATCAATGGCATGTTCTACAAGCAGCAAACGCGAATAATCTCAGCTTCTTGCGTTGGAACCCTCAAGCTAGGGTGAATGATAGACAGCAGTCCAACGAATAATGGACACAAGTGTGCTGATTTACCTGTTTCGTGGAATCCTCCTCCGGCGGGAACAAGGAAACTGAACGTGGATGGATCACTCGTTCCGGGCGAGAAAACTGGCGCGGTGGCTGGCATCCTACGAGATTCACAAGGCCGTTGTTTGGATGGATTTGCTCTAACAGTAGCTGCCTCAGATCCAGAGCAAATTGAGGCTATTGCCTGCCGCGAGGCCCTTCGTTTATGCGTTGACCACCGACTTCGTGATCCCGTTGTTGTCGAATCTGATAGTAGTAATGTGGCTGCTGCTCTTCGACATCTTCAACGATCGCCTTCCTCCATCGACGACGCCCTCTCTCTTCAAACCTCGTGTGCGTCATCTCCTCCTCTGCAGGAATGCATTCTTCTGTTGGACCGGGTTATGGCCTCAGTGTCTTTTGGCTAATAATGCCCACGTACTGCAAACCAGGCCGCACACTGGTTGGGCCAGGCCAAGCGGCGCGGCGTTCTACCTGTTGGAGTTGGCGAATATCTTCGGGGACCCTTATTTCTCACATCGGGTATGCCCACGTGAGCTTAGGAAAACTAAAGTGTTATCCGACAACATGTAACCCCTGCGTGCGGAATGCGGGGGTTCGGGGGCAGCGCCTCCCGACGGGGGTTCCGCTGACCGGTCAGCGGACGGCTGTCCCGCTTGCCAGTGAGCGGGCGAGGGTTCGGGGGCATCGCCCCCGAAACCTCAATGGATTTGGGCTTTTATTTAAGCTGGCCCGTATGGTGTGAGATTAAGAGGTTTCGTATATGTTTAGGTTTTGGGCCCGTTTGAGGCATATATATTTTGCTCGTTTTTCTGATCATTGTAACGAGTTGAGTGGCTGTAAATCGAAAATATAGTGAAGTCTATTTGCAGGACATAGCCCTATTCTGGGATGAACCTGGGTAACCTCGTGCGTCGTCCAATTTTTCTGTGTGTGATCATTCTGATTCGGTGTGTGATAAATCCCTTCACTACCTAGCAACCGGCTCTTGTACCCACCCCCTGTACTTAACGTCCTCCTCTGTTCGGAGGCTCACTTCTCTTGTAACTTGACTTAACGTTTGATTCTAATAAAACGTGCCTTTGATAATAATAATAATAATAATAAAAAACACCAATGGTGAACATTGCACAGTTCCAAGAGACGACCAACTGCATCCCCAAATGGTTGCAAGCTTTCTATAGGAAAGGTCAGTCGGTTCCTGAATATATGCTTACTAGAGACGGTGATGGAGATTCGTTGTATACAAATTTTGACGAGGAAGCTCGCCTTACATAGATACCAAATCTTGGATTGCGAAGTACCTTATTGTTTTGATGGTCCAGTTAAGAGGGAGACCCAAAGCCCGGGGTCATGGCCCAAACATTAAATAACATGTGCATGAGGAAGCGAGGAATGGAATTTGTGCCGCGCGCCCAAACCACACATACAAGGAAGTTTCTTAACTACATATTACGCCAATCCCGTGGAATCATCACCCAAGGGCATATTCTTATGCCAGCAGTTAGTTGGATGCATGGTGCGTATCTCGGCAAAAATACCAAAAACGTCGTAAGCTCATTGTCTTTGTATCAATTCAGTCATAAATCTTTTAATTTGACTAATTTAGTCGTAAACCTTTTTGCATTGATACCAATGAATCCATCCGGCCAATTTGATGGGAAATCACTGACGCGGACGTCAGTCGTATCATGTTGGACGATCGGTGCTGGTTTGAACATTTTTTAATAATATTTTAATTGTATTTTGGGGTTTTTTTTTTGTTCTTTCTGTTTTCCCTTCTTTTCTGTTCCCTTTTTTTTTTTCCCCCCGATGGTAACATGCCCTCATGCATCCAAAAGGTCATGAGGTCAAGTAGGGGAGAGGTAAATTGCTCTATCACGAATGTTCAGTTGCCATTACTAGTGACTAGAGCTATCATTATGTGTCAAAGAACCATATTTTAAATTTATAAAAGAGGGTCAAATATGGTCACATTATAATTAAATTATGGGTTGTGTATGGGTTTCAAAAAGAAAAGCCAAAATAATTTGGGTTTTACTCGCGACCTAAAAATTAGGCTAATGGATTACTAAGTTAATTAAATTAACTAACCTAGTTCGAGTTCTCCCAAATTCTACCAAATCGCAACTTAAGGTTCAATTATCATGCAAAGATTTTCAATAGGAGTCGCCACTAATCAATTTGGGATAGGTCGATTAGGCACCTAAATAAAATAGCGGGAGAACTATTTTATTTCTACGAACCAGAGATAATGAGTCCGGGGACTTGTTTCAGCTAGATTACTCTAAAGCCCCATCGATACCATTTTATTTCATGGAAACATTTGATCAAACAGTTTAAATTGATTTTAACTAAGTCACTAATATAGGTTATTATGCGAGTGCACAATCAATTAAAAAAACATTCAGAAACTCAAGATAAATAACAAGGGAGCATGCGCAGTTCTCTCTTTTGGATTTTCGCTTTTTATATGAAATCTAAACTATATATAATGCATGAATTTTAATCTAAATGCAATGACATATATAAATGCAAACTATACAAAAATGCACTACATTACACTACTAATGACATGCAAAGAATATCTAATCTAACACGGCATGAATTCTATTAACTATATGACTAACTCTATATGACATGCATTTAAGTAAAATTAACCCTACATTCAATCTACATGAAGAATAAATTAACTTAACATACGACTCTAAATGACATGCTTAAATGATGTATTAAATACGACATGTATGTATGGCATGGATGACATTTTTTATGGCTTTCGGATTTAATGAAGACCCAAAATAAAACACCTAAAGAAAGTGATTATTTGACCTAGATTATGCATGACATTGACCTTAAACTTATACTATTTAGAATGGACTATTTTAAACATGTAATCTTGCCAAAATATACTAATTATCTATAGCATTCTATCCTAAAATGCAATTCAAATTAGATGTGCAATCATGTTTAAACATGCAGATTATATCGTAAGACGCAATATTATCTAAGATGCAATTTATTTAAATTAAACGAAGAATATTCTAGAAAAACCTATGTTAGGAATGCTGTCTAACTTAAACATGCGATTTTATCTAAAGATATGCTAATCTAATCTACATGGAAACCTATTGATTTATCGAATTTTTTTAGAAGTTTAAAACATGCAATCGAATATTATACAGAAGATATCCACAATCAATTGAGCTCAAATAAAGAAAGTGATAAATTAAATCAATTTGAATATTCTCGCGATTTCTTGCGAATCCTAATTAAATCTACATTGTTAGGGATATATGATAAATTAGAATCGGCAATAAAATCATTTAACTATCAAGATAGGATATTTCCCTTGAACTAAAGATAAGCTTCCTAATTTGGACTGATATCACTTGGGTCGCGGATCGACTGGACATGGGCTTGCGTTCAGCGGCTATTCGGATCAGCAGGTTTGTTCCGGACCAACAAACACTGGCAAAACAGCAAGGGCTTGACTGGACAGCAACAACTCGTCGGAACCTGTTCGTCGGGTTAGCTTGTTCTCGGTTGAACAGAAGGCAGCAGTAGCATTCGGTAGTAGCAGCAACAATCCAGCAGTGGCGGAACCGAGCAGAAGCAGCGGCAAAACTGAGCAAAAGCAGTTTTTGACTCCAGCACAACAAGGACAACGATTTGGTACTGTTCGCTCGTTTTTGCAACAAGGAATATCTTTCACCGAAATTCAGTCTTCGGTTTTTATTAAGAGGGTTCTGCGGCTCAACTCTCGAAAGGAAATTTTAGTGAGAACACGGAGGAACACAAATAGAAGTGAAATGGATAGGAATTCAATGGATTGAATGTGGATTTGAGATCAACAAAGGTTCAGGCTACGTTACAATACTCATACTAAAGCAGTAGAAAGCTTGAAACTAAACTAGAGTTGCAGAAACTCTAAATGCTGGAACGGAGAATACAGGAAAGTTAAAGTGCAGAAAACTTGAGTTCTTTTGGATGTGTGTTGATCTGTCTTCTTTCTCCTCTCTTTCGATTATTTGTTATTCTTTGGCTTTCCATAACCGTTTGTCGGTTATTTTCTTGCTTTCAAACTCTGAATCTTGGCGCCTTCAATAACTTCCCATTTGCCCACGTTTTATCCCCCAAAACTTGATCTTCAACTGTCAATATGGCTTTGAATTTGAATCTTTTCCAGCAACTGCCGTGAACTGTTCGCATCCACTATCCGGATTTCTTGCTCGTAACTTCTTGCTGACATGGCTAGTTTGGCCATCATGCGGTTCCTTTTGTCTTCATACTCCTCTTACCGCTGATCCTCTATAATTTCGGTATGTCCAAAATCTTACCGAATTTTGAAAATCAATGGCCATGTTCTCTTACTTCCCGAATATCGGGTTTAGACTTCTAGACATTTCGGTATGTTGCAGACAACTTACCGAACTTCTCAGAGTAGCTTACTGTTCCCGATTTACCGATTTTCAGGACACAGTGATACTAAAGTCCATTCGGTAACTCTTTATTATTTGGTGTCAACAGGTACTCAAACAGTAGTGGAACAGCAAACCCAGCAACAGCACCAAAGAGAGACAGCAGCAATGCCGACCAGAAATAGCAACCACAAGCAGGAATAACAGCAGAATCGAGCAGAACAGCATCAGAACTGAGCAGAGCAGGAGCAAAGTCGAGCAGGACAGCAGCAGAAGCTGTATCGGTATTCGAATAGCAAGTAGAAGCGGCAGCAACGCTCGAACAGTAGTGGAACAATAGTAGAATAGCCGAACAACAGTAGAACCGCCGGAATAGGTCTCAGCCAAACGGGTTGGCCGAGAGCTTTGTCTTGTTGCTCACTCTCTTTGAAATTTATGTGAATTCTGAATAATTGTGGATGTTGCAAACCTTGGGCATAACGACATTTATATAGACAAAGTCGTTGCAAGTCAGGGGCCTGAACTCTTTTAATTTTTGCAAAATAGGCCCAGGACCAATAATATGATTTAAATTAAGTCCTGAAGGGTCAAATTGCATTAATTTGGGTCTTAAACTTATTAGGAATTTCGGCCAACACCAGTGAATGGGCTAGACGAAATTTCCCTTGCGCGATGTGGGTTCACTTGTATTTTTCTGGGCTTAATCAAGCCTATACTATTTATTTAAGCTTTAAATCAAAGGCCTTTTCATTTGATTAATTTGAAATGAGCAAAATTAAGTCCAAGATAGGCCCTAAGACACTCAAAACTTTCGGCACAATTGCTCCCCCTTGCTAGCCGAAATTCTTAAAGGGCTCTAGTCCGTCATTCGTCAATTTCGTCCCCCCCCCGTCACTGATCCAATTAAATGTAAATGCATGAATATAGAAATTAAAACTGTAAAATGCAGATTATATAAAACTGTAAAATGCATGAATACAGTCCCTAATTTTCTATGCAATTAATGATAAAAAGGGTAGCAAAATTTAGGTGTCAACAAGTCTTTTACAAACTCATTTTCAACCCATTTTCGGTCCGTCGCCTACAGCTTCCTAAGCACCCACTTGTAAATACCCTTTAACTCAATTATATTAGTTTATCTTTTTTATTTTAATTTTTTTTGTAAGTTTAACAAAGAAATAGATCCTCTAACAATTAGCCAGACGGTTCGAGACGGGTGATTGTTGCACCCAGTGGGAGGTTGGGGAACCGCCTTGGTGGGGGTCTTAAGGGGGCAGAACTCTCCGGACGCCGGAGGTTTTTTTTATAGTTTGAATCCATAATTTAATGGTAGTGTGAGTTTGAGTACTGTTAATCTATTTCTTTTGTAATTGAGAGCTGTAACAGAAAAGTAAAAGGTACTAACTATAGTGGAATCATCTACTGCTGGATGTGGTATTTTAAGGGAAAAGTAACAAATAAAGTCATAAACCTAGACAGAAGGACACCTTAAGTGACAATATTTGTGTACGGCGCTCACTTTGGTACCAAATTTTTTTTCGGGATCACTTAAGTGCTATTTTTTTTTAAAAAAAATAGTTGTTTCAGTGCCAACTCCGATGAGCTTGGCCGGAAATCATACGTGGCAATTTTTTATTAATTAACTAATCCTACGTGGCTTGCCGGAGATCCTAGTCAGCTTCCAAAGCACAAACGACGTCGTTTAGCCAGTTTCGCGGAGTGACTTTCAGTACCATAAGTTGTAAATTATGATCGTTTGAGTGCCAAATTTTTCTGAAAGTGATCACTTAAGTGCCATAAGTTATAAAATGTGATCACTTAAGTGCTATAAGTTTAAAACATCCCAACCACGTTGACTGTGCGGCGTCATTCTCCTTGCACATGTGGTATTGATTTTTTATTTAAAAAAAGCTTGTCACTAAATTGTTTGAATTAATAAAGCCATGTCACTAAAATGTTTTGGGTTAATACCACGAAAAACCCCAAACTGGTACACCTGTGACAAATTTACCCCAAAATATTTTTTTGACCACAAAAAACCCCGAACTGGTACATCTGTGACAAATTTACCCTGAACTATTTTTTTGACCACCAAAAACCCTAAACTGGTACACATGTGACAAATTTACCATAAACTAATTTTTTTGATCATGAAAAACCCCAAACTGATACACTTGTGACAAATTTACCCTCCGTTAAATTGGGTTAATATCACGAAAAATCTCAAACTGATACACATGTGACAAACAGAGGGTAAAAACACCAAACTAGTACACCCGTCAACTGTCACGTGTCATCAAACTTAGCAATTTTACGGTTAGATTTAACGAAAACTAACGGAGGGTAAATTTGTCACAGGTGTACCAGTTTGGGGTAAATTTGTCACAGGTGTACCAGTTTGGGGTTTTTCGTGGTCAAAAAAATAGTTTGGGGTAAATTTGTCACAGGTGTACCAGTTTGGGGTTTTCCATGGTATTAACCCTTAAATTAAAATGCCACGTATTTAATTTTGCCGGAATCTCTTGCCGTTGGCACTTAAGTGATTGTTTTTTCTTCGATTTGGCACTTAAGTGAGCCGACGAAAGTTTTTGCACAAAAGTGAGCGCCGCACACAAATATTGTCACTTGAGGTGTCCTCCTGCCCATAAACATATTATATTAGTACCAATTCAGTCTTAAACCTTTTTACAATTGAGTCTATTCGACCAATTTTGATTGAAAATCACTGACGTGGATGCTAGCCGAGCTATGAGGCATGGTCGGCGCTGACGTAGATATTTTTTAATAATATTTTAGTAATATTTTAAATTTTTGAATAATTCTCTTGATCTTTTTTTCTTTTCTGGGCTTTATTTCTTTTCTTTTCTTTTTTGCTATTGGTCTGCAAGGGCTAGCACCCTAACTAGATCTGGGCCAGGCAAGGGCACCGTGGCCCTTGGTTTCTTAGGGCGAGGTAGCGACCGCTAGATTAGGCGGCCTCACCTCGATCCAATAGGGGTCGGGATGCCTTCGATAAACTTTTATGTCTTGATTTCTCTTTTTTGTCTTAACTCTTTATTTCGTTGTTGTGACGCCCTAAAATTCCAAGGCTTGTAAATTGAAGAAAATTGGATTTTCGAAAATTGAGTGACAATCATCGGACGAGAAATTTTTTGTTCTGAAAGGCTATGAGTAGCCCCTGAAGCGTAGTTCAATAGAGTTCTCTTAGTTTCATCGTGCCGAAGATATTAGCATTGTATTCCTTCGCGCCTGAGCTTGACCCTATCCGAAAATATCTTCATCGTTAGAGCCAAATGACCAACCGGGCCTAAATTACCAAATTACCGTTTTACCCTTGGATAATATTTATGTAAGCCAGAAACCATGAATGCGGATTTGACCCGTGGACCGCACGCCATTTATGGCAATTCAAAATATCTTTTTACCTTTTGAATTTTTGGCATTTCTCTCTCTCTCTCTCTCTCTCTCTCTCTCTCTCTCTCTCTCTCTCTCTCATTTTCTTTCACCGTTGAGAACACACCATCATCTTCACCCTCATCCACCCCTTGCCGCCGCCTCCGTCCACTCCAGCCGCCCTTTAACTATGCCGCCATCGCCGGAACTGCTGCAGTTGCCCCCGAGGCCACCGCCGGGTCGCCCGAGCTTCGTCGCCGTTCGGTCTAGCCGTGCGCCACGCTAACCGAGCCCCCATCGTACTGCTGCCGCACTTGCCGTGCATCGTTGACCACTGCCGCAGCCTCGCCATGAGCTCCGTAGAGCCTGCCGCCGCCCTCAGCGAGTCCGCCGCCCTTCGTCGCCCGCTGACCGTCATAATCACAGCCACTGTCCACCTCGGTTTGCTGTTATCCGTGTGTCGCCGGAGTCCACCATCGTCGTAACCACGTTCGTAACGACGAGCCGAGTCCGTAAACCCGTCGTTGATCGACCATCGTTGCTCGCAGCCAACTGCCACCGCTCGCCGCCGTTGCCGTCGTTGTGAGTTATCCTCTAATATTTGATTAGGCCGTTAATTGCACTTGGGATTAGATTAATTAGTTACCGTAGTTGATTAGTTAGTTATCGCAGTTAAAGTAAATAGTTACCGTAGTAGAGTAATTAATTACTATGGTGAGTTGAATTACCATGGTTAGGTGAAATAGTTACTATGGTTAATTGTTTGATTTACCGTAGCTAAATCAGACCGGTTTATTAACTATTGTGGCGATAAATAGCCAGGGCCGGAACAATTGCCTAATAGTATTTATTTACCCTTGATTGCTGATCGGTTAATTATTGATTGCTTAATTGCTCGAATCTGCTGGTTGATCACTTAGGGCAGAATATTCTGTTGAATTGGGAATGAATATTCGTGTGAGAATTGTGTCCTTTGAGCATGAAAATGGTTGTTAGCCGAGTTTTGAGCATACTCGTGAATGTGACTGCATTGGGCTAAAGCGAAGTAAGAATTGGCTTGGTAGCCTGATGTGTTTATATGGTCACACGATGGCTAGACGTCGCCCTAACGTAACTGGGGACGTGGTGGTACCCTTGTTGGCATGGGTTCGTCACCTGGTATGTCCATGTCGACGAGAGTTCGGATGAACACGGCATATTGGATGTACAACAGTTCGTGCCGGTGAGTCCGGAACCACACGACTGATCGGATGCCAGTCGCCGCTTGCGATAGACCGAAGATCCTTACAGGAAATCCGGGTATGTCCGCCTTAAGGGTCTTGAGGGGCTATCGGATGCTGTCGCCGGAACGGAATGGGACGATCGACGCTTAGTCCTGCCGGAAGAGTACTTGCAGTGAGGCTGTACTGTGGCGAGAGTGGAGTATCTTTTGCAATAATAACTGGAACACGCATGTTGCATAGTGCCTAAGTGCCTGAGTGGTTGACGTGTGTTCTAGTTGTGTGCTTGGGCTTGTAGATTATTGATTGCCATGTGATATTTGTTGCGTGGGCCAAGGCGGGGTAAGTTTGCATGTGATTGTCTATTGGCCGTTGGGTCGTGCATATATATTAGGCAGCTTGAGTTTGGTGTGCCTTGCCTACTTTTGGTCTGCTGTTATTCTTGTACTACTTGTATAGGCCGCTTGGGTGAATTAACGTCCTAATCGGACTTAGGCGTTAACTCATTGAGATTTATATCTCATTTGTTGTAGGTAATCGTTTTACAGCTCCATAAGTATGGTTGAGCGTCTTGTGAGGTTCGGGGTACCCATCGACCAGTCCTCTCATATCATTTGCCGTCCGGGTCTAGGTTCAGATCGAGTGTGGGAACAATACGTGATGACTGTCTGGGTCAATGAAGGGATAGCCCACTTAGTGGCCCATCTCTTTAAGGCTTGGTTCATGCGTTACGATGATGATCTCTACGGGCCGATCCGGGGGTTTGAGGGACCCCCGTGTCCAACCCTGATCGACTGAGCTTGGGATCCACTGGATTTTGATACACCAGACGGGGAGGTGGAGGATCCTAAGTCTAATCCGGATTACGATCCAGAGACTCGTCCGAAGTACCATGGTTGGCCTGGTGATGGCAATCAGTGAGCGTGCGCAGCTGTGGAGGTTTCTTTTTGGAGGGTAGCTTTTGATGGTAGTAGTTAGCCCCTAGACCTGACTTAGTATCCTTTTGTTGGTCATAGGAAACGGCCTTGAAAATGGGCTTGTAGATCGGATCGTTTCCTCTTGGGCTAACTGTATATAAATAAAATATTTGTGTTGTTGTGTTTTGTGTTATCTCCTGCTGTCTATCCCTACTTGTATTATTGTCTGGGGTTCTATGTCGCTTCCGCATGCGCTTAATCGAAGATAAAAAGAAATAGGTCGATGACATGCTTGGGATGTTATCCTTTTGACCCGACTCTGGAAGGGTTGTCGCGTGCCTGAGGGTCAGGGCGTGACATCCGCGTTTTGGTATCAGAGCAAGGTTAGCCCGAACCATGTGGTCATGGCCTGAAGTGATAAGGTGCGCTGGGTTTGGGATAGTTAGTATGATCAAAACCCTATGCTTGTGTCTGCTGTTTGATTCCTTTTTAGTAGTTGTCTTGAGTTCTCATTACGTGTTGCCTTTGGGCGAGCAGGAGTCCTTAAGGTCCTATGGAATGGGCGACCGTAATTCGAGAGGTAGGCCATGAGGAAGGGCAGCTCAGGCGGGTCCCAGAGGTGATGGGATTCGTGATTCTGGAGTGCCTAGAGAGAGGGCCGTTCGTGAGGATCCTAGGATGAATGGGATTCTTCAGGCATTGGAGACCATGGGGAACATCGTGGGGCAGCAAGCAAGGAACCAAGCTTCTACTACCGCCCCGTAAGAGGAACCGTTAGTTGGAAACGGAGTTGGAAGGCCGTAGACTCACAAGATGGTGGAGCAGTTTCTAAAGCTCAAGCCTTCGAAGTTTTTTGGAGCAGGTGACTCAGAGGCTGCAACCTAGTGGATCGAGGAGCTGGAAAAGGTCTTTACCCTACTAAGGTGTTTTGAGGAGGAGAAAGTAACGCTGGTCATGTACCAACTGCAAGGTAACGCTAGTTCATGGTGGAAGGCCACGCAAGGGAGGGCTTTCCCCGAAGGTGGGGTCCCAGTATGGGATGCCTTCGTGGAAGCTTTCAATAGACAGTACTTCTCAGACTGCGCGAGAGAGCAAAAGATGGCTGAGTTCTTGCGCCTTCGTCAGAATCAATCGTCCGTAGATCAGTACGAGGCAAAGTTTGCCGAATTGTCTAAGTACGCGCCTAGGATGGTTGAAGACCCTATGGATAGGGCGAGAAGGTTTAGAGATGGATTGAAGCACTAGATTAGGAGTGTGCTGGTGTCGCTGAATCTGAAGGACTACAACGAATTGTTTGAAAGGGCACAGATGGTAGAACGAGACACAGCAGAAAGGGAAGTTGTATCTGGATTGCGGTTCGCTCCTACGGTAAGGGATAACCATAAGTTCGGCAAATGGCCGATGGTGGGAAGCAGGTTTTCTGTCCCGCCCAACCGGAGGAATGTTGTCGGGAAGCTGATGTATCGCCCCAACGGTGTGTGTCAGCTCTGTAGGCAGAGGCATGGATCAGCCCAGTGTTCCGGGAGGTTAAGTGCTTATTTTGGTTATGGTCAGCATGGCCACCAGGTTAGAGACTACCCGCAGAAACTGTTGGGAAGGCAGATGCCAATGTAGCCAGGAGGTTAGATGCGAGGGAACGTTCCATAGAATCGTCCACTAGTGCAAGGAAGGGTGTATGCTGTCACCTGGGATGAGGCGAGGGATTCGCCGACCATTTCAGGTACGGTCTTCTTGCATAATCAAGTAGCTTATGTCTTGTTTGATTTGGGAGCTTCCTATTCGTTTGTTGCTAAGCGATTTGGTAAGTTAGCTAGTTGGGGTATGGAACCGTTTAAAGATAGTGTAATGTCTGCGGTAGGTTGTCTTAGTGGTAAGCTGGTTATAGATGGTCATGAGGGAAGGATAGACTTGATTGTGCTAGCCATGTTTGATTTTGATTTAATTGTTGGTATGGATTGGCTTACTGAGCAAAGAGCTGTGATGGATTTCCATTGTAGGACCATTATATTTAACCCGCTAAAAGGGGTTAGTTTTTGGTTTGTTGGGAATCGAGGGGGAGCCTCAATCCCCTTGGTTTCGTCGTTGGAGGTGACTTGGTTGTTGGACTGTGGTTGCCAATGTTATTTGGAGTCTGTTGTTGATGTGTTGGTTGAGGAGTCGAGGATGGAGGATAATGCGTAGTAGGCGAGTTTCCAGATGTCTTTCAGAATGAGTTTCCTAGATTGCCGCCAGAAAGGGAAATAGAGTTTGTAGTCGAGCTAGCCCCTAGTACGAAGCCGATCTCAAAGGTATCGTATCGGATGGCGTTGTCAAAGCTCAAGGAGCAGAAAGTGCAGATGCAGGAGTTGTTGGACAAAGGATTCATTCGTCCTAGTGCGTCTTCGTGGGGAGTGCCTGTGTAGTTCGTGAAAAAGAAGGATGGATCGCTCCGTCTGTGTATCGGCTACTGTTGACACCTAAATTTTGGTTTACCTTTTTTAGTTATTATCATTTGCATATAAAATTATAACTAATCTTAGTTCTTACCCAAAAAAAAAATCAAATCAAATCAAATCACCCATGCATTGCATTCGCATTCATTTACCTCAACGACGAGGACGAGCTTGAATTCAACAGGCGATCTGGACAGAAATTCTTTACAAATTTTCGGCTAAAGGTTTGAGGGTACGAACCGAAGTTTCCAAGATTATGGGAGCTCGGATTCCAAGATTATTGGAGCAGGTACTCCAGGATTGTGGGAGCTCAAAATTCCAAGTTTATTGGAGCTCAAAATTCAGAGATTTCTTGAACTTGTCGATTCCAAGGTTGTTGGAAATTCCAAGATTGTTGGAGTTCGTTTGATTAGGCCTATTTGAATGGCCAACTTTAGAAAAGGTTTAATTGATTCGATGAAAGGCTCAATTTGAAAAGACTGATGGAACGAGCCCGAGACTATCCACGAGTGTAGAAAATTCGGTCATTCTCGCATTCACTCTCATTGATCACATTCACTCTCATGATCACGTTTACTCTCATTGATCACATTCACTCTCATGATCACGTTAACTCTCATTCACTCTCATTGATCACATTCACTTTCATGATCACGTCCACTTTCACTCTCATTGTCGAATTTTTTTGAGGATTTTTAATTCATTAGGACTCTTCATTATTTCGAAAATTAAGAGTTTTAAGTAATTAAAACTCCTAAAATTCAGAATTACTAATCCAAGAGCCCTAATCTAATCCTACCTTAGCTAGCTTTGATCCGACGGTCCTCATTGACTCCTATTCCTATTAGGACTAGGACTAGCCAGGCTCTATATAGAGACATTAGGTCTTCATTGTGAAGGGTCACGCACATTGACACTTGAGCAAAAAATTCAGAGCAAATGTGAGAAGAGGAGAGAGAGACCGAGATTGCTCAGGCGGCTGACTTCCACAAAGACCTTGCCAATTCTGTCTGCATCGAATTTTCTAGCCTCGCTGAACTTCTTCATCCATCTTTCAATCGGTGGTCAAGGGAGAGCAACTAGACAAAGAGCAAAAGGAGCCAAAAACTGGAGATTATTGGATTGAAGAGAAAATCAACGTGCACGAGTCAAAGGAGACCACCCACTGTTCGTTGTCCCCACCGTGACCAAATCATCTTCTTTCTCTATGGTCAAGATACAACTCCATTGGTTGTGAGGCCTGGGAGCGTTGCCGACACTGAGTTGATCCGCAAGGTGACGGACATCATCGAGCGGTCCTGTCCGCAAGTCCGCAAGTTGCGAGCCCTGCTGGGGCTGTGAAATCAGCTGCTGTCCAGCGGCTGTTGTAAGTTAATTCAGCCTCGTTTTTGTCCTTAATTCGGTATCTAACTCAGCTACGTTATTGTACTAGAATTTCCTTGGGCTCGGGATCCTTTTTGCGGCAAATTTGAGCGAAAACTGTCACGCCCCGACTTTCAGGCCCGCAACATCCCTACCAAATCGCCACGAGGTCACGAATGATAATGTCCCAGGCTCGTTATCGACCTAAACATAAAATGCATGCGGAACGTGCCTTCTCCTAAACAGCAAGATCAGCGGAATAGTAAAGCAAGATAACACGGCAGGCAATTCAGCAAAATACAATTCGATTCACAAATCAAAAGCAGAGGAGTTTTTAACCCTACTGAGCTACAGTAAACACATACAACCCCATACTTCGGGGTGGCTCACTAGGACCTCAAAAGATTACGCGGTCGGGTAAGGTTAAGATCTCATCTGCTCCCAAAAATCTCACAACACCCTCATCTAAGCATCCACGGGCTCCGTCACTTCGGACCTAAAAATGGTTCCCACAACGGGGTGAGAATAAATCTCAGTGAATCAAGCCTAATCTCGATTAGGACAGTGATTCCCCCCAAACAACAAGCATATAAAACATCCAAACAACCACATGTAACCACGGTATAATAACCAGTCAAATGCAGGCTTATCAGCCATCAATCACACATAATGCAATGCTCGACTCAACAGTCACGTCTGACAGCCATAGACAATGCATCACATCCACAGATATGCACATGACACCACACAAGTCCATTTATTAATGATGATCCCACGCATTAAGCGTCAATGTGATGAGGATCTATGCGATTAGCATGATCGACTCTCACAAACAATGCGATCCCGCACTCTTCCGGCAGAACCAGGCTACGTTCCTTTTCCCTTCGACAACGGCTACTACGAGAGGTGTCTCCAGTGCATCCAGCACGGCACCCACAAGTAGGCATCCCTGAACGGGGCGTCGGTCCCTCACAAGCTGCGATCGGCATCCGATAATCCCTTAAAACCGCACATACCATACGGGGCATGAATTATCGTGCTTCTGGCAAGTCGTACAATTCCATAAAAATGGTGTGGTGTGTACCTTGAGTACAAGACGAACTTGCCAGGAAAAACCCATCATCATTCCGTTATATGACCATACAATTCACACCCAACAATCAAACCATTTTATTCTCTTTGATTTAGGCATGATGCTCACACAACGTGCTCAAAGACTCGGCCCACGGCCAATTTCATGATAAAATATGTCTTTAATATCGCACTCGTTCATATGCAAATGCAGGTTACTCACTAGGCACTGTAATCATAATTGACAATCAACTCACAACAGAGCAGTCAATCAGTCAACCAGGCATTTCAACGAGAAGATCGGCTGAATAAAGGCTATTAATTAAACACGAGTAAATTACTCTAATTAGGCCACATAAATGTTCAATTTCGTGCAATGGTCTTATATTAGTCAAATTAATTTAATAAATATTAATCGCCCGCTCGTCTCTATAATGTCGCTCACTCGCGAACAAAATCTAGCAATCAATCAACCAGACTACCAATCAATTTCATCGACCATAATTAATCACAGAGAATCTAAATTTATCGACTAATTTAATTGATCGTGGCCATTTAACCTAAACTCGATTTCTAACTATACCGGCCCCGATCGTTCTACCTAAACACCCTATCAGACTAATTAAATAACACTAGACGTAATTAATGCCCTAATCAAGGTTTAGGGTCAACTCACTAGGTGAGTTAGCTCGGGCGGTCTCAACGGCGGCGCGGCGACGGCGACGGCGGCGGCGGCGGATTCCGGCGAAGCTTTCGATTCGCGGCTTCAAGGGCCAAGGTAAGGCCGGGGAAGGACCAAGGGTTCACCAGGGGGCTGAGGGGGTCCGTCGGGACCGGCTGAGGGCGGCGGAGGGCGGCCGGAGGAGGCGGAACGGCGCGGCAACAGAACCGGCCCAAACAGGGGCAGCCACGCGGCAGAACAGAGGAGGTGGTCCGAGGCCTATTCCGAGCTCCACAGGCCGCGATTGCTTCCGACAAGCTTCAGGGGTCAAGAGGGGAGTCCAAGGAGGTCGTCGGCGGTGGTGGTGAGCGACGAAATCGCCGGATTTGGCTGGGCTTCAAGCAAAACCGAACCGGATCTAAAAACAGGGCATCGGCGGCTTCGGGGTGGCTCGCGGCGGCTCCGGTGGCTTTCCGGCTGTGCAGCTGGGTCCGAGGGATGCACAAGAGGCTGGTGGACGTTGATGAAGTGGCGGGAGGTGGCGGTGGTGCCTCGGGCGGCCGAGGGATGGCGCGACAGCCTCGGGTGCAGGGGAGCCCGAAACAGAGCAGGGGGTCGCCGGGCTTCCTGAGGCCTTTCCGGCGGCTGGCGACGGCGCCGGAGGGGTCGGTGGTGGCGGCAGGAGGTGGTTGGTCAACTGGGTGATGGTGGCGGTGCACAAAAACGGAGGAGGAAGGAGGATTGTGGCTAGAGGAGGGTTCGGCCGAAGTGAGGTCTGCTTGGGGGGGGGGGGTTCTGCGCACGAGAGAGAGAGAGAGATGAGCAGATAAGGGAGAGCAGAGAGAGAGGGATGGGCAGCCAATAGGAGAGGGTTGGGTCAAAGAAGATATTAATGGGTTTTGACTCATACTCATGAATAGGTTCAAGAAGGTTCAAGGGCATTTTGGGTATCCGGATTTTCGACGAAGGGTAATTTGGTCTAGTCTCGGGTCGATTCGGGTCAGGATGAGGTTCAGTCGCGAAAAGATCAATTTCTTGCGGGCGACGACTGAACGATCGAAATTGATATCGATTCGATCATCGGTTCGGAAATTCCCAAATATTGTCACTTAATTCCTCAAAAATCCAATATTTCAATATAAACTAAAATTCGACCTCGAGAATTTTATTGAATTTCGAATTCTTATAGACGCGAATTTCCAGGGTGTGACAAAAACAGTGCTGGTTTTGGGTGAATTTCAGCTTGCGCGCATGCAGAAATTCAGCTCGAAAAAGGTAAATTTCCTAACTTTTGATTGTGAATCAATGCTGGTTTGATTGGAATTTGCACATACGTTCTTGATATTCAATGGATGCCATATGATTTGCGATGAAAATTCGATAAAGTTCAAATCTTTTTCCGGTTAAACAAAAACCCTCAATTGATTATCAAAGTGGAGACTTTTCGATTGTTGCTTTGGTGTATTGCCTTCAACCGGCCATGTTATGCCGTCCGCAGCCTGGAGCCGTTCGGACCCGTTTGAAAAGCTTTACATCTTAGTATATGAGGATCGTCTTTTGCTTTGATGACCAATTGACTGATTTTTCTGGCACTCTTTCCCCGTGGCCAAAACTTGATTCATCGAGGGGTAAAATAAAAACCTAAACCCAAATCCGGACGTATTCTATCCGTAGCCATTCGGGTACGATCCGCTCAGATTATCAAAAGGGGAAGTTGGCCAATTCGATCTATAACTGCTTAGATCCGATTCGCTATCTTCTCAAATCAATTTTTGGGTTGAGGAGATTGATTTTTTTGGAAAATTTAAGAGGATATCCATGGATTGTATTGCAATTATATGTTTTGGATATTCATTGATTTGCATTGGATTATCATGTTTGTTTTGGATTGTTATCTTATCTCGTTTAAGCTTCATAAAAAATTCTAAAATTTTCAGTAAGATATGGTTTCTTAGAAATCTCATCTAATTGAGATTTTATAAAGATAAGTTTCTTAGAAAGCTTATCTCATTGGAAACGCGGAGCGAAAATCAAGATAAGGAATTATCCATGCATATTCTAAAAGGTTCGAAATTTCCAAAAGGAAATACAAAAAAATTATGCTCATGTCATCCTTGCATATTCGGCCACATCATGATTATCATGTTTCATGCATATTCATTGTTTGCATATCTTCTTCGTCCGTTTGCTCGTCATATTCGCATATCTCACGTCATCTTCGCATGCTCGCATATCACACGTCATCTTCGCATCCTCGCATATCACACGTCATCTTCGCATGTTCGTATATCTCACGTCATTTTCGTAGTGCTCGCGTGTCCCATGTTATCTTTGTATATTGGCATGTCTCATGTTTGCATATATCATGTTTGCGCATATCACGTTTGCGCATATGACGTTTGCACATCCTTGTTTGCATACTCATGTTTGCATATTCGTATTTTTGCATGTCATATTTTCGAGTATCACCTATTACATCCACCATATTTTTCGAATATTGCGTATGTGCATGCCTTAATCCTTTGCATAAATGGTCGTGCCTCGTTTTGCATACCCCATGCTTTGTCATGTCTCATGCTAATGTGTTGCATTGTTGCACGTTTCATATGCTATGTGCGGCTATCACATGCTTGAGTGTTGCCGTGATTTTTGCCTATTGCGTATCTTGGTCGTCACCTTCGTTTTACATGACCATATAGATTAGTTTTGCTATGTCGCATGTTTACATGCCATAATGTGTCATAATATGAGCATGTTATGTCATTGAGTTTGCATGATTAGTTGAATGCGTGATTGTTTGCACGTTTGCTCATTGTCTTGTTTTGCATTTCGCCTCGTTTTGATGTTGTCATGTTTGCATGTTTTAAATTAATTAGTTAACGTTACATGTAGGGTAAGATGACTTTAATTCCGCATGTCTTGCATTGCATCTTATGTTATTGATTCATGTCATTGCATTCATTGCCATTCATGCATTGCATCTAAAAAGTGAAAACACAAAAAGAACACCTCATTCGAGCTTCAAGTGAAATTCAATTAAGCTTGAGTTGCTAAATTAGGATTTCCATGAAGTTTAAGGTACTGAAAGGGCATTAGTTTTAACTAACTAGTGTAATCAAGTCCCCGAATCCCTAATCTCTAGTTCGTAGAAGTAAGGTATTTCTCCTGATACCTTGCTTAGGTTTCTAATCAACCTACCAAGAATGATTAGTGGCGACTCCAAACTTTAAATCATATGAACATTAAATTCAAAACCTAAGTTACGATTTGGTAGAGCTTGAGAGAGTCCATATTAGGTTAGCCATTTGATAAATCTAATAACCCATTAACTTAAGAAAACCCATTTTTTAAGGTCGTGACAACTACCGGCAGCTCAACCAAGTGACAATCAAGAGCAAGTATCCATTGCCTAGGATCGACGATTTGTTTGACCAACTTCAAGGAGCTTCGGTAATTTCCAAGATTGACCTACGGACGGGATGCCACCAGTTGAGAATTAAGAAGGAGGATGTACCGAAGACGGCATTTAGGACGCGTTATGGCCACTATGAGTTTATGGTGATGCCATTTGATTTGACAAATGCCCTAGCCACTTTCATGGATTTGATGAATAGGGTGTTCAAAGAGTATTTGGATAGATTCGTCATCGTGTTTATTGATGATATCTTAGTGTACTCGAAGAGCTTTGAGGAGCATGAGCAGCATCTGAGGACAGTTTTGAGAACCCTTCGAGAACATTAGTTCTTTGCTAAGCTTAGCAAGTGCGAGTTCTGGTTAGCTGGCATAGCTTTCCTTGGTCACGTGATTTCAGGAGAAGGGATATCTGTGGATCCAACTACGATTGAAGCAATCATGGATTGGCCGAGATCGACGACAGTGATAGAGGTTCGAAGTTTCTTGGGTTTGGCAGGCTATTATAGACGTTTCGTGGAAAGGTTCTCCGCAATAGCTATACCATTGACGCGTCTATTGAAGAAGGACGACAGATTTGAGTGGACAGATAAGTGTGAGCGTAGTTTTCAAGAGCTCAAGCACAAGCTAACTACGGCTCCTGTTTTGACGATACCGTCTAGTCCTGGAGGTTATGAGATCTTCAGCGATGCGTCATTTAAGGGATTAGGTTGCGTTCTTATGCAACATGAGAGAGTGGTTGTGTACGCATCCCGTCAGTTGAGGCCGCATGAGTTGAACTACCCGACACATGATTTGGAGTTAGCAGCGATCCTTTTTGCTCTTAAGATTTGGAGGCATTGTCTGGGAGGAGAAAAGTTCCAAGTCTACACCGTCAAAATATCTTTTTACCTTTTGAATTTTGGCATCTCTCTCTCTCTCTCTCTCTCTCTCTCTCTCTCTCTCTCCTCACTTGGCCGGCCACCCCCCATTCTCTTTCTCTTTCATTTTCTTTTACCTTTGAGAACACACCATCATTTTCACCCTCATCCTCCCCTTGTCGCCGCCTCTGTCCACTCCAGTCGCCCTTCAACCTTGCCGCCATCGCCGGAACTGCTCCCGCCTCCCGCGAGGCCGCCGCCGACCGCCTGAGCTCCGTCATCGTTCGGTCCAGCCTTGTGCCGCACTTACCGAGCCCTCATCGTACTGTTGCCACCCCTTTCGTGCGTCGTTGGCCACCGCCGCAGCCTCGTTGAGCCTCGTCATGCTGCCGTGAGCTCCGCCGAGCTTGCCACTGCCCTCCGCCAGCCCGTCGCCCTTCGTCGCCCGCGGACCGTCTTCGCCATAGCCGCTGTCCAACTCGATTTGTCGCTGTCCGTGTGTCGCCGGAGTCTACCGTTGTCGTAGCCCCTTTTGTGACATCGAGCAGAGTCCGTAGACCCGTCGTCGACCGACCGCCGCCGCTGTCATTGTGAGTTAACCCCTAATCTTTGATTAGGCCATTAATTGCACTTAGGATTAGATTAATTAGTTACCGTAGTTGATTAGTTATTTACCGCAGTTAAAGTAGATAGTTACCGTGGTAGAGTAATTAATTACTGTGGTTAGTTGAATTACCGTGGTTAGGTGGAATAGTTACCATGGTTAATTGTTTGATTTACCGTAGCTAAATCAAACCGGTTTATTAACTGTTGTGGCGATAAATAGCCAGGCCCGGAATAATTGCCTAATAGTATTTATTTGCCCTTGATTACTGATCGGTTAATTATTGATTGTTTAATTGCTCGAATCTGCTGGTTGATCACTTAGGGCAGAATATTCTGTTGAATTGGAAATGAATATTCGCGTGAGCAATTGTGTCCTTTGATCATGAAAATGGCTGTTAGCCGAGTTTTGAGCATACTCGTGAATGTGACTGCATTGGGCTAATGCGAAGTAAGAATTGGCTTGGTTGCCTGATGTGTTTGTGTAGTCACACGATGGCTTAACGTCACCCTAACGTAACTAGGGATGTGGCGGTACCCTTGTTGGCATTGGTTCGTCACCTGGTATGTCCGTGCCGACGGGAGTTCGGATAAACAAGGCATATTGGATGCACGACAGTTTGTGTCGGCGAGGCCGGAACCACACGATTAATCGGATGCCGGTCGCAGCTTGTAATGGACCAAAGTTTCGTACAGGAAATCCTGGTATGTCCACCTTAGGGGTCTTGAGGGTCTATCGGATGCCGTTGCCGGAATGGAGTGAGACGACACCCGATCCCGCCGAAAGAGTACTAGCAGTGAGGCTGTACTGTGGCGAGAGTGGAGTATCTCTTGCAGTAATAACTGGAACACGCATGTTGCATAGTGACTGAGTGCCTGAGTGCTTGTGTGGTTAACGTGTGTTCTAGTTATGTGCTTGGGCCTGTCGATTATTGATTGCCGTGTGATATCTGTTGCGTGGGCCAAGGTGGAGTAAGTTTGCATGTGATTGTCTATTGGCCGTTGGGCCGTGCATATATATTAGGCAGCCTGAGTTTGGTGTACCTTGCCTGCTTTTGGTCTGCTGTTATTCTTGTGCTGCTTGTTTAGGCCGCCTGGGTGAATCAACGTCCTAATCGGACTTAGGCATTGACTCATTGAGATTTATATCTCATTTGTTATAGTTAACCGTTTTACAGGTCCATAAGTATAGTGGAGCGTCACGTGAGGTTCGGGGCACCCACCGACCAGTCCTCTCATATCATTCGTCGTCCGGGTCTAGGTTCAGATCAAGTATGGGAACAACACGTGACGACTGTCTGGGTCGACGAAAGGATTGCCCACTTAGTGGCCCATCTCTTCAAGGCTTGGTTCATGCGTCACGGTGATGATCTCTACGGGCCGATCCGGGGGTTTGAGGGACCCCCATGTCCGATCCCGATCGTTCAAGCTTGGGACCTGCTAGATTTTGATACACCAGACGGAGAGGTGGAGGATTCCGAGTCTGATCCGGATTACGATTTAGAGACTCCGCCGGAGTACCATGGTTGGCCTGGTGATGGCGATCAGTGAGCGTGCACAGCTGTGGAGGTTTCTTTTTGGAGGGTAGCTTTTGATGATAGTAGTTAGCCCCTAGACATGACTTAGTATCTTTTTATTGGTCATAGGAAACTGCCCTGAAGATGGGCTTGTAGATCGAATCGTTTCCTCTTAGGCTAACTGTATATAAATAAAATGGTTGTGTTGTTGTGTTTTGTTTTATCTCCTGCTGTTTATCCTTCCTTATATTATTGTCTGGGGTTCTATGTTGCTTCCGCATGCACTTAATTGAAGATAAAAAAAAATGAGTTGATGACATGCCTATCATGTTATCCTTTTGACCTGACGTCTGGAAGGGTTGTCGCGTGGCCGAGGGTCGGGGCGTGACAGTTGTAATCGTGCACCGAGTCCTAACATGAGTGACCGATCGATGTTCAGGAGATCGGACACCCCGTAGTCAGTGAAGAAACCGTAAAATTATGGGCCACAATGTTAGTTGATATGAACATGCAAGTACTGCTTAGAAAACCTAGACACACGTTAGTTGATATGAACATATGGGCCACAATGTCATATAAGCCGAAACCAAATGCTTGGATTTTGAACATTCGCGCAGGCTCACCCCGAGAGATATGGATGAGAGTTGAAATGGAGTTAGACCAGCTCACCCTCACAGGCTCACCACCTAACTTTCTTTAACTAAACTCAACGGACACACACATGGAGCCCCATCCATGAGCTCCATTTAAGAATTTCCTTCGTTCTTACTTCATTCTTAGTTTGAACACCTTATTCCCCTTTTGTTTTAGGGGGGGTCATTGGCACAAAAGTGGAAGCAGAGGCTAGAGAGAGAGAGAGAGAGAGAGAGAGAGAGAGAGAGAGAGAGAGAGAGAGTGGCTAGGAACATGGCAATTTTGAATTCAAGAAGCCAAGGTATGGAGAAGAAATGGGTGTGCATTCTGCTTGTGCTGGTGTCTGCCTCAGCTGCTTCATCTCAGTACATTGCGGAGACGCTTCCTGGGTTTCCTGGAAAACTTCCTTTTAAGCTGGAAACCGGGTCAGTTTCGATTCTTTCATGCCATCTCCCTATCTTGACAATGATTTGAACTAGAGCTCCTTCATAAGTTGCGATTGATTCCCGACACTTTGTATTGGAATGCGATGAAAATGAGCTGATTTAGGACGGTCTGTGGCCCGAGGCACGGTGCCACAAATGGCACCATACATGGAATATGTGATTGCTTTTTCACCAACAGTTCTTTGTTTCTAGCATTTGGTGATGCATGATGGTGCTGAGATTGCAGAATTTTTCTGTAAAAATGAAGGCACACCAGCTTAAGGAAACTTTGCAGTTTAGTCCCTACAATTTATGGCTTACCTCAACTGGGTCCTTGAGTTTTTGATTGAATCTATTTAAGTCCTTCCACAGTCCGGGCTCCACACTCTAGAAAGCTATGCCGTTAGTCCTTCTGTTCAGCACATTCCTTCCTAATCTTGGAAAATAAATGCCAAAAAATACGTACTTTTCTTCTCAAGGGTGATGGTTCAATCGACATAATCGACAGGATTACAGCGAGACAAGTAGTAAAGTGGAAGAACTAAATCTCAATATAGCTCTGATGAAGTTGGGTACCAGGTGAAGTTATTGATAGTTGGTGCGCACAAATTCCTTACATATTAAATAAAATCGATTCGATGTTGAATCACAACCTATTCAATCTTCTAGTTCTTATACACTAATGTTGGAAATATTTTATAGAAGTGTTTCCTCCAAGCAAGTAAAATCATATTCTCTATAGGATGAGGAAGCGCACCTAAATTCATAATGTCCAGGAGCAGACAAGTCAACTCATCTTGATGGACTGATCTAACATACATCAGCTGCACCAAAATTCTCCTAACTTTTCATAACAACAACACACACTAACTGCAAAATGGCCAACCTTTCAAAGCATTTTGATGACCTATGTTTGGCTCCTCCCAACAAGATTGGAATGCCAGCATAAACTCCCCAACAATGACTTCCATCAGTCCAAGCAAGCTCAACACCACTTGCTCTTGCATTCTCTCTCTCTGTTTCTGTACCTTTCTGGCTCTGCATTTGCTAGCTGGATTGCTAAGGCATTACCAGGTTATCCCGGTTTGGTTCTGCTCGCTCTTGAGACTGGGTGAATTAGTAATGTGACTATACTTTTTGTTTCAAATTGCAGGGATGGATTTGACTTTTCTAGCGATCTTAATTGGGTATGTTGGTTGATGGCAGGTACATAAGTGTTGGCGATGTCGAGTTCTTCTACTACTTCGTGCAGTCTACCGGGAATCCTGGAGCTGACCCTATTCTGCTTTACATGAATGGAGGTCCCGGGTGTTCGGGTTTGAACGCCTTCTTGTTCCAGCTGGGTAAGTTTCTTATTCTTCAGAATTCCTCCTATTATGTTATCATTATCTCGTTATGATGCTGCAGATGTCTTCAAGTAGGTGGTAAAGTATTTTGATGTCTGCGATATGCAGGTCCGCTTAGATTCAACATTACTGACTACACTGGGGGTTTGCCGTCATTAATCTACGAGCCAGATGCGTGGACTAAGGTAAAGTGAGAAGTAATAAATTTGCCCTCAAGTTCGGATAATACTGAACCTCAATTCAATGTAAATCTTGTCCACTTATTGAGTTCGTACCAACATTTTAACCCCCAAAATCATCAGACAGCCAACATTATATTCATAGATGCACCAGTCGGCGCGGGTTTCTCCTATGCGACGACGGCATCGGCATATGCTTCCACAGACACATTGAATACTGCACAGATGCAGACCTTCTTAAGAAATGTGAGTGAAATTCTTCACAGATCACGGTGGTTGTATCATAACGTACGAAAAAATGTGCGTGAAATGAATGCTTTATATATGCAATGCAGTGGTTGGCGGCACATCCAAGTTTTCAAACCAATCCGGTGTTTGTTGGTAGCGACTCTTATGCCGGTGTGTATCCTCCCATGCTTGCTACAGCGCTTCTACAAGGTATCCATTCTCTCCTATAAACCTGATTGAATACACGCGTTATCGCCTTTCCACACCTATTGATTGTTACGAAATCATTTGCGTATATTGTCCCTAATTTGCAGGGAATGAAGCTGGACTAAAACCATATGTCCACATTAAGGTATGAAAAGGCCTGCTTGTCATCTTAAATTTTCCTTCTTCAATTTGACATACACTGTATCTTGTGTTGATAGACTGATCTTCTCTTTGTTGAATCATTTTCAGGGAATGGTACTATCATGTCCCCACACGTGCGACGATATTGAAACAAACTCAAAAATTCCATTTGCTCATAGGTTGGCCCTCATTTCAGATTCACTTTATGAGGTAAATGAATGACAAATCATATGTGAACTCATTGATGCAAGACTAGTTCAGCATTTGTGATTCCTGGGTATGATCAAATTATATCCTTCTTTATCAGGCTTTAGAAGTAAATTGCGGTGGGGATTTTGTCGATTCAACAAACGCGAACTGCACAGAGGATCTGGCAGCGTACGAGGAGGTTAGAGAAGTGCATCCTTAATGGATACTTATCAAGTAGACTTAGTTCTTTTTTCTCACCAAACTCTTGTTTGGTTTGAGATTTATTGAACATAAAGTTTGAGTAGAGATGTTTGCTTCTTTCTGTCTTATTTCCAGCTAATTGAATTGATCAGCAAACAAAATGTTCTTGACCCTGTTTGTGCCCTCCTTTCACCAAAATCGAAAGAAGCTTTCAAATCAGCAATATCAAACCAAGAGAAGCACAGGAGGTCCATCCAAGAGTTCAGCAAGGATTATCTTGTGTCGCTACCAAGACCTCGCGATCTTTGGTGCAAGGTCTCTCTCTCTCTCTCTCTCTCTCTCTCTCTCTCTAAATCTGATTTCTGATTCTTTCATTGAATGGTGCAGAATTTCGAGTATCTACTTCTCGATATATGGGGTAATTATCCAAGCGTACAAGATGCTCTTCATGTTCGACCAGTATGTACATGATTTTCCATGAATTTCTCATTCTAATTTGTTCCATCTTGAGAGGACTAACTGAATAATCGTATCCTTACCATGTCAATTGTAGGGAACCGTCAGTGAATTTTTCAGGTGTAATATCTCCCTATCCTACACTGTAGATGTCACCAATGTGCTTGATGATCATAAGAATCTCACCAGTCTGGGCATGCAAGTTCTAGTTTTCAGGTAAAAACTAATAATACCCGTGTTGACAATATTGTAGGCAAACTTTGGCAAATGTGAAATTCAACATACTGAAAAAAATACTTCATTCGACCGGTGATGAGTAACTCTTCCTTTGCAGTGGTGATCATGACATGGTTATTCCGCATAACGGTATCGAAGAGTGGATAAAGTGGCTTGATTTGACGGTGGATATAGATTGGCGACCGTGGTTTGTAGATGGCCAAGTTGCAGGGTAAGCTCATAAAGTTGCTGAACTTACTTTTCATTCTCCCTCTTGTTTGACCTTGATGATTTAAGAGCTTCCCATTTCACCATGCTTTCAATAGGTACACGACGAAGTATACAGACGGCGGATATCGATTGACTTATGCAACATTAAAGGTATGAACTCAGACTTCAATGCCGTCTCTTCCTTCTCCTGGAGTTGTTTTTTGGTGTCGTAATACTTTTGTTCCTCTGTTAACGCCGTTGATACAGGGATCTGGTCACTCGCCTCCAGAGTACAAACGCAGAGAATGTTACGAGATGTTTCACAGATGGATTCATTACTATCCTTTGTAGATCCACACGTTTAGGAGTGGGTGCTAGAATAAAGTTTTGTTGCTAAGTTATGAGAAAAACTTTATTCCCAAGTTATTTAGCCTTGTCATGATTCGTTTAATCGGAAGAACATCCATTGAGTTACCGGAATAACTGACATGTATTCGGCAAGGTATGGAAGGTCCGCTGAGCAACAGCTACTACATTTCAAGCTCAGGTCATAAGTCAATCGTAACACATGGAAGCTCAGAGAAGAGAAAATGCTGTGTCCAACTTCCATGTCGAAAACCGATTTCTTCACTTTGCGTTTAAGAGCAGTTAGAATGTGACCGATGATATGTCGATATGCCAATCTACTTAAAATGACCTAGTAGACATGTATATGAACATTGAAGAAATAAGGAGATTTTTCTATATCGAAATATCAGTTGATAAAATCATAGGCAAATTCCTGCCAGTTAGAACGTGGAGTAAAACGAAAATCGAATGGTTCCATCTACTCAAAACTAAGAGGGGATGCCACCTACTACTAAAATCCCGGTTTTTGAAACAGTTGCGTTCTTCTATGCAAGAAGGAGACTTAGAAAGAACAAAGAAGTTTGGATCCGAAAATGTATGCTTAGGCAGTTCCTTCGCTGAGCACAACCGGATGAAGAGGAATTTGTATCATTTCAAATCCCTATTCTTTTCGAAGAGAAGGAAAGATCTGCAGTTTCTGCATCAACTGAAGTAGAAAGGAACACACAATTATTTATTTTAAGAACTTAATCCGGTAGTCATCACTCAGAGACATTTCAGATTGATGTCTCCCTTTTAAGATGAAAGAGGAATTTCTTCTTGTTTGCCCTAAAGTTGAAGGCAGGGCCACAATGCGACTGACCCACTCTCCTTGATGAAGTTGTAGCCATTGGACAGAACCCGCCACCTAAAACTGAGAAACCCGCCCAATTAGAGCACAGATTTGGCGATACCTCAGTTTGAGAAATTGATCTCACATCATCCGTTTCCTTAGGCATGATTGAGAGAATGCTGCCGCCCCGGGGCAAACCAGGCGAATCGGTGAAAGAGAGCAAAGCCAGCAGTACTCCCCCTAGAAACAGAACATGAAACTATTTGATAAACCACAGTACATGCACATGAGAAAATACAGCCAAAAGTTGACAACCTATGGGTAACAATTCCTACACTAATCCAAACAATGTACAGCAAGGCCAGAGGAGGATCAAGAAAGAGCCAGCAAAAGATTCCTCCATGACTACACACTAATTCTAGGGCACATCGATTTGCTTCCCATCTACATGAACTATTGGCAACATGTTTGCCTATCAACTTCCCTTGCATCCGCTACCAGTCCTATGCCTCCTCCTACCGCTACGGAATCATATGTGCCCTCGTGCATCCAAAAGGTCTTGAGGTTGAGTCGGGGGCGCGGTAACTTGATCAATCTCGGATGTTCACCCTGGGGTCGCCATTACCAGTCACCTATTCCCGCCCTTTTCCTTCAACATAAGGGCATGAATGCTGCATTCGGTTCGCTTTTAGGGAAAACTTTTAGGGACATGCAAAAGACTATAGCCTAAAGTTTTATGCATTATACGCTGGCTCGGTAAGAAAATTCTTACGTCCGGTACACATCTTGAAGATATTATATGCGTTCTCTGTTAAGAGAACTAAATCGATCAAACTTTATTGACGTGTTCCATCTTCATCCTGAAATAGAAATGTCAAAAGGCAAGCGAGGAAGCTTCAACCAACAGAGACTCATAGCGGTGAAGGTCCAACTTTTTGCATTGTCTTGACTCCCTCCCTGCTTTGCTATTTTGGTCGCAGGAAATTGGACAAGAACAGCAAGAGTGGCATAACTTTCGTGCGGCACTTCATAATTTTTTATTTCGCACACTTAAGTGCCACATCAGAATAAAATTGATCATTTGAGTGCCATTTTCGGCAAATCGTCCTACACGGATTTTTTACTTAATTTTCGGCAGAAGGATACCAGAAGTGCCACAGTTTGTGTACAGTGCTCACTTTAGTGCCAATTTTTTTTTGGATCACTTTGCCAATTATTTTTTTAAAACGATTATTTGAATGTCAACTCCGGTGAGTTTTGCTGAAAATCTTATGTGGCATTTTTTTTACTAATAACCTAATCTTACGTGGCTTGCCGGAGGATCCCAATCAGCAATAAAAAAAGCTAAAAGTTAAAAAAAAAATATTGAATAATTAAAAAATAAGCTGAAAACTAAAAAAATTAAAAAAGAAAAAGAAAAAGAAAAGGCAAGGGTGCAATGGCGAGGGCTTGCATAGCCCTCGCCGGTGACCCCCGCCAATTGCAGGCGAGGGCTCGACCTCGCAAACCTAGGCCAGGCCGACCTCGCCTAGCGACGGCTAGGCCCTTTCAACCTTGGCGAGAACTTGCTTACGGTCGGTGGCGGTCGCCATGGCTTGGTGACGGCGGCGGGGTCTTGCAGCGGCGACATCCGCAAGCCCAAACCCTTTTTTAAGCTTATTTTTAAGTTAAAAAGTCCACGTGGACTGAATTATTTTAAAAAAATTCCACTTGGACTGAATTTTTAAAAATATTTGCCACGTGGACCGACTTTTTATTTTTATTTTTAAATTCCATGTAATTAAATAATTAATAACAAATGCCACGTAATCAATTTGGCCGAAATCTCTCGCCGTTGGCACTTACGTGATCGTTTTTTCTCCAATTTAACACTTAAGTGAGCTAACGAAAGATTTTGGCATTAAAGTGAGAGCCGTACACTAACTTTAACACTTCTGGTGTCATCCTGCCCTTAATTTTTCATTCCGACGTGAAATTTTAAAACAAAATAATTACTATTAAGATATTGAAAAAATAAGAAAAATATATAAAAATTATCCACGTCAATGCCGGCGGTGCCACGTAGGACAACCAAAGTCCACGTCGGATTTTCTGACGAGGCAAATTGTCGATGGCACTTAAGTGAATGATCCCAATCTTGTTTTCCAAGTTTGAATGCTTTGGCGAAAAAAAGAGAGAGGCTCGAATGCAAGAGATGAAGTACTATTCTGCTCAAAGCTTGGACCAATTCGACTTGGTTGATCTAAATCTGCAAGAAATAGAACTAGACCCAGGACGTGTGTTCTAAACGTATAATATTTTAAAGCCAATGCGGCTAGGCCCAGAATTATAACATTCCGTAACTAATAATATGTTTTTTTTTCCTTCAGTATTGGCTAATTTTAATAAGTGTTTTTTCTATAAGTGTTGGTAAATATTAAAAAAAATATTGTGAAAAGGATGATCGGTGATCTAGTTTTATTTTATTCTTCTCAAATAGCTTATTGGTAATTTATCAATAAATATATATATATATATATTTATGAAATCATCAATTTTCGTTGATAGTTTGGGGATTACCAATATATTGTATTAACTTACAAACTCTTATTGCATAATTTACACTTCAAAATTTACTAAATATTACCTTGAATTAGAGCGACGTGCTAACGTTTGTCAGACTAAGTTACTAACTAGGTTTGGAGTACCAACATCAAATTATTTTCTTTGATATACAACTTTTCAATCGGCTTATCAACTTTTATTTGTCTTGATTAGTAATCCTTTAAATTTACTTACTATGTTTTAGGATTACTGAACTAAAACTTTTTCCTTGTTAAGTTTGGGATAAAAACAGCAGGAGTGCAATAACTTTCGTACGACGTTTGAGTGCCATAATTTTTTTTTTTTCATTCACTTAAGTGCCACATTGGAGTAAAATTGATCATTTGAGTGACATTTCAGCAAATCGTCATACGTGGAATTTTTACCTAATTTTCCATTCCGATGTGCAATTTAAGATAAAAATCAAAATATATATACATACGCATATATATACACACACAAAGATTGTCCACGTCAACGCCGGTAATGCCACGTAGGACGACCGGCGTCAATGTTGGATTTTCCGGCGAGCTAAATTTCCGATGGCATTTAGGTGATCGATTTTTCAAATTTGTGGAACTTAAATAAGCGAAAAAAAAAGTTATGATACTCAAGTGAGCGCCGTACGAAAGTTATTGCACTCATGTAGTTCTTATCACCATGAAATTAGTTCGACCGTTAACCACGTTATATTAAATTTCAAACAAGGACTTTTGAGTAAGATAATCTCTGTTTATGCGATTTCATTATGCTTTGGTTTATTTTTTCCTGTTTTGATGACCAATTATATCTCATTGCCTTCTTGAACCACAAGAGTTAATTGATTAATTGAAATTAGTATAATCAATTGTTCGTGAAACATTCTCAGACATCTTGCGACTATTCAATTATAGCTTCAAGCTTAATCTTTATTGACTTCTCCTAATTAGTTTTGATTTGGCTGACAACTACTTAGCATAAAAATGTAAACGGATAAGTGCACTAGAAGTTTTAAAACTTATCATAAAAGTGCAATAAAGTTCTAAAACTTGTCAAGAAAATGCAATTGAGTCCTAAAAATTTCAAAAGTCCAATCAAGTCCTAAAACCTGTCACGAAAGTGCAATTGAGCCCTAAAACTTATCAAATTAATGAAATCAAGTCCTCCGTTGATTGCACTTTTTGAAAGTTTTAGAGACTTCATTGCATTTTTCCATACGTAAAAAAAAAAAAACACTTTAAATTGTCTTGTGTATAACATAAGTTCTCTCTCAATTTGTATATTTAAATCCATGATTGCAAATGGAGTTCAGCTTCATGAACAAAAGTATCAATCAAACGACCGTGAGTCGTGATCGTTAGTCAAAGTGAGCTCGGTGTCATCCTCAGAACAAATCAAGAAAGGTGAGCAAGCTCAACGAGCACATAAAGCCTGGCTTGGGTTTTGTTTCAAATCGTCTTCGGCCATTTGGTTAATCCCTAGAAATAACCACAGCCTATTGCAGTTGGGATTTTTAGGTCTTCGGCCATTTGGTTAATCCCTAGAAATAACCACAGCCTATTGCAGTTGGGATTTTTAGGTGTTTGGACCGTTACGATGAATCCCCTCATGAGCCGGTAATCAACACTAACTTCTCTGCAAGCAATAGGTCTCAAGATCGATCCAATAGCAATGTCAACTCTTTTGGCCACATTATATATTGGGGTGGTGGTTCATACTCTCCATCGATAGGAAAGCAAGGAGGTCTCGCTGTAACAAAAATGTGAGATGTGCTAATTATAGTGAAATCATCTGTTGAATGTAGCCCTAATTTAAGGGTGAATCAAAATAAAACCTTGTGTCTCTATTTCTCTTTCTTGCTTTTACTGTTTGTTTCGCTGTGATTTGTGCGATTAATCCTAACATGATGTGGTACAGACGAGGGATGCCACACTTAGTTGGCATTAGTCGGTAACCAAGTGGCACTAGACGTCCGGACCATACATTGTCTCTTTTGCTAGAAGATGTCCCAATGTTTATTGAGAGCAAATTGCAGAGGAGTATTAATCTAAAAATCTACTATCGAAGTAAAACAATAACACCAATGGTGAACATAACTTTTCCAGAATTCACGCTTCCCTACTTAGAGGGTTTTCTCTCTACTGACCGCAGTAGGACACCTCCTTCCAGCTGCTTCTTCATCCTTTACTCCTTTCTCCCAACTTCCACTTCCACGATGGCCCACCCAACTTTCTATCAGCTCCTTACCAGCTTATCCTGCGACATCACCTGAAACTGTTATTGTATTCCCCATCAATCTGTATCCTGCTCAGGAAAGTGCTTTAATAGCCTTATCAGATGCGACCTTATCTGTAGCTTTGATAGATTCCGACCATCTCCCGGCCTACTTCAAACCACTTCCTCGATAGCATCTATGATTCTAAGCTGCGACAGCCTCCTTGCCATCTACTCTCTTACGTTCTGAGCCATCTCTTATGTTCTGATCCACCTGCTTCTTCAACACTGCCAGCTGCTTCTTCCACTCGGCCAGCTGCTTCTTTCTCAGTTTTGCTAATGGATGACTCCGACGATGCTCCGACCCGCCATGCAAACATCTGCAAACAGCTAGGTAAGTCAATGACAAAAAAGGATCAGGCAAATATCTCGGAGGAAGTTATTGAATCATCACCAGCTACCCTAGTCGGCCAACTATTCAACAATCCTTCTGTGAATTTTACTGCCTTTCAAACGGCCCTGAAAAAGGCTTGGCGGACGGATAGGGTCACCATTATGCCACATGAGAATGGACTTTATAGTTTTTCCTTTGACATGGAACAAGATATGGAGCGGATTTTAGCAACTGGACCTTGGTCCTTTGCCAACCATTTGCTATTACTCCCGAAGAGTAATCCTCACACTCCACCCCTAGGCTACGAGTTTAAAAACTGTGCATTTTGGATCCGTATTTTCGGATTACCCTTGGGTTGGCAGACTCATAGCATCGTGGAACGCATAATGGGTAATGTGGGGTAGGTTCTCCAGGTTAAATTGGAGCCTCGATCACCCTCATCTCCTCTTACAATTAAGGCTCGAGTTGTTCTTTCTCTTGATGCAGAACTTCAAGTTGGCATACTAGCTAACTATCATGGTCTACAGCGCTGGTTGGATTTTAAATATGAGCGTCTTCTGATATATTGCTACTCCTGTGGTCGCATAGGGCATTATGCCTCCTTCTGTCCATTTATCCCATATGACGAGGACCGTTTTTCCAACTTCACAGGCAGTTGCTATGGAAATTGGATGAAGGTTGAATCAGCCGACCATAGTCCCTTTTGGAGAGCTTTCTATAATATCCAGCAGGAGTCATCTCAACCAGCTCAGCCACTGAGGTCCCAATCACCTTCAGATTCAATGTTTCCATAGCTGGCAGGTCCCAGTAACACCGCTGAGCAGGTAGAGTCTGCAACCCGCATCACTAGTATTCCTATACAGCAACATTCCAGGCCTCGAGCTCCAGTTCCCATGCAGCAATATACCTCTATTCCCCTACTAGCTCACCCCCCATACACTGAACATCATATAACCCCTTATCCTGCACTTTCTAAGATTGGCACAGCCCTAGTCATACCATCTGATTATCCCTCTCCTTCACTTTCACCTCACTCACCGCCTGGCTTTCCTGCCATCTCATCGACAGCTGAGCTCCCATCCACTTGCCACCCTACAGCAGTGAAGAAACCTACCAGGAAACAGAAAGGGAAGAGTATTGCAGGTGCATCCTCCAAGAAACCTCGTCGTTATGCTCCCTATGGTGCTGCTTACTTCCCCGGTTCTCTGGTGGATCAGTTTCTCTTGACCGACACTTCTATTACTCAGGAAGTGGAATTCTCACGGGCTTTGGTAGCTAGCCCTAATAAGCTACCAAGCACCTCATCACTATTTTGTGTTGGAACTGTCAAGGGCTGGGCAATCCCTTGAAGGTTCGCGAGCTTCGGGCTTTGGTGGCCCGGGATAGGCCCAATATGGTTTTTCTCATGGAGACGAAGCAGCCAGATACGGTTCTATCTCGTCACAGGAGAAGACTCCATTTTTTGAATGGTTTTACTGTGGGCCCCCTTGGCACTGCGGGAGGTCTTGCAGTTTTTTGGTCGGATACGGCCACTGTACATATTATATCCGCGTCCGATATGTATATTCATCTTTCTTATGTGGATCATGACAGCCAGTTGAATATGGAGATTACTTTTGTACATGCCCCCAACTCTTTATCAGCTCGTTTAATGCTCTGGAAAGAACTACAACGAATCCAGGAATCAGTCCAACTTCCGTGGCTTTGTGTGGGTGATTTTAATGAAATACTCTATGGTTGGGAAAAGGTTGGAGGCCGGGCTCTGGAGAACTTTCGTATGTCTGCTTTCCAAGAATTTATTACGGCTTGTTCCCTTATGGAGGCGGAGTGTCAGGGATGTGCGTACACATGGTCAAACAACCGAGATGGACCGCAACTCATAAAAGAAAAACTTGATCGGGCTTTTTGTTCCTTCGACTGGCGCCTCCAATGCTTACGGGCTGAAGTTTACGCGCTTCTTGCAGTAGGCTCGGACCATAGCCCTCTACTCATTACTCTCTTGCCACCTCTAGGACCTCGCCTTCGCCAGTTCAAGTATGAGGCCATCTGGAATGATGACCCAGACTGTGTTTCTGTAGTGTAACAGGCTTGGCAAGCCCGCTCTTCTGCCCTAGAGTCTTGCTGCTTAAACTTCAGCGCACTGTTCATCAACTTGCCCGATGGAGCCAATCTCGATTTCCTAATGCTCGTCTTGCCATTGCGCAGCTTAAGGAGGAGCTTCAATGTCTCACTAGTCAGGCTGATGGTTCCCCTGAGACACTAGCTCGAGTTGCTTATATCAAGGGCCGGCTAGATGAATTGTGGCGTCAAGAAGAGCAATATTGGGGCTTACGCTCAAGGATTCAGTGGCTTGCATTTGGGAATCGAAACACTCGTTTTTTCCATGCCACAACAATTCAGCGAAGACACCGCAACCAGCTTTCTGTCATAAAAACCGCTACTGGTTCTTGGATCCGAGATGCGCCGCAGCTTCAGGCTTATATCCAGTCTTTCTTCAGTGATGTATATCAAACTCGAGGTTCTCGTCAGTATGACCCTATTCTTACGTATTGCCCAGCGGTTATTACTGACTCTGTGAACTGTTCATTACTTCAGCCCGCTACCTTGGAAGAGGTCCATGCAGCCGTTTTGCAATTAGGGAAATCCAAGGCACCTGGTCCTGACGGTTTGAGTGGTCATTTCTACCATTATCATTGGGAGACGATTTAGCATGATATCCTTGCCATGGTAAATGCTTTTCTTGCTACAGGTGTCCTACCGGAGCATTTAAGCAGAACCCACATCACGCTGATTCCTAAGGTTCCACATCCTGAGAGCCTGGACCAGTATCGCCCCATTAGTCTCTGCAACTTTTCCTATAAATTGTGCTCCAAGGTGCTTGCAAATCGGTTGAAGCCTCTTTTGCCTAAGATAGTGGCCCCAGAGCAGAGTGCCTTTGTCGCTGGTCGCCAGATTCAGGATAACATCCTTATTGTGCAAGAGGTGCTCCACCAACTTCGGGTACGTCATAGGATGAAAAAATTCCAAGCTATACTAAAAATGGATATGCCCAATGCCCATGACCGTGTTGAATGGGATTTTCTAGAGGACTGTCTACTTACTATGGGCTTCTCCTCTCGATGGGCTTCTTGGATTATGGAATGCGTTCGCACAGCCACTTTCAGTATTAAATTAAATGGCACTCTGCTCCCTTACTTCAAACCAACAAGAGGCTTGCGCCAAGGAGATCCGCTCTCACCATATCTTTTCATCTTGGCATCCAACATCCTTTCTTCTATGTTAACTCAAGCAGTACAGGATGGTAGTTTCACAGGCATTACCTTTAATCGCCATTGTCCGACTCTTTCGCATCTCCTCTTCGCTGATGATGCTATATTCTTCCTAGATGGGAAACTCTCTGAGTGCCAGAGTTTGGCTTATATCTTGAATCAATACTGCTACGCGTTGGGCCAGGAGATCAACCTCAATAAATCAGGTATTTTCTTCAGCTTGGGCTGCCCTCCATCCTTACGTTTTACGTTGGCTGCCGAATTAAGGGTCCCGGAGATTACTCAAATAGGGGAAGTATTTGGGCTTGCCTTCAGACTTGGGACAGACTAAAAAACAGCTTTTCTCTTGGATATTGGCCAGAGTCCATAGCAAGCTTGAAGGATGGAAAGAAAAATTGTTCTCAATGGCTGGAAAGGAAATATTAATTAAAGCAGTCATTCAGACCATACCTCAGTATGCCATGACAGTTTTCAAAATTCTGCTTTCGGTGTGCCGAGCCATTCAGAGACGGATCAGGCTTTTTTGGTGGGAAAACAGCAATGCCAAATCTGGCCTTCATTGGAAAAGCTGGGATCTCCTCACTCCGAGTAAGAAAGAGGAAGGTTTGGGGTTTCGAGATCTTATTCACTTCAATAAGGCAATGTTAGGTAAAACCGCTTGGCGACTGCACTCAGCTTCTTCCAACTTATGGGCCACTTTATTTAAAGGTTTATACTTTCCTCGGACATCCTTTTGGGAGGCAGGTAAGGGTAGCCGCCCTTCGTGGGGTTGGCAAAGCATCCTCGCAGGTCGGAACCATATAGCCCCCCATGTCCGTTGGCAAGTCGGTAATGGCCAGCACATCCGCATCTATTCCTACCGGTGGTTACCCTCGGGTTTCATTCAGGGACAGCCGCATTCAGAAATCCCTTCTTCGGTAGCTGCCCTTATTACTTCATCCGTGCAGTGGGATACTACCCTAATATCATCTTTATTTCCTCCCGCAACTGCTGCTGAGATCCTCGCCATTCCCCTAAACCCACTACTGCCCGAAGAAAAAATAATCTGGACGCTACATCACACGGACCTCTATACAGTTAAGTCCTCCTACCAGCAATCCTACTTAGCCTCCCCGTGTCAACCATCGACTGCACCATCTTCTTCCTATCAACGACCCCCCACTTTATGGTCTATTCTTTGGAAACTACCCATTCCCCCAAAAATTAAGCATTTTCTATGGCGAGTTTCCCAGGATGCATTACCTACTGTTGTGAACTTAATGAAGAGGAAAATCTTACCAGATTCTTCTTGTGCCATATGCCGTCGAGCTCCTGAAACCCTCGAACATCTCCTGCTCCTATGTCCCTGGGCAAAAAAGGTTTGGCAGGATCAGCAACTTAATCTAAAAATTATCCCACGAACCATCACAAGAATTGAAGACTGGCTTTTACAGGTGTTGTCTGGCCGCTCTCAATCACCTCGTCCTTTTTAACGCTCTCATTGCCCACACCCTCTGGCAAATTTGGAATGCACGGAATCACTTCATTTTTCGACAGCAGCCTCCCAATCAATGGCATGTTCTACAAGCAGCAAACGCGAATAATCTCAGCTTCTTGCGTTGGAACCCTCAAGCTAGGGTGAATGATAGACAGCAGTCCAACGAATAATGGACACAAGTGTGCTGATTTACCTGTTTCGTGGAATCCTCCTCCGGCGGGAACAAGGAAACTGAACGTGGATGGATCACTCGTTCCGGGCGAGAAAACTGGCGCGGTGGCTGGCATCCTACGAGATTCACAAGGCCGTTGTTTGGATGGATTTGCTCTAACAGTAGCTGCCTCAGATCCAGAGCAAATTGAGGCTATTGCCTGCCGCGAGGCCCTTCGTTTATGCGTTGACCACCGACTTCGTGATCCCGTTGTTGTCGAATCTGATAGTAGTAATGTGGCTGCTGCTCTTCGACATCTTCAACGATCGCCTTCCTCCATCGACGACGCCCTCTCTCTTCAAACCTCGTGTGCGTCATCTCCTCCTCTGCAAGAATGCATTCTTCTGTTGGACCGGGTTATGGCCTCAGTGTCTTTTGGCCAATGCCCACGTACTGCAAACCAGGCCGCACACTGGTTGGGCCAGGCCCAGCGGCGCGGCGTTCTACCTGTTGGAGTTGGCGAATATCTTCGGGACCCTTGTTTCTCACATTGGGTACGCCCACGTGAGCTTAGGAAAACTAAAGTGTTATCCGACAACATGTAACCCCTGCGCGCGGAATGCGGGGGTTCGGGGGCAGCGCCTCCCGACGGGGTTCCGCTGACCGGTCAGCGGACGGCTGTCCCGCTCGCCAGTGAGCGGGCGAGGGTTCGGGGGCAGCGCCCCCGAAACCTCAACGGGTTTGGGCTTTTATTTAAGCTGGCCCGTATGGTGTGGGATTAAGAGGTTTCGTATATGTTTAGGTTTTGGGCCCGTTTGGGGCATATATATTTTGCTCGTTTTTCTGATCATTGTAACGAGTTGAGTGGCTGTAAACTGAAAATATAGTGAAGTCTCTTTGCAGGACGTAGCCCTATTCTGGGGTGAACCTGGGTAATCTCGTGCGTAGTTCAATTTTTCTTTGATATGTGTGTGATCATTCTAATTCGGTGTGCGATAAATCCCTTCACTACCTAGCAATTGGCTCTTGTACCCACCCCCGTACTTAAGGTCCTACTCTGTTCGGAGGCTCACTTCTCTTGTAACTTGACTTAACGTTTGATTCTAATAAAACGTGCCTTTGATAATAATAATAATAATAATAATAATAATAATAATAATAAAAAACACCAATGGTGAACATTGCACAGTTCCAAGAGACGACCAACTGCATCCCCAAATGGTTGCAAGCTTTCTATAGGAAAGGTCAGTCGGTTCCTGAATATATGCTTACTAGAGACGGTGATGGAGATTCGTTGTATACAAATTTTGACGAGGAAGCTCGCCTTACATAGATACCAAATCTTGGATTGCGAAGTACCTTATTGTTTTGATGGTCCAGTTAAGAGGGAGACCCAAAGCCCGGGGTCATGGCCCAAACATTAAATAACATGTGCATGAGGAAGCGAGGAATGGAATTTGTGCCGCGCGCCCAAACCACACATACAAGGAAGTTTCTTAACTACATATTACGCCAATCCCGTGGAATCATCACCCAAGGGCATATTCTTATGCCAGCAGTTAGTTGGATGCATGGTGCGTATCTCGGCAAAAATACCAAAAACGTCGTAAGCTCATTGTCTTTGTATCAATTCAGTCATAAATCTTTTAATTTGACTAATTTAGTCGTAAACCTTTTTGCATTGATACCAATGAATCCATCCGGCCAATTTGATGGGAAATCACTGACGCGGACGTCAGTCGTATCATGTTGGACGATCGGTGCTGGTTTGAACATTTTTTAATAATATTTTAATTGTATTTTGGGGTTTTTTTTTTGTTCTTTCTGTTTTCCCTTCTTTTCTGTTCCCTTTTTTTTTTTCCCCCCGATGGTAACATGCCCTCATGCATCCAAAAGGTCATGAGGTCAAGTAGGGGAGAGGTAAATTGCTCTATCACGAATGTTCAGTTGCCATTACTAGTGACTAGAGCTATCATTATGTGTCAAAGAACCATATTTTAAATTTATAAAAGAGGGTCAAATATGGTCACATTATAATTAAATTATGGGTTGTGTATGGGTTTCAAAAAGAAAAGCCAAAATAATTTGGGTTTTACTCGCGACCTAAAAATTAGGCTAATGGATTACTAAGTTAATTAAATTAACTAACCTAGTTCGAGTTCTCCCAAATTCTACCAAATCGCAACTTAAGGTTCAATTATCATGCAAAGATTTTCAATAGGAGTCGCCACTAATCAATTTGGGATAGGTCGATTAGGCACCTAAATAAAATAGCGGGAGAACTATTTTATTTCTACGAACCAGAGATAATGAGTCCGGGGACTTGTTTCAGCTAGATTACTCTAAAGCCCCATCGATACCATTTTATTTCATGGAAACATTTGATCAAACAGTTTAAATTGATTTTAACTAAGTCACTAATATAGGTTATTATGCGAGTGCACAATCAATTAAAAAAACATTCAGAAACTCAAGATAAATAACAAGGGAGCATGCGCAGTTCTCTCTTTTGGATTTTCGCTTTTTATATGAAATCTAAACTATATATAATGCATGAATTTTAATCTAAATGCAATGACATATATAAATGCAAACTATACAAAAATGCACTACATTACACTACTAATGACATGCAAAGAATATCTAATCTAACACGGCATGAATTCTATTAACTATATGACTAACTCTATATGACATGCATTTAAGTAAAATTAACCCTACATTCAATCTACATGAAGAATAAATTAACTTAACATACGACTCTAAATGACATGCTTAAATGATGTATTAAATACGACATGTATGTATGGCATGGATGACATTTTTTATGGCTTTCGGATTTAATGAAGACCCAAAATAAAACACCTAAAGAAAGTGATTATTTGACCTAGATTATGCATGACATTGACCTTAAACTTATACTATTTAGAATGGACTATTTTAAACATGTAATCTTGCCAAAATATACTAATTATCTATAGCATTCTATCCTAAAATGCAATTCAAATTAGATGTGCAATCATGTTTAAACATGCAGATTATATCGTAAGACGCAATATTATCTAAGATGCAATTTATTTAAATTAAACGAAGAATATTCTAGAAAAACCTATGTTAGGAATGCTGTCTAACTTAAACATGCGATTTTATCTAAAGATATGCTAATCTAATCTACATGGAAACCTATTGATTTATCGAATTTTTTTAGAAGTTTAAAACATGCAATCGAATATTATACAGAAGATATCCACAATCAATTGAGCTCAAATAAAGAAAGTGATAAATTAAATCAATTTGAATATTCTCGCGATTTCTTGCGAATCCTAATTAAATCTACATTGTTAGGGATATATGATAAATTAGAATCGGCAATAAAATCATTTAACTATCAAGATAGGATATTTCCCTTGAACTAAAGATAAGCTTCCTAATTTGGACTGATATCACTTGGGTCGCGGATCGACTGGACATGGGCTTGCGTTCAGCGGCTATTCGGATCAGCAGGTTTGTTCCGGACCAACAAACACTGGCAAAACAGCAAGGGCTTGACTGGACAGCAACAACTCGTCGGAACCTGTTCGTCGGGTTAGCTTGTTCTCGGTTGAACAGAAGGCAGCAGTAGCATTCGGTAGTAGCAGCAACAATCCAGCAGTGGCGGAACCGAGCAGAAGCAGCGGCAAAACTGAGCAAAAGCAGTTTTTGACTCCAGCACAACAAGGACAACGATTTGGTACTGTTCGCTCGTTTTTGCAACAAGGAATATCTTTCACCGAAATTCAGTCTTCGGTTTTTATTAAGAGGGTTCTGCGGCTCAACTCTCGAAAGGAAATTTTAGTGAGAACACGGAGGAACACAAATAGAAGTGAAATGGATAGGAATTCAATGGATTGAATGTGGATTTGAGATCAACAAAGGTTCAGGCTACGTTACAATACTCATACTAAAGCAGTAGAAAGCTTGAAACTAAACTAGAGTTGCAGAAACTCTAAATGCTGGAACGGAGAATACAGGAAAGTTAAAGTGCAGAAAACTTGAGTTCTTTTGGATGTGTGTTGATCTGTCTTCTTTCTCCTCTCTTTCGATTATTTGTTATTCTTTGGCTTTCCATAACCGTTTGTCGGTTATTTTCTTGCTTTCAAACTCTGAATCTTGGCGCCTTCAATAACTTCCCATTTGCCCACGTTTTATCCCCCAAAACTTGATCTTCAACTGTCAATATGGCTTTGAATTTGAATCTTTTCCAGCAACTGCCGTGAACTGTTCGCATCCACTATCCGGATTTCTTGCTCGTAACTTCTTGCTGACATGGCTAGTTTGGCCATCATGCGGTTCCTTTTGTCTTCATACTCCTCTTACCGCTGATCCTCTATAATTTCGGTATGTCCAAAATCTTACCGAATTTTGAAAATCAATGGCCATGTTCTCTTACTTCCCGAATATCGGGTTTAGACTTCTAGACATTTCGGTATGTTGCAGACAACTTACCGAACTTCTCAGAGTAGCTTACTGTTCCCGATTTACCGATTTTCAGGACACAGTGATACTAAAGTCCATTCGGTAACTCTTTATTATTTGGTGTCAACAGGTACTCAAACAGTAGTGGAACAGCAAACCCAGCAACAGCACCAAAGAGAGACAGCAGCAATGCCGACCAGAAATAGCAACCACAAGCAGGAATAACAGCAGAATCGAGCAGAACAGCATCAGAACTGAGCAGAGCAGGAGCAAAGTCGAGCAGGACAGCAGCAGAAGCTGTATCGGTATTCGAATAGCAAGTAGAAGCGGCAGCAACGCTCGAACAGTAGTGGAACAATAGTAGAATAGCCGAACAACAGTAGAACCGCCGGAATAGGTCTCAGCCAAACGGGTTGGCCGAGAGCTTTGTCTTGTTGCTCACTCTCTTTGAAATTTATGTGAATTCTGAATAATTGTGGATGTTGCAAACCTTGGGCATAACGACATTTATATAGACAAAGTCGTTGCAAGTCAGGGGCCTGAACTCTTTTAATTTTTGCAAAATAGGCCCAGGACCAATAATATGATTTAAATTAAGTCCTGAAGGGTCAAATTGCATTAATTTGGGTCTTAAACTTATTAGGAATTTCGGCCAACACCAGTGAATGGGCTAGACGAAATTTCCCTTGCGCGATGTGGGTTCACTTGTATTTTTCTGGGCTTAATCAAGCCTATACTATTTATTTAAGCTTTAAATCAAAGGCCTTTTCATTTGATTAATTTGAAATGAGCAAAATTAAGTCCAAGATAGGCCCTAAGACACTCAAAACTTTCGGCACAATTGCTCCCCCTTGCTAGCCGAAATTCTTAAAGGGCTCTAGTCCGTCATTCGTCAATTTCGTCCCCCCCCCCGTCACTGATCCAATTAAATGTAAATGCATGAATATAGAAATTAAAACTGTAAAATGCAGATTATATAAAACTGTAAAATGCATGAATACAGTCCCTAATTTTCTATGCAATTAATGATAAAAAGGGTAGCAAAATTTAGGTGTCAACAAGTCTTTTACAAACTCATTTTCAACCCATTTTCGGTCCGTCGCCTACAGCTTCCTAACCACCCACTTGTAAATACCCTTTAACTCAATTATATTAGTTTATCTTTTTTATTTTAATTTTTTTTGTAAGTTTAACAAAGAAATAGATCCTCTAACAATTAGCCAGACGGTTCGAGACGGGTGATTGTTGCACCCAGTGGGAGGTTGGGGAACCGCCTTGGTGGGGGTCTTAAGGGGGCAGAACTCTCCGGACGCCGGAGGTTTTTTTTATAGTTTGAATCCATAATTTAATGGTAGTGTGAGTTTGAGTACTGTTAATCTATTTCTTTTGTAATTGAGAGCTGTAACAGAAAAGTAAAAGGTACTAACTATAGTGGAATCATCTACTGCTGGATGTGGTATTTTAAGGGAAAAGTAACAAATAAAGTCATAAACCTAGACAGAAGGACACCTTAAGTGACAATATTTGTGTACGGCGCTCACTTTGGTACCAAATTTTTTTTCGGGATCACTTAAGTGCTATTTTTTTTTAAAAAAAATAGTTGTTTCAGTGCCAACTCCGATGAGCTTGGCCGGAAATCATACGTGGCAATTTTTTATTAATTAACTAATCCTACGTGGCTTGCCGGAGATCCTAGTCAGCTTCCAAAGCACAAACGACGTCGTTTAGCCAGTTTCGCGGAGTGACTTTCAGTACCATAAGTTGTAAATTATGATCGTTTGAGTGCCAAATTTTTCTGAAAGTGATCACTTAAGTGCCATAAGTTATAAAATGTGATCACTTAAGTGCTATAAGTTTAAAACATCCCAACCACGTTGACTGTGCGGCGTCATTCTCCTTGCACATGTGGTATTGATTTTTTATTTAAAAAAAGCTTATCACTAAATTGTTTGAATTAATAAAGCCATGTCACTAAAATGTTTTGGGTTAATACCACGAAAAACCCCAAACTGGTACACCTGTGACAAATTTACCCCAAAATATTTTTTTGACCACGAAAAACCCCGAACTGGTACATCTGTGACAAATTTACCCTAAACTATTTTTTTGACCACCAAAAACCCTAAACTGGTACACATGTGACAAATTTACCATAAACTAATTTTTTTGATCATGAAAAACCCCAAACTGATACACTTGTGACAAATTTACCCTCCGTTAAATTGGGTTAATATCACGAAAAATCTCAAACTGATACACATGTGACAAACAGAGGGTAAAAACACCAAACTAGTACACCCGTCAACTGTCACGTGTCATCAAACTTAGCAATTTTACGGTTAGATTTAACGAAAACTAACGGAGGGTAAATTTGTCACAGGTGTACCAGTTTGGGGTAAATTTGTCACAGGTGTACCAGTTTGGGGTTTTTCGTGGTCAAAAAAATAGTTTGGGGTAAATTTGTCACAGGTGTACCAGTTTGGGGTTTTCCATGGTATTAACCCTTAAATTAAAATGCCACGTATTTAATTTTGCCGGAATCTCTTGCCGTTGGCACTTAAGTGATTGTTTTTTCTTCGATTTGGCACTTAAGTGAGCCGACGAAAGTTTTTGCACAAAAGTGAGCGCCGCACACAAATATTGTCACTTGAGGTGTCCTCCTGCCCATAAACATATTATATTAGTACCAATTCAGTCTTAAACCTTTTTACAATTGAGTCTATTCGACCAATTTTGATTGAAAATCACTGACGTGGATGCTAGCCGAGCTATGAGGCATGGTCGGCGCTGACGTAGATATTTTTTAATAATATTTTAGTAATATTTTAAATTTTTGAATAATTCTCTTGATCTTTTTTTCTTTTCTGGGCTTTATTTCTTTTCTTTTCTTTTTTGCTATTGGTCTGCAAGGGCTAGCACCCTAACTAGATCTGGGCCAGGCAAGGGCACCGTGGCCCTTGGTTTCTTAGGGCGAGGTAGCGACCGCTAGATTAGGCGGCCTCACCTCGATCCAATAGGGGTCGGGATGCCTTCGATAAACTTTTATGTCTTGATTTCTCTTTTTTGTCTTAACTCTTTATTTCGTTGTTGTGACGCCCTAAAATTCCAAGGCTTGTAAATTGAAGAAAATTGGATTTTCGAAAATTGAGTGACAATCATCGGACGAGAAATTTTTTGTTCTGAAAGGCTATGAGTAGCCCCTGAAGCGTAGTTCAATAGAGTTCTCTTAGTTTCATCGTGCCGAAGATATTAGCATTGTATTCCTTCGCGCCTGAGCTTGACCCTATCCGAAAATATCTTCATCGTTAGAGCCAAATGACCAACCGGGCCTAAATTACCAAATTACCGTTTTACCCTTGGATAATATTTATGTAAGCCAGAAACCATGAATGCGGATTTGACCCGTGGACCGCACGCCATTTATGGCAATTCAAAATATCTTTTTACCTTTTGAATTTTTGGCATTTCTCTCTCTCTCTCTCTCTCTCTCTCTCTCTCTCTCTCTCTCTCTCTCTCTCTCTCTCTCATTTTCTTTCACCGTTGAGAACACACCATCATCTTCACCCTCATCCACCCCTTGCCGCCGCCTCCGTCCACTCCAGCCGCCCTTTAACTATGCCGCCATCGCCGGAACTGCTGCAGTTGCCCCCGAGGCCACCGCCGGGTCGCCCGAGCTTCGTCGCCGTTCGGTCTAGCCGTGCGCCACGCTAACCGAGCCCCCATCGTACTGCTGCCGCACTTGCCGTGCATCGTTGACCACTGCCGCAGCCTCGCCATGAGCTCCGTAGAGCCTGCCGCCGCCCTCAGCGAGTCCGCCGCCCTTCGTCGCCCGCTGACCGTCATAATCACAGCCACTATCCACCTCGGTTTGCTGTTATCCGTGTGTCGCCGGAGTCCACCATCGTCGTAACCACGTTCGTAACGACGAGCCGAGTCCGTAAACCCGTCGTTGATCGACCATCGTTGCTCGCAGCCAACTGCCACCGCTCGCCGCCGTTGCCGTCGTTGTGAGTTATCCTCTAATATTTGATTAGGCCGTTAATTGCACTTGGGATTAGATTAATTAGTTACCGTAGTTGATTAGTTAGTTATCGCAGTTAAAGTAAATAGTTACCGTAGTAGAGTAATTAATTACTATGGTGAGTTGAATTACCATGGTTAGGTGAAATAGTTACTATGGTTAATTGTTTGATTTACCGTAGCTAAATCAGACCGGTTTATTAACTATTGTGGCGATAAATAGCCAGGGCCGGAACAATTGCCTAATAGTATTTATTTACCCTTGATTGTTGATCGGTTAATTATTGATTGCTTAATTGCTCGAATCTGCTGGTTGATCACTTAGGGCAGAATATTCTGTTGAATTGGGAATGAATATTCGTGTGAGAATTGTGTCCTTTGAGCATGAAAATGGTTGTTAGCCGAGTTTTGAGCATACTCGTGAATGTGACTGCATTGGGCTAAAGCGAAGTAAGAATTGGCTTGGTAGCCTGATGTGTTTATATGGTCACACGATGGCTAGACGTCGCCCTAACGTAACTGGGGACGTGGTGGTACCCTTGTTGGCATGGGTTCGTCACCTGGTATGTCCATGTCGACGAGAGTTCGGATGAACACGGCATATTGGATGTACAACAGTTCGTGCCGGTGAGTCCGGAACCACACGACTGATCGGATGCCAGTCGCCGCTTGCGATAGACCGAAGATCCTTACAGGAAATCCGGGTATGTCCGCCTTAAGGGTCTTGAGGGGCTATCGGATGCTGTCGCCGGAACGGAATGGGACGATCGACGCTTAGTCCTGCCGGAAGAGTACTTGCAGTGAGGCTGTACTGTGGCGAGAGTGGAGTATCTTTTGCAATAATAACTGGAACACGCATGTTGCATAGTGCCTAAGTGCCTGAGTGGTTGACGTGTGTTCTAGTTGTGTGCTTGGGCTTGTAGATTATTGATTGCCATGTGATATTTGTTGCGTGGGCCAAGGCGGGGTAAGTTTGCATGTGATTGTCTATTGGCCGTTGGGTCGTGCATATATATTAGGCAGCTTGAGTTTGGTGTGCCTTGCCTACTTTTGGTCTGCTGTTATTCTTGTACTACTTGTATAGGCCGCTTGGGTGAATTAACGTCCTAATCGGACTTAGGCGTTAACTCATTGAGATTTATATCTCATTTGTTGTAGGTAATCGTTTTACAGCTCCATAAGTATGGTTGAGCGTCTTGTGAGGTTCGGGGTACCCATCGACCAGTCCTCTCATATCATTTGCCGTCCGGGTCTAGGTTCAGATCGAGTGTGGGAACAATACGTGATGACTGTCTGGGTCAATGAAGGGATAGCCCACTTAGTGGCCCATCTCTTTAAGGCTTGGTTCATGCGTTACGATGATGATCTCTACGGGCCGATCCGGGGGTTTGAGGGACCCCCGTGTCCAACCCTGATCGACTGAGCTTGGGATCCACTGGATTTTGATACACCAGACGGGGAGGTGGAGGATCCTAAGTCTAATCCGGATTACGATCCAGAGACTCGTCCGAAGTACCATGGTTGGCCTGGTGATGGCAATCAGTGAGCGTGCGCAGCTGTGGAGGTTTCTTTTTGGAGGGTAGCTTTTGATGGTAGTAGTTAGCCCCTAGACCTGACTTAGTATCCTTTTGTTGGTCATAGGAAACGGCCTTGAAAATGGGCTTGTAGATCGGATCGTTTCCTCTTGGGCTAACTGTATATAAATAAAATATTTGTGTTGTTGTGTTTTGTGTTATCTCCTGCTGTCTATCCCTACTTGTATTATTGTCTGGGGTTCTATGTCGCTTCCGCATGCGCTTAATCGAAGATAAAAAGAAATAGGTCGATGACATGCTTGGGATGTTATCCTTTTGACCCGACTCTGGAAGGGTTGTCGCGTGCCTGAGGGTCAGGGCGTGACATCCGCGTTTTGGTATCAGAGCAAGGTTAGCCCGAACCATGTGGTCATGGCCTGAAGTGATAAGGTGCGCTGGGTTTGGGATAGTTAGTATGATCAAAACCCTATGCTTGTGTCTGCTGTTTGATTCCTTTTTAGTAGTTGTCTTGAGTTCTCATTACGTGTTGCCTTTGGGCGAGCAGGAGTCCTTAAGGTCCTATGGAATGGGCGACCGTAATTCGAGAGGTAGGCCATGAGGAAGGGCAGCTCAGGCGGGTCCCAGAGGTGATGGGATTCGTGATTCTGGAGTGCCTAGAGAGAGGGCCGTTCGTGAGGATCCTAGGATGAATGGGATTCTTCAGGCATTGGAGACCATGGGGAACATCGTGGGGCAGCAAGCAAGGAACCAAGCTTCTACTACCGCCCCGTAAGAGGAACCGTTAGTTGGAAACGGAGTTGGAAGGCCGTAGACTCACAAGATGGTGGAGCAGTTTCTAAAGCTCAAGCCTTCGAAGTTTTTTGGAGCAGGTGACTCAGAGGCTGCAACCTAGTGGATCGAGGAGCTGGAAAAGGTCTTTACCCTACTAAGGTGTTTTGAGGAGGAGAAAGTAACGCTGGTCATGTACCAACTGCAAGGTAACGCTAGTTCATGGTGGAAGGCCACGCAAGGGAGGGCTTTCCCCGAAGGTGGGGTCCCAGTATGGGATGCCTTCGTGGAAGCTTTCAATAGACAGTACTTCTCAGACTGCGCGAGAGAGCAAAAGATGGCTGAGTTCTTGCGCCTTCGTCAGAATCAATCGTCCGTAGATCAGTACGAGGCAAAGTTTGCCGAATTGTCTAAGTACGCGCCTAGGATGGTTGAAGACCCTATGGATAGGGCGAGAAGGTTTAGAGATGGATTGAAGCACTAGATTAGGAGTGTGCTGGTGTCGCTGAATCTGAAGGACTACAACGAATTGTTTGAAAGGGCACAGATGGTAGAACGAGACACAGCAGAAAGGGAAGTTGTATCTGGATTGCGGTTCGCTCCTACGGTAAGGGATAACCATAAGTTCGGCAAATGGCCGATGGTGGGAAGCAGGTTTTCTGTCCCGCCCAACCGGAGGAATGTTGTCGGGAAGCTGATGTATCGCCCCAACGGTGTGTGTCAGCTCTGTAGGCAGAGGCATGGATCAGCCCAGTGTTCCGGGAGGTTAAGTGCTTATTTTGGTTATGGTCAGCATGGCCACCAGGTTAGAGACTACCCGCAGAAACTGTTGGGAAGGCAGATGCCAATGTAGCCAGGAGGTTAGATGCGAGGGAACGTTCCATAGAATCGTCCACTAGTGCAAGGAAGGGTGTATGCTGTCACCTGGGATGAGGCGAGGGATTCGCCGACCATTTCAGGTACGGTCTTCTTGCATAATCAAGTAGCTTATGTCTTGTTTGATTTGGGAGCTTCCTATTCGTTTGTTGCTAAGCGATTTGGTAAGTTAGCTAGTTGGGGTATGGAACCGTTTAAAGATAGTGTAATGTCTGCGGTAGGTTGTCTTAGTGGTAAGCTGGTTATAGATGGTCATGAGGGAAGGATAGACTTGATTGTGCTAGCCATGTTTGATTTTGATTTAATTGTTGGTATGGATTGGCTTACTGAGCAAAGAGCTGTGATGGATTTCCATTGTAGGACCATTATATTTAACCCGCTAAAAGGGGTTAGTTTTTGGTTTGTTGGGAATCGAGGGGGAGCCTCAATCCCCTTGGTTTCGTCGTTGGAGGTGACTTGGTTGTTGGACTGTGGTTGCCAATGTTATTTGGAGTCTGTTGTTGATGTGTTGGTTGAGGAGTCGAGGATGGAGGATAATGCGTAGTAGGCGAGTTTCCAGATGTCTTTCAGAATGAGTTTCCTAGATTGCCGCCAGAAAGGGAAATAGAGTTTGTAGTCGAGCTAGCCCCTAGTACGAAGCCGATCTCAAAGGTATCGTATCGGATGGCGTTGTCAAAGCTCAAGGAGCAGAAAGTGCAGATGCAGGAGTTGTTGGACAAAGGATTCATTCGTCCTAGTGCGTCTTCGTGGGGAGTGCCTGTGTAGTTCGTGAAAAAGAAGGATGGATCGCTCCGTCTGTGTATCGGCTACTGTTGACACCTAAATTTTGGTTTACCTTTTTTAGTTATTATCATTTGCATATAAAATTATAACTAATCTTAGTTCTTACCCAAAAAAAAAATCAAATCAAATCAAATCACCCATGCATTGCATTCGCATTCATTTACCTCAACGACGAGGACGAGCTTGAATTCAACAGGCGATCTGGACAGAAATTCTTTACAAATTTTCGGCTAAAGGTTTGAGGGTACGAACCGAAGTTTCCAAGATTATGGGAGCTCGGATTCCAAGATTATTGGAGCAGGTACTCCAGGATTGTGGGAGCTCAAAATTCCAAGTTTATTGGAGCTCAAAATTCAGAGATTTCTTGAACTTGTCGATTCCAAGGTTGTTGGAAATTCCAAGATTGTTGGAGTTCGTTTGATTAGGCCTATTTGAATGGCCAACTTTAGAAAAGGTTTAATTGATTCGATGAAAGGCTCAATTTGAAAAGACTGATGGAACGAGCCCGAGACTATCCACGAGTGTAGAAAATTCGGTCATTCTCGCATTCACTCTCATTGATCACATTCACTCTCATGATCACGTTCACTCTCATTGATCACATTCACTCTCATGATCACGTTAACTCTCATTCACTCTCATTGATCACATTCACTTTCATGATCACGTCCACTTTCACTCTCATTGCCGAATTTTTTTGAGGATTTTTAATTCATTAGGACTCTTCATTATTTCGAAAATTAAGAGTTTTAAGTAATTAAAACTCCTAAAATTCAGAATTACTAATCCAAGAGCCCTAATCTAATCCTACCTTAGCTAGCTTTGATCCGACGGTCCTCATTGACTCCTATTCCTATTAGGACTAGGACTAGCCAGGCTCTATATAGAGACATTAGGTCTTCATTGTGAAGGGTCACGCACATTGACACTTGAGCAAAAAATTCAGAGCAAATGTGAGAAGAGGAGAGAGAGACCGAGATTGCTCAGGCGGCTGACTTCCACAAAGACCTTGCCAATTCTGTCTGCATCGAATTTTCTAGCCTCGCTGAACTTCTTCATCCATCTTTCAATCGGTGGTCAAGGGAGAGCAACTAGACAAAGAGCAAAAGGAGCCAAAAACTGGAGATTATTGGATTGAAGAGAAAATCAACGTGCACGAGTCAAAGGAGACCACCCACTGTTCGTTGTCCCCACCGTGACCAAATCATCTTCTTTCTCTATGGTCAAGATACAACTCCATTGGTTGTGAGGCCTGGGAGCGTTGCCGACACTGAGTTGATCCGCAAGGTGACGGACATCATCGAGCGGTCCTGTCCGCAAGTCCGCAAGTTGCGAGCCCTGCTGGGGCTGTGAAATCAGCTGCTGTCCAGCGGCTGTTGTAAGTTAATTCAGCCTCGTTTTTGTCCTTAATTCGGTATCTAACTCAGCTACGTTATTGTACTAGAATTTCCTTGGGCTCGGGATCCTTTTTGCGGCAAATTTGAGCGAAAACTGTCACGCCCCGACTTTCAGGCCCGCAACATCCCTACCAAATCGCCACGAGGTCACGAATGATAACGTCCCAGGCTCGTTATCGACCTAAACATAAAATGCATGCGGAACGTGCCTTCTCCTAAACAGCAAGATCAGCGGAATAGTAAAGCAAGATAACACGGCAGGCAATTCAGCAAAATACAATTCGATTCACAAATCAAAAGCAGAGGAGTTTTTAACCCTACTGAGCTACAGTAAACACATACAACCCCATACTTCGGGGTGGCTCACTAGGACCTCAAAAGATTACGCGGTCGGGTAAGGTTAAGATCTCATCTGCTCCCAAAAATCTCACAACACCCTCATCTAAGCATCCACGGGCTCCGTCACTTCGGACCTAAAAATGGTTCCCACAACGGGGTGAGAATAAATCTCAGTGAATCAAGCCTAATCTCGATTAGGACAGTGATTCCCCCCAAACAACAAGCATATAAAACATCCAAACAACCACATATAACCACGGTATAATAACCAGTCAAATGCAGGCTTATCAGCCATCAATCACACATAATGCAATGCTCGACTCAACAGTCACGTCTGACAGCCATAGACAATGCATCACATCCACAGATATGCACATGACACCACACAAGTCCATTTATTAATGATGATCCCACGCATTAAGCGTCAATGTGACGAGGATCTATGCGATTAGCATGATCGACTCTCACAAACAATGCGATCCCGCACTCTTCCGGCAGAACCAGGCTACGTTCCTTTTCCCTTCGACAACGGCTACTACGAGAGGTGTCTCCAGTGCATCCAGCACGGCACCCACAAGTAGGCATCCCTGAACGGGGCGTCGGTCCCTCACAAGCTGCGATCGGCATCCGATAATCCCTTAAAACCGCACATACCATACGGGGCATGAATTATCGTGCTTCTGGCAAGTCGTACAATTCCATAAAAATGGTGTGGTGTGTACCTTGAGTACAAGACGAACTTGCCAGGAAAAACCCATCATCATTCCGTTATATGACCATACAATTCACACCCAACAATCAAACCATTTTATTCTCTTTGATTTAGGCATGATGCTCACACAACGTGCTCAAAGACTCGGCCCACGGCCAATTTCATGATAAAATATGTCTTTAATATCGCACTCGTTCATATGCAAATGCAGGTTACTCACTAGGCACTGTAATCATAATTGACAATCAACTCACAACAGAGCAGTCAATCAGTCAACCAGGCATTTCAACGAGAAGATCGGCTGAATAAAGGCTATTAATTAAACACGAGTAAATTACTCTAATTAGGCCACATAAATGTTCAATTTCGTGCAATGGTCTTATATTAGTCAAATTAATTTAATAAATATTAATCGCCCGCTCGTCTCTATAATGTCGCTCACTCGCGAACAAAATCTAGCAATCAATCAACCAGACTACCAATCAATTTCATCGACCATAATTAATCACAGAGAATCTAAATTTATCGACTAATTTAATTGATCGTGGCCATTTAACCTAAACTCGATTTCTAACTATACCGGCCCCGATCGTTCTACCTAAACACCCTATCAGACTAATTAAATAACACTAGACGTAATTAATGCCCTAATCAAGGTTTAGGGTCAACTCACTAGGTGAGTTAGCTCGGGCGGTCTCAACGGCGGCGCGGCGACGGCGACGGCGGCGGCGGCGGATTCCGGCGAAGCTTTCGATTCGCGGCTTCAAGGGCCAAGGTAAGGCCGGGGAAGGACCAAGGGTTCACCAGGGGGCTGAGGGGGTCCGTCGGGACCGGCTGAGGGCGGCGGAGGGCGGCCGGAGGAGGCGGAACGGCGCGGCAACAGAACCGGCCCAAACAGGGGCAGCCACGCGGCAGAACAGAGGAGGTGGTCCGAGGCCTATTCCGAGCTCCACAGGCCGCGATTGCTTCCGACAAGCTTCAGGGGTCAAGAGGGGAGTCCAAGGAGGTCGTCGGCGGTGGTGGTGAGCGACGAAATCGCCGGATTTGGCTGGGCTTCAAGCAAAACCGAACCGGATCTAAAAACAGGGCATCGGCGGCTTCGGGGTGGCTCGCGGCGGCTCCGGTGGCTTTCCGGTTGTGCAGCTGGGTCCGAGGGATGCACAAGAGGCTGGTGGACGTTGATGAAGTGGCGGGAGGTGGCGGTGGTGCCTCGGGCGGCCGAGGGATGGCGCGACAGCCTCGGGTGCAGGGGAGCCCGAAACAGAGCAGGGGGTCGCCGGGCTTCCTGAGGCCTTTCCGGCGGCTGGCGACGGCGCCGGAGGGGTCGGTGGTGGCGGCAGGAGGTGGTTGGTCAACTGGGTGATGGTGGCGGTGCACAAAAACGGAGGAGGAAGGAGGATTGTGGCTAGAGGAGGGTTCGGCCGAAGTGAGGTCTGCTTGGGGGGGGGGGTTCTGCGCACGAGAGAGAGAGAAAGATGAGCAGATAAGGGAGAGCAGAGAGAGAGGGATGGGCAGCCAATAGGAGAGGGTTGGGTCAAAGAAGATATTAATGGGTTTTGACTCATACTCATGAATAGGTTCAAGAAGGTTCAAGGGCATTTTGGGTATCCGGATTTTCGACGAAGGGTAATTTGGTCTAGTCTCGGGTCGATTCGGGTCAGGATGAGGTTCAGTCGCGAAAAGATCAATTTCTTGCGGGCGACGACTGAACGATCGAAATTGATATCGATTCGATCATCGGTTCGGAAATTCCCAAATATTGTCACTTAATTCCTCAAAAATCCAATATTTCAATATAAACTAAAATTCGACCTCGAGAATTTTATTGAATTTCGAATTCTTATAGACGCGAATTTCCAGGGTGTGACAAAAACAGTGCTGGTTTTGGGTGAATTTCAGCTTGCGCGCATGCAGAAATTCAGCTCGAAAAAGGTAAATTTCCTAACTTTTGATTGTGAATCAATGCTGGTTTGATTGGAATTTGCACATACGTTCTTGATATTCAATGGATGCCATATGATTTGCGATGAAAATTCGATAAAGTTCAAATCTTTTTCCGGTTAAACAAAAACCCTCAATTGATTATCAAAGTGGAGACTTTTCGATTGTTGCTTTGGTGTATTGCCTTCAACCGGCCATGTTATGCCGTCCGCAGCCTGGAGCCGTTCGGACCCGTTTGAAAAGCTTTACATCTTAGTATATGAGGATCGTCTTTTGCTTTGATGACCAATTGACTGATTTTTCTGGCACTCTTTCCCCGTGGCCAAAACTTGATTCATCGAGGGGTAAAATAAAAACCTAAACCCAAATCCGGACGTATTCTATCCGTAGCCATTCGGGTACGATCCGCTCAGATTATCAAAAGGGGAAGTTGGCCAATTCGATCTATAACTGCTTAGATCCGATTCGCTATCTTCTCAAATCAATTTTTGGGTTGAGGAGATTGATTTTTTTGGAAAATTTAAGAGGATATCCATGGATTGTATTGCAATTATATGTTTTGGATATTCATTGATTTGCATTGGATTATCATGTTTGTTTTGGATTGTTATCTTATCTCGTTTAAGCTTCATAAAAAATTCTAAAATTTTCAGTAAGATATGGTTTCTTAGAAATCTCATCTAATTGAGATTTTATAAAGATAAGTTTCTTAGAAAGCTTATCTCATTGGAAACGCGGAGCGAAAATCAAGATAAGGAATTATCCATGCATATTCTAAAAGGTTCGAAATTTCCAAAAGGAAATACAAAAAAATTATGCTCATGTCATCCTTGCATATTCGGCCACATCATGATTATCATGTTTCATGCATATTCATTGTTTGCATATCTTCTTCGTCCGTTTGCTCGTCATATTCGCATATCTCACGTCATCTTCGCATGCTCGCATATCACACGTCATCTTCGCATCCTCGCATATCACACGTCATCTTCGCATGTTCGTATATCTCACGTCATTTTCGTAGTGCTCGCGTGTCCCATGTTATCTTTGTATATTGGCATGTCTCATGTTTGCATATATCATGTTTGCGCATATCACGTTTGCGCATATGACGTTTGCACATCCTTGTTTGCATACTCATGTTTGCATATTCGTATTTTTGCATGTCATATTTTCGAGTATCACCTATTACATCCACCATATTTTTCGAATATTGCGTATGTGCATGCCTTAATCCTTTGCATAAATGGTCGTGCCTCGTTTTGCATACCCCATGCTTTGTCATGTCTCATGCTAATGTGTTGCATTGTTGCACGTTTCATATGCTATGTGCGGCTATCACATGCTTGAGTGTTGCCGTGATTTTTGCCTATTGCGTATCTTGGTCGTCACCTTCGTTTTACATGACCATATAGATTAGTTTTGCTATGTCGCATGTTTACATGCCATAATGTGTCATAATATGAGCATGTTATGTCATTGAGTTTGCATGATTAGTTGAATGCGTGATTGTTTGCACGTTTGCTCATTGTCTTGTTTTGCATTTCGCCTCGTTTTGATGTTGTCATGTTTGCATGTTTTAAATTAATTAGTTAACGTTACATGTAGGGTAAGATGACTTTAATTCCGCATGTCTTGCATTGCATCTTATGTTATTGATTCATGTCATTGCATTCATTGCCATTCATGCATTGCATCTAAAAAGTGAAAACACAAAAAGAACACCTCATTCGAGCTTCAAGTGAAATTCAATTAAGCTTGAGTTGCTAAATTAGGATTTCCATGAAGTTTAAGGTACTGAAAGGGCATTAGTTTTAACTAACTAGTGTAATCAAGTCCCCGAATCCCTAATCTCTAGTTCGTAGAAGTAAGGTATTTCTCCTGATACCTTGCTTAGGTTTCTAATCAACCTACCAAGAATGATTAGTGGCGACTCCAAACTTTAAATCATATGAACATTAAATTCAAAACCTAAGTTACGATTTGGTAGGGCTTGAGAGAGTCATATTAGGTTAGCCATTTGATAAATCTAATAACCCATTAACTTAAGAAAACCCATTTTTTAAGGTCGTGACAACTACCGGCAGCTCAACCAAGTGACAATCAAGAGCAAGTATCCATTGCCTAGGATCGACGATTTGTTTGACCAACTTCAAGGAGCTTCGGTAATTTCCAAGATTGACCTACGGACGGGATGCCACCAGTTGAGAATTAAGAAGGAGGATGTACCGAAGACGGCATTTAGGACGCGTTATGGCCACTATGAGTTTATGGTGATGCCATTTGATTTGACAAATGCCCTAGCCACTTTCATGGATTTGATGAATAGGGTGTTCAAAGAGTATTTGGATAGATTCGTCATCGTGTTTATTGATGATATCTTAGTGTACTCGAAGAGCTTTGAGGAGCATGAGCAGCATCTGAGGACAGTTTTGAGAACCCTTCGAGAACATTAGTTCTTTGCTAAGCTTAGCAAGTGCGAGTTCTGGTTAGCTGGCATAGCTTTCCTTGGTCACGTGATTTCAGGAGAAGGGATATCTGTGGATCCAACTACGATTGAAGCAATCATGGATTGGCCGAGATCGACGACAGTGATAGAGGTTCGAAGTTTCTTGGGTTTGGCAGGCTATTATAGACGTTTCGTGGAAAGGTTCTCCGCAATAGCTATACCATTGACGCGTCTATTGAAGAAGGACGACAGATTTGAGTGGACAGATAAGTGTGAGCGTAGTTTTCAAGAGCTCAAGCACAAGCTAACTACGGCTCCTGTTTTGACGATACCGTCTAGTCCTGGAGGTTATGAGATCTTCAGCGATGCGTCATTTAAGGGATTAGGTTGCGTTCTTATGCAACATGAGAGAGTGGTTGTGTACGCATCCCGTCAGTTGAGGCCGCATGAGTTGAACTACCCGACACATGATTTGGAGTTAGCAGCGATCCTTTTTGCTCTTAAGATTTGGAGGCATTGTCTGGGAGGAGAAAAGTTCCAAGTCTACACCGTCAAAATATCTTTTTACCTTTTGAATTTTGGCATCTCTCTCTCTCTCTCTCTCTCTCTCTCTCTCTCTCTCTCCTCACTTGGCCGGCCACCCCCCATTCTCTTTCTCTTTCATTTTCTTTTACCTTTGAGAACACACCATCATTTTCACCCTCATCCTCCCCTTGTCGCCGCCTCTGTCCACTCCAGTCGCCCTTCAACCTTGCCGCCATCGCCGGAACTGCTCCCGCCTCCCGCGAGGCCGCCGCCGACCGCCTGAGCTCCGTCATCGTTCGGTCCAGCCTTGTGCCGCACTTACCGAGCCCTCATCGTACTGTTGCCACCCCTTTCGTGCGTCGTTGGCCACCGCCGCAGCCTCGTTGAGCCTCGTCATGCTGCCGTGAGCTCCGCCGAGCTTGCCACTGCCCTCCGCCAGCCCGTCGCCCTTCGTCGCCCGCGGACCGTCTTCGCCATAGCCGCTGTCCAACTCGATTTGTCGCTGTCCGTGTGTCGCCGGAGTCTACCGTTGTCGTAGCCCCTTTTGTGACATCGAGCAGAGTCCGTAGACCCGTCGTCGACCGACCGCCGCCGCTGTCATTGTGAGTTAACCCCTAATCTTTGATTAGGCCATTAATTGCACTTAGGATTAGATTAATTAGTTACCGTAGTTGATTAGTTATTTACCGCAGTTAAAGTAGATAGTTACCGTGGTAGAGTAATTAATTACTGTGGTTAGTTGAATTACCGTGGTTAGGTGGAATAGTTACCATGGTTAATTGTTTGATTTACCGTAGCTAAATCAGACCGGTTTATTAACTGTTGTGGCGATAAATAGCCAGGCCCGGAATAATTGCCTAATAGTATTTATTTGCCCTTGATTACTGATCGGTTAATTATTGATTGTTTAATTGCTCGAATCTGCTGGTTGATCACTTAGGGCAGAATATTCTGTTGAATTGGAAATGAATATTCGCGTGAGCAATTGTGTCCTTTGATCATGAAAATGGCTGTTAGCCGAGTTTTGAGCATACTCGTGAATGTGACTGCATTGGGCTAATGCGAAGTAAGAATTGGCTTGGTTGCCTGATGTGTTTGTGTAGTCACACGATGGCTTAACGTCACCCTAACGTAACTAGGGATGTGGCGGTACCCTTGTTGGCATTGGTTCGTCACCTGGTATGTCCGTGCCGACGGGAGTTCGGATAAACAAGGCATATTGGATGCACGACAGTTTGTGTCGGCGAGGCCGGAACCACACGATTGATCGGATGCCGGTCGCAGCTTGTAATGGACCAAAGTTTCGTACAGGAAATCCTGGTATGTCCACCTTAGGGGTCTTGAGGGTCTATCGGATGCCGTTGCCGGAATGGAGTGAGACGACACCCGATCCCGCCGAAAGAGTACTAGCAGTGAGGCTGTACTGTGGCGAGAGTGGAGTATCTCTTGCAGTAATAACTGGAACACGCATGTTGCATAGTGACTGAGTGCCTGAGTGCTTGTGTGGTTAACGTGTGTTCTAGTTATGTGCTTGGGCCTGTCGATTATTGATTGCCGTGTGATATCTGTTGCGTGGGCCAAGGTGGAGTAAGTTTGCATGTGATTGTCTATTGGCCGTTGGGCCGTGCATATATATTAGGCAGCCTGAGTTTGGTGTACCTTGCCTGCTTTTGGTCTGCTGTTATTCTTGTGCTGCTTGTTTAGGCCGCCTGGGTGAATCAACGTCCTAATCGGACTTAGGCATTGACTCATTGAGATTTATATCTCATTTGTTATAGTTAACCGTTTTACAGGTCCATAAGTATAGTGGAGCGTCACGTGAGGTTCGGGGCACCCACCGACCAGTCCTCTCATATCATTCGTCGTCCGGGTCTAGGTTCAGATCAAGTATGGGAACAACACGTGACGACTGTCTGGGTCGACGAAAGGATTGCCCACTTAGTGGCCCATCTCTTCAAGGCTTGGTTCATGCGTCACGGTGATGATCTCTACGGGCCGATCCGGGGGTTTGAGGGACCCCCATGTCCGATCCCGATCGTTCAAGCTTGGGACCTGCTAGATTTTGATACACCAGACGGAGAGGTGGAGGATTCCGAGTCTGATCCGGATTACGATTTAGAGACTCCGCCGGAGTACCATGGTTGGCCTGGTGATGGCGATCAGTGAGCGTGCACAGCTGTGGAGGTTTCTTTTTGGAGGGTAGCTTTTGATGATAGTAGTTAGCCCCTAGACATGACTTAGTATCTTTTTATTGGTCATAGGAAACTGCCCTGAAGATGGGCTTGTAGATCAAATCGTTTCCTCTTAGGCTAACTGTATATAAATAAAATGGTTGTGTTGTTGTGTTTTGTTTTATCTCCTGCTGTTTATCCTTCCTTATATTATTGTCTGGGGTTCTATGTTGCTTCCGCATGCACTTAATTGAAGATAAAAAAAAATGAGTTGATGACATGCCTATCATGTTATCCTTTTGACCTGACGTCTGGAAGGGTTGTCGCGTGGCCGAGGGTCGGGGCGTGACAGTTGTAATCGTGCACCGAGTCCTAACATGAGTGACCGATCGATGTTCAGGAGATCGGACACCCCGTAGTCAGTGAAGAAACCGTAAAATTATGGGCCACAATGTTAGTTGATATGAACATGCAAGTACTGCTTAGAAAACCTAGACACACGTTAGTTGATATGAACATATGGGCCACAATGTCATATAAGCCGAAACCAAATGCTTGGATTTTGAACATTCGCGCAGGCTCACCCCGAGAGATATGGATGAGAGTTGAAATGGAGTTAGACCAGCTCACCCTCACAGGCTCACCACCTAACTTTCTTTAACTAAACTCAACGGACACACACATGGAGCCCCATCCATGAGCTCCATTTAAGAATTTCCTTCGTTCTTACTTCATTCTTAGTTTGAACACCTTATTCCCCTTTTGTTTTAGGGGGGGTCATTGGCACAAAAGTGGAAGCAGAGGCTAGAGAGAGAGAGAGAGAGAGAGAGAGAGAGAGAGAGTGGCTAGGAACATGGCAATTTTGAATTCAAGAAGCCAAGGTATGGAGAAGAAATGGGTGTGCATTCTGCTTGTGCTGGTGTCTGCCTCAGCTGCTTCATCTCAGTACATTGCGGAGACGCTTCCTGGGTTTCCTGGAAAACTTCCTTTTAAGCTGGAAACCGGGTCAGTTTCGATTCTTTCATGCCATCTCCCTATCTTGACAATGATTTGAACTAGAGCTCCTTCATAAGTTGCGATTGATTCCCGACACTTTGTATTGGAATGCGATGAAAATGAGCTGATTTAGGACGGTCTGTGGCCCGAGGCACGGTGCCACAAATGGCACCATACATGGAATATGTGATTGCTTTTTCACCAACAGTTCTTTGTTTCTAGCATTTGGTGATGCATGATGGTGCTGAGATTGCAGAATTTTTCTGTAAAAATGAAGGCACACCAGCTTAAGGAAACTTTGCAGTTTAGTCCCTACAATTTATGGCTTACCTCAACTGGGTCCTTGAGTTTTTGATTGAATCTATTTAAGTCCTTCCACAGTCCGGGCTCCACACTCTAGAAAGCTATGCCGTTAGTCCTTCTGTTCAGCACATTCCTTCCTAATCTTGGAAAATAAATGCCAAAAAATACGTACTTTTCTTCTCAAGGGTGATGGTTCAATCGACATAATCGACAGGATTACAGCGAGACAAGTAGTAAAGTGGAAGAACTAAATCTCAATATAGCTCTGATGAAGTTGGGTACCAGGTGAAGTTATTGATAGTTGGTGCGCACAAATTCCTTACATATTAAATAAAATCGATTCGATGTTGAATCACAACCTATTCAATCTTCTAGTTCTTATACACTAATGTTGGAAATATTTTATAGAAGTGTTTCCTCCAAGCAAGTAAAATCATATTCTCTATAGGATGAGGAAGCGCACCTAAATTCATAATGTCCAGGAGCAGACAAGTCAACTCATCTTGATGGACTGATCTAACATACATCAGCTGCACCAAAATTGTCCTAACTTTTCATAACAACAACACACACTAACTGCAAAATGGCCAACCTTTCAAAGCATTTTGATGACCTATGTTTGGCTCCTCCCAACAAGATTGGAATGCCAGCATAAACTCCCCAACAATGACTTCCATCAGTCCAAGCAAGCTCAACACCACTTGCTCTTGCATTCTCTCTCTCTGTTTCTGTACCTTTCTGGCTCTGCATTTGCTAGCTGGATTGCTAAGGCATTACCAGGTTATCCCGGTTTGGTTCTGCTCGCTCTTGAGACTGGGTGAATTAGTAATGTGACTATACTTTTTGTTTCAAATTGCAGGGATGGATTTGACTTTTCTAGCGATCTTAATTGGGTATGTTGGTTGATGGCAGGTACATAAGTGTTGGCGATGTCGAGTTCTTCTACTACTTCGTGCAGTCTACCGGGAATCCTGGAGCTGACCCTATTCTGCTTTACATGAATGGAGGTCCCGGGTGTTCGGGTTTGAACGCCTTCTTGTTCCAGCTGGGTAAGTTTCTTATTCTTCAGAATTCCTCCTATTATGTTATCATTATCTCGTTATGATGCTGCAGATGTCTTCAAGTAGGTGGTAAAGTATTTTGATGTCTGCGATATGCAGGTCCGCTTAGATTCAACATTACTGACTACACTGGGGGTTTGCCGTCATTAATCTACGAGCCAGATGCGTGGACTAAGGTAAAGTGAGAAGTAATAAATTTGCCCTCAAGTTCGGATAATACTGAACCTCAATTCAATGTAAATCTTGTCCACTTATTGAGTTCGTACCAACATTTTAACCCCCAAAATCATCAGACAGCCAACATTATATTCATAGATGCACCAGTCGGCGCGGGTTTCTCCTATGCGACGACGGCATCGGCATATGCTTCCACAGACACATTGAATACTGCACAGATGCAGACCTTCTTAAGAAATGTGAGTGAAATTCTTCACAGATCACGGTGGTTGTATCATAACGTACGAAAAAATGTGCGTGAAATGAATGCTTTATATATGCAATGCAGTGGTTGGCGGCACATCCAAGTTTTCAAACCAATCCGGTGTTTGTTGGTAGCGACTCTTATGCCGGTGTGTATCCTCCCATGCTTGCTACAGCGCTTCTACAAGGTATCCATTCTCTCCTATAAACCTGATTGAATACACGCGTTATCGCCTTTCCACACCTATTGATTGTTACGAAATCATTTGCGTATATTGTCCCTAATTTGCAGGGAATGAAGCTGGACTAAAACCATATGTCCACATTAAGGTATGAAAAGGCCTGCTTGTCATCTTAAATTTTCCTTCTTCAATTTGACATACACTGTATCTTGTGTTGATAGACTGATCTTCTCTTTGTTGAATCATTTTCAGGGAATGGTACTATCATGTCCCCACACGTGCGACGATATTGAAACAAACTCAAAAATTCCATTTGCTCATAGGTTGGCCCTCATTTCAGATTCACTTTATGAGGTAAATGAATGACAAATCATATGTGAACTCATTGATGCAAGACTAGTTCAGCATTTGTGATTCCTGGGTATGATCAAATTATATCCTTCTTTATCAGGCTTTAGAAGTAAATTGCGGTGGGGATTTTGTCGATTCAACAAACGCGAACTGCACAGAGGATCTGGCAGCGTACGAGGAGGTTAGAGAAGTGCATCCTTAATGGATACTTATCAAGTAGACTTAGTTCTTTTTTCTCACCAAACTCTTGTTTGGTTTGAGATTTATTGAACATAAAGTTTGAGTAGAGATGTTTGCTTCTTTCTGTCTTATTTCCAGCTAATTGAATTGATCAGCAAACAAAATGTTCTTGACCCTGTTTGTGCCCTCCTTTCACCAAAATCGAAAGAAGCTTTCAAATCAGCAATATCAAACCAAGAGAAGCACAGGAGGTCCATCCAAGAGTTCAGCAAGGATTATCTTGTGTCGCTACCAAGACCTCGCGATCTTTGGTGCAAGGTCTCTCTCTCTCTCTCTCTCTCTCTCTCTCTCTCTCTCTCTCTCTCTCTCTCTAAATCTGATTTCTGATTCTTTCATTGAATGGTGCAGAATTTCGAGTATCTACTTCTCGATATATGGGGTAATTATCCAAGCGTACAAGATGCTCTTCATGTTCGACCAGTATGTACATGATTTTCCATGAATTTCTCATTCTAATTTGTTCCATCTTGAGAGGACTAACTGAATAATCGTATCCTTACCATGTCAATTGTAGGGAACCGTCAGTGAATTTTTCAGGTGTAATATCTCCCTATCCTACACTGTAGATGTCACCAATGTGCTTGATGATCATAAGAATCTCACCAGTCTGGGCATGCAAGTTCTAGTTTTCAGGTAAAAACTAATAATACCCGTGTTGACAATATTGTAGGCAAACTTTGGCAAATGTGAAATTCAACATACTGAAAAAAATACTTCATTCGACCGGTGATGAGTAACTCTTCCTTTGCAGTGGTGATCATGACATGGTTATTCCGCATAACGGTATCGAAGAGTGGATAAAGTGGCTTGATTTGACGGTGGATATAGATTGGCGACCGTGGTTTGTAGATGGCCAAGTTGCAGGGTAAGCTCATAAAGTTGCTGAACTTACTTTTCATTCTCCCTCTTGTTTGACCTTGATGATTTAAGAGCTTCCCATTTCACCATGCTTTCAATAGGTACACGACGAAGTATACAGACGGCGGATATCGATTGACTTATGCAACATTAAAGGTATGAACTCAGACTTCAATGCCGTCTCTTCCTTCTCCTGGAGTTGTTTTTTGGTGTCGTAATACTTTTGTTCCTCTGTTAACGCCGTTGATACAGGGATCTGGTCACTCGCCTCCAGAGTACAAACGCAGAGAATGTTACGAGATGTTTCACAGATGGATTCATTACTATCCTTTGTAGATCCACACGTTTAGGAGTGGGTGCTAGAATAAAGTTTTGTTGCTAAGTTATGAGAAAAACTTTATTCCCAAGTTATTTAGCCTTGTCATGATTCGTTTAATCGGAAGAACATCCATTGAGTTACCGGAATAACTGACATGTATTCGGCAAGGTATGGAAGGTCCGCTGAGCAACAGCTACTACATTTCAAGCTCAGGTCATAAGTCAATCGTAACACATGGAAGCTCAGAGAAGAGAAAATGCTGTGTCCAACTTCCATGTCGAAAACCGATTTCTTCACTTTGCGTTTAAGAGCAGTTAGAATGTGACCGATGATATGTCGATATGCCAATCTACTTAAAATGACCTAGTAGACATGTATATGAACATTGAAGAAATAAGGAGATTTTTCTATATCGAAATATCAGTTGATAAAATCATAGGCAAATTCCTGCCAGTTAGAACGTGGAGTAAAACGAAAATCGAATGGTTCCATCTACTCAAAACTAAGAGGGGATGCCACCTACTACTAAAATCCCGGTTTTTGAAACAGTTGCGTTCTTCTATGCAAGAAGGAGACTTAGAAAGAACAAAGAAGTTTGGATCCGAAAATGTATGCTTAGGCAGTTCCTTCGCTGAGCACAACCGGATGAAGAGGAATTTGTATCATTTCAAATCCCTATTCTTTTCGAAGAGAAGGAAAGATCTGCAGTTTCTGCATCAACTGAAGTAGAAAGGAACACACAATTATTTATTTTAAGAACTTAATCCGGTAGTCATCACTCAGAGACATTTCAGATTGATGTCTCCCTTTTAAGATGAAAGAGGAATTTCTTCTTGTTTGCCCTAAAGTTGAAGGCAGGGCCACAATGCGACTGACCCACTCTCCTTGATGAAGTTGTAGCCATTGGACAGAACCCGCCACCTAAAACTGAGAAACCCGCCCAATTAGAGCACAGATTTGGCGATACCTCAGTTTGAGAAATTGATCTCACATCATCCGTTTCCTTAGGCATGATTGAGAGAATGCTGCCGCCCCGGGGCAAACCAGGCGAATCGGTGAAAGAGAGCAAAGCCAGCAGTACTCCCCCTAGAAACAGAACATGAAACTATTTGATAAACCACAGTACATGCACATGAGAAAATACAGCCAAAAGTTGACAACCTTTGGGTAACAATTCCTACACTAATCCAAACAATGTACAGCAAGGCCAGAGGAGGATCAAGAAAGAGCCAGCAAAAGATTCCTCCATCACTACACACTAATTCTAGGGCACATCGATTTGCTTCCCATCTACATGAACTATTGACAACATGTTTGCCTATCAACTTCCCTTCAATCCGCCACCAGTCCTATGCCCCCTCCTACCGCTACGGAATCATATGTGCCCTCGTGCATCCAAAAGGTCTTGAGGTTGAGTCGGGGGCGCGGTAACTTGATCAATCTCGGATGTTCACCCTGGGGTCGCCATTACCAGTCACCTATTCCCGCCCTTTTCCTTCAACATAAGGGCATGAATGCTGCATTCGGTTCGCTTTTAGGGAAAACTTTTAGGGACATGCAAAAGACTTTAGCCTAAAGTTTTATGCATTATATGCTGACTCGGTAAGAAAATTCTTACGCCCGGTACACATCTTGAAGATATTATATGGGTTCTCTGTTAAGAGAACTAAATCGATCAAACTTCATTGACGTGTTCCATCTTCATCCTGAAATAGAAATGTGAAAAGGCAAGCGAGGAAGCTTCAACCAACAGAGACTCATGGCGGTGAAGGTCCAACTTTTTACATTTTCTTGACTCCCTCCCTGCTTTGCTATTTTGGTCGCAGGAAATTGGACAAGAACAGCAAGAGTGACATAACTTTCGTACGGCACTTCATAATTTTTTTTCGCACACTTAAGTGCCACATCGGAATAAAATCGATCATTTGAGTGCCATTTTCGGCAAATCGTCCTACACGGATTTTTTACTTAATTTTCGGCAAAAGGACACCAGAAGTGCCAAAGTTTGTGTACGGTGCTCACTTTAGTGCCAAAATTTTTTTTTGGATCATTTTGCCAATTATTTTTTTAAAACGATTATTTGAATGCCAACTTCGGTGAGTTTTGCCGAAAATCTTATGTGGCATTTTTTTTACTAATAACCTAATCTTAACGTGGCTCACCGGAGGATCCCAGTCAGCAATAAAAAAGTTAAAAGTTAAAAAAAAATATTGAATAATTAAATAATAAGCTGAAAAACTAAAAAAAAAATTAAAAAAGAAAAAGAAAAAGAAAAGTCAAGGGTGCAGTGGTGAGGGCTTGCACAGCCCTCGCCAGTGACCCCCGCCAATTGCAGGCGAGGGCTCGACCTTGCAGACCTGGGCCAGGCCGACCTCGCCCAGCGACAGCTAGGCTCTTTCAACCTTGGCGAGAACTTGCTTACGGTCGATGGCGGTCGCCATGACTCGGAGACAGCGGCGGGGGCTTGCAGTAGCGACATCCCTCACTGCTGCAAGCCCAAACCCTTTTTTAAGCTTATTTTTAAGTTTAAAAGTCCAGGCGGACTGAATTTTTAAAAAAATTTGCCACGTGGACTGACTTTTTATTATTATTAAAATTCCACGTAATTAAATAATTAATAACAAATGCCATGTAATCAATTTGGCCGGAATCTCTCGCCGTTGGCACTTAAGTGATCGTTTTTTCTCCGATTTGACACTTAATGAGCTAACGAAAGATTTTGGCATTAAAGTGAGAGCCGTACACCAACTTTGACACTTCTGGTGTCCTTCTGCCCTTAATTTTTCATTTCGACGTGAAATTTTAAAACAAAATAATTACTATTAAGATATTGAAAAATTAAGAAAAATATATAAAAATTATCCACGTCAATGTCGGCGGTGCCACGTAGGACAACTGGAGTCCACGTCGGATTTTCTGACGAGGCAAATCGTCGATGACACTTAAGCGAATGATCCCAATCTTGTTTTCCAAGTTGGAATGCTTTGGCGAAAAAAGAGAGAGGCTCGAATGCAAGAGATGAAGTACTATTCTGCTCAAAGCTTGGACCAATTCGACTTGGTTGATCTAAATCTGCAAGAAATAGAACTAGACCCAGGACGTGTGTTCTAAACGTATAATATTTTAAAGCCAATGCGGCTAGGCCCAGAATTATAACATTCCGTGACTAATAATATGTTTTTTTTTCCCTTCAGTATTGGCTAATTTTAATAAGTGTTTTTTCTATAAGTGTTGGTAAATATTAAAAAAAATATTGTGAAAAGGATGATCGGTGATTTAGTTTTATTTTATTCTTCTCAAATAGCTTATTGGTAATTTATCAATATATATATATATATATTATGAAATCATCAATTTTCGTTGATAGTTTGGGGATTACCAATATATTGTATTAACTTACAAACTCTTATTGCATAATTTACACTTCAAAATTTACTAAATATTACCTTGAATTAGAGCGACGTGCTAACGTTTGTCAGACTAAGTTACTAACTAGGTTTGGAGTACCAACATCAAATTATTTTCGTTGATATACAACTTTTCAATCGGCTTATCAACTTTTATTTGTCTTGATTAGTAATCCTTTAAATTTACTTACTATGTTTTAGGATTACTGAACTAAAACTTTTTCTTTGTTAAGTTTGGGATAAAAACAGCAGGAGTGCAATAACTTTCGTACGACGTTTGAGTGCCATAATTTTTTTTTTTTTTCATTCACTTAAGTGCCACATCGGAGTAAAATTGATCATTTGAGTGACATTTCAGCAAATCGTCCTACGTGGAATTTTTACCTAATTTTCCATTCCGATGTGCAATTTAAGATAAAAATCAAAATATATATACATACGCATATATATACACACACAAAGATTGTCCACGTCAACGCCGGTAGTGTCACGTAGGACGACCGGCATCAATGTCGGATTTTCCGGCGAGCTAAATTTCCGATGGCACTTAGGTGATCGATTTTTCAAATTTGTGGAACTTAAATAAGCGAAAAAAAAAGGTTATGATACTCAAGTGAGCGCCGTACGAAAGTTATTGCACTCATGTAGTTCTTATCACCATGAAATTAGTTCCACCGTTAACCACGTTATATTAAATTTCAAACAAGGACTTTTGAGTAAGATAATCTCTGTTTATGCGATTTCATTATGCTTTGGTTTGTTTTTTCCTGTTTTGATGACCAATTATATCTCATTGCCGTCTTGAACCACAAGAGTTAATTGATTAATTGAAATTAGTATAATCAATTGTTCGTGAAACATTCTCAGACATCTTGCGACTATTCAATTATAGCTTCGAGCTTAATCTTTATTGACTTCTCCTAATTAGTTTTGATTTGGCTGACAACTACTTAGCATAAAAATGTAAACGGATAAGTGCACTAGAAGTTTTAAAACTTATCATAAAAGTGCAATAAAGTTCTAAAACTTGTCAAGAAAATGCAATTGAGTCCTAAAAATTTCAAAAGTCCAATCAAGTCCTAAAACCTGTCACGAAAGTGCAATTGAGCCCTAAAACTTATCAAATTAATGAAATCAAGTCCTCCGTTGATTGCACTTTTTGAAAGTTTTAGGACTCAATTGCACTTTCTGATAAGTTTTAGAGACTTCATTGCATTTTTCCATACGTAAAAAAAAAAACACTTTAAATTGTCTTGTGTATAACAGAAGTTCTCTCTCAATTTGTATATTTAAATCCATGATTGCAAATGGAGTTCAGCTTCATGAACAAAAGTATCAATCTTACGACCGTGAGTCGTGATCGTTAGTCAAAGTGAGCTCGGTGTCATCCTCAGAACAAATCAAGAAAGGTGAGCAAGCTCAACGAGCACATAAAGCCTGGCTTGGGTTTTGTTTCAAATCGTCTTCGGCCTTTCGGTTAATCCCTAGAAATAACCACAGCCTATTTCAGTTGGGATTTTTAGGTGTTTGGACCGTTACGATGAATCCCCTCGTGAGCCGGCAATCAACACTAACTTCTCTGCAAGCAACAGGTCTCAAGATCGATCCAATACCAACGTCAACTCTTTTGGCCACATTATATATTGGGGTGATGGTTCATACTCTCCATCGATAGGAAAGCAAGGAGGTCTCGCTGTAACAAAGATGTGAGATGTGCTAATTATAGTGAAATCATCTGCTGAATGTAGCCCTAATTTAAGGATGAATCAAAATAAAACCTTGTGTCTCTATTTCTCTTTCTTGCTTTTACTATTTGTTTCGCTGTGATTTGTGCGATTAATCCTAACATGATGTGGTACAGACGAGGGATGCCACACTTAGTTGGCATTAGTCGGTAACCAAGTGGCACTAGACGTCCGGACCATACATTGTCTCTTTTGCTAGAAGATGTCCCAATGTTTATTGAGAGCAAATTGCAGAGGAGTATTAATCTAAAAATCTACTATCGAAGTAAAACAATAACACCAATGGTGAACATAACTTTTCCAGAATTCACGCTTCCCTACTTAGAGGGTTTTCTCTCTACTGACCGCAGTAGGACACCTCCTTCCAGCTGCTTCTTCATCCTTTACTCCTTTCTCCCAACTTCCACTTCCACGATGGCCCACCCAACTTTCTATCAGCTCCTTACCAGCTTATCCAGCGACATCACCTGAAACTGTTATTGTATTCCCCATCAATCTGTATCCTGCTCAGGAAAGTGCTTTAATAGCCTTATCAGATGCGACCTTATCTGTAGCTTTGATAGATTCTGACCATCTCCCGGCCTACTTCAAACCACTTCCTCGATAGCATCTATGATTCTAAGCTGCGACAGCCTCCTTGCCATCTACTCTCTTACGTTCTGAGCCATCTCTTATGTTCTGATCCACCTGCTTCTTCAACACTGCCAGCTGCTTCTTCCACTCAGCCAGCTGCTTCTTTCTCAGTTTTGCTAATGGATGACTCCGACGATGCTGCGACCCGCCTTGCAAACATCTGCAAACAGCTAGGTAAGTTAATGACAAAAAAGGATCAGGCAAATATCTCGGAGGAAGTTATTGAATCATCACCAGCTACCCTAGTCGGCCAACTATTAAACAATCCTTCTGTGAATTTTACTGCCTTTCAAACGGCCCTGAAAAAGGCTTGGCAGACGGATAGGGTCACCATTATGCCGCATGAGAATGGATTTTATAGTTTTTCCTTTGACATGGAACAAGATATGGAGTGGATTTTAGCAACTGGACCTTGGTCCTTTGCCAACCATTTGCTATTGCTCCAGAAGAGTAATCCTCACACTCCACCCCTAGGCTACGAGTTTAAAAACTGTGCATTTTGGATCCGTATTTTCGGATTACCCTTGGGTTGGCAGACTCATAGCATCGTGGAACGCATAATGGGTAATGTGGGGTAGGTTCTCCAGGTTAAATTGGAGCCTCGATCACCCTCATCTCCTCTTACAATTAAGGCTCGAGTTGTTCTTTCTCTTGATGCAGAACTTCAAGTTGGCATACTAGCTAACTATCATGGTCTACAGCGCTGGTTGGATTTTAAATATGAGCGTCTTCTGATATATTGCTACTCCTGTGGTCGCATAGGGCATTATGCCTCCTTCTGTCCATTTATCCCATAGGACGAGGACCGTTTTTCCAACTTCACAGGCAGTTGCTATGGAAATTGGATGAAGGTTGAATCAGCCGACCATAGTCCCTTTTGGAGAGCTTTCTATAATATCCAGCAGGAATCATCTTAACCAGCTCAGCCACTGAGGTCCCAATCACCTTCAGATTCAATGTTTCCATAGCTGGCAGGTCCCAGTAACACCGCTGAGCAGGTAGAGTCTGCAACCTGCATCACTAGTATTCCTATACAGCAACATCCCAGGCCTCGAGCTCCAGTTCCCATGCAGCAATATACCTCTATTCCCCTACTAGCTCACCCCCCATACACTGAACATCATATAACCCCTTATCCTGCACTTTCTAAGATTGACACAGCCCTAGTCATACCATCTGATTATCCCTCTCCTTCACTTTCACCTCACTCATGACCTGGCTTTCCTGCCATCTCATCGACAGTTGAGCTCCCATCCACTTGCCACCCTACAGCAGTGAAGAAACCTACCAGGAAACAGAAAAGGAAGAGTATTGCAGGTGCATCCTCCAAGAAACCTCGTCGTTATGCTCCCCATGGTGCTGCTTATTTCCCCAGTTCCTTGGTGGATCAGTTTCTCTTGACCGACACTTCTATTACTCAGGAGGTGGAATTCTCACGGGCTTTGGTAGCTAGCCCTAATAAGCTACCAAGCACCTCATGACTATTTTGTGTTGGAACTGTCAAGGGCTGGGCAATCCCTTGACGGTTCGCGAGCTTCGGGCTTTGGTGGCCCGGGATAGGCCTAATATGGTTTTTCTCATGGAGACAAAGCAGCCGGATACGGTTCTATCTCGTCACAGGAGAAGACTCCATTTTTTGAATGGTTTTACTGTGGCCCCCCTTAGCACGGCGGGAGGTCTTGCAGTTTTTTGGTCGGATACGGCCACTGTACCTATTATATCCACGTCCGATATGTATATTCATCTTTCTTATGTGGATCATGACAGCCAGTTGAATATGGAGATTACTTTTGTACATGCCCCCAACTCTTTATCAGCTCGTTTAATGCTCTGGAAAGAACTACAACGAATCCAGGAATCGGTCCAACTTCCATGGCTTTGTGTGGGTGATTTTAATGAAATACTCTATAGTTGGGAAAAGGTTGGAGGCCGGGCTCCGGAGAACTTTTTTTTTTTTTTTTTTTTTTTGATAATCGAGGTTCCGCGCGGCCGGCGAGCTTACGCTCGAACCAGCTGTGAAGCACGACTAGTCCTCGGGGAGGCCGCAGGACCCCACCACCATGGTGCCCCGGGTAAGACACAGGTGTTAGCGCGAACGCCACCTAGCCCTGGCGCGAACGCCACGGTTCGAACATGTGACCAAGAGGTCACAGTGTTCTTACCAACTAGGCCACCTGCCGGTGGGTGGCTCCGGAGAACTTTCGTATGTCTGCTTTCCAAGAATTTATTACGGCTTGTTCCCTTATGGAGGCAGAGTGTCAGGGATGTGCGTACACATGGTCAAACAACCGAGATGGACCGCAACTCATAAAAGAAAAAACTTGATCGGGCTTTTTGTTCCTTCGACTGGCGCCTCCAATGCTTACAGGCTGAAGTTTATGCGCTTCTTGCAGTAGGCTCGGACCACAGCCCTCTCTACTCATTACTCTCTTGCCGCCTCTAGGACCTCGCCTTCGCCAGTTCAAGCATGAGGCCTTCTGGAATGATGACCCAAACTGTGTTTCTGTAGTGCAACAGGCTTGGCAAGCCCGCTCTTCTGCCCCAGAGTCTTGCTGCTTAAACTTCAGCGCACTGTTCATCAACTTGCCCGATGGAGTCGATCTCGATTTCCTAATGCTCGTCTTGCCATTGCGCAGCTTAAGGAGGAGCTTCAATGTCTCACTAATCAGGCTGATGGTTCCCCTGAGACACTAGCTCGAATTGCTTATATCAAGGGTCGGTTAGATGAATTGTGGCGTCAGGAAGAGCAATATTGGGGCTTACGCTCAAGGATTCAGTGGCTTGCATTTGGGGACCGAAACACTCATTTTTTCCATGCCACGACAATTCAGCGGAGACACCGCAACCAGCTTTCTGTCATAAAAACCACTACTGGTACTTGGATCCGAGATGGGCCGCAGCTTCAGGCTTATATCCAGTCTTTCTTCAGCGTTGTATATCAAACTCGAGGTTCTCGCCGGTATGACCCTATTCTTACGTATTGCCCAGCAGTTATTACTGACTCTATGAACTGTTCATTACTTCAGCCCGCTACCTTGGAAGAGGTCCATGCAGCCATTTTTCAATTAGGGAAATCCAAGGCACCTGGTCCTGACAGTTTGAGTGGTCATTTCTACCATTATCATTGGGAGACGATTTAGCATGACATCCTTGCCATGGTAAATGCTTTTCTTGATACAGGTGTCCTACCGGAGCATTTAAGCCGAACCCACATCACGCTGATTCCTAAGGTTCCACATCCTGAGAGCCTGGACCAGTATCGCCCCATTAGTCTCTGCAATTTTTCCTATAAATTATGCTCCAAGGTGCTTGCAAATCGGTTTTGCCTAAGATAGTGGCTCCAGAGCAGAGTGCCTTTGTCGCTGGTCGCCAAATTCAGGATAACATCCTTATTGTGCAGGAGGTGCTCCACCAACTTCCGGTACGTCATAGGATGAAAAAATTCCAAGCTATACTAAAACTGGATATGTCCAAGGTCTATGACCGTGTTGAATGGGATTTTCTGGAGAACTATCTACTTACTATGGGCTTCTCCTCTCGATGGGCTTCTTGGATTATAGAATGCGTTCGCACAGCCACTTTCAGTATTAAATTAAATGGCACTCCGCTCCCTTACTTCAAACCAACAAGAGGCTTGCGCCAAGGAGATCCGCTCTCACCATATCTTTTCATCTTGGTATCCAGCATCCTTTCTTCTATGTTAACTCAAGTAGTACAGGATGGTAGTTTCACAGGTATTACCTTTAATCGCCATTGTCCGACTCTTTCGCATCTCCTCTTCACAGATGATGCTATATTCTTCCTAGATGGGAAACTCTCTGAGAGCTAGAGTTTGGCTTATATCTTGAATCAATACTGCTACGCGTCGGGCCAGGAGATCAACCTCAATAAATCAGGTATTTTCTTCAGCTTGGGCTACCCTCCATCCTTACGTTTTACGTTGGCTGCCGAATTAAGGGTCCTGGAGATTACTCAAACAGGGAAGTATTTGGGCTTGCCTTCAGACTGGGGACAGACTAAAAAACAGCTTTTCTCTTGGATATTGGCTAGAGTTCATAGCAAGCTTGAAGGATGGAAAGAAAAATTGTTCTCAATGGCTGGAAAGGAAATATTAATTAAAGCAGTCATTCAGGCCATACCTCAGTATACCATGACAGTTTTCAAAATTCCGCTTTCGGTGTGCCGAGCCATTCAGAGACGGATCGGGCTTTTTTGGTGGAAAAACAGCGATGCCAAATCTGGCCTTCATTGGAAAAGCATGTATCTCGTCACTCGGAGTAAGAAAGAGGGAGGTTTGGGGTTTCGAGATCTTATTCACTTCAATAAGGCAATGTTAGGTAAAACCGCTTGGCGACTGCACTCAGCTTCTTCCAACTTATGGGCCACTTTATTTAAAGGTTTATACTTTCCTCGGACATCCTTTTGGGAGGCAGGTAAGGGTAGCCGCCCTTCGTGGGGTTGGCAAAGCATCCTCGCAGGTCGGAACCATATAGCCCCCCATGTCCGTTGGCAAGTCGGTAATGGCCAGCACATCCGCATCTATTCCTACCGGTGGTTACCCTCGGGTTTCATTCAGGGACAGCCGCATTCAGAAATCCCTTCTTCGGTAGCTGCCCTTATTACTTCATCCGTGCAGTGGGATACTACCCTAATATCATCTTTATTTCCTCCCGCAACTGCTGCTGAGATCCTCGCCATTCCCCTAAACCCACTACTGCCCGAAGAAAAAATAATCTGGACGCTACATCACACGGACCTCTATACAGTTAAGTCCTCCTACCAGCAATCCTACTTAGCCTCCCCGTGTCAACCATCGACTGCACCATCTTCTTCCTATCAACGACCCCCCACTTTATGGTCTATTCTTTGGAAACTACCCATTCCCCCAAAAATTAAGCATTTTCTATGGCGAGTTTCCCAGGATGCATTACCTACTGTTGTGAACTTAATGAAGAGGAAAATCTTACCAGATTCTTCTTGTGCCATATGCCGTCGAGCTCCTGAAACCCTCGAACATCTCCTGCTCCTATGTCCCTGGGCAAAAAAGGTTTGGCAGGATCAGCAACTTAATCTAAAAATTATCCCACGAACCATCACAAGAATTGAAGACTGGCTTTTACAGGTGTTGTCTGGCCGCTCTCAATCACCTCGTCCTTTTTAACGCTCTCATTGCCCACACCCTCTGGCAAATTTGGAATGCACGGAATCACTTCATTTTTCGACAGCAGCCTCCCAATCAATGGCATGTTCTACAAGCAGCAAACGCGAATAATCTCAGCTTCTTGCGTTGGAACCCTCAAGCTAGGGTGAATGATAGACAGCAGTCCAACGAATAATGGACACAAGTGTGCTGATTTACCTGTTTCGTGGAATCCTCCTCCGGCGGGAACAAGGAAACTGAACGTGGATGGATCACTCGTTCCGGGCGAGAAAACTGGCGCGGTGGCTGGCATCCTACGAGATTCACAAGGCCGTTGTTTGGATGGATTTGCTCTAACAGTAGCTGCCTCAGATCCAGAGCAAATTGAGGCTATTGCCTGCCGCGAGGCCCTTCGTTTATGCGTTGACCACCGACTTCGTGATCCCGTTGTTGTCGAATCTGATAGTAGTAATGTGGCTGCTGCTCTTCGACATCTTCAACGATCGCCTTCCTCCATCGACGACGCCCTCTCTCTTCAAACCTCGTGTGCGTCATCTCCTCCTCTGCAGGAATGCATTCTTCTGTTGGACCGGGTTATGGCCTCAGTGTCTTTTGGCTAATAATGCCCACGTACTGCAAACCAGGCCGCACACTGGTTGGGCCAGGCCAAGCGGCGCGGCGTTCTACCTGTTGGAGTTGGCGAATATCTTCGGGGACCCTTATTTCTCACATCGGGTATGCCCACGTGAGCTTAGGAAAACTAAAGTGTTATCCGACAACATGTAACCCCTGCGTGCGGAATGCGGGGGTTCGGGGGCAGCGCCTCCCGACGGGGGTTCCGCTGACCGGTCAGCGGACGGCTGTCCCGCTTGCCAGTGAGCGGGCGAGGGTTCGGGGGCATCGCCCCCGAAACCTCAATGGATTTGGGCTTTTATTTAAGCTGGCCCGTATGGTGTGAGATTAAGAGGTTTCGTATATGTTTAGGTTTTGGGCCCGTTTGAGGCATATATATTTTGCTCGTTTTTCTGATCATTGTAACGAGTTGAGTGGCTGTAAATCGAAAATATAGTGAAGTCTATTTGCAGGACATAGCCCTATTCTGGGATGAACCTGGGTAACCTCGTGCGTCGTCCAATTTTTCTGTGTGTGATCATTCTGATTCGGTGTGTGATAAATCCCTTCACTACCTAGCAACCGGCTCTTGTACCCACCCCCTGTACTTAACGTCCTCCTCTGTTCGGAGGCTCACTTCTCTTGTAACTTGACTTAACGTTTGATTCTAATAAAACGTGCCTTTGATAATAATAATAATAATAATAAAAAACACCAATGGTGAACATTGCACAGTTCCAAGAGACGACCAACTGCATCCCCAAATGGTTGCAAGCTTTCTATAGGAAAGGTCAGTCGGTTCCTGAATATATGCTTACTAGAGACCGTGATGGAGATTCGTTGTATACAAATTTTGACGAGGAAGCTCGCCTTACATAGATACCAAATCTTGGATTGCGCAGTACCTTATTGTTTTGATGGTCCAGTTAAGAGGGAGACCCAAAGCCCGGGGTAATGGCCCAAACATTAAATAACATGTGCATGAGGAAGCGAGGAATGGAATTTGTGCCGTGCGCCTAAACCACACATACAAGTAAGTTTCTTAACTACATATTACGCCAATCCCGTGGAATCATCTCCCAAGGGCATATTCTTATGCCAGCAGTTAGTTGGATGCATGGTGCGTATCTCGGGAAAAATACCAAAAACGTCGTAAGCTCATTGTCTCTGTACCAATTCAGTCATAAATCTTTTAATTTGACTAATTTAGTTCAAAACCTTTTTGCATTGATACCAATGAATCCATCCGGCCAATTTGATGGGAAATCACTGACGCGGACGTCAGTCGTATCATGTTGGACTATCGGTGCTGGTGTGAACATTTTTTAATAATATTTTAATAGTATTTTGGGGTTTTTTTTTTGTTCTTTCTGTTTTCCCTTCTTTTCTGTTCCCTTTTTTTTTTCCCCGATGGTAACATGCCCTCATGCATCCAAAAGGTCATGAGGTCAAGTAGGGGAGAGGTAAATTGCTCTATCACGAATGATCAGTTGCCATTACTAGTGACTAGAGCTATCATTATGTGTCAAAGAACCATATTTTAAATTTATAAAAGAGGGTCAAATATGGTCACATTATAATTAAATTATGGGTTGTGTATGGGTTTCAAAAAGAAAAGCCAAAATAATTTGGGTTTTACTCGCGACCTAAAAATTAGGCTAATGGATTACTAAGTTAATTAAATTAACTAACCTAGTTCGAGTTCTCCCAAATTCTACCAAATCGGAACTTAAGGTTCAATTATCATGCACAGATTTTCAATAGGAGTCGCCACTAATCAATTTGGGATAGGTCGATTAGACACATAAATAAAATAGCGGGAGAACTATTTTATTTCTACGAACCAGAGATAATGAGTCCGGGGACTTGTTTCCGCTAGATTACTCTAAAGCCCCATCGATACCATTTTATTTGATGGAAACATTTGATCAAACAGTTTAAATTGATTTTAACTAAGTCACTAATATAGGTTATTATGCGGGTGCACAATCAATTAACAAAACATTCAGAAACTCAAGATAAATAACAAGGGAGCATGAGCAGTTCTCTCTTTTGGATTTTCGCTTTTTATATGAAATCTAAACTATATATAATGCATGAATTTTAATCTAAATGCAATGACATATATAAATGCAAACTATACAAAAATGCACTACATAACACTACTAATGACATGCAAAGAATATCTAATCTAACACGGCATGAATTCTATTAACTATATGACTAACTCTATATGACATGCATTTAAGTAAAATTAACCCTACATTCAATCTACATGAAGAATAAATTAACTTAACATAGGACTCTAAATGACATGCTTAAATGATGTATTAAATACGACATGTATGTATGGCATGGATGACATTTTTTATGACTTTCGGATTTAATGAAGACCCAAAATAAAACACCTAAAGAAAGTGATTATTTGACCTAGATTATGACATTGACCTTAAACTTATACTATTTAGAATGGACTATTTTAAACATGTAATCTTGCCAAAATATACTAATTATCTATAGCATTCTATCCTAAAATGCAATTCAAATTAGATGTGCAATCATGTTTAAACATGCAGATTATATCGTAAGACGCAATATTATCTAAGATGCAATTTATTTAAATTAAACGAAGAATATTCTAGAAAAACCTATGTTAGGAATGCTGTCTAACTTAAACATGCGATTTTATCTAAAGATATGCTAATCTAATCTACATGGAAACCTATTGATTTATAGAATTTTTTTAGAAGTTTAAAACATGCAATCGAATATTATACAGAAGATATCCAGAATCAATTGAGCTCAAATAAAGAAAGTGATAAATTAAATCAATTTGAATATTCTCGCGATTTCTTGCGAATCCTAATTAAATCTGCATTGTTAGGGATATATGATAAATTAGAATCGGCAATAAAATCATTTAACTATCAAGATAGGATATTTCCCTTGAGCTAAAGATAAGCTTCCTAATTTGGACTGATATCACTTGGGTCGCGGATCGATTGGACAGGGGCTTGCGTTCAGCGGCTATTCGGATCAGCAGGTTTGTTCCGGACCAGCAAACACTGGCAAAACAGCAAGGGCTTGACTGGAAAGCAGCAACTCGTCGGAACCTGTTCTTCGGGTTAGCTTGTTCACGGTTGAATAGAAGGCAGCAGCAGCATTCGGTAGTAGCAGCAACAATCCAGCAGTGGCGGAATCGAGCAGAAGCAGCGGTAAAACTGAGCAAAAGCAGTTTTTGACTCCGGCACAACAGGGACAACGATTTGGTACTCAAACAGTAGTGGAACAGCAAACCCAACAACAGCACCAAAGAGAGACAGCCGCAATGCCGACCAGAAACAACAACCACAAGCAGGAATAACAGCAGAATCGAGCAGAACAGCATCAGAACTGAGCATAGCAGGAGCAAAATCGAGCAGGACAGCAGTAGAAGCTGTATCGGTATTCGAATAGCAAGTAGAAGCGGCAGCAACGCTCGAACAGTAGTGGAACAATAGTAGAATAGCCGAACAACAGTAGAACCGCCGGAATAGGTCTCAGCCAAAGGGGTTGGCCGAGAGCTTTCTCTTGTTGCTCACTCTCTGAAATTTATGTGAATTCTGAATAATTGTGGATGTTGCAAACCCTGGGCATAACGACATTTATATAGACAAAGTCGTTGCAAGTCAGGGGCCTGAACTCTTTTAATTTTTGCAAAATAGGCCCAGGACCAATAATATGATTTAAATTAAGTCCTGAAGGGTCAAATTGCATTAATTTGGGTCTTAAACTTATTGGGAATTTCGGCCAACACCAGTGAATGGGCTAGACGAAATTTCCCTTGCGCGATGTGGGTTCATTTGTATTTTTCTGGGCTTAATCAAGCCTATACTATTTATTTAAGCTTTAAATCAAAGGCCTTTTCATTTGATTAATTTGAAATGAGCAAAATTAAGTCCAAGATAGGCCGTAAGACACTCAAAACTTTCGGCACAATTGCTCCCCCTTGCTAGCCGAAATTCTTAAAGGGCTCTAGTCCGTCATTCGTCAATTCCGTCCCCCTCCGTCACTGATCCAATTAAATGTAAATGCATGAATATATAAATTAAAACTGAAAAATGCAGATTATATAAAACTGTAAAATGCATGAATACAGTCCCTAATTTTCTATGCAATTAATGATAAAAAGGGTAGCAAATTTTAGGTGTCAACAAGTCTTTTATAAACTCATTTTCAATCCATTTTTGGTCCCTCGCCTACAACTTCCTAAGCACCCACTTGTAAATACCCCTTAACTCAATTATATTAGTTTATCTTTTTTATTTTAATTTTTTTTGTAAGTTTAACAAAGAAATAGATCCTCTAACAATTAGCCAGACGGTTCGAGACGGGTGATTGTTGCACCCAGTGGGAGGTTGGGGAACCGCCTTGGTGGGGGTCTTAAGGGGGCAGAACTCTCCGGACGCCGGAGGTTTTTTTTTTTATAGTTTGAATCCATAATTTAATGGTAGTGTGAGTTTGAGTACCATTAATCTATTTCTTTTGTAATTGAGAGTTGTAACAGAACAGTAAAAGGTACTAACTATAGTGGAATCATCTACTGCTGGATGTGGTATTTTAAGGGAAAAGTAACAAATAAAGTCATAAACCTAGACAGAAGGACACCTCAAGTGACAATATTTGTGTACGGCGCTCATTTTGGTACCAAATTTTTTTTCGGGATCACTTAAGTGCTATTTTTTTTTAAAATAGTTATTTCAGTGCCAACTCCGATGAGCTTGGCCGGAAATCATACGTGGCAATTTTTTTTATTAATTAACTAATCCTACGTGGCTTGCCGGAGATCCTAGTCAGCTTCCAAAGCACAAACGACGTCGTTTAGCCAGTTTCGCGGAGTGACTTTCAGTACCATAAGTTGTAAATTATGATCGTTTGAGTGCCAAATTTTTCTGAAAGTGATCACTTAAGTGCCATAAGTTATAAAATGTGATCACTTAAGTGCTATAAGTTTAAAACATCCCAACCACGTCGATCGTGCGGCGTCGTTCTCCTTGCACATGTGGTATTGATTTTTTATTTAAAAAAAGCCTTGTCACTAAATTGTTTGAATTAATAAAGCCATGTCACTAAAATGTTTTAAATTAAAATGCCACGTATTTAATTTTGCCGGAATCTCTTGCCGTTGGCACTTAAGTGATTGTTTTTTATTCGATTTGGCACTTAAGTGAGCCGACGAAATTTTTTGCACAAAAGTGAGTGTCGCACACAAATATTGTCACTTGTCACTTGAGGTGTCCTCCTGCCCATAAACCTATTATATTAGTACCAATTCAGTCTTAAATCTTTTTGCAATTGAGTCTATCCGATCAATTTTGATCGAAAATCACTGACGTGGATGCTAACCGAGCTATGAGGCATGGCCGGCGCTGACGTAGATATTTTTTTTAATAATATTTTAGTAATATTTTAAATTTTTGAATAATTCTCTTGATCTTTTTTTTCTTTTCTAGGCTTTACTTCTTTTCTTTTCTTTTTTGCTATTGGCCTGCAAGGGCTAGCACCCTAGCTAGATCTGGGCCAGGCAAGGGCACCGTGGCCCTTGGTTTCTTAGGGCGAGGTAGCGAAAGCTAGATTAGGCGGCCTCACCTCGATCCAATAGGGGTCGGGATGCCTTCGATAAACTTTTATGTCTCGATTTCTCTTTTTTGTCTTAACTCTTTATTTCATTGTTGTGACGTCCTAAAATTCCAAGGCTTGTAAATTGAAGAAAATTGGATTTTCGAAAATTGAGTGACAATCATCGGACGATAAATTTTTTGTTCTGAAAGGCTATGAGTAGCCCCTGAAGCGTAGTTCAATAGAGTTCGCTTAGTTTCGTCGTGCCGAAGATATTAGCATTGTATTCCTTCGCGCCCGAGCTTGACCCTATCCGAAAATATCTTCAGTCGTCAGAGTCAAATGACCAACTGGACCTAAATTACCAAATTACCGTTTTACCCTCGGATAATATTTATGTAAGCCAGAAACCATGAATGCGGATTTGACCCGTGGACCGCACGCCATTTATGGCAAGTCAAAATATCTTTTTACCTTTTGAATTTTTGGCATTTCTCTCTCTCTCTCTCTCTCTCTCTCTCTCTCTCTCTCTCTCTCTCTCATTTTCTTTCACCGTTGAGAACACACCATCATCTTCACCCTCATCCACCCCTTGCCGCCGCCTCCGTCCACTCCAGCCGCCCTTTAACTATGCTGCCACCGCCGGAACTGCTGCAGTTGCCCCCGAGGCCGCCGCCGGGCCGCCTGAGCTCTGTCGCCGTTCGGTCCAGCCGTGCGCCATGCTAACCGAGCCCCCATCGTACTGCTGCCGCACTTGCCGTGCATCGTTGACCACTGCCGCAGCCTCGCCATGAGCTCCGCAGAGCTTGCCGCCGCCCTCAGCGAGTCCGTCGCCCTTTGTCGCCCACTGACCGTCATCATCACAGCCACTGTCCACCTCGGTTTGCTGTTATCCGTGTGTCGCTAGAGTCCACCATCGTAGTAACCACGTTCGTAACGACAAGCCGAGTCCGTAAACCCGTCGTTGACCGACCACCGCTGCTCGCAGCCAACTGCCGCCGCTCACCGCCGCCGCCGTCGTTGTGAGTTATTCTCTAATATTTGATTAGGCTATTAATTGCACTTGGGATTAGATTAATTAGTTACCGTAGTTGATTAGTTAGTTATCGCAGTTAAAGTAAATAGTTACCGTAGTAGAGTAATTAATTACTATGGTGAGTTGAATTACCATGGTTAGGTGAAATAGTTACCATTGTTAATTGTTTGATTTACCGTAGCTAAATTAGACCGGTTTATTAACTATTGTGGCGATAAATAGCCAAGGTCGGAACAATTGCCTAATAGTATTTATTTACCCTTGATTGCTGATCGGTTAATTATTGATTGCTTAATTGCTCGAATCTGCTGGTTGATCACTTAGGGCAGAATATTCTGTTGAATTGGGAATGAATATTCGTGTGAGAATTGTGTCCTTTGAGCATGAAAATGGTTGTTAGCCGAGTTTTGAGCATACTCGTGAATGTGACTGCATTGGGCTAAAGCGAAGTAAGAATTGGCTTGGTGGCCTGATATGTTTGTATGATCACAAGATGGCTAGACGTCACCTTAACGTAACTGGGGACGTGGCGGTACCCTTGTTGGCATGGGTTCGTCACCTGGTATGTCCATGTCGACGAGAGTTCGGATGAACACGGCATATTGGATGTACAACAGTTCGTGCCGGCGAGCCCGGAACCACACGACTGATCGGATGCCGGTCGCCGCTTGTGATGGACCGAAGTTCCTTATAGGAAATCCGGGTATGTCCGCCTTAAGGGTCTTGAGGGGCTATCGGATGATGTCGCCGGAACGGAATGGGACGATCGACGCTTGGTCCTGCCGGAAGAGTACTTGCAGTAAGGCTGTACTGTGGCGAGAGTGGAGTATCTCTTGCAATAATAACTGGAACACGCATGTTGCATGATGCCTAAGTGCCTGAGTGGTTGACGTGTGTTCTAGTTGTGTGCTTGGGCTTGTAGATTATTGATTGCCATGGGATATCTGTTGCGTGGGCCAAGGCGGGGTAAGTTTGCATGTGATTGTCTATTGGCCGTTGGGCCGTGCATATACATTGGGCAGCTTGAGTTTGGTGTGGCTTGCCTACTTTTGGTCTACTGTTATTCTTGTGCTGCTTGTATAGGCCGCTTGGGTCAATCGACGTCCTAATCGGACTTAGGCGTTAACTCATTGAGATTTATATCTCATTTGTTGTAGGTAATCGTTTTACAGCTCCATAAGTATGGTTGAGCGTCTTGTGAGGTTCGGGGTACCTATCGACCAGTCCTCTCATATCATTCGCCGTCCGGGTCTAGGTTCAGATCGAGTGTGGGAACAACACGTGATGACTGTCTAGGTCGATGAAGGGATAGCCTACTTAGTGGCCCATCTCTTTAAGGCTTGGTTCATGCGTTACGATGATGATCTCTACGGGCCGATCCGGGGGTTTGAGGGACCCTCGTGTCCGACCCTGATCGACTGAGCTTGGGACCTACTGGATTTTGATACACCAGACGGGGAGGTGGAGGATCCTAAGTCTAATTCGGATTACGATCCAAAGACTCCTCCAAAGTACTATGGTTGGCCTGGTGATGGCAATCAGTGAGCATGTGCAGCTGTGGAGGTTTCTTTTCGGAGGGTAGCTTTTGATGGTAGTAGTTAGCCTCTAGTCCTGACTTGGTATCCTTTTGTTGGTCATATGAAACGGCCCTGAAAATGGGCTTGTAGATCGGATCGTTTCCCCTTGGGCTAACTGTATATAAATAAAATATTTGTGTTGTTGTGTTTTGTGTTATCTCCTGCTGTCTATCCCTACTTGTATTATTGTCTGGGATTCTATGTTGCTTCCGCATGCGCTTAATCGAAGATAAAAAGAAATGGGTCGATGACATGCTTTGGATGTTATCCTTTTGACCCGACGTCTGGAAGGGTTATCGCGTGCCCGAGGGTCGGGGCGTGATATCCGCGTTTTGGTATCAGAGCAAGGTTAGCCTGAACCATGTGGTCATGGCCTGAAGTGATAAGGTGCGCTGGGTTTGGGATAGTTAGTATGATTAAAACCCCGTGCTTGTGTCTGCTGTTTGATTCCTTTTTAGTAGTTGTCCTGAGTTCTCATTACGTGTTGCCTTTGGGCGAGCAGGAGTCCTTAAGGTCCTGTGGAATGGCCGACCATAATTCGAGAGGTAGGCCCTGAGGAAGGGCAGCTCAGGCGGGTCCCAGAGGTGATGGGATTCGTGATTCTGGAGTGCCTAGAGAGAGGGCCGCTCATGAGGATCCTAGGATGAACGGGATTCTTCAGGCATTGGAGACCATGGGGAACATCGTGGGGCAGCAAGCAAGGAACCAAGCTTCTACTACCGCCCCGTAAGAGGAACCGTTAGTTGGAAACGGAGTTGGAAGGCCGCAGACTCACAAGATGGTGGAGCAGTTTCTAAAGCTCAAGCCTTCAAAGTTTTTTGGAGCAGGTGACCCAGAGGTTGCAACCTAGTGGATCGAGGAGCTAGAAAAGGTCTTTACCCTACTAAGGTGTTTTGAGGAGGAGAAAGTAACGCTGGTCATATACCAACTGCAAGGTAATGCTAGTTCATGGTGGAAGGCCATGCAAGGGAGGGCTTTCCCCGAAGGTGTGGTTCCAGTATGGGATGCCTTCGTGGAAGCTTTCAATAGAAAGTACTTCTCAGATTGCGCGAGAGAGCAAAAGATGGCTGAGTTCTTGCGCCTTCGTCAAAATCAATCGTCCGTAGATCAGTACGAGGCAAAGTTTGCCGAGTTGTCCAAGTACGCGCCTAGGATGGTTGAAGACCCTATGAATAGGGCGAAAAGATTTAGAGATGGATTGAAGCACTAGATTAGGAGTGTGCTGGTGTCGCTGAATCTGAAGGACTACAACGAATTGTTTGAAAGGGCACAGATGGTATAACGAGACACAGCAGAGAGGGAAGTTGTATCTGGATCGCGGTTCGCTCCTACGGTAAGGGATAACCATAGGTTCGGCAAAGGGCCGATGGTGGGAAGCAGGTTTTCTGTCCCGCCCAACCGGAGGAATGTTGTCGGGAAGCCGATGTATCGCCCCAACGGTGTGTGTCAGCTCTATAGGCAGAGGCATGGATCAGCCTAGTGTTCCGGGAGGTTAAGTGCTTATTTTGGTTATGGTCAGCATGGCCACCAGGTTAGAGACTGCCCGCAGAAACTGTTGGGAAGGCAGATGCCAATGCAGTCAGGAGGTTAGATGCGAGGGAACGTTCCATAGAATCGTCCACCAGTGCAAGGAAGCGTGTATGCTGTCACCTGGAATGAGGCGAGGGATTCACCGACCATTTCAGGTACGGTCTTCTTGCATAATCAAGTAGCTTATGTCTTGTTTGATTTGGGAGCTTCCTATTCGTTTGTTGCTAAATGATTTGGTAAGTTAGCTAGTTGGGGTATGGAACCGTTGGGAACAGTCTATAAGATTTCTACACCGCTTAAGGATAGTGTAATGTCTACGGTAGGTTGTCTTAGTGGTAAGCTGGTTATAGATGGTCATGAGGGAAGGATAGACTTGATTGTGCTAGCCATGTTTGATTTTGATTTAATTGTTGGTATGGATTGGCTTACTGAGCAAAGAGCTGTGATGGATTGCCATCGTAGGACCATTCTGTTTAACCCGCTAAAAGGGGTTAGTTTTTGGTTTGTTGGGAATCGAGGGGGAGCCTCAATCGCCTTGGTTTCATCGTTGGAGGTGACTTGGTTGTTGGACTGTGGTTGCTAAGGTTATTTGGAGTCTGTTGTTGATGTGTTGGCTGAGGAGTCGAGGATGGAGGATAATGCGTAGTAGGCGAGTTTCCAGATGTCTTTCAGAATGAGTTTCCTAGATTGCCGCCAGAAAGGGAAATAGAGTTTGTAGTCGAGCTAGCCCCTAGTACGAAGCCGATCTCAAAGGTATCGTATCGGATGGCGTTGTCAAAGCTCAAGGAGCAGAAAGTGCAGATGCAGGAGTTGTTGGGGATTCATTCGTCCTAGTGCGTCTTCGTGGGGAGTGCCTGTGTAGTTCGTGAGGAAGAAAGATGGATTGCTCCGTCTGTGTATCGGCTACTGTTGACACCTAAATTTTGGTTTACCTTTTTTAGTTATTATCATTTGCATATAAATTTATAACTAATCTTAGTTCTTACCCAAAAAAAAAATCAAATCAAATCAAATCAAATCACCCATGCATTGCATTCGCATTCATTTGCCTCAACAATGAGGACGAGCTTGAATTCAACAGGCGATCTGGACAGAGATTCTTTACAAATTTCCGGCTAAAGGTTTGAGGGTACGAACCGAAGTTTCCAATATTATGGGAGCTCGGATTCCAAGATTATTGGAGCCGGTACTCCAGGATTGTGGGAGCTCAAAATTCAGAGATTTCTTGAACTTGTCGATTCCAAGGTTGTTGGAAATTTCAAGATTGTTGGAGTTCGTCTAATTAGGCCTATTTGAATGGCCAACTTTAGAAAAGGTTTAATCGATTCGATGAAAGGTTCAATTTGAAAAGACTGATGGAACGAGCCCGAGACTATCCACGAGTGTAGAAAATTCGGCCATTCTCACATTCACTCTCATGATCACGTTAACTCTCATTCACTCTCATTGATCACATTCACTTTCATGATCACGTCCACTTTCACTCTCATTGCCGAATTTTTTGAGGATTTTTAATTCATTAGGACTCTTCATTATTTCGAAAATTAAGAGTTTTAAGTAATTAAAACTCCTAAAATTCAGAATTACTAATCCAAGAGCCCTAATCTAATCCTACCTTAGCTAGCTTTGATCCGACGGTCCTCATTGACTCCTATTCCTATTAGGACTAGGACTAGCCAGGCTCTATATAGAGACATTAGGTCTTCATTGTGAAGGGTTACGCACATTGACACTTGAGCAAAAAATTCAGAGCAAAGGTGAGAAGAGGAGAGAGAGACCGAGATTGCTCAGGCGGCTGACTTCCACAAAGACCTTGCCAATTCTGTCTGCATCGAATTTTCTAGCCTCGCTGAACTTCTTCATCCATCTTTCAATCGGTGGTCAAGGGAGAGCAACTAGACAAAGAGCAAAAGGAGCCAAAAACTGGAGATTATTGGATTGAAGAGAAAATCAACGTGCACGAGTCAAAGGAGACCACCCACTGTTCGTTGTCCCCACCGTGACCAAATCATCTTGTTTCTCTATGGTCAAGATACAACTCCATTGGTTGTGAGGCCTGTGAGCGTTGCCGACACTGAGTTGATCCGCAAGGTGACGGACATCATCGAGCGGTCCTGTCCGCAAGTCCGCAAGTTGCGAGCCCTGCTGGGGCTGTGAAATCAGCTGCTGTCCAGCGGCTGTTGTAAGTTAATTCAGCCTCGTTTTTGTCCTTAATTCGGTATCTAACTCAGCTACGTTATTGTACTAGAATTTCCTTGGGCTCGGGATCCTTTTTGCGGCAAATTTGAGCGAAAACAGTGCTGGTTTTGGGTGAATTTCAGCTTGCGCGCATGCAGAAATTCAGCTCGAAAAAGGTAAATTTCCTAACTTTTGATTGTGAATCAATGCTGGTTTGATTGGAATTTGCACACACGTTCTTGATATTCAATGGATGCCATATGATTTGCGATGAAAATTCGATAAAGTTCAAATCTTTTTCCGGTTAAACAAAAACCCTCAATTGATTATCAAAGTGGAGACTTTTCGATTGTTGCTTTGGTGTACTCGAAGAGCTTTGAGGAGCATGAGCAGCATCTGAGGACAGTTTTGAGAACCCTTCGAGAACATCAGTTATTTGCTAAGTTTAGCAAGTGCGAGTTCTGGTTAGCTCGCGTAGCTTTCCTTGGTCACGTGATTTCAGGGGAAGGGATATCTGTGGATCCAACTACGATTGAAGCAGTCATGGATTGGCCGAGATCGGCGACAGTGACAGAGGTTCGAAGTTTCTTGGGTTTGGCAGGCTATTATAGACGTTTCGTGGAAAGGTTCTCCGCAATAGCTATACCATTGACGCGTCTATTGAAGACGGACGACAGATTTGAGTGGACAGATAAGTGTGAGCGTAGTTTTCAAGAGCTCAAGCACAAGCTAACTACGGCTCTTGTTTTGACGATACCGTCTAGTCCCGGAGGTTATGAGATCTTCAGCGATGCGTCATTTAAGGGATTAGGTTGCGTTCTTATGCAACATGGGAGAGTAGTTGTGTACGCGTCCCGTCAGTTGAGGCCGCATGAGTTGAACTACCCGACACATGATTTGGAGTTAGCAGCGATCGTTTTTGCTCTTAAGATTTGGAGGCATTGTCTGGTCGGAGAAAAGTTCCAAGTCTACACTGATCACCAGTCTTAGGTATCTGTTCTCTTAGAAGGAGTTGAACATGAGACAGCGTCGTTGGATGGAACTTCTCAAGGATTATGATTGCGAGATTTTGTATCATCCGGGTAAAGTTAATAAGGTTGCTGATGCGCTGAGTCGGAAGTTAGCGATTGCCTAGTTGATGGTCCGGGAGTGGCGTCTCCTAGATGAAGTGCGAGATTCAGAGTTTAAGTTCGAGGTAGGTCGTCCGTCGAGTCTCATGGCTACATTGAGAATTGAGCCAGAGGTGCAGACAAGGATTAAGGCCTTGCAATCGACAGATCTTGAGATTCAGAAAATCCTTCAAGAGGACTTAGAGATGAGGAAAGACGACTTTCAAATAGTCGAGGATGGAGTACTAAAGTTCCGAGGATGTTTCTGTGTGCTTGCCGGTGACAGTCTTAGGGAAGAGATCTTGTCGGAAGCACATCGTAGCAGTTACAGTGTTCATCCGGGTAGTACGAAGATGTATCAGAATCTGAGATAGTACTTTTAGTGGAGTGGCATGAAAGCTGACATAGCCAAACACGTGACGAAGTGTCTGACATGTCAGCAAGTTAAGGTACATCATTGTAAACCTAGAGGACTGTTACAGCCGCTCGAGATCCCGAAATGGATGTGGGAGCATATCATGATGGATTTCATGATAGGTTTGCCTAAGAGCTAGAGAGGCAATGATTCGATTTGGGTCGTGGTGGATAGATTGACAAAGTTTGCTCATTTCATCGCCGTGCGAAAGGACTTTGCTTTGGATAGGTTGGCTGATTTATATGTGTGTCAGATAGTGCATCTTCATGGAGTGCCAGTGACGGTCACATCAGATCGTGGTCCTAGATTCACTGCCACCTTTTGGAAGAGTTTACAGAATACATTGGAAACAAAGCTACAATTCAATACGGCTTATCACCCTCAGACTAATGGTCAATTAGAAAGGACGATTTAGACGCTCGAGGATATGTTGCAAGCCTGTATATTGGATTTCAAGGGTAATTGGGAGGATCAGCTTCATTTGGTCGAGTTCGCCTATAACAACAGTTATCAACAGAGTATTAAGATGGCATCTTTCGAAGCGTTGTATGGTAGGGCTTACAGAACACTAGTTTATTAGGACGAGGTTGGTGAAAGGAAGATCACTGGCCCGAAATTGGTTCAACAGTCATTGGATACTGTCAAGGTCATTAGAGAGAGACTTAGGTTAGCTCAGAGCCGTTAGAAGAGTTACGTAGACAAGCGGCGCAGACCATTGGAGTTTTAGGTTGGTGATCATGTCTTCCTGAAGGTGTCGCCTATGAGAAGGACATCCCGTTTTAGCAAGAAAGGAAAGTTGAGCCCGAGGTACGTCGAACCGTTTGAGATTCTGGAGCGGATTGGGAATCTAGATTATCATCTTGCGTTGGCACCGAGACTTGCTCAGGTACATGACGTATTCCATGTATCGATGTTAAGGAAGTATGAGCCTGATCCAGCTCATATGTTGAGTTTTGAGGAAATCGAAGTGGATGAGCGCATGTCGTACGTGGAACGTCCAGTGAGGATCGAGGACAGAAAAGAACAAGTGCTGAGAAATAAGACGATTCGTTTGGTTAAGGTGGTTTGGCAACACCATGGAACAGAAGGAGTGACATGGGAAAGCGAGGAGGCAATGAGGATTTAGTACCCTTTTCTGTGTGATATTGTGTAATGTTTTAATTTCGGGGACGAAATTCCCTAAGGAGGGAAGAGTTGTGACGTCTTGAAATTTCAAGGCTTGTAAATTGAATAATATTGGATTTTCGAAAATTGGGTGACAATCATCGGACGCGGAATTGTTTGCTCTGAAAGGCTATGAGTAGCCCTTGAAGCGTAGTTCGATAGAGTTCGCTTAGTTTCGTCACGCCGCAGATATTAGCATTGTACTCCTTCGCGCCCGAGCTTGACCCTGTCCAGAAATATCTTCAGTCGTCTGAGCCAAATGACCAACCAAACCTAAATTACCAAATTACCATTATACCATCGGATATTATTCATGTAAGCTAGAAACTATAAATGCGGATTTGACTCGTGGACCCCACGCCATTTATGGCAAGTCAAAATATCTTTTTACCTTTTGAATTTTGGCATCTCTCTCTCTCTCTCTCTCTCTCTCTCTCTCTCTCTCTCCTCACTTGGCCGGCCACCCCCCATTCTCTCTCTCTTTCATTTTCTTTTACCTTTGAGAACACACCATCATTTTCACCCTCATCCTCCCCTTGTCGCCGCCTCTGTCCACTCCAGTCGCCCTTCAATCTTGCCGCCATTGCCGGAACTGCTCCCGCCTCCTGCGAGGCCACCGCCAGGCCGCCCGAGCTCCGTCATCGTTCGGTCCAGCCTTGTGCCGCACTTACCGAGCCCTCATCGTACTGTTGCCACCCCTTTCGTGCGTCGTTGGCCACCGCCGCAGCCTTGTTGAGCCTCGTCATGCTGCCGTGAGCTCCGTCGAGCTTGCCACTGCCCTCCGCCAGCCCGTCGCCCTTCATCGCCCGCGGGCTGTCTTCGCCATAGCCGCTGTCCAACTCGATTTGTCGCTGTCCGTGTGTCGCCGGAGTCTACCGTTGTCGTAGCCCCTTTTGTGACTCGAGCAGAGTCCGTAGACCCGTCGTCGACCGACCGCCGCCGCCATCATTGTGAGTTAACCCCTAATCTTTGATTAGGCCATTAATTGCACTTAAGATTGGATTAATTAGTTACCGTAGTTGATTAATTATTTACTGCAGTTAAAGTAGATAGTTACCATGGTAGAGTAATTAATTACTGTGGTTAGTTGAATTACCGTGGTTAGGTGAAATAGTTACCATAGTTAATTGTTTGATTTACCGTAGCTAAATCAGACCGGTTTATTAACTGTTGTGGCGATAAATAGCTAGGCTCGGAATAATTGCTTAATAGTATTTATTACCATTGATTACTGATTGCTTAATTATTGATTGCTTAATTGCTCGAATCTGCTGGTTGATCACTTAGGGCAGAATATTATGTGAATTGGAAATGAATATTCGTGTGAGCAATTGTGTCCTTTGATCATGAAAATGGCTGTTAGCCGAGTTTTGAGCATACTCGTGAATGTGACTGCATTGGGCTAATGCGAAGTAAGAATTGGCTTGGTTGCCTGATGTGTTTGTGTAGTCACACGATGGCTTAACGTCACCCTAACGTAACTAGGGACGTGGCGGTACCCTTGTTGGCATGGGTTCGTCACCTGGTATGTCCGTGCCGACGGGAGTTCGAATGAACACGGCATATTGGATGCACGAAAGTTTGTGCCGGCAAGGCCGGAACCACACGACTGATCGGATGCCGGTCGCAGCTTGTAATGGACCGAAGTTCCATACAGGAAATCCTGGTATGTCCACCTTATGGGTCTTGAGGGTCTATCGGATGCCGTTGCCGGAATGGAGTGAGACGACACCCGGTCCTGCCGAAAGAGTACTAGCAGTGAGGCTGTACTGTGGTGAGAGTGGAGTATCTCTTGCAGTAATAACTGGAACACGCATGTTGCATAGTGACTGAGTGCCTGAGTGCTTGTGTGGTTAACGTGTGTTCTAGTTATGTGCTTGGGCTTGTCGATTATTGATTGCCGTGTGATATCTGTTGCGTGGGCCAAGGCGGAGTAAGTTTGCATGTGATTGTCTATTGGCCGTTGGGCCGTGCATATATATTAGGCAGCCTGAGTTTGGTGTACCTTGCCTGCTCTTGGTCTGCTGTTATTCTTGTGCTGCTTGTTTAGGCCGCCTGGGTGAATCGACGTCCTAATCGGACTTAGGCATTGACTCATTGAGATTTATATCTCATTTGTTATAGTTAACCGTTTTATAGGTCCATAAGTATAGTGGAGCGTCACGTGAGGTTCGGGGCACCCACCGACCAGTCCTCTCATATCATTCGCCGTCCGGGTCCAGGTTCAAATCAAGTATGGGAACAACACGTGACGACTATCTGGGTCGATGAAAGGATTGCCCACTTAGTGGCCCATCTCTTCAAGGCTTGGTTCATGCGTCACGGTGATGATCTCTACGGGCCGATCTGGGGGTTTGAGGGACCCCATGTCCGACCCCGATCGTCCGAGCTTGGGACCTGCTAGATTTTGATACACCAGATGGGGAGGTGGAGGATTCCGAGTCTGATTCGGATTACGATCCAGAGACTCCGCCGGAGTACCATGGTTGGCCTGGTGATGGCGATTAGTGAGCGTGCGCAGCTGTGGAGGTTTCTTTTTGGAGGGTAGCTTTTGATGATACCAGTTAGCCCCTAGACATGACTTGGTATCTTTTTGTTGGTCATAGGAAACGGCTCTGAAGATGGGCTTGTAGATCGGATCGTTTCCCCTTGGGCCAACTGTATATAAATAAAATGGTTGTGTTGTTGTGTTTTGTTTTATCTCCTGCTGTTTATCCCTGCTTATATTATTGTCTGGGGTTCTATGTTTCTTCCGCATGCACTTAATTGAAGATAAAAAAAAAAAATGAGTTGATGACATGCCTGTCATGTTATCCTTTTGACCTGACGTCTGGAAGGGTTGTCGCGTGGCCGAGGGTCGGGGCGTGACAGTTGTAATCGTGCACCGAGTCCTAACATGAGTGACCGATCGATGTTCAGGAGATCGGACACCCCGTAGTTAGTGAAGAAACCGTAAAATTATGGGCCACAATGTTAGTTGATATGAACATGCAAGTACTGCTTAGAAAACCTAGACACACGTTAGTTGATATGAACATATGGGCCACAATGTCATATAAGCCGAAACCAAATGCTTGGATTTTGAACATTCGCGCAGGCTCACCCCGAGAGATATAGATGAGAGTTGAAATGGAGTTAGACCAGCTCACCCTCACAGGCTCACCACCTAACTTTCTTTAACTAAACTCAACGGACACACACATGGAGCCCCATCCATGAGCTCCATTTAAGAATTTCCTTCTTTCTTACTTCATTCTTAGTTTGAACACCTTATTCCCCTTTTGTTTTAGGGGGGGTCATTGGCACAAAAGTGGAAGCAGAGGCTAGAGAGAGAGAGAGAGAGAGAGAGAGAGAGAGAGAGAGAGAGAGAGAGAGAGTGGCTAGGAACATGGCAATTTTGAATTCAAGAAGCCAAGGTATGGAGAAGAAATGGGTGTGCATTCTGCTTGTGCTGGTGTCTGCCTCAACTGCTTCATCTCAGTACATTGCGGAGACGCTTCCTGGGTTTCCTGGAAAACTTCCTTTTAAGCTGGAAACCGGGTCAGTTTTGATTCTTTCATGCCATCTCCCTATCTTGACAATGATTTGAACTAGAGCTCCTTCATAAGTTGCGATTGATTCCCGACACTTTGTATTGGAATGCGATGAAAATGAGCTGATTTAGGACGGTCTGTGGCCCGAGGCACGGTGCCACAAATGGCACCAGACATGGAATATGTGATTGCTTTTTCACCAACAGTTCTTTGTTTCTAGCATTTGGTGATGCATGATGGTGCTGAGATTGCAGAATTTTTCTGTAAAAATGAAGGCACACCAGCTTAAGGAAACTTTGCAGTTTAGTCCCTACAATTTATGGCTTACCTCAACTGGGTCCTTGAGTTTTTGATGGAATCTATTTAAGTCCTTCCACAGTCCGGACTCCAAACTCTAGAAAGCTATGCCGTTAGTCCTTCTGTTCAGCACATTCCTTCCTAATCTTGGAAAATAAATGCCAAAAAATACATACTTTTCTTCTCAAGGGTGATGGTTCAATCGACATAATCAACAGGATTACAGCGACACAAGTAGTAAAGTGGAAGAACTAAATCTCAATATAGCTCTGATGAAGTTGGGTACCAGGTGAAGTTATTGATAGTTGGTGCGCACAAATTCCTTACATATTAAATAAAATCAATTCGATGTTGAATCACAACCTATTCAATCTTCTAGTTCTTATACACTAATGTTGGAAATATTTTATAGAAGTGTTTCCTCCAAGCAAGTAAAATCATATTCTCTATAGGATGAGGAAGCGCACCTAAATTCATAATGTCCAGGAGCAGACAAGTCAACTCATCTTGATGGACTGATCTAACATACATCAGCTGCACCAAAATTCTCCTAACTTTTCATAACAACACACACTAACTGCAAAATGGCCAACCTTTCAAAGCATTTTGCTGACCTATGTTTGGCTCCTCCCAACAAGATTGGAATGCCAGCATAAACTCCCCAACAATGACTTCCATCAGTCCAAGCAAGCTCAACACCACTTGCTCTTGCATTCTCTCTCTCTGTTTCTGTACCTTTCTGGCTCTGCATTTGCTAGCTGGATTGCTAAGGCATTACCAGGTTATCCCGGTTTGGTTCTGCTCGCTCTTGAGACTGGGTGAATTAGTAATGTGACTATACATTTTGTTTCAAATTGCAGGGATGGATTTGACTTTTCTAGCGATCTTAATTGGGTATGTTGGTTGATGGCAGGTACATAAGTGTTGGCGATGTCGAGTTCTTCTACTACTTCGTGCAGTCTACCGGGAATCCTGGAGCTGACCCTATTCTGCTTTACATGAATGGAGGTCCCGGGTGTTCGGGTTTGAACGCCTTCTTGTTCCAGCTGGGTAAGTTTCTTATTCTTCAGAATTCCTCCTATTATGTTATCATTATCTCGTTATGATGCTGCAGATGTCTTCAAGTAGGTGGTAAAGTATTTTGATGTCTGCGATATGCAGGTCCGCTTAGATTCAACATTACTGACTACACTGGGGGTTTGCCGTCATTAATCTACGAGCCAGATGCGTGGACTAAGGTAAAGTGAGAAGTAATAAATTTGCCCTCAAGTTCGGATAATACTGAACCTCAATTCAATGTAAATCTTGTCCACTTATTGAGTTCGTACCAACATTTTAACCCCCAAAATCATCAGACAGCCAACATTATATTCATAGATGCACCAGTCGGCGCGGGTTTCTCCTATGCGACGACGGCATCGGCATATGCTTCCACAGACACATTGAATACTGCACAGATGCAGACCTTCTTAAGAAATGTGAGTGAAATTCTTCACAGATCACGGTGGTTGTATCATAACGTACGAAAAAATGTGCGTGAAATGAATGCTTTATATATGCAATGCAGTGGTTGGCGGCACATCCAAGTTTTCAAACCAATCCGGTGTTTGTTGGTAGCGACTCTTATGCCGGTGTGTATCCTCCCATGCTTGCTACAGCGCTTCTACAAGGTATCCATTCTCTCCTATAAACCTGATTGAATACACGCGTTATCGCCTTTCCACACCTATTGATTGTTACGAAATCATTTGCGTATATTGTCCCTAATTTGCAGGGAATGAAGCTGGACTAAAACCATATGTCCACATTAAGGTATGAAAAGGCCTGCTTGTCATCTTAAATTTTCCTTCTTCAATTTGACATACACTGTATCTTGTGTTGATAGACTGATCTTCTCTTTGTTGAATCATTTTCAGGGAATGGTACTATCATGTCCCCACACGTGCGACGATATTGAAACAAACTCAAAAATTCCATTTGCTCATAGGTTGGCCCTCATTTCAGATTCACTTTATGAGGTAAATGAATGACAAATCATATGTGAACTCATTGATGCAAGACTAGTTCAGCATTTGTGATTCCTGGGTATGATCAAATTATATCCTTCTTTATCAGGCTTTAGAAGTAAATTGCGGTGGGGATTTTGTCGATTCAACAAACGCGAACTGCACAGAGGATCTGGCAGCGTACGAGGAGGTTAGAGAAGTGCATCCCTAATGGATACTTATCAAGTAGACTTAGTTCTTTTTTCTCACCAAACTCTTGTTTGGTTTGAGATTTATTGAACATAAAGTTTGAGCAGAGATGTTTGCTTCTTTCTGTCTTATTTCCAGCTAATTGAATTGATCAGCAAACCAAATGTTCTTGACCCAGTTTGTGCCCTCCTTTCACCAAAATCGAAAGAAGCTTTCAAATCAGCAATATCAAACCAAGAGAAGCACAGGAGGTCCATCCAAGAGTTCAGCAAGGATTATCTTGTGTCGCTACCAAGACCTCACGATCTTTGGTGCAAGGTCTCTCTCTCTCTCTCTCTCTCGCTCTCTCTCTCTAAATCTGATTTCTGATTCTTTCATTGAATGGTGCAGAATTTCGAGTATCTACTTCTCGATATATGGGGTAATTATCCAAGCGTACAAGATGCTCTTCATGTTCGACCAGTATGTACATGATTTGCCATGAATTTCTCATTCTAATTTGTTCCATCTTGAGAGGACTAACTGAATAATCGTATCCTTACCATGTCAATTGTAGGGAACCGTCAGCGAATTTTTCAGGTGTAATATCTCCCTATCCTACACTGTAGATGTCACCAATGTGCTTGATGATCATAAGAATCTCACCAGTCTGGGCATGCAAGTTCTAGTTTTCAGGTAAAAACTAATAATACCCGTGTTGACAATATTGTAGGCAAACTTTGGCAAATGTGAAATTCAACATACTGAAAAAAATACTTCATTCGACCGGTGATGAGTAACTCTTCCTTTGCAGTGGTGATCATGACATGGTTATTCCACATAACGGTATCGAAGAGTGGATAAAGTGGCTTGATTTGACGGTGGATATAGATTGGCGACCGTGGTTTGTAGATGGCCAAGTTGCAGGGTAAGCTCATCCAGAGTTCGGTCTATTGCAAAGCTTTCAGCTGAACTTACTTTTCATTCTCCCTCTTTTTTGACCTTGATGATTTAAGAGCTTCCCATTTCACCATGCTTTCAATAGGTACACGACGAAGTATACAGACGGCGGATATCGATTGACTTATGCAACATTAAAGGTGTGAACTCAGACTTCAATGCCGTCTCTTCCTTCTCCTCGATTTGTTTTTTGGTGTCGTAATACTTTTGTTCCTCTGTTAACGCCGTTGATACAGGGATCTGGTCACTCGCCTCCAGAGTACAAACGCAGAGAATGTTACGAGATGTTTCACAGATGGATTCATTACTATCCTCTGTAGATCCACACGTTTAGGAGTGGGTGCTAGAATAAAGTTTTGCTGCTAAGTTATGAGAAAAACTTTATTCCCAAGTTATTTAGCCTTGTCATGATTCGTGTAATCGGAAGAACATCCATTGAGTTACCGGAATAACCGACATGTATTCGGCAAGGTATGGAAGGTCCGCCGAGCAACAGCTACTACATTTCAAGCTCAGGTCATAAGTCAATTGTAACACATGGAAGCTCAGAGAAGAGAAAATGTTGTGTCCAACTTCCATGTCGAAAACCAATTACTTCACTTTACGTTTTAGAGCACATAGAATGTGACCGATGATATGATGATATATGTTGACACCTTATTTTTAATCCCTTTTGTTTTACCTTAAAATACCAAAAAAAAATTAAAAAATTTGAAAATCAATTTGGAAACCTTGGTCAGGCCTTTGGCACCAATTTTGAACAAAATATATTTTTCTGAAATTTCTTAGAATTTCTAGCCTTTCTTTCTCTTGAAAAATACCTAAAAAAAAAAGAAAAATAGTATTTGTGACCGCAAAAATACGAAAAATAGTCATTAGCTTTATTTAAATTCTAATTACATTTTGGTCACTTTAAACCTCAAAAATTCGATCGAGAGCCTCAATTTCCAAAATTTTGCACTTAGGTCCCTGAAAGAACAAAAATCGCAAATTGAGTCTTTTCCATATTTCCTTTCACTTTTTGCTAGTTATGACATTTGATCCTAATACATTTAATTGCATTTCCGTCCAATTACTTTCTCAATTTGAACAATTTGAGAAAATGACTTAAAATCTTTTGAATTTAGTCCCTCAACTACGTCTTAAGCACAATTCATGACCAATTAAGCACAATTCATGACCAATCGAACATATTCATTCAAATCTAACCCCATGACCCTATGTTTCCCATCATTCTAAACCTTTTGGTAGGGTCTAATTGGCATAGTTTGGTCATTTAGGGTTTGGATTAATCAAAAATCATACTCAGGTTAGAACTAAAATTTGGGGGTTTTGCATAAAATTAGATTAATTCAACTCGAAACCCACATTTTTAGATGGAATCCATGCTGTAGAATGCGGTTTTGGCATTTAATTTGTAATATTTGGACCTTTTTAGGGTCAATTGGGTGATTTTTAGACATCCGGGTCAGTCGGGTCGGATAGACCCGACCCAACGACCCGGACTATTCATCGTCTTCTTCCCCAACTTTCCTGCACAGGACCAGCCATAGTGAACGAATTTCAACGACCAAGTTGATGCCCAAATCAAGCTTAATCGATGACGCCATGGGGTGGCCTTTGTAGCCCTCGCCATTCCGCTCCGGTTGGACCTAATTTGACGACCTGAAGTCGCCGGAGCTAGGACGGCCATTGACTTTTGTGCACCGGTGATACCCGAACGAGGCCGAAGCAAGAATCACCAAATTAGCACCTCAAACGTGTGCGAATGGAAACCAAAAGGAGAACCCGTGATACCCATTCCCGTCCGACCAAAATGGACCATTTGGTGCGTGACCCGCACATGCAGAAGTAAGTCGGCCAAAGCTCCCCGCGCGCCAAAATTTCAAGTTGGGGAGCATAACTGAATTGGACGCATTTAGGAGGCTCATTCTATTGACGGGAGCGAACAGATTAGAGAGAGAGAGATAAAAAAGAGGAGAGAGAAAGGGCTCTCTAGTTCCCGTGGACGCCGTTGTCGAAGCTTCGATCAAGAACTTCCAAGCTTTCGCCACGACGTCTGGCACAAAACCGAAGCTCTAGATCACATCTCCGAGCTTCCTGAGACTTCAGGGAACACGCCGAACCCCGCCGATCAGCTCCAGAATCTCCAGAAAGGTGGGCGCCATTCTTGACGGTTTGAAGCTTCGTTAGTGGCGATCTTCGATTAGATGCGTTTTTTTCTATTCCGTTCTGTTTGATCGAGTCTTAGAACACCACCAAGCAAAACCTCACCGTTTGTTTGCATTGAAACCAACCAAATAGCCATGGCCGAAGCTCGCAAGCTCTCGATCTGGCTGAGAGCTTGCGAGTTCAAACCAGACCGCGACGATGAGGACCTCATGTATGCTTCCTCAAACTCCATAGATGCTTCCTGGATGCCTAGTTTAGTTAGATTTTGCGTAGAATACAACTTCTAGTTCCGCCATGGCCAAGCACCGTGAGCTCGGATTAGGTTAGATTCTACCGTTGGATCAGGCTAAAAATTGAGTATGTTGTAGCTTAGGTTCTGAGGATTCGGGTGGCGGAAAGATCGCGGTCGGAGGTGGCGGTTTTGCCGTTGATCGAAGGTTGGAGGAATGACGGCCGTCCGTTGGTCGTCTTCCTCGCGAAGAAGTTGACCGGTCAACGCTCATTGACCTGGTCAACGCCTTCGTGGCACTAACATGGCGCCACGTGGCATGCCAGGTGACAATCACGTCAGCGAGCCGGGGCGGTATTCTGTTTTCGAGAAATAAAAAATATAAAAATCGGATCTGCGGCCACGATTTGGCCACGTGGCGTGATCCTGGATTTTCGAAAATAAAAAATCATTTTCAAAAATAAAAATTGGATTTTCGAAAAAATAAAAATAAAAAAATCTGATCATGTGGCCCGGGTTTGGCCACGTATCAGAATCCTAGAATTTCTGAATAAAAAATACATTTTCTGAATATAAAATCAATTTTCAAAAATAAAAAAAAATAGTTTCTGGTCTAGCGATTGGCATTAGGCCACGTGGCGCAATCTTAGGCATCTATTTAAATTTCGAATTTTGGGGGGAAATAATCTGAAATTGCTCCAAAACTCCTCAAAACTACATCGTGTTGGGCGCGAGCCCAAAACTACGTCGTTTTGAGGAAGACTTTGAAAAACCCAATACGGCGCCGTTTTGTCTAGGCCGACCTAGACCCATTCAGTTCGAGTCGGGCGCCCGCGAGACATGGGCTGGGTCGATCTGGTCACAATAATATTTTTTTTAATAAAAAAATCATAAAATAATAAAAAAAAAATTGAAAAATGATTAAGAAAATACAAAAAAAATCATTAAAATCATTAAAAAAATCTAAAAAATTGCAAAAGAAAAATTAGAAAATTCCAAAAACAAAAAAAAAAAGGAAGTGGCCACATTTAACTGGCCCAACCTGCTTTTGTTGATTTTGGTCTCCCGAAAATCTTTCTAAAAATGACATTTTTGCCCCTATGGACAATTTGTCCCAAATCTTTCCCAAACTTTAAGTACCCCTTCTCTAAGCCTTTAGGGCTTCAATAAGAATGCCTTGACTTGATTTGATGCATTTTATCCGCACGTTTTTGTCTCCTTGATTTATGCATCTTCTCTTATTGATTGTAATTGTTAGGTTTAGATACTCCAATTTGCTTGAAACCCTAGATTTTAGAACTTCCTTATCTAAAATTGAATCTGCATTAAAATAGGTTAGAAATCACTCGACATAGGTACCGAAAGGGAGTCCGTAGAAATACCGACGTAACCAAGTCTCCAAACTCAAATCTCTAATTCCATAGAACTGAATGGATTCTCCCAACCACTCAGTGAGATTTCTGGCCTACCTTCTAAGATAGGCCGGTGGCGACTCCAAATACATGTACACTTTGCACATGTCATCCGATCATATAAAAGATCGACCCCATTTAAAATATAAAAAAAAAACCCCAATCGCGATTCGGTATGGGTCTAGGAGGACCTGCGCTAAACCCACATCCGAAGTCTTGCAATCGATTAGCCCGACATCCCTCACCATCAAGAGGTTCGGGTCACAACAGACTGGTGTCGCGACCTAAAAATTGAGAAATTTCTAGGTTAATGGATTACCGAATTAATTAAATGAATTAACTAACCTAGTCCAAGCTCTACCAATTCGCAACTTAGGTTTACATGATTTTTATCGGGTTTTCGATTTTGTAGCCTTCACTAATCTTTTTTGATAGGTAGATTAGATACCTAAATAAAGTATTGGGAGAAATACTTTATTTTCTACAAACCAGAGATTTAGGTTCGGGGACTTGATTACGTTAACTTTTCAATTAACACCATTTCGACACCATTCTTATGAAAATTTTCTTGACTTAGCAAATTCAACTGATTCAACTTGAAAGCCAGGGTGCAATTATGTTTTTTGGGGGGTTTTCTTGATTATATGAATGCAATGTATGAATGGTCTTATGTAAATAATCCTTAGACCTAAGGCACAGTGTTGACTTGTATGTTGGATGGCTATGGTTCACAAGTACGCATATTGCCGGTTCGTAGATCCGTCTCTATACTTGATGGTCATAGTTCGTTCACATACGAAGTCACACGTGTGCGTAAAATGGAATATGTCCCCTTATTACATGCAAGGTTGATGTCCTATGCGATCTAATCGTAACATTGCATTGAAATCCTCGGCCGGGGTTGTAACCGAGAATGAATTGTTCATGTCTCGTATAAATGAATGTCAATTCAATTTGTGCTTATGATCGAATTGGTGGCTTGACAAATATTCCACGGCCTTTGTTCGATCAGGAGCATGGTAAGATAGAGGAATTGAATTACACTGTAGCCAAAGCTGATAGGTTCATTATATTCTTGAAGCATTCAGCTGTTTGGATAGCCGTGACATATTGCTAGATGTCACTCATGGCTTGTAAGACTAGAAGCTGATCGGGACAATCAGTTCTCTTAAAAGCACTAATGTGCATGTCTTACTATCAGCTTAGTGATGAACCTAGGGATGTCACACACCTTAACCAATACATGACGACGTTGGACGACGAAGACAGTATCGCAAATATGTTTTCAATCATTTGATCAAGGTCCCAATTGAGCCATGTACTTGAGAAATTGGGTCCGGACGAGGAAGAGGACGAAGAAGACGGCCAGCACGGGACAACCCTGAGGGACACGTGTCGCACCCTGGCTAATCGACCGTTTATCGTCTTCCGTTATAAATAGCATCTGACGTCAGTTCATTACGTACAACGATCGTCAGATCAAAACCTCCTCTTGAATTCCTACCCTCGTCCTGCTGCCATTACGCCCTCTTTCTAACTGATAGCACCACGACATTGCTAGCACAATCAAGGTGGTGATTTCCGAAAGTTCCGTCTTTCGTTCGTCGATTGGTGGTATGTCTGAACTATAGGTTCGACGCTTGTGGAACTCAAACGGAAGAACATTTGAACCAAGTTGCGTTGGGCACGCTACAAGAGGTAATTCGTTTACCCTCTTTGTTGAATATGATTTTCAATTGAAACGCACGAATGACGCCTCTGGAGATACGCGTACGGCTTTATTTTCACTATGGTTTTGTTTTTAATTTTTATTTTATTTTATTTTCCCGCACTTGTTCCGTCGGATCCCCAACATATATACCAAACGACATTGCATTCATACCAAATAGAAAATGATGTTCTTACGTCAACATAATTTCAACATTTACAGATAAACACATCAGCTGCTAAACACATCACTTGAGCAGCATCAGCCAAAATATCGCACAAGAATAATAACATCATAACAAGAAAATCATCAAAAAAAAAAAAAAACACCACCCTTCCATTAGTCAACTAGAATAACCAACCTCTCACTTTCTTTTTCTTTGGATTGACTATTAGATTTAATTCATAATCCTTGCGCTCTTTCTAACTAAAACTATATCAATACTCTTCACCGATATCCCTTTCCCCGTTATCTTCTTCTTTACAGTGACCATTTCTTTTTTAGGAGATTGAGGAGAGTGAATGGTTATTTGAAAGAAACTTTTTTGTCATTGATTTTGGCTCCATGGTAGTTGGTTCGAATTGAGGTATAACGGCATTTTAAGGATCATTTGATTGAGATGGACTTACTCTTGGGGTCTCTATTGGTGTTTTTTTTTGGAATTGTCCTTTGTGTCCTTTGTTTTGGAGCTGCGTTTGATTGCTTCTTCTTGGTTTGTGCTCGAGTTAACTTTGATTACTTTATTCGGGCTTGCACTTGGGATCTTCTTTTATGTACTATTGTTAGCTAGCAGTATCACTTAGAGTGAGTAAATAGGTGATTTTGAAGAAACTTGAAAGTTAAATGCGAAATTAAATAAATCAAGTTGAACATTATCATGACCAATTGACACAAAGCGTGAATATGATTAGTGTTATGATACTATTCAGCAGTGCAGAAGCCTCAATTAGATAGTAGACAAATAAGAGCAGAGAGATAGAAGACTTTGCATACAGATTTTTATGGTGGTTCGGCTTATTGAAAGCCAACGTCCACTCTTCCATGCTGACAGCCTACTGGCTGGATTTCACTAATCAAATAATGAGAAGTTACATTAGCAAGTGTTGCTTGTATTCACTCACTTCTTCTCGAAGTAGGTGCTACTAATACTTAAGCTAATAGATCTCAATATCTCACGCCTATACACCAACTATTATTCTGCCAACACCTCTCAAAAGTTTTTCTAAATGTAAGCTCTCAGAAGACAATTAAGAAAAATGTGAGTCTGCCGGCCTGACTTAGTGATAGCATGTTGGCCCTCATATGGTTCTCACGGCTGAATATTCTGTGTCTTTTGGAAAAGAACAAAAAGAAAAAGAAAAAAAAAAACATGTGGTTTTCGTCCATTTAGTGAATTATTTTCTAGTGCGAACATTTAATCCAAGCATGAGGTGGATTATAATAAGAGGTTATGTTCAATTGAAATTTCATACTTATTGCGAGGATGAAAATCCTCAGCCACCTATCAACCTACCTAAGGTCAATTGCTAGTTAAGTTAATTTATGTTGTCACCTCCAGTTTTAAATTGTCTAACAGTTATCTTGTCTTTTAATTTCATATACATTAGTTAGTTTTTTGATATTTAGGGTTTACTAGCTTTGTAACATAGGCTCCTTTTGTTTCGCGGAAAAAAAAGGTAATTTGGAATACATTTTTCAAAAAACGATCAACTTATATCTCTTACAAAAAGGAATGAACGAAAAATATTGAGCATGTGTGATGGAAAGAATGTGTTTAGTGTGTTTGAGGGAAAACAATCTTGGAAAAGAAAGAGCTCACCACCAGGCACTAAGGAATGCTCCACCAGCTCATAATAAAGAACTTTTAGAATCTACCACCAATGAATTGGATAAACAACAGAAGGATATTAAAGTTCACTGCCAAAAAATTGGATAAAGAACTGAAGGAATCACTCCCTTTGGAGGAATTCTCAGGTATTGTCAGCTCATATGTACATCCTTACAAATGAAAATGCACATCTTATTTATAGACGGACTAAGACTACGAAACATTAAACCAAGTAACATTAAAGTAGGAAATACCTTAAACTAACAAACGTATTCAAGTTATTAAACCAACTTGGAAATAGAAAATCTATTCAAATTAGGAAACAATCACCAACCTTTTACCCAGCCGAACGAGCCTCGATTCTTCAACTTCTAGAAACACTATCTCCGACTCCTTTCCTCTTTATTAGACCGATTGGATCATGTTGTGGCTAAAATTTATCTACTGGGTGCACATATATCAAATAGACTCGTTTTTTTTTAACTCTATAACTTGGTTCAATATCAATTAAAGACACGAGAAGGGTAGAAAAAGTCTTATCGAGGACTTTGAATTGACTTGGACTTTTGAATTGTTTGTCTTTGTTGACACCTAAATTTTGACGTTTTAATTAGTTGTGTTGCATAGAAAAATTAGGGTTTCCCTAACAAAAAAATAGAAATAGCACATCGTCATTAGGAGCACCTTTAAATTAATTGCATTCACTCAGATATTGTTCTAAGCTTAATTGGACCAAACCCGTAGTAATGCATACATTTTTAGTCCCGTGGGACACGATCGGCATGATATCTGGGATGGGCCATTGAGTTGGAAACAAAATGATTTTTAGGGAAGTGAAGAGGATTGCTGGTGGGGTGATTTAGTTCATTTTGATTGGATCATGCTAAACAAGAAAGAAATATGGGCAGATGCACTCATGGTTGAAAGAAAAGAAAAATAAAAAGGAAAATCAAGCCCATCAAATCGTTACCTTCCACGAATTTATCTTGTGAGCAAACGGTGAGATCATCAAGCATTATCTTGCAAATCTCGGAGATTGATGAGTCGGCAGATGGAGAATGAACATGGACACATTCACAGCATTATCGGTAAAACAGAATCGAAACCGAAAGATTGCAGATTCTTATCAATCAAGGAAAATCTCACAAATCAAAACAGCTTCACGGTTTCGTATTTTCCAGAGGATACGTTGGAGAATTTTTCTATAAAAAGGAGAGGAAGTTCACACACGATGGAGCTGAGAGAGGATCATAGAGGGCTTGGTCCAGAGAAAAATTCAAAAAAAAAAAAAGAAGAAGTGAGAAGCTACGTCCAAAGAAAGAGGGATTGGGTTTTCGGCCGTAACACCTCCCCCGGGCGACACTAACTCAATGGTGACGCTTGCTGCTTTTGTTCGCCTTCCATCGCCGCTGCACTAGTCCTACGTCGTTTCTGCTTGTGTCCCGACGGCCCTAGCCCCCCTATCCCGACGATCCTGCAACACTCCCGACGCTCTCTACTTAGCCCCCCGACGGGTCTGCTCAGTTTCGGAGGTCCTGTTCAGCATCCCGACGGGTCTGCTCAGTTTCGGAGGTCCTGTTCAGCATCCCGACGGTCCTTGTGTTAGCCTAGTTGCTGCCCAACGTTCGTTGCCGTCGCAAAGCTGCTGCCATTGTCCCTTCCGCTCCTCTTGGTGAGGCGATGTTCTACGGTAAGACCAACGTGAAAGTAGGCACTGAGGGGAGAGATAAAAAGGAGAGGATTTCCTTTTGAAGTCTTCGGTGGCCACACGTTTAGAAAGATGGTCTTCCACGTTATTGAAAGAAACAAAAGGGTCTGGAGATTCTGAATGAGTCAAAAGCAAATAAAGACGCAAAAAGACAAGGGAAAAGAAAGTGATTCGGTGACGCTGCAGTCCTGACCTGCACCGACGTTACCATTAAGTCCAGCGCGTCTCTCCTTTGAACCGATCCTCATCCGCAAGTCCCATTTGGATTCGCACGAGAAACGAAAATCTGAAATTGTTTCGGATTAGGTAAAATTCGATTTGCTCGTATTTCGTTTCTTGTTGCGTGAATATTGGGTGATTTTTGCTTGCAATATGTGATAATTACCTGTCCGATTTTCTTTTTTATTTTTAGCATATTTTATAGATTAGAAAACTGCTTCGAATTAAAGGAGTGATTCCCTACCGACAACGCGCAAAGTCGGACTAATCTCGACCATGAGATTTGTTCTCGATGGCGCGGGGATCGAGATATCTAATCTTAACCATTAGATTTGATTCCTCGACCCAATTCGTCATCTAATTCGAATCGGAAAATATTTTCAAAACGATCATGCATTATCTTTGATTGATTTGATTTGTCACCCGTCTAAAAAAATTTGGCAGATAAGGTTTTATCTAATCTTGAATTAGGAAGATCTCGTCGGTTTCAGGTAATAAATCAAACAAATTCGAAGATCAATTCGTGAATCGGGTAAAGATTTTCTAAAGATTATGGGATTTAATTATAATTCTTTTAGGATAATCTTTAACCAACTCATGTCTGATTCTCATCAAATCTTTAATTTTGAAAATTCATTCAAAAAATATATAAAAAAAAATTCTCATGTAGTTCGCATATAGTTTAGAACATTCCATTTATTCATGTAGATGAGCATTTCATTTTACTTGTATGTCATACAGGCTTAGTCGCATAACAGTCATGTCATTCCTATGCCGCATTGGTTAGCAATGTCATACAGCTTTGCCATGTCATTAAAGTCTGTCATTTCATATAGGTCGTCATGCCACTTTTTCATGTCGCATTATCCATCATGTCATTAGCCTTGACACGTCATTGATGCCATGTCGCATTCGTACGTCATTTAGAATTATGTCATAGTTCATTCATTTTAGTCTAATAGGTTTAGTTTAGCCTACTGTCACATGCCATTTAGATCAAATTCATGTCATTTTTGCATAACATGTAGATTAGAATTCATGTTGTTTTTGCACGTCACTAAGATTTGAAAATTTAAATTATTGCACATTCATGTCATATTAGGATGATCGCCATTCATCGTATCATTAGAATAATTGTATTCTTAGGACACAATTACATTCATGCATTGCATTAAATAAAAAATCCAAAAATAGTTACACCTTTGGAGCTTTAAATCAGAATCCTCGAGGGTTGCCAACTCAGATAGTTTTCATTGAAATGAAAGGTACCGAAAGGGCGTTAATAGAAATATTAACGTAATCAAGTCCCCGAACTCATTGATCTCTAGTTCGTAGGAATAAAGTATTTCTCCCGATACTTTATTTAGGTGTCTAATCAGCCTACCATAAATTGATTAGTGGCGACTCCAATTTGAAAATCATTTGCATTAATTATTTGAACCAAAGTTACGGTTTGGTAGGACTTGGGAGAGTCCGAGTTAGGTTAGTTAATTTAATTAACCTAATAATCCATTAGCCTGAAATTTCTGATTTTTAGGTCGTAACAGCTTGGCGACTCTGCTGGGGACTTTAAAAGCATGAGTGGACTTAGGCCTAAAAAGCTTCATGAAAAAAATTTCCTGATTTGGCAACCTTGATTGGGCTCTAAATTGTTAGGTGTTAAATGTTTTTGCAGATGGGAGTTATAAGGGGAGGAGTGTTGTGGCTAACTCCTTTGTCTTGCAGGCTTCGGAGTTTGGAATTTAATTTATGTATATATTGAAGCGGTGTTTTGATAAAACTGTTGTGCATGTTGTAATTAAATTTGCATTGCACACACTCACGAATAACTCGCCGCCGGACCTGGGCATGCACAACCTAGGATGGTACTAAGAAGGGATGATCTAGCTAAACCCACCTAGCTATGAAAGTCCGTGCAACACTAGTTACATTAGCAGGGATTGGTATTTCGGATAACCCAATCTTAAGTTTTAAGGAGAATCAAGAAAAGGCCCCAGATTATCATTATTCTGAATGGTTAGTTTTTATGAAAAATCCGAGTTCTAGAGGTTTCATATGGCATGCCAATTGGTTCCAAGTTAGGGAAGCTCGACTCACCTGTCGAGGGATCGGACCCATTCCTCTGATGGGTTTCACTAGGGCCATTGAGTACTATCCATCCAGAGTAACCCGACAGTATGGCGTCTTACAGCAGCTACCACCGGCATTACTAAAAGACCCGGTCTTGACGGATTTTTTTGATCATAGCATTGACCACGAGGAGGCCATCGCATTCGTCCATTCGGTATGGAAAGATTGCCGGCCGACTGAGTTGATCCAACCGGTTAAGCAGCTGAAGGGTAGAGAAAGGACCTACCACGCTTCGAAGGAGTACATTGATCAGCACGTGATTCCAGACGCTATACGGCCGAAGATTCCCCAAGTTTCGGTAAAGATCGCACAACGTGCTGAGATCAAACGCCTTAAGAAGAAAGCCCGAAGAGCTGAGGAACGAGCTTCAAGGATATCCAAGAAGCATAGGCGGTTTTGAGATGACGTCGGCATCCACATGTATATAGATCAAGCCAAATGAAGCGCTTGAATCTATCTTTTGATTATTAGTACAGCTGTTTAGGAGTCTCGTTCCCTAGTTTTGTTTCGTAGTACTTTGAATTCGGATACCCCCAGTATTGTCGGATTTTGCAAGGGTTTTAAATTGATTGTCTTTTGTTCTCATTGATCTTCGAGCATTGTGCAATTTTATTTTATTATTTTGGGAAAAATTAAAACATGAAAGTTGTTCATCCATGTCTCGGCCTTATGCTCGTAAACTGCCTGATTCAGTCCTTTATGTATGCTTTATTTCATTTTGGGGTCTAGAGGACGTCATGGATCGGGCCACTACTCTTGCTTATTGTACTCATCCTGCTTATTACCTTTTTTTAGGTAATTTACTACGGATCCTCCACACCACTATAACACTCGATCAGTGACGAAAAAAAGGATGGCCAACCAAGCTGAGATTGCGGCCCTGATTGATGAAAAGCTTAAAGAGCACATGAATGTGGTGAATGAGCAGATCACCGCTACGATGTCAAAGGTAATGGCTGATTTCATGGCCAAGCAACAACAAATCAATGTTGGATCTCACTCAGAGATTCCACCTCCGACCCGTCAAGGCCTCCGCCTTGATAAGGCTGCGGTAACGGATGTCGACCCAACCTTTCACCTGGAGGACGTTATTTTGACTGACACAAGTGTATCTCCTGCGGCGAAGGTTCCTCCTCCACCCTCAAATGACGAAAATGCCAAGCTTCTGGCAAGGCTTGAACAGAGGATACGCGATGTCGAGGGAACCCAGAGCATTCCTCCGATTGACCTGTCAGTATACACCAGAGTACAAGTGCCAGAGAAGTTCAAGATGCCGACCTTCGAAAAGTACGATGGCACATCCAACCCTGTGCAACACATCGAGATGTATCAAGGCCTCATGAATAAATATGTCTCGAATGGACCTCTGATGGTCCAAACCTTCCAGGCAAGCTTGAAGGATGCTGCGATGAGATGGTACACTAACCATCAGATCAACCGGAAGGATTCCTGGGAGGAGGTGGCCAATGCTTTCGTTAAGCATTTCAAATTTAACCTCGACATTATCATCACCCGAGAGGATCTAGAGCGAGCTGAACAGAAAAGGGGTGAGACCCTCAAGGAATATGCCACCCGTTGGAGGAACATGGCATCCCAGATCATGCCTGAGCCTCCTGAGCGTGATCTAATGAAGTTATTTGTGTCCACACTTCCGCAGCCGGTCCGTTCAAGAATACTGGTGACGGCCGTCCAGTCCTTTAGCCAGTTGGTGGCCATGGGCGAGGAAATTGAGTCTGGACTCAAGAAAGGGTGGTATGGTGATTCGAGCCCGTCTGGAAAAAGATTTTTCGGCAAGAAAGACAAAGAGTCGGCCCCTGAAATAAACATGACCTATGCTCAAAAGCCGCAAGCTCAGGCTCCGAAGATGCAGTTTGCCCCCCAACAGACACCTATCTATGGACAGCCAAACCAGCAGAACTCACGACCACAGCGCAAGCCCCGTCAATTTACACCTCTCCCAGGCGCTTTATCTCAAATATTGGCAGTGCTTAGAAAGAAGAACTTGCTGAGTTCCGAGCCGCAAAGGTCCAATCCTGCTAGCTTCACCAAGTATGATCCGTCAAAGAAATGTGATTATCACAGAAATGAGGTAGGCCACTCGGTGGATGATTGCCAAGTCCTTAAGCATCGAATACAAGATTTGCTCGAAACCGGGGCATTTGCACTCAAGCCGACCGGTAAACCTAATGTGCAGAAAAATCCGTTGCCCGATCATGCAAGCCCTGTGAACGCAGTTTTCGGCCTAGAGGCTGGACGAGCTAGGAGCTTCAAGGTTCGTATTATGGACATTTTCGATGCACTGGTACGAGCAGGTTACTTTCAGATTGGGGAAGCTGTATTGGTATCCGAAGTAAGAGAGAAGGTTGATGCATTAGTCAAGGATAGAATGATTGGTCGTGCTGATGAGACAGGTATGGTAGCAACTGTGTCTCAGGTTGTGATAGATTGGGATCAAGAGCTGGCTGAGTTGACCAACGACAAAATCCAGTCGGACCCTGAACTAGCCGACATGCCTCCTCTTGAGGATGCTTCCGATGACGATTTGGGCATTTTTATCCCAGAGGCACAAGAAAGCTTTGTGGTCATGCCACCTCATCCGTTCGAATACGAGAGTAATAAATCTGTCCCTTGGTCCTATGATGTGGATCTAGTGACGAGGTCCGGTCGTGTTTACTCGGATAACCAACCTGCAAAGCAGGTTCCCGACAAGGAAGCGCAGGAATTTCTGGCCGTGATTAAGGCCAGTGAATACAGTATTGTGGACCAATTGCGAAAGATGCCCGCTCAGGTATCTTTACTTGAACTTCTACAGACGTCCGAGAAGCACCGGGCACCTTTGATGAAAGTCTTAAGTGAGGTCCATGTACCAGAGAACATTGATGAAGACAAGCTTGAAGGTTTTGTCGGATCTATTTTGCTCAAGGACCAGGTAGCATTTTCTGAAGAGGAGATACCGGAGGAAGGACGAGGGCATAATAAGGCGCTCCATATATCTGTCAAGTACAAGCAAACTCATCTGGCTCGTGTGCTTGTGGACAACGGTTCCGCTCTGAATATATGCCCACTATCTACTTTGAAGCGTTTGGGTGTTGATCTGGCTAAGATGCAAGCGGCCAAGACCTCCGTCCGAGCATTTGATGGGATGAAGAAAGAGGTTATGGGGCAAATAAACCTAGAGCTTCAGATTGGACCTTCCTTGTTTGATGTCCTCTTCCAGGTGTTGGACATCCCATCTTCTTTCAACTTCTTGCTAGGGAGACCATGGATCTACAATGCCGGTGCGGTACCCTCCAGTCTTCATCAGAAGATTAAATTGGTTGTTGAGGCGAAGCTGGTAACTATATACGGGGAGGAGGATCATCGAATCTACAATGAAACGGCCATCCCATATATTGAGCCTGACCATGTAGAGGAAGACAGCTATCATGCTTTCGAGCTGGTATTCGCAATTCATGCTTCCTAAGATGTACCTTTGCCGGTTCCCGAAATCTCTAGCACGGCACTCATGGTTGCAAAGGTTATGGTTGGGAATGGCTTTACACCAGGCATGGGACTTGGTAAGAATGGTCAAGGCATTCACACTCCGATCCAAGTGATTAGTCAATCCCACACAACTGGTCTGGGATATCACAGAACGGGACCCCATGCATGGGGAAGTTATGGTCGAAGACGAGGTCGTGGACGAGCTGGACGGGGAGGTCGTGGTCGAGGGGGAACTTGCCATAGTCCTTTACCACCCCCACTTTATCAAACTTTTCACTCAGCTGGAGTGATCGGTGGATATGACCATTTGGAGCCCAATCTAGTCGATGAAGATCTTGGTCTCATATTTCCAAGCATGGAGAGCCAGAACAAGCCTGAACCAATGATGGTTGATTCTGTGAATGTGGGAGATCATGTTTCTTCTCTCACTGCTTGCTTTGAGGGACTATATGTGAGTGCTATATTTGAAGAGCCAATGGAGATTGACGCACCCGATGGTGCAGCTGATACGGATGACCCAAAAGAGGATGAGCCCTACCTTGTCAAGAGACCTCCAAGGCCGTCCGCTATTACCGTATTCGATGATCCACTGGAGGGGTTGTACTCAGATTAGCATTTTTATGTTTTCACTTTCCCTTACGTGGGAAAACTTATTGCTTTCTAGGGTTTGTTCATTTCAATTCTTGTCGCATTTTAGGATTTCCCTTTTCAATAAGATGTGATTTTTTTGGTTCATTATCAATAAAATTACATAAGTTTTTCATCATTTTAAAGAATCTTGTTGAAGTATACCAAACTGACCCGATGACGATAGCCAACGATTGAGCAAAATTTCATCCATGGTAAGCACTGAGGGTCGGGCTTCTCAAGATTTCTTGTCCCAAAATCTTCAACAACAAAAAAAGAAAAAAAAAGAAAAAAAAAGAAGAAAGAGAATTTTTCAAAAAAAAAATAGAGTAAGAGCATGCATGTGTTAAACCCTGTTTGTTTTTCTAATTCCTTTACCTTATGTTTCAGGGGAAAGCTTGGGGATGGGGAACTAGTGGATCCAAATGTATGCAATATACATGACTCAGGTGATATTCATGACTCAGATGATTCTAACTCCGATGCCGAAGAAATACGACGAAACTTGGAGTATCATGAAGAATCTAAACCTCCGACTATTGAAGAAACCATATCAATCAATCTCGGTGATATGGAGAGTCCCAAAGAGGTGAAGATTGGGGCAATTCTCCCCAAAGATATGGCTGAACGTCTGACTGAACTTCTGAAAGAGTATCAAGACATATTTGCCTGGTCCTATGCGGACATGCCTGGTTTAGATCGATCGATAGTCGAACATTGCTTACCGACTGATCCCTCGATAAAACCTAAGAAGCAGAAACTTCGGAAGGCTAAACCGGAATTATCAAAGAAGATTGAGGAAGAGGTTATGAAGCTCCTGAAGGTGGGGTTCATCGAAGTTTCCCAGTATTCTGACTGGGTGGCCAACATTGTCCCGGTGATGAAAAAGGATGGCCGAGTTCGGGTTTGTGTAGATTATCGTGACTTGAACAAAGCTAGCCCAAAGGATGATTTTCCACTCCCTCATATTGATGTGCTCGTGGATAGTACCGCCGGGTTTGAGCTTTTCTCTTTCATGGACGGGTTCTCTGGTTATAACCAAATCTTGATGAATGAGGAGGATAAGATAAAAACAGCATTCACCACCCCGTGGGGATTGTTCCATTATAAAGTGATGCCCTTTGGTCTCAAAAATGCCGGGGCAACATATCAACGGGTAATGGTAACTCTATTCCATGACATGATCCATGAGGAAATCGAGGTTTATGTCGACGATATGATCGCAAAGACTCGGCGTGGAGAAGATCATGTGGAAACTTTGAAGAAGCTGTTTGATAGGCTTCGGAAGTTCAAATTGCGCCTCAATCCAGCCAAATGCATGTTCGGGGCAACCTCAGGCAAGTTGCTCGGATTCATTGTCAGTAGCAAAGGCATTGAAATTGACCCATCCAAAGTGAAGGCTATTTGCGAGGTTAAGCCTCCCAAGTCCGTGAAAGAAGTCCGAAGCCTCATGGGCAGGCTAAATTACATAGCTCGGTTCATTTCTCAGCTATCCGAGGTGGCAAAGCCATTCCTTAGACTCCTAAAAAAGAATGCTCTGATCAAATGGGACGAAGAGTGCGAGCAGGCGTTTGAGAAAATAAAGCATCACTTGATGAACCCACCGGTGCTTGTTCCACCAACACCAGGGGAGCCTTTGATCCTTTATCTCACTATTCATAGTGAATCTCTGGGTGCGATGTTAGCTCAGAAAAGCCCGGATGATGGAAAGGAGCATGCTATATACTACTTGAGCAAGAAGTTTACCACCTCCGAACTAAATTACTCAGAAGCTGAGAAAACTTGCGCGGCACTAGTATGGGTATTGCATAGGCTTCGACAATACACTTTGCACTATCAGATACTCCTTGTAACGGAGTGTGATCCCATCAAATACTTGTTGAACCAACCCGCCTTGGTCAGAAAGCTTGCAAAATGGCAAATCCTAATTTCGGAATTTGATGTTCAATTCGTGCCACAGAAATCCGTCAAAGGTCGAGTGATTGGTGATATTCTAGCAGAGAATCCTGAGCCAAATGAAGATATTGACCCTCTAGAGGATCGAATCATGCCGATTGATGAGTATGTATGGACCATGGATTTTGATGGAGCCGTGAATCTGTCTGGGTCAGGCATTGGGGCAGTCTTAATATCCCCAGGCGGACAGCACTATCCTGTGGCTACAAAACTGATATTTCCTTGCACGAACAATATCGCTGAGTATGAAGCATGCATTCTTGGGTTGCAGGTTGCAATCGAGATGGGGGTAACTCGACTTAAGGTGTTCGGAGATTCAGCCTTGATCATTCTTCAGACCGTAGGTAGATGGCAAACCAGAGATGCCAAGCTACAGCCTTATCACGCCTATTTGGAGGAACTAGTTGAGGAATTCGCAGACATTTCATTTGAATATCTATCTAGAACTCAAAATCAGTTCGCAGATGCTTTGGCCACGCTGTCAGCAATGCTACAAGTCACGAGTGGGTTAGAAGTTGAACCTTTACAGATAGAGGTCTTACAGAAGCCGGCTTATTGTATGACTATGACGGAAGAGCCTGACGGCAAGCCATGGTATCATGACATCAAAATATACCTTCAAACACAGGAGTTTCCCGAAAAGAGTACCGCGTCTGACCAGAAGTACATCAAGAAAATGGCATCAAAGTTCTTCTTGAGTGGAGAGAGCTTATACAAGCGGTCATATGATTCGGTCTTGTTAAGGTGTGTCGACTCAGCTGAAGCTGTCCGCCTGATGCTAGAAGTGCATGAAGGGATATGCGGTCCGCACATGAACGGTCATATGTTAGCAAGGAAGATAATGAGGTTGGGCTACTACTAGTTCACATTAGAGAGTGACTGCATCCAGCATGTTCGGAGTTGTCACAAGTGCCAAATTCATGGTGATAAGATCAACGTTCCCCCAAACGAGTTACATCAGATGTCTGAACCATGGCCATTTTCTATGTGGGGCATTGATGTGATTGGCCCGATCAATCCTAAGGCGTCAAATGGACATCGATTTATCTTGGTCGCTATCGACTATTTTTCGAAGTGGATTGAAGCTATGTCCTATACGGAGGTTACGGCACGAAACGTGGTAAAATTCATCCGCCGTGACATCATTGCTCGATATGGTGCGCCTGAGGCCATAATCACTGACAATGGGTCAAATCTGAATAATAAGCTGGTAGATGGGTTGTTCAAGGAGTTCAAGATCAAACACCTGAATTCCTCCCCGTATCGCCCGCAGATGAATGGAGCGGTCGAAGCAGCCAATAAGAACATCAAGAAGATCTTGGCTAAAACAGCTGAGAACTATCGTGATTGGCATGAGAGATTACCCTTTGCTCTTATGGCCTATCGAACTTCTATCCGAACATCTACTGGGGCAACTCCGTATTCCCTTGTCTATGGCATGGAAGCAGTTCTACCAGTTGAGGTAGAGATTCCATCATTACGTGTTCTTTCGCAGGTTCAATTGATGGAGGCTGATTGGATCCAACGGAGATTGGACCAGTTGAACATGATTGATGAGAAGCGACTTAAAGCGCTATGTCATGGTCAGTGTTACCAGCAAAGGGTCGCTAAGTCTTTCAACAAAAGGGTTAGACCTCGGCATTTTCAGGTAAATGATCTCGTCTTACGAAAATTGTTGCCAATAGTCCCTCTTCCGGAAGGGAAGTTCGCTCCAAATTATGGCGGCCCATACGTTGTAAAGAAGGTACTTCCAGGAGGTGCTCTGATCCTAGCCGAGATGGATGGTCGTGTTTTCTCTAGCCCTGTTAACTCTGATTTTGTAAAGAAATATTACACTTGATTTGTACTCATTCTGATTTTTTTTTCCGATTAATATCAGTCTGAATTTCATGTGCATTGACTTTCTTGTCTTATCCCTCTTGCCAATCTTTGTGGGGAAAGTATAATCAGGTAGTCTGTTTCGTTCTTTTGAAGTGGTTATATTGAATGAGAAACCTCAGAACGATGAAAGGCAAGGCCATTTCCATACACGTCCTGAATATTTATTCCCCAGTGCAAGTTGAGTGAAAATTTCCATGCTGCCAAGGTAAAGGGTTATCTCGAGAAAAGTATGACAACCAAAGTGATGAGTGGCATTCATTTCCTCTATCTAAACACCACAGGTTATCCTTTGCTAACCCTTTGAACGGAGATTCGTTTCTTATCCCTGTCAGGAACAACTCCATACTGGGGCAATTTCTCGAAAAAATCAGAAATGATTAGAATTTTCTTGCTTTCACTTGCATCAATCTTCGAGTATATTTACTGCATAAGAATTCTGTGTTAGCTCGAGTGCCTTAGAAATGACAAGGAGCGTTTATTTATATATCCATACACACCATACCCTTTGCCTACCCAATTTGAACGATGGATTCATTTCAACCCAAATTGGTGATTATTCCCATGGTGAATCAAAGGGATCATCTCAAAGCGTCAGTTTAAATGAAGATTGAAGTGACTTTGGGGCAAATGGAGGCTCAGAAGGAAATCCATCAAAGAAAGTGTGTAAAAGGATTCCATCAAGCGAGGTCCTCTCTCCCTCTATAAAAAAAAAAACAACAAACAAAAATCTCCCTCGAAAGAAAAAGAAAGAAAAATTTGAAAAAAAAAGGAAGAGGAAGAGAGAGGCCTCAACAGAAATGATGTGCAAAGATGTTTCCTCAAAAGAAGTCACTCAGAAGTTCCTCCAAGAAAGAAAATTTGTGGAGCATTTGTCAACAGACACCAACAATTCTTAGAATGACATTGAGAATGATCAGAGCAAGAATCTGTGGTGGAAGGAACATGAAGATCGGATGGTTACCAATTCCCATTCTCTAATGTACCCCCTTTGTTATAAATAGGCCATTCATTTCAAGCCTACCCAAGCCTACGTTACCACCCTTACCAAAGTCTCTTCAGATTTAGAGCACTCGAGTTGACATAGGGTTTCAAATGTTTATAAATGTTGCTCGAAGAAGTGCGAGCAAGATTTTTCTACCTCATGTTTCAGGGTTCTTGACTTGTAAACCCGAAGCAGCTGGTGATGTTAATTCTTTCAAAGCCAAATGACTCACACGAGTCCCCTTTGTTAAACCTTTGACCAAGCCTGTGTTTCGGTCCTCATAAAGACCTCTCAAATTGGTCAGGTCATACTGATTTCGAGAATATCCGGACCCTTGTCAGGCATGATGAAAAGAGTTCGAGTGATTCTCATACCCGCATCAATGGTCGGGTTTAAAAAAGCTTTTTCAAGAGAGTGAGTGAAAGTCGTTTCTAACTGAAGGTTCCTCATTCAAAATGATCAATTTGTCAAAAGGATGAAACTGTTTTCCTTATTGTCAAATTCCCTGTTGAAGCTTGGTAATGCAGGCAGATGCATGAATTCTGAGCTCTTTACCCATGCATATGTGTCATTTTAACTCCGACTCAAGTGACATTGCTTTTCATTACGTCTACCGAGTGGAATGTGTAGCACGCATCTTTATGTTCACCAAATGGAACAGGTGGTATTGCTTTTCAGTATGTGTTTACCGAGTGGAATGGGTAACATGCATCCCTTCATTCACCAAATGAAACAGGTAACATTATTTTTCTTTTCGTGTTCACCGAGTGGATTAGGTGTCACAACCCCTTTTCGTGTTCATCGAGTGGATTAGATGTCACGACCCCCTTTCGTGCTCGCCGAGTGGATTAGGCGACACGATTTTTATTTTTGTGATCACTGAGTGGATTAGGTGTCACAACCCCTTTTCGTGTTCATCGAGTGGATTAGATGTCACGACCCCCTTTTGTGCTCGCCGAGTGGATTAGGCGGCACGATTTTCATTTTGTGATCACCAAGTGGAATAGGTGGCACAACTAATCCCATGCTCACCGAGTGGATTAGGTGGCATGATCCTTTTCGTGATTGCCGAATGGTATAGGCAACACATCCCCAATTTATCATTCGTTCTTAAATCATATCATGCGCTGTTTCGCATTTGTAGGAAACTACAGGTAACAAACAGGCGACCCAGTACTTTGAGAACCTCACCTCGAGTGGAATAGAAGTTTGGCGATCAAAGGAATTCACAGCATTACAAAGCGTTCCCTCATTTGGGAACTTTTGTATGCGATCCGTATGTAAGGCTCTTTTACCGCTACGCAGGAAGTAAGAAGCTTTGACATGCGTTCCTTATTGTTTGCATTTTTTGCACATCATGCATCATAGAAAATGGGATTAAAACTCCCACAAAAATGTATTCATCATTTGCATCGTCAAAATTTAGGGTTCAATCTTGTCTTTGAGAGAAACTTGTGCGAGCCTTCACTCAAAGAGGGGCAGCTGTTGACACCTAAATTTTGACGTTTTAATTAGTTGTGTTGCATAGAAAAATTAGGGTTTCCCTAACAAAAAAAATAGAAATAGCACATCGTCATTAGGAGCACCTTTAAATTAATTGCATTCACTCAGATATTGTTCTAAGCTTAATTGGACCAAACCCGTAGTAATGCATACATTTTTAGTCCCGTGGGACACGATCGGCATGATATCTGGGATGGGCCATTGAGTTGGAAACAAAATGATTTTTAGGGAAGTGAAGAGGATTGCTGGTGGGGTGATTTAGTTCATTTTGATTGGATCATGCTAAACAAGAAAGAAATATGGGCAGATGCACTCATGGTTGAAAGAAAAGAAAAATAAAAAGGAAAATCAAGCCCATCAAATCGTTACCTTCCACGAATTTATCTTGTGAGCAAACGGTGAGATCATCAAGCATTATCTTGCAAATCTCGGAGATTGATGAGTCGGCAGATGGAGAATGAACATGGACACATTCACAGCATTATCGGTAAAACAGAATCGAAACCGAAAGATTGCAGATTCTTATCAATCAAGGAAAATCTCACAAATCAAAACAGCTTCACGGTTTCGTATTTTCCGGAGGATACGTTGGAGAATTTTTCTATAAAAAGGAGAGGAAGTTCACACACGATGGAGCTGAGAGAGGATCATAGAGGGCTTGGTCCAGAGAAAAATTCAAAAAAAAAAAAAGAAGAAGTGAGAAGCTACGTCCAAAGAAAGAGGGATTGGGTTTTCGGCCGTAACACCTCCCCCGGGCGACACTAACTCAATGGTGACGCTTGCTGCTTTTGTTCGCCTTCCATCGCCGCTGCACTAGTCCTACGTCGTTTCTGCTTGTGTCCCGACGGCCCTAGCCCCCCTATCCCGACGATCCTGCAACACTCCCGACGCTCTCTGCTTAGCCCCCCGACGGGTCTGCTCAGTTTCGGAGGTCCTGTTCAGCATCCCGACGGGTCTGCTCAGTTTCGGAGGTCCTGTTCAGCATCCCGACGGTCCTTGTGTTAGCCTAGTTGCTGCCCAACGTTCGTTGCCGTCGCAAAGCTGCTGCCATTGTCCCTTCCGCTCCTCTTGGTGAGGCGATGTTCTACGGTAAGACCAACATGAAAGTAGGCACTGAGGGGAGAGATAAAAAGGAGAGGATTTCCTTTTGAAGTCTTCGGTGGCCACACGTTTAGAAAGATGGTCTTCCACGTTATTGAAAGAAACAAAAGGGTCTGGAGATTCTGAATGAGTCAAAAGCAAATAAAGACGCAAAAAGACAAGGGAAAAGAAAGTGATTCGGTGACGCTGCAGTCCTGACCTGCACCGACGTTACCATTAAGTCCAGCGCGTCTCTCCTTTGAACCGATCCTCATCCGCAAGTCCCATTTGGATTCGCACGAGAAACGAAAATCTGAAATTGTTTCGGATTAGGTAAAATTCGATTTGCTCGTATTTCGTTTCTTGTTGCGTGAATATTGGGTGATTTTTGCTTGCAATATGTGATAATTACCTGTCCGATTTTCTTTTTTATTTTTAGCATATTTTATAGATTAGAAAACTGCTTCGAATTAAAGGAGTGATTCCCTACCGACAACGCGCAAAGTCGGACTAATCTCGACCATGAGATTTGTTCTCGATGGCGCGGGGATCGAGATATCTAATCTTAACCATTAGATTTGATTCCTCGACCCAATTCGTCATCTAATTCGAATCGGAAAATATTTTCAAAACGATCATGCATTATCTTTGATTGATTTGATTTGTCACCCGTCTAAAAAAATTTGGCAGATAAGGTTTTATCTAATCTTGAATTAGGAAGATCTCGTCGGTTTCAGGTAATAAATCAAACAAATTCGAAGATCGATTCGTGAATCGGGTAAAGATTTTCTAAAGATTATGGGATTTAATTATAATTCTTTTAGGATAATCTTTAACCAACTCATGTCTGATTCTCATCAAATCTTTAATTTTGAAAATTCATTCAAAAAATATATAAAAAAAATTCTCATGTAGTTCGCATATAGTTTAGAACATTCCATTTATTCATGTAGATGAGCATTTCATTTTACTTGTATGTCATACAGGCTTAGTCGCATAACAGTCATGTCATTCCTATGCCGCATTGGTTAGCAATGTCATACAGCTTTGCCATGTCATTAAAGTCTGTCATTTCATATAGGTCGTCATGCCACTTTTTCATGTCGCATTATCCATCATGTCATTAGCCTTGACACGTCATTGATGCCATGTCGCATTCGTACGTCATTTAGAATTATGTCATAGTTCATTCATTTTAGTCTAATAGGTTTAGTTTAGCCTACTGTCACATGCCATTTAGATCAAATTCATGTCATTTTTGCATAACATGTAGATTAGAATTCATGTTGTTTTTGCACGTTACTAAGATTCGAAAATTTAAATTATTGCACATTCATGTCATATTAGGATGATCGCCATTCATCATATCATTAGAATAATTGTATTCTTAGGACACAATTACATTCATGCATTGCATTAAATAAAAAATCCAAAAATAGTTACACCTTTGGAGCTTTAAATCAGAATCCTCGAGGGTTGCCAACTCAGATAGTTTTCATTGAAATGAAAGGTACCGAAAGGGCGTTAATAGAAATATTAACGTAATCAAGTCCTCGAACTCATTGATCTCTAGTTCGTAGGAATAAAGTATTTCTCCCGATACTTTATTTAGGTGTCTAATCAGCCTACCATAAATTGATTAGTGGCGACTCCAATTTGAAAATCATTTGCATTAATTATTTGAACCAAAGTTACGGTTTGGTAGGACTTGGGAGAGTCCGAGTTAGGTTAGTTAATTTAATTAACCTAATAATCCATTAGCCTGAAATTTCTGATTTTTAGGTCGTAACAGTCTTCAACGGAACTTCCAAGTTCTATGCATTCCCAACATGGGAAATGAGACTTAGAGAAATTTGCTCTCTCAATTCCGCCTCAAAGTTGGCAGTGTAGTAGGTGGAATGTTAAGAATGGAAAGATTTCATATCTAGTAGACTAGTAGGTGTGATGATATTTCATTTGCCAATAAGTAATATTTATTTGGCGATTTTCTTCTGGTGCAATTTGGCACTAAAGTGAAAGTAGAGAGGCTCGAGAGGGAGATAGAGAAAGAGAATGGCAAGGCAAAAGGCAATGTTGAATTCAAGAAGCCGGGGTGTTGAGCAGATATGGGTGTGCATTTTGCTTGTGCTATTGTCTGCCTCAGCTGCTTCAACTCAGCACATAGTGGAGACACTTCCTGGGTTTCCTGGTAGACTTCCTTTTAAGCTTGAAACCGGGTCAGTTTGGGTTCTTTCATGCCATCTCTACAACTATTTGAACTAGATTTTGTTCACGTATTGCAATTTACGACTTGTAATGCGATGGAAATGAACCTGTTTACGACGGTCCATGACTGGGGGAGCACCATAGATGGAATATGTGATTGATTTCTGATAAATACATACCTATCCTTTGAAGTGTGACGGTTCAATATATGCAATCTGGATTAAATGGTGCATGTTCTGACAATCCCGTCTCTATTTGGCCATAATATTGGTGCTCTGACTTCATGACATATGGTAGGTTAAAAACAATTGAGATCATCCAAGTCCTAGTAACAGAATATTTGTTGAATATGATTATTTGATCTAATAAACCAGTTAAAATCCTGAAAGTATTTCAGGTTCGATCAGTTCCTTTGCTCTGTTTCAGTACCTTTTTGGCTCTGCATTTTCTGGCTGGATTGTTAAGGCATTACCGGGTTATCCCGGATTGCTTTTGTTCACTCTTGAAAGTGGGTGGATTAGTAATGTAACTGGTACTAATTGGGTATTTTGGTTGCTGCAGGTACATAAGTAAATTTGGCTTCACAATGCACAGGGATGGATTTGACTTCTTCAAGTGATCTTAATTGGGTATTTTGGTTGCTGCAGGTACATAAGTGTTGGCGAGGTCGAGTTCTTCTACTACTTTGTGCAGTCTACCGGGAATCCTAGAGCTGACCCTCTTATGCTTTTCATGAACGGAGGTCCCGGGTGTTCGGGTTTGAACGCCTTCTTGTACCAGATCGGTCAGTATCTTCTTCTTCACTATTCCTCCTATAATGTCATCATCATATCATTATGATGCTGCAAATGTCTTCGAGTTGCGGTTGACATAGAGTTTTTTAATGTGCAGGTCCACTTAAATTCAATGTTACCGATTACACTGGGGGTTTGCCGTCATTACTCTACGAGCCAGATGCGTGGACTACGGTAAAGTGAGAAGTAATACATTTGCCCTCGATTTTCGATACTTAACCTCAATTCCACTTGAATCTTGTCGTTCTATTGAGTTCATACTGACTTTTCATCCTGCAAAAATAATCAGACAGCCAACATTATATTCATTGATGCACCAGTCGGGGCGGGTTTCTCGTATGCGACATCGACATCAGCGTACAATTCCACAGACACATTGAATTCTGCACAGATGCAGACCTTCTTGAGAAATGTGAGTGAAATTTTCGACAGATCATGGTGGTTATATCATGATGTAAGAAAAACTTGGAGTGAAAGTGCTAATTTATAATGCGGTGCAGTGGTTGGCGGCTCATCCAAGTTTCGAAACTAATCCGGTGTTTGTTGGTAGCGATTCTTATGCCGGTTTATATCCTCCAATGGTTGCTACGGCGATTCTACAAGGTAATAAATTTTTTTCTGTGAGCCCGAGTGAATGGGATAAACTTAGACGTTATCACCTGTCCCTATCAATTGATGGATTATGAAGTATACATTTCTTTCCTTTCTTGTTGCAAACTTGCAGGGAATGAAGCTGGACTTAAACCATATGTCCACCTCAAGGTGTTGGAGAAAGCTTGCTCTTCATCTTAAATTTCTCCTCCTTAAAATTTGACATAAATTGTATCTTATGTTAATGTACTGTTCTTCTCTGTTGAATCATGTTTAGGGGATGATACTATCCTGCCCCCACACGTACACCGATCTCGAAACAAACGCAAGAATTCCGTTCGCACATAGGTTGGCCCTCATTTCAGATGAACTTTACAAGGTAAATGAATGACAAATTATATGTTATCTCATTGACACGAGACTAGTTGAGCATTGAGCCCTGGCTTTGATCAAACCATAAATCCTTCGTTGTTTGTCAGTCTTTAGAAGTAAATTGTGGTGGGAATTTTGCGGATTCGACAAACGCGAACTGCACAGAGGATCTGGCAACATACGATGAGGTTAGAGAATGTGCATCCCTAATGGATACATGTGAAGTAGACTAGTTCTTTTTTTTCTCTCCAAACAATTTTCTGGTTTGAAATTCATTGAACATAAAGTTTGAGCAGAGATGTTTGGTTCTTTCTGTCTTATTTGCAGCTAATTGAATTGATCAGCAAAACAGATGTTCTTGACCCCGTTTGTACTTTCATTTCACCAAAATCGAAAGAAGCTTTCAAATTAGCAATATCAAACCCAGAGGAGCACAGGAGGTCCCTCCAAGATTCCAGCAAGGATTATCTCGTGTCGCTACCGAGACCTCGCGATCTTTGGTGCAAGGTCTCTCTCTCTTTCTCTCTCTCTCTCTGTCTCTATCTATCTATCTATCTATCATTTTTTTCTTATTCTTTTGTTACATGTGACAGTATTTCGATTATCTACTTGTCGATATGTGGGGTAATTATCCAGGCGTGCAAGAAGCTCTTCATGTTCGAGCTGTATGTACATGATTTGCTAGAAATTTCTCGTTCAAATTCATTTGCTTTTGAGAGAACTAACCAAATAGTTGTATCCTGTCGTGCCGTTTTGTAGGGAACTGTCAGCGAATTTTTCAGGTGTAACATTTCCTTAGCCTACAGTGAAGATGTCACCAATGTTCTCGATTATCATAAGAATCTCACCCGTCTGGGCATGCAAGTTCTAGTTTTCAGGTAAAAACTACTGAAAAACCAACAATTACAATATTGCAGGAACGTTTTTATGAATGTGAAATTCTACAAGAAGAATTACTTCATTGGACCGGTGATGAGTAACTCATTCTTTCGCAGTGGTGATCACGACATGTTTATGCCGCATAACGGTATCGAGGAGTGGATAAAATGGCTTGATTTGACGGTGGATACAGAATGGAGACCGTGGTTTATAGATGGCCAAGTTGCTGGGTAAGCTCACGAAGAGTTCGGTCTATTGCAAGCTTTTAGTTGAACGTACTTTTGCATTCTCCCTATGTTTAGTCCTCGGTGCTGCAAGAGCTTCTGATTTCACCATGATTTCAATAGGTACTCGAGGAATTATAAAGAGGGAGCATATCGATTGACTTATGCAACATTAAAGGTGAGAACTCCCACTTCAATGCCGCCTCATCCTTCTCTTTGAGTAGCCTCTGGTGTCATAATACTTTTGTCCCTCTGTTAACTCCATTGATACAGGGGGCTGGTCACTCGCCTCCAGAATACAAACGCAGAGAATGTTACGAGATGTTTCGTAGATGGATTCATTACTATCCTCTGTAGAAAGTTGTGAGATGTTTCCTAGATGGATGCATTACCGTCCGCTGTAGATTGACGAGTTCAGTATGGTGATGGAATAAACTTATCGTGATTCATGTGATCAGAAGAACTTCCGCTACATGTCAAGGAAGAATTTCAGTTATGTTTGGCAATAAATGGACCAGGCAACAACTCCTCATTTTCCATATAGTTTAAATCATAGATCAATGGTAAATATCCTACTTCTTTGTGGCTCCCCCCAAATTCAATGGCTGTAATTCCTCATAAGAACCTACTCGTCGTGGTAGCGTTCCCGAGGCTGGGCAGCCGCATCCACACGGCCGTGATGATATATCTCCTTTTGGTAGGTATGAACACCGGTTGCCAAGTATGGACAGTCAAGTAGTGGTTGTCCATGATAATCCAACGACTGCCCGACAATATCCAAATGCACTCCTTGTGAGACCCGGCCTCACACCTAATAGGGGATCTTTAGGCCTAGAAGTAAAACACACTTCAGATAACAAGCAACGGAGCTTTGATACCAATTGTTGAGACTAACAATACAACTTAGAAGAGGGTTGAATAGGTTGAATGTGGATTATAAAAAACTGTTGCAGAATATAAGTCAACAGTAGCACCAAGGCATATTACAAAAAAGTATGTGGGCAGGATGTTGATAACAGATATTAAGTGATGGTGTTAGTGAGCAGTTGTTAACATTAATCAACTGAAAAAGTAAAGCACACAGAAAATTATAGTGATTTGGCTTTATCCCCAAGCCTACGTCCCACTCTCCAAATAACAGCCTCAATGCTGCCTTGGTTTCACTAGTTATCTTCAGAGCAAGTTACAATCAGCAAGTGTTATTCCTATAAATTGATAGATCACAATATCATGACACAACCATTGTCCTTACACTTGTACACTTGACCTCGTCACAATTACATAGCAGCTTAAACCCTTCATATGACACTTTTCTACTACACACAAGAAAGATGAAGTACAGCAACGATAGGCTCATTTTTTCTCTCTTCCCCCTTTTTCAAGCTTCCTGAGTCTTCAATCATGCTGATGAGGATCATATGAGCCATTTGAGAGTTGGTGGAAGCTTTTTGCCGAAATGAGGATTGCCCATACAATCGTTTCTTCCGACATCATCAAGTTTTCTAAGATGGCATCTGATGTAGCTATCACTTGGTTGGTTTTCTGGCTTTCCATCAAGAAGCTGTCAGTCACTTTTCTGATTATTTCCCGATTTTCCAGCTGCGGATTCTCCACCCGTAACAGCTATGTCCTCTGTATTCAACGGCCATCTTCAAACGAATAACTCACCAGAATCACAGGAAACTCGATATCAGCACGATCCAAAGCTCATTATCAGTTTGTGCTCGGTATCACCAGTCTGTTGATGCTTTCCAACAATTGTTCGAATTAAGTGTCTTGCGATTGCATATCCAATGATCCTTTTGAGTACAACAGCATCCAGAGACTTCTCATGGACAAACGAGGTATCTCCAAGTCACCATGAACTACTCGTCATTTTAGAACTTGTTCTGCTATTGTCACGATCTTTGTCCTAGCCTTCATTGATCTCGAAGGGATCAATGATCTAAGCACAATTCATCTTGGTATTAACATATGCACTTATCCTAATAGATATTAGTACAAAAGATAGTTTTGGAATCATCAAATTCAACAAAGATGTAAATTCCCAACGATTGCATCTCCCCAAAACTCTCCAAAATATTTACCAAACACCATTTGCCTTGGGTCAAAGGCCTTTGGAAAAGTTTTCCCATACGCAGCCTTAGAAGTAACAAATTCTAGGAGTAAACAAATCACAAAGCCCCGAACTTTTGCCACTGAAGAAGCAACTTAGCAGGGTAAAGAGGACAGGAAATTGCAAGCTATTGAGATCACAAATAATAGGATGACCGGGGCTGATGAAAAAAATTAAGTTTGCACTCTACCATAAGGGATGGTACTCTGCCTTAAGGAATGCAACAATAAGACTGATTTCCATCTAGGAAGCAGCAACAACAACAGGGGATAACACAAGTCAATAATGCAGGGGCAAGTGAGGGGACAACACAAGCTAATAATGCAAGGCCAAGTCAAGGGGAAACACAACCCAATAGCGCATAATGGAGAAATAAATTTCAAGTAAGTTGTACAATTTGTGTTTCTGCTATTGCATGCCATCTTTTTGTCCAAAGTGTAAGTTTATTTTGTTATGTCGAGCAACCCGACAGGTCTCTCAAAGCTCAGCACCACAAAAAACACGCTGGGAAATTGGCAAAAGGTTAAGGAAACATGGTTATGACCTCCTTACACATTGTTGTAGCTTGGGAAAAAAATGAGAGATGTTGATCTCTTAAGGAGGGCCAGTTGAAGAATCAAGGGTTGCACCTACAGAAAAAAAACCCAAGGGAACAAAGCCTAGAGTAAGTAACCATTAACCAAGGGTCGCCCCCCAGAAAGAACTTAAGGGCAAGCCAAATAAAGCAACAAAGGGCAGCTTCAGCATAATCCAAGAAGAAGCAATCAAATGCAGCTTCAAAAACAGAGGTCACAAAGGGCAGCTCCGATACAGGCCCCAACAAAGACCCCAAAAGCAGGTCCTTCTCAATAAAATGTTCCTGCAAATGTGATTGTAACTCAATACCAAACCACTAACCAGTGCCATAGAACCCACAGAGCCCATATCAATGCAAGACAGTACCTCTACGTAACCACCCAGCCTGCTCTATCTCCTAAAGAACAAGGGTTGCTGCAAAGAAGAAAGGGACGGCAGCGGAGATACTACCTACAATTCTAGTTAGAAAGAAGGGGGGTTTTTTTTTTTTTTTTGGTCAGAAATTAGAAAGAAGGCTTAATACCACAAAAAATCACAAATTATACTGACAATGACACAAATACCCCTAACTTGTTTTTTTGTCTCTTCAAAAACCCTCAACTATGCCGGTGCGACACAAGTATCCCAAACCTTTTTATGTCATAGAAAACCCCGAAGTTATATCAATATGACAAATATACCCCGGATGGAACTGAAATAGTGGGTATATATGTCACACGTGTATAGGTTTGGATTTTTCAATGACACAAAAAAAGTTTGGGGTATTTGTGTCACGGCGGCATAGTTTAGGGTTTTTGGTGACACAAAAAAAAAATTGGGGTATCTGTGTCACAATGGTATAGTTTGGGATTTTTTGCGGTATTTGCCCCTTAAAAGGAGTGCAATGATTATGAATCAAACCAAGAGTCCATCCAAAGAAAAAAAGTGGGGAAATTTTTATGACTAAATTATTGGAGAGTGGTGCATTTTTATTACTTTGTTGTGAGGATTTCATGGTGTTTTTGCAGCATGCTGCTTGTGGGATGTCTTTAGCAGCAAATGGTGCAATTTGCGTTGGAATACTATGTTTTTACGTGTGTGTCCAAGTTTCAATGCAATGCCTATTTCCATCCAAGTGATGGAATAATGCTTGTTCGCTGCTAATACATGATTTTATCAACAAGTGAACTTTTTTAAGAAAGTGAAACTATATCACTCTTAAAAAAGTTGAGGAACTTAAGAGGTCATTCGTAAGAAGTTATGGCAATGAAATGATCGCTCGTGCACTTGTGGAACTTCAGCTTTCCTCCATCCCCATACACAAGATAGCAAAAACCCATACAAAAAAACTTGCATCTTCAATGCTTAACCAACAATTATCCCACAAAACACCATTTGGAAAGCTTTGAGCAAATTGATTTTACATTGGAGACACATAAAGCTGATTACATTCCAACAACTAAAATACATTACCCCAATACAAGAATACATTTCGGTGTTCTTCAACTATGATGGACTCAGTAGCTTCTTCTCATCAACTATTAGGTATTGTACGAAGTATTTGAAATACGGGAAAGAAAGCATGGCAAGACGACAACAACAACACAAGAAGCACTCGATAAATATTTCTTTCAGTTTTCATCCTTGAAACTTCCTTCTTCATCGTTGGTCAGATATTGCGATCCTTGATTTCTAGTTACAGTGAGTCAGCATCGCGCAACTCCTCTGTCAATACAGTTGGAGGTTGATGTCCTGGTTCAACTATCTCCAAGATCACCTCTCTTGCTTGTATAGAAAATTTTTGCATCTGCCCTATGAAATATTACAATTGAAGTTCTCTAACCTGGTACATCCACAGAACCTTTTCCCTTGTCCAAGCTGTTCTAATTGGAGTTCAAAGCCCACAATAGCAATAATATCCACCTTCATTGGGGAAGAGCACAACTTTGTTGTGACGATCGCGAGCCGCTTCTCCTGTTCCTGCTCTTCATTGCAAATTTCCGACAAAACTTTTGATGGACCTGCAATATTTTGATTTGCGGATGAATATGGGTCTAGGTCTGTTTTTTCAATTTAGCCCCCAGTTGTCAATTTAGGGCAAGGAAAGGTCTAAAGGACATTGCACTTTTAATGATGCCATTTTCGTAGTGAGTCACGTCGGACGATTTCATATTAATTTAATACTACGTCGGATTTTCTAACAAAAGAAATGGCTAACATCACTCAAGTAAACGTTTTGAAAAAAAAAAATTACACCAAAATGAAAACCTTATCAAAGTTAGGGATAATAGCATAAATGGTGTCTAACTTTGGTGTCCAATGTGCAATGTATTTCCTGAGCTTTTAATTTGTGTAATGTGGTCCTTGAATTTGGATCCAATGTGCAATATTGTCCCTAGACTTTTACTTTATTTAATGTGGCCCCTAAAGTATTGGTAAATGTTCAACAAGAGCAATCGTCCGATCTTCGGAATCTCCGTTGTCCCTTTCCCTCTGCTAAATTCGGGTTATTTTAAATCTTCCAAGTATATAGATTTTGATATGTAGAGCTTTCAAGATTTTTTCAATTGTTTTTAATGTTTGAATATTTGTTCCAAAATCTTAAAAGAGAAAGCGAAATGCATTTTACGCGATTGTTTCGCAATTTTTGCTAAAGATGAGAGTTTGTGATGCTTACAATAACGAATGAACAGCAAGTATTTTTATCATCAATGACAATTTTTAGTCATAAATAGTTGGTGATGATGATGAAATTATCTTCTTCGACTAATTTGTCTATACAGGACAAGCGAATTGAATTTTTTTTTAAGAATATTTTTCAAGTAGTTGATTTTCCTCGAAATAAGAGGTACGCAAAAGTACCTAATGAGCAAATGCTTTGATAAATGCCAAAAATATCTCTCTCTCTCTCTCTCTCTTTGGTCAAAGCAAAAATATCTCTTTGACGCGCAAGATAATTGGGAGACTAGTAAAAGTGGTACGTTATCAAACCCAGAAACTAATACCTCTTGAAAAACACTATGATCACTTGTCGATTTTATGTTCCTTTACTTAATAGCATTCTTCTTCTTCTTCTTTCGTGCCACATTATAGTTCTATAGCGTTACCTCGTGATTTCAACAATCATGTCGACCTATCATCAAGGCCAAGCCTCCCTCCATATAAGAGGTACGATATTTCTTCACCCAATTTACTAAAACCAACACATGCAACTAAATGCCAAATCCGACGTCGTCAAACAGTTTTGTGAATCGCTCTGTCCTTAACTGCTTAGAGTAACCGTGCGCCGTGCTTGTTTCTATCCGAGCATGGGCGCGTATAGGTGAAAGGTAACATATGCACGATGAGTGAGAGATCGGAATAACCAAATGACCTTACGGTTAGGCCAAAATGCCGGGCCAGGCTACGAGAGGGCAAAATCAAATTGAATAGATCACCTATTCGACCCCTCTTAACCTATCACATTAAAGACTGGATGGCCAAGGCTTAACCCAGGCCCAAAAGGGGGTTTGGAAATAGTTTTCAACAAGCAACACGGTTAGTAGTACCTCACTAGCTGCGACATTGCCCCAAGCGCTCACTATCAATGTTTCTTTGAAAACGAGAAAAACATGATGAGCAGAGCAGCACATCAACCAAAAGATGGAAAAGCCATTGCTAAGCTATGACTACTTGCATTGTTAACTACAGAAACAGGGAGAGTATAGCCAATGGCCTATACATATTAAACAAGAGCCTCTGTGCTATGCACGGCCAAACTCTAAAGGTCTTGGAAAGAAATTCGTGCACATAGAGTACAGAGTTCGGTGCATTCCAGTGTATAATAGAAGCTTTTCACCGCCCCGGTAGGAATGCAAAACGGCAAACGGTTTGATCGTAGCCAACAGAGCAGCCCATAGGATTCTTATGAACATGACACTGACAAATGCATTTAAAACAGAAATAACTTCACAAACTCCAAAATAGGATGAGGGGGTATATACTAAACGAAAGTTTTCATTTCTCGTACAATGAATAATCTCACACCGATGTTAGCGAAACAACAATGATGCCTAAAATACCGTGATAAATGTCACCTAAACATCCAGAACTTGATAATTCCATTTGATTACACAATATCGGTAAATACAATCACGGAGATCATTTCCGACTCTATAATGGAAAAAATTGATATATCCAAGTGTGCATGCGTGAAATCAATGATCAACATTACACAAGAGATAATTCACCCGAAGGAATTGATCTCTTCACAAGTTTGGCCCAAGATTCATTTGTCTCAGTGATAACCTTCAGAGCATAAGCCTGCAACATCATATCCCACAGTATGCAATTCATTAGTTTGGTATCAAAAGCAATAATAGCAAATGCAAACCTTCCAAACTATATAGAAAGATGCGTTCACTAATGCCTAAGCAACGTGATCTAATAATTGGAGCATTCCCTAACTGTTGGTTGGTTGGTTGGGCCTTTGGGGTGGCAGTAAGACCCGAGACCTTTTCATTTCAAATATTCAAGACAAAAAGATGAAGGCCTGTAACCAAAGGTGGAGAAACCATTCAGATCAAGGCCTATCTTACAGATATGTAGCTAGGAAGCAATGCTGTCGTGAATCTGGCAAAATGCTCAAATTGGCTGGTATACTTGCTTATTAACCTAATTGTCAACATAGGCCCAATTGACAAATGTCATCAAGCATGGGGTCTAAGTAGAGCGACTTGCTGGATAGTGGGGAAAAGAAGGAAAAGGAAATTTTCACAATCACTAATGGCCATGGAGAATTGCCATAAAGTTATTTTATGAATGGGTTAGAGAGAACTCTCAACATAGCAATTTGCGGAAGATGAGAGCATGCTAGTAATAGGTAGACAACTCAAACACAAAGATAAGAAAATCTTTGGTGAAGCAAATTGCTTGTAAACAGTGCAAGCTGGACCGTGGCATTTTACTGCTTCTGCACAAAAGTTTTTTGTTCTATTGGGTGTCAAAATAGGTGCAAAGTATGTTAAAGACATTGAATATACCTTGTCAGCTGGCTTATTTCCAAGACCAAATTTATTGGCTGGTTTTCCGTCGGGAATTTTGTAGTCACGAAACCAGTCCCTGATTGCAGTTAGAGTACCCTGACGATATAAAATAATTTTTAATCAGGATATAATTAACAAAAACATACAGCAGTGATGGATAATTAGATCACTTCTAGGGATAGGACTAGTGTTTTTGTTTGTAATTCCTTTTTCAATGTCTTTGTCAATTAACACACACACACACACAGAACTGCTTTGAAAATGGTGGGGAGTACCATATACGTTGACACAGTAAGTATTCTTTTGACTTTTGTTTCTTCATGAATCTTTCAAGAGTACTTTCGACCTTTCTAATAGGTGGGAAGTACTTATTTTTTCTTTTGATAAAACAGAATAGTATGTTTGAAAGGGCACCAAAGGTGTAAAAGCCAGACAATTTCCCTTTCCTAATCCAGACATCTGTACCACTATGATAGACCCAATAATTTCAACCATCACCTCTCACAAGTTTTACAAAAACCTGAAGCCATTTTCTTAAATTGAGACCTTCCAGAGGAAAAGTTCATCTGACCGGATTGGTATTTTACACATGCTTTGAATAAACTACCATACCCAAATAAACTATTTGTCCTTCCAGATTAAGCATCAAAGAAAGAGAGGGATAAAAGTTGGTGCCAGTTTGTAGCAATAAACTTATCAAAGTTGCAAAACAATGAAACTATGGTGCATAACAGCATATTGTTGAGAGAAAGGTGAATAGCATGAGCGAAAAGCACAATACTCAGCCAAATAGAACATACCGAGAAATGCTTCTCAACATCATCTATATCATTTACAAGGGAAGCTTTAGGATCATCCAGTGAAATTGCTATTATTTTCCAGTCAAGTTCCCCCTCATCAATCATAGCTAATGCAGCCAAGGGCTTGACCTTAAGAATCTCACCAATCTGTCTCCGACTTTCACCAATCTCAATAACATCAACTGTACAGTCAAGAATATAAATACTAGATTAATATCCTATATCCCCATTAAAAATTCTTGAAAGAACTGGATGTAATTTGTTCAATACCTGGATCGTTATCGCCAAATGCCCCTTCAACTTCAGAGTTAGCAAAAGATGGGTCTTCCCATGTTTGTGGAAGTAATCCATAATTCCAGTGGATATTGTAGCTGAGGAAGACAATTAAGATGCTTCAGCTTTGGAATATAAAAAATGCAGTTAGAAGGCATAACTTCCTTCTAGACCTAGCTGAACTCAATTTGAGAGGGCTTCTTCCTATACCTGTGGATTCCAAACTAACTGGCTACTTCCATTTACATAAGTAATAAATTTGTTTTAAGTATAAATGATAAATCCAGTTCTAATATGAGAGGAGAGACCATAACCTGAAAACTAGATCTCTTAAAATACACCTGTATCCTCCACAGCAGCTATAAGTCTTTTGATAAAGTGGTCATGTAGAAACATCATAAGGAGGTTTTAAAGAACAGATTCACTTGAAAGACACCTAATGAGAAATGATGCAGAATTTCCATTACTCTGATGATAGTTATTAGAATAAACCAGGCGGTTACTCCTTTAAGTATAGGTTTGTGGGATTTACATCAAGATGCTCCACAACCACAACACAGTGGCAGCTCCAGTCAAAATGAATCAAAACTCCAGAAGGATATGGATAAAAGCTATAAGAACGAAAATCTTGAACATGGATACAGGTTTCATGCTAGAAACACACAGGCGTAAAGCAACCATGTAAGCCACCTGCGGTCATCATCGTTCTAACAATATACATGGCTACAAGTGGGCTTTGGGTCTCTCCCTATTGCTCTCGATCAAACATTCTTAGTTTGACAAAAGGTTAGCAAATCTTCCACTAACTGCGAAATAAAGAGAGAGCCAACAAGAAAGACCATATTTTTCATCCGTGTGTCATCTTGGAGCTTCAAAATGATGCACCAGCAGGAAGTCAAGAAATGAACGCAGTGGACATTAATCATAATGACCATATATTTGAGGAGATTGACGACATGTCAATCAGAAATTATTGAGTTTCAACCTCAAAAGATTTTTATATCTGAACATTCATGGGGAGGAACTAAAGGAACTACAACTCACAAGTGACTGTGGCTATGACAGATTACTCAGAAATTAAAATGTTTAGCATGCTCAGAAAGTAGACACCAGGATAGCTTGGTTAAATGAAAAGAGAGTGCCCAATAATTTAACTATTACACGTACTGGTCTGCCCATTCCTTGCAGTTGAATATATTAGCAAACAGGAACATACATATTAAGTAGCTGACATAGAGATATTTCAACTTGGGACAATAGCAGAGAAGCACATCTTACGGATAATATCGAAGATTGCCCTTCTTAGTATCCTGCTTGATGGGAGTGAATGGCTCGTCTGTGGCAACTTCCATCTTTGCACTTGACTCCTTGGGTATTTCAACTACAAAGTTGAAAACACCATTGCCTAGTTGCAATGGTATATCATGCCATGGGGAAACCTGCACCAGTATCCTACATCTACTTCATGTTTGACTCCCAGAAATCGGTAACTCAACTTTTTTCAAATCAATGTTTTGCGTCAACGAGATCTTTTAGTTTGGCAAGAGTCCGTATGCTAAACAACAGAGACAAGAAAAACATGAGACACTTCCGAAATGTAATCTAAATACAAGAACCCAGTTGAAAGTTCAGAGATCAAACAATTCCGACATCGGGCATTTTCCGGCAAGACAAACATACTTTAAAAGACGCTGAAATACATTCTATTTCAAGCGACCATAATGTCCAGTAACCCAGAGAACACTAATATCGAATCAGGAGCAGCCAATTGCATCATTGGAAGTTGTCTGTTACTGCGCTCATTGGTCAAAACCTTATGTTGCCGCAATACAAGATATCGGATGACAACCGAATCAAGTTGTCTTTTTTTGCGCTCGTTCATTACCATTGATCACCATTATTACCAATCCAACGAAAATATCCCAAGCACAAAGCTTCGAATAAAGCGACAGTCCTCGTAAAATAAAAGCTCGAGATCTTCCTATCGATTATCCACTATATAACAACAACACAAACTTTCTGATACTTCAAAGTGAAATCCACCCCTTTCCATCATATTCTCGAGAATCAAATAAGCACACTCACAGAGAGAAAGCGAGGGACCAGACAGAGACCTTATTGCCGGAATCGTCGACGAGGAAGACCCTGTAATCGAGCGTCTCGGGCTTGCCCTCCTCTTTGATCTGGACCTGAGGATTGTGGATAGCGCTGCAAGCGAACAACCTCCTGGACAACGACGACGGCTCTGCCCCGGCCCCGGCCCCGGCCCCGGCCCTCCTGAAGAAGCACAGCCCGCCGGCGTTCACAGCCCTCCGCTTGAGCGAGAAGGGCGTCCTGGCGAGCAGGCAAGAGGTGGCGCTCGTCGCCGCGACCGGGATGACTCTCGCGGTCGCCATGGCCGGTCGGAGGCGCTCTGCTTCCGCTGCTGACGAATCGAAGACGAAGACGAAGACGACGACGATGGCTATTGGAGTGTGCTTTTGAGGAGTGTGAGTGAGCCACAGAAACAAATACTGCGCGTTTTTTTTTTTTTTTTCTGTGAAGAGCCCCGAAAAAAAAATTGAATAATAATATAAACTGCAAAAGAGGACAATAATGTCTGGCGGGCCCCACGTGATACCTATTACTTGCTATAGAGCGACTGGAGGAGGTCGATGAGCAGGTGAACCCGAGTGACAAGCAGGGGTAAGCATAGTTTGGCAATAGAACCTTAAATTAAAAATCGGATCGATTTTTATCTGTCCGATTTTAAATTTTAAGGTATGCATAATAGGCTTTAAGTTGATGAGTAAATTCTAAGTTCTAACAAAAAGTAAACTTATTTCAACAGTTAAGTTCCATGTTCTTATACAAAACCTGAAATCCCTCACTTCTAATTTTATCTATATATATAGATAATGTTTACTTGTACCCATGAAAAATATTAACTTAACAAATTGCATTAGAATTATTAGAATTTTTATCAAAGAAATTTAACTAAATTTTTAACTAAGTGATTCCGGATTTATTGTTAGATGCCTAAAATAAATAGGACATGTGTATTAGACCCTAGACTCGTTTAGACACTTTCATTAGAAAGTTGTTACATTATTAGGATTGACAATTCGGGTAAACTTCTTTTCCATGCCTATAGCTTTGGATGGTGTTCCTTCGTTTTGGAACTAACATTAATAAAATCAGGTCAATACCACAAAAAATCTCAAATTGACATATATGTGACAAATTTACTCAAACTAGTTTTTTATCCCCAAAAATCTCAAATTGGTACACATGTGATAAATTTATCATCCGTTAGTTTCAGTTAAATTTTATCATCAACTTTCTAATTTGGATGACATGTGGTAGTTGACGGTGTACCAATTTAGGTGTTTTACCCTCGGATTGTCATATGCGTACTCATTTGGAATTTTTCATGATATTAACCTAATTTAACGGAAAGTAACGGAGGATAAATTTATCTCAAGTGTACCAGTTTAGGATTTTTCGTGGTCAAAAAATTAGTTTTGGGTAAAATTTTCATAAATGTACCAATTTGAGATTTTTCATAGTATTAACCCATAAAATTAATAATAATGCGATAGAGAAAGGGCTCTCATTGCAAAAGAGACAAAAATTGCCTAGGTTTAAATAGGTTTTCAAAGGCATGATATCCTAAAAAAAAAAAACTCAACTTTAGGTCCACTCTCAATTTTATCCCGAACTTTTTTTATAAAAAAAATCCCCAATTTTAAATTCAGTCTCAATTTTGCCCTGAACTTTTTTTGTCTAAACAAATACCCCATTTTAGGTAAGTCCCAAATCCATCCCGAACTTTATTATGTCTAAAAAAAGTCACAAACTTTAACTCCAGTCACAAATTTGCCCCCACAGCCCTTTGTCTGAAAATCACCGTTTGTGACCCCTAATTTCCCTAAATTTCATATCAAAAATCTATTTCATTTTAGAGATAACTTTCCACGTCAACTTATAGTGGATTTGTTATTAACGCAAATATGCCGGGAAAATTGTCGAAAAAGTCCTAAACCTATTGCACTTGTGCTAATTTAGTCCTAAACCTTGTAATTGTGCAAATTCAGTTCTAAACCTTTTAACAACTTGCCAATTCATTCCTAAACCTTTCAATTATGCCAATTTATTCCTAAACCTTTTAATGATTTGCCAAACTAGTCCTAAACCTTTTAACGAATTGCCAATTTAGTCCTTTCGGCCAATTACTCAAATAATAGGTCTATGACTAAAATGGCAAAACTTTAAAAGATATATGACTAAATTGACAAAATTTCAAAAGATTTAGGACTAAATTGGCACAATTGAAAGGTTTGGGACTAAATTAGCAAATCATCAAAAGGTTATGACTAAATTGGCACAATTGAAAGGTTTAGGACTAAATTGGCACAAATACAATAAGTTTAGGACATTTTTGTTAATTATCCCCAAATATGCCACGTCAAACAATTAATGTCGATTTTTGAACATAGGATTAATGGGAGCAAATTTCAAATTTGAAACTTGATTAAAAGTTTGCGATTTTTTTAGACAAAAAAATTAGGGTCAGATTTGAGATTGGACCTAAAATTTGAGTTTTTTTTAGAAAAAAAAGTTCAAGACATAATTAAAATTGGATCTAAAGTTGAAGGGTTTATTGGAGAATTAGTTCGGTTTCCAAATCAATCTTTTTTCCATATCATGTTATATTCAGAATTTCTTTTATTTAGAAAACTTGTTTTGTATAGGCTAGAGCCATCAACTTGTCTCGAGTCTTTCATCTACATTTCAAACATCCTTGTCGCGGCCACAGTTCTTTCGGGACATCCGTCTCGTGAATCCTCTACCCCTCATGCTGCTCCTTTTTTACGTCACTCATTATGAAAACAAAGATGGTCAACGTGCTAACGATTTGACTAACCACTTGCTGGTCAACGCCTCTTCATATTGTTCCGCCAAAAATGAAATAATTCTAAAAACATTTTTCTTAAGAATGATCACCTATATCGCTTTTGAAAACGAATAAACGACAAATATTTACATCATATTCAATAAAAATATTTAGATATAAATTGTTACGGATAATGAAAAATATTTTTCATCGACTAATTATTTCAAGCGATACAAACGATCATTTTTAAGAAAATATTTTTCAAATCATTCATTTTGCCCTAATTAGCTTATCAGATTTTTCCCTCCTTTCTTGCCAATGATTTAGGACATTGAATAGGAAAATGCTAAAAAGAAAAGAAAAAGAAAAATTGCATTATCAACACTTTGGTTTTTTATCTGATACATTCCCTCAATTTCAAGCCACAAATAGAAGATGAAAAGAAAGTTCTACTGAGAAGCACTTGGTCGCATAAGATGTGATGTCGGAATTTGAAGCAACATTATTTCATGATGACGAGTTCAAGAGAGGAAATGCGACAAGTGAACACAATGTCACAAGCAAATCCAAACGTTGAGAACGATACAAACTCTTAGCTCTGCTGGATCCCGCTCGGCCATGCCAGGTTCTTCACCGGCTTGAGGATGGCTTGGACCTCGGACAGCGTTTCTTGATCCATTCCAGCGGACGCCAGCTCCGTTGCTGCGGCGATGTTCTCCTCAACCTGATAATCGCGCGGGGCATGAGAGCGTATCAGAGAGGTTCAATTCTACACTGCTACATGCTGCGCCTTCCTACTTAACTAGCGGCGATACAACCCATGTTCTTCACCACAGTAGAAGGTGCTAGATGAGTTAGCTACATAGCTGTTTTGGCCAAAATGCATGCGTGATAGTTATCTAAATGGCATTGGCGTGCCAGATTCCTCGACTTAACTTTTGTCAGGAGGATGAACCAACTAAGCAATCAACGAGGACTGTAGGGATCTTAGCAGAGCATCAAACCCCAAATCGGCTCACATGAGACATACCTAAATTGGCTCATCCCCTAACTAAAGCCAAAGCCAATGCCCCACTACAATCCCAACTACTGCTAAATTCTAAACTGTTCCAATTAAGAAGTTTGGATGCATATTGCACCCTGGCCATAAATATGTGTTATTGAAAGGACCCATGCTTTTCTCTGCACTGCCCATAAACCAAAGGAGACAAACTAGGCAAAGACATAATGGACATTGGTAGCAACCCACAAAGAACTTAGAAGTAGGATGACAAATTTTACGGGTGTACCTAGGCAAAAAGCGTCTGTCAATGAGAAAAGCAAAGATTACACATCCAAGCAGAAAGCAAGACTAAAATACAACTGTTACTTATTCGAAATGATATCAACAGTAGTTACCAGCCAGGTCAGGATCAGTATGAAACAAAGAAGAGCCAGTTATACTATTTTTTCACTATAGTTTGGTATGATTGAAATTGGGGAAATCTAAAACGAATATAAATTAGGTAACTAGTGCTTCGGTATACAAAACAGATATGTTAAGAGAAGGCAGATATCATTTACAATACAATCTTGATAAATCACCGAAAGCCTAGCATATATGTTAATACATACCTGTTTGGCAGAGTTCATGCCAACCAGCACCGAGGAAATATCCTTGTTTGTCAAACTATACTGCATAGCTAACTTTGAGATGTTCTTTCCTTTCTTCTCGCAAAAGGCCACAGCATCTTGACATGCAGACTGAAGAAAAATCATTTTGTTGACAAAGGTTATAGAAGTACCAGCAATGTGTAACATTTAGCATTAAAAGACATATTGCTTTCACTCCTCTAATACACGAAATTTAGGTGGCTATAAAGGGCTAAACTACAAAAGTTTCGATTAACCGGAAGATCAACCAAGGACCAATCACCTCACACGCATGCAGCATGCTAATTTTGTTCTAGCTCAGATGTCGCTTGATCAACCATGACTATCATACAAATAATGTCCTCAAATTCATTGAAAATTCCGAAACTATACTCATGACCTTCCAGTACTGCCAATCTACCTCTATGACTTAAATGAGTGTCCTTCTGCACAAGCACCTGAAATGCTCAAAAGATTCTCATCATAGCTCACAGGTAAATTCCATCTGGAGCACTAAGGATGACAGATAGCCAGCTAAACTACCCCTCAATTAGACTTTGTTTCTAAATTTTAACATATCATTTCTGTGAAAAATAAGGGGAAGAAATTTGTAAACCAACCTTTAGCTCAGGGGGAGCTGGATGCCACTCCGGTGGACCACTCTCAGTAAGAAGCCCCATTGCTAGGGGAGAGGCGCTTATTATACCGACACCTTTGCTCTTCAAGTATGGCAGCAAATCTTCCAAGGTATTGTCGTTGATACTGAAGTGGCAGTAAGAAAGCACTACGTCGACTGAACGTGGTGGCGCACGATCAAGCACATATGTGAAGATTCCCAATGGTAGTCCAGTAATGCCAATGAAACGGATCTTTCCGGTTTCCTTCAGTTTCAGAAGTGCAGGAATAGTCTCATTGACAATCTGTCAGTTTGGAAAAGCCAAGTGTTCATGCTCATTTGTCAGAATACATGTGACAGATCAACAATATAGTGCCCAGATGGAAGAACGAGAAAGGTAAGCACCTGATCCAGAGAGCCAAATTCGATATCATGGCATTGAAGTATATCTACATAATCAAGTTGCAATCTTTCTAAACTCTCATCAATGCTCCTTGTCACTCTCTCGGCACTAAAGTCAAAGCCCTCTTTATAACGTCCACATTTCGTCGATACAACATACTGATCTCTTGGTACACCCGAAGCTTTAAGTGCCATCCCCAGCATCTTCTCTGACAACGTTCCTCCATAGTACCTATAACAATAGGATACATCAGGAGATATTTTCAAGCGGAAAACCAGCACACAATGCAAATCCAAAATGCATGGTGTAAAAACAACAACCGAGCCTCCTTAAAAAGCAGGTAAAACAAAATGAAGACCAGAAATTATGTGAGAGTATCCACCAATCCGAAAACAAAGAGAGACCTCAAATAAGCTGAACAACCACCTAACAGTTGCTGAGTCCAGATCAGTTTCCCCACTTTTCATCAGTTCAATGCTCACGCATAGTAGTAAAGTTGGATGAAGATTACAGGAAAAGAAGAAATTGAGTAGATAATGGCAATGTATTATGTGTGCCACCTTTAACAAAATTAATGTAAATAATCAATTATCTCCATCATCAAAGAATTATTAACACTGTTATCTCAGTAACTTCCACAAGTCCTCTTCCTATGTGATTAACTCCCAGTGATCTTATAGCTCATCAAGATTTCGAAAAAAAAGAACATATCCCCTCACTCCACGATCCTCCAGCAACGAACCATCGTGGACATCATCGTACTATCTCAAAAGCCTTCAACTGTCTCAACTTCCCCTCTCTCAAATTACAACAATTTTACCATCTGCTCAGTCCGATTGCAAAGCCACTCATTCCCACATTCCCAGCAACAAACAGATAATCATTACCAATTCAGACTTAGCTCAAGAACCAAGCCATCGCCAAATCCGCCCCTTTCTCTACCCTCGACCATCATCATTTCTCGGAATCCAGGCAACAAAATGATCCCAATTCCACGAAACCTCTCTCTCTCTCTCTCTCTCTCTCTCTCTCTCTCTCTCTTTGTAATTGATCAAAAGTACAGTAAAAGGGAAGCGAAAAATTTCAAATTTTCTTTACGGGGAGGTGTCGAAGAAGTTGATGCCGAGGCGGAAAGCTTCGCGGACGGAGGCGACGGCCTCGTCCTCGGAGACGGGGCCGAAGACCCGGCCGAGAGGGGACGCGCCGAAGCCGACGCAGCTCACCTTCAGCCCCGTGCTGCCGAGCGGCCGGAGCTCGAGATTCGCCGGTGGCGACGCCGCCATCGGAGACCCGCGAGGTTCTTGATTTGTGGGTCGACGACGACGCGGACGAAGAAGACGAAGAAGAGGGGGGGGGGTTTACTTGAAGCTTGAGGCAGTGAGGACGGAGGAGTGAGCGGAGCGGAGAGCAGAAAGTGAGAGGGGGCGAGGAAGGTGGGTCCCAGACTCGCAGTGGGTGGGGCCCGATTGAAGGGGGCGAGGAAGTTTCGATGAAGACGACGAAGGGACGGTGTGACCCGTGCCACTGAATCGGACAGATTCTCTTCCGGATAAAATATTGGGTGCCCACGGGATGATTAATGCAACTATTGTTCCTGTTTGTTTGGTACAAGTGTCCTCAACTCCATGATTTGTAATTCATGATACTCAACGTCGATGATGGGGCACTATTGTCGCGTTTATTGAGGTGAGATTCATGCTCTCGAATTCCGCATGCTCAGGCGCCCTTGCAGGACATCTGGGGGCGGCAGCCTCGAGGATGTGTGCCCCGGCACATTAAAGAGCTTTTATAATTTTAACTCGTATTTTATTGATAATTTGAATTGGATTCAAGAATAGTTACGGTTATATATAGTCTTTCTCTTTCAATTGACAATTGTAACATGAGGTGAGATGTGCTAATTATAGTAAATTTCTCTACTGGATGTAACACTAATTAAAAAGTAAATCAGGATAATTGAACATCTGATTTGATTTCGAGCATTTTGAACGACGGAAAAGACCTGGTCGTTATAGCACTTCCACGGCTGACACATTTGATGGTAACTTGAAGAAAGTTGTCTTGTCTCACTTGGAGATATTGCAATTTATCATATTGTTTAAATAATAATAATAATAATCCAACTCTTTGTGATCGACAAATGATGGTATTTAACCGATAATGATATATTGGTAAATGAAAGTAATTTAAGTCATTGGAAAATCGACAAATTACATGAGACGGGCATCGACACCTACAACTACACAATATCGATGGAGCACGAGGGGTTCATTATATTGAAATTTAATTAAGACTCTGTTTGTTTCTCGAAAAATAACTTGCATGAAAAAAAAAATTTCCATATTTCTCGGCACTTGGTTCACAATAAACACCTTAAAAAGTGGGTATAATGTTTATCTCTTTTTGTAAAGAGGAAATCATTTTCTCTCATCTTTCCTCCGTGCACTCCTTTATAGTCCTTTTCTTTTTTAATATTTTAAATAACTTTTAATATTTTCTTTTTTCTTTTCTTTCTACCTTCGCCGGTTGTCGACCTCGGGCGAGGATCCACCTCACCAAATCCGGCAAGGTAGAGCTCGCCCGAGGCTGGCGAGCTTGAGCTTCGCCAGATCCGGTGAGGAAGAGCTTGCCCAAGGCCAGCAAGGTTCGAGGAAGAAAGAAAAGAAAAGGAAAAAAGAAAAGAAAAGCAAAACAAAAATAATTAAAAATTCAATTTTTTGGTAAATTTCTTTAGAAAAATCAAATCAGATTTTCGATACCAAATAACTGAAAATATTTTTCTATTCATTTTCAGATTATAGCCAACCAATGGAAAATATGATCATTTTCTTGAAAAATGCTTGTCTCGTTTTCGCAAAATAGACGGAACCTAAGAGTTGGGGACAAAAGAGATAAAAGAATACATGGATCAAGATGTCGAATTGAGGCGCCAATACTAAGTAACGCTTGAGCATCTCAGTCTCTCTAGAAGTTTTAACTTCTTATGGGTAATGATAGCCATCATACGAATAGCATGCCGAGAATCTCGAAAGATGTGTACCCGTAATTTGCATTTAGGCTCCATTTGTTTAGCGAAAAATATTTTTCGAGAAAACATTTTCCTCATTTTCCTATGTTTGGATCACTTAGGAAAATGAGTCAACGACAAATATTTTCCTAGTCAACGAAAAATATTTTTCTACCAAAGCTTAAATTCAAAAAAATGATTTCCTATTTAGAAAACCGAAAATCATTTTCCGGACTTGGACCAGAAACTCAATGCTTAGGAATGGGAACCCCAATGCTCGTTCTCGAACCCTTGGCAATGGGGCAAAGTCATTGGAGCTTGGGCCCAGGTCCATCAAGGCCAGGCTCGAGACTCTAGAACCCTGGCTCGGGTCCATCCAAGACCTCGACCGCCACATCGGGCTCTTTCAAGGCAGGGAATGGGACATTGATTCCCGGGCCTGGGACGCCAGGCCAGGTAATATTGAGGTCGAACGAGCCTCGGAACGTCAATGCCCGTGCCCAGATACATTGAAGCCTAAAATTTTTAAAAAGAAATTCGAATCTTTTTCAAATTGTATTTTTAATGTTTTGTAATTTTAAATTTATTTTAATTTATTATTTTATTTTCTTTCTTTTACTTTTTTTTATTTTCTTTATTTTCCTTCTTCATACACCAGTCACTGAGCCTCGAGGATGGCCGACGACTAACCACAGACTCGGGCCGGCAAGCTTGACTTCGCCAGCCTCGGGCGAGGCTTGACCTTACTAGAGTCGGCGAGCTCGAGCCTCGTCAGGATCTGGCAAGCTTGAGCTCACCTATGGCCATTGCCAGTCAATCACGGCAAAAGAAGAAGGAAAAAGACAAAGAAAGAAAGAAAAGAAATTTAAAAAATAAAATAAAAAATTGAATAATTTCCTATTTTATTTGGAAATTACAATAATTGTTACATTGGCGCCGGCCATACCATGTAGGAAGGCCGGCATCCACTTCAGCAATTTTCGGTCAAATGACGATGCAAAAAATCAAATTAGATTTTCCAGATCATTTTCAGATCTCAACCAAACACCGGAAAACATTATTCAATTCCTGAAAAATGACTTCTCAAAAAATAATTTTCTAAAATATCACATTTTTTGTCAAACAAATGAATCCTTAGTGTTATAACCGCTTGTTGTGATTGTGGTTAGTGGACTATGAATACCCACGATTACCATTGTAACAACACAATCATGACTGGACTCAAGTTTCCAATATGTTTAATAAGTGTACTAATCTCTAGTCTTTTCATTTAAGGCGATTATTGTTGTTGTTGTTGTTGTTATACGAAGAAGTTTAGGGGGAGGAAAGGTTATCCCATGCCAAACTCACGATAAACTGGAGGTGTCAACGGTTCGATTTTCTTGAAAGATGGAACCGAACTGTTAGGATGCACGCTTGAACCAAACCAAATATCACCTTGAACTAAATATGAACTCCAAAAAAACTGATTCAGTTCAGTTCGGTTTTCATTTTTTTCTTCACCTATTAATTTTTTTTTATTTTTTTTATTTTTTTATTTTTATTTTTTTGCTTTAGTCCTCCATAGCTCGTAGCCTCAATGGATACTGGAAAACGAATTGCTCATTTTGACATGCCACTTCAGCTCGCATGGTACAATCTCAATCCTTTTATCTCTGTTTTTCATGTTTTTTTTCTTATAGCTAAGAATCTCATTTCCTCACACGAACGGGGTTGACAAGATAAATAGGCTCGCTGAGGTATTTCATCGAACACATTTTGTAGCCCATAAACATATAGAGCTTGCTGACCAAAATCAGCAATCTTAAGCACTCCCTCCTCCGCCACAAGCAAATTTCCAGGCTTCAAGTCCCTGTGAACAATCAAATTCCTGTGACAAGCATCGACCCCGTCCCCACAACATCTACTGCTTGATCTCGCCGACCAGCAATGACCCACCACCCCGTCTCTGTCCCTCTTGGGGTCCCTAATCATGGCCCCTAGGTCGCTCTGGAGGAACTCGAGCGACAGCATCCTCGCGGAAGGCGGACTAGTAGTCGCGGACCTCCTCAAGGGCGATGGTGAGGGCGTCGAAGAGGCAGCGGCTGCGATAGACATCGGAGTAGGCGCCGGAGCCAATGCGCTCCAGGATCTCGTACTTGGCGATTATCTCCTGGCGGGTGTCGATGCTCCAGCTCTTTGGCAGGCTTGGGTCCATGCGAGCCCAAAGAGAGAGATCTATAAAAAAGAAGAATGGAACCAGATTGGACCGGTGGTCCAGCTTCGAGTGGGTCCATAAAACCAGTGGGTGGGGCAATTCCCGAATACCCCTACTAATTATGAATCACTGTGTTCGGCGATTGTTTTGACCCTTTCTTTCATCATTTGCGTCAGCAAAGTTTAGAATCTTTTAGTACTTTGAAAAAGGCTAACTTTTGATAGCAACCCTATTTGAATCCGGGTTTGGTGGAGAGAGATACGACGCAAGAAAATTTGCCGCGCGAGTGGCTGTTCGTTTGTAGTGCGAATGGCTAGTCGTTGTGATTGACTGTTTTTGAGGTCTTTTGTCCACCCATATAACCGATTTGACTCCAAAATGGCGTTTTCGCATTTTGACATTTGTTTCTCACTTAATTGATAGGATTTTAACTTCATCGGTTTGAGTAGCCTTCGTCGTTTGGTTTTGGCATTTCCAATTGAGTGGTGCTTATCTCTTCTTTACTCTTATAAAATAATTAGAATTAGATATATTATATGCAAAGTCTGATTTTTTTAAAGGCAAAAGTGTATTGTTGCATAAAAACAAGATCGGGCAACTATTACCCTTTTTGGTTATTTGAGATGACGAAATATTCTTTAAACTAGTTTGAGTTGATTATTCGTGAATGCCGATGGCTAACAAATGCTTTGTGAAAGGTTATAAGTTCTAATTTATGAACCTGACTTATGAAGTGTATATTAGTTGTTGATTTGTGGGTATTGGAGGATGAGTTAATAGTTTATGCTCATGTCGCTATGTTTAAAACCCGGACCTAAGCAAAGACGGAGAATGAATTAGCAACCGATCCAAACCTTCTTTCCTCTCTTGCCAATTGCCCGTGATCACACGAATAATCCGTTTGGAAGAGTCGAAAGGTAGGTTACACCTTTGTACGCACTCTATCTTAACTCCGGTCATTGAAGGTTTGCGTATGCATACTATTTTTAGGAAATCCTTTTGGGCAGAACCACCAGCTGATATAGGTGGATATGAGACAATGGAGAATCTTGATTATATTCGTCACGAGGCGTTAAACGTCACCATAGCTGGATATTGAGCATGGGATTGATCAATGGATTTGACCATTGATGTTTGTTTTGATTTTATTGATTGAAGGAATATTTTTCTTATATTTATGGTTATTTTTAAGTGATATAAGTCATTTTGAGCTCGTACATAATTTATACATCGAATTTGGGAAAAATTAGTTCGGGTATTGTTTTATAAATATGCATAATGGATGTTTGATTTTCTTGGAAGAGATTTGTAATACTCACTGTATTGTGGTTGCTCTCGCCATTCATTTTACATCTTTTTCAAGTTCTTCAGTTAGTGGCGAGTTGAACAAAAGCGCTCTCGACGAGAATTTTTTATAGCAATTGTATGTTGGTTTATAAAAACTCTAATCCCATGCCCGACTTACTACGTCATTGGATACATACATACATACATACTACATACATACACACATACATATTTTGATAGCAGTTTTATGTTAGTTTGTGTTTGAGGTTGCGTCCTTCGGATAGGAGAACGGCCGTGTGATTCCTCTGTACTTGTAGGAGTTGGGGCTGTGACAGTAAATATTATTTGGAGACTAAAAGCATTTTTTGTCGAGCATAAACCATATATACATTAGGACAAAAAAAAACCATATATACATAATATAAAATAGGCCTAATACCCAAAAAAATCCCTAAAATTTAGTATATGTCCCAATTATATCCAAGACTTTTTTTGTCTCATAAAAAACCCAAACTTTCACATTTGTTCCAATTCTACTAGCCTAATACCCAAAAAAATCCTCAACTATAACATATGTCCCAATTATATATAAAAAAAAATTTGTCTCATAAAAATCCCCCAACTTTTTACTTTTGTTCCAATTCTACCATCAGTAGCATTCCGTCCATAATTACCATTAGTTAATTCTACGCGGCATTTCTACATCGTTAATGAATTACTCCTAAGCAAAGCTGACATGAAAAAACCCCCCAACTTCTCTTCTGTTGTCTGCTTCCCCTATACATTGCCGGGAGATACAAAGTCACTCAAAACGATGCGTTTCGGATTCTCTCCGACACTCAACAGCCCAAACAATTGCTAGACGTGGAGATCTGATCATTTGGACGAACGATCTCAAATCTCGTCATCCCTAAAACCCGCTGTTTTTGAATTTCGAAGATTCATTGGTAAGTTTGGCAAGAAAATTCGAGCCACATAGGATTAACTAACAGTGATTATGGACGAAAGGCTGACGGTGATAGAATTGGGACAAAAGTAAAAGTTATGAGTTTTTATGAGACGAGTTTTTTTTTTGATATAATTGGGACAGATGTTAAAGTTGGGATTTTTTTGGGTATTAAGCTGGTAGAATTGAGACAAAAGTAAAAGTTTGGGTTTTTTTAAGACAAAAAAAAAGTTTTGAATATAATTGGGACAGATGCTAAATTTGGCAGTTTTTTTTTATATTAGGCCATATGAAAAATATGGGTAGAATGAAGTTTTATGAATGAGCCTCATCATCATACATCTCCATTTCATCCCACTTCCCTTAGCATTAATTAGACATGCTTCTTCACATCAATTATAAAAAAACACTTAATCATCTCCTTTTATTTTTGACCAAAAAAAAAATATCCTTTTATCTAATAGGGCAAAAGACACAAAAAAAAAAAACCCAAAGAGTGTTCATTGTGACAGATTTACCTTAAACTTTTTTCTATGACACAAAAAACCCCAAACTTGTATTTGTGTGACACATTTACCCTCCGTCCAAATTTCGTCAATGATAACCGTTAAAAATCTCTCTACATTGACACCGGAAAGCAAACGATGTCAACATGCCATCCACGTGGCTTAAGTAAAATAAAAACGACGTTGTTTTGGTTGAAAAATCATCTGACTGAACTTTGACGATGGATTATTGTGTCACATAGATACAAGTTTAGTGTTTTTATGTCACAAGAAAAAGTTTAATGTAAATGTTGTTGCGACCTGCTTTTCCCCACCACCCGGACAAATTAGGCGTCAACAAATATGTCATAGTGGACAAATTAGGCGTCAAGAGATGAGTTTGTCTTTAGGAAAAACCCGCCTGAACCGGAAGAAGTTGTGGATTCAGCTTTAATCTCACTACAAAGCTTTCAAAAATGCCAGATCTTAACCAGGGTAGCACAGATCGAGAGGAAATCGAACGAAAGAACCTCGGTAGCGACTAAAAAGTGCACATTTACCATCCATGTCGATGGAGCTTTCAACCCGGGAGCAACGGAAGGAGCGGCGGCCTGGGTTCTCCCTGATTCGGCCGGAAGCCTTCTGGACGGAGACGCGAAACCGATTGCTGCATCGTCGGCTCTGGTGACTGAAGCTTTTGGCGATGGTTGAAGCTCTCAATTACACACTCTCCTCAAGATGGTAAAGCTCGAGCGAAAGACTTCCTTTTTTTTTTACCCCCACAACACTGAGGTGTTTAATCTATTCGGATTGTGCCTTGTTGATTGAGGTCATCTCTCGTGGGAAGCCCATGTCCCTGTTTTAGTTTGCAAAGAACTGCTTTCTAATTTCCCTAATGTTAAGGTATTATCTTGTCCTAGAGAGAACAATATGGTGGCGGATTGGATAGCCAAGTAGCTAAGGAAAAAAGAATTACCTCGTAATTGGGTATCCTTTCCACCCGGAGCTCTCTGAGATTTATTATGTACTGAAGCCCATCTATCGGGTCTTCCTCCGTGAACCTTATCAATAGAAAGTTTCATTTTCGACCAAATTTTACAATACTTTGATATACAAGTTGTAATGTATGAACAAGTTATATATATATATATAGGTCAGTGGATCGTTTCGTGTCGATTATTGATAGTGCGTGTCATATGATCCGCTCTATTCATAAATCAATTCAACACATCTATTATACATATCGTTTTCGGATTAGATACCCCATTTTGACATTATGCTACCCGAATTGACTGCTGTAATTGAACTCCATTTCAATTTCTTATCATAAGAATGTCACACTATCTCGTGCAAGCGTAATTATGACTTTGCGACTTTTCTTGGGCAAACACTTTTGGGAGATTTGGCTTTTCAAGATAGCTCTAATCCTAGTCAAAGTAGACGACGTAACCAATAACCATTCATGGGGGCCCTAGAAAGGGCAAAGATCGTGGACGGCAAGTCAACGATTTTTGTTTCCATTTTCTCCGAAGAAACAGACGTCCGAGTGGGAATCAGTGTCCATCACACATATCTTCACGGCACTTCTTGAAGTTATTTATCACATCAATTTGGCCAATTTAATTTATTTTTAATTGGACTTCGCGAAGAGATGTCTGTATAATTTACTTTTCGTACTTTTATTTTTTAAAGAAAAAATGACACAAATTATCTTTAAACTTTAACTCAATATGCAGTATGATCCATAAACTTCAAATTTATTTAATGTGGTCCCTAAACATGTAGTCCTTGGATTTTTGGTACATGTTCAGTTTAGTTCCTGAACTACATTAAAATGAATAATGATGTCCCCGAAATTGAATTAATGGAAGAACATTTTTAAACATTTTCATATAGTTCATGTACTACATTGACCGTGTATCGAATGTCCAGATATCATATTGAACAAATTAAAAGTTCATGGACCACGTTGTATATTTAATTAAAGTTTAAGACCGTTTGTGTCATTAGCTCTTTTTATAATCCCTGAGTACGAGTAAGGAGACCCAAATTTCTAAAGGCCCGTTAACTTGAAGCACTCTCTTAACCCAAACACTAGTTAAATTTAGACTTTAACTTGCGCAACTCACAACTATTCGTAGTAGTTTGCACATAATTGTTGGAATTCGAACATTTGACCCCTCGTTTCTCAGCTAAATCCGATGCCTCAACATCCAGTCAACTGCGTCAACCTACGGGGAATCTATATTTTTTGAATTTTATTAACAAACTTCCCACACACTTGTGGAGTACATTTAAAATTAATGCTTATATTTTAGTTAATTGATTAATGAATGTGTCGTAAGCACTCGTTAGTCATTAATAGAAAAGCATGTTATACGTAAAATGGGTTTGATGGTGGACATACAATTAAACCGATTAAAATGCCGATCGAAGTCCTCATTATTTATTGGAAATTGATAATAAAAAAAAACCTGAATTTATTATTTGGGTGTGATTCATACTCCATATTGATAAGAAAGCACAGGGTCCCGCTTCCTAGTGAGCTGATGGGGGTCCGGGGGAGCCGTCGGTGGGAATCTCAAGAGGGTAGCGTCCTCTAGACACCAGTGAGCTTTCATAGTTTGAGCCCTTATGTTCTTATTGGTAGTTTAAGCTTGGGCTCATGAATAGCTTGTAATTGAGTGATGTAACGAGACATGCGATGTGCTAATTATAGTGAAATTCTCTATTGGAAGTAACCCTAGTTTAAGGGTGAACCAGAATAAACCTTATGTCGATTTCTCTTTCTCGCTTTACGCTGTACTTCATTGTGATTGTGCACCGAATCCTAACATCTATATCTGTTAAAATTACTGAGATCACATGTATAAGGTCAGTTAAAGCCATTAGTCATGTGCATTCCACGTGAACCTAAAAAAGTTGATGGTTGTGATTGAATTTGGTCTATAAAATCGAAAATGCGCAAAAGCTCTGTTTGCCTCTGCTATTCTACAAGTTTCTTCCATTTTCCGCATGGCATCACCGCTACTTATGTTATATGAATTCGAAACATTTATGATATATAAGCATTATTCTGTATTTTTAGTTTTTTTTTCTCTCTTTCTTCCCTTTTGAAGATAGCTTTCTGGAGAATTTTCTTCCCTTCTGCGGCCGCAATAGGCCATAAAGTAGGGTGGCGATTCTTGTCGTGAATTTGGCAATCATGTCATCTACAGATTCGTGCCATTTCAAATTTTATATTACCATACTAATTCGTATCATGAATTTCACTTTTCTAGTTTCCATTTTGAAAATCAGAAATCATTGTTTTCTTCTTACACTTAGAGGTATCAAACGAGTGGATCGGATCAAATATAGTCTGATTCATATTGACCAATTTAATCCGTTTTGACCTATTTTCATGTAGTACAAATCTAACGACCCATACCCGATTCAATCCATACCCAACCGATATTACTTAAACACTTTTATATTTAACCAAATCATGAAATATTTATTTCTTATAATTTGTTAAAAAAAAATGATATCGCTAAAGCACTTTCATATTTATTATTATTTTTTGAAAAGTACTTATTATTATTTTTTATTTTCTTTTTCTTTTTCTCCATCAGCGTGGACTGCGGCGGGCGGCAGTGGACGATGGTCGGCAGCGGCGGATGGTGGTTGTCAATGATCGGCAGCTGCGAACGGCGGTAGTCGGTGGTCGGCGGCGCCGGACAACAACACTAACGGTTTTTATATTTTTCAATTTTATTTTAAAATTTCCTTTCTTTCTTTTACTTATTAAAAATTAAAAAAATAAAAATAAAAAAATATACAAACTGATAAATGGATTGGGCTGGGGCGCTGGGCTTGTCAAGCTAAATGAGTTGTAAATGGGTTTAAAGACAAATCCATTTGCAATGCACGTATAATTAGGCTAACCCGTTAATAACCCATTTTGTAGATTTTTTTTTTTGTTGCCATTTTGTAGATTTTTTTTTTTACTAACCCACATTTGACTCTTTTTCAATAAAGTGGGTTAAATATGGATTTTCAACCCATATTGATCCCTCTATCTACATTGCACTTTCGAAATCCATTGTTTTCTTTTTTGTGCCAACGAAAATCGAATTTTATTGATGGGGGAAAAAGGAATATTGACAAATCTACACCGAGGGAGTCATTTATGAAGAACGATAAAATGAAAATAACAAAAAAAAAACATACATAATTTTTTTTTTTGAAAAGTCGTTCCCTTCAACGTGGCAAACACAGAAAGTGGAGTCAATCATGGCGGCCACATAAGTTCACGCCCACCTCACTGGAGAGGTCGGAGAAAGAGTGGTGCAAACTCTCCACGTGGCACAATCCAAGAACATTAGGCTAGGGGCGACTTTCAAAGTGTTCATGTTCACTAAAATGATGGTGTTCGGCTGTGGGTCATGTTCGCGTAGTATAAATAATTTGTGTCCACTATTATCGTATTATCGGCACCGTCTAAATTCTTTCATGATCGTGCTCGTAATTCGCGTCTATGCACTGCCAAAGCCCGTGAATTTTTATTTTTTTTCGATTTGTCCTATCTCTAACACTCCTCTCTCTGACATTTGCTATGCCTCTTTGCGAAGCGTCGGAGTCGAACTTCGCACCTATAATACTATCGTCCCCCCCACAAATTTCTAAAGGCCCGTGAACTTGAAGCACTCTTAACCCATAAACTGATTAAATTCAGACTTTAACTTGCGCATATCGCATTATTCGTAGCATTTTGCACATAATTGCTGGAATTTGAACATTTGACCCCTCATTTCTCAGCTAAATCCGAATCCTCAATATCCAGTCAACTGCGTCAACCTACGAGGATTCTATATTTGTGTCCAGTATTATCGATACCATCTAAATTCTTTCATGATCGTGCTTGTAATTCGCGTCCATCCGTATCAATTTAGAACACTAAGAAGTGTTGGGTCAGGTTGAATTGAATTTTTCTTTGTGCTTTGTAAATTATCCGTTATCTTATTTGCGTCATACGAACGGGTCGTGTTCAGTATTATCGGCACCGTCTGAATTCTTTCGAACGAGAAATTATTACGCACCAGGTTAAGTAAGACGTCCCGACAAATGTTCGAATAAATTATAAGTGCCCTATCTATTGAGTATACCTAAAACACCAAGCAGAAAAATGGAATAATAAATATAAAATTCGCAATCAATCACCATGCAATTATTCAGCTGCTAACGATCGTGATAATCACCTACCGACCTTGTCTCGTGCTTTTCGTCTCTCGCTTTGACTCCATCGTGCACCAGCAACGACTTCCTGCATGGCTGCTGCGTCCGATTCTTGAACTCCCTTTTCGCCATGTGAAGCGCTGGCCCTCTCCCTCGTGTTAAATGCCTTTTGACTCCATTTCTCTACTCTTCCTCCAATTCTGACATACTCTTCTACTTCTTCTTCTTTTTCCGGTGGTGCGCTTTGCTGGTGAGGATGGACAGGCGGGCCGGAATGCTTGCCGGGCTTTTTGTCGGGCGATTGTTGATGCTGCTCTGCTTCTCTCCGTGTCTAGTTTCGGCCTCAGAGGGAGATGAGCTTCAGCTGCTCTTGAAACTGAAGTCCATGCTCGAGACGCCGTCGACCGCAGGAGTTTTCAGTTCATGGCAGGTGGGCGGCGACAAGTGTAAATTCACTGGAATTGTGTGCAATTCGGATGGTTTCGTCACCGAGATCAACCTCTCTCGACAAGGCCTGGCGGGTACGCTCCCTTTCGATTCTATATGCTCACTTGGCTCTCTTGAAAAGATTGATCTTGGAGACAATCTTTTCCACGGTAATGTCGCTGATGATCTGAGAAACTGCACGAGCTTGAAGTACTTGGACTTGGGGTTCAATTCTTTCTCCGGGAAAGTTCCTGACTTGTCCACTTTGAGCGGATTGGAGTTCTTGAACCTGAACAACAGTGGATTCTCAGGGATCTTCCCATGGAAGTCGCTTGACAACATGACCGATCTCGGCTTTTTGAGCCTCGGAGACAACCCTTTCGATGTGACTAGCCCCTTTCCCATGGAGGTCATCAAATTGGAGAAGTTGAATTGGCTCTACCTTACCAATTGCAGCATCAGAGGGCAAATCCCGGAGGGCATCGGGAACTTGACACTTCTCGAGAATCTCGAGCTCTCGGACAATGAATTGTCTGGCGAGATCCCTCGGGGCATCGCAAGGCTTGGCCGGCTCTGGCAGCTCGAGCTCTACAACAATTCCTTGACCGGTAAGCTTCCTCTCGGGTTTGGGAACCTCACAAGGCTCGTGAACTTTGATGCGTCGCATAACAGGCTCGGCGGCGATCTCTCGGAGATCAGGTTCTTGACGAGTCTGGCCTCCTTGCAGCTCTTTGAGAACCAGTTGACAGGGGAGATTCCAGAGGAGCTTGGAGAGTTCAAGAATCTTACCGAACTCTCTCTCTACACGAACAGGCTGACTGGTTCGCTTCCTCCGAAGCTTGGCTCGTGGGCGGACTTCAATTACATAGATGTTTCGGACAACTCGCTCACGGGAAGTATCCCGCCGGATATGTGCAAGAACGGGGATATGACTGATCTTCTTATGCTGGATAACAGGCTCACCGGTACTATCCCGGCGACCTACGCGAATTGCTCATCCTTAGTTCGGTTACGCTTGAACAATAACTCGCTCTCTGGTGCCGTTCCTGCTGGAATATGGGGCTTGCCGAATCTCATCATAATCGATCTTGCAGCGAATCAACTCGAGGGATCGATAGCGTCCGATATCAGAATGGGAAAATCTCTGGCTCAGTTATTTCTATCGGATAATAGATTTTCAGGCGAATTACCAGAAGCAATGTCGGAAGCATCTTCTTTGGTCTTGATTCAGCTGAGTTTGAATGGATTTGTGGGAAAGATTCCGTTGACAATTGGGAACTTGACGAAATTAAATACACTCGATTTGAATGGAAATCTGCTCTCCAGCAGCATACCTGAATCGATTGGCTCCTGCGTCGTCCTCGCCGATGTAAACCTCTCCAACAATTCATTGACCGGAGAAATTCCCGACAGCATTGGAAACTTACCGACTCTGAACTCCCTGAACCTATCCAATAACAAACTTTCCGGTGGAATCCCATCGAGCCTGGCATTGCTGAAGCTAAGCCTTCTCGATCTCTCGAACAACCGGTTAAGTGGTCCCATACTGGACTCTCTACAAATAGAAGCCTACCATGATAGCTTCGATGGGAATCCCGGCCTGTGTAGTCAGAGGCTTAAACAATTTCAGCCATGTATTTCAAGTTCACAGGCAACCACTCACCTTGGGGTTATCCTCTCCTGCTTCTTCGCCGGAATAAGTTTGTTGCTAATCGTATTCGCAGTTATGATGTATGTGAAGTTCAGAAAGAAAGGCAATAGTCTCAAGAGTGTTGACAGTTTGTGGAGGCCGGATTCCTGGAACATGAAGCCGTACCGTGTGCTAAGCTTCACGGAGAGGGAAATAATCGATTACATAAGAACCGAGAACTTGATCGGCAGGGGCGGATCAGGGAATGTGTATAAAGTCGTCTTGGGGAATGGCAAAGAACTCGCGGTGAAGCACATATGGGCATCGAGTTCAGGCAGCTTGAGAAGCCATCCTAGCAGCTCGGCCATCATCAGCAAGAGGAGCACGGGCACGCCCGAGTACGACGCCGAGGTGGCCGCACTGAGTTCGATTAGGCACGTGAATGTGGTCAAGTTGTATTGCAGCATCACGAGCGAGGACAGTCACCTGCTTGTTTACGAGTACTTGCCGAACGGGAGCCTGTGGGACCAGCTACACGAGAGCCAGAAGATGGAGATGGGATGGGAGGTGAGGTACGAGATTGCGTTAGGGGCTGCCCGGGGTTTGGAGTATCTGCACCACGGGTGTGCTCGGCCGATCATGCACCGCGACGTGAAATCGAGTAACATTCTGTTGGACAAAGAGTGGAAGCCGAGGATAGCAGATTTCGGGCTAGCGAAAATCGTGCAGGCCAGTCCTGGTGGTAATTGGACACATGCCATTGCAGGGACTCTTGGTTACATAGCTCCAGGTAAATCTGATTTTAGATTACGAGTCTTCAAGAATGGCCTGGGGTTAGGTTCTTGTACCGACCAATTATAGTACTTTGGATCTCGTCTTGTCTCTTCGTTCTTTATAGGCGGTCCGGGCTTCTGTTCTCTTCCTTTCAACTTCTTATTGTTCTTTGTTCCTCACAAGCAGTCCCTTTCTCTTGTTTGGTGCAGAGTATGCGTACACCATGAAGGTCAATGAAAAGAGCGACGTCTACAGCTTTGGGGTCGTCCTGATGGAGTTGGTCACCGGAAGGAGGCCAATCGAGTCTGAATTCGGAGAGAACAAGGACATTGTTCACTGGGTGCGTGGAAACACATGCAGCGAAAAGCCTCTGCTTGATTTGGTGGACGCCAACATTCCCGACGCCCTAAAAGAAGATGCCGTTGAAGTGCTCCGGATAGCCATCCTTTGCACGGCTAACCTCCCAACCATGAGGCCGTCGATGAGGATGGTGGTTCAGATGCTAGAGGAGGCCGAGCCTATAAGCCTCAAGAATGTCCTCATCGACAAAGTAGGCGAAAACAGTCAAAAGACCGAAGAAAAGCAGTGAAATACCAAGCCCTCATACTAATTCTTGTTCTCTGAGGTAGGACTTCATATGGTAGACAGCAGGACATTGGCATGGATAAACCTTGAGGGAGCCCATCTCGGCTTGGAATCGGTTAATGTGCATCAGGTTTTGAAGCTGATGTGCTGAATCCTTATCAGAGCTGTTCTGGAAGACCGTAGAAAAAAAGTGATGCTTTTAGCTTTTTGGGTTAACCAGGAAAAGATAGAGGAGTTGTATCTTAGCCAATATAATTTCCTCCCGAGAACAGAGTCACAGCAAATCCAAAGTCCTTATTTTTTTTTTTCTGGGTTTTTGTCCTAATCAAAACGGGACATTATGTGAACCAAAAGTCGGGTACTGAGTGTTTCCGATAAGGTAATCACTTCTTGCTCTTGTCCTAAGCTCATAGAAGATTCTTGTCCCCTTTAGGCACATGTATCTGGAATCAAGATATATGCAGAATCTCTGCATATTATGGTTGGCAAATTAATGAAAGAAAGATGCATGATTAAGACCGACTCCTGTTGCATTTTCGTCTATCTGCGGGCGCTATAACTGGTAAAAAAAACCGACTCCTGGTTCAATACTGCAGCCTGTTTTCTGAATCATCGTCTTCTCCATGAGTGGTAAGATTGTCTGACATTTTCGATGAACTCAAACTTTTGGGTAGTCGTCGGATGACTGTCGTGCAGTACATCATTTAAAGCAATGAATGAGTTTCACAAAATCGTCGAATACCAGACATATCCATCAAGCTTGGCAAGAAGGACTGTTCCAAGGTCTCATATCATGTCATCTTCTCTATGAGCTCCGTGCCGCAGATCTAAAATAAAGTGAACAAAGAAAACTCACACAATCAGGATCAACTGGGAGATCAAATCCTTCAAATAGCACTAATTTTCTAAGTGACAATCTAGCTGCCATTGCGACGAAGCTGCACTTTTAGCTATGCTATAGCGGAGCAACAAATAGGACCAATTAATTTACCTTTTTCAAATGCTTCGCAAAGTCATTTCCTCAAGCATCTGGTGCCACTACTTTGATGCAACGATCAGGCATGACACGGCACAGCAAATTTCAGCATGCAGAGGCAAGCACTGGTGATCAACCGCAATTCTCAGGAGATTGTTCTTAGGACTGAAATATTCTCATCTTCTCTGACAAGTTTTGGAGGGCCTCGGACCTATTTGCCAATTCCATCAGCACCTTAATTCTCCTAAAGGAAACATTACTTGGCTTATGACCTTTCTCTACCATCTGCAGGAAACACTTTTCAGCTTCCGCCAACTTCCCCATATCACAGAGCAAATCAAATAACACATCCGATACCAAAGTGTAAGATCCGAATCCTTTCTCGATCATGTCATTCCATAGCTTTAAGGCAAAGTCCACATTCTCCTGCCTCTTACACAACTTAACCAGAAACATACAACTCTGTGTATTGGGAAGACATCCAGCATCCATCATCCTTTGATACAAGCCATCAGAATGCCGCAAGTCGTTCGACCAAAAGAAAACTCTAAAGAACAGATTGTATGTCGTCGAATTTGGACTTAAACCCTTACTCTCCATCTCATCAAGCAAGCTATACGCATCACCAAGCCTTTTTGCAATACAGTAATTTCTAATGGCAGCGTTATATGCGGCGACATCCGGGTAGCAACCATACTCCTTCATTTCCTTCAAAACATCTCTAGCTTTATCTGGCTGACCAATTAGCCCCAACCCACCAATAATGCTAGTATATGTGATTACATCAGGGGAGATATCTTCTTCCCTCATTTTCTCGACGACCTTATATGCATTGTCAATTTCTCTACCTTTACAGTACACATCAACTAAAGAATTATATGAAACAACATCAGGTTGCACACCCATTTCCTTCATTTCCTCAAAAAAATTCTCGGCCTCTTCCGCGGATTTCCATCCTGACAAGAGTATATTGAAAGTCTGCAAATTTGGCTGAAAGTCGCGCTTCAGACTGTGGTAAACATTCCTCGCATCGTGCATACTCTTTTCCTGACACAAGGCCCTCAACAGCGCATTAAAGCAAGTCGTATCAAACTCGGGTATGAACTTCCTAAACATCCTAAACGACTCCACGGTCTGCCTCACCGAGCAGACCTTTGCAATTCTGGCCAGAACCACCATCATACTCCGCGGCGTGATCATGGACCGATCCGTCCTCTTCATTTCAGTCAAGACCTCCCAAATGAGATCGAACTTGCGACTCCTCCCCAGAATGTACAACATCGTATCCACGGAAAACCCGGAGTGATCGAACCCTCTCCTGCGGTTCGCGTGGCGAAAGAACTCGAGAGCTTGCAGCGGGTTCCCGTGGCTGAACCTGAACCTCTTGAGCACGCCATCGACCAGCTCATTCGACAGGACTATCTTCCTCGAATTGAAGTACTGTTTCAGGTCGTTCGGAGATGACAAGTTCCGTATTGTGTCGTAAAGCCGGTCCGCGTCGACATTCGCAGACGTCTCTACGGAGGAGAAGGAACGCAAGAGCATATCGGCGTGCCACGGACGAGAACGATGCGACAGTGCCCTGAGGTTTCGCATTGTTGCGGTCCGATGCGAACGGTCGGATCTATCCGCGCGGGAGAAACGAAGGAAGCGAAGGAATCGGAGCTTCTTCACGAGGTCGAATCGATGCTCTCCGACGAAGCGAAGAAGTTCAGGCGAGTATGGTGGTGCCGACGGAGGTGAAGGGGCTAGGGTTATGAGCAGCAGGTGACGGAGGGAAAGAGAAAAGGATCAAAACCGCAAATTGCAATCTGGCCCTCCATTTTTTCGAAGTTTTACTTTTATCGTCCCCGATCCTAAAGTCTATCGCAACTAGGTATTTCGGAATTTGAAAAATGCTAGAGATGCTTACTCTCATCTGTGAAACGGTGGGTCGGATGGATTTGGGCAAGACGAAATTGGATCCGATCCAAATTGATCCATTTATAGGTGGTGGTTTCAGTGTAGGTACTTCTTGAACAGCCGAGTGATTGATCTACAGAAGGCTCGCGAGCTTTGAATGGTTGATTTGCGTCGAGAAAATGTGAAGAAGTGGGCGTAGTAGAGCGCACCAGAGACAAAGGCGACGTCAACAAGAATACATGATGCAAGGTAAAACTAAAAGGAGAGATTTAGTGTTTCTCGATTTGGTTTTCTGATCCGATATGGTTCCCAGGTTCGGTATCGTTTCGCACCCAGAATTAGGAAGTGAACCAAAATCGACCGAGTAGGGTCAGTCCGGTACGACTTTCAAGTTCTACCATGAACCGAGGCTCAACCCTAGATCTATTTAACCTGTATTAGCCCATTTTTATGCAATTTAAATCTTTTTTTTTGTCGAATATGCAATCAAGATTGAACGATCATATCCGATTTGATTCAATCCCAATCGAACTTCGGTTTTTAGCGATTTTTATTAATCATTGAAGTTAAGTGAACGTAGAGTGAACTTGCCAACCTCCATCTATGGATTAGAGGAATATAAGTGGACAATAGAGCGAACTCGAGGCACTTATTCTTAATTAAAAACTACATTTGAAATGAGAGGCGTAACATGCTAAAAAAATTAAGGGGTAAAGCGCGCATGTCAACACTTTTATTTTATAAATTAAGTTCTGGTTAGAAGTTAAATTTTGTACTTTTAAAGGCAAGTATATTCTTATTACTTCTTCAAGTGGCTTCAAAATTATTTCTGGAACGAAAAAAAAAAAGCTCCAAATTAAAAAATTAAAGTTACAAAATCAAAAGAATTTATGTTCCAAAAATTATGTTACCAAACAAATTTGTGCCAAGAAGCACCTTTGGCTAGCCGGCTTTTTGCAAGCTTGGCGAGGGACCCAAAGCATCCTGAATCGCCAAACCTGACATCATCGCGAGACAACGACACCCCGATGAATCGCGCGTAAACATCTCTAATTTTCCTTTATTTTGTCTATAAATTAACCGAACAGTAAACTCAGAAGACAAACGCACGACAGAAAGAGAAGAAAATCTTCTTTCTCTCTCTCTCTGCGGAGCTAAAGAGTGTAGTTCTACTGGGTCAGATCTACGTCCTGCCCTTCGCAATTTCTCACCAGGTAATGGGTTGTGGTGAATTCAGTGTTTAATGGGCTCTAATCAACTGTAATCTTCGTCTCTCTTGGCCGTCGAGTGCTGCTCTTTTGCCTCGTGTTGAGGCCGACGGGCGATGCTGTTTCGTGCTCGGAATCGCCTCTCGTTCTGCTGTGTTGCAGCTTCCGTGGCGTGTTTCGTTTAGGGTGTTTGCTACTTTCGGTAGTGGTCTGTGAAGTCTCTTTGGCATTTTAAGCAGTAGTAGTGCTGGATTTGGGAGGACCCAGTTTGTCTGGCGACTCTGGGGTTTGAGTTGGGATTGTCTGTTCTTAGCTTTATCGAATTATTCTAGCTCAGTTGTCTTACGGAGATTGGTCGTTAGTAGATTAACTTAAGAAGAATAATTTAGGCTGCGAGATCGCTTTGGGACTCCAATTATGTCCTCTGCTTTCGTGAAGGATATGCAAGATAGACGTTTTCTGAGGAAAACAAAATCTGGGATAGTTCATGATAGTTCTCTTAGGTCACGTGAGGCAGGGATGCGTACGGAAAATGAGAAAAGTGGGAGGCGGGAAGTGATCCCAAATGAAATTTATCAGTAGACATCTGTACTTAATCGTGTGTGCCAATGTTTTCTCTTTTCCTTTATTTCAGATTAAATATAATATCAACATGGCAAGGAGGGTTGCAAATGCCACTAGGCGCTTTGCAGATGGTGGAGGTATCCCTTTTGTAGGTGCAGTGCAATCCAAAACACGGTCGTCGCCTTTACTACCTATAGGACTTTTAGTTGTGGTATGGTGCAGTCCTGCCTTTGCTCTCTTCTGTTCACTTTCCTGGTCTTATCTCGTCTTATGGAAGCCGTCCCTTGTAAAAATATACAACCTTTATATTCTGCTTTCTTTGAAGGGATACCCATTTTCCTTTATATTCTTTTGCTTCCATTGATTAACTAATGCTGATACAAATTCAAGTGATTTGTTTTGACCTCTTTCATTGCTTGTACCCTTTCAGGGTGCAATCCTTCTGATTGGCTACACTTCTAGCGGATCAGGTGTGTACTTGATGTTTTTGTTTTGTAAATCATTTGCTGGAGAAATTCCTTCACGCTTATCCTCTAGATCTAGCTCCTCCCACTTTTTTTTTGTGTTGTAGATTATGTAGCAATAGCTTCCTCCATAGAGTTTGCACTAGCTCAAACATGTCTAAGAATTTGCTCATTTACCGGCACCATCAAATAGATTTAGTAGCAAAAAGGACCGGTGTAGTAGAGTCGCAAAGAATGGTGGCTGGCGAATGGATAGAAAGTTAACTGCGAAATTCTGGTTTTCATTCTTTGCTCAGGTTTTTGGTAAAATAAACAGTATTAATTGTATGCATGGACTGAATCAATCTTCTGGATTTGTATGACAGGAGGATCAAGTGGTGATGGAGATGCTGTAAGTAAAATTGAAGGTATAGTTCGACAATTTTTCAGCCTCTCAGTACATGAATTCTTGTATGCTACTGGTATGGGATAGTTGATACTTTTTTTTTCACAAGCCACTGTTTGTGTCCAGTTTTATCTCGTCCTTTTCAGCGAAAATGGACATCCACTTTTGCTTTTGACTGGCATTCAATAGTGTCTATTGGTGTTGTACCAAAAACCTGGTAGGCGATACCAAGAAGTGACATGTCAGTAAGCCCAAGTCAGCTCATGAATGATAATTGATTTGTGATTATAAGCTGACATATGGATGAATAAATTGTCTCTGAGCTCATATGTTCTCGGACAATAACATCTCAACCTCATAAGCTTTTATTCTTTACATAAATGATAAATATTGGATTGCGGTCTTTTTTCTTTTGTTTACTTCCCTTCTTTTCCTGATTGACTGTCATACTTGTAAATTGCTGTGTTCTGTCAAACAAATCTCTGCATATTCTATGAATATGTGTAGCAATCCTGCCCAACTTGAGGTTTTACAATAATGCAACCGTGTTAAGGTGGAACCGTAGTCTGACCAATGTCCTCTTGAGGACATCAATCTCCATTTTAGTGCCATGAAAAGAACTGCTTATTAGGGGACATAAATCTGAACTTGAAGCATGATCCTTTTGCAGGTGGTGTACCGTGCAGTCTGGAAGTGCTGAGAGCATTACCTGTTCTGAAGAAAGCATATGGTGATAGCATGCACAAAGTGTTGCATGTAGGTCCAGACACTTGTCCAGTGGTGTCTCAATTGTTGAGGGAAGAAGATACCGAAGCTTGGGGTGTTGAACCATATGATTTAGATGAAGCTGGGGCCAACTGCAAAAGGCTTGTTCGCAAAGCAATTGTACGTGTAGCTGATATCAAGTTTCCTCTTCCTTACCGGGCAAAATCTTTCTCTCTTGTTATAGTATCAGATGCATTGGACTACCTGTCTCCAAGATACCTCAACAAAACCCTTCCGGAATTGGCGAGGGTATCCACTGATGGTGTTGTCATTTTCACTGGTAATGTATCTATTTCCATGTTATTTTCTGCAAAATGAATTTGTCATTTTGATTGTAAAGTTGATTAGAACCTCATTCAACCTGGTCTAGTTGTAATTTTTTATGGTAGGCTTTTGATACATATCAAATAATGTGGATCTAGTTGCCAATATGATCTCATTTTCTTCAAATTAGCAGTCCCATGCTTCTGCTCTAGTGAAATGCAGTCTGAGATGATAGCTTAACCGGAGAGTCATATTATAATACATGTCATAGTATAGAGTGTATGCATGAGAAAATTGATTAATGCAGAAGCATGTTAGATAAATCACCTAAATGGCTTTGCCCGCTCTTTGAGATTTCAAATCCTGGAATAAGTGCTTGGAAGTAACTGGACTGAAGGATGCAGAAGATATGTGTGCTATCACATTTGTACATTTTGTGTGGATTGCGAGCGTTCGTATGAGTGCATGTGTGCTCATATGTTGAGAAGGGAAGGAAAAGGTGAAGAATTATCTAAGTACTAGAGAAATCTTATGGTCCTTTTTTCTCATAATTGATGGAAGTGCAGGCCCTATGTTTCCTTCATACATGCATGTGATTAATTTTACAGTTGACATCATTAAAATACCCAAACTGATATCCCACCCAAACTGATTTTCAATCTCACAAAAAATCCCAAGCCGGTATATATCCACCCCAAACTAATTTTCGACACACAGAAAATCCGAATTTGGTACCCTTGACCCAAACTGGAAGTCCTGCAATGCTCCTCACAGCCTCCAATTTTCTGATCAAACACAAGCCACACTTTGTGTTGTTTGCAGAAGTCGACTGCTGGTTGGGCACAGCTCAAAACTGTCTCCCTTGTGGTGATTTTACCTCTTAAAATCTTTCCATCTTTTGGGAGACCCCACCACACTTTTCCGACGCCATGCTTGGATGCCAGAATGTCACACCAAACCGCCTCCATCATGTCATCGCTGAGCATCAAGATATTGTTGCACTCGGCCCCCTTCCAATATTCGTACGTTCCGGAGAACGGCGGCGCGGCGTGCTCGGGTTGAGTTCTCCTGCGATCTTGAAGCCACGTTCCTTGTCGCACAGGAGAAATCCCGTGAGAATGCAGTGGTCGTACAGCTTGCGCCCGAGGTCCGGATGGACTGGGCATGCTCTCCGAGAATCGTAATCTGTCCATTTCTCTTCTTACAGTACTTGAGTGCATCCTGCAAGGCCTCATCAGGATCTTTGGTATGAAGTTCAATTGTGTGGGTGTCTCACCCTCTCTTTTAAGCATAGCTGCCTTTGCCACGCGTATTCCGGCTCCCGATTTCCTAAAATAACAGTAGTCCACCCGTCCTTCATGCCAGTCATTGATTATGATTTGTTGCTTGTCGGTTACAAACATGGGAAGTGTAGTTTGATGATGAGTTCTTATTGTCGACGGACATGAAGACACATGGATGTCTGATGGGGAAGGGTAGCGAAAATGGTCGATATGAGAGGGGCAGCATTAGAACTGGCCATGACTGAGAGAGGAGAAAGAGAAAAAAGAAAAGGAAAAGCCAGATAGAGGACGAAGAAGGGAAAATACAGAGGATGAAGGGAGAAACAGGGGGAAAACCCAGAGACATACAGACTGACATCAAGATGATGATGTGAGAAGGTGGCACTTGCAGAGCAATATATATTCATTTTCTTGACAAATGGCAATATACATGTTATAAATACAGCGAGGAAGAGAGGGATGCGATTCTCCTATCCCCCTAACATGTCCCAATCTATGTCCTCTCCACAATAGGCTGGCACATGTACTTTGAGATCTCGCGTTAAATGTTGCCCAAATTAAAACACTGCCAATTCCCCCTAAAATTTGCAGAATAAAAGATGTGGGCCCCTTTTGTTTCCTTTTCCTTTTTTTTGTTATTGCAATATGGTACTGTCCTTTTCTATCTTGCTTGTTATTTTATTGTTTCTTACTTTCAGAAGACCCCACAATATATGAACTTATTTGGCTTAATTCTACTGATTTATTCTTTTGTTGTTCATTAAGTCATGTACATAGCTGGCACTTCATGGTTCTCTGTTAATTAACTATAGTTAACTGGGAAAAGAGTTAATTGCTCGTTCTCTAGAGCATTCTAGAGAATGCATGCTGGTAGATGTTTCTCTGGACTCTGGAGCATCAGATATTACACTTCTTATGGTGACTGGTTTTAAACCTTTTTGCTGTTGCTTTTGCAGGTTATCCAGGTCAGCAGAGACCTAAAGTTGCTGAGTTATCAAGATTTGGTCGTCCAGTGAGTTGTCAACACTTTCTGATATTGAATTGTTCTTGCACTTATTATTTAGACGGATAATTTTAGGCTTGAAGGATGATGGAGCTCTATTGTGTCACTAGTGCTATCTTTGCCATTCCATGACTGAACTTGAAGCATTTGATGAAACTATGTTTTTAGCGCAGAGTAAAGTGGCAGAGGGAGTATGAATTCCAAAGAAGTCTGTGAGTAACATTTTTGAGATGGCAAAATATAGTTTACAAGGAGAAGAATGTTAATGAAACTATAGTGATGACAAGTTTAGACGAATATTCAGTGATACATGTGTTTTAATGTATGCTTACTAGAGAATGTGCTAGCCCCCGTCAAAGGTTTTACAGTTTATATACCTGTGGATTTTAAAAAATCACTGATTCTCCTCAATTATAATACGTAAATGATCCTTTCTTGAAGGCCAAATTGCGGAGCTCATCTTGGTGGATAAGGTACTTTTTTCAGAGCAAACTAGAAGAAAATGAATCTGCCACGAAGAAGTTCGAGCAAGCTTCAAGTAAGCGATCATATAAACCGGCCTGCCAGGTTTTCCATCTGAAATCGTTGCCTTGAAAATCCCACACTCAAGTCTTGTTGTCCGAGCTTCCTGAAGTAACATACAGGGCAACCCAAAGGGTTGTGTTGACAGTTGGATTGCCCGATCAGTTTTAGTGGTGATTCCCTACATTTGTTTAGCTTAGTATTTATTCAGGGGAGGATGCACCAAGTCGGCTTCCGCCCTTACAGAACTATGAGAATAGGTTTGTTTTTCAAGAAGCTGCTACTTAGTAGTTTCCTTTTGTGATGTTTGAAACCTTTAACTCTCTCATTTATTGAAAATGATAGCTCAGGAATTGTGATTGGACGGTCTTTTCTTTGGTTAATACTGTATTGGAGGTCCTATCAGATTTGTTGTAATATGTCGGATTCTTGCCGAAATAGAGGTGGAGAGAAGTTAATGTTGGACAGCTTACAGTAGAGGTAGACTCCATGTTGATGCATTATGGCCTCTAAGGAGCAAATCTTGCAAGTTATGTCACTGATGTCCTCCACTGCAATCGGATTTCCTGGGATTTCGTTTCAATTGTGTCCATCATGACCCTTGTGTAACTGAACTTCATGCCGAGTAGCCTGGTTTCTTTGTCCAGTCTTGGAATGCCTGAGTAAAGGATTATGATGAATTTGATAGTGTGTAGTGACATCGGTTTGGTCTCTAGGCGACCATATCGATACTCATTACCGTGTGCTGTGTGGATCGTCTGTGTCTATCCGGGGAAATTGGCGGCGATCTGCACTGTTGTAATTGCTCTTAGCAACAAGCGACCGGGGAAGCGGTTGCAGCCACTACTGTCTATAGCCGACTCATGAGAAAATGAGCTACTGTTAAACTCATATATCTCTTGACCGGCGTATTAACTGGTTTTGCCATTTGAAGCTTTGATATTCTACTCAAAAAAGTAGGGTTGCCCTGTTCTAATCTCTACTTTCCTAGTTTCCGACATGTTTGCCTTCCTTTACACACCTTTCAAAGAATAATAATGTCGAGGGATGCTCGGATACCATACTTCAGAAACCCAACATACGATAGAACTATTTACTAGGAAACTCGGAATTTCCGAGTGGCATTAACTGTGATTGTTATTATTATTATTATTATTTGATTAGTCGTTATGTTCTCTTGTTTTCCTGGATGGTCCAATCATTAGTGCGTGAGAGTATTTCAAGGACTCTCTGTGCCACGCCAAGGACGAGGTGACGTTCGCGTTCGGGCTGATGAGCCTGGTGTGGCGGGGTGTAGCCGAGATCCCCCAGATCATCACCAACTTCCGCACCATGTCCAGCCATGGCGTCTCCCTCACCTTCCTCCTCACTTGGATCGCTGGCTCTCTCTCTCTCTCTCTGTAATTCACAATTTTTTTGAGATAATGACACAAATAGTCCTTGAACTTTGACTCAATGTGTAACGAAATCCATGAACTTTTAATTTGACCAATATGGTCCCTAAACTTTAACCCAATATGCAATGTGGTCCCTGAATTTTTAATTTGACCAATATGGCCCTTGAACTTTGGAACATGTTCAATTTAGTCCATGAACTATAGGAAGATGTTAAATGTAGTCCTTCCATTAATTCAAGTTCAGGGATAACATTGGACCATTTTTTTTAAAATATAGTTTAGGGACTAAGTTGAACATATTTCAAAAGTTCGGGGACTAAATTGAATAAATTGAAAGTTTAGGGATCACATTACACATTGGGCTAAAGTTCAGAGACCATATTGGTCAAATTAATAGTTTAAGGACTACATTGCACATTGAGCCAAAGTTTAAGAACAATTTGTGTCATTTTTCCCAATTTTTTCTGTGGTTTGTTTGATGATTTGGTCTCTCTTAGCGCTTGAATCTTACAATATCTCGCGCATATTTTCTTCCTTTTGTTTTCTTGAGCGTCGTACCGAAGCTTCTTTTGTGGGGTTGGGGAGGCGATTAGTTTTTTTTTTTTCCTTTTCGGAATTGGAGTAGGGCTTTTTCAGATTTTAAAGAAAAATAAAAAAGAAAAAAAATTAAAATAAAAAAACCGGTCAGGTCCAGGGTGGTCCGGATGGGCGGTTCCACCCTAGAATCGGGAACTACCCAAAACCGGCCATTTTCTAGTCCGAGCGGTTCTTTTTGCTCACCCCTAATTATTATCCCAGAGTAAAAATAAAAAATATAAAAGGTAATATGGCAATTCTTACCGCAGAGTGAAAAGGAAAGAATATAAAAGGTTATATGGAAACATAAAAGGTAACATAGGAATTTTAATCCCAGACCATAAGAGAAGAGGAAAAAAGGTAATATAGTAATCCTTATACCATCTGCACAAACGGAAACTTTGATAAAAGGAAAAAAAAGGAGGAATATGGCAATCATTATCTCTAGAGTAAAAAAGAACAAAAATAAAATGTATGAAGCTGCTAGCTTGACAGTCTAACAGTAGTTATTTCTGATCACACAATCTCCAAATCAATGAGTGCTTCATGCAAAACAGGCGGTGATGGTGTGTGGATCTACAGTTGAGATTATACTGTTCCTGATAGTACTGTCAGGGAAGCATTTTTCTAAAAGGTAATATGGTTGTCGTAAGGTGGCAAGGTAAGCTATCCTCCACTCTCCATCCTTTAAATAGCTGAATGATGTTGATATGGGAGAAATGTATTTCACACCGAGGAACTCATCAGCTAAGTGCCTATTTATTTGTTCTTTACTTGTAACTAGTTGTGCAGGAGGTATATTTGAAAGGATATTTGTTGAGATCAATAACAATTTGCCTGCTGGAACTCCTCTAACAGTTCATTGCAAATCCAAGGATGGCGATCTCGGAATCCATACTCTAACGAGCAGTGCCTGGTCATTCACATTTAGACCCCATTTCTTTGGTGATGAGGTTGTACTTTTGCGGCTTTTCATGGCCGGGTCAATTTCACTGGTTTGATATATATGATGAAAGCAAGGACGAATGCACCGAGTGTCTTTGGAAGATCTTTCCTAATGGTACTTGTAAGCTCGATAAGAGCAGAGCGATTGATTTTTGTTATCCATGGAATTCTCCGACACAATTAGGGAGGAAACCTCTTATGTCAATGTATGACAGAGAAAGATACTGTTGTGAACTCATACATTGCAATTTAGATGGAATAAGAATCATCTTCATCATCTGTTAAATACATACACACACATACGAGTGTTTCAATTCTTATATTTTTACCGTTTTGATTTGGATTGGGATATCTTTCTTTATAGTGTCGGCCGTTCGTTTTGCTTCCCATGATATTGCATCAAAGGAACGAGGCAAGCAGTGGTGTTGGTACTGCCATTGGGAGGCTTCACGAGAACTCGAGCAAATAAACTTGTTAGAGTAATTAAATATTAAATTATGTCTTTATCTAACAGTTTAAGCTTTTAAAACAGTTGGTAATGTTTCCACAAAATCTCTCACGTGATATCAGAGCACGAGATCCTGAGTTCAAATCTTTCTAGACCCTTATTTGTCTCCCTAATAAAATATTTACACGCTTGTCCCAAAACAATTTCAAGCGAGGCGACAATTGCAACAAATGTAGCCTACAATCTTCAGGTTGAACAGGATGATTTTTAGAAGTCAAGGTTAATAAGAATGTGATTATTCCTCTAAAATGGCCCCGATCTCAACAGTCTATTTCATATCTCTCATGGGCAGATTGCTTTTAGGATCTTTCCTAGAGCAATGGCCCACAATATCGTCAACTCAAGAATGCCACCCATCAATTCAGTGCTCCCATATTTTTGCCAAATTTTTCAAAATAATTTTTGTTTCATGTACTTACGAACTCAAGGGTGTTAGTTCTTGATACGCCACCAGCGTTACAAGTTCTAAATCGACACGGCATGACACTTATTATCATTCTTTTTTGTTAAAAGATATGCACATTAATACATTTTGAGAGCGAGAACAAACAAAATAAATGATAAAGAGATGCCAATAGAAATTGAAACGATGAGGATATTAGAAGAAACGCGCACATATGGTGTGTATAAATATTCAAAAGATAACTAAGCTGATTCTTATTTCATCTGAACATCATTTCTCTCTCTGATACATTTACATAAGAGGTTTCCTCTCTAATTGTGTTGGAGGATTCTATGGAAAACTAACATCATAGTCTCCGGTCGTTTCATCAAAGCTACAAGGACCAGTGGGCCAGATCTTCCAACCACACACGATGCAATGATCTCCGTCCCTCTTTTGCACATATATATCAAACCACTGAAAATGGTTTGGCCATGCAAAGCTGCAAAAGAACAACGTCTTCTTAATGTACATATCTTTTAAGAAAAAATGGTTTGGCCCACTGGTCCTTGTAGGTTTGATGAAATGACCGGAGACTATGATGTTTGTTTTCCATGGAATCCTCCAACACAATTAGGGAGGAAACCTCTTATGTAAATGTATCAGAGGGAGAAATGATGTACAGATGAAATAAGAATCAGCTTAGTTATCTTTTGAATATTTATACACACCATATGTGCGTGTTTCTTCTAATATCCTCATCGTTTCAATTTCTATTGGATGTGAATTCTCAGCTACTCGTTATATAGTGGACCCCGAGATCGTCGTCCTTGGATTTGCAATGAACCGTTAAAGTAGTTCCAAAAAGGCAAATTGTTATAGATCACAACGTGTGTCTTGCCCCAGGCATCTCTCACACAACTAGCTAGCAACAAAGAACAGATAAATATGAGCTTAGCTGATGAATTCATCATTGTTGGATATTTGTGCTCCAATTTCAACATCATTCACCTATTTAAGGATGAAGAATGGAGGATATCAGATGTGCCCAACTTGCCATAACCATATTATCTCTAATTAGTGTTTGTTTTACTATGGGATAAGAATTGCCATATTACCTTTTATATTTTTCCTTTTTTTACATTGGTATAAGAATTGCCATATAAACATCTTTTGTTACCAAGTTTAATATCTTATCTATAGAATAATTATGGTAGTTCTAAGTATTTCTAGAATTATACTTTAATTCTATGCCAAATCTTTTGCAACTAGAGAATCCCAGCTGCCATTTGGCTAGATACAATAAAAGAGGGAAAGCAAAGTGTAGATTAATCAACCATTTAGAATGTTTTGTTTCGCCCTAGTCACTAGCTAAATAAGACTAGTGTATACAAGGCAATTTTCCAATTACTTTTGGTTTTACCTTAATCAGTCAACTAGCCAGTAAGAGATGTTTCCCGTTAAAGGACATCATCCTCATCAGATTGTCATTATTACAGGCTTCTTTATACCCATGCCGACATTGTTATCAATATCTTTTAATTCTCGACTCGCAACAGCTCGTTTTGATTCAAGATTCAACATAATATGCGTCGATTAGGCAGATCTATAAAACTTTGTGGGCATAGTTTTTCTAGTTTCTGTCTTTGATTTTCAGTACTATATTTACTGGTTTGTGGCTGATATGGCTGGAATATTGTGGCCGGTTGTTGCTGAGGTTATTTTCTAGACTTCAGACTTGTTCAATCTACGTGAGAAAACCACATGAAATGAGTTCACATACCTCCAATGGAATGAACGAGAATCTTCCATTGCAATACCTTTAATTTTGAAAGTTCCTTCCTTCGATTCTGTCTCTGTGCAATCAAACGAAGAAGAGGAAGTTACAGCTTCGTCGATTGAAATGCCGTTGATTTTTCATGCTTTTCATTCGGTTCTATCTCAGTATTCAGCTTGGACGAACAAGAGGAGTCGGAGGAAGAACATGACTTGACGAAGAAGAAGAAGAGTCGGACGAAGAAGACAAGCCGGACGAAGAAGAGGATGCGAAGAAGAAAAGACCTCTTTGAAAATTTTATTACCGAATTGCACTTTGCGACAAGTTTTAGAAATTCTGGTATACTTATCCCTTTAAGAAACCTCCTCAAATTAGGAAACTTTCTTGGATCGGATTTCATTTAGGGGCTTAAATTCGTGACATATTCTCAACATTATTAGAAGTCAAGGTTCAGAATGTGATCATTCCTCTCATATGGCCTACACCAGAAGTGGACATTGCAAATCTCTCCTTGCCCGGTTAATTTTAGGATCACTCCAAGATCAGTGATCCAAAATATCGTCTAACTCAACAATGTCTCCCATCAATTCAATACTCTTATGTTTTTCCAGATTTTCAATAATTGTTTTACGTACTTAAGAACTCAAGGGTGTTAGTTCTTGATATGACACAGAGCGTTAGAAATCGAGACGGCTCGACACTTATTAACTTTTTTTATTACAAAAGGAATTATATTGAGGTATCTTGATTGCGACAATAAACGAACATAAGAATAATAATAGGTACCAATAGAATGGCACAAACTGAAGAGACAACATGAAAAGAAAGGGATGGCAATCAAAATTGAAATGATGAGGGTGATAGGAGAAACACACATGTGCGTCTATTCGTTTAAAAGATAACTAAGCTGATTCTTATTCCACTTTAACGGTAATGTATCAGTTCACAACATCATCTTTCTCTCTCATACGTTTACATAAGAGGTCTCCTCCCTAATTTTGCATGAAGATTCCATGGATAACAATGTTTAAACTGTCTGGTTTCCCCTTGGAGCAAACGAGGAGCATTGGGGGAGATCGTCCAAACACACTTGTCATCGTCACAATGATCTCTATTTTGAACAAATATATCAAACCACTTAAGTTGACCTGGCCATGCAAAGCGGCAAAAGAACAATGTCGCCCCCCAGAAATTGGGTCTGAATGAGAATCCCCATGTACTCGTTATGTCATGGATTCCGAGATCGTCATCCTTGGATTTGCAATGGACTTTGTTTTTCTTCTTTTTTCTACTTTGGGAGAAGAATTGCCTTATAAGATGAGCTACAAATAAAGTATGTATCTTATGGATAGATTTTTTTTTATTTGTCCTATCTCTAACTTTTTGACTTTTGCTTTGTCTCTTTGTAGAGTGAGGGAGTCGAACCCCGCACATATGATTCTAGCGTATCCACCCTCCAATCCCTTTACCAGCAGGGCTGCATGCCTATTAGCACACACAAATTGTATCTATTGTCTAGAAAAGGAAACAATTAAACTTTCCAGATGCCACGCATTCACTGATTTTTTAAATAATTAGCAAATGTTAGGCAACGTCGTATCGAGAACTTAAATTAGCTTCATGTATTAAAACTTTAAGTGTCTTTTTTTTGGGGACAAAAGTGAAATTGACAAACAGTAATTGGCTTGTTTGAACGCCAAAAGGGAACCATTGCATATTCTCATTTTGATTTTTTGAAACGAAATTGACCAAATGACGCTTAATGGATAACTTTTTTTATGTTAGTTCCCATTTTCTCTAGAACTATCTGTAAGTTATAAGCCAAAACTTTTGCAAGTTGGGAATCCAATTGCCATTTCGCTAGATACCACAAAGAGCAAAGACGGAAAGAAAGTGCAATAAGGAAGTTGTCTCGATCGTTAAGCATTCACTACATAGCCATTTTGTGTCGTTTTGGATTTTGGTAACCTTTTTTTAAAGGTCATTATGCATACCCATTGGCTCATACAAATTGGGTGCATATGAGAAATTAGAATATCTCATCAAGAGGATTAGGACCGAGCTGGAAAACACCTGGACCGGACCAAACCGGTCAGTTCGGGGAGGTTCCCATGGTTACCGGTCTAGTTTCCGGTTCCTAAAATTTGGAATTGGTGAATATCGGTCCAATTTCAGATTCTAGGTGTGGACCCACCCATCCGGACCACCCGATTCTTTTAATTTTTTTTTATTACAAAAGTAAAAACACTATTTCTAATTCCTCATTCTTTATCTTCACTCTCCTACACTAAAAACCCTAATTGCACCGGTCCTAATTTGAATTGAAGTTTGAGAACTTTGTGGTGTCAAACTTTGCGGCAAACTCATATACTTGGTTCTTGATGATCATTATAGCTTTATTCGTGGAGACGATCATCATGTTTAGGTTATCACGAGCTTATTCTATTAAAATCACTCGTAGAGTACTTTAGACTATGCAACAACACTTGTAGTCTTGCACGGAATATGAGGAAAAAAAAGAGAGGAGTATATCGACGGTTCTTGGACCTACCGGAGAACCGAACCAGACTGGTCGTGTCACGCCCCGAGCCCCGGGCGCGCGACCATCCCTTCCAATCGTCAGGTCAAAGGATGATGTCCCAGGCAGATCATCGACCCATTTCTTTTATCTTATAATTAAACACATGCGGAAGCGAATACTACCCCGGACAACGAACAACAGGGATAGACAGAATAGGAACTACAACAAACAACAACAAACCCTTTTCATTACTTGCCTGATTAGTTCACAATACCCACATAATTTACACGAGTCCTCCTCGGACCGATCCCCTTAGACCCACAAAAAGATACCGGGTCGAGTCAGGGCGCACTACAGCCGATACACTACTGCTACGCTACCAGCCATAAACAAAAGACTTCCAAAGCTCCTCCGCAGCCTCAACCTGCGCGGCCATCATGAATACCTGAAAGACGATCAGCCAAAGCGCGTGAGATATGAATCTCAGCGGGTCAACGCCTAAGTCCGATTAGGACGTCGATCACGACCTAATCATTCTATCGATCTAATCTCAACCTCAGAACAACAACCACATGCAACGTACCTCGCCTGGAGCCATGCGACAGGTACAACATAATAAGGAATAAACAATGCATCAACCAATCAGCCAGAACACTCAGCAGTGATCATGCATTATGCAACAAACGCGTTCCGGTCAGCCGGCCAAGAGATACCCCACTCTCGCCAAAGCACAGCCTCGCTGCTAGTACTCTTCCGGATTAACCGGGCGTCGTCCTACTACGTTACAGCGACGGCATCCGATGGCTCCCTCAAGACCCCTAAGGCGAGCACACCAGGGATAATTCCAAGAGGGACTACGGACCAACACCAGTTGCGACCGGCATCTCATCAGCCGTGTTATCCGGACGGTCCGTCGCCGGGCACGGACTGACAGGCAACCAATAAGCCGTGGAATCCCGGACTGTACGTCGCCGGCACACAGACTTATCAGGCGGCGACCCATGCCAACAAAAGTATCACATGTGCCCCCAGTTACGTTAGGGTGACACGGTGAAGCTCGGCGGACGACGACGAGGCTCGGCGGTCGACGGGCAGCGACTGAACAGGGGCGGCAGCGGCTCGGCTGGGGTGGCACGGCGACGGCGCGGCAAGGCGGGGGCGCGGTGGACTGCGGCGGCGCGAGCGGCGGGCAGCGGCGGTCCACGGCGACGACGAACACAAGACGAAGATGAAGAAGATGAAGTGAAGATGGCAATGTGAAGGTGGGAGGGGCTGCTGCCGTGCGTGAAATGCAAGAAGGAAGAGAGAGAAAGGGAAGAGAGAGAGAGAGGAGAGAGAAAATGGTCTTCAAGGGCATTTTGGACTTTTCCAAGGTCAAATGGCATTCTTGTAATTCTTCAAAGGTCAAAAAGGTGATTTGACCATGCATTTATGATGCGGGGCCCGCGGTCATTCGGTATTAATTATTTCTGGCTTATATGAATAATATCTGAGGGTATTTCGGTAATCTGACGATTTAGGACTGGTTCAGAATATTTGGTTCAGGGTCGACGCGAGCGCGAAGGAATACGGCGAAGACTAATTACGGCGCGACTAATCTAATCGAACTATAATTATCTACGCTTCGATCGACAGCTAACGACCTTCAGATCGAATGATTCCGCGTCCGACAAATGTCACTCAATTCCAACCGTCCACTATTATTCATATAATATGCCTTGAAATTCCGGGACGTCACAGGTCGGTCCAGTTCCCCGATGGGTCCAGGACTAGGCGGGTAGTTCCCAGTTCCACAAATTGGGAACCAATCCTTATGGTCCGGTTCTCGATTTCTAGGTGAGAATCAGCCCACCCCCGGAACCAATCATCTCTAAAGAGGATGATAAATAATTAGTGATTTATATTGGTTCTTCTTTAATACTTTTATGGTACTAAGGTAGTTTAAGCAAAGTAATCATACTTGTGAAACCGAGATCCAAATTGTGAATCGAATTGTTAAATTGATGAATTGTGAATTGATAATCGAATCGAATCATATGGTTTGGTAAAGAAATCTGAAATTAGTATGTGTGTCATAGGTATTCATTAATTTTAAAGACAACATATAATAAGGAATACAATTTTTAATAATCCAGTGTGATAATCCCTACGCATAAGAAGATATAATGTCCAATAATTTTGTCAAAATAAATATTACATTCAACTATAAATCACAAATTGTTATACATCATTGCATTATAAAGTGCAAAATCTTATCATTATGCTGTAACTATCAAAGTACAACAAATGTGGTAAAATATGCCAAAGTTACAACATTTCGAAAGTTAGATATATGAAAAATTGAATTGTTTCAATCGATAGATATGTATCCAATCGTAGATTCATTATTAAACCGAGAGATTTCTCTTGTGATTCAGATGATAAGCGGTTCATCTAATAGATAACGTATCGCTAGGACCTCAAATAGGATCGACTCGTACGATTCTGATTACTATGAAAGTATTCTATAATGAATCAAACAAACAAATGAGTGAAGAAAGGAAAGCTTGGATGTATACTTATAGAAGTTCCACGGCTTCTCTTGAAGCTCTAAAATAGCCTCTTACAGTTTAAGCCACTAATACAACAATTTTTATATTTTTTCCTTTCATTGGCAGAACTTGTTCACTTCGGCTGATTTTTCATAATAGAATATATTCTATTTATTGAAGTTGCACAATAGAATTCCTATCTTGTACATCGCAGCAAAATCCTTTGCTCATAAATATAAATGAAGAGAAAATAGTGCATCTCACATCTCTCTCTCTCTCTCTCTCTCTCTCTCTCACACACACACACACAGATAGCTCATGTCATGTTGCACCACTGTCTGCATCTCTAGCTCACATACAAACGAAATCTACTCTAGTCTGTAATACCCAGATGAAGTACGCATATAAATAGACAGAGAATGGAGGGAGGGAGGGAGAGAGAGAGAGGGGCCCGGCTAAATTTTCTTCCCCAGGTTCACTCGACTCAAACAATGCCATAGCTAAAAACACTGACCTAAAAAAACTTGCAGACATTGTTCGAGAAGTCACACACCGATGCGATTGTGTGCGTAGGCGAGTGTTGTTTTGAGTGATGTCGAAGGAGGTACTAATAGACCAGAGTGCATGGAATGGATGTCGGTGGATAAATGTAATTGCAGGATAGTTTACATTCACCACCAAAGCCTAAACGACGCACTAATAGCTAAGGATAAAGATCGAAATTGACAAAGTTCACCACCAAGGCTTAAAGGATGAACCACCGGCCAAAGATAAAGGACTTTAGAATAGGAGAAGCTCACCACCAAGGCCTAAAGGATAATCACCGGCCGACGATAAATGGCTTTTTGGCTCACCACCAATGAAAAATCCACTTTTCAAGGATAAAGAAATCGAAGATAGATATTCACTCAAATAGAGGGAAATCTCGTATATTCTCAATATTCAAGCCTTGTCTTCTTTACATATGAGATTACACCTCTATTTATAGAGATATTGCTAAACAAAAGAGAAAACTCTTCAAAAACCGAACAGATTCTTTGGGGGAGTTTTCCTAATTATGACTCTTAAAAGTAACACCACAATAAAGACTAATAAAAAGTCGTGACTGTGTATGTGTGCGAGACTCCAATCGAATTCTAAGGAATTACATCTTACTGATGTTAAAAAGATTCTTAAGTATGTTGGTGCATATCCTGAATTAGGATTGTGGTATCCAAAATGTTTTGATTTCATGTTTATTGGATATATTGATGCTAACTTTGATGGATATCGAATTGATAGGAAAAAACACCTCAGGAACATATCAACTGATGGGTTGCATGCTAGCATCTTGGTTCTCTAAAAAACCAAAGCACAATTGCTCTTTCAACAGCCGAAGCAGAGTACATTGCTCTTGGAAGTTATTGCGCAAAAATCTTATGGATGAAATAGCTGCTTAGTGATTTTGGAGTTTCAAATTTCAATGTTGTTATTAAGTGTGACAATACCAATGCTATTAATTTGACCAAAAATCCCATAATGCATTCCAGAGCAAAGCATATAGAAATCAAGCATCCTTTTCTTCGTGATCATGTGCATAACGGTAATGTTGATACTTAATTTTTTGATTCAATGCATCAATTACCTGACTTATTCACTCTTTAGACAAGAGCTCCTTTGATTATATTCGAAGTGAACTGTGTATTACTAATCCTTTTAGCTGAGTTGGATATAAGCAGAAAAGCGGTTATATCCAAAAGTTGGATATAAGCGGAGAAGCGCTGATATCCAAAAGATGGATAAGCTGTTCGCTTGATATGACCACATCGCTTATGGCGGGAAATGTAAACAAGGCAAGGAAATAAAATATTTATACTAACTTACTTCAACTATATGATTGTTGATTGATTTTGCGTAATATACTTGACTGTCGGGAAAAGTACATTAGAAGTGCCAAAAGTTGTATACGACGCTAACTTTAGTGCCAAAAGTTTCAGCCAAATCACTTAAGTACCAAATCGGAGAAACAACGATCACTTAAGTGCCTCTGGCAAGAAATTCCAGCCAAATTTAATACGTGGCATTTTTAATTAAAATTTATAAATAAGTTGGCATTATATTTGAAAAAAACCCATCCACGTGGATTTGCAAAAATGATGCCGCTTCATCCAACATGGTACCATGTCCCAAAATGGCACCATTTCGTTTCACGGCTCAATCATAAAAAATACGTCGTCCCTGAAACTCCCAAAAATGACGTCACTCCGCACTGCACTATCACTTGGACGGCGCCCTTCCTTCTGTTGTTCAACCCTTGATCACCGTCGCGCCTCTCCCTTTGACAGTCCCTCATCGTCGCCGTTGCTCGCTTTCGCAGCCCGTAGCCATCGCTCGCCATTGCTGGTCGTCTCTGTCAGGTTTGTATCCTCCCTTAGCCAGTCGCGAAATTGAGTGTAGGGCAAATATTAGGGTTCCGAGGGAGCGAAAACGTAGGGCTCTCGGAGGAAGGGCAAAATTACGGCTCGGAGGGAGTGAAAAATTAGAGCTTTTGGTGGATGCGTGGGGACGATGGCGCTAGAGGATGAATCGCACAAAAAACTAGGGCTCGATGGGGACCTCCATTTGAAAAATCAGGGCTGTTTGTTGCTTTTTGTCCACTAAACGACAACGGGTGAGTTATTGTTTGTTTCTTATGGTGGGGAATTTGTCATTAGCACCGAGGAGTGGGAATATGCCGGTGAAAATGAATGTACTATCTTCATCGATGTAAGGAGGCCAACATATATTAAATTCGTGAGGGATATAGGGCATAATTTACTATGCAAAGTACAGAAATTGCATTATTCCGACAAAAAAAAAAGTATAGAAATTGTATTATTGTGTTCCTGGGAAGAGCTTGAAGTACGGTTTGAGATACTTCAGTGATGATAATGATATTAAGGATATTATTTACCATTAGCTCTGAAGAGTAGCCTAAGATAAGTAAGAGCATGTCTATAAAGATGAGTTTACTTAGAAGATCCATGTCTTCCTCTAGTTCTATATCACAAATGTCTTCGGATCAAGGTCCTCTACATACAGAAGAGATTGGCATAGAGGACTTTAATAAGTCCATAGAAAATTGGGTTAATCCTAAAGTACAATTAGACCAGATTTATAAATAATAAAATAATTTTTTTTTCGAAAATCAGATTACGTGATTTCAACTGAAGAAAGAGATGTTCCTCTTTCTAATTCTTTTGAAACCATTCAGCTTTTAAAACAAGAATCTCTCAAGAAACATAAACAAAATTTACGTACATTCACATAGGGCTAGTTCAAGTAGGAATTAAACCTCTCACAAAAGAAGGTTTAAATACTTCTATTCTTTTAGCTCTGGTTTAAATATCTCTCACAAAAGACAAAAGACATCACAATGTCAGTGAAGGCTACGAAGCGAAATATGTAGCTCCACTTCGAATGTACTACCAAGGCTTTCGTGAGGAGCACCTCGTACATGAAATGGAGTTCGACTAATATTATCCATCGCAGAAACTTTCTTGAAATATGCTATACTAAATCTGCGTTCGTAATCTTTGAACATGAGATCTCCGATGAAGACCTTAAATATTTGAAAGAAGTTATAAGCATGCTTTACCACAATGCTCTCCGCAAGCTTTGCTTCTTCTTCGATAGAATATTGTTGAGATGCACGTGTGAGTTATGTTAGAGAAGTTTCATATCGGATAATTTGTGTGATGTTGAGCAGTTAATATATCCAAGTTGGCCCATAACTCATTGGCTTAAGCTTTTGAGTGAAAGTGGGTCCAACTGAATATATTAACGGGTTCAGACTTGGGTTCCCTCTTGGTGATATCCTTGGATGAAGGTATCGGACTTCTGCTGCGCGCTTCCTAACAAATTGTATCAGAGCCGATGTTGATTGGTGGGCCCCCAATCTGTTCGGTGTTTGGCGAATATCTCAAGGAAGAAATCTGGTGACCAACACAATTTTCGGGCGGTGGGTGTTATGGCGTAGCAATGCAGGCCCGATGACAACCTTCATGGTTTAGTCCGGAGAAAGAGACTAGGAATGAAGGTGGGCTTTGGAAATTCAAGTTGAGATAAGTTGATGTAGAAAGATACCTGAATTAAGGGAGAGCAAACCTAACACTGGAGCTCACACGTGAGGGGGAGATTGTTGAAATGCACGTGTGAGCTTTGGAGATTCAAGTTGAGATAAGTTGATGTAGAAAGATACCTGAATTAAGGGAGAGCAAACCTAACACTGGAGCTCACACGTGAGGGGGAGATTGTTGAGATGCATGTGTGAGTTGTGTTAGAGAAGTTCCACATCGGATAATTGGTATGGTGGGGGAGATTGTTGATATGCACGTGTGAGTTGTGTTAGAGAAGTCCAATATCGAATAATTGGTGTGGTGTTGAGCAGTTAATATATCCAAGTTGGCTAATAACTCATTGGCTTAAGCTTTTGAGCGAAGGTAGGTCCAATTGGATATATTAACGGGCTTAGACTTGGGCTCCCTCTTAGTTATCTCTCCAGATGAAGGTATCGAACTTCTGCTGCGCACTCCTAACAAATATCCTTCCCCTTGAGCAGAGTTCTTTAATGCACTCGTCAAATTCATTACGATGAGAGCATCAATTTCCCGAGCCTCAAGAGGCTTGGGAGAATAAGTGCCACTATCCTCTCCACATTTTTTATGACTCCGGCAAAAAACACCAATATTATTGGGATCATCAACGGCTTATCTCTAGAATATATCTGCACAACGAGATAGATGGTGGCAGAAGATAAGATTGAGGAGGTGTCGTTTCCAAAGCGAATGGTCTTCTAGAGAGAAGGCAGTGATGGCTGGACCGCTAAGATGTAACAAAAGAAATGAGGCCCAAAATGCGTGAAATGCCCTGTCTACTTCAACTGTGCGAGCGCGCGAATTGCCTTGGTTGTGAGAGATGAGCCTGATCCCCTATACAATTACCGAGTCAGCCATCAAATAGGCCAGCCACAAGAGAAAATGATGTGGTGGTTCGCTATTTTCATTCTAAGGGGCGCAAATAGAATGAGAAAGACCTAAAATGAGAGGCTCAATAAGACAGAGCCTCGGATGTTCTATCTGTTCCAGAGATCCAAAATGTAGCTAAATACCAAGCTTTTGCTTAGTTTGAACTCTATACCTCTTCTCTGTATGATTTCGGCTTGTGCATGAGAGAATGGTGGGAAATGAGTATACACATGTTGAGATGGTTCCTTGCTTGTTTGTCAGAAGAAAGAATCTATGAAAAAACCGAATAAGATAAAAGAATCATGAACCAACCATTCGACGAATGAATACAAGCATTCACGACGGTTCGAAGCTACGAATGGCGACAGAGCAGAGGAGGTGGGAGAAGTGAAAAGTACATTCGCATCTCCACTCTCAAGTTTGGAATCAAAGAATGAAAATGAAATAGAGCATAATCGATTCTGGAAAATTTCCTAAAATCCCTGGGTTCTTTCGGACTTCGATCTTGTTTCAAAATATCTTTTGAATTTGCTCTCGGCTCATCTTCGGTGATATTGATTGCTGGCGAACAGATGTAAGAGGGTATCGAGAACGTCATGGATTAAAGAATACAGAGTCACGAGCTGTGTGTTCATCAGCAGTTTCACCGGCGATGATGAATGCAGGAAATTTATTGAGTCAAAATAATCAAATTCAGGTTGAGTGCAGATAGACTTGGAGAATCGGGCTCACTGCAGGATAATTTTTTCATTTTTTTTTTGTTGAGTATGGGGAACTGAGTTGACGGATAAGGTATTGGTTTTGATTGATGATGCCATTTTTTAACATGCTTACAAAAAATTAATAACAAAAACTAGTGGGACTAGGTTCCTATTCAAAACCATTGGGGTTGTCCCAGGGCCATTCTTCCCAATTGGGGTGAAGAGATGGAGAGTTCTATTCCCCATCTTATCAGAAGTTGAAAAAAAACAGAGTTCCGTAACTTGCACACAACATATAACGCATACAGTGTGGCTCCTAAAATAGGATAGAATAAAACCAGACAAAAAAAAAAGTGCTCAGTTAGAGTTACATTAAATTTGCGAATGAAACAAAATTCTTTGTAATCATCATTTGGCTCGAACCAGGATCCACGGTATAAAAACCTATCAATCTTGAAGCTATCGAAATCTCTTGCCGTAACTAGAAGGGGTCAAAGTACACAATGAAGTTGCACATTATCTTCTCTATTCGACTGCGGTCAGTCCTCATCTGTCCCGGAGCCTTCCGAACTCGAGCCCTTCTTAGGCACCGTGCCGTTGGCAGTCTTGCCCTTCTTTTTCGAGTCCTGCTCGTCAGCCTCATCTTCGCTATACTCGCTCTCGTAATCGTACTCCTCTTCATCATTCTCCTCTTCCTCCTCAACCCCGTCCTCCACAATGGCCTCTTCCAGTGCTGTGCCGCCCCTAGTGCCCGCACGAGTCCTTTTGAGAACTTTCACCTTCAAGTTCAGTTTTCTGTCGCAGCCAATCCACGAATCACACAAGCAGTAACACGTCAAATTGTAGTTCCCTTCCGCCGGGGCCAAAAACTTGCCCATAACCAGCCTCGAGCCACCCCTCACCTTCTCCACTGCTTCTCTGATGGCCTTACTTTTTTCCTTGGCATCTGCTCCCAATCCCTCCATAGTCTCCTCGATTGCCTTAGACGCAGCACTTACAGCCGCCGCTTCATCCATGAAACTTAACTTCTGAGAAAACCAAACATCATTGGAGTTGGGGTCTGCCAGAAGAAACCAGAAACTTTCTTCTTTGTGAAAAGGATACCGCGGAGCGTGAGGTAGGGCGCCGACGAGTCCATTATCTCTTTTGAGTGTAACCCAAGCCTGAATCGTGACCACATCGCCCTCTTGTATGCCTTCTTCACCTTCAGTCTCGCATGTAAGGTCTATTAATAGAGATGGCATCATCTCTAGAACTCTCTCTATGTCTTGTACTTCTGTGCTGGAGAGGCCTGCTGCCTGGACCAGCTCAGCACGGTCCTCAAGAGACATGTCCCGGAGCTCCTGAAATGTTCTCACTTTCTGCAAAAGATAATGAGTGAAGATCTTAGAAAAAGGGAGCTTAGGAGGAAGGAAAAATCTGCGATGCCGTGGTTCCCATTGCTCAGGGCAGAGCTGACTCAGTAATATCCACTTGCACAGTCTAATGCATCATGAAGTGCTTTCAGTGAAAACCATATTAAATCCCAGCAATGCAGAAGATGCAGGGATGGGGCTCACAGTCACTCCACTAGGTGCAACAATTGGTCAACATTTGATTTTAATTAACAGAAAAAAAGGATAGCCTTAAGCTCAACCCATCAGGCATTCCATGACCACCCTTGAGAATAGTAGAGAAATGATCTCTGACCAGAGATAATGCATGTAGCAATCCTATACTCACCTTGCGAGCAATCCTCTTAATAACAGATTCACTCATATGCGGTAGCTGCAGAAAAGGTGCAATGCCTTCAGTAGATCCTCCAGTTGTCTTCTTTGCACTGAGAGGAACAGCCTACGGTACATTCATAAAACACCCACATGCTCCCCTGGATTAGTTATAGTTTCGTATCTAGTAAATGTACATCGAAATTTGGTGCAAATCTACATCCCTCCACATCACAGATATATTGCGAAATGAAGGCAAAGGCAAGTGAGCATTTATATAAAAAAGAAGAAGAAAAGGTAAATGGCCAATCGGCCTCCAATTAGAGAAGAGTGCATGTCAGACCTTCAACACCATAATATTGGCTTAAGGCCTGTTTGATAACCCCAATAAATTGCTGAAACCTAAACTTCAGCACTCAATAAGATTAAGTTGGTTTCATAAGCTGAATTAGCATTTACAGTCGGAATTCACTTATCTGACAAGGGTTTCTAAATTCCTTCCATAGAAAATGATTGATTGCTATTAGAATCTGGCCAATTATATTGTTAAAACTCACCGATACTAATCATAATTTTGTATTTGGTAAGAAATTCATAATATTTCAGCAACCAATTTTCAGTTAATATCAAACAGCTTTTTATTTTTATTTACTGATAAACTTCGCTGCTTAAATTTTCAGCACTTATTTTTCAGTTTTACCAAACAAGCCTGTAGTATCACTTTTCAGATCATCAGTTATTTGTCATTTTGCTTGTCCTACCGTCAATGTATCCATCTGCACTTCATACAACTTTCTGCTACTAGCTAATTCTCAAGTTTCAATGAACTTATGTAACTACATATTGTGAGTTCAGTTCTCCACAATGCTAGACATTATGAGATCATGGCAGAAGATTCCAAGTAACAAAGAACCTCAGTGCAACAAAAACACACACCTGTATGCACATGCACACGCACGCACGCGCACCTTATATATATATATATATATATATATATATATATATAGAGAGAGAGAGAGAGAGAGAGAGAGAGAGAGAGAGAGAGAGAGAGAGAATCTGTTCAGTAGATTGAAAATCAATCTCCTTGACTCCTAAACGCTTACTCGTGCATCAAAACTATAAATCATAAATGGGAAAAGTGTCTTTCCTTGACAACCCAAATCTATGGAATTAGTCAACTACGGCAATTAATAAGAGATTAAGTAGTACTCAGCTTCAGCACCTGAATAATGCATTGAGAAAGCTCCACAACCCCAGTTGCAGGCCTCAGCCAACCATGTCCTTGGGCAGTGCGTGGAATGACAGCCATCTGAATGAAAAGTTAAAATGTTACTGAGAGGAAGAGGATAATGAAGCTAGCTGAATGGTTTCACAATATGTCAACAAAGAACACCAACAAAATCAAAAAGGTGTTCATATAGCATAAACACTAGTATTTCAGTTTTTGTGCCACTAATTGAGCAGTATGAAACACACATGTCAAGCAAAGAGGTATATAGAGAATCAATCATTTCTGCACGGATTTGCATGAAAAATAACTGCCAAGATACAGAACAATACAAAAAGAACGAGAATGAAGAAGGACGAGAGACGTGGTTTCTATTCAGAAAGCATGCAAATTATATATAGAATATACCCTTCCCCCCAGCAATTATTACTATGAAACTAAACAGCACCTTCATTAGTTCTTCAAGTAGCCGAGGTGCAAGTTCCAAAACACGTCTGAAATCACCGACCAAAGCTGGAGATAAGGAATCTGATTCCCTTGTTAACTGAGCCTGAATCAACAATTCTGTCTGAAAGAAATCAAAGCACCAACCACATATTTATTAAGTGCCGAATTACTTGAAAAAAAATCAACAGAAAGCTACTTATGACAATCTTGGTGCATATCACCTTAACGAACGGGGGATGTTGCTTCCAAAACTTAGCTTGTTCTTGCTTTAAGTTCTTGAGATCCAGATTCAACTCACTCCTGACCAATAAAAACAGCTTTTGAAGGGGTTCCTCATCAGTCCTTCGGACTGGAATTTCCATGAATTCAGCAGCCTTGATAAAGACCTCCATAACTTTGCTGCAAGCAATGGTAGACGAGAGAAATGGAGCATCATACAACTTTACGGGTCTAAGAGTTCACCAGAAGCATATTACAATGTTAAATTCATGAACAATGGAAGCATCCTACCATCAGAACAACAGTTACACCTTAAACTAACATTTCCTCCTCCATTTTATATATAGCAAAAATAAATGGTAGGTCTTGCTTATCAGTAACATCCAACAGCATGAACATAACTCTTGATGCATAAAGCAACAAAATGAATGGGACATATAATCAGAAAGGACCACATACCTCGGGGCCAAAGAAGGTTTCATTAAGCGATAGTAATTGGACAGTGTATGATGCATGACATAGTTTCCAGTATACTTTGACGACCTTGAGAGGTATATCACAGCAATAACTAATGGCAAGAGAATACAGATGCCCACAATCCAAAGTAGAAGAATTCCACCAGAAGCACCATCAATATCCAGCAGGAACTGAGGGAGAGCGATGCCCATTTGAAATCCCTGCACGAGACCAGGATAATTTTAAGTTTTCCCAAAGCATATTAATCAGATTAGTAGACAGCTTCAAACAAAAAGTTACCTGCCTCCCATCCGGATGACCATATTTTTCAAAATTTTCCTTAGATATAGGATCAGTGAGAGCTTGATAAGCCTTGGAAATGTACTCCACGAAATAGTTGTGTGCCTCTGATAACAGATATATTCAAAGTTAACTCTTAGGATACATTTATTATTTAAAGTTAATCATCATTCAAGATATTTGTCAAACCATCAACCTGGATCAGGATTCTTATCAGGATGGTATTGAATTGAAAGTCTTCTATACGCCTTCTTTATTTCTGAATCGGAAGCTCCAGATTCTAACCCAAGAATGCTAAATGGCTCAAAAACTTGAATCTACGTACGCCAGAAAACAGACAGCTCGGTGAAAAGCAACATTTAGGAAACTTACATTCATCGGAAATGATGGCAATAAGAGATGACATATACATATGCCAAGAAAAAAAGCTCATAAGTAACTGGCACGTGTACCAACAACAGCATAATAGATAGGTTAACAGAAAAGTTCGTAAAATAGATTTTACCTCCCCACTCATATTTTTTATGTAGTAGACTAGAAATATCATCACGACCCAGAGCAGAACTAATGTCAGGTTGGTGCACGTTGAAAATGTAGAGATCTGCAACAATGAAGATAAAAGAGAACACGCGGTCATAAACTCAACCCCCATACCACTCAAAAACATCGAATGCTTTCAAGAAGTCAACTGTGCAACTCACCCTCTTGAATATTGACCTGCGATACTTCCCTGATCTCAAGCATTCCGAACACTGGCAATGCGTGATCTTCGATTTTTTGGTAGCAGCATGGCATAACTTCATAACAGTATAAGGCACTAAAGGCAGCGCCATTATAGTCAAAATGAAAATAGGAAACAGTGCACTATTCTCCTCCGACGCAGCCATGGCGACCTTTCAGCGCACAAGAAATCTACGGCGGCAACTAAAACCTGCACAAATCAACCAAATTCAGCACGCCCTTGCAAGTTTACCAGTAGGTCGCGAGCCTTGCATCGCCCTCTAATTGCATAATCAAAGAATTCAAAATGAAACGCGCCTCAGTGATAATTCCAACAGTTCTTCACCACCCAAATTTACTAAACCAACGGGTAACAGACAACATGCTACTCCATGTTAATCAAACCACCGAGCTACTCCGACAAGGGAAATTGATAATATATCCCGCAGAAATCAATCCAAAACCACGAAAACAGGCCCAATCATCAAAATTCCCAAACAACCCAACAAATTTAGCATTAAAAATAGGCAAATAGAAGCTGGAGAAAATTGAAAACCCAAAAGCGCATGAACGGCCACTTCTCAATTGAAAAAAAAATCTCAGCTCCTCCGATTGAACTGATAGTTACCGGGACCGTCAAGAACGCAATTTGCTTCGGAGATTGCCTTTCGTGCAAGCTCGCGAGCCCAATTGGCAACGAATAGCAAGAATCTGAATACGTGGGTTTATGGTGAGAAATTGGAGTTTCTCTTTGGGTTTTTTGGACTTGGATTGAGATCTACGAAATGAAGATGATGAACTGAAGCAATCGTAACAGTAGGGCTTTAAGGTGGATTGCCGAGTTTGGCTATGGATATAGCACCGCCCGCGGAGGGCATTCTTGTCCACTCAAAGTAGATCTTTTGTCAACAAACACAAGGCGAGCAAAGATCGGACGACGCGCGAACGGCGTCGAGTGGAGTGTCCCTGTTCGGCTAGCAAACGGCGACCGGGGGACGAGCCCGAGACGATTCGAGTCGTGGCCGTCCGTTCAGCGACGTCCCCATGCCGAAATTCTCGGGACAGAGAGAACCGGGCCAAAGACAAAGGGAGACTTACCGAAAAAAGCCGCGACGCGAGAGCGAGGGAGGTCGCGTGAGACGTCACCGGCCTCGAGATTCGTCGGACGGCGAAGCCGAATGCCGCTGAACGTGAGTCCGGTCGGAGTCGGTCTCTCTGACTCGTCCTCTCTCTATGCGATACTCTCTGCTCTTTTTCTCTCGGTGGAAAGAAGAAGGGGGAGTGGGCCGGGCCGGACGGCTGCTCACGGGCCGAAAGAAGAAAAAGGGAGAAAGGAAGAGGAATGGGCCCGAGAAAGGGTAAAACAAAACGGGAGGGGCCCGGATGGGTCATTCACGGGCCGGTACCCGTTAGTTGGTTATGTCTTATCCGTTCATGCAGTAACTTTTGGTAACCACCCAAAAGGGTTATTTGTTCTTTCTAATTTGGTAACCGCTATGTTTGGTATACACATAGGCTGCGTTTGGTAGTCAGAACAAAAATTAGGATAGGATAAAATTTATCATATCTTGTATTTGGTTCCCAATCAGGACAGGATAAAGTGGGAAATAGCATGGATAAAATTATCTCATGGGTGAGGTGGGATAAAGGTGGATAGGATTTCTTATGTTCATGGTATAAAAACTATTTTTTCTCGAATAACAAACTTCTTAAATAATAAAATTAAAATAATAATTAAATATAAATTATTTTGAATTCTAATATTAAAAATAAAATTAAAAATTAAAAATGATTTTCTTATTTATAGGATGTATTTATAAATCTTAGTTTCTTTCTACTTCAGAATTTATATTTTGTGCATATATATATATATAACACTTTATATCTATATCATTACATAGTTTGGGTATGGTAGTATAGTTTATTATCTAATAAAAATAATGAAAAAAAGAGCTATAAAAATAAGAAAAATAAGTAAATAACAATGAAGTAGAAGCACCTAGATTTTAAGTGAACAAATTCGAACTTGAAAATGATATTTCTAATTCTCGAAGAACGTGGGGCAATGAAATTTCTTAAATAAAAAAAAAACCTAGAAACCTCAATCTCCTTCTCCTATGTATCTATGGTTCATGTTGAAGTTTTACCACTCTTTTATTGTTTTTTAGTCACGTCAAAACACTACGAAAATTGGGAGAGAGTCGAAACTTCTTCTCCTTTATAAGTTTCTGGTTCACATCAAAAGTCTATGAAAGCAGAAAGAGAATCAAAACTAATTTTGCTCCGTAGCTTTGCGGTTCTTGTTGAAATCTAATGAAAGTAGCGAAAAAGGTAAAAATTTTCGTAGTTGTAAATGTGAATGATCATATTTTCCCTCTCTTACTGGAGTTGGCAGTGAATTATGAAAGATTATTATAGTCTTTGTTTGTGCATTTTCATATTCATTTATATTGATATGTGTAAATACCAAACAATGAACATGATATGATATGAACATATCTGGCTTTATTAGTGTGATTCACCAAACAATGGATAGGATATGGCAAAGTCCCTGCATTTCATATCATATCCTATCCTATCCAATCCTATCCTAGCTAGAAATCCAGACGACCAAACGCAGTCCAAGTGCACTCTTTGTAAAGCCTCCTTCAATCAATGACAGAACTCAATGTTCTTTACTTTCCGCAATTTATTTTTTCCACAACTTTACATTTCTGCATCTTTCAATTCTCGCATTTTAGTTGTAGTTTCAGATACTTCATCGTCGATTAAATTCCGGCGTCGTATCTATCTATCATCTCGCTTCTCACTTCGTCGTTGATTAAATTCCAATGCAGCATATTCGTTCCTTGTGATCAATTGAGACTCCTATCCAGAATTACCACAAAACTCATCTCCTCTTAATAAAACCGAAAAAACGACATTTGGTGAAGGTATTTTGTTTTGACGACCATTTTCGATGAAACATTTTTTTGGTACGTCTGGTGGGACCACTTGCGTTCAATTTGAGGAAATTCAATGCCGAGAACAAGGAATCATCCATAGCCTGACAATGCCACGGGAACCATCCCAATAGCAATGATAGGTCCGCACACTCCAAATCTTCATCCGTTAACCGAACGGCAGAAGAAAGCCAATGTGAGGGGGCATAGTTTTCCAGATATCTCACTGAAGATCAATCGAGAGAAGTTGCATTAAATCCTCATATGTTGGCCGCAATGAGAAGGGTGATCGAGGAGCAACAAAATGATCTAGCTAATCATGTAGTCAATTATCTTACTGGAGTGCTCTAGCCTATGATACTCAATATGGTGAACAAACGTGGTTTGAGGCTGGGACCATTAAGTGAGACGGTTCTAATGCAAGGAAGCCATGTAGCGATTGGGTACGTACCATTGATCTCCTCTTCTCATCTAAATAATATCGGTAATTTAGGCCAAACAAAGCCGCAACCAGCGGTTAGAATATTGCTAAGACCTGAAGTTGCTTATGGTCAGAACTAAAGTAATCCTAATTTAATTGGTGTGGTAAATATTATTAATCAAAGTGGTCCAGTTCAAGGCAATGCCACTGAAAATAACAATGTAACGGCAAATCAAAGTTTGTCGGTGCCGATTGATGAAAATCAAATACCCATATTGCCAACGACCCTTGGCGATTTGACTTGGCTTGTGGAGAATGAAACACCCCTACCCGATGGGGGAGTACAGCCACCAGAAATTGATGCGGTTAACCCGCCAACATCGGTGTAATGGTACCGTCAAATATCAGTGTGGTTGCACCACCGAATCTCGGTGTGGTAAATCAATCGAATTTGGGGTATATGACATACCGACCCCAAGTCCCAATGAATAACTTGGCTAGACGGCCTGCTTCCTCCAAGGGATGGAATGCCCGGGTCCAACAAGGTCAACAAATTCAACAAATTCAAAAACCTCAAGAGAACCAATTATTGGTCGAGCAGGTAGCAGGGATTGTGCGAATGGATTTCGATGGGGTTATCCCTAGGTCCATGTATGGGAGACCATATCCTGAATGGGTCGATAACCAACCATTTTCAAGAGGCTTTGACATCCTCGAATTTGCCATTTTTAATGACAAAGATGAACAATCGACTATTGAACATATTTTTTCGATATATATCCCAATGCGAAGAAGTAGAGACAAATGGGTTTTTAAGACTTAGGTTATTTCCTTTGTCTTTGTCGAAAACTGCTTTTGCCTAGTACACCGACTTACCACCTAATTCGGTGTGTAATTGGGCAGATAGGGAGAAACAATTCCATTCTCAATTTTATTGAACGATGCCCAAGGTATCGATTTCTGATTTGGCTACACTTTATCAATACACTATTGAGTCGGCCAATCAGTTTGTTGCTCAATTCAAAAATGCTAGAAATAAATGGTTTACTTCACTCTTAGAGAAAGAATCCGCGAATTTGTCTTTCAATGAATTGAAATTCAATCTAAGAGAAAAGTTGGAAGGCCAAAATTTTGTCGATTTATTTGAATTGGCAACAAGGGTGTCTAACTATGAGCAACTACTTAAGGACAAAGATAGAGGGCCACAAGAATATTTTACACAAAATGTGGCTTCCGTAAAAAATGTATCAAATGATGAATCTAACCAAGATAACACTCGGCAAAGGAAAATTGGATTTGCCGATGACAAGGGGGCACATGTTGACGCCCATTTATTTAATATAAAAGAACTTAATGATCCATAAATCATTCAATTCTTTTAAGGTGGCATTTGTTGACACCTAAAAATGACGAACTTTTGGTTGTTATCGGCAAGTATCAGACTTAACCGATAAGAGTAGAGATTGGTCAATAATGAATAGAGTTACCGATAACTTGAAGGGAATTAATAATATGCTAGTGAAGTCATCGACAACAAAATGTGAAGTTACTGACGAGAGTCTTGAAGTTTCTCCTAAAGTCATCGATATCGACGGTGAGCAACCGACGCAAAGATAACCGTTGGTCTGTTATGTCTTATCTGTTTGTGAAATAACTTCCAGTAACCACCGAAAGGGAGTTATTCGAAGATAACCGTTGGTTGATTATGTCTTATTCGTTCATGCAGTAACTTTTGGTAACCACCAAAAGAGAGTTATTTTAAGATAACCGTTGGTTGTTTATGTCTTATCCGTTAATGCAGTAACTTCCGGTAACCACCGAAAGGGAGTTATTTGTTCTTTCTAATTTGGTAACCACTATGTGTAACTACCGTTTGTAAGGGTTATAAACATCCCAGGTGTACTCTTTGTAAAGCCCCCTTCAATCAATGAAAGAACTCAACGTTTTTTACTTTTATCTTTATTTTCCGCAATTTATCTTTTCCGCAACTTTACATTTCCGCATCTTTCCATTCCTGAACTTTAGTTGGAGTTTCGGATACTTCATCACCGATTAAATTCCGGCGTCGTATCGATCTATCATCTCACTTTGTCATCGATTAAATTTCGGCAAAGTGTTTTGTGCTACGTCATCGATTAAATTCCGACACAGCATATCCATTCCTTGTGATCAATTGAGACTCATGTTCAGAATCGCCACAAAACCCGTCTCTTCTTAATAAAATAGAAGAAACGATGTTCGGTGAAAGGTATTTCGTCGATGACCATTGTCGGCGAAACAACTCTCATTTATTAAAATGATAGCTCATGAATTTTGATTATGATTGTCTTTTCTTGGGTTTATAGGCTACATTTGGAAGTCCGGATTTGAGTCTGAATAGGAAAACAATATGTCCTATCCAATGTTTGACGACATCTTCTGGACCGGATAAACCTAGATACACCCGAATAAAACGCAAGATAAGAAATCCGGACTAGGGGGTGGGATAAACCCGAATTGAATAAGAAAAACTTTAAAAATAACTTCACAATTTTCTTCCAATGATGGAATGATGGAGTTCGGCTTTGTCGGCCACCACGCAAGGACCATCGCCACGATAGCCAATCATCGTCACTTCCAACCAACAACGCCGATCGGCGTCGCCATCCAGCCGATTGTCTTTTGATGACTGTTGGTCCAAGCCGATTTTCACTGATGAATGACCTGAAATGGATGGATCGACCCGAAAACTCGTCTTTGAAAAAGAAGAAGAAATAAACCAACGCGCACAAAGTTTTGGGCGTTCGTATGTTGGTTCTTGACGATGGTCACCTGATTTTGCTGTGATACTTTGAAGTCCAATCCTGTCCTCTACTCACATCTGAGACTGCTTACAATTGGAAGATTTGGAAGAAGAAGGATGAGGATGAGCTCCAGCAAAAATGGTGATCCCTCGATAAGGTGCTAGTCTCGGTCGTGCGAGATTACGTCAACAAGATGCTACATATATATCTAGCATGAAGGTTTTCGTCCTCAATTCTCAAATCATAAGATCCTCTTTGACTTGATCATTTACACGGGAAATTTCACGATTTCATCACTTCGGTTCGCTCGTTGTCTCTTGGATCGTCACTGTATGCAACGGAATTGCTTGATCGAGCAATTGGTAAGGGATGCGATGTTGATGAAATTTGCGTTGTGTTGCGATGATTATTGTGATTCATAGGTCAGCGTTGTTAGGGTTTTGTATTCGCAGTCCGAGCTTCTTAAGAAGGAGGTGTTCTTGGTGGAGATGTTGGACTCCATTTCCAAGTTTACATAATCGATGTCGCATCTCAAGGCGGCTTGCTTTCTTCGCCCAATGTCGGAGAATGTTTAGCATCTGTGGCATTAGCCCGCCAGCCCTAGATTCAAAGAGTATCACATCTGTGAGCAATTGAGATTTTCAAAGATTTTTAAATATTTTGAATCCTATCTTAGATTGCATCAAACATGAGGTGAGATTTTTTACGATCCGGAGAATTAGACACCTTATCCTATTCTATCCCACTCAAAATCCATACGACCAAACGTAGCCATGCTGTATGGAGGTCCTACAAGATTTGGTGTAATATGTCGGGATTCTTGCCGAAATAGAGGTGGAGAGAAGTTAATGTTGGACAGCTTACCATTGAGGTAGACTCCATGTTGATCCATTATGGCCTCCAAGGAGCAAATCTTGCAAGTTATGTCACTGTTGTGTCTTCCACCGCGTTCAAATTCACGGGGATTTCGTCTCAATTGTGTCCATCATGGCCGTTGTACCTGAACTTCATTCCTAGACAGCCTGGGTTCGTTTTCCAGTCTTGGAATGCCCGATTAAAGGGTTATAATGGATTTGATCGTGTAGTGACGTCGGTTTGGTTTCTGTGCGACCGTATCGACCCTTGTCACCACATACCGTGTGGATTGTCTATGTCTATTTGGGGAAATTGATGACGATTTGTACGGTGTTGCAACTGCTCTAAGCAACGGGTCGCACTGCAGCGACCGGGGAATGCGTGTTTGCCGCCACTACTGTCTATCGCCTGACCAGTGACCACGAGAAAACGAGCTACTTTGAAACTCATGTCTTTTGAAGTGGCTCTGTGATCTTAGGTAAGTTCTCCGTGCATGGCGTATTTACTACTTTTGCCATTTGAAGCTTTTATATTCTACTCTAAAAGCAAGGGTTGCCCTGTTTTAATATCTGCCTTCCTAGTTTCTGACATGTTTGCCTTTACATAGCGGAAGATCTAGGAACGATAATGTCCGAGATATGCTCGGGTACCATGCTTCCGAAACCCAAAATACGATAGGGCTATTTACTTTGTCGATTTCCGACATGTCGGAGTATTTCCGAGCTCTACTCTAGGCGATCGAGCATGGTCATCTTGACTATTTATCAATTGTCTTGTGTATCAATGATTAGATGATTTTGACGTCAAGGAGCAATAAACTCGGTGAATTATGTCGGAGGTGCTGAGCCGGTTAACCAGACTAGACTCGACTACGACCTCAGACCGTCTTGGCCATGTCAAAGGCAAATTTGGATGGTCTTGGGTAAGAGCTAGGACGCACGGACATTCTTTGGGGGTCTTAGTGTCATGTCGGACACCGACATGCATCCGATACTCTTCGACACGCGATTGACACATGGTCAACATGTGTCAGACATTAGACACGTGATCAATGTAGCACAATTCAAAATGGCATTAGTATAAACGTCACGAAGAGGATACAAACAGAAAATAAAAAATGGAATTTCAATTAACAGAATCGGAAAGGTATGAATTCGATACAAATAGATACCGAGGTCTGTGTTTTACACAGTTTCCTTGAAACAGATTCGTCCCCACTAGTATGTGCTCGAGGTCTCGTGAACGTCTGTCTCCCAGGATATAATGGTTGGCAGCAAAGAAGTAAGCACAACACTTCAATGGATTCGGCGAACATGAACAAACGGGAACAAACACTATCGAAAACAATGCAAATGCAGAGAATAGAATGAGATAACGGTTGCTGTCATGATTAATTCTGTAACAGCAAGCTTTAATGCCATTAATCGAATTGATTCAACAGCTGTTACAAGAATCTGTAAATCTGTAACGGTTTGAGTTGGGAAAACGAAAAAGGGGGCTATCGCGAGGCCCACTTTCCGATCCTGCATTCGTGTACGCGGGTCGTGCGCTCACGCCCAAGTTTCAGCTCGTTGGGCCTTCGTCGAGGCTTGGGATTTGCACCCCGCCCTGCGCCTGCGCGAGAGACATAGTGCTTGTGATATGATAATTACCACTTCAAAAGAGTGTAACTACATATAAAACACTCTAAAGCCTTCTTTTTATCCAACGTGGGATTAGTATGTTTCACTTCCCACTTCAAACTCAAGGGTGTTTTTTGAGTATCAATTTCTCATTCATTCACCCATCAATTCATCACATATTTCCAACAATCAGCGCTTCGGACATGCCAGCGACACATGAGTCCAGCATCCCGATAAGCCATTTCGATAGGCACTGGTCAATTTTAAATATTTTCAACAAATTAAGGGTCAAAATGTATCATATATATATACTTAAGTCAAAGTCATATACCCAGCCACCCCAAAATTAATATTCCTAGCAAGCCCCAAAAAAATCTAATCATGAATTCTAATAGAAGAAGAAGAAACTCACCACTGATATTTTTATATATACATGATAATTTATTATGTATATAAAATATGCGTTTAATATCCAAAGTGTCCCAACGTGTTGAAATTTTCTACATTTTAAGAAATAGCTTGTCGGCGTATCGTGTCATGTCGCGTTGCTTGTGGCATGTCGTGCTACTTAGTGTAAAAGTGTACATAGATATGAATAGGGTGATTGGTTCCAAGATGGGTGGTTCCTACCCTAAAATCGAGAACCACTCACTAGTGACAGGTTTCGCAAAAAGCCAACCGTGAACCACCCACTCATTTCATGGATCCACCCGAGAACCAAACCACCGGTCCGGTCCGTTCTCGATTGGATCCCGGTTATGGTCCTACCGAGCACCTAGCGGGCGAGATCCATTGGAATTAGATGGTGATGGAGGCAATGAATTGATTTGCCATTGCACAAGAGAGATCCAATGAGAAAAGGCAGGGGCGAAAACAGAAAGCACATATGCAAGCTGCACGATAATGTCTTACGGTGGAAGCAAGTGAAGCAAGGGCTGGCTCAAGAGCAGCTCTAGTTGAAGCGGTCAGTGAAGCCTACAATTTAGAGAAAACAAGCTGATTAAGCTACTAACAACTAGACAGAGACAACCAAGCTTAAGCAGATGATTTTAGGACGTCAAAAGTAGTCTGTATTCTAGGCTCATCCTAATAGGATTCTCGGGGAACGCCCTAAATAAGAAATATCATTCCACCCACAATATACCAAAAAGTAAAACTAACTGCATTCCATCTCGCAGGTAAAATTGAAGCCATCAATGAAATTTGACACGAATTTATTTTTAGCCCACTAGTAACATATTATAAGAGAACACAAGCAACCGATGAGAGATCTACAATCTGAGTCGCACCACAGAATTAATTACAATGCATACAACCTCAGAAATGTCTACTTTTGGGAAAGAACTAAACAGAAACTTACCGAAATTGCCAAAGTGCGAAGAAAGGGAGGAGTTTAAGCACTTACCTGACCATGATCTGAACTTCTTCCATTACTCAAACTCGAGGCGAAGGCACACAACTCCAGTTCTCCAACGTTCGTAGAGTCCTGTGCAGCAAATGATCTACCATAGGGATTATAATCTAACATCAGAAAAGTTGCAATGCAATAAAAAATCAAAGGACTAGCAACTGCAATTACCTGTTTGCCTTCAATTCTACCGGTCTTTGATTCCTGAGACATGAGAGCACAAAGATGGAATGATGTCGCTGCATACAACCACAAAAGAACATATCATAATTTCCAAGTCATTGGATCAAACACACAACAAAGCCAAAACCGAATGACGAAACAACCCGACGAACACAAAGTGACCTAGGAATCAAGAGATGACACGGAACAACCTCACGAAATAACCGACGAAAACCTTGATTCGAGTGAGTACTAAGCACGCAGTGAGGACTTACAAGAGAGGGAGGCGAGGCTGACCACTGCAAGAGGGAGAGACCTGAGGAGAGACTGAGAGCAGATCGAGACCAGAGGAGCGCCGAGGAGAGATTGAGATCGAGACCAGAGGAGCGTGATTTAATTGGATCATGATTTTTTTGCTCACCCTGGTTAGACATGAAGCTTAGTCATACTCGGTTAGCTTGAGTCGGGTCTGGCCCGACCCGGAAAGTACTATAACATTTTCGCGTTCTATACTTTGAGTGCAGTTGATGGCTTGAACCTCCATGGCCACCGCAAGAGACCTCCGATCGAAGCCCAACTCCCTCCTCCCTCTCCTCTCCCTCCTCTGCTTCGTCTCCATCTTCCTCGCCCTCTCTCTCTTCCGGCGGGCCTCCCCGATCCCCGCCCGCTCTTACCAGACCCTCGAAGTGACGCGGAAGCCCCGGGCCGGGCCCGGCTCCGGTCGGCCCTGCGATTACTCCGTCGGGTCCTGGATCTACGACCCGAGCTTCGAATCGACCAGGTACGACGGCTATTGTAAGGAGATATTCAAGGGATGGAACTGCATTTCCGGTGGTAAGCCCGGCGCTCGCGACTTGGTCAAGTGGCGGTGGAAGCCTGAGGCCTGCGATTTACCCGCTTTCGATCCCGTCAGGTTTTTGGAGGTGAACAGGAACACCAACATCGGTACTCCATCTCTCTCTTTCTCTCTCTGGTGTGTGCGTGTGCTGTATCTTACCGTGAAGCGCGCGCGCTCTTACTAGCTGAGAATGTGTTGAGGGAAGAAGAAAAGTGATCATAGCAATGGATAATTCATGAACTCTGCAATTATGCGCATAATAGAATGATTCTGCGGTGAAATTAGTCACTGTGATTTTTAAGTTCTTCAGGAAGATAAATGCCGTTACTTCTCTTCCTCGGAGCTGTTTCTGCTTTTAGTTCGAAAGACGAGAGCTCTTGGTGGTGCTAATTATCCTTGGTCAATTCGGGGTGTTGGAATTAGTTGGTTAAACTGTGTAGAGTACTGAGTGTTTCTAGGAAACGGAGTAAGTGGATGAGGTTCATGGATATGTGGTGTTTGCTCGAAAAGCTATCGGATTTGAGAGATTGAAAGGCTATCTGTCAGTTCAATTGAACGGGTGTACTTGTTTTCTAATCCAGGAATATAGTGTTTCTTTTCTGCTTTTCGGAAAGTCTGAGTCATTATGGGAAGATGTGCTGGACAAATTCTTTTAGCTCGCCCGTCCAAATAAAATTCTGCGTCTGCCATTGGATTTTGTGTGACATATGTCCTGAATTTAGTTCCTGAGGAAGTCAACAGTTGTTGCTATGCTTGATTTGGAGTTGATCAGAATTTAGTTAGTTATATCATGATACTATCCCTTGGACCTGATATATTCAATAGTGCAGGGTTTGTTGGCGATTCCTTGAACAGGAATATGTTTGTCTCTCTTTTCTGCTCTTTAAAGAAGGTATCAGGTGAAGTTAAGAAGTGGAGGCCTGCTGGTGCTGATCGGGGATTCACATTTCTTCAATACAACCTTACCATTGCTTATCACAGGACGAATCTTTTGGCTCGTTATGGTAGGTAAGCTATGCTTTACATGATGATGGTTATGTTGCCTACATGTTCTCTCTCTCCTTTCTGACTGTGATCATTTATCCACATTCTTTTTCTTGTTAAATTTTAAAGAAACTAGTTGATCAAGGTGTCTGTCTGATTGTTCAGTCATTTGGCTTTTACTTTAAAGAATAATGAATGTTGCAGAATTTTGTATTGATGCTGACAGTGCCTATGTAAATCCAATCTAAGGCTGGCTAAGAGAACCATTGTCTGGAACCTTGTCTTTGAATTTGGAGTGGGAGTTGGCTCTATTTTGTACTTCTAATGTTCTCCTGTAGTGCAATCATCCCTTTGGGGTGAAACTTCGCCTGTCCAAAAAGAGTTCCTGATATTTGATATGCAACAACCAAGGTAAGGTAGGGTGCGTTATTATCATCCAAGTAATTGATGGCTTAAAAGAGGAGTGGGAATGTTGCGTGCTTAAACGTAACGGAGTAACAGCAATGATACCTTATTGGTGGGATGGGAGATTAGGTGGTGGTGTGTTGGTAATGCAGCACATAGTTACTGACAATACTGGAAGCTCTTCCTGTACTGACTTAGTCTCTTGATGTCGTATACTAGCAATGCTAGGCCTATCTTCAGCTTAAGCCATTGTAATTTGACTATCGGTAACACTTTCCCTCTTCAACTAGCATTAGGATATACTTTTGTGCAGCCTAAACAACCTTAGAGCATGATCATTAGGTTGTGGTGTCTTGGTAATGCAGCAATAGATACTGACATGAGTGGTAGCTCTTCCTGGTCTTTGATGTGGTATATTAAAAGTGCTAGGATCTACAGCTCAAGCCATCAAAATTGATCATTGAACTGTTGTACAAACTAAACAGCTTAGAGCATATAACAAGGCTTGAAGTGGCAACTTGTTTTCCATTAGCTTAAAAGCTGAGAGGTAAATGACTAAGTTCAATAAACTGAAACATGGAGGGTGTGGGCTTATAGTCTTTAGCTAAGTGGTGTATATATGAATGTAACTGTTGGTAAGAGGATGCTCGCACCTCTTAGTGACATGATTTGTTCAAGTATTGTCTGTGAGCTGCTTCTATTCATCATTTATTTCAGGTGCATGTTATTTGTTTTCTATTTTCCGGTATTGTTTTTGAGGTGTATTATTTTATATATATTTTTAGGTGCATATTGATCTATTTTGAAATATGAATTTGGTTGCTGGTATTTGAAAACTTGTTTGCATTTTGATTACAAGGCATTTAGGCTTTGAGTGGTCAGTTATATGGCTACATGGTAAAGCAGCAGAGGAATTCTTTCTGCTGCCTATCTGATGATTTCTTTATTTCTTGCGCTTTCTTTTTGTAAAAAATTCCCTGCAGTGTTCTTGTTTGGGTACTTTATTCCAAAAGGCCACTTAAATGTGAGCTTTGTTTTCTAAGTGTATTTTGAAGAGAAATGTTTTATGCATTGGTTAATGTGATGTTTATGTTAAGATTTAAAATGTATTTCGTATTGCCCTCTAATAGCTTAAGCTTTTGAAGCAAACGGTTGCCCATTTAACCTTAAGTTGGTACAGAGCCAACCTTCTGCATTCTTCTTGCCCCAATTATATTTTGCGTGTGCCCGCTCCCATTGGCCTTATTGCATATGGTGTCAGCCTGGCTTGCACATGAGAGTGAGTAATGAAGTTTTATCCCACATTGCTTGACTATATCTGGTTCGGTTGGATTTTATGTACATGTGGTCTCTTTCCACTTCATAAAACTTCAGTTTTGCGGTTGGACTTTCTAATATTCTGAAACATCTTTCATGTTCCAAAGTTTATTTGGTCTACCCATTCAACTTGATAAGCTTTGGAATTTTGCTTATTGACTATGGCTGCTCTGCTTTGGGTCGGATGCAGGTGGTCAGCTAATGATGATGGTGGGGAACTGGTGTCCCTTGGATATAAGGAAGGTTATAGAGTTGATGTAGATATTCCAGAAGGGACATGGGCTGCAGCTCCTGGGTTTCATGATATTCTGATATTCAATACTGGGCACTGGTAAAAATAATTTTCCGCCATCTGCTTGGCCAATCTAGAAAAAGGCTTCATCATCTTTGATAGTTGAGGTGGCAGAATTGTGTTTGGTAGATGCTGTCCTGATTTGACTCATGGATATGAAATCAATTGTAATTTAGTCAATTGAAAGTCTGGATCAGGAGTCAAACATTGCCTTTTTGTTTTTGTTAATGATTCTGAGAAGAGCCTTTGGCAAACCATGGCCTTTTGTTTTTATCAATGATGCTGAGAAGAGCCTTTGGCATAGTTCCTCTGCATCCTTTACATTTATCCATCCCGACATCTGTCATTTTCTTTGATTCGGTCCCATTGAATTCTTCATGCCGCCACTCGATTTGCAGGTCTTGCCTGACCACTGGGGTAGTCGAATTATCTTTTGATAGTTGTTTAAATTGGCTGTTCAGTGCAATGAATATTAGTCATCAATCATGTTACCTGTTTAGCACGTGTGCTGATTGTGTTTCTTTTTCCTTGATAACCAATTTATTTTCTAGATTGACTGGTAAGGTAATAGATGAGAAGCAAGACCAAGAAGAAATGTTTCCTTTTTTTTTTTATTGGGAGGAGGGTGGTCATGAAATAAAATAGTACAAGGAGATCATTTAGTTAAAATATCAATGACATGGAGTATATAATCAGGACTAGATGCACATATATTCCTCTATTTGAAGTTTTGGCAGCTCTCCAACCGTTCCACTTTTTAAACACCCCGCATCCCTTTTTTGCATGTTGATGAAATGCAAGTTTTGGCGCATCTTGTACTAAAAGAGAACACTAAAAAATCTTTTGTATGTTTCTTCCTCTTCTCCACAGACTCAAAAAGGAGGATTAGGAAACCTCCTCATCTTTATGTGAAATTAAAAGTTAGGGGAGCAAGACTATACAATTCATTCACCCTTTTGCTCTCCTCCCTCCCATTGCTTCTATTGGTAAAAACCACAGCAGTAAAACTTGCAATTTGAGTATTTCTTGAAGTTATCTACGCCATGTCATCTTTTGCTTACAGGTGGTGGGCTCCTTCAAAATTTGACCCAATAAAGTCACCCATGCTTTTCTTCAAAAAGGGTCAGCCGCTGATCCCTCCCGTAAAACCTGATATTGGCTTGGATTTGGTTCTCGAAAACATGGTATTGCTTTTTATGTTTTTATTCATTATATCAGTTATGCTTTATTAGATTACATATGCCTGTAGGTTTCGTATGATCAACTTTGCATGTTGCTTGTAGTCCTCTGCTGCTTTAAATCTAGGATATCAGCGTGAAATTAACAATGCCTAATAGCATTGAAAGCCGAACAGAACACTTGAAATTATGCTTCTTATTCAATAATCTTTTGGACTGTCGCTGTTGGAATTTTCTTCAGAATGAGTGCTTAAGCGAAAATGTTCTCATGGTGTTTTCTCCAAAAGAGGAGAGAGAATTGTTCACTATGGATTTTGAAGAAATTGAATTAATGTAAATTGAACTCTCACATCTTAAAAAGGTGATCTTGACATTTCTATTAATATTCACTTAGAAGCCAAAACCACAGTTTAAAAGCAAGGGGAGTATTGCCGCTGGCTTTTAGGGAGTGATTTTTTATGCCATATAGCAGGTTGGATCAAAGGCAGAAGTCAGAACTAGAAGGGTGATATAATTCCTCCCCTCCAAATCTGCACATAGTCTAGCAGGGGTCTGGCCATTCATTCTACCGGGATTTTAATCTTACCAACTAAAAGCTGTTTGTTTCTTTTTCCAATTATTGTTTGGAAATTTAAGATCTAATTAGAGCGTGATCGGGAATCATTTCAAACATACAGGTGCTCTATAGATTGAAAACTTGTGACAAATTGTCTTGACTGACCAACAGATTTTTCTGCTGATTTGGGTTGTCCATTAGATGATGTATGTGACCAATGAAGCAAAGTCCGATGCCATCAAATTCTTCCGTACTCAATCACCTAGACATTTTGAGGGAGGAGACTGGGACCAAGGTGGTTCTTGCTCACGTTCTAAACCTTTATTACCAGAACAGGTTAGATTCCTCAGTTCTCCGAATTCTCTGGAAGTGCTTCTTTTTAAGTTTTTTGTTTTATCAGTAAAAATTATGTTGAGTGCGCTTGAACTACTTCTTTAGTATAAGCATAACTTGCATCTTATATCTTTACAACTCTTCAGCTGCTTCTTCACTTACTGCATGCGACTTATTCTTGGCTATTGCTAATTTGTTGTCTTCATTCTTCTTCAGGTCGAAGAGCTCTTTGCACTTGAAAATAACAGAACTAATGTGGAGGCACGCCTTGTTAACCGGCACCTCTACAAGGCGCTTAAAGGGTCAGATTTCCACGTGCTGGATATTACTCACCTGAGCGAGTTTAGAGCTGATGCTCACCCATCCACATTTGGTGGGAAGAAGCACGACGATTGCATGCATTGGTGCCTACCAGGAATCACTGACACTTGGAACGACATTTTTGTTACGCTTTTGACCCAAATCAGAACATCGAGATGAAATTTTCGTAATGCTCTTTATCAGATTATTTTCCATTGCTGTGGTCAATACTGTAAAAGTGCGTTTACTCATCTTTCTTGTAGGCAACTATATACTTCTTAGGTGCACCTAGACTTTGATCAGACAGCTTGCATTTCTGTTTTGTGGTAGTACCTATTGGAGATACGTTGAAGTCTGGTAAGTAGCAACACATTTGAACTAAACTAGGCTTGCCCGCTGAAAGAATTGGATAGGGTGAGCGATTTGTTCCCAGTATTACTAGTTTTGCGACGCGTTCTTGGATGAAACAGCTATCGAAATCCTCTCGTACAGTCTGTGTAATGACGAGAAAAGTAAGAAAAAGGAACTATTCAACTTTCCGATGTCAATGTAAGCAAACAGCAGAGAAGATATCTCTGGTACCTCTGAAATATAAGTTACATCTCTAGTACATATCAGCTTAGCTGATATGTACATTTTCATAGGCAGTCGAGAATAGATGTTAAGCTTGGTTAAGTGTTGAAGTCCACCCAAAGTCGTCTTCGGCTGTACCAGTTTGAATCGCTGCAAGCTTTGCGCGAAGCCTTTCGGTCACTGTGTCGTCTCCAGTTCTGTAGTCGCACCTGCAGTAATGCAACTGTCGGTACTGGACGAACAACCTAAGATGAAGGAGAATGGTATATGTGGTTTTCTTTCGATAGGCGAACATCAATAAACCAATTCTTGTTACCTTTTGCCCTGGTAGGTTACACTACCAACAGGAGTGACACCCACAGCTGTTCCAGTACAGAATACTTCATCAGCACCCATCACATCCTCCACCATGAGCAGACATTCTTCCACCTGATCGAAAACCTTTTTTAATGCACAGATTCTCGAGGTTGCAATTTAGACGATTATGAAGAGAGTTGAAGCATGACTCCTTTTGAGAGTTACCTACCGCGCGAGTGTTTGGTGAGTCGAAAGAGAAATTCCTTTACCCTTTCCGAACGATCATTGATTCATCGTGTTCCTCATGGGCTTAATGTTCCATGTAGGAGTATCAATTATTTCTGTATCCTAAAACGAGAAATGTCTCTTAGCTGGACAAGAATCTCTAGTCCTAACTTGCGAAGTCTAGTCGGATTAATGAATCTGTTTCCCTAAGTTGTCTTGTGGCCAAAGTAATCAGATTTCATTGTTTATGAGTCCCACACACCTGGTATTTGAAGCTGAGAGCAATATCAATTATGCTCTTTCTTGTGATTCCAGGCAAGATGGTATCTTGTAATGCCGGTGTAGAGATGACGTTACCCTGTGATAAATCGCAAATGAGGAGTTGTCATTTTTTGCTGGAAGCGAACTTTCGTTATCATATATACTACGTAGGCAATAAAATACCTTGACTGTAAATACATTGCACGAAGACGCCTCTTCGATGAATTTTCCTGTTGCTGCATCCAGGAACAGGATATCGGAGAACCCTGTGGCCTTTGCTTCACTTACAGGCTTGAAAATCTGTTGAAGAAACTTATAGTCACCCACATAGAAATGCCACTAGGAGTAGATCTCTGTATGAAACTTATGTATTGGCATGAGCAGAAGCAGAGCACAAGTCATTCACATTATGTGATGAACAGAGGTTTTGCTATTCGATGACTTACAGGGGAGTAGTTTGTGATGGATTTGATTCCCCCGGTTCCTCCAGGAGTAGCTCTATGGGATTTATCCTGGATGACCAGTTTCATGGACATCTGACCCTGGACACAAATAATTCAATGCAATACTGAAATCTTCTTCAACCCAGGAAAAGAAAGAAAAAAAGATATGAAGACTCTCATTGTTCACAAGAAACCAATTGTCAGTCGCGCACCTTATGCAGATTACCGACAGGCGAAGCATATACCAGAAATGTATATTCTGGCGCTGGCCCCATGCGCAAAACTGGTCCACTTCCGATGAGCAAAGGTCTAACATACAACGATCCTTTTCCTGGAGGAGGAACCTGCGGAATGCAGTATAAATCGAACATGTTAGTATCAAGTGTAATCGAGAAATACTTGAGGTCTAACGCTATGGATTTTGTTCTTGTTGAGCTGATCATGCTCATGAAGATAGTACTGTACCCAATGCTGGTTGGCTAGGACAGTTTGCTTCAAGGCGTCAATGAATTGCTCCATGGATGGTGATGGCATGCAGAGCCTTTCGGCCCCCATCTTCATGCGCAAGCCGTTCTCTTCTGGCCGAAAGAGCAGGATCCGACCGTCTTTTGCCCGTTGTGCCTTTAGGCCTTCCAGCAATCCCTACAGACAAGACAACATCATTCAATGGTTCGAACATCAGCAATGTCACTTAACAACGTGGTCATCAGGTGAACAACATATGAGGAACTTAAGACTGTATCATCATCATGAATTTTACATTAACAAACTCTGCGTCCACAAAAGCCGACTTTTTGTGCCCATACAGCTATCACTCTTTTTTCTTTTCCGCAGGCTCTCCTAATGCTAATTTAATCCAATTAGTAGGGAAACACAAAATGGAGTGATAAGCAATGGTTTTGGCGCTATGGATGTTCATGTAACTCAACCAAAGCACGGGAGTTGTGCCTTCAATTCTACCCGATATTTTTCTGTCTCAGATAAGAGATTAACTGAATGCTGCTGATCACTGACCTGCCCGTAGTTGAGGATCGCAGCAGAAGGATCGAGTTCGAGCTTGGAATAGCGAGTGAGAGCTCCTTGAGAAAAGCTCTCGCCATCGGTGCACTTCATAACGTACATATAATCGGCCTGGATGAGATTGAATCCCAACTCGTCCCAATTGACATCAGCATATGCTCGTTCACAACTGCTGTCATAGAAAAAGGAGGCAGTTACTTATATTCCGATAATAGGACTTTCTGAATCAACAAAAAGACTATATAGGATCACCTCTCTATGACTGCCTCAGTATAGGACTGCATGTTTTGAGACATGGTCGGAACTTGGGTCGGTGGATAGATCGATGGGTACTGCAGAAGAAGAAACATTTCAAAAAAGAACACAAAAAACTGAATTCGATCACTTGTGTTTGAGACTAATTTCGATCACTTTATCCTTTCACTCTTGCCCTCTCGAATTTGTTTTCGTGGACCGGCCGACCGGTGGCTAAAGCTTGGCCACAGAGAGAGAGAGAGAGAGAGAGAGAGAGAGAGAGTACATACAACTGCAGATAATTACTCTTCACAAAGATGAGCTCCCCATGGATGCAACAAGAAATGAGTAATAGTTGAAGCTGCCTCTGCCAATTCACGTTTCTTCTGTGGCATTGTATAAGCCAAAGCCATCATCGGTAGTAGGTTCAACACCTGCTCATGGTAGGTTTGGTAGAGACCAAATCCTCGACGTTAGGATTGACTTATGCCAAAGAAAACCAGGGTTTTGACCAGCGCAGCCTGAAGGACTACGCTTATGTGGGGCTTTTTTAAAAAAGGGGTCAAAAAATAAAAAAAAATACTGATTTGGAGCTATTTTTTTAAAATTTACCAATTTAGGGTCGGTTCGGCAATGTAAGTGCCGAACGGCCCCCGGCAATACTTTTTTTTTTAAAATTTCATATTTTTTTACTTGTTTTTAATTATTTTATATTTATAACATTTAGTAAAATACAATTTTTATCTTTAAAGCTTATTTTTATAACATAATTAATTGAAAATTTTATTAAGATATATAATTAATAAATAATTTAGTAAAAGAATGTGGCCTTCTGTTCCAACAAATAATTAATAAATAATTAATAATAATTAAGATATGAAGATGACATATCCAGATTAAAAGAACGTGGCTAACACAATCCATGAGCTAAAAAAATCAAGCAAATCAAAATTGTAAATACATAACAATCCTCAACCCTAATTACATTCACTAATGATGTGGGCCTCCTATGCGGCCTCCTGTTCCGCAATCAGGTAGTCTCCGGTATTCGGCACGTCTAGTATTGTATCGAGGACGAGATTCCAGATGAGTAGGATGTGTAGATGACACATGCATATCCTGTTGTGAGAAGCGTGGCTGTGAAGTGGATGCATCATCAAATTGAGCAAATATCCCACGCTCAGACGGTACATATCCTGTAGAAGGGTATTGAAAAAAAGGAGAGAAATCAAATCCTCCAGAAATCGGAGAATTAGCGGGAGTCTGGGGACGGTATCCCTCATGAAATGAGCCGGCAAACTGGCTGAACCCCGGAATAAAATCTGTTTGGCTGAACCCTAGAGTGAACCCCGGAGCGAAATCTGTCGTATGATAGGCCAAGGAGTAGGGGACGGCATCATTATATTGATGAGCTCGAGTGGTCCTCCGGGTTGACTGAACAGTCTTAGGTGGGTCATCTTCGTGCGGCCCAATGGGTGCTGCTGTAGATGCTGGTTGGGGTGGTGGAATCATTGTTAGTCGTCTCTCCTCATTGAAGGCGTATAGCATTGCCTTAGATATCCTCGCTATCTTCCGCATGTTCTCCCGAGATGTAGCGGAACTTAATTGTATGATTTGTTCCATGCCATCACCCTATTCATGAAATTGAAGTCAACGGAAGTTATCAAATGCCAATAACTTATGTTACTAAAAAAATAATTAATGAAGTAAATTAAAAGTGTTTGCACGAACCACTGCACCTATTGCACGTCCCGTGTAAGAAAGTCACCTTCGTGTGTGTGCACGGTATCACTCCATATATTCTGAATGATAGTGAAGTGGCTCCGTTGCAGGATCAATATGGACTATATAGTCAAGATGATTATTCCATATATCAATCCACTATCCATGTTTTTCGATCCAATTCTTTGTAACTGGCCTTAATTCAATATCATGCAAGGGTTTATGATCAAGGGGACGAGTATGTATTGGCTGCTGCATACCAAACTGACGAAATACTCGATCTGGATAATGCTACTCAACGATGTGAAAATAGATGAGTGGGACACGAGCCCTCCAAATGTGTTCTCCCCGCAAGCAGTAATCTGGTAGAGTCTGGAAAATGTCATCGATGTAGGGCTCCCAAGTAATCTGTTATCATATTAAAACATATCAAATTAAACGAAGAATTAATTTAAAAGCTAATATTACATTGAACTCGTTGGTTGCTGGGATGACTTACATCTACGGATGCCATTATATCAAATTGGTAGCGCAGATGTGGCAAAGTATGTATGGGGACCTTTGTTATCTGTAGGGCTTGACTCCAGCTGCATAAACAAAAAAAACAAGAACAGTTACATATATTATATGCACTGAAAAAAATTTATGACTCACGAACAGAAAAAGCAATAGATCACATACCAACTACCAAGAGGTGCATCTGGTAAAGGATCACGATTTCTGATGGATGGGGAGACACAACTGAAGCGATCCCACGCCCAAATCTATAATACATGTAGGGCACCACTGATTTGGTGCGTTGATGGATCGGTCGCATTGCATAGCTCCCAATACAATCACGCAAGTGCTGCTGAACCCCAACTGTACTGCGTAGGATCCTCAAAGTGCTCTAGTAGTGGAAGAAAAATCAAACTAACCCTGACACCTAATTTGTCTAAAAAGATAGATCCTCCAACCAATTGGAGAATGAATGCCTTAGCATGCTGCAGTATGGTAACCTCATCAGCATCATCAGGAATTACACCAAAGCGTCCTATTAGCCAGCTTATCTTTACCATTGAACCACGTATTTGACTGTTTAGGGGGCGTTCACCAAGTAGATTATCACAAAGAGCGCCCCAATTCATACTAGTGGGGCCAGTAACTGCATCTCCATTAATGGGAAACCGTGTTAGAACCGCGATATCCTGCAGTGTGATCGTGCATTCACCTTCCGGCATATGGAAGGTGTGAGTCTCGGGCCTCCACCGCTCAACCAAAGCTGTAATCGAATGCCAATCAACTTGCCAAAATCCCATTTTCCAAACTCCGTAAAATCCTGAAGCTCGAAGATACGGTACTATGTGATCATCAAGTTCAGGTTTGTGTAGCGTCGATCCATCTCACTGATAGCTAAGAGCTTGATTCTCATCTATCTGTAAAATGTTACATTAACTGTTATTATTATGATACAGCTGTTACAAATGACAGATCAACTGCTAAATTTCTTAATTACCTTAGCGTTCCAGATGGCTTGTGATCTATATCGGGTCTGCTGTGTAAGTAGTGAATCATCCTCAGGTCTCGGCCGAATGTAATTCCTCTGTGCCATGTCTACAAATGGAACAGAGGAACTTAATAAATATCGCACAATTGTGATATTATAACATTACAAAAAAAAAAATTCATATATCTAATTTACATAATTCACACAACTAAATTGAGTATGCAAATCAGATGTATTACATTCAATGTTCACACACTATCTAAATTTTATTCTCGGGCTGATCTGTATACACGAGTTTGCCTATTGTGCCCTGATTTTTTCGAGTTGGTGCAATGGTTATGGGGAGTGCTACTGCTCGGCGTACTCCAGTCCATCTTGTTATGTATCCATGATGCACGGGGCCTTCCTTTCTTCCTAATACGGTTCGGGTCTGGCACCAATGGCAGATCGTCAAGTTCAGGCCAGTAAGCAAGATTCCCTAGTGGATGAAACATGTACTAATAGCACTAAAGTGTTCTATCCAATGTATAGAATTCATCTACGAACGTATGGTAATCAATTGCATGTTTTTGACATGCTGTAATTACGTGGGAACATGGGATTTTCATCTTTTGAAATTTCCCACATGTGCACGTTCGCAGGTTTAGGCGTACTGTGTGTTTCTGGCCCCCTGTTCCTCTGGATCTATTATGTCCAGTTTTAACATCAAAAACCCCTCTATCAGATTCGAACTGTGTTACATCATACCCATTTGCTTTTTGACTGTTTCGCTCAAGCTCGCCACCCGCAAAATTGAGTATATACCCATTCGTGGTCCTTCTGCCCCCTGTATATCGTTCTTCTGGTGTCAAAATAGTTGACTAACTGATAGAATATCTTATTCACCATAGCTGTTATTGGTAGAGCACGAAAATCTTTCAGCATCCTATTAACCGATTCAACTAAATTCGTTGTCATCGATCCATATCTCCTTCCTTCATCATAAGCCTTCGTCCATTTCTCCATTGGAATCTGGTTACACCATTCAACTATTTGTGGATCCCACTTCCTAATTCGTCTCATCAAGTGTAAGAACTTCCGCCGTTGATTCTCGTAAGCTGTACATTACAAAATAATAAGTACTTGTCACACAAATTTATGAACACGTCTTTTCCTCAAATTACGTAAATTTGAAAATTTACCTGCCATTCGAACAAGTCTTTTCCCTTCGGCATTTTTGAATTGTTTGTTGTAGTTGCTGACAACATGCCGAATGCAATATCTATGGTGGCCATGTGGAGGACACCACCCTTCTGTCTCAATTGCTTTTTGAATCCTGATATGCCTGTTTAATATTACATAAATATTTTCTTTACTAGTGGCATATCTCCACAACAGATCCATAAAACAAGTCCAATTTCAACATTCTCCCAATCGACCACAGCAAATGCCAACGGAAATATATTATTATTGCCATCAAATGAGGCCGCACAAAGGAGCGTTCCTTGGTATTTTCTGTACAAAAAAGTTCCATCAACAAATATCACGGGATGACAACTTTTGAAGCCTTCAGTCGTCTGCTTGAAAGTCCAGAACATTCGATTGAAAACCTTACAACTCTGATCTAGATTGATGTAATCATCGGTCACAAAATGAGAACCTGGATTCATTAACTCCATTACATTCATATACCTTCTTAACTGACCATACTACTCATCCCATCCTCCAAAAGTTTTGGCAATCGCCATTTGTTTAGCTGCCCAGGTTTTACGATAAGTAGGTTCGAAGCCCAGCTTGTCTTTAATCTCGACCAATAGTGGCTTGATTTTGATATCTGGTTGGGTGGCAACCATTGCTTCTATCTGGCTGCAGAGGTACTTCTGATCAAGTTGCCGATGATCCCTTCACATTTGAGGATTACTACATGTATGTGGCCCACCGTACTTAGTTATTTTCCAAAACACACCACTCTCTTTAGTAGTTGCACGGAGCCCCAACCACACGGTCCATTTGGATTACCATACTTTATCACATATTTTAGCTTCTTTGTCTCACCACTGCGAAAGTGATGATTTCTTGTTAGAGAATACTCTTTTGCAGCCAACTCCACCGCATCCCGTGATGGAAATAACATCCCAACATGAAATTCTTTTAATGCATCAAACAACATACGGCCTGATTTGGCTCTTGTATCTACTTGCATCATATCAAAGTCAATCTCTGAATACGGTGGTGGATGTACCAACGGCAAAATGGGATTACTGCAATGGGTGTTGTAGTAATCCTCCGTATCGCCACCTCCGTCATCTTCTTAATCAATGTCATCACTACCGACCCATAAATCATCTTCTTCATCACTATCATCATCAACATTATCATCATTATCATCGTACTCCACGTACTGATTATCCACACCAACGTCATCTTCACCAACATTGGAACCTCCCCCAGCTGAATCATTTATCATTTGGTGTTCATCTACAGTTGCATATAATTGTAAAAACCCCATAGAACCACACTAACGTGCAAACTACTGGATTATCTGAACTGCAGCATCATTATGCATCTCCACAATATCATATACAATACAACCGGGTGTTAGAATCGGTTGTCTACACATCAGACTATGAATATACTATTTTTCTGTTATATTCAACTCGCGCTCAATCGTAGCACGTAACTTATCAAATGTGGATATGTTTCCAAACTCAAACATAGTAGATTGTCCACCTTCGTAATTATGTCCAAATTCATTTCGTACTATTCTACCTCCCCAATGCACAATCGCAAAAGATCTAGACGACATTCTGCTAAATAAAGAAATTACAAATTATTTTGCATCTAAAATTTAATAAATATTTTCCCATACACATTAACAAATTAACATTATAACTATCAATATAACAAATGAAATAAATGCCATAACAAAATAAATAATAATAATACAACAAATGCAAATAAGGTAAAAAAATATTTACGAATTTAGGTATTCTTTAAAAATATTTATGGATTTAGGGCATGTGCGGCTATTTTAGTTGCCAGTTTTCTGTTTCAAAGGCTCGAAAAAAGTGAACTCAATAGAAATGGGTTGGACCAGTTGAATGTGGTCGTTCCCCATTTTCTGTGATTTTTGGAGATTTTTTGGAATTTTTTAAAGGCGATTTACCCATAAAGGGGTAAAATCATCATTTAGAAAGGAATAACTAAAATCATCAAGAATAAGATCTAGTCAATTTCTTATGATTTTTGAGATTTTTTTTGAGTTTTTTTAAAGATTTTTTCTGGAATTTTTCCAATTTTTTAAGAAAATTTTTATGATTTTTTATGAATTTTTTTTAGTGATTTTCTAATTTTTTTTCTGGATTTTTTTATTTATGTTTTTTATATTTTCTTGGCCGGGTTAACCGGATCAACCAGACCCTGGCGCCCATTTTTTTTTAATTTTATATTATTATTATTATTATTATTATTATTTGATTTTATTTGTTTTCTAATTTTCTTTTTCCTTTTTTTAATTCATTTTTCGGACCGGGTCGGTTCGATCCAATCTATAAGACCGAAGAGCCGGCCCAAACCCACTCGGCATTGATTTTTTTTTTTCGAATTTTTCTGATTTTTCTATTTTCTGGGAAATTTTTATTATTATGGAAAGATCCTACGGTCCAGGTTTCTCCATGTGACTAGCCACGTCCATTGGATTAGGTGACTAAAACCAACGGCTCAGATCTAACCGAAAACCAAATCTACACCGTCCAATCTAATTATCACGTCCTCCGGTCCAGATCTAACCATGGTTTAATATGCACATAATTTTTCGTGAGATATGTAGATTCAATTATTATTTTAGTATTCTAAAAATCATATCCAATTAACCCTCCAAAATTTCGAACATCATGATGACAATAGGGTTTAATATGCACAAAAAATTTTGTGAGACATGTAGCGACATGCAAAATAGAGATATGTAAAGCGTAAGAACGAGATATTTTTCAGACCAAACAGCATACAAAATAGCACAAAACAACATCGAAACAATGACTACACAACACTAAAACATCATGTTTTTCACACTAAAACGTGCTCAAATTAACCATAACAAGAATATAGGCATTACCATGAATCGTCGGGCAAGATCCAAGCTTAAATTGTGATGATCAACATCTTTCTCGAACGAGACAGCACGGTGGCAAGGCAGGCTGTGATGCGTGCGTTGGGATGGCAGGAACAGCGTGCGTGCATTGAGATGGGGGAAAACGATGCTTGGTCTCCTCTAACTTTTCTGCTCTTCTCCTCTAACTTCTCTGACGTGTATAAAAAAATAACATGACATGTAATGAAAGGAAAAACGCAAAGGGTAGAAGAAAACAGATTATAAAGTGAATCGTTACCTGGTTCGATGGTGAGGAAACGTCGCCGGAATCAATAACGGGGATATGGAGATGCCGGGAATCGACGAGTGACCTCCAAATCTCTCTTTTCTCTCTATGTTCTCTTTCGGTTCTCTCTCGATTCTCTCTCTTTTCTTCACTCCTTCGTAACATTTAGCTTCTGATAAAAATATGGCGCCTCAATGCGCCTTTACCAGAAGCCTGAAGGCAGCCTGCAGGCTTCTTTATGGCTTCACATGAAGCTATAAGCCTGCCTGCAGGCGCCTGGCGTCATGTGAAGCTAGGCCTGTAGGCGCTTGGCTTCACATGAAGCTAGGCCTGCAGGCTCTTGGCGGGAGGCTAGGTCGGGGGGGTCCCCCCTGTTCGGTAGTTTTACTGCCGAACGGCCTGGTGGGATAGTTCGACAGACCAACTGCCGAACGGGCCTAGCTCGGCACCCCCACTTCCGAACCGACCCCAAATTGGTAAATTTTTTTAAAAAAAAACCCAAATCGGTATTTTTTTTTTTTAGACCCCTTTTTGAAAAAAGCTCCGCTTATGTGTGGTTGTTTTTTATTATCATATTATATGTTCTTGTTGACTATGTTATCTTTGATTCGATTACTTGCCCTCTTATACTTGGTCAAAGACTCGACCTTGTTTTCCCAGAGACTGCTTACCCTTGTTCCTATATTATGTAGCATTCCTACTCGGACAAACATAGAAAAATGCCGACAGGAAGTCAGCAATGAAGCTAAAGATTGCACAAAGGAATAAAAAAAATAAAGAAAAAGAAAAATAGAATAAGATCAAATAAAGAAAATTTAGCTTCTTATTGTGTTATCTTTCTTTCCAATGTTGCAACCACTTGGGATATATCGGGGGCCTTGGCTATAATGGTATGCATTTTCAAATATCATCTGTGTGATTTACGAATTGTAATATAAGTATACCTACTACATTAAGCTATAAAATGACATTTAATTCGCTTGATTTAATAATATAATTGAGCTTAACTTAATCATTATGCTGTTTTATTTCCTATTTCTCTATCCTTTAAAAAAAAATTGTATGAAATAATATTAATAACAAAAGAAATATAGCTTATTCGTAACTAAATCCACAAGCTGTAGCTATTTTATATATGGCTTCTTATATTTCCTGTTACTATATATAATTTTAAATATGATATTTTTGTAATGATTATACGGAAAAATAGTCATGAGTTTTAACTTAGTCATTACGAAGAATTGGACTAAATTTTTATCCAAACCATATGGCACTGGATAAATCTTTCTGCATTCCAAAATGAAAATAGAATAGTTTTCAATTTCTGGATTCTATTTTCTCCATCATACATCCGTCTTAATCAAATTTTGATTTAAAAATTTAGATGCTCCCTTTCGTACATTTAACTTGAAGCATGTTCTTTATCTTTTATATTTAAACTTTATAAAGAATTTTTTATTATTATTTATGCATAGGTCCAACATATTGATAAAAATAACAAAAGTGACAAAATTCTCAATATCATAAAGGGTTATAGTTATATGCTAATACCATAAATATAACACTATGTGCCGATAACAAAATATATCCCAGTATGCCTGTGCAAAGCACGAGTTCTTATCTAGTTACAAATGAAATCAATACTTATAGTCTAAAGGGATGATTTCCGCTTAGAAATAGGAATTAGATTTTGCAAGTTATTTCTACTTCGACTACCACATCGGTCAGATAATCACATTAGGCCGTTTCTAACAGTTGATGAACTTGGCTCACCAGTACTAGAGCTGGATTGCGACGGCTCAACTTCGGTCCCAAATTAAGAATTCCAGTAAAAGAACAAACCTATCAAGATTTTTATAGAATCTTATAAATTATTTCTCACCTTACACCACATCCCCAAAGTGGGATTTCTTTCGCCTAACACAACATTGACCATATTTGCAACAATATTTAGTTGGGATTTTCTTGTTCACTTACAACTCTAATGGTTTGAGCTTTTAAATGAAGGTGAATTCAACTGAATATCATAATGAGTTCGGAATTGGGTTCTTTCTTGATGATCTCTCCAAGTGAAGGATCAGGATCTGTTGCCCATCCCCAACAAATAATATCAGCGCCGATAAATGATTGATGGTCCACTATGGATAGTTAATTGGTGGCCGACTTCTAATATGTATCTACGTCCGGAGATTATCTCGAGAATGAATCTTGGATATAACTCTTTAATCTAGGTGACAGATGTTGTCCCCTAGCTTCTTGCTGAACTCGATTGGGCCAAGACGATTGAGGAAAAGCCTGAAGGCATATGACGTTACTGAGCTCCAGCATATGCCATACTTGGTTGGGTCAAGATTAAGATTCTGAGTTGAGATAACGTTGGTGAGGAAGGAATACATGATTAAGGGGGAGGTCTCGCACCGGAGGCTCAAATGTGTGAGGAAGATTTGATGAAGTGCATGTGAGAGGGTGTTAGGTACAAGACGTCCCACATCAGGGATGTGCTGTAAGGTGAACCATATTAATATATTCGAATTCAGATTTGTTCACAGGTTCGGATTTGAGCTCATTCTTGACAATATTTCCTAAAGTATCAAGTTTGTGTTGCACATACCCGTAAATCGGAATTCATTAACAGCAAATTGTGGCGAGTTCCTGTGTCTAAAAACGTGATATGAGACAAAATGAGCATATTTTTAAGGTGGTTATCCTAGCATATAGATCCTAGTGGGAAAGAATATTCTAGCTATGAGCCTATGACCTTTCAAATTACTATCAAAGGCTGCTATGGATAAAAAGGATTGAAATCGAATACAAGGTTAGTCAATTTTGCTAGTGCTTTTTGACACCTAATTCTAATTCATCTTTTTTCCGAAGTTTATCGAAACCTAGTTGATTAATTAGAGATAATATTACTTACTCGGTCAACTAAATGAGTTCAAGTCATTACATGATAACTATCGAAGAATATGCCACCAATTCCAAGTTATTAAATAATATTGGTCCCACATTTTAATCTTTTTGCCGTGGATGTATCAATCGATATTATCAGATATAAATCTTACAAGCTTATCGAAGGGATCGTATATTTTCATGATCGAGATGGCCATTGCTATGAACTCGAATCAATTGAAAGAGCTAATAGAATGAACTCGAGAGTGAAATCCGTCGTAGAGATCATACTTAGCATCTCTTTCACAGTGTGAAGAGGCTTCAGAGGATTGTGAGGTGCTTGAGAGAATGGAGCAGAGGATCATGAGGTGCTTGAGAGAATGGAGCTGAGGAGATTAGCGCTTCGTGTATTTTGGGGGAAATTGATTATTTAGAAAATATTTTTCTAAAAAATAATAACTTGTATCGCTACAAAATGAATGAAAATATAAATATGTAGATATAAATTGTTGTCGACAATGAAAGTATTTTTCATTGATTAATTATTCCAAGTGATACAAGCGATCATTTTTTGGAAAATTTTCTTCAAATCATCCATTTTTCGCAAAATAAATGAGCAAATCAAGGATCGGAAGTCCTTCCCTTGAAAAATAGAAATTGCGAGAGAGAGAGAGAGAGAGAGAGAGAGAGAGAGAGAGAGAGAGAGAGAGAGAGAGAGAGAGAGAGAGAGAGAACTAATTATTGGAAGAGTTAACTTTTTAATCGGCAAATAGATTTACCTCCATCATTCATACAACTTTATTTAATTTTGGTGCATCTAAAGCTCTTGCCTCATCCTAATGGGGCATTATTTTGACATGATAGTTCATCATCCGACATACAACTTTTTATAACTCAATAAGGCTTCTGGCCTACAACGTTCCCGGGAGGATCATAGTTACAAGTGACCAAAGTACCGCCCGTCGCGTACCGGGCCTTCACGAATCCGAGCCGAACCGAGTTGCGCCACACCACCTGAGTGTAATGCCCGCAGACCTTCCCTGGTGCGCACGAGTTGGAATTGTAGTTGTAGTAAGGCTTTTCCCCAACCCACATGTTCACCGCTCTTGTGCCGGTGAGATCAGGGGAAGCCCACGCGAGGTTCTCCCCGTATGGTCCGCCCGAGTGGACCAAGCGCGTGCAATCTCTAGCGTGCTTTTTGGCGTAATCACTGGCATAACCAGCGACGCGCTCGTCCCAAACGATCCGGCCCACACCGACCTGAGAGCGGGCCGCGTTGTGGGCTGCGACGTAGTCCTGAGGCAAGTCCTGGGCGACAGACAGAGGGATTGACGCCAGGGTTAGCGCGACGAGGAAAACGATATGGAGAGGAACACTCATACGGGAACTCATATTGTGGCAGACCATAAAAGTTGGCAAAGGAAAGATTTTAGTTGATTGATGAAGAGATGGGCAATAGCTAAGGGGGTATTTATATGGCGATCATGTGGAAACATCTGTCCATGGAAAAGTCGAATGTTCAAGATGGGCCACGATGACTAGAAGAGTGCCCGTCAATATTGATCATCCCATGATAATTTTCATAATCTGTGCAACTTTAATTATTATACCAAGTTTAATTTTCATCATATTGTTATTTTTTATTTTATTTTAATTTTAGCTATTGAAATATTGATGACAAATAGCGACTCCATCGATTCTTTACATGAACATTGGACATCTTAAAAGGCGACTTATCTATTAGCGTGAGTAGTCTATTGTGTGCTGTCTATTAGAACCAAAATAGGAAGAGTTCTACTTGGTTTATACTCTTTCTATGTATATCCCCTGTTTTGTAGGTCAATTAGGGTTGGTTCTCTTCTTCGTATATATGTGTGCTTATACCCTTGTAAAACATATGAAGAAATATGAAAAAAAAAACCAATATACAGAGTTGATTTCTCTACATGGTATCAGAGCCACCGATCAAGGGACTCTATACTCGATCCGATCACTTAGACTCCACTGTCGCGGCCTTCGTCGCTGCTCCGACCAGACTCCTTGAAGATCGCCACAACCGTGCTACATTAGTACGGGTACCGCACTGACAAATTCCATCCACATCATTGTAGATTGTTGTATCCGCGCGCTGATAGCGTGCGGTTGTTGCGCCGTTTTATCCCACTTGCACTTCCCAACACCACTTTCGTTTCTTGCCATTATATAGCCCTATGGTAGACACAAACCCGACCGGCGATGGTCTTCCCCTGGTAGCACAAGGGGAAACTTCGAATACTGAAGATCTTATTGAGCGTGTGACCTAAGTCCTATCTCAACATCATGTCCCACAATCTCATGTTGAGACTCCGACACCCCCGATTGCTGTCAAGTTAGATGGAAGCAACTATGGTCTTTGGTCCCAAGTTGTCGAGATGTATATCTCTAGCAAAGACAAGTTGGGATATATTATTGGCCTTCTTCCCCAACCCCCTCCAAATGATCCTAGCTTCTGAAAGTGGAAGACTGAGTATTGGATTCAACTGTGAAGGCCTGGCTTATCAATTCCATGGATCCCGCACTGATTGGTAACTTCATCCGGTACCCCACCGCAAAAGCGATTTGGGATGCGGTGGCTACGACATTCTTTGATGGCACCGACTTCTCCCAAGTGTATGATTTAAAGTGACACCTAACTCGATTGAAGCAGGCGGGCGGACCCATTGAAAAGTAATATAATGACCTTCAAGGACTTTGGCGAGAAATTGATTTTTTCCGGCCTAATCCCATGACTTGCGCTCATGATATTGACAGATACAATACTTTGGTTCAGGAAGATTGTGTTTACTTATTCTTGGATGGCCTGGATGATCGCCTCGACAAGGTCCGGGCTGATGTATTGTAGATGCAACCATTTCCTACGTTCGAACAAGCTTATGCACGAGTAAGAAGAGAAGATGTGTGCCAGGCCGTTATGATGGCACGTCCACAGACTCCCACCGCTGCTATGATGTCGCGTGGCAGCAAAACAGGCTCGCAATTTCCAAAATTCAGCCTCAGACATGCTACTTTACGAATGGTTCCTAGTTCTACTCCGCCTGGGGGAGGGTGCTCTAGCACTGGTCCGAGAGCTAAGTTACAACCGCTAGCAGCATGGGGTTGCACTCACTGCGGGAATTCTCGACATACGAAGGAGACCTGTTTTAAGTTGCATAGCTATCCTAAGTGGTGGAAAGAATTGCAGGCTAAAAGGAAAGCTGACAATCCGATGGGTAGGGGACAGGCGTCCTTAGTCATAGGTGATTTGTCCTTATCTTTGGTGCCGTAGGTAGACTCCACCGCTGCACCTGATTCCAATCCTATAGGTAACAATGGGTTTGTGCTTGTTAGTACTTCTCAAGCTGGAGGTAAAGAAGGGTGGATTGTTGATTTAGGCGCTACTGATCACATGACACCTCATTCTAATGATCTCCGGCATAACACCGCTCCGAGGAGAGAGATATATATAATGCCAATGGTTGTAATTTTCCTGTGTTGGGGGCTGGCAGTGTTGAACATTCCCCATCGTTATCATTATCTAATCGATTGCTTTCTGTTGGACAAATCACTGATGAATTGAATTGCAGCGTACTCATCTATCCTTCCTTTTGTTTATTTCAGGATATCCTCATGAAGAAGATTATTGGACATGGTACTAAGAGGGAGGGACTATACTTTGTTGATGACTTCACTGAAAGCCGAGCATACGACAGCCACAGTCAGTCTATTGCTAAGGAGAAAGAAATTTGGTTATGGCATCGTCGCTTAGGACACCCTTCTTTTGGGTAATTAAATAAGTTATTTCCAGACTTGTTCAGTAGTTTATCGGATTCTGAATTTCACTGTGAGACCTGCATCTTGGCAAAGAACCATCGTGCTTCTTTTCCTCTGAGTTTTAATAAGAGCATAACTCCTTTTTCATTAATACATTCTGATGTGTGGGGTGCTTCACCAATTGTTACTATGTTTGGCGTTCGGTGGTTTGTAACTTTGTGGATGACTGTACCAGGATGACCTAGCTATATTTAATGAAACATAAAGATGAAGTAGGAACAATCTTTAGTGTATTTCACCACATGGCCACGACTCAATTTGGAGCTCAAATCCGTGTCCTTCGCAGCGACAACGGCGGCAAATATATTTACCAACACCTCACAGGTTATTTTCAAGACCATCGGTTAATCCATGAGACCTCTTGCACTCAGACACCCTAGCAAAATGGTGTTGCCGAACGGAAAAATGGTCATATCCTGGAGACAGCAAGGGCACTCTTGGTAGGTGGCCAGGTTCCGGATCGGTTTTGGGATGTGGCTATGGTTACTGCCGTGCATCTGATGAATCGCATGCCCTCCCGCGTGTTGGCATTCCAGACCTCGCTCCGGGCTCTTTCGACACATGTCTCACTTCTCTCAATCTTGACTTTACCGGCCAAGGTGTTTGGGTGTGTGGCCCACATCCACCTGCATAAGAATGAGTGAACAAAGCTCGACCATGTGCTGTTAAGTGTGTTTTTCTTGGCTATGGAACCCACCAGAAGGGATATCGTTGCTACAACCCGGACACAAAGAAAACTCATGTAACCATGGACGTCACATTTGTTGAACTAAACTCTTCTTTCCTGCTACCAATTGTACCTTTCAGGGGGAGATCCATGATGAAAGGGTAAATTGATGGGAAGGTGGCATATGGCAGGGGCTAACGATGCTTCTGACTCACGGCAGCATGGTCCAACAGCACCGACGACCTGCGATTTGGTGGGACGGACAACAGATCAGGTTGTAGATTAGAGCAGTGGATAAAGAAACCGACAACAACTTCTTAATGAAGATGACCAGCAAAGTATTTTGCTACAAAAGATACAAGAACAATCTCAAGTATAGTCCTCTCTTCCTCAACAAATCCCCTCTTTAATACCCTACCATTCTCATGAAGATACTCTTGAGGTAAGCACTCCTATCACACATGAGTCTCTTGTTGATACTGATGAGGTTGTTGGTTATAAATTGCCTGACAGACACAATCGAGGCAAGGCTCCTACTAGGTACTCACAAGATGTGGAGGAACGAAGGTCGAAGTACCCGATTACCAATTATGTCTCGACAAAGAGATTGTCGGAACACTTGAAGGCGTTTGTGGCTAATATTTCTGCAATTCCAGTTCCTAGTGGAGTACAAGAAGCCTTAAGGGATCCCAAATGGGTTCGGGCAATGAAAGAGGAGATGGAAGCCTTGTAGAAAAATAAGACCTGGAGATTGGTAGAGTTACCGAAGGGGAAGAAGGCAATAGGGTGCAAGTGGGTCTTCACCATCAAATACAAAGCAGATGGATCGGTTGAGAGGTATAAGGCACAGCTGGTAGCAAAGGGATATACCCAAACCTATGGTGTGGACTACCAAGAAACGTTCTCTCCAGTTGCAAAGCTGAATACTGTACTGGTTTTGATGTCACTTGCAGTGAACTTGGATTGGCCTTTACACTAGTTTGATGTGAAGAATGCATTTCTTCATGGAGACCCTGAGGAAGAAATCTACATGGAAGTCCCACCTGGGTATGCGTGTGCTGATAAGTCAAATGTGGTGTGCAAACTTCAGCGGTCATTATATGGGTTAAAGAAATCACCCCACGTGTGGTTTGGTCGGTTTAGCTTAGCAATGAAGAGGTATGGATACACTCAAAGTAATTCTGATCATACATTATTCTTGAAACGTAGACAGGACAAAGTGACAGCATTGATCATATACGTGGATGATATGATCATCACAGGGGATGATCTTGAAGAAATTATTGACCTTCAAGGGCGACTAGCTAATGAGTTTGAGATGAAAAATTTGGGAGGCCTGAAATATTTCTTGGGAATTGAAGTAGTCAGGTTGAAGGAAGGTATTTTCTTGTCTCAGCGAAAGTATGTGTTAGATTTATTAGCTGAGGTTGGAATGTTGGAGTGTAAGCCTGCTGACACTCCTATTGTTCAAAATCATAAACTCGGAGAGTTTCTTAATCAGGTACCTACCAATAAAGACAGATACCAAAGGTTGGTAGGAAGACTAATTTATTTGTCACACACTCATCCTGATATTGCATATGCTGTAGGGGTTGTGAGCCAATTTATGCACGCTCTAAGTGAAGAACATATGAATGCTGTGGTTCGGATTCTGCGCTACTTGAAGTCAGCTCCAGGAAAAGGGTTGTTCTTTACAAAGAACGATCACCTTGAGGCTGAGGGATTTACAGATGCGGATTGGGTAGGTAGTATCTCTGATAGAAGGTCTACGTCAGGCTATTTCACATTTGTGGGAGGAAACTTGGTAACATGGAGAGCAAGAAGCAGAAGGTTATATCCTTGTCAAGTGCTGAAGTAGAATTCCGAGGGGTAGTTAAAGGTCTATACGAGCTATTATGGCTAAAAAGGTTGATGACAGAACTTGGTTTCCTACCTGAGTCCGAGACGAGACTATTTTGCGATAATAAAGCTGCGATTGAAATTTCTCACAATCCAGTTCAACATGACCGTACTAAGTATGTTGAGGTGGATAGGCATTTTGTCAAGCATAACTTGGATGCTAAGGTGATAAAGTTTCCATTTGTCAGATCTGAAGATCAGTTAGCGGATGTTCTTACAAAGGCCTTATCGAGTCAAGCTTTTCACAGCTCACTTGTCAAGCTGGGTATCAAAGACATCTTCTCACCCGCTTGAGGGGGAGTGTTAGCATGAGTAGTCTATTGCGTGAGCTATCTATTAGAGCCAAAATAGGAAGAGTTCTCCTTGGTTTATACTCTTTCTATGTATATCCCATGTTTTTATGTATATCCCTTGTGTTGTAGGTCAATTAGGGTTGGTTCTCTTCTCTGTATATATGTGTGCTTATAGCCTTGTAAAACATATGAAGAAATATGAAAAAAAAAACCAATATACAGAGTTGATTTGGCTATATTATCTTGAAACTCTTTTTTATCTTTCCACAAAATTGTCGTCTCTTCTCTATTGGGTTAAAGTTTTCTCCCCTACTTTTCACTGTTTCCTTTGGCGTCTTCTGCGGAATTGGTTTCGCGTCTAAGTCAATTCTAATTATGAGTCAAGCACCAAAAGCTGAGATCAAGCTCAAGTAGTCAAGCTTGATGCATTCTCTATGGTTTTTTCTAACTTATGTTTGCACGAAAGCTGAATTTGGAAAATGTTACACACGAGTAAGATTGTTATTTCGGGTTTCCATAATTACTTCCGAAAGCATTATATGTTTCAGAAAGCAACCGTCGGTGATTGAAATTATGATGCGCGAAAAAGAAATGGTTTTTGGAATTTTTTTATATAAAAAATATCACTTCTATCGATTGAAATAATTAGATAACAAAAAATATTTTAAGTACTAACAACGATATGTCTATACATTTTCGCAGACGAGTAAAATAATTTTCTTTTTTTCATTTTTATAAGTGATATAATCAATCACTTTTAAGTAAATGCTTTTCTAAATCTTTCATTTTCTACGGAACGAACGGAGCCTAAAAGCATGCATTGAATCCTCCCATCTATTCTTTAACCCGGCAGATTGCACGTTAATTCATTCATATGACATATAGAGAAACAAAAAAAATCTGAGTGTAACGCACTAAGGTACTCTTAATTAGACATGATCATTGTATAGGCTCGGTTCGAACTTATAGGAGCCTTGCTCAATGAAGATTATTGGCCCAACAACATGGGCTATGTCTACTTAAAAAAAAAATTGAGCTAAATAATGTATAAAATGGAAGCATAAATAGGAAATGACTCCATATGGTTCTTCACTTTAGATGAGTCATAGAATACTTTCCTTTTTTCTATTTTAAGCCTCATTTCTCTTCTAATGTTTGTGAATTTTGTATGAAGGTAGAGAAAAATAAATATTTTAGCAAATGATTTTTGACAAACCAATGGGCAAATTGGATCGAGTCTCGAAGGTTTTGCTCGCTCACTGAGGAGGCCCTAGAATGTATTGTCCAAGCCTACTAGCGATCTTAAAATATTTAACTAGACTTGCCAATTTAACTGGTATGCTTACAAATTGCCAAACCCCTAATCAGGTTTACACTTAGGGGTGAATGAAAATCATTCTGTTCCAGAAATAGATTTTTCTATTTCTAGTTTTGGATGAGTTTTTGAGCAAAAAAAAATCGTTTGATAACGACATAAATTTCTCATCCTAGAGCAGAAGTTCGTTTGACAACAGTTGAAATTTTTTACTTCTAGAATAGAAGTAGGCGGCGGCGGTGGGCGGCAGCCGGCGACCAGCTGCTTGGAATAGAAATTCTATTTCTATTTCTCCCAGAAACTAAAATGTTTTGTTTCTCAAAGTTGTTCCAAATATATTTCTAGAACAACTTTTTGTTCTAGAAATAAAAAAATAGAATTACGTTACCAAACGAGTTTCTGTTCCAAACCTGTTCCAGAAATAGGTTTGGAACAGAAATTCTATTTCTGAAACGTTACTATGCACCCCCTTAATCTAGCTAACATCAATGGACACTTCTTTTGTACGACCATCATTAAAATGTCTAAACAAAAGTTATAGATGAGGTAGTTTGCTGATAATGCAAATTAATAACAAAAAAACTCGTCCAATCTGATGAATTAAAATTCTATCTAGTACATAATTAAAGAATATTCGTCACTATCCCATCGACCATTTTCCACAATCACGGAGGACAAAGCAAAGTAGTAAAAGAATAAAAGAGAAAGAGGACAACAAATCAAACCGCGGAAATCCGTCCGGTGATGCCGCTCCTCTCATCGTGGCTTTCCTCCGTTTCTCAAACCTTGCAGAACATGTTTGACTTTTCTTTATTCTCACGAAACCCTAGTTTCTTGTTCAGACCGTCTCTTGTCTTAACAATTATTTATTTTTCTGGACCCTTTTGAACTCCGGAATCTGATTGGCTCGAGCCAAGAATTTTCCCTTTATTTTTTTAATAGGGCAGTTATGTCGTTGGGATTTTACAACAGATTTGAATTGTTAAGTAGCTTCTAATCTCCGGCAATCTTGCAAATAGACAAATTGAGGTGCCATGCATGGAATCTACGTATCAGATTTTACGTATGCTTTTTCTTTCCTTTTTTTTTTCCCCTACATATAGCGAGGGAACCGCAAATTCCGACTCGATGAAGTATCTGACTAATCTCAACATTTAGGCATGACACGGATCAAAATACCGGATGGATAACCCGAACATGAGATTAGTTGCACTCGTAACATGCGGAGACGAACCAATGTCGTGCTTTTAACCCGCCCACTCATGTCTATTCTTTTGCCACTAAGCCAAGGCGGGGAACTGCATGTAATCTTTTATGCAATAAATCGTGATATCTTTTCAGAAAGGGTGGGTCTTCGTCTGTTGTGCCCACAAAGCAAGTGGAATACATGTTGCGCAAATTTCGGCTCCATACTTTAGAACAATAAAGCTAATTCAATCCTAAAAATTATTTAAAATGTCGGGAACTTATTGTACAACGATCAATTCGATCTTAAATTTTTTAATTTGGCTAATTCAATCATAAAATTTTTGCCTTGATTTTTCAGCTAAGGGTCAACACATAGGGTTCTTGCATGTATAATAAAAACTGTCAGTAGCGCCTTTAACCATGGTCATTATCTATACGTGGCTCGCCTTTAGTCCTTCATTATCTAATGATTTTCTTTCCTTTCTTTCCCCTGAAGGAGTGCCTCGTGGCTTCGTTCATGCATGGCCTCGTATTCCATGATAGCGAAACCCCTCACATGTTATTTCACTGTTAGAAGCGCTGGTGATTACCTGCCATGGGATTAATTTGTTAGAATATATTTTATATGGGCTTTATTAATTATTATTGTAATTGATTATTGGTCTAATAAAGGAAAGATATAAGGCTTCCTAATCCTAGTTGGATATGGGGCTGGATAGTATGGGCTGAGTTAAACCTTATTTATAATGAGGGGATATGTTACAAACTCTATAAATAGAGCTCAAATTTCTCATCTAAATCATAATGTTCACATAACCTCACATAAAGAGTCATCAGAAAGCGATGCGTGAGGGGCCGTCTCATTGAAACCAGTGTTTAAAGATGTTCATAGAGGAGAAGCTCTTGAGTATCGGATCGTCACAATTCTGCATCAAGAACGATGGATCTGAAATAAGATGCGCAAAATCCTCTGCTTGATTATTGCGATTCGTGTATTTGATTATTGCGATCTTGGGGCGCTGCTTAAGGTAATAAACGTGGCTTACATAATTCAATTGAGCCTATGGTTATGAGTTTCGATTTCTATCTTGGAAAACTCGGATTTAAGTGGGCCCACATAACGATGGGTTAGGCTTCCCTAAGCCGGCTAACTACGGTCGTGCCTCTGAATTACGCTTTCAACGGTGGGGATACTACTTTACCTCTTTCCTTCTGCAAAAAGGACATGCATCCTCAGTCAAGGCCTAATTCACGGGAGAGATGATTAAGGAGATCCAGGTTTTCAACCTTCATAAAGTAAACTACCAGTCTAGAAGCTAGTTAGGATCCATGTGAGTTCTGTTACCCATTTTTCAATTCACCTTTCATGATTTATAGTAATGAAACACGGCGTTGATAGAGTTCAATTGTTTTTTTTTTTTTTTTGAAGTTTTCTTTATAGTGATGGAACTAGCAAGTTCTTTTCCTTTTATGTAGGGTAAACTTTAAGAATAGCAGGTGCATACATACAATACAAAACTCTCTCCTGTAGAACTTGTGAGCTTTGACTTTTTTGTGCAATAACTGAAACCCTATCACCATTCTTTTTCAAACATTTTGTTTATATTATTTCCTTTCTATACAAGCAAAAGTTGTTAAGTCCCCTCTTTTGCCTATAAATACTTCACCCTATCGGTTCTCATCATTATCATCATCACAAACACCCTCAAGCTCTTCAAATTGGCTGAGTATGGCTTCTTTAATCAAGCCCTCACTAGCTATTACATTCCTCACCTTCCTCTTAGCCATTACCGAAACCTCGCTAGCCCAAAGCACCCACCAGGACTTTGTCAACGCGCACAACGCAGCCCGCGGCCAGGTCGGGGTGGCCCCACTCGCGTGGAACGACACCGTCGCGGCTTACGCCCAGCGATACGCCAGCAAGCGCGCCGCCAGCGGCTGCGAAATGGAGCACTCAATGGGCCCATACGGCGAGAACCTGGCAGAGGGCTATGGCGAGCTGAGCGGCGAAGATGCTGTGAAGATGTGGGTGGGCGAGAGGGCGAACTACGACCATCGCTCCAATGCTTGCGTCGGCGGCGAGTGCTTGCATTACACGCAGGTGGTGTGGAGGAGCTCAATTCATCTCGGGTGTGCTAGGGTTAAGTGTAGCAATGGGTGGTGGTTCGTGACATGTAACTATGCTCCTCCGGGGAACTACGAAGGTGAACGTCCCTATTAATTTACAAATAATGGGCGCAGTTTGCATTTGCAATGGTGACATGAAGCTAATGTGAACTAGAGACACTCACTAGCTATGTAGCTAGCTACGAGTTCTCCAAGTTGAAATCGAATATTAGTGGATTACTATATGTAGTTGCCTTCCTTACATATGAAGAATTCATGTTGATTCATTATTGCCTTCTTTCTAGTTGTGTAATGAAATGTATAGAAGGCCTTTCTGCTCGTGTCCCTACTTATAAAGAAATATCGAATAAAAAAGATTTTGTTAACAAGTGCCTCCGATCTAGTGAAAAAACCCTGTTATTTTAAAAATATCTTTTTTTCTTTTATTATCTATACTTAGTGTATTGAAAATATCATTACAAGGAAGATCGTCTTAGCAGAGACCATCGATAGATTGGATGCTCATTTTATAAACTTCAGCCTTCCTTACGCAGGGCAGGCTCGCCTTCATATGCTCCCACTAACCATACAGTCGAGACAAAGATGGCTAACATTCCCTTACTCAATTCACGATTTTAAAGTCAGACGGATTTTTCTCTTACTATAAATTTCATTTTTGTCAGTATTGACATGTAGAATGGGACTCTAGTATGGTTAACAACTGTCTTAGGCACTTGGTGACAAGACCATCTAAACAAATTTGAAAAAAAAAATTGAAACACGTAAATTTATATGTTTCAATCACAAGAGAACGACAAAATTCACTCAAAATAAAGTCGAAGGAGATTTCATGTCTCTCAAACCCTAAAACCCCAATTACTACACTCAGAGAGAGAGAGAGAGAGAGAGAGAGAGAGAGAGAGAGAGAGAGGAGGCAACAAAATGTCGGATCACGGTGAAGGGGGTGGCGAGGGTCGACCAGAACGGGTGGCGACGGTGAGACAGTGGTGCATTGGGGCTTCTTGAGGAAGAAGGTGGAGGAGGGGAAAAAACGAAAATCATACGTGGCAATTGTTTATTATTTCAGTGCCAAGTCCGGCGAGGCTTGCCGAAAATCATACGTGGCAATTGTTTATTATTTAAGTAGTCCTATGTGGATCGTCGGAGATCCACGTCAGCTTCCATAGGTAGAAACGACGTCGCTTACCCACTTTGGCCCCAATAAGAACCCTAAAAGACCAAATCGTTCAATTGGTTGCAAAACCCCCAATTGAAAACCCTACCGGCGATTGGAGCCCTAATTTCGCGCCCTAATTCGGCTTTCCCCCAAAATCATAGGGATGTCGCCGCTAAATCCGAGGTGATGGTTCAATCGTCTCTTCGTCACCGCTAAATCCGAGGTGGTTCAATCGTCTCTTCATTGCCGCGAAATCCGAGGTGGTGCAATCGTCTCTTCATCGCCGCCAAATCTGAGGTGATGGAGTTAGTGAATTCGGGATGGTTGTGTGCTTCACCATAGATTTGCTTCCATTTTAATGATGTTGGTCTCTTTTGAGATGCTTGTGTGCTTCATATATTAAAGGAGGCTGCTTGAATTCATGATTCGTTGAAGTTGTTTAAGGAAGAGGAGCCGATTGTACGTGTGCGAAGGTTAATCAAGGACGCAATCACTGACTCGGTTGAAGGGCAGGAGCTTGCTGCTGCATTCTTTTCTTTTTGAGGTACTTGAATACTATTTCTGAAGCTTAATCTTTATCTTTATTTTTGCTGCTGCATTCTTTTCTTTTTGATAGAGGGCAGGAGCTTGCAAATGGAGGGCATGAGCTTTAGTAGTGGCTCTAATTCATTCCGACGAAGTGAAGAAGAAGCTGAGTGTTACTATTTTTGTGGGTTCTCGAGTCCAAGAAGAACATCTTGGACTCGGTTGAATCCCGGCAGAAGTTTCCATGGATGCGGCCGTTATAGAAAAGGCTTGAAGTGCAACTATTTCAAATGGGTCAATGTAAAAATCTCAAATTGAGCGAGAGATGTGATATTGGAACTACTTGAAGGACAACATCAACCTCCACCTACGTTAATGGACGAGTTGGAGGCTGTGGACTCAATGCAAGTTGAAATGAAGGGTTTAGCTTCTCTAGGCAACCAGTTGAAGAAGGAAGTGAAGAGAATGAAATTCGAAAGAAAGTTTTATTGAGCGGTCATTGTGATGTTGTTGTCTTGTGTAGCGTATTTTATGGTGAAATGTAATGTTGGCGATGAGAAGAAGTTTCTCAGTCTACCGTAGTTGACGTTTTGTGAAATATGCAGTTTTATATCGTGAAGTAACTATCGTTCTGTTGTTGGTTTGTTGCTAAATTTGAATGGAACAAGAGGGTTGTTGCAATGTATTGGTTGGAAATGAAACGGTTGTTTTGCTTAGTTGTGTATTGTGAATCTTGGTTTGCTTAGTTTTAGTTTTTATCTAAAAAGATTGGTTTCCTGCAATGTTTGCTGGTTTGATGGTACTGGTTTGCTGCAAATTTTACTGCAAACCATTAACAAATGAAAGACTTCTAAGAATTTCGTGGAATAACTATTAGTGCCATAAGTTGTAAATTGTGATCGTTTCAGTGCCATAAGTTGTAAATTATGATCGTGTCAGTGCCAATATTTTTTAAAAGTGATCACTTAAGTCCATAAGTTGAAAATGTGATCAGTTAAGTGCTATAAGTTTTAAAAAGTGATCAGTCCTGGTCGATTTTTTTTCGTTTCAAAAAAGGCAATTTTGGTTTGAAAAGATTTATTTTTTTCAGCTTGAGGAAGCTACTGCACGAGCTAGTGAACCTGCTGGTGCGGTAGCAGCTGCACTAGCAGCTTGCTGAACCTACTACTGCACTGGTACAATTGTCGCAGCACAGCAGCAGCTTGTTGGTTCAACTGCTCGTGCAGCAGCAAGTAGATAATGCAGCTGCTGCACCAGCAGCTTCTACACACCAGCTTACTACACCAGAACTGCACCATGCACTAGCTGAAGCACTAGTTTGTTGATGTACCTGGCAGAAACTCAGCCACAACCATCAACTTAGCCACAACCGGCAAAACAACCACAACCACAAAGCTAACTATTGAAATGACAAAAGAAAATTGATATTGAAATCTAGAACTTAGTCATTACATCCACATAGGTGCGCAACCACATACAAGTCTCGAACTTAGTCATTACATCCAAAAGCAAGTCCAAAAGCAAATCCACATCCACATACAACTCTAGAACTCAGTCATTACATCTAAAAGCAAATCCAAAAGCAAATCCACATCTACATTGGTGCACTACCTCCTAGCCAAAAACAATAAGAAAAAACAAAAACCAACAGCTTCCCATCAATTAATTTCCTCAAACCCCCCAGTTCCTTTTTCTCATTTTGATGGTCTGTCTTGTTTCATTATCCTCTCACTCTTTCTAACTAGCGGTACGGGTTCTTCAGTTTGGCTTCTTGTCGCATGCACTTTCGTCTTAGTAGGCTCATTGGTGGTGCGAGGATCACTTTGCTTTGATGGACCTGGCTTCCTTGGAGCAGTACCCGCTGTCTTCTTCTTAGAAGCAGTCTTCTTTGGCGCAGCCGTTGACTCTTGAGTTACAACACCTTCAGTGATAAGCACCTCTGTAGGAAACCCAAGCTACAACAAACCCATATTTAGTTATTTTCAATAAAATCATATACGATATAAATGCGTGAGTAGTACAAAACTCACATGAAAAATGGTCATTCCGGTACGTTCGTCAGTGAAAAGGCCATAACCGCATTGTCTTATCCATTTCCCAATAGCCCCTCTTGTTCAGTGTGGTCACTGACTTCTCAGCAACCTCAGCAACCTCTGCAGTTGGTCTTCTTCCCACCTGATTAAGAGAAAATGAGGTCAATCTTAGGTTAATTCAGCCCACAGAACAACACAGACACAAACATAAACAAAACACAACTTACTTGTACTTTTTTCCTAGTGTTTTCAGCTATCGAGGAGGGGTTTGGCCCCGCATTTTCCGTAATCTGTGTAGGCCCTTTAGCAACCACACGAGTTGGTCTTCTTCTGACCTGATCAGATTAAGACAAAGTGAGGTTAACTTTGACAAAATTAGCCCACAAAACCAAACAAACACAACATAAACGAAACAAAACACATCTTACTAGTATTTTTTCCCTAGTATGTGCAACAGTCGAGGATAGAGTTGGCACTGCATTTTTATCGAGACTTGACCCTACAGCAGGCCCTTCGGCTAGCCCTAAACTTGGCTGTTCATGTCTAGCCTGGCTCTTCAATACACAACCAGCCTTATTGTGGCCTTCCTATTGGCAAAGCGAGCAAGTTTTCTTTACACCCCATTTGCTCATCTTCTTAGTTCTGCTCTCCCCATCATGCATTATCTGTCTCCTTTTTGGCCTTCCTAATTGCTTCTTCAATGGCAAAGGTTGAGGGGCTTTATGATTTGTTGGCTCCTAGAATTTGCTACTACGAATAGGCTGCATCATGAACTGGTACGAAGTAAGGTATGTTCTTTTCCTGTACCAAGTGTCTAGGTAATCCTCCGAATTTCCGTGGTTATTTTGGATCGTACAAATGGCGTGTTCACAAGGAACCCTAGTAAGTTGCCAACCTCGACATGAGCACTTTCTAGTATCCAGTTTGACTATGTATTTATCATCCTTTTGCATGATCTCATATCCATCATCGTCATTCCAAATAGGATGACAGAACCTTACCTTGGTTGTGTTCTCAATCAATCTCCTCACAATCCTAGGACCATAATCTCTAGTCCACTTCGCAGCCTCATCTCTCTATTTTTGCAGCCTATTCATGACTATCACTCGAATATCCTCGAGCATGCTTGTGACAGGTTTGCAGCTAGCCTCTAAGATTCTGCCATTGAATGCTTCACTTAAATTATTGTCGATGATGTCGCACTTGAACTCTTCGCTAAAGAAGGCCCTACACCAATGCTTAGCTTCGGTCTAGAATAGTGCATCAAAACCATCCTTTGTGAAGTCATACAAGGCCTGTTCGAGAACCCTAAAATCAGCCATGTTCGAACTCCTAGCTATCAGCCAAAACTACTTCTGTAGTTTGTCCCCTTTGTACTTCTTCGCCAGTTTGCATAAATATGCCTTGCACACATCCTATGTTCAGCATATGGCATCAACTTAGCCAATATTGGAACAAGTCCCTACAAGATAAGATAAGATAAGAGAAGACAAAGACAGTATCAATAACCATGGAAATCCAGACCCAAGACAAGACAAGACAAAACTGCTGCACTAGCACACCACCTGCTGCTACACAGCTCTTATTCCCCCCCCCCCCCCCCCCCAAATAGAAAATACATAATATTAATTACCTTCTGTTGGTCGCTCATGAATGCCCAATCTCCTCCATTATCAATGTCAAGGTTTGCCATTAAGTTTTTAAAAAATCATGACCAAGTGTCCTTGTTCTCTACTTTCACAATAGCCCAAGCAATGTGAAACATCTGGTTATTTGCATTCCTCCCAATGGAAGCCAACAACTCTCCCTTAAGTAAATCCTTTTAAAAACAGCTATCCAACCCGATGATCCTTCTACAATCATCCAAAACCCCTTTTGCATGCACTGAAGCAAACATACATCCTATCAAACTTGGTCCCAATATCAGGTAGGGGCCTCCACAACCTCTACATACACTCTACTGGATGGGTTATGAAGATTACATTCCCTTGCATAATCCCAAACCCGACCATACTCTACGTTGTACCTTCCCAGCAACGTCCTCATCACCTTTTGCTTAGCTCGTTTGCATTGATTCCTCGAGACATTTATCCCTATCGGCTCCTTCACCCTTCAATTGAGGACTCTTTATATCAGGCATCGCCTTGATAGTGTTGAAGAAATGCTTTGACAACTAACCACTCGTTACCCTTCTATTGTCCAGTACCACTGAACAAGTGTGCTCCTTCTTGAATGACCTAACTTGGAACGACCCACTCTTCCTAATGAATGCGCCGTAGATCTTCCATGAACAGTTCGATTGAGAACATATAGCCCTCACAAATTCCTTCGTATTTCTAGTGAAGTTAACACTCCTTTGTTCACCAATGGAGTACTTGATAATAGCTTCTTTAAACTCTTTAGCATCACCAAATTTCATTCCAACACTCAAAACAACAGAAGCAGCACTTGGATCGTATGAAGGAAACTTGCTTTTCCTTGTACGCACAGCATGTTCATCTTCAAGCTCAGTTCCCGAACTATCAATCTCAAATATGTCACCCCCTCTTTCTTCATATTCAATCTCTTCACCATCAGCTGGAGCTCGCGCACCCTTATTTACTAGTTCAGCATCATTTGACTCGCCAAATACGGAAAATCCTTTTTCCCGAAAATACTGCTGATTTTGCCTCGACTGTGCAAGTTCCTCATCATCATTGTCACTTGGGAAATTGACATTTGCCAAACATTCATCATCTGATGAAGTAGATCCAGCAATTTCCCAGGCCTCGCCTATAATGGAATCATCTCCAACCTGAGTACTATGTTGTACACCATCTCCTACTTCAGTGCTGTCATCATCATCAACACCATCAATATACTCGACGTACACTTGAGCTTCCTCGCCATGAAGATAATGGTAAAAGATGTCTTTAACACCATTATCATCATGGAAATATCTCAAACCATCCTTCAAGTCCTTGCCAGGAACACAATAATGCAATCTCGCTATTTTGCAACGTAACTGTTGCACTATCTCCCTAAACAAAATAATATAAGATGGTCTACTTGCATCCATATACACAGTTCCTTCATTCCCACCCACATATTCCCACTCATCAAGTCCTATGACAAATTCCTCACCATAGTTTACAATTATGTGTAAAGTTCTGTCCCCATCCGCCATCCCGACACTGCAGCCAAGGAAAGAAAACATTATTAGTTTTTGGGACCACATGCACGACAAAATTGACTCAGTAAATTTGGCAACCTACATCCACAATAACTTCACATGGGTGGTGACCACATGAAGGACAACCCAGACTCAGACAATTTTTTTCTACTGGACAAACCCGCACATGCACGCCAACCACACTCAGCCAATTTTTTTAATACAATAGATGCCCCACTTGCACAATAAGAATGGAGGTCCCCACATAGACCACAACCCACATGGACGATAACAATGACAACACAAAGACAAAGGCACGGACAAAGAATCGTGGACTGCTCTTTTCGAACCAAATCAGCAAGCCCTGAACCAAGCGATGAGCACTTTCGAAACCTACTTTCACGCAACTCATCCCCTACACCAACCATCTCATATCCAGTTTGGAGCCCTAATTTCATGCGACTCATAGCAAGAACCCCAAATCCAAGCACTAATTTCACTTCCAAGCCTTAAATTCGCAGCGACCGAGCAACGGGAAGAGAAACTTATGGCGAGTGTGCGACGGAGAGCGATGGCCACCGAGCGATCCACGGCCACCAAGCGACGATGAGCGACGTATAGCGATGAGCCGAGCGACCGGTCGATCGACGGGAAACGAAAGTCTTCGCGAAGAAGATTCAAGGTATGTGCAGCCTCCTTGGAACGGTGTCACTTTTGCAATGCAAAAGCGGCGTCATTTTCTCATCGTCCCAGAACTGTAAGTCGAACGGCGCCATTCGACTTACACACGTGTACTTTTTTATTTATTACATATGCCATGTCACTAAATTTTTTAATTTAAACTGCCATGTCACCAATTTGTTTTAAATAAAAAAGCCACGTGTATTGTTTGGCCGGAATTGGCACTTAAATAAATATTTTTTGTTAAAATTGACACTTAAGTGATCGTTTTCTCTCCGATGTGGTACTGAAGTGATAAAAAAAATATTGGCACCAAAGTGAGGGCCGTACACAAATATTGGCACTCCAGGTGTACTTTTGCCAAAAAAGAACGAAGAAGAAAGAAGAAGAAAGGAAAAAAAAGAAAAAAAAAGAAAAAGAAAAAGAAAAGAAAACATATTATAAAAACTATTAAAAATTGTTACAAAAATATTTTAAAATGTCCACATCAGCACCGGCCGTGCCACGTGGGACGACCGGCGTCCACATCAACGAATTTCGGCTAAAATTGACTGAATGGACTCAATTGGCACAAATACAAAAGGTTTAGGACTGAATTGGCATCAATAAAAGATTTAGGATTGAATTGGCACCAATGCAATAAATTGTAATATCTTTTCAGAAATGGTAGGTCTTTGTCTGTTGTGCCCATAAAGCAAGTGGAATACATGTTGAGCAAATTTCGGCTCCATACTTTAGAACAATAAAGCTAGTTCAATCCTAAAAATTATTTAAAATGTCGAGAATTTATTGTACAACGGTCAATTCGGTCTTAAAATTTTTAATATGACTAATTCAATCCTAAACTTTTTTTTCATTGGTTTTTCAGCTAAGGGTCAACATAAAGGGTTCTTGCATGTATAATAAAAACTGTCAGTAGCGCCTTTAACCATGGTCATTATCTATACGTGGCTCGCCTTTAGTCCTTCATTATTTAATGATTTTCTTTCCTTTCTTTGCCCTGAAGGAGTGCCTCATGGATTCGTTCATGCGTGGCCTCGTATTCCATGATAGCGAAACCCCTCACATGTTATTTCACTGTTAGAAGCGCTGGTGATTACCCGCCATGGGATTAATTTGTTAGAATATATTTTATATAGACTTTATTAATTATTATTATAATTGATTATTGATCTAATAAAGAAAAGATATAAAGCTTCCTAATCCTAATTGGATATGGGACTGGATAGTGTGGACTGAGTTAAACCTTATCTATAATGAGGGGACATGTTACAAACTCTATAAATAGAGCTCAAGTTCCTCCTCTAAACCCTAATGTCACATAACCTCATATAAATGATTCATAGAGGAGAAGCTCTTGAGCATCGGATTGTCGCAATTCTGTATCAAGAACGTTGGATTTGAAACAAGGTGCGCAAAATCCTCTACTTGATTATTGTGATTCGTGTATCTTATTATAGCGATCTGAAGGCGCTGCTTAAGGTAATAAACACAGCTTACATAATTCAATTGAGCAATAGCATTACTATGCTTTCGACTCGGGAGCCGATGGTTAAAGAAATATTGAATAAAAAAGATTTTGTTAACAAGTGACTTCGATCTAGTGAAAAACCATGTTATTTTAAAAATATCTTTTTTTCTTTTATTATCTATACTTAGTGTATTGAAAATATCATTACAAGGAAGATCGTCTTAGCAGAGACTATCAACAGATTGGATGCTCATTTTATAAACTTCAGCCTTCCTTACGCAGGGCAGGTTCTCCTTCATATGCTCCCACTAACCATACAGACGAGACAAAGATGGCTAACATTCCCTTGCTCAATTCACGATTTTTAAAGTCGACGGATTTTTCTCTTACTATCAATTTCATTTTTGTCGGTATTGACATGTAGAATGGGACTCTAGTATGGTTAACAATTGTCTTAGGCACTTGTTGACAAGACCATCTAAACAAATTGAAAAAAAATTGAAACACGTAAATTTATATGTTTCAATCACAAGAGAACGACAAAATTCACTCAAAATAAAGTCGAAGGAGATTTCATGTCTCTCAAACCCTAAAACCCCAATTACTACACTCAGAGAGAGAGAGAGAGAGAGGGGGCAACAAAATGTCGGATCTCGGTGAAGGGGGTGGCGAGCGTCGACCAGAACGGGTGGCGACGGTGAGACAGTGGTGCATTGGGGCTTCTTGAGGAAGAAGGTGGAGGAGGGGAAAAAACGAACGAAAGGAAAGAAAAGAGAGAGAGAGAGAAAAAGGAAAGTGAAAAGAAGAAAAAGAGGAGAGCACATCTAAATAATTGAATATTCAATGTGCTTTTATGGTCTCATCTGAAAATGTAAACTTGTCCCCATAAATGGAGAAGCACATCTCCATGTATTATACCATAAGCTTATTATTCGATTGGCAGCGATAGATGAAGAGAAGATTCAGCATAATAAGATACGAAGTGATTTTCAAAAATGGATGAGGCGAAGTAGAATAGATGCAAAATGTGACGAGGGTCATCAGTATTTTCTCAAGTCGTTAATTACGTTAACGTTTTAAAAAATGTTCGCTACAAATGTTATGTCACGTCGAATTCCTGACACTTCGGTGAGTGTTTTTAAAAAAATTTATAGCACTCAAGTGATCAATTAAAAAATTATGGAATTCAATTGAGCATTTTTTGAAAAGTTACAAACGCTCAAAAGTGGTAAAAAAAAATTATGACAATCAAGTTACAAGTCCAACCTTTTGCATCTGGGACAGAAGTAACACAATCTTTCTAACATCCACCCCCCCCCCCCCCCCCCCCTCCCCAAACCAAAAAAAAAAAAATCAAGTTTTCACTGTTGCAAGAAAAATAACACCTATTGCAAATTACGACCATTCTCACCTTTAAATCACCACATATCATCCTAATTGGCTCGCTCTAATGATGTGCCCAATGACAGATCGACCTCCTTTTTTATTTATAATCTTTGTTACCAAATTTTATTTATAATCTCTATTGTCGAGTTTCTTGCATTGTGTACCAAAACCCGTAGTTTTTGTCGTGATTAATGTGGTTATCTAAACTGTCGAAGCACCTTAATCGACTTACCATCCCCCGATCTCGTGGCCGAGGTGCTCCGGCACATATAGGAGTCTCAGAATAACTCCATCTTCAAAAATGTCAAACCCGAATCAAGGAGCACAATGGAATCGATCCTTGCAATGGGAAGGAAATTTGTAAGATGGTATCTAAAGCAATGGGAAAAGTAAGAGATCTAGGAAACTCATCTTCTACCTGGCCCCAACCGAAGCATGGGAGATGATTCAAATACGTAATAATGGGCATTTGTTTGCCATCCCACCGCCTCATTAGTCGGTCGGGGAAGTGTGTCGGACTTTCCAAACTAACTTGTTAGCAATTCCACCGATTAATTGATCTATAAAACCTTTACTTTAAATGTGAAAACCTTTACCGCCTCATAGTTTTCCTAAGCTCGAAACTTTGGGCTGGGTTGAAAATGTGAAAAATTTGCAGGCTCGGCCCATACTGACTCGATCAACTGAAGGAGTTCAATTCATCAATATATGATAACTGTCGACGAATCTGCCCCCCAATTCCAAGTTATTAAATAATATTGCTTATCTAATGGAATGTATCTTTTTATGATCGAGACGGCCATTGCTATATACTCTGGTAGAGTAATTAAATATTAAATCACGCTTTCATCTAACAGCTTAAGCTTTTAGAATAGTTGGCAGTGATCTCACAAAATTTCACATACTCAAATCAATTGAAAGAGCTAATGGAATGAACTCGAGAGTGAATTCCATCATAAAGATCATTTTTAGCTTCTCTTTCACAGTGTGAAGAGACTTCAGAGGATGGTGATGTGCTTGAGAGAATGGAGCTGAGGAGATTAGATCAAGGATCGAAATTCCTTCACTTGAAAAATAGAATTTGCAAGAGAGAGAGAGAGAACTAATTATTGAAAGCGACTAAATATTTAAGCGGCAAAGAGATTTACCTTCATCATTCATATGACTTTATTTAATTTTGGTGCATCTAAAGCTCTTGCCTCATCCTAATGGGGCATTATTTTGACATGATAGTTCATCATCCGACATACAACCTTTTGTAACTCAATAAGGCTTCTGGTCGACAACGTTCCCAGGAGGATCATAGTTACAAGTGACCAAAGTACCGCCCGTCGCGCATTGGGCCTTCGCGCATCCGAGCCGAATCGAGTTGCGCCACACCACCTGAGTGTAATGCCCGCAGACCTTCCCTGGTGCGCACGAGTTGGAATTGTAGTTGTAGTAAGGCTTTTCCCCAACCCACATGTTCACCGCTCTTGTGCCGGTGAGATCAGGGGAAGCCCACGCGAGGTTCTCCCCGTATGGTCCGCCCGAGTGGACCAAGCGCGTGCAATCTCTAGCGTGCTTTTTGGCGTAATCACTGGCATAACCAGCGACGCGCTCGTCCCAAACTATCTGGCCCACATCGACCTGAGAGCGGGCCGCGTTGTGGGCTGCGACGTAGTCCTGAGGTGAGTCCTGGGCGACAGACAGAGGGATCGACACCAGGGTGGTTAGCGCGACGAGGAAAACGATATGGAGAGGAACGCTCATACGGGAACTCATATTGTGGCAGACCATAAAAGTTGGCAAAGGAAAGATCTTAGTTGATTGATGAAGAGATGGGCAATAGCTAAGGGGGTATTTATATGGCGATCATGTGGAAAACTCTGTCTGTGGAAAATTCGAATGTTCAAGATGGGCCACGATGACTAGAAGAGTGCCCGTCAATATTGATTATCCTACGACAATTTTCATAATCTGTGCAACTTTAATTATTGTACCAAGTTTAATTTTCATCATCTTATTATTGTTTTATTTTAATTTTAGCTACAGAAATATTGATGACAAATAGCGACTCCATCGATTCTTTACATGAACATTGGACATCTTAAAAGGTAACTTATCTTGAAACTCTTTTCTATCTTTCCACAAACATTGTCGTCTCTTCTCCCTTGGGTTAAAGTTTTCTCCCCTACTTTTCACTGTTTCCTTTGGCGTCTTCTGTGGAATTGGTTTCGCGTCTAAGTCAATTATAATTACGAGTCAAAGCACCAAAAGCTGAAAGATCAAGCTCAACAGTCGAGTTTGATGCATTCTCTATTTTTTTTTTCTAACTTATGTTTGCACGAAAACTGAAATTGGAAAATGTTAAATACACGATCGAGATTTTTATTTCGGGTTATCATTAGAAATTCAATAATTACTTCATAAAATATTATATGATTTATTTTTTATTTTTTGGTCGAAAAAAATATTATACGATTTGACAAAGCAACAGTCGGTAATTGAAATTATGGTGCCCGATTATTGAGGCATACATAAAATTCTCCCATCCATTCTTTGAACCGGCAGTGGCAATATTGCTGGTAAGTTCATTCATATTGGTAAGGAAAGATATGAGTATAACGCGATAAGGGACTGTTTAATTAGACATGATCATGGGATAGGCTATGTCTACTTTTTTAAAATAATAATTTAGCTAAATGACATCCATATGGTACTTTACTTTGGATGAGTCATAAAATACTTTTCTTTTCTATTTTAAGCCCCATTTTCTCTTCTAATGATTACGAAATTTGTATTTCAAGGTAGAAAAGAATATATATGTTAGCAATCCAATTTTTAACAAATCAATGGGCAAATTGGGTCTAGCCACCAAGCTTTTACCCGCTCACTGAAGTCCTAGAATGTATTGTCCGAGCTTGCCAGAGAGCTCAAATTTTTTAGCCAGACACGCCCATTTAACTGGTGCACCTGCGAGTCGCCAAATTCATGATCAGATCTACACTTAATCGACACTTCTTTCGTAAGTCCATCATTAAAATGTCTAAATGGAGGTTATAGATGAGGCTGTTTAATGATAATCCAAATTAATAAGAACTAAAAGGCAAGTGTGCCAGCCCAATCCCCTTGCCGAGGTCAAAACTATTATAGAGGGAAAGGCGTGAAGCGATGGCTGTTGATCGCAGAGTCTGAGGACCTTGTGTGGTGGACTGGAACATCAAAAGGTTGATGCTCTTGTTTTGGAGTTTGCAGAGGAAATTTCTCATGAAAGTGATGCTGCTGAAGTTGACGGTTGCCGGTCATCTGCATTTTGCAACTTGTTTCTGGAGTCCAACTCTCACTTTGAAAGGATTGATCAGAACACGCTTAGTCCATTATCATGTCCTCCGACGTTCATGGACAAGGGTGAAGACCTTATCGTCGACTTCGATTAGTGATTTGTCATCTTCCAATTTCTATCGTTTAAATTTTATCTCTTGTTAAGTTCAAATTTAATAAACGGATAAATTACAGAAACTATTGTGTAGAAGAAAGTTCATGAGCTTTAGATATTGTAATACAACAGTCAATCTAATAAAATAGATATATCTTGCCAATTTAAAAAATAGATATAATATCTTTAAAATATATATACAATGGTGAGTTTAAGTAAATCCATTTAGGATTCAAGTATATCCTACTTCCTTACATAATAAATCTGACTAACTTAAAGAAAAAGAAAACCCATTTAGTTTAAATATCAATGGTCAGAATTTGTATTATTACTTTATTACTGTATATATTTCACTCACTTTTAAAGCATTGAGTAAAAGAAAACTTGAAATTATAGCTTATCTCGTTAATGGATGACGCTTTGTTTTTGTTTTTGTTTTTTTTTTTTGCCAATTGAGCTCTAAAGTTTTTGCATTTGTGCCAATTCAGTCCATTCGGCCAAGTTTGACCAGAAATCGCTAACATAGACTCGGCACGACTGACATTCACGTGGATAATTTTTTTATAATTTTTTTATTTATTATTTTCTCTTTCTTTCTTTTTTCTTCCCTTCTTCCTCTAGCTGGTTCGACGACCGGCCACAGAAGAGGGCCAGCGAGGGCTCGACCTCGCTAGGGGCTGGGCAAGGCTTGCCCACGCCGGATCTAGCGACGGCAAGGCTAGCCCTTGCTAGATTTGCCGAGGTGTGGCCTTGCCCAACCACTGGTGAGGTCGACCTAGCTGGCTCTCACCTCTAGTCGGTAGCCGAAAAAAAAGAAAAAAAGATCTAAAAAATGGTAAAGATAAACAAAAAAATTTCTATATACACTAGTCACCTTGGTGATCAGTAAGAGAATTAAGTGAAGAAAAAAAAAAGGAAAAAAGGAAAAATAAAAAAATGAAAAATGAAAAATTGATAAAACATTTGAAATATTTATTAAAAAATATCTCCGTCAGCGCCGGCCGCGCCACGTAGGACAGCCAACGATTATATTAGCGATTTCTAGCCAAAATTGGTTGAATGGACTGAATTTGAACAAATGTAAAAGATTTATAGTTAGCAAAACAAAAAGTTTATGATAGAATTGAAATTGCAATTGGTTTGGGATTCTTTTGGTAAGTCTCCCAACATCTGAATTCTATATGATTTTATTTTCTACTTCTGGAATAGACTTATTTCAATATAGTTTCCATTATTGTAAGTACAATATAGAAGCATTTTTATTCATCTACCAGAACTAGCTAAATTTTTTAATCAGACCTAGCCCTGCACCTTGGTGTGTGGCTATATAAATTATCAATCAAAATGAAGAATGTGAAGTATGAGATGTGTAATCATAAACATAACTCAAGATTCTAAAAATTATGCATCACTATTTTGAATAATCATATCGTACGTACAAACTCACGATTCTGATATCATAAGCTATTATGTTCTTTGTATTCTTTGTAATGTCTTAGTTTGGGATAGTTTCATTGATATCTAGAGTGCTTGACTTGGACAAACCTAACTATTTTGATCTTCTTTTTCCTCTTATGAACGTATTCTTTGACATTTACTATGAACATATGCCTTCTTTGAAAAAATTGTCCAAAAAGTCCTAAATATATTGTACTTTTGCCAATTGACATCATGGACGGCACTGAAGTGGACAACTTTTAGTAATATTTTAGCATTTTTTTTCGAATTTATTTTTGTTTTTCTTCTCTTTTTCCATTTTGCCGGGCCTCGGTGACGACCAACGACTGGCCAGAGGTGAGGGCCAGCGACGGCAAACTTCACCAGAGGCCGATGAGGTTGACCTCGTCACACTCGCCTTTGGCCGATCACCGAGGCCCGCCGACCAGCTAGCGGAAGAAGGGAAGAAAAAAAAGGAGAAAGAAAATAAAAAAAATAAAAAAATTGATTTTTTTTAAATATTATTGAAAATTGTCCATGTCCTGTGCTATGTAGGACGGCCAACGTTTGACCGGATGGACTCAATTGGTAAAATTTAAAATTATTTAGAACTCATTTAACACAATTAAAAGATTTAGGACTGAACTGACAAAATATAATAAATTTAGGATCTTTTGGACAATTTTCCGGCCTTCTCTTTCTCTATTCTTGTGAAGAGGAACAATGAGACCGGCGAATAACTCAATACTCACCGCTAAATGAAAAAATTTAGAAATTACATGTAGGGTAATCTCTAAGAGAGATCTTGTATTTCATAAACAACCAATCAAGCAAAAAACAAAACCGGTGGCGGTTGACAAATCAATTAGAGAGGCGTTGAAACAACTTGAAAGTAGTTTTTTTCCCCTCAAAGAATAAATTATTGGGTGAATCAGATGCATGTACCTTGAATTTATCTGGACCGTCAAATCTGGTGAATCCTATATATAAAGAGTGTGGGCCTCACTTCATCGGACGATCTAGAAACATTTGGTTCACACGCTCAATACATGTTTTAACCTTCTTTCTCTAGAAGTGAGAATCAATCGCACTTAATATAAACCTTATCAAATGATTAGACAATCTATAAACATCTAACTATCCCACATATATTCGATAAACTATTGCATCGTCCCCATGTCCTAAAAACTTAAGGGATATTTTGGCACGTGCTTGTCACCAATCTTTCAAATTGTATATATTATCTTTTAACTTCTCATTTTTCACTAAAGTAAAAGCCGACAAAGTTCTAAGGCAATAACAAAGTGAAAGTTTAGGAGTGATGAGTGAAAAATCATAACAAAATGCACATTTTTACTTTCAAAATTCAAAGGGTTTATATAGTCTTCCCTAAATTGAAAGTAAAGATAGAGAATGTAAAAGTGTAGCAGAAGAGAAAATCGTCGGGACAGAAGCGTGGTATATGTACTATATTGAGCGGTACTATTGAAAATATTAGGGCCCATGTACATAGGTCTCACATGAGACTCATCAAATCTGATGAATTAAATTAAATTTACTACATAAAACGAATATTTTTCGGTGGGAAATACAGTCAAGGTCGTTATCCCATCGACTTTTTTCCACAATCAAGGAGGACAAAGCAGAGTTGGAAAAGAATAAAAGAGAAAGAGGACAACAAATCAAAGCGCGGAAATTCGTCCGGTGATGCCGCTCCTCCCATCGTGGCTTTCCTCCATTTCTCCAACCTCGCAGAACATGTTTGACTTTTCTTTATTCCCACGAAACCCTAGTTTCTTGTTCAGACCGTTTCTTGTCTGAACAATTATTTATTTTTCTGAACCCTTTTGAACTCCTGAATCTGATTGGCTCGAGCCAAGAATTTTCCCTTTATTTTTTTAATACGACAGTTATGTCGTTGGGATTTCATAACAGATTTAAAATGTTAAGTTGCTTCCGATCTCTGGCAATCTTGCGAATAGACAGATTGAGGTCCCATGCATAGAATCTACGTATCCTACGCCTCCAACATTTCATCTTTTTAGTTCTATTGCGTATGCTTTTTCTTTCCTTTTTTTTTTAAATTAATATTGCGTGGAAACCGCAAACTTTGACTCTGTGAAATGGCGAGTCTTCGTCTGTTGTGCCCATAAAGCAAGTGGAATACATGTCGAGCAAATTTCGGCTCCTACTTTTGGACAATAAAGCTACTTCATGATAAGTTTGGGAAAATTGTCTAAAATTTCATCTAACTTACGATGGTCAATTCAATCTTAAATTTTTTAATTCGATCAATTTAATCCTAAAGTTTTCTCATTTATTTGTCAGCTAAGGGTTAAAATTTAGGATTCTTGTAGATACAATAATCATCGTTAGTGAAAATAGAAAAACTTTTCACGAGCGGTTTTAATCACGGCTTGAACACCAGTTTTTAAGTTAGGTTATTATCTATATGAAGACTTGTATGATAACCAAGGCCGCTTATAAATTATTATTTTTCTTTATCTATATGAAGCATCATATAACGATCTCTTCATTGTTTCCCACGAAGGACTCGCCTTACGGCTATGTTCATGCATGGCACCGTATTCCATGATAGCGAAACCACTCACATGTTAATTCACTGTTAGAAGCGCTGATTACCAGCCGAAACGTATGACCTTATGTGATAATCTGGACATAACCACTACTATGCTTTAGACTCTGGATTAGAGTGGGTCCCCAACATAACGGCGGGTTGAGCTTCCCCAAGCCAGCTAATTGTTGTCGTGCCTCTGAATTATTTATTTTTTTTAAGAAAAAGGTTATATACATCTATGTCTTTCTTTTTACCCCACACGTACACATCTATTTATATCCATATACATAAATCGAAACACCCTTTGTCTCACTTTTAAATTTTCAAAATTACCATTCCTTTCTTTGTTTCACACCCACTCATTTGATAGATAACCATGTACTTTCCTTATCTCTTCACAATTTTAGGGTTTCCAATTACCCTTGTTTTCTTTATCTCATGCTCACCTATATTTCATGTAAATTACTCATTTTCTTTTTATACATAATTACGCAGGCGCTCCGGTACATAATGATGATGATAACGTGGATGAATTGTTGTTTCTATTCAATATAAGAGTTTTTCCGTGCGGGCTACATTAATTAATATTGTAATTAATTAATTTCTCTAATAAACAAAAGATATAAAGTTTCTTAATTAGTCTAATATGGGACTGGTTAGTGTGAGCCGAGTTAAGCCCGATCCGTAATGAGAGGGTTTGGCTAAAAACTCTATAAATAGAGCTCAAGTCTTCTAACCCTAAAGCACAAATAATCTCAAATAAAGAGTCATGACAGAATGCAATACATGAGGGGTTCATCGGTATTCCGTATCAAGAACGATGGATCCCAAAGAAGGTTCGTAAATTCTACTCCACTACAGGATTTGTGATACTGATTATGGTGATCTTGAGGCACCGCTTAAGGTTGATATGCATCCTCAGTCAATGCCTAATTCACCGGAGAGATGATTAAGGAGATCCAGGTTTTCAACCATCGTAAAGTAAACTACAACTCTAGAAGATGGTCTACTATAAGATCCATGTGAGTTATGTCACCCATATTTTAAAATTCTCTTTTCAAGTTTATATTCAATGAGATCTCTACATAAATGAAAACAGAAACTTTTCAAGGGGTTCTAATTCGTTCCAAGGAATTTTAACAAATTCTAATCTATTTTGCAACTCAGCTTTTTTGGACTTCTTCTTTAACTCGAGTTTGTTGTTATCTAGATTGCAATATTCGTGGACTTCATGAATATTGACCGTCATGGTTATTCCTAATTTATTTGTTCCTTAATCAGTGATAATATATTTCATCAATTCATTAACATATTAATGAGTAATTTTTGAATGTTTATATTTTTTTAGATATTGGATCAACCGAATAGAAACACGGCGTTGATAGGGTTTAATTGTTTTCGTTGAAGTTTTCTTTAGTTTCTTTAATTTGATCAGCCATTGCAAAATGTAATCCTTGAGCATGGCCTAATACATCTAGTTTTCCACAGCCCGGAGCTTAAAAATTTGTACTCAATGGTTCAATTTGTATGTATTTGCTGACAAGAAGTGGCTTATAGTTATTTTTTGTGTAAACTTTAAGGCATAGCAGGTACATATTTACAATACAAAACTCTCTCCTGTAGAAGTTGTGAGCTTTAACTTTTTTGTGCAATAACGGAAACCCTATCACCATTCTTCTCCCATAAATTTCTTTATACATGCAAAAGTTGTTTAAGTGTAACCCTCTTTTGCCTATAAATGTTGGGATTTTGGTGTGTAAATCCCATAGAAAGTGAATGAGAAATGTGGATGGAGGGAGTCCCACATTGGATAGAAGAGAGATGTGAGATGGGTTTAAATAGAGGAGCCTCTCTAATGGGCTTGGGCCCCAAGGGGCACTCCACTTTTGTGGAAGGGAGGAAGAGGACCTACACAAGGCTAGGTCGACCCACATGCGCCCGCGCCGCCAGCCGGCTAGGTTCGGTTCGGGCTTGACTTGTTCCTATTTTTTTTTCTTTTTGCCCAGCAATCTTATTTTATTCTATTTCTTTTAAATCGAATGGACATGATTCGAACGGACATGTCTAGAAATTTCTGGACACTTGTTTTTGTCCAAACAGATACGTTTGTTCGGGAATTTTTTCTTTGAACAAACATGTTTGTTTGTAAAGAGAAGTTTTGAACGAACATGTTTGTTCGTAAAGTGTAGTTTCGGTTCGTAATCCTTCATCGACGAAACCGTACGGCTTCGTGGCTCTTCGTTGACGTTAAGTGTTCAAACCGACATAAATAGTCATATACACACACGACATGGATATCAATTTTAATCAGTTCCTTCTCCATATTTTCATTCATCATTATCTTTTGTGCGATTATCAATCTGCAAAGTTGCGTTCGAAGATTTTCCTTTGAAGAAGTACCGCTTCAAAGGAAAGGCGATCCGTTCTATCCTGGGAGGCAATTGTTTAAGAACCTTGGGTACCGGTGGAGGGGACAAATTGTCTTAAGGACACAACGTGAATTCGTTGGGCTCGAATCATTCGTCTACATTCGGATTACTCATTGATTTCAGGTTTGTCTCACAACTTTATTTTGCACATACGAACACTTGGCAACAACAATCTTAAGACAATTTGACTCCTGATTTGCTTGGTTCGTATAGTCGTTTTCGTTGTAAGTGTTCTATTTTTTTTTATAATAGAAATGGCTTCATCATCAATGACGCTTGTTGCGTCTGTTTCGACTCATGGAGAAAAGCCAGAAAAGTTCAATGGGGCTGATTTTAAGAGATGGCAATAGAAGATGTTGTTCTATCTCACGACTTTGAATTTGGCAAGGTTCCTCACCGAGGATGCTCCTAAGTTGGATGAAGGAGAGACAAGCAAGGAAAGGGTTGCTGCTGTAGATGCATGGAAGCATTCTGACTTCTTGTGTCGCAATTATGTCCTCAATGGTTTGGACAATTCCCTCTACAACGTTTATAGTCCGCTCAAAATGGCTAAGGAGTTGTGGGAAAGTCTGGACAAGAAATACAAAACAGAATGTGCTGGATTGAAGAAATTCATTGTCGGCAAATTTCTAGACTTCAAGATGGTAGATTCTAAAACCGTCTTATGTCAAGTTCAAGAACTTCAAGTGATCATGCATGACATTCATGCTGAAGGTATGATGATTAGTGAATCATTTCAAGTGGTTACTTTCATTGAAAAGTTACCACCGTCTTGGAAAGATTTCAAGAATTATCTCAAACATAAGAGAAAGGAATTATCACTTGAAGACTTGATTGTTCGATTGAGGATAGAGGAAGACAATAGGCTCTCTGAGAAGAAAGTTCGCAGCAATCTGGAGGTCTGAAGGGCCGACGTTGTTGAAGAAGGATTGAAACCTAACAAGAAGAGGAAAAAGTATGGAGAGGGATCAACCCAAGGCCTGAAAAAGTTCATTGACAAATGCTACAATTATGGAAAGTCTGGACATCGTGCCAAAGACTGTAGAGCCAAGAAAAGACAGAAGACTCAGGCGAATGTGGTGGAACAGATTTCCAATGGTGTTGATGATATCAATCTTAGTGCTATGATATCCAAGTGCAACATGGTGGGAAACCCCAAAGAATGGTGGATTGATACTAGAGCAACTCGTCATATATGCGCCAACAAATCGATGTTCTCATCTTACACGCCTGTGGGAGGCGATGAAAAACTCTACATGGGTAATTCATCGACCTCTAAGGTTGAAGGTGTTGGAAAGGTTGCTCTGAAGATGACATCTGGGAAAACAATGACACTAAACAATGTGCTGCATGTGCCAGACGTACACAAGAATTTAGTGTCCGAATCTCTCCTTAGCAAGAATGGTTTCAAGTTGGTGTTTGTATCTGATAAGTTTGTACTCTCCAAAAATGAGATGTATGTAGAAAAGGGTTATCTTAGTGATGGTCTTTTCAAGATGAATGTAATGACTGTTGTATCCAATGATGATATGAATAAAGTTGTTTTTGCTTATGTGCTTGAGTCTCCTGATATATGGCATGCTAGACTAGGACATGTTAATTATAAGTCAATAAAGAAATTAATGAACATGAGATTATTGCCAAAGTTTGACTGTCCAAGTGAAAAATGCCAAGTGTGTATTGAATCTAAGTTTTCTAAGCCTCCTTTTCATTCCATAGAAAATAGAATCACGGAACCTTTAGATTTAATTCACACAGACATATGTGATATGAAAGTAATACCGTCAAGGGGTGGTAAGAAGTATCTTATCATATTCATAGATGACTGCTCGAGGTATTGTTATGTTTACCTGCTTAGTAACAAAGATGAGGCTATGAATGCTTTTAGAACTTATAAGTCTGAAGTTGAAACTCAGTTAAATAAGAAATGATTAGAAGTGATAGGGGATGTGAATACGAATTTCCTTTTGAGGAAATTTGTTCTGAATTCGATATCATTCACCAATTGACTCCTCCTTATGCGCCACAATCTAATAGAGTGGCGGAAAGGAAAAACCGTTCTTTAAAGGAAACAATGAATGCATTATTGAATAGTTCCGGTTTACCACAGAATTTGTGGGGGGAAGCTGTTTTGACGGCGAATTTTATCTTAAATAGAGTACCCCACAGAAAGACACAACAAACTCTCTATGAGAAGTGGAAATGCAGAACTCCTAATTTGAAATATCTCTTAGTGTGGGGGTGTTTGGCTAAGGTTACGGTTCCTAAACGTAAAAAGGTTAAGATAGGACCGAAAACCTTTGACTGTGTCTTTATTGGATATGCTCTTAATAGTAATGCATATCGATTCCTTGTTCATAAGTCTGAGGTCCTAGATATACATATTACTACAATCATTGAGTCAAGGGACTCTTCGTTCTTTGAGAATATCTTTCCATATAACATAGTATATGAGCCAATTAACAATGATAAAAGGCCTCGGGATACTACACCTAGAAGCGATCCTATGGAGGATGAACCTAGACATAATAAAAGATAAAGAACTTCTAAGTCTTTTGGACCTGATTTTCTAACATATTTGTTAGAGAATGAGCCTCAAACCTTCAAAGAGGCTATGACATCCCCAGAAGCCCCGTTCTGAAAAGAAGCTATCAATAATGAAGTTGAATCGATCTTATCAAACCATACCTAGAAATTGGTTGACCTTCCTCCTGGTAATAAACCACTACAATGTAAGTGGATTTTCAAGAGGAAAATGAAAACGGATGGTACTATTGATAAATATAAGGCTAGACTTGTGGTAAAAGGATACAAGCAACGAGAAGGCCTTGATTATTTTGACACCTACTCACCTGTTATTAGAATTACATCTATAAGGATGCTAATTGCCATAGCAACGGTGTATAAGCTTGAAATCCATCAAATGGATGTGAAAACGGCTTTCTTAAATGGGGATCTGGAAGAATAAATATATTTGGAACAACCTGAAGGGTTCATTGTTCCAGGACAAGAAAAGAAAGTATGTTGGCTTATCAAGTCACTCTATGGCTTGAAACAAGCACTGAATCAATGGCATGCTAAATTCGATCAAGTCATGTTGTCGAATGGTTTTAAGATTAATGAGTGTGACAAATATGTATATGTTAAGAACACTCATAATGGTTTTGCCATTTTGTGCTTGTATGTAGATGACATGCTCATAATGGGCAGCGATGGTGAGGTTGCCAAGGCGACCAAACGCATACTCACAAGTAAATTTGCTATGAAAGATATGAGAGTCGCAGATGTTATTTTAGGGATTAAAATCCATAAAACATATGGAGGATTAACTCTATCACAGTCTCATTACATTGAGAAGATACTTGGAAAGTGCAAGAATCTAGACATTATACCAGTAAAGACTCCGATAGATGTTAATTTACATCTTTCAAAGAATACTGGTGAAAGCAAGGCTCAGAATGAGTATGCTAGTATACTAGGCAGTTTAATGTATGTCATGAACTGTACTAGGCCGGACATAGCTTGTGCTATTAGCAAGCTAAGTCGATTTACAATTAGTCCAAATGAAAACCATTGGAAAGCTATGAAACGTGTATTGGGCTACTTAAAGCATACTCAAAACTATGCTCTACATTACACAATATCCAGCGGTACTTGAAGGATACTGTGATGCAAATTGGATAACCGGCACAAGAGACACAAAATCCACAAGTGGGTATGTGTTTACACTTGGTGGGGGAGCAGTGTCTTGGAAATCATCCAAACAAACTTGTATTGCGAGATCTACTATGGAAGCAGAATTTATTGCTTTGGATAAGGCCGGTGAAGAAGCAGAGTGGCTTCGAAATTTCTTAGAAGATATTCCTAATTGGCTTAAACCAGTGCCAACTGTGTGTATTCATTGTGATAGTCAAGCGGTAATAGACAGGGCAAGGAATGTCATGTATAACGGTAAGTCTCGACATATACGTCGAAGACACGATACTGTAAGACAACTACTCTCTAGTGGAATTATCACGATTGACTATGTGAAGTCAAAAGATAATGTCACGGATCCATTAACAAAAGGCCTAACTAAAGAGATGGTTGTGAAAATATCAAGGGAAATGGGTTTAAGGCCTATAATATAAGTCATCATAGAGGAAACCCTACCTAGTTGACTGGAGATCCCAAGATCTAGGTTCAAAGGGACAACCAAGTTATGCAGACAATGTAGAGTACTATCAATTCTTACTCATTCCCGTATAGAGACAGTACTGATGTGTGGAGGTTAAGCATAAACGTTTAGTGATTCTGATTCGGGTATGTGATATACCACATATTCAGAAATCATCTATGTGAGTGTGAAGTGAGGGCCGCTTCTACGCAAAATTTGAAAGGCCGAATTCTCGAAAGCACTCATGAAACCAGGCAGTATTCATGGCCAAAACGAACACAACAGTGAGAACCAACTTTGTTTGAGAGATAGTTATGTGATTCCCATTGTCTTGATTTACACCAAAGGTCGACAGTTCAAAAACATCAAGTCTACTGATTGACCGAGTAAGTCCGATAGGTCTCACTAGAGAAAGTTCAAAGTCTTAGACTACTTATCTCGATGCAACGTTCTCTCATGGAATAATCGCACATTGCATCTCATGCATACACGAAGAGTCATGATATTTGAAACGTCTCATTCATGTGAGGGATTGTTGGGATTTTGGTGTGTAAATCCCATAGAAAGTGAATAAGAAGTGTGGATGAAGGGAGTCCCACATTGGATAGAAGATAGATGAGAGATGGGTTTAAATAGAAAAGCCTCTCTAATGGGTTTGGGCCCCACGGGGCACCCCACTTTTGTGGAAGGAAGAGGATCTACACAAGGCTGGGTCAGCCCACACGCACGCGTGCCGCGTCCGTCGGCTGGCTCGGTTCGGTTCGGGCCGGGCTTGACTTATTCCTATTTTTTTTTTCTTTTTGCCCATCAGTCTCATTTTATTCTATTCCTTTTAAACCGAATGGACATGATTCAAACGGACATGTCTAGAAATTTCTGGACACTTTTTCTTGTCTGAACAGATACGTTTGTTTGGGAATTTTTTCTTTGAACAAACATGCTGGTTCGTAAAGAGAAGTTTTGAACGAACATGTTTGTTCATAAAGTGTAGTTTCGGTTCGTGATCCTTCATCGACGAAACCGTACGGCTTCGTGGATCTTCGTTGACGTTCAGTGTTCAAACCAACATAAATAGTCATATACACACATGACATGGATATCAATTTTAATCGGTTCCTTCTCCATATTTTCATTCATCATTATCATTTGTGCGATTATCAATCTGCAAAGTTGCGTTTGAAGATTTTCCTTTGAAGAAGTACCGCTTCAAAGGAAATGCGATCCCTTCTATCTTGGAAGGCAATTGTTCAAGAACTTTGGGTACCGGTGGAGGGGACAAATTGTCTTAAGGACACAACGTGAATTTGTTGGGCTCGGATCATTCGTCTACATTCAGATTACTCATTAATTTCAGATTTTTATTACAACTTTATTTTGCACATACGAACATTTGGCAACAACAGTAAATACTTCACTATCAGAACTCATCATCATCACAAACACCCTCTAGCTCTTCAAATTAGCTGATTATGGCTTCTTTTATCACGCCCTCACTAGCAATCACATGCCTCACCTTCCTCTTAGCCATTGCCGGAACCTCGCTAGCCCAAAGCACCCACCAGGACTTTGTCGATGCACACAACGCAGCCCGCGGCCAAGTCGGGGTGGCCCCACCCTCGTGGAACGACACCGTCGCGGCCTACGCCGAAAGATACGCCAGCAAGAGCGCCGCCAGCGGCTGCAAATTGGAGCACTCGATGGGCTCGTATGGCGAGAACCTGGCCGAGGGCTACGGTGAGCTGAGCGATGAAGACGCTGTGAAGATGTGGGTGGGCGAGAGGGTGAACTACGATCATCGCTCCAATGCTTGCGCCGGCGGCGAGTGCTTGCATTACACGCAGGTCGTGTGGAGGAGCTCGATTCATCTCGGGTGTGCTAGGGTTAAGTGTAGCAATGGGTGGTGGTTCGTGACTTGTAACTATGATCCTCCGGGGAACTACGAAGGTGAACGTCCCTATTAATTTAAAACTGATGGCGTTAAGCTAATGTGTACTAGAGACACTCACTAGCTATTTAGTAAGCTAGGAGGTCTCCAAGTTGAAATCGAATATTAATGGATTACTATATGTGTAGTTGCCTTTCCTTGCATATGGAGGATTCATGCTGATCAATTATTGCCTTCTTTCCAATGGAGTAATGAAATGTATAGAAGGCCTTTCCGCTCGTGCCCCTACTTAATAATAATAATAATAATATATCGAATAAAAATGATTTTGTTAACAAGTGGCTCCGTTCTAATGACAAAAACATGTTATTTTAAAAATATCTATTTTTCATTTATTATGTATACTTAGTGTATTGAAAATGAAATCATTTCCTACGTATGGTTAACTACTTTCTTTGGCACTTGTGACCAGGGACATCAGTATTTTCTCAAATCATTAATGCCGGAAATCGCAGACGTGGATGCCGGTTGTCCCACGTAGCATGGCTGGCTCTGACGTGGATATTTTTTAAATATTTTTTAATTTTATTTTATATTTTTTTTTGGGCTTTTTCTTCTATGTACACCTTTTTTTTATTGAAGGCCGTCGACCCTCATGGCATTGGCTTAGGGGCATCGCGGCCTCGCCCAGCCCCAAGCGAGGGCCTCGCAGCCTCGCCCAGTGTCGGTGAGGGCCACAACTCCCTTGCCTAGCCAGATCTGGCAAGGGCGTTGCGGTCCTTGCTGGCCCTCAATAAAAAGAATATACAGAAAAGAAAAAGAAAAAATAAAAAATATTAAAAAATATAAAATGTTCATGTCAGTGCCGACTGTGCCACGTGGGACGACCGACATCCACATCAGCGATTTCCGGCCAAAATTGACTAAATAGACTTAATTGGCACAAATGCAAAAGGTTTAAGACTGAATTGGCACTAATAAAAGGTTTATGACTGAATTGGCATCAATGCAATAAGTTTAGAACTTTTTTGATGCTTTTTCCAATTGGCTCGCTCTAATGATGTGCACAATGACCCTCTTGAACCAACACCCAGATCGACCTCCTTTTTATTTATATCCTGTTACCAAGTTTCTTGCATTGTGTATCAAAAGCCATCGTTTTCTGTCGTGATTAATGCGGTTATCTAGCACATACAGAAGGCACGAAATAACTTCATATTCAAAAATGTCAACCAGACTCAAGGAGCACAATGGAATCGATCCTTGCAATGGAAACGAAATTTGTAAGATGGTATCTAAAGCAATGGCAAAAGGAAGAGATCTGGGAAACTCATCTTCTATCTGGCCCCAACCCAAGCATGGGAGATGATTCAAACACGTGATAATGGGATTTCGTTTGCCATCCCACAAGTTATCAGCAATTCAAGAAGAGATTTTGGTTTCTCACAAGGTGAAGAGCAACAAGGAGAGAAAATTTTGAAAATCAAAAGGGAATCGTGGGTAAATCGTGAGTGTCATGTGGAGAGAAGATTTTGGAAATCAAGAGGAAATCGTGGTAAATCATGAGTGACATGTGGCATGGCTAATATAAATAGCAATATGTACTATAGAAGAAAAAGAGTGTATTATGGCTTTCAGTGAAGAACATTCTTCTCTTGATAAATTTACCTTTGAATCGTTATTTTCTTAATTCCTCTGATTTTCGTCATGGTATTAGAGCTTGATACTGAGAGCCAGTTTTACCATTTGCTTTCAACCTTTTCCTTGAGTTCATCTCTTCTTCAACTACACAATCATGGCGGAAAACCCAAATCCGAGATACCCATACCCTATACAAGTAAGCCTCCCAAACATGCTTGACTTTCCTTTATTCCCACGAAACCCTAGTTTCTTGTTCAGACCGTTTCTTGTCTTAACAATTATTTATTTTTCTGGATCCTTTTGAACTCCTGAATCTGATTGGCTCGAGCCAAGAATTTCCCCTATTTTTTTTTTTTATCTTATTTAGTAAGACAGATATGTCATTAGGATTTTATAACTGATTTGAATTGTTGAGTTGCTTCTCATCTCCGGCAATCTTGCAAATAGACAAATTGAGGTGCCATGCATGGAATCTACATATCCTAAGCCTCCAATATTTCATCTTTTAGGTTCTATTACGTATGCTTTTTCTTTCCTTTTTTTTTTTCCCTACATATAGCAAGGAAACCGCAAATTCTGACTTGATGAAATATCCGATTAATGTCAATAATTAGGCATAACACGGATCAAAATACCGGATGAATAACCCGAACATGAGATTAGTTGCACTTGGAACGTGCGGAGCCGAACTAATGTCGTGCTTTTAACCCGCCCACTCATGTCTATTCTTTAGCCACTAAGCCAAGGCGAGGAATTGCATGTAATCGTTTTATGCAATATAGTGTGATATCTTTTCAGAAAGGGTGGGTCTTTGTCTGTTGTGCCCATAAAGCAAGTGGAATACATGTTGAGCAAATTTCGGCTCCATAAAGCTACTTCACGATAAGTTCGGGAAAATTGTTTAAAATGTCGGAAACTTATTGTACGACGGCTAATTCAGTTTTAAATTTTTCAATTTATCCAATTCAATCCTAAACTTTTTTCATTGATTTTCAAGCTAAGGGTCAAATTATAGGGTTGTTGCATGTATAATAAAACTGTCAGTAGCGCCTTTAACCATGGTCATTATCTATACGATGACTCGTACCAAGGCCGTTTTATATATATATATAGAGTGGTTAGTCCTTCATTATTTAATGATTTTCTTTCTTTTTTTTCCCTGAAGGACTGCCTCATGGCTTCGTTCATGCATGGCCTCGTATTCCATGATAGCGAAACAACCCCTCACATGTTAATTCACCGTTAGAAGCGTTAGTGATTACCCACCCTGCGATTAATTCAATGGACAATACCATTACTATGCTTTCGACTCGGGAGCCGATGGTTGTGAGTTTCGATTTCTATCTTGGAGAACTCGGATTTAAGTGGGGCCACATAATGATGGGTTGAGCTTCCCTAGGCCGGCAAACGACAGTCGTGCCTCTGAATTACGCTTTCGACAAAGAACATGCATCCTCAGTCAAGGCCTAATTCACGGGGGAGATGATTAAGGAGATCCAGGTTTTCAACCTTCATAAAGTAAACTACCAGTCTAGAAGCTAGTTAGGATCCATGTGAGTTGTGTTACCCGTTTTTCAATTCTCTTTTCAGATTTATAGCAATGAAACACGGCGTAGATAGAGTTTAATTGTTTTTTGTTGAAGTTTTCTTTAGAGTAATGGAGCTAGCAAGTTCTTTTCCTATAGTTTCTCTTATTTGATCAGCCATTGCAAAATGTAAAGCTTGAGCATGGCCTAATATATCTAGTTTTCCATTAATAATCAGCCAGGAGCTTAAAAAATTGTGCTCAATGAGTTTAATTTGAATGTATTTGCTAACACAAAATGGCTTTTATTTTTTCTTATGTAGAGTAAACTTTAAGACATAGCAGGCACATACATACAATACAAAACTCTCTCCTGTAGAACTTGTGAGCTTTGACTTTATTATGCAATAACTGAAACCCTATCACCATTCTTTTTCAAACATTTTGTTTATATTATTTCCTTTCTATGCAAGCAAAAGTTGTTAAGTGTAACCCTCTTTTGCCTATAAATACTTCACCCTATCGGTACTCATCATCATGATCACAAACACCCTCAAGCTCTTCAAATTGGCTGAGTATGGCTTCTTTAATCAAGCCCTCACTAGCTATTACATTCCTCACCTTCCTCTTAGCCATTACCGAAACCTCGCTAGCCCAAAGCACCCACCAGGACTTTGTCAACGCGCACAACGCAGCTCGCGGCCAGGTCGGGGTGGCCCCACTCTCGTGGAACGACACCGTCGCGGCTTACGCCCAGAGATACGCCAGCAAGCGCGCCGCCAGCGGCTGCGAAATGGAGCACTCAATGGGCCCGTATGGCGAGAACCTGGCCGAGGGCTACGGCGAGCTGAGCAGCGAAGATGCTGTGAAGATGTGGGTGGGCGAGAGGGCGAACTACGACCATCGCTCCAATGCTTGCATCGGCGGCGAGTGCTTGCATTACACGCAGGTCGTGTGGAGGAGCTCGATTCATCTCGGGTGTGCTAGGGTTAAGTGTAGCAATGGGTGGTGGTTCGTGACTTGTAACTATGATCCTCCGGGGAATTACGAAGGTGAACGTCCCTATTAATTTACAAGTGATGACGTTAAGCTAATGTGTACTAGAGACACTCACTAGCTATATAGTAAGCTAGGAGTTCTCCAAGTTGAAATCGAATATTAATGGATTCCTATATGTAGCTGCCTTTCCTTACATATGCAGGATTCATGCTGATCAATTATTGCCTTCTTTCTAATGGTGTAATGAAATGTATAGAAGGCCTTTCCGCTCGTGCCCCTACTTAATAATAATAATATATCGAATGAAAAATATTTTGTTAACAAGTGGCTCCGTTCTAATGACAAGAACGTGTTATTTTAAAAATATCTATTTTTCATTTATTATGTATACTTAGTGTATTGAAAATGAAATCATTTCCTAAGTATGGTTAACTACTGTCTTCGGCACTTGTTGATAAGACTCTCATAAAAAAACGAAACGCGCAGCCTCCATTTGTTTTGAGGAAAATCAATGATTCAGAAAATATTTTCCTGGAAATAATCGATCGTATCTCTTTAAAAAAATTATAATTATCAATAACAATTTATGTCTAAATATTTTCCGGGATTATAAAAATATTTTTTTTCGTTTATTAATTTTCGTAAGTGATATGAACGATCCTTTTTAGGAAAGTATTTTCTAAATCATTTATATTTTGTGAAGCAGACAAAGCCGTATATTTATGTGCTTGAATCACAAGGACCATATAGTCGAACGAGATTACATGTCTCTCAAACCCTAAAACTCAAATTACTACACTCCGAGAGAGAGAGAGAGAGAGAGAGAGAGAGAGAGAGAGAGAGAGGCAAAAAAATGTCGGATCACGGTGACGGTGGTGGTGATGATGCCAAGTCGAGGCACATCGTGGACCAGAACGGGTGGCGACGGTATGACAGTGGTGCATTGGGGCTTCTTGAGGAAGAAGGTGGAGGAGGGAAAACAAAAGGAAAAAAAATAGAGAAAAAAAAAAAAGATGAGAGCACAATTGATCATGACCTCCAGTACAATCCAGACCGAGGTCACGCAACATCGATCTAGACATTTTCCACAGTGTGCGAGTATTAAATCTATCATCGAGAGTTAGCCATAGATGAAGAGAAGATTCAGCATAATAAGATGCAAACTGACTTTCAAAAATGGATGAGGCAAAGTAGAACAGATCCAAAATGTGACAAGGGTCATCAGTATTTTCTCCAATCATTAATTTCGTTAACTTTTTAAAAATGTTTACTACAAGTGTTATGTTAGGTCGGATTTCTGACACTTCAATTAACGTTTTAAAACAAAAATTATAACACTCAAGTGATCAATTGAAAAATTATGACATTCAACTTAACGTTTTTTAAAAAGATACAAACTCGCAAAAGTGGTCAAACCGAACTCAAGGGGCACAATGGGATCGATCCTTGTAATGGGAAGGAAATTTGTAAGATGGTATCTAAAGCAACGGGAAAAGGAAGAGTTATGGGAAACTCATCTTCTACCTGGCCCCAACCTAAAGCATGGGAGATCATTCAAACACGTGATAATGGGCCTTTGTTTGCCATCCCACCGCCTCATTAGCCGGGAAAATTACCAAAAAATTCCTAAACATATTGCAGTTGTATCAATTCAGTCTTAAACCTTTTTTTTTTTTGCCGATTCAGTCCTAAACCTTTTGCAATTGTGCCAATTTAGTCCTAAACCTTTTTTTTTTTGCCGATTCAGTCCTAAATCTTTTGCAATTGTGTCATTTCAGTCCATTCGGTGAATTTTGGCCCGCCGGCGCTGACATGGACCCCGGCCGACCGGCGACCGAATATTTTAATTTTTTTTTTATTTTTTTTTTTATAATTTTATTCTTTTCTTTTTTTTTCTTCCCCCCTCCCCTCCCCTACCTATAGCAGGTCGCCGCGACAACCGGCTAGAGGAGCGGCCGGCGAGGCTTGACCTCGCCGTCACTGAACGAGGTCGAGCCCCGCCACGGCCGGGCGAGGTCGAGCCCCGCCATGGCCGGGCTAGGGTCGACCTCGCAAGCCCAGATCTGGGCTGGCGAGGTCGAGCCTCGCTTGACAATGGCGGGTCTCGACCTCGCCTTCGCTACCTTGCCCGGCAACGGCGGGGTCGAGCCCCGCCATGGCTGCGCCTTTGGCCGGTCGTCGGACCAAGGCAACCGACTGGAGGAAGGGAGGGGAGGAGAGGGGAGGGGGGAAGAAAAAAAAAGAAAGAAAAAAGAAAAGAAAAGAATAAAAATTATATGAAAAAATCATAAAAAATTCAAAAAAATATTAAAATATTCGATCGCCGGCCAACCGGCGTCCACGTCAGTGCCGGCCGTCCAAAATTCGCTAGATGGACTGAAATGACACAATTGCAAACGGTTTAGGACTGAATCGGCAAAAAAAAAAAAGGTTTAGGACTGAATTGGCACAATTGCAAAAGTTTTATGACTGAATCGGCAAAAAAAAAGGTTTAGGACTGAATTGGCACAATTGCAATAGGTTTAGGACTTTTTTGGTAATTTTCCTGCTCCCCTCATTAGTCGGTCGGGGAAGTGTATCGGAATTTTCAAACTAACTGGTGAGCAATTCGACTAATTAATTGATCCCTAAAACCTTTACCTTAAATCGTCTGAATGTTACTGAAAAATTGCTGCTACAACACATCCTTGAAATGTGCTTTATCAATACAAATTTTAAAACATAATCAAATTGATTGAAATGTTCAGGGCTCAATTGATTTTCTTTACAATAGTGCAAGGTCAGATTGAATTAATTCAAAAATTGTAAAGCTCGATTTGATTCTGTACATAAAGAATGAGCCTCATCATTTATTCATCCACCAACCTCACGATAAAACAGAAAGGGACGGGGAGAGACTGAGAGCGGAAACCGTGAACTATAGAATTCCAACTATACATCACTATCGTGGATCGAGAAGTAATCAACCCAATGCTATCTATTTTGAGCATATGCCTTCTGAGTTTTAATACTATATTACATGTCACCATTATGTTACGGGCTACAAGACTGGAGTGGAAAAGGAAATGCAGACTTATCAAGAAAGTAGCTATGAATCTCTACAAAGGTTTTGAGAATTAAAGGTAAATAGTATATTAGCAAACCGTTTGTTAGGTGAATAGTCCATCTAAGCATGCCTACTTATTAGAGCTTACCATTAGGATGCAACGCTGGAATATCAACACAAGTTGTTGCACATCTAGTGCACCAGATCTTGTCCACGTCATGGACACATGTCGATTTGTGATTGAATTTCAACAAAAAAAAAAATGCTTGCCACGTTAGCCTATAACATGATACAATGCATCAGTAAATGCTTTTTTGTTACTAAAACCCTCAACTTTGGCATAAGGGCCTGAGGCCAATGGAAGCGGATCACCTTACATTGAGATTTCTGTGACATGGGTAACATTACTCAAATCAGGCCGTCCAAATGAAAATGGACGGCCTGATTTGAGAGAGGATTGAGATTCAAAATTTTTCAAATCCCAAAAAAATTTCCGCCCAATTTTTTTCCCTCCCCCTCAACAAATGGCGTGACCCATTCTTGGCCGTCCAAATAAAAATGGATGGCCTGATTTGAGTAATGTTACCCATGTCACAGAAACCTCAATGTTAGGTGATCCGGATCCTTTGGAAATACCCCCCTCAACAAGCCCCTATGTTCACAATGTGATCTCCCATTTCAGGCTTGGCCCGGTCACTTTCGGTTCGGGTCGAAGTGCTTGTATTTGGATCGGCCAGAGCCGCAAGCCATAGTTTTCCAAAGCCCGAAATTTTGGGCTGGGCCGAAAATGTGAAAAACCTGTCGGCCCGGCCTATAATTCTTTATTTCGCGGGCTTTTCTAGGTGAATAGCCCATCTAAGCAAACCCATTTGATAGGGGTTTTGGCAGTTTGGAACCTGGCTGGGGTTTTTCTCCTCCTTCCCTGTCACCTTTCTTGCTCACAGAACTCTCGTAATCTCTCTCTTGCGTAAACCTCAATTCTGTCACGTTTAGCTGAACCAATCGGTCTGTTTTCTTGCTCCGCGGTCCGATATTTTATGAGTGAAATGATAATTTTGGATGTTGCGATTTCTTTTATCATTGGTTTTTGGAATGTGCTCAAAACATCGCTCTTTAAACTAGTGGTCTCTCAAGTAAAACAAAAAACAAAAAACAAAAAACAAAAAAAAAAACTAGTGGCCTCTTCCTATTGAAGAAGCCGAATAGGGTTGTGTTACGTTTGACTATCTAGAGTCCAAAGCAGTTGATCGATGAACTTGATAGATCCATCCTTAGCTTTATCTATTCACTTATTGGGCGTGTTTTAGGTAATCGTCGAAGACTATAAATCCTGACTTCTAGGTTCCGTTTATTTCGTAGAAAATGGATGGTTTAGATAATATTTTCCTACAAATAATCGTTTGTATCTCTTACCAAAATAAATAAACGAAAATATTTCATCATTCACGAAAATATTTAAACATAAATTATTGGCGATAATGAAACTTTTTACATTGACTAATTCTTTCAATTGAAATAAGCAATGATTTTAGGAAATGTTTTCCAAGTCATTCGTTTTTCGTGAAACAATAGTGAAGTTGACTTCCCTTCTGACTTGGGAAAATTACCAAAAAAATCTTAAACCTATTGTGCCAATTCAGTCATACATTTTTTTTGTTACCAATTGAGTCCTAAACCTTTTGCAATTGTATCAATTCAGTCCATTTGGCTGGCCGAAGCTGACGTGGCGCCATCGGTACTGACGTGGTAATATTTTAGTAGTATTTTAATATTTTCGAATTTTCAATTATTTTTAATATTTTTTCTTTTCTTTTCTTTTTGGTACAGAGAAAATTTATTAAAAGATAAAAAAAAATGATTACAATGTTTGAAATTTTGAAAATATTATTAAAAATTGCCACGTCAGTACCGGCGGCTCCACGTCATCACCAGCGGGCCAAACTAATTGAATTGACATAATTGCAAAAGGTTTAGGACTCAATTGGCAAAAAAAAAAAGGACTGAATTGGCATAATTGCAATAAATTTAGATTTTTTTTTCAATAATTCTCCCAACTGACTTAAATTTCCAAGAAGAAAGTATTTGCGCCTGTTAGTGAGGTAGGTGTGAATGGAACACGCTTTACATTGTCTTTCTTGAGAAAGATACAAAGGATTATAATGACCATCTTATGCATGTGTCCATAGCTCAGTAAATGCAACTTGATTATGTAGAAAAAGAAGCCATGAATTGCTTAGGACAAAAGGGAAAGCATGAATTGATCTAGAGGTATAAAATGTCTTGTAGAACTTGTAGTGCTATTAGGGTGCGTTTGGTTCAGCTTTTCCAAGGAGCTTTGGGCCATTAAAGTCCCTTGGGGAAATGCTAGGGTGATTGGCAAGCCTTTTCAACGAGCATTAGGCCAAGTGCCAGCCTTGCAAAGGCTAAAGGCTCTATTAATGAGAAATTCGTCAGATACCTATTTTCCCCTTAAAACCTCACTGAAAATTCATTTTTACCCATCTTTTAAAAGAAACCCTAGATTGTTGTTATTCATTCTTCTTCAAGGTGGGGCTGGCGAAGGGCCAGCGAAGGCCGTCGGGGTCGCATGACCCCCCGCAAGGAAGCTTGAGGTCGTGCGACCCGAGACAGCCATCGTCGAGGTCGAGCAACCCAGGAGGCCGTCGCCGAAGGTCGCGTGACCCTAAGTGTTCTTCGGCGGCCCAGGGTGCCTTGGCCAACGATCGCTGGTGGCTGAAGCCCTTCGCTGGCTACCGAAGAGTTTTGATTTTTTTTTTGAAATACAAAATAAATACAAAAGAAAAAAAAGAAATATGTAGCCAAAAGCCCCTTGCAAATTTTTGCCAATCACTAGTTAATCCAAAGTTGCATTTCAAAGTATTTTTTACCAAACTTCATTTGTATTTCTCCAAAGCCACTTAGGATAAAGACATTTGTATTTGCTCAAAACCCATTTTCAAAGCCGAACCAAACGACTCATGAAGATAGGGATGGCCATTGGTTCGAAACCGCCGGTTTTGATTCATGAACTGGCAGTTCCGGTTCAACATTTGTGGGAACCGGAACTTGCGATTCCGGGCCGATTCCAGGCCCGGTTCCTGTTCCAAACCTGAAGTGGAACTGCCGGTTTCGATTCCGATTTTTGAGTTTAAAAATTAAATTGTAATGAATTTGTAATAAAATTATAATCAAATTATGAAATAAAAGAAAATAATGAATTATGAAATTATGAAATAATGAATTATCAAATACAAATTGCAATCAAATTTGGGGGGGAAAAAGGGAGGGGGAGGGGGCTTGAACTTGATGAATTATCATTAAGCGCCTACATATTTTCTTGGGATAGAAGAATCAAAGCCCATGTAGTTCTCTTACCTTTGATAACCCCATACTTACCTCATCCTCAATCGTTGCTACCCGTTCCGGTACCGGTGGTATCTCCGTCATCAACGAATTCGGCTTCATTATTGCGATCTATCTCTTGTTGTCTATATTCAGCCTTTATCCAATTATCAACACAAGCTTGAGCCTCCACCGAATCGAGAACTAATCTTGAATGTCTTTTGTCCAAAATATTGCCTCCAACACTAAATGATTGTTCTACCGCAACTGTCGAACAAGGGATTGCTAAAATTTGTTTTGCAATTAGAGCAACAATTAGGTATTGGGTGGCATGCCTCTTCCACCAATCTAATATTGTGAAATCTATGCTGCCTTCAGATTCATGAAACTCAAAAGAAACGGTTAGATAGCTCTCTATTTTAGAATTACTTCCTATTGCTCTCTTTTACTTTTTTTTGCCTATGCAACAGAAGTTGGTACCCTCTACTAATTTTACCTATGTTCCCACTTTGAATGTCACTAGATTGAGAAGATCCACTATCACCTAGAAATATATATTACCAAATTCATGATATAATTCTAATATTGCGTTTTTAACCATTATTTGTATTTTCTTAATATTTACCTCACCGTTTAAATGTAAACATTCATAATACGTATTCAAACAATGACATAAACCATCTAATTATCAACGTGGACAAAAAACAAAAGCAACTAAATAAATAATAGAAATTTCCCTATAATAATGTAGCCATTTTGTTCGCATTGTTCTAATAGTGTCACTTAATAAATCATCATTTTCATTTTCTTCAAAAACTCCAATAATATTAAGACATTCTATTAAAAATAAATGCGTAGTAGGATAATAAACATCGGACAAAGTATAGGTTGCATTATTAAAAACTTTTAAAATATCTATTTTTTTGTGCAAATATCCCATTCTTGTGGGTATAAATTAATTTGAGTTATATTATCTGAAATAAATGAACATAATAAATCTTTATTTGCAAAATATTTATTAAGCAACTCGTAAGTAGAATTCCAACAATTTGGAACATCTCTTGAAAATCTTTGTGGTTTTTTTCCATTTGCTCTACAAAATTTTGACCATTCTTTCATTTTTTGGGGATGTTTCCATAAAAATTGAATTACTTTTTTTATTGGGTCGAGAAAAATATCAAGATTTTTTAAACCATCTTATACACATAAATTTAAAACATGACAAGTACATCTAACGTGAAAAAATTGTCCACCAAAAACAGGTTTACAAATCTTTTCTAGTTAACAATTGAAGCGATATTTGCCGCGGCATTATCAAAACCAATTGAAAAAAATTTATTAAGCAGATAATATTCTTCTAAAATTTGTCTAATTAATCTTTCAATATTATTTGCCATATGCCTGTCATCAAAAACTTTAAATGCAATAACTCCTTTTTGAATATTCCAACTATTATCTATCCAATAACATGTTATATCCATATAAGAATTAACTTGCCAATGATTACTCCAAATATCGCTACATATATTCACACGTTCATTAAAATTCATAAAAAAATTTGTAAATCTTTTTTTCCTTCTTTATAAATTTTTTAATAACCCGTTTAAGTGTATTTCTAAGAACACGATTTGCTTGTGAAGCACATGCATTTTGTATAAATTGATTAAAACCAAATCTTTCATTAAAACTAAATGATAAATGTTCAACGGAAACAAATTTACCTAATTCTTCTTTATAAATTTTTTTCATTATAACGAAATAAAGGATGAGTGTTAAGATTGGCGTATCCAAAACTTTATTATTGCGTGGTGTCAATTCCTGCTTCGGTTAGATGTTTTGATTTAAGATGCCGGGTAAATGTTCCATATCCGGCTCCATCTATATATTTGTATGTTGCCTTACAATGTTTACAAACTACATCATACCTTTTTGGAGCTATATCAAATCTTTCAATCTTCATGAAGTGGTCCTATACGTCGGTTGTAGGCTCCCGCTCCTTTGTTGTTGACATTTCTTCGATATCAATAGGAGGATGAAAACTCTCTTGTGTTTGGACTTGCTCCATATTAGGAATAATGTTGATTTCATCATCTACATCAACGTCGAGTCCCCAAGGATAATCGGATTCCCCCATCTTGCTCTTGCCTTTGTCACTAGCTCTACTTTCACTTGTCATTTTTCTTTTATATAGAAAAAATATATGGTATAATGCAAAAAATATAGGATATGAAAAAAGAATTTGAAATAGGGAATTATTAAATGAGATAATAAATAAAGAAAATAAGGAATTAGAGAACGTAAATGTAATTGAAGAAAAGAAAATAATAACTTGGATGTTATGAATAATTGAGAGTTAGAGAGAATTTGAGAGAATTGAGACGAATAGAGAATTTGTGTGAAAAAAAGAGAGATAGGAAGGGGTATTTATAGATTAGAATTAGATTTAGAAATTAGTAAAAAACTTTTTAAAAAAAAAATACAAAGGTGACTGTTGCATTGCAACGGTCACCAAAGGAGGGGGGGAGGAATTTTTTTTTCAATTTTTTTTTAAATTCACGGTTCGGAACCGGCCCAACCGCTGATTCCGGGCCCGGATGCCATGGGCCGGTTCCGGTTTGGAACCGTAGGCCCGATCAACGGACCGGTTCCGATTTTGACTAGGGCCGGTTCCGGGCTCAAACCGGCCCATGGCCATGCCTACATGAAGATATCCCCTCCAATATTTCATGTATTAAAATGATTGCCAGAATTGGTAAGGGAATGCATCAACATTATGCTTATTTGTTGTAGTTTTTCTTATGTTACTCATAAAACGTTCTTACATGACTGTGCTAAGATCATGTAATTCCAATGACGAACTTTCTTATTGAAGAAAGGAGTTTGATGGTCTTGGTTGGTGATGTTTTTGATGTACCTATTAGAAAAGATAGGATTCATCGTGCTGTGAGGTGGCAGCTTGCAAAACAATGTTGACACTTGATTTTTAGCCAATAAAGTCGTATAAAAGAAAAAACTCAAGAATGGGGTCTTTGATCGCGGCAGGGCCCGTTTGTTGATCGAAGAGAGTCGTTTTAGTGTTTTTTTTTTAAAAATAAAATCAAGTTTCATGGTGGTCTATCTAAACTAAGACATTAATTTCATCCATAATCCAAAACTGTCTTTAAAGTTGACTTTTTGATCAACCATTGAAGTCAACCATCAATGAACAATTTTCAAAAACTAGCAAATTTGAAAAATCATCAAATCTAATCATCAATTTTACAAAAGCCACCAAATCGAGAATTTCGACTTTTAATCGGCCGAATCAAAAATTCATTTTTTTAAACCCAGTTCGCAACCGATCAATTCAAATCAACTCAATTTCAATATCAATTTCGGCAAAACCACGGCGATTTTGCGAGAGTTAACTGAAGCGACGAAGTAGGGCCGAGTTGACCCGATCAAATCAGACTTGGTTCGACTCAATCGAGACGAGGCCCAATAAAATCTCTCTTGGCCCAATTAAACTCACAAATCTCGAAATCAGAAAATTGAGCGTGGATCATGAAATCTTTAAAGTTAGCTAATGAAGTTTTCTTTTCTGACCCCCCCCTCCCCCCCAAAAAAAAAAAAAAAAAAAAAGCTCACGAGCATACGACGTGCGTGTGGGAAGTCACCGAAGCAAAATTCGAAATGGGAGGAACGGCCCCGACAGAATCGCGCCTTTTCTCTCTGGTCGCGCGCTCTTTCTCTCTCCTATAACCGACTACTACTGATTCGCTCAACAGGGAGAATTTCGCTTCGTCAGCAATATCTCCAGCTAAACCAAGAGCATAAATTTTGAATTGCAGAGAGTATCCCCACTGATTTCTCTCTTTTGAAGAACCTTCATCGATTGCCAAGCTCTGCCGCCTCCATACTGAAGAGCTTGAGCGGAAGTTGCAGATCGACTCCTTCGCACGTTTCGGCCTTCGAGATCGTCTCCACGACTGGCCGATTTGTTCAAGGTCAGGCAGTCATTACTACAGGTAACGGTCCTTTTCCCGATCGAAGTTTTAGGCGATTGCGGATGAAAACCAAGTTGAGAAATTCACTTACGGTTTATGTGGAAGTGGCTTGCAAGTGAGGAGGTATTGATGATTTATTGAGGATGAGTTCGTTTAGAAGTGAATCGTGATCTGTGGTTGCATCTAGATCTCTGCGGCTAAGACGCTCGTTACCTATTCGATGAAATGTCTAAATTGCATATGTATGAATAAAGCTTCAGATCTGATTGACATTAGCTCGTCTGTTTGGTCGCTTCGTTATTCATTTCCGAGTTGATTTCTGAGAACCAAGTATAGGCTATACTCTTGTGTGGATGATTTAGTTACGAACTTGTTCAGTTTATTCATACTCAAACACTCTAGTTCGATCAATCGCCTGAATCGCGTCAATAACTGTTAGAGTATAAATTTGATTGGGATTTGTCTTTGTGACTTGGCTGGTGATTGTGTGATTCCCACAGTGCTCAGAGGTAATTGCTGATGATGCCTGGGCGTGTTGCTTTCTGTGTAAGATGTTCAGTTTCTATGACTCTTTGATGAAGACAATGAAATATGCTTAGGAATGGGTGTGCTTCTCTGTTTAAGACAGTAGCATGAATTTTTTGGCCCATAATAAGAATGGCGAGGAGAATTAAATGATTAAACTGGAGAGCTTTACTTGACGGGAATTAGAGTTGGGATGTTTTGAAAAGAAAAAAAGAAGAAACAAGTCAAGAAATACATTCTTCAGGATTTCAAGCGCTGAGAAAGAGACAAGTGTTCGTGGATTCTGAGTGAAGGAACCGAGAGTTGTTTTTCGCTGTGATCATTTCAGCAAAGTTTAAGGTTTCTTACGTGCAATAAATCGGACAAGTTTGACTGGCCTACAAAACTGTTTGCATTTGAGTCCTTAGGGAAAATCTGCAATTTTGTCTAAGATGGAGGGCTTATTTGAAAATTGTTAAAACATGAAAGTCGTAGAGAACACGCTAAGCTAGCTGTGTGTCAAGTTTAGGGTGTTTCTTACTTCATTTGCTATTTTCCTTATCGTGTTTTTTACATCGTTTGCTATTTTCCCTCAATTTTTAAAATCGAGTCAGAACCGGGTCAATTTTTGGAGCAGTCGGGTTAAATTGGAAATTTCGGGTTTTTCGGGTCTGAATTGGAGAAAATGGTCCGAATGAATATTAAACCGCACTTCTGAATCTTTTAATGGGTACCCAAATCATTCAATTTCAATATCGTTTGCTTGGTTAATCACATTAAAACATAATCAGCCAGAATCAGGATAGAAACTGAGAAGCATGCATAGCTTTATCTACTGAATAACACTTTGATTTGTATTTACTTCTTTGAGAAGCATCTGAAATAAACGAGAAACCATTGGTATACTACTATCTTCCCATTTAATGGTTATTTTATTTGCCCATAGTTTTGGAATGCTGAATGTGTTTATTACTCTGAGAAGCATATGTGGAGATCTTTAATTATGTTGATGGGTTGATCTATAGGGCACGCATTCGACGAAAACAATTAGTGAGGTCAGTGGGACAGGCAAAAACCATGGCGACAGAAGGTCACTGTTCTAGCAAGGAGTGGTTCTAAACGAGGGCCCCAGGTTTGGTTATGCTTTAGCTAATTGTTATAAAGGTCTGTTTTTCTGACATGGTGTGTGTAAAGTCTGACAAGTGAATTTGTGGATGATTTGACCAAAAAATAAATAAATTTGTGGATGACAGTTTAGAGGTGGGGCTACATTGCATGGCCCAAAGCCACGAAGCCATGCTATTAAGCTGAATAAAAAGGTTAGGCGCCTGGGGCTAGAGGAAGGAAAGGTAAATCTGTCTCACTGCTCTTGAATGTTCTACTTGTTGATTGTTTGATATGGTAAACCGCATCTAAGCAATGATTATAATTATGTAGTCAAGTTTGTCTTGACATGTTATGTCCTAGGGTTTCGCGCTATTTTTAGTTATTTACTAAATAGTCCCCCACTACCTATCACTCAATTATATACCACTTACCTCAGCATTACATTTTCATTAATTCCTTCTTTTCTTATACATGACCTCATTTAACTTCTACTAACCTTTCAATCAAGTGCTAAAAGAGTCAACACAACAACAGCGGATACTTTCTACCATCTCGTACCACCCACTTTTTTAACAATGATTTGCTAATTTTCTAGCTCTCGGATGCTTCTTCAAATAGACTCATGGTCTTGATAGCCTCATCTTCTGGCATAAACCACATTAAGTCCTCTAGATATTTGTGCCTCACATAGAAATAGCAAGTCAAAAGATCGATAAAAAACACGACCAGTAAATAAAAATGCCATAGAGCTGATAAGAGATACGAAGGGAAGGTAGGTGGAAAAACATGGCATAGGGTAATGCAGAATGGAGAGTTCAGAATTGTAGGAAAGCAGACTACTAAGCTCCTATAATAATTTTGCAAGATGAGGTCAAAATCGATTGATTGGACAAAGTTGGGGCTTTTTCTCGAGTTGTTTGGCCTACCTGTAGTATAAAGGCTTAATATGGCCAAGCAATGACACTGTTAAGTCTGTGCGCAAGATCTTTAGTTTTGAACAGTGAAAGAGTAGAACAACATTTATAGGAGCTGCTTTTTGATGAAAATTGAACAACAATGAGGCATACTTGGATCCCTCAGACACATTCTGCACAATTTCCAGTGTCGTGAGATTCCCATATCGCACCAAATTCATCGGCCTTTTCATATTCCAGGCAGATACATTCTTTGGGCTCAGTTTATGCAAGAGGGGATTACGATTGACCATTTGCATAAACTGAGCCCAAAGGATGTATTTGCTTGGAATATGAAAAGGCTGATGAATTTGGTGCGATATGGGAATCTCACGACACTAGAAATTGTGCAGAATGTGTCTCAGCAGGGATCCAAGTATGCCTCGTTGTTGTTCAATTTTCATCAAAAAGCAGCTCCTATAAATGTTGTTCTACTCTTTCACTGTTCAAAACTAAAGATCTTGCGCACAGACTTAACAGTGTCATTGCTTGGCCATATTAAGCCTTTATACTACAGGTAGGCCAAACAACTCGAGAAAAATTACTTTGTCCAATCTATCAATTTTGGTCTCATCTTGCAAAATTATTATATGAGCTTAATTGTCCGCTTTCCTAGAATTTTGACCTCTCCATTCTGCATTACCCTATGCCGCGTTTTTCCACCTATGTTCTCTTCCTATCTTTATCAGCTCTATGACCTTTTTATTCACTGGTCTTGTTTTTTATCGGTCTTTTGACTTGTTGTTTCTATGTCAGGCACATGTATCTAGAGGACTTGATGCGGTTTATGCCAGAAGATGACGCTGTCAAGACCATGAGTCTATTTGAAGGAGCATATGAGAGCTAGAAAATTAGCAAGTCATTGTTAAAAAAGTGGGTGGTAAGAGATGGTAGAAAGTATCCACTGTTGTCTTGACTCTTTTAGCACTTGATTGAAAGGTTAGTAGAAGTCAAATGAGGTCATGTATAAGAAAAGAAGGAATTAATGAAAATGTAATGTTGAGATAAGTGGTATATAATTGAGTGACAACTAATTGTAACCTCATCCAGGACATTGATTGCTGACCAGCATAAAAGTACACAATGCATGACATTCAGAACCTCTGGGCCCTTGTGTGTAGGATCGCATTTAGATGGTAGGTTGTTAATGAAAATCCAGCAATATGTTAAATGTCTTTCACCATAAATATTGAGCAAAACAGCTTTCTATGCATATGACCCTAGATGATGCCAGTTATTACAAATTTTACAGATATTGGTCTACCTTGCGGTAACAAAGTTCAACATATTAATCTCTAGGAATCTAGTTAGTTCAGTGGATATGAATGTTAAGGTAATAAATCCTGCGCTTGGCGTAAATGGAGGGAGGGGGGTTTGGGAATTATTTTTTGCTAGTTGTGAGTGCTCATGAATAAAATCTCCTTACTCAATTTATGTCTCCATGTTAGATTTGGGTCAAAGTACTCCTTTGTTTCAATTTAGTTGCAAATTGAGACCGTTCTCTATAGCTCAAATAGCAAAAAACTAATTAGTGCTTAGAAATTTTGGGCATGATCAGGATTGTGTATGCAATCTTAGCGAATTGGAGTTACCCTGATAAATCAGTTACACCGTCTTCCTACGTTTGAACTTTATAGTTGCAGTGTCCACTAATTGAGCTTTCAGGTTGCATTTGCATGTAATGCAGGTTAATGCTTTTAGAGAATGAAGAGCACTAGCTTTAATGCTGGATGATACTAAAATAGCCGTGAACAAACTCCATCCGATGGTGAACATTCTAGTTGGCATCCTCATAGCCATTATATGGCTCCTTATACTAGGAAGTGCCACGAAAAAATTCTTCTTCTTATAAGCTTCCAGTTGCTGCTTGTGGTATTCATATTTGGAAACACCAACAAGACTACATTTGAAGCGATAAATTTCTTGTTTGCGATGGGTGCAGGTAAACAGACAAACAGCTCTGTGTTTTAGCAGATGTTCAAAATATATGTTACTAAACCATGATGCATTGTCTTTCAGATGGTTGTGGAAGAGATGAACATCTTAACGACTGTTTTCCTAAGATACGGCAACTAGAAGATCATAATTCCGAACAGTGTTCTTGCTATTAAGGCCATCAGTAACTACTGTCGAAGTCTTGATATGGAAGATGCAGTTGAATGCTGTGTGCACATAGCTACGTTATTAGCTAATCCACTAGTGTTGACACTTAAATTTTGACTATCATTTTTAGTTATTTTTTTGCATAGAAAATCAGGAATTAGTTTTAGTTCCTACAAAAAAAAATTAAATCATATTTCATATTTATTTTTAGCATTCATGCATTGCATTAACATTTATTTGGACCGATGGCAGGAAAATGAGTTTAGATCGATGAGCGATTTGGACCAGAGCCTATCACAAATTTTCGGCCGTGAGGAGAGTGTCGAATTGTCAAGAGGCTGTTGAGGCCTATTTTGAGCTCAATGCAACCCATCTAATGTTTAATTTGGGAAAAATGCTTAATATAAATGCACATTTAATTGAAAAAAGCCTAAATGGAGCTTAAAATTGCGCAAATGAGCTCATAAATGAAGGGAAAATTCTGCTAGACCATCCATGGGGAGTGTACCAAATTTTATTAAGACTATTGGACTTATTCTCAGGTTTTATTTAGCCCATTATTCAAATAAGGAATTTATTTAATTAGTCATTAATTAATTAAAGCTCGATTTGAGTTCTAAAGTTGCGCAAGGTGGCCCACAACGGGCTGAAAATTTTGGCTAGCCCATGTGCCCCATTATAGCCGACATTTTTTAGGTGTTTTAAGACAATTGGACTCCTCGAGGCTTAATTAAACTCTGAATTTTTAAGAAAATAAAATAAAAAACCTATCCCAACTAGGATTAGGAGTCTTAATGCCTCTATATAAGTAACCTTAAGCCTAGGGTTTTAAGGACGGTCATTCTTGCATTACACTCAGAATTTTCAGAGTAAACTTGAGAAACCCTAAGGAGTTCGAGAGTCTTCTCCCGAGGGTCGAAGCTTTCCTCCTTGACGCGCTGCTCCTCCTCCTCCCGTGCACTTTGCTCCTCCTCCTCCCTTGCACGCTGCTCCTCCTCCACCCATGTGCATCAGCCCCGCACCGTCCGGTTCGTGCCAGCTATCTTGCCAACTACACACGCCCAGCAGCCTGCTCGCCACACCTGCGCGTCTGCTCCACTGCTGACCTGTGCACTGTCCAACCCGACGCCGCTCAGCTCCTGCCGTCGTTGCAGCTGCGCCGTACCTGCTGTCCCGACGCTCCTGCTCGTGCCTGCCCCTGCTGTTTTGCTCTGCTGTTCGGGGCTGTTTTGCCGTTATTCAGTGCTGTTTTGTCGCTATTTCAGCGCCAAAACAGTGCTGTCCAGCCCGGGTTTGTTTACAATTCAGTGCAGAATTTTTCTACAGGTTTTTAAGGTGACATTGCTGCTGTTTACGGGCTGTTCCGCTGCAGTTCGGGGTCAAGAACAATTCTGTTTTGGGCGGTTTCTTTCATAGGTAATTTCTTCGCTCTTTGATTGCAAACATGTGATTGATTGATTGGAATTTGCATATATCCATATACCCTCCTGAATTCACATGTTTTTGCGATCAAAGTTTGGGAACATGAGTTTTTGATGTAAAAAAAGAAGAGAAACTTTATTTGTCGATCAAGGATCGAACGCTTTGAAATTATGCTTCCGTTGTGCTACGGCTCACTTAGACCTCGTATGCTGCCAGTTGCTTTGGCGCCGTGCCCTAACAAGAGTCTCAGTGTGCCCTGGCATGGCTATGCGTTACTGTTGACACCTAAATTTTGATTTTTCATTTTTTCATTCATATTGCACAAAATGAGAATCAGTTCTCACAAAAAAATAATTTCTCATGCATTTCATATTTAAATTTTCTATCAGTCATCTTCATTCTGGCAAGAGGTGAGGCAATTGAGCTTTGATTTGACAGGTGATTGGACCAGAGCATATTATCAGATTTTCAGCCAGAGCATGGGAGAATATGCCGATTTTTCTACAATTTATTTTGGAAAAGTCCATTTGAATGATTTATTTGGAAAAGACTTGATTAAATGCATATTTTTAGGAGAAAAGCCTAATTTAAGCCCATAAAGTTGCACCGATAAGCTCGGGAAATAAAATGAAGTTCGGCCAGGCTGTGGTGAAGGGCGTGTCGAAAATTTGAGAAGCATTGGGCCCATGTTTGAGTTAAAATTAGCTCATTCAGGATCGTTCAATTTACAGAGGCTTTTAATTAATTGTTCATTGTTTGAAAAAAGCCTTAATTTGAGCCCGAGAATTTGTGAGAAGCCTACGGATTTGATTGAAAATTTCGGCTAAGGCTTAGAGTGAGTGTCGATTTTTTTTTTTTTGGGGTTTTGGACTAAAATTCAAAATTCAATGAGCCCATTTTAATTATGTAATTAAGCAAGGCCTTTAATTAATTACCCATTTAATTAATTAGAGCCCGTTTCAAGCCCGAGGTGTCACGAATGACCCGTGAGAATGGCCATTTTCGGCCACCATCATCTTCACCCCCATTTGGCCGAAAATTCCATAGTGTTTTGACGGATTTGGACTCTTCGAGGATTAATTAAAATTGGATAATTGTCTTGAAAAATTAGAGTTCTAAAACAATGAAACTCTATCTTTCTTAGGCTCTAATAACCGACAGTTTCGTCTGATCTGGACTCTTCTGGGATCAGAAATTTTGATCTGACGGTTGATATTCAATCCTACTTTGACTAGGATTATCAATCCGACGGTCCAAATTGAGTCCTATGCCTACTAGGATTAGTGGGCTTCATCATCTATAAATATTGGACTATCCTAAGGAGTTCGGACCACCGGCACAACCAGCTCAATCCCGCCGTCCAGCATTGGGCCCACCGGCACAACCAGCTCAATCCCGCCGTCCAGCAACCGCGCCTCAGCTGCTCATCCCGCCGTCCAGTAGTTGTTCCGACCACCTTTGAGGCCCACCGGTGTTACCTGCTCAGCCGTCCACCACAGCTTAGGCTTAATCGCTTCGGCATTCTCTAATCAGTCCGTGAAGTCTAGCTATTGTCCAGCCGATATTCAGCCACTATTTAGCGCTGGTTTGGAGTCGATTAGCTCTTGTTTGGTCATTATTTTGAAGTCTAATACTTGTTACATCTTGTGTTAGAGTTCCCTCAAAGATCCGAGCTCAAAAGGCGCAATTTTGGTGATCCTTCGAGCTTGCGCATTGCTAGAGTTTTTGCTTGGAAAAGGTATAATTCCTCAACTTTTTGGTTGCAATCCGTGTTTATTTGATTGATGATTTGCGTACATGTTTCCATGCTTTGACGAACGCGTATTGATTTTGCAATCGAAAGTGGAAAATTCGGATATCCTTGTTAGTTTATGTTGAAAACCGAAAATTGAGTCCTTTTGTTAATAAACTCTGATTTTTTTAGATTAATTCAATTGGATCACGAAATTGGTTGAATTCTATATTTTGGAGAATTGACTAATTTTGATTGGAAAACCCTTTTCTCAAAATAAAAATTGTTCGGCAATTTTCATGATCTAAATCAAGTTGGAAAAGATTGGATTTTTGGGTGAATCAAAAGAGGATTTTCTGCTCATTCACTTCTCTTGGCCGAATTGCATGATGGTGGATAATTTGTGATTTGAATTGCAATCCATGGTTGGTTGATTGATCTTATCTTGTGATTATCTAATAATTTTACATGTTATGGATAAGATTCGATCAAATTGGGATAATTAAAATCAAGGATTTTTATGGGATTGGACATGGAAATTTCGGTTCACCTCTTTACTTTGGCCGAATTGGATATATTCATGGATGATTATTGCTTCAAATTGTAATCCATGTTTTGGTTGAATTGTTGTGGGTAGCCCTCATGGTAAATGTTCGGTGGTTGGGATAATTGTTTGATTTTTTCTCGATAAGTATCCAAATTATATTGCAAATCTCATAGATAATGTTTGAGATTAAATTTTGGTGAGGAAAGGTGGCCCCATTTGAATAATTTCGGCCATCCCTCTTAATTTTCCGAAAATTAAAAGAAAATATAAAAATTCAAATCAAGTTCAATTGTTTTCCTTTAGTCATGTTGTTTAATTTTATTATATGGTTTGCACATTAATAAATAAACATGCCCATAATATACGCACCCTTGTATCTTATGCCTTCGGAAAATAAATTGCATGCCTTAGCCACGATCTTGTGGAATGGGGCGGCAATTTAGTATAGAATTTCGTGGTCCGCCCTTTGGAAAAAGGGATGATGTTATTCTGTACATCAATCTGCATACCGACTCGAATCTAAGAGTATGTAGCGGATAAATTCCTCCGACACTAATCTTTGGGTATGAGTGAATTAATCGAAAAATTCAGAAATTAAAGTTATATTATGGTCATTTTTGTTTATTTTTGTTCAATCCTTTGTTTGTTTAATTTTCTATTTTTTTGAAAATGAAAGAAAAAACCAAAAAAAAAAAAAATCATTTTCGAGTATCACATGTGGTCCATTCCATTTTTCATCATTCGCAATCATTTGATCACAGGATTTTTCATGAAATCTGGTACCAAAAGGGCATTAATTCTTTCGAATTAATGTAACCAAGTCTCCAGACTCATTTTCTCTGGTTCGTGGAAATAAATTAGTTCTCCTGCTAATTTATTTAGGTTTTCTAATCGACATACCAAGAAAAGATTAGTGGCGGTTCCAATTTTTCATAAATAAACATAAGTTGCGATTTGGTATGGGCTTGGGAGAGTCCGAGTCGGGTTAATTAAATTAACCTGATAATCCATTAACCTAAGGTTTTCACCAAAATTTTTAGGTCGCGATAGCTACTCGAGACGTTCGGCCCTTGATCAACAAACATTGGTTCTCGAATTTTTTGAAAAATCAAAACGAGAAAGTGATTTGCAAGATAAACTAAAAAATTCTGATTTTCATTGAAAAATGAAAATTGTTGCTTGAATTGAATTGATTGTTATCTTGTCATATTTTTCAGAATAAAAAATCCTAGTCCAAATTAGGAAAGTTTTTTCCTAAAAGGAAATGTATCTTTTAAATTGGACAATCCTACCCGTGATTATCTGAGTATGATTCTTTGGTTTGGCGGGATACGTGAAGTTAGCTGATCTAATCTGTGATTACCTAGATTCGATCCGCTAATTTCAAAAGGCAACCTGGATTAGGGGAGCAACTTTTTTTCGAAAATCAATGAGAATATTGAATGGTATATCTCGTTGATTACTTTCTTGAATTTGAGGATGCCGAAATTTGTGATCTATGTCTCTTGATTTGTTTCCATGAATTCAAAATTCCCAAAAGATTTAGTAAGATACGGTTTTTTACAAACCTTATCTAATTAAATTTTAAGAAGATAGGGTTTCTTAAAATCCTTATCTCATTGGTTATATGGAATTAAATCGAAGATATTTGAATCAATCGCATCATCTTATTTTTCCGAAAATTCATGTAAAAAATACCAAAAAAATTGATCTCACGTTTGCATCTCATGTTCATATGCTATGTTTGCATCTCATTGTTGGCACGTCATCATATTTTCGCATGTTACATATTTGCATAACATATCTTGCCATGTCACGTTTTGCATATTACATGTCACGTTTTGCCATGCCATATTCGTTTCGTCATCATGCTATGTCATTTGTATGTCATGGAGAAAATCACGTTTAGGATCATCCATCTTGGGTTAGTTTAGTTAATTTGCATGTTTGGGTCATTTCATTTTAAATTTGTATGTTACTTGGGTTAGGTATAGTTTTCGAATATTACATAGTTTTGGCATGTTTAGGTAATTAATTGCATAATTATTTGCCATGTCATGTAATTTAGAACCCAAGTAATTCATGTCATTGCATATAGTTAAAACATGCAATTAGATAAACTTTGCATGCTAGGATAATTTTGCATATTTTACGTGTTTTACTTAGCATATTCATGTCATTTGGCATAGAATCCATGTCATTCATTCACATTATTCATGCATTCATTTAAACAAAGGGAAAATAAAAAAAATAACTCCATCTTCTGAACCTTAAATCAATTCAACTTGAGTTGTCAAACTTAGCATTTTTCATGAAAATTGAGGTACCGAAAGGGCATTAATTTCTAATTAATTTAACAAAGTCCCCGAACTTAAAATCTTTGGTTCGTAGAAATAAAGTATTCTCCCGATACTTTATTTAGGTTTCTAATCAACCTACCAAAAATGATTAGTGGGTACTTCAAATTTAAAATAATTTGAACAGTAAATCGAAGTTGCGATTTGGTAGGGCTTGGGAGAGTCCGAATTAGGTTAGTCAAATAACTAACCTAATAATCCATTAACCTAATAATTTTATAATTTTTATGTCTCGATAGCTTGGCGACTCTGCTAAGGACAACTCTTTAATTTTTTTTCAAAAAATAAGGCACTAATTGGAGTACTTGAAATTTTCGAAAATCTAAAAAGACTTAGTGAACTTAGGCCTGAAAATAATTTTGTGAAAATTCATGTTGTTTGGCAACATTGATTGGAATCTCACTTTATAGGTGTTAAATATTGTTTCAAAATTGGAGTGATAAGAGGTGGAGTGTTTGCTAACCTTTGTCTTGCAGGGTGGTGTAGGAATGTATGTCACGGTTTATATTGAAGCGGTGTATAATATAAATTGTCGTGCATGCTTTATTTACTTTTGCATTACACTAAGCACACATCACCCGCTATTGAACCCGAGTGGCTAGGCTTAGGATGGTACTCAGATGTGGACACTCCGGCTGCCATCACTTGGCCAGAGTCACCCTTCTTGAGTCCCGAATTTTTCAAATCGATGCCAAGAGTTATCACCTCTGTCATTCATCATATGATACGGGTTGTTACTTGGCTAAGCCGGAGTTTACGGGGACCCCGAATCAATCACACGTCATAGTAGTTCGGTCCGGATATCCTTGGGGCTCCACCTTTGTTAAGTCATGTTAGATAGAAATCGAATCTCACATAACATTTCATGTGCATGTCTATGTGATTGCTATCTTTGTGTTCTAAGGTGGTAACTTCTTGAACTTTTAATCTCTTTTGCTTACTTTATTTTTCAGGTCGGTCCATGGTAATTTAGGTGAGTCAAGGGTCTTGAGCTATATACAATGGGGGAGGTCCAAATTCTCACGCTGCCTAAAGAAGGCTTGGTGGCACAAACTGGATGAGGAAGGCCGTGAAACCATTAAGTTCCGTATCGACTGATTGCTTCCTCTATTGGACATACAGGTTCCTGTTGGCTTGATCCGTGTACTAGCACATTTCTGGAGCCCGAGGACTACCACCTTTATATTTGGTAAGCAAGAGCTCACCCCGACTTTCGAAGAATATAGCATTCTTGTTGGAAAATCACTGGACTCTGGATTAGTTAACCCTGCCGATCGGGCAGGAACCGGTCTTGATTTTATCTAAATATCTCAATGTTAACAAAGATGAAGTGAGAAAAGTTTTGAAAGCAAACCGAGGAAGTTGTCCTTTCTCATTTTTAGAACAATGCTTTGATGAAGCTTCTTTCTTGTTTGACAAAAGCAAGATATTTTCGCTATTATTCTTTGGCTCGATGGTTTTTCCACATAAACTATATGCGATTGATCCGTTGGTCGCATCTTTTGCTAAACAAGCCAATAATGGTAAAAAAAAATTTCAATGCCATTTTAGCAGAAACATTCATCTCTCATACAAAGCTCAAATCAAATGAGGATAAGACATTTCGTGGTTCTCCTAAAATTCTTCAAGTTTGGTTCATTTCACACTTAAACAAATTGGAAACCTTCTTGGAATTGCTGAAATCACTAATGATGAACATCCACTTTTGAAATTTAAGAATGAACAAGACCATGTTCTTGATCGCCATTACTCTCAATAGTTGACCTTGTTAACAAATCCGAATCCTATAAGTTTTCTATAGAATGCTAGTTAGTTCCAGGTTCAGGAGGCTCGAAGCGGAGTACCGGTGCCTTTGTTGGGCATCACTGGCATTACCGAGTATTACCCAATTAGGGTGGCTTGCCAATAGGAGAAGTGCAAAAAATTTCCCCGAGTTTGAAGGATGAGGAGATCTGCATCAATTTCACCATGGGAAACAGAAACTATGAAGAGCACGTTAGTCTTGCCCATGCCATGTGGGAGAGGTGCCGGCGTATGAAGCTTTGGTTGCCCAATGAGGAGCTAAAAGGAAAGAATAAGACCTGCCATGCCTCGGAGCATTATCTTCTAGATCATGTTATCCAGAGGTATCCCAGGCATCCGTTTAGGCTACTAAACAAGCCGAAATCAATCGTCTCAAGAGGAAAGCCATTGAAGCTAAGGAAAAAAACCAAGAAGATAGCCGATGAGTTCAAGCAGTTCAAGACTCGTGTTCTCCCCCAAAAGTCTATAGCTTGAGCTAGATAGTGTCATTGTTTTGTTAGGAGTCATGTTTAGAATATCTTTATTTGCAATTACGTTTCATCTTATCAGTTGGATTGTTGGAAATTTCTATAATGAATGCTTCTGTTTCTGGTTGGCCTTGCTGCACTATGCGATTTTTCTAAAATTTTCGGTCCAAAAATGGAACTCAAACTCGTCATGAAAAGCGTGTAGAACATCTCAATCTATGACATGAAAACAATTTGGATCAATGGAAGTTAATTTCTATTTATTACGGATTTAACTATGAGACCGAATGAACCTGAATTTCAGGGATAGTTCCTCCACTAATTTTATTTCGCCATTTACCCCTAATTGGAGTCCTCTTTTGCGGAAAGTCAAAACTGAATAATTGTATATTGGGGTTTGAAATGGTAGACTACAAATTTTAGGATTATAAATTGGAGTTTTGAGCACCCGAATGACTCATGGACAAAAAACGGACCAACCAGTTTTCTGGAACAAAGGTTTTGAAGAACTATTAAAATTGGCCGAATCCGTGCATTTGTTGAAGTAACATAAAACATGAAAGTTGTTCATCATCATATCATATATGTTTCTGTAAATTTTGACGCCATTTCAATGATCCTCTGAATTACTGTAATTTTGTTTTCTAAAATTAGATGAAACTGGGATTTTCCTGAATTAGTTTTGGTAGGATGATTGGCATTTCATTTTGAGTTTAGGTCGATGCCATGGACCGGCTCACTATTCTTGTTCATTTTACTCATTGTGCCATTACCTTTCGTAGGTAACATATTACGGATACTCCACGAGAACCTTACGGTACCCGATCCAGAGTAAGGAAAATGGCTAATCAAGCTGAGATTGCAGCCATTGTGGATGAAACGCTAAACGAGCACATGAACGCATTGAATGAGCAGATGGCTGCTATGATGGATAATTTCATAGCTAAGCAGCAACAAGTGAGCTTGAGTTCTCAACTGGAAGTTTCTCAGATTCGTCAAGGCTGTCGTCCTAATAAGGCCCCGGAAGGGGATGCTAGCGTCACTTTACCTCTGGAAGATATTATCCTGACTGGCACTAATGCTGCAGTACCTCCTGTGGTCAAGGCTTCTCCACCCAATGTTGCAGCTCCAGCCCCAAATGATCAAAACGCCAAGTTATTGGCGAAACTCGATCAGAGGCTGCGTGAAATGGATGGTACTCAAAGTATCCTTCCTATTGACTTATCTATGTATACCAGGGCACAAGTGCCAGATAAATTGAAGATGCCAACCTTCGAGAAATATGAGGGCACGTCTAATCCTACACAACATATTGAGATGTACCAAGGCCTGATTGTCACACCCCGAACCCCGGGCGCGCGAACATCCATTTCCAAACGTCAGGTCAAAGGATAATATCCCAGGCATGTCATCGACCCATTTCATTTTTATCTTATAATTATGCACAGGCGGAAGCAACAACAACCCCAGACAATACTACAACAGTGATAGAAAAGCAGGTGATTTAATCACAACAACAACAACACCAAAGTTTTATTTATAAACATGATTAGTCCACAAGAAAACATTTACTACACAAGTCCATCTTCGGACCGTTCCCTAAGACCCACCAAAAAGATACCGGGTCGGGTCAGGGGCGTACTACTACCGATACACACTACTACACTACCAGCTATCAACAAGGCAGCCTCCAAAAAGCTCCTCCACAGCTCAACTCGCAACTCGGGCTAACGATACAGGGTCAACCTTGATATCCAGGTGGCGAATCAGGGTCCTCCTCACCAGAACTCGACTCGGGTCCTCAACCTCCCCATCCGGCATATCAAAATCCATTGTGTCCCACGTCTGAACGATTGGCCCCGCACCCGAGGGTACCTCAAACCCACGAATCGGTCCGATGAGAACATCACCCTGACAAACAAACCAGGCCTTGAAAAGGTGTGCCACATAGTGTGGCAACCCCTCATAGATCTAGACGATCGTCACGTGTTGTTCCCAGACGTCGTCAGAGTTAGTGACATGACGATAATGAAGGACCGTGGTTTGGTCGACAGGAACACCGAACCTAACGTGGCGCACTGCCATTACGAGAACCTGAAAGGCGATCAGCCAAAGCATATGAGATATGAATCTCAACGAGTCAACGCCTAAGTCCAACTAGGACGTTGATTCACCCAAGCAGTCCAACAAATCTAGCGAACTAAGCCCAACATCCGAAAGATAACCACATGCAACATACCTCGTCTTGAGCCATACGACCGATAAATCATGGCAGGGAATAAACAACAAATCAATCATTCAACCAGAACACTCAGCCATAGACCATGCACAATGCAACAAGCGTGTTCCAGTCATCACAGGCCAAGAGATACTCCACTCTCGCCACAGTACAGCCTCACTGCTAGTACTCTTTCGGATTAACCGGGCGTCGTCCTACTACGTTATAGTGACGGCATCCGATAGCCCCTCAAATTTCGTAAGGTGAGCATATCAGGAATAATTTCAAAAGGGACTACGGACCAACACAAGTTGCGACCGGCATCTAATCAGCCGTGGTAATCCGGACTGTCCGTCACTGGCACGGACTGACAGGAAATCAATAAGCCGTGGAATCCCGGACTGTACGTCGCCAGCACACAGACTTATTAGGCAGCGACCCATGTCAACAAGGGTATCGGTCGTGTCCCCAGTTACGTTAGGGTGACACAATCAAAGCCATCGCGTGACCCCACATTCGTTACAGGCACTCAAGCCGATTCTTATTTCCAATGCAGTCACATTCACATCATGATCAAAACCCGGCCTGCAGCCATTTTCATGTTTAAAACCACAATTGGTTACGCGAATATTCAATTCTAGTTAAACATGGCATCTCGACACTAGTGTGATCATTCAGTAATTAAGTGCAATCAACACTCGGTCCGATCCACGATCAGACACCAATAAATATCAGACACAGTAAAACAGGCAATTAATCATGGTAACTATTCCACCTAACCATGATTAATTCAACTAGCCATAGTAACTAATTAATCTACCATGGTAACTAATTAACCTAACCACAGTAACTATTTAATCTAATCACAATTAACTATCTAACCATGGTAACTATCTAATTTAACTACTATAACTAGCTAATCAGCTACGGTAACTATCTAATTAAACTACTAAGTGTAATTAACAACCTAATTAGGGATTAGGGGTTAACTCACTTCGACACGGGCGGCGACGGTCTGCGGCGACCGGCGGTGGGCGACAGCGGTGATTTTCGACGGCGGTGGCGGTCCTACGGACTCGTCTCGACGATCTGGACGCAACCACGGTGACGGTTTGCGACGAAGACACTCGGACGATGGTGAACGAAGGCTAGATAGCGGCTGTTGTCGCGGCCAAACGACGACGACGGGCTCGGCGAGCGGGCGGGGGGCTCGGCGAGGCGGCGAGGCAGTGCGATTGCACTGGCGGCACAGCAGGGGCTCCGGCGGGGCTGGTCGGGGCTCGGTGAGGTGCGGCGGAGCTCGGACAGCGGCTGGATAGGGGCATTTTGGGCGGCACGGGGCTTAGTTGGGGTGGCTGAGTGGTGGTGCAGCGCGAGCGGTGGGGGTGGTCGGCGGTCCAGGGAACGGCGGTAGCGGCTAGATTCAGGCCAAGAAGAAGATGAAGATGGTGGTAGTGAAGATGAAGATGAAGCCAACGTGAAATGGGAAGGGGGTGGGCTGCCGTGAATAGAGGAGAGAGAGAGGGAAGAGAGAGAAAGTGTCTTGGGGGTAAAATGGTAATTAGCCAAGGTCAAAAGGTGAATAGTGGTTTTTGACTAGGCATTTATGAGGTGGGTCCCACGGGTCAATTGATATTAATTTTTTCTGGCGTATATGAATAATATCTGAGGGTATTTCGGTAATCTAATAAATCAGGACTGGTTTAGGATATTTGGTTCAGGGTCAGGTGCGGGTGCGAAGGAATTCGGCTAGCATTATCTATGGCGCGACTAAACTAATCGAACTGTAAATATCTACGCTTCAGTCGTCCATCAAAGTCTTCCAGATTGAACGATTCTGCGTCCGATAAATGTCACTAAATTTCCAAGAGTCCAATATCATTTATTTAATAATCATTGAAATTTCGGGACGTCACAATTCTTCCACCCTTAGGGAAATTTCATCCGCGAAATGAAAACATTACACCACCGCAAAAAGAAAAGGATACCGACTTTTCATTGACTCTTCACTTTCCCACGTCGCTCTCTCAGTCCTATGGTGTTGCCAAACAACCTTCACCAACGGGATTGTCTTGTTTCGCAGAACCTGCTCTTTCCTGTCTTCGATCCTCACCGGACGTTCCACGTACGATATACGTTCATCCACTTTAATCTCTTCAAAACTCAGCACATGAGTTGGATCGGGCTCATACTTTCTCAACATAGTTACATGGAATACGTCATGTACCTGAGCAAGTCTCGGTGGCAATGCGAGACGATAAGCCAGATTCCCAATCCACTCTAAGATTTCGAACGGCCCAACATATCTGGGGCTCAACTTTCCCTTCTTACCGAAACGAGATGTCCCTCTCATAGGCGACACCTTTAAAAAGACATGATCGCCAACTTGAAACTCCAACGGTCTGCATCGCTTGTCGGCATAACTCTTCTGACGGCTTTGAGCGAACCTTAGCCTCTCTTTGATGATTTTGACTATATCCAATGACTGTTGTACTAACTTGGGACCGGTGATTTTCCTATCACCAACTTCATCCCAATAGACTGGCGTTCTACAAGGTTTTCCATACAATGCTTCGAAAGGTGCCATCTTAATACTCTGCTGATAGCTGTTGTTGTAGGAGAATTCGACCAAATGAAGCTGCTTATCCCAGTTGCCTTTGAAATCCAACACACATGTCCGCAACATGTCCTCAAGCATCTGAATCGTCCTTTTAGATTGGCCATCCGTCTGCGGATGATAAGCAGTACTAAACTGCAGCTTTGTTCCCAACGCGGTCTGCAAGCTTTTCCAAAAAGTAGACGTGAATCTGGGATCACGATCCGACGTGATCGTCACTGGCATAACATGCAGACGTACTATCAGGCGCACATACAAATTTGCCAACCTGTCTAGAGAAAAATCCTTTCGCACCGCAATGAAGTGCGCAGACTTCGTCAATCTATCCACTATGACCCAAATTGAATCGTTGCCCCTTTGGCTCCTCGGTAAACTTGTCACGAAATCCATCGTGATATGTTCCCACTTCCATTCCGGAATCTTAAGCGGCTGTAACAGTCCTCCAGGTTTACAATGTTGCGCTTTGAATTGTTGACACGTCAGGCATTTCGCCACATGCTTGGCTATGTCAACCTTCATGCCACTCCACCAAAAGTATTGCCTCAGATTCTGATACATCTTCGTACTACCCGGATGAACAATGTAACTACTACGATGTGCTTCTAATAAGATTTCTTCCCTAAGATTCTCATCAGCCGGCACACACAAACGTCCTCGAAACCTCAGTATTCCATCCTCAGCTACCTGAAAGTCTTCTTTCCTCTTCGCTGAGCCTCTTGAAGGACTTTCTGAATGGCAGGATCCGTTGATTGTAATATCTTAATCCTCGCTTGCACCTCCGACTTGATTCTCAACGTAGCTATCAAACTTGACAGACGGCCTACTTCCAACTTAAACTCTGAGTCTCGCACCTCTTCCAGAAGACGCCACTCTTGGATCATCAATTGGGCAATTGCCGACTTCCGACTTAGCGCATCAGCAACTTTGTTAGCCTTTCCCGAATGGTACAAGATCTCGCAGTCATAATCCTTAAGAAGTTCCATCCATCGACGTTGTCTCATGTTCAACTCCTTCTGAGAGAATAGATACTTCAAACTTTGATGATCGGTGTAGACTTGGAACCTTTCTCTTACCAGGTAGTGTCTCCAAATCTTAAGGGCAAACACGATCGCTGCTAACTCTAGATCGTGCGTCGGGTTATTCAACTCATGCGGTCTCAACTGACGAGAAGCGTATGCGACTACTCTCCCATGTTGTATAAGCACACAGCCTAGTCCCTTGAAAGATGCATCGTTGTAAATCTCATAACCTCCAGGACTAGACGGTATTGTCAAAATAGGAACCGTAGTTAGCTTCTACTTAAGCTCTTGGAAACTACGCTCGCACTTATCTGTCTACTCAAATTTCTCGTCCTTCTTCAATAGGCGTGTCAATGGCAAGGCTATCGCGGAGAACCTTTCCACGAAACGTCTATAGTAGCCTGCTAAACCCAAGAAACCCCGAACTTCTGTCACTGACGTCAGTCTCAGCCAATCCATGACCGCTTCAATCTTGGTTGGGTCTACAGATATTCCTTCTCCAGAAATTATGTGACCAAGGAAGGTTACGCGAGCTAGGCAGAATTCGCACTTGCCAAACTTAACAAACAACTGGTGTTCCTGAAGAGTTTCTAACACTGTCCTCAAGTGTTATTCATGTTCCTCAAGGTTCTTAGAGTACACCAAGATATCGTCAATAAACACTATGACGAATTTTCCCAAATACTCACTGAATACCCTGTTCATCAAGTCCATGAAAGTAGCTGGAGCATTTGTTAGACCAAACGGCATCACTACGAACTCATAGTGACCATAGTGCGTCCTAAAAGCCGTCTTCGATACATCCTCCTTTTGATCCTTAGCTGGTTGTATCCCGTCCTTAGGTAGATCTTGGAGAATATCGAAGCTCCTTGAAGTTGGTAAAAAAGATCGTCAATCCTTGGCAACGGATACTTGTTCTTGACTATCACCTAGTTGAGTTGATGGTAGTCGATGCACAGACGAAGTGATCCATCCTTTTTCCTCACAAACAAAACAGGCGCTCCCTACGGAGATACACTTGGACGGATGTATCCTTTATCCAATAACTCCTGCATCTGCACTTTCAACTCCTTAAGCTCGGATAACGCTATCCGATACGGTGCTTTCGAAATCGGTTCCGTACTAGGGGCTAACTGAACTACGAACTCTATATCCCTTTCCGGCGGTAAGCTAGGCAACTCCTTAGGAAAAACGTCAAGGAACTCACTTACCACAGCAATATCCTCCATCCTTAACTCCTCAGCCAACACATTAACAGCAGACGCCAAATAACCTTGGCAACCATCATCCAACAACCGAGTCGCTTCCAGCGACGAAACTAAGGGGATTGAGGTTCCCCCTTGGTTCCCAACAAACTCGAAACTAACCCCATTCAATGGGTTAAACAGGATAGTCTTACTATGATAATCCAAAACAGCTCTTTGTTTAGTGAGCCAGTCCATAACAACAATCAAATCGAAATCAAATATAGCTAACACAACCAGAGTTATCCTTCCCTCATGACTATCTACAACCACCCTACAATCAGGACATCTTACTACAGCCAAAACATTATCCCTAAGCAGTATAGATATCCTAAAAATCAATCTCAATGGTTCTGTACTTATGCTAACTAACTTAATGAAATTGTTCAGCAACAAAGGAGTGGGAAGCTCCAGAATCAAACAAAGCATGAGCTACTTGGTTATGTAGAAAGACCGTACTTGAAATGGTCGGCGAATCTTTCGCCTCTTCGCGGGTGACAGCATACACCCTTCCCTATACTGGCGGTCGGTTCTGAAAATTCTGCGGAACATTCCCTCGCATTTGACCTCCCTGCTGTAACTATCCTCCCATCTGTCTCTGAGGACAATCTCTGACTTGGTGGCCATGCCTGCCACAATCAAAACAAGCACCTGTCCTCCTTGGGCACGGGACAGACCCATGCTTATGTCGGCAAATCGGGCACACGATATCGGGGCGAAACGTTGACTTCCCAACAGCATTCTTCCTATTAGGTGGGACGTGATACCTATTACCCACCATTGGTCCTTTACCGAACCTTCGGGTATCCCTCATAGCAGGAGCGAACCGCGGTCCAGATGCGGTTGCCTTTTCAGCAACATCCCTTTCTACCAACTGAGCTCTCTCATACAGCTCATTGTAGTCTCTCAGGTTGAACGGTACTAACACACTCTTGATCTCTGGTTTCAACCCTTCTCTGAACCTTCTCGCCCTATCCTCGGGGTTATCCACCATCCTTGGTGCATACTTGGACAGTTCGGCAAACTTTGCCTCATATTGGTCCATTGATGATTGATTCTGGCGAAGGTGTAGAAATTCATCCATCTTCTGCTCTCGTGCACAATTCGAGAAGTACTTTTCGTTGAAGGCTTCTACGAAGGCACCCCACTCCGGGACCACACCCTCGGGAAAGACACTTCCTTGCGTGGCCTTCCACCACAAGCTGGCATTACCCTGCAGTTGGTAGATAGCCAACGTTACTTTTTCCTCCTCAGAACATCCTAACAAGGCGAAGGCCTTCTCCAAATCCTCAATCCATGAGGTTGCAGCCTCCGGGTCACCAGTTCCCAAAAACCTCGGCGGTTTGAGCTTCAGAAACTGCTCTACTAATCTGTGAGTTTGTGGTCTGCGGATCCCGTCTTCAGTTAACGGACCCTCCTGTGGAATGGCAGCTGCAGCTTGGTTCCTCATTTACTGCCCCATCAGGTTCCCCATGGTTTCCAAGGCTTGTAGGTTCCTGTCCACTCGGGGATCTCTATGAACTACCCTTCCTCTGGGCATTTCCGGTTCATCCACCCTACCCACTCTGGGTCTAGCTTGGGCAGCCCTTCCTCTGCGCGCTGTAGGAATGCGGTTTTCAACCACCGTAGGAACAACTGGAGCTACCCTTTCTCTAGGTACTCTCGGGACACGATCCCTTTCCATTTCGGGTTCCACCTGAGTTGCCCTACCTCGGAGCGCTCTTCGACTACGGCTGCTCATTCTGTAGGACCGTAAGGACTCCTGCTCGCCCAAAGCAACACATAATGAGAACTCAGATTTACCACTAAACAACAATCAAGTAGCAAACACAAGCATAGGATTTCAATCCTATTGACTATCCCAAACCTAGCGTACCTTATCACTCCACAAACCATGCTCTGATACCAAAACGGAGATGTCACACCCCGAACTTCGGGCGCGCGAACATCCCTTTCCAAACGTCAGGTCAAAGGATAACATCCAAGGCATGTCATCGACCCATTTCATTTTATCTTATAATTATGCACATGCGGAAGCAACAACAACCCCAGACAATACTGCAACAAAAATAGAAAAGCAGGAGATACAATCACAACAATAACAACACCAAACCTTTTTATTTATAAACATGATTAGTTCACAAGAAAACATCTACTACACAAGTTCATCTTCGGACCGATCCCTAAGACCCACCAAAAAGATATTGGGTCGGGTCAGGGGCGTACTACTACCGATACACACTACTACACTACCAGCTATCAACAAGGCGACCTCCAAAAAGCTCATCCACAACTCAACTCGCACCCCAGGTTAACGATATCGGGTCAACCTTGATATCCAGGCGGTGAATCAGGGTCCTCCTTACCAGAACTCGGACTCGGGTTCTCGACCTCCCCATCCGGCATATCAAAATCCATCGTGTCCCACGTTTGAACGACTGGCCCCACACCCGAGGGTACCTCAAATCCTTGAATCAGTCTAATGAGAACACCACCCTGACGAACGAATTAAGCCTTGAAAAGGTGTACCACATAGTGTGGCAACCCCTCATCGACCTAAACGGTCGTCACGTGTTGTTCCCAGACGTCGTCAGAGTTAGTGACATGACGATAATGAAGGACCATGGTTTGGTCGACAGGAACACCGAACCTAACGTGGCGCACTGCCATTACGAGAACCTGAAAGGCGATCAGTCAAAGCATATTAGATATGAATCTCAACGAGTCAACGCCTAAGTCCAACTACGACGTTGATTCACCCAAGCAGTCCAACAAATCTAGCGAACTAAGCCCAACATCCGAAAGACAACCACATGCAACATACCTCGTCTTGAGACATACGATAGATAAATCATGGCAGGGAATAAACAACAAATCAATCACTCAACCAGAACACTCAGCCATAGACCATGCACAATGCAACAAGCGTGTTCCAGTCATCACAGGCCAAGAGATACTCCACTCTCGCCACAGTACAGCCTCACTGCTAGTACTCTTCTGGATTAACCGGGCGTCGTCCTACTACGTTATAGCGACGACATCTGATAGCCCCCTCAAATTTCCTAAGGCGAGCATACCAGGAATAATTTCAAAAGGGACTACGGACCAACACAAGTTGCGACCGGCATCTAATCAGCCGTGGTAATTCGGACTATCCGTTGCCGGCACGGACTGACAGGCAACCAATAAGCCGTGGAATCTCGGACTATACGTCGCCGGCACACAAAATTATTAGGCAGCGACCCATGTCAACAAGGGTATCAGTCGTGTCCCTAGTTACGTTAGGGTGACACGATCAAAGCCATCGCGTGACCCCACATTCGTCACAAGCACTCAAGCCGATTCTTATTCCCAATGCAATCACATTCACATCATGATCAAAACCCGGCCTGTGGCCATTTTCATGTTTAAAACCACAATTGATCACACGAAGATTCAATTCTAGTTAAACATGGCATCTCGACAGTAGTGTGATCATTCAGCAATTAAGCGCAATCAACATTCAGTCCGATCCACGATCAGACACCAATAAATATCAAACACAGTAAAATAGGCAATTAATCATGGTAACTATTCCACTTAACCATGATTAATTCAACTAGCCATAGTAACTAATTAATCTACCACGATAACTAATTAACCTAACCATAGTAACTATTTAATTTAACAACAGTTAACTATCTAACCACGGTAACTATCTAATTTAACTGCGGTAACTAGCTAATTAGTTACGGTAACTATCTAATTAAACTAATAAGTGTAACTAACAGCCTAATCAGGGATTAGGCATTAACTCACTTCGACATGGACGGCGACGGTTAAATTTTTCGGCAGCGGTCCTACGGACTTGTCTCGACGATCCGAACACAACCACGGTGACGGTTTGCGATGACGACACTCGAATGATGGTGAACAGAGGCTGGACAACGGTTGTTCTCGCAGTTAAACGACGACGACGGGCTTGGCGAGCCGGCGGAGGGCTCGTCGAGGCGGCGCAGCTGTACCAGTGGCACGGCAGGGGCTCCGGCAAGGCTGGTCGGGGCTCGGTGAGGTACGGCGAAGCTCGGATAGCGGCTGGTCAGGGACGTTTTGGGAGGCACGGGGCTCGGTTGGGGCGGCTGAGCGGCGGCGCGGCAAGGTGCGGCGCGGCGAGGGTGGTCGGTGGTCCGGCGAACGACGGTGGCGGCTAGGTTCAAGCCAAGAAGAAGATGAAGATGGTGGTAGTGAAGATGAAGATGAAGCCAATGTGAAATGGGAAGGGGGTGGGCTGCCGTGAATAGAGGAGAGAGAGAGGGAAGAGAGAGAAAGTGCCTTGGGGGTAAAATGGTAATTAGCCAAGGTCAAAATGTGAATAGGGGTTTTTGACTAGGCATTTATGAGGTGGGTCCCACGGGTCTGATAAATCAGGACTGGTTTAGGATATTTGGTTCAGGGTCAGGCGCGGGCGCGAAGGAATTCGGCGAGAATTATCTACGACGCGACTAAACTAATCGAACTGTAAATATCTACGCTTCAGTCATCAATCAAAGTTTTCCAGATTGAACGATTCTGCGTCCGATAAATGTCACTAAATTTCCAACAGTCCAATATAATTCATTTAATAAGCCTTGAAATTTCGGGACGTGACACTAATGAACAAGTACGTTTCCAATGGGCCACTCATGGTGCAGACCTTGCAGGCTAGTTTGAGAGGAGCTACTATACAATGGTACACCAACCATCGGATTAATCGTATGGACTCTTGGGAAAAAGCGGCAAATGCCTTCATGAAACACTTCAAGTTTAATTTGGAAGTCACCGTTTCTCGTGAGGATCTTGAGCGGGCTGAATTGAAAGAGGGGGAAACCCTCAAGGAATATACAACGCGATGAAGGAACATGGCATCATAGATTATGCCCAAGCCGCCAGAGCGAGATCTAATGAAATTGCTTGTGTCCACCCTCCCACAAGCAATATGCTCACACATGTTGGTGACGGCGGTCCGAACATTCAGCGAGCTTATCGCCATGGGTGAGGAGGTAGAGTCTGGGTTGAAGAAGGGGTGGTATGGTGATACCAGTTCCTCCAGAAAATGATTCTCTAGCAGGAAAGATAAGGAAGAGGTTGCTGAGGTGAATATGACTTATATCCAAAAGGCTCCGGCTCAAGCCCCAAAGATACAGTTCCCCCCTCAGCAGTCATCTGGTTATGGTCAACAAAATCAACGAACATATCAATGCAAGAATCGACAATTCACTGTGCTTCCTAAGACAGTTTCCCAAGTATTGACTGTATTGCGTAAAAAGAATTTGTTGACTTAAAATCCTCAACGTCCCAATTACACATCATTCCCTAGGTATGATCCTACTAAAAAGTGCGATTATCACTCGGGTGAACCAGGTCATTCGACTAATGACTGTATTGTGCTCAAGCATCGGATTCAGGATTTACTGGAAATAGGGGCATTTTCGCTCCAACCGGCAGGTAAACCTAATGTGTAGAATAACCCACTCCCCGACCATACGGGCGATGTAAACATTGTCTTTGGCCTGGAGGCTAGGGGAGTTTGGTGTTTCAAAGTCCATATTTCAAACATAGGTTATTTTTAAACTAGTGAAGCGGTGTTGCTATCCAAGGTGAGGAAAATGATCGAGAAACTTGTCAAAGACGGAATGATTGGGCGCACTGATGAGACCGGAGTGGTGGCCACTATTTTCCCGATTTTCATTGATTGAGATCAAGAGCTCGTTGCACTAATGACCAACCAGATGAAGTTGAATCCTGAACTGACTGGCATGCCACCTTTGAAAGACGCCTTTGACAACGATCTAGGGATTATCATACCTGATACCTCTGAAGGGTTTATGATTATGTCGCCCCAATTGTTTGCCTATGAGAATGACAAGGCAGTTCCTTGGTCTTGTGATGTCGATCTAGTAACAAGGTCAGGGTATACTTATGTTGACAATTAACCGGCCAAACAGGTCACCGAAAAGGAGGCGAAAGAGTTCTTGACTGTAATCAAGGCTAGCGAATATAGTGTGGTCGATCAATTGCGCAAGATACCTACTCAAGTCTCATTGTTAGAACTCCTCTACACATTTGACAAACATCGAAAGTCTCTGATGAAGGTGCTAAGCGAAGTCCATGTGCTTGAAAACATAGAGGAGGATAAACTTGAAGGCTTTGTCGGTGTTATCCTTCTTAAAGATCAAGTGGCATTCTCTGACGAAGAAATCCCAGCAAAAGGATGAGGTCATAATAAGGCGCTCCATATATCCTTGAAGCATAAGTAGACTCATGTTGCGAGAGTGCTTGTTGACAATGGGTTGGCTCTGAACTTATGCCCATTGGCAACTTTGAAGCATCTGGGGATTGATCCATCAAGCATACAGGTAGCCAAAACGTTCGTCCGAGCGTTTGACGGAGTGAAGAAGGATGTCTTGGGCTAGATCAATCTGGAATTACAAATCGGACCCTATGTGTTTGATATTTTGTTTCAAGTACTGGATATCCCTTCGGCATTCAATTTCCTATTGGGTCGTCCATGGATCCATAATGCCGGCGCTGTACCCTCCAGTCTACATCAGAAGATTAAGTTTGTAGTCAAGGAGAGGCTTGTTACTATCTACAGTGAGGAGGACCATCGTATTTACAATGAGACGACTATCCCATACATAGAGCCTGATCATATCGAAGAGGGTAGCTACCATTGTTCGAACTGGTAATGACTATTCAGGCTTCCCCAGATATACGCTTGCCCGTTTTGGATTTTTCTAATGCGGCACTTTTGGTCACAAAAATTATGGTCAGCAATGGTTTCGAACCGGGCATGGGGCTTGGCAAAGGAGGTCAAGGCATTCGCACCTCGATTGAAGCCAACGGACAATCCCATATAGCTGGTTTGGGATATCACGGGTCAGAAGGCTATGGACAAAGTCATAGATATGGACAGGGTTGTGGTCGAGCTAGACGAGGAGGTCGAGATCGAAGCAAAATGGATTGTAGTCCTCCATCGCCCCAATCTATCAGACTTTTCGCTCAGCTGGAGTGATAGGTGGATATGAGCATTTGGAGCCGAGTCTAGTTGATGATGATCTTGGGCTCATATTTCCTGAACTGGCCAAAGATGAAGAAGACTAAGGAGAGGGTGCTTCGAAGACTGAATCCATGGTGATTGATCTAGATGATGTAGAGGATGATGTACCGTATATTTCCGTTTGTTTCGGAGGACTCTCCGTCAATGCGATATTTGATGATCTACTAGAGGGGTTGGATTCAGAGTAACGGTTTTATTTTTGCATTCCCATACGTGGGAGCTTTTATTGCTTTCTAGGATTTCTCATTTCAATTCATGTTACACTTTAGGAGTCATTTCAATTCAATACGATGTAATTCATTGATTCATGATCAATAAAATTACAAAAGTTTTTCATTATTTTAGAATCTTGTCGAGGCATACCAAACTAACCCGATGATGATAACCAATGATCGAAAAATATGTCATCTATGGTAAGCACTGAGGGTTGGGCTTCCTCAAGATATCTTGTCCCGAGGTTTGCAAAAACTTTTTTTTTCGAAAAGGAAAAACATTTCAGAGCTAAGAAAAGTACGTAAATCATGATTAAACCCTGTTTGTTTTTCTGATTCCACTACTTTATGTTTCAGGGGAAAAATCAAGGATGGGGAAAGGGTGGATCCAAATATATGCGATATTGATGATTTCGACAATTCTGATTCGGATACTGAACAAATTCATCAAAATTTGGAGTATCATGAGCAATCTAAACCTCCAATCATTGAAGAAACCGTTTCAATCAATCTTGGTGATGCGAAGAATCCTAAGGAGGTGAAGATTGAGGCAAGTCTCCCCAAAGATATGGCTAAGCGCTTAACCAATTTGCTGAAGGATTGTCAAGACATCTTTGCATGGTCCTACGCAGATATGCCTAGCCTCGAGCGTTCGATCCTTGAACATTGCTTACCGATCGATCCCTTGATAAAGCCTCAAAAGCAGAAACCTCAAAGAGCCAAACCTGAGCTGGCTAAAAAAATTACAGAGGAGGTCATGAACCTCCTTAAGGTAGGATTCATTGAGGTTTCTCAGTATCCTGATTGGGTGGCTAACATAGTCCCAGTGATGAAGAAGGATGGATGGGTTCAAGTTTGTGTAGATTATCGCGACTTGAACAAAGCTAGCCCGAAGGACGATTTTCCATTCCCTCACATTGATGTGCTCATGGATAATACCCCCGGATTTGAGCTATTCTCCTTTATGGATGGTTTCTCTAGTTACAATCAGATTCTAATGAATGAGGAAGATAAAGTGAAAACAACATTTACCATCCCATGGGGTACATTCGATTACAAGGTTATGCCTTTCGACCTTAAAAATGCTGGGGAAACATACCAACGGGCTATGGTGACTTTTTCTCATGATATGATGCATGAAAAGATCGAGATGTATGTCGATGACATGATCGCAAAGACGCGGCGTGGAGAAGATCACGTGGAAACTTTGATGAAGTTGTTTGATCGACTCAGGAAATTCAAATTACGCCTCAAATCGGCGAAGTGCGTGTTTGATGCCGCCTCTAGTAAATTAATTGGCTTCATTGTCAGTAGCAAAGGCATTAAGATTGACCCATCCAAAGTGAAGGCCATATGAAAGATTAAGCCCCCTATGTCGGTGAAGGAAGTACGGAGTCTTATGGGCAGATTAAACTACATAGCTTGGTTCATTTCCTAGCTATCTGAAACTGAAAAGCCTTTCTTTAAACTCCTCAAGAAGAATGCATTGATTACATGGGATGAGGAATGCAAGCAGGCATTTGAGAAGCTTAAACACCACTTGATGAATCCACCTATGCTTGTTCTGCCGACGTCGGGGCAACCCTTGATCCTTTATCTCACAATTAATAGCGAGTCTCTAGGTGCCATGTTGGCTCAGAAAAGTCCTGACGATGGGAAAGAGCGTGCTATATACTATTTGAGCAAAAAGTTTACCGGCTCCGAGTTGAATTAGTCAGAATCTGAAAAGACCTGTACAACTTTGGTATGGTTGCTTCACAGACTTTGGTAGTACACATTGCATTATTAGATACTCCTTGTGACAGAATGCGACCCTATCAAATATTTTCTCAACTAACCCACCTTGGTTGGAAAGTTGGCAAAGTGGTAAATCCTCATCTCCGAATTTGATGTCCAATTCTTGCCACAAAAGTCAGTCAAAGGACGAGTTATCGCTGATGTCCTAGCTGAAAATCCCAGAGCAAATGAAAGCATTGATCTTCCAGAGGACCATATTATGTCGGCTGATGAATATGTATGGATTTTGTACTTTGACGGAGCCGTAAATTTGTCAGAATCAGGTATTGGAGCGGTTTTAATATCCCCAGGTGGGCAACATTACCTAGTGGCACTAAAATTGGTGTTCCCATGTACCAATAACATCGCCGAGTACGAGGCGTGCATTCTCGGGTTACAAGCAGCTATTGAAATAAGAATAACCCGGCTCAAGGTGTTCGGAGATTCGGCATTGAATGGAAAACTTGAGATGTTAAGCTGCAGCCCTAGCATGATTATTTGGAGGAATTGGTGGAAGAGTTTCATAATATTTCATTTGAATACTTGTCATGGACTTAAAACCAGTTGGTTGATGTATTAGCCACCTTGTCAGTAATGTTACAAGTTACTGATGGACTTGAGGTCGAGCCCTTGAAGCTCCAGGGGTTACAGGAGCCGGCTTATTATATGGTCACGGCTGAAGAACTTGATAGCAAATCGTGGTATCACGATATCAAGACTTATATCCAAAAGCAGGAATTTCTTGAAAAGAGCATCGTGTCAGACTAAAAATACATAAAGAAAATGGCATCGAAGTTCTTCTTACGCAGAGAGAGCCTATACAAGTTGTCCTATGATTCGGTCTTGTTGAGGTGTATTGATTCGACCGAAGCTGTTCGTTTAATGCTGGAAGTACATGAAGGGATATGTGGTTAGCACATGAATGGCCACGTGCTGGGAAAGAAGATAATGAGGTTGGGCTATTATTGGCTCACATTAGAAAGTGATTGTATTCAGCATGTCCGGAGTTATCATAAATGCCAGATTCACTGAGAGAAGATCAATGTTCCTTCGAATGAATTACATCAAATGTCAGAACCTTGGCCATTTTCGATGTGGGGCATTGATGTGATTGGCCCTATCAATCCCAAGGCATCAAACAGACATTGATTCATCTTGGTCGCTATTGACTATTTTTCAAAGTGGATCGAAGCTATGTCATATATGGTAGTCACGGCATGAAATGTAGTGAAGTTCATTTGTCGTGGTATTATCGCTCAATACGACGCACCTGAGACCAATCACTAACAATGGGTCAAATCTGAATAATGAGTTGATCGATGAATTGTTTAAGGGATTCAAAATCAAACATTTGAACTCATCTCCATATCGCCCTCAGATGAATGGAGTAGTTGAAGCGGCCAACAAGAACATCAAGAAGATCTTGGCCAAAACAGCCAAGAACTATCGTGATTGGCATGAAAGGTTGTCCTTTGCACTCATGGCATATCGGACCTCTATTCGAACATCGACTGGGGCAACTCCTTATTCGCTCATGTATGGCATGGAAGCAGTTTTACCCATTGAAGTTGAGATTCCTTTCCTTCGTATTCTCTCCTAGGTATAGTTGAAGGAAGCCGATTGGATCTAGCAGAGATTGGATCAGTTGAATTTGATCGATGAGAAATGGCTTAAGGCTTTATGTCATGATTAGTGCTATCAGCAGAGAGTTGCTAAATCCTTCAACAAGAAGGTTCATCCTAGACATTTTTAGGTAAATGACATTGTTTTGCGGAAGTTGTTACCGATAGTTCCTGTTCCGGAAGAAAAGTTTGCTCCAAACTATGGCGGTCCATACGTCGTGAAGAAGGTACTCCCAAGAGGTGCCATGATCTTAGTAGAGATGGATGATCGTGTCTTTTCCAGTCCTATTAATTCTAATGCGATGAAAAAGTATTACACTTGATATGTACTCACTCTTTGATTTTAATGATCAAGTTAAGATTGAATTTCATGAGTTTAAAATTTCATATATTGAGATTCTTGTTTGTGTTACTAATCTTCGTTGAAGAAGAATTTTAATCAGGCAATTTGTTCTATTCTGTGAAAAGATCATGTTGAATGAGAAACATCAGGATGACGAAAGGCAAACCATTTCCATACGCGTCCTGAAATTTTGATCTTTAGTAAGATGAACGAAAATTCCGTGCTGACAAGATAAAGGGTTATCTCGCAAGAAATATGACGACCAAAGTAATGAGAGGCTTTCATTTCCCTTTATCCTAAATACTACAAGATATCCATTGATTAACCCCTTTGAACGGCGGATTCATTTCTTGCCCCTGTCAAGGAATAACTCCACATTGAGGCAATTATCTAGAAAAGTTCAAAAATGATTAGAATTTTCTTGCTTTCACTTGCATCAATCTTCAAGTATATTTATTGCATGCAAATTCTGTGTTAGTTCAAGTGCCTTAGATATGACGAAGAGCATTTCTTTCTATTTCTCTACACACTTTATCCTTTGCATACCCATTTTGAGCGGTAGATTCTTTTCTCATAACCCAATTGGTGATCATTCTCGTGGCAAACCAATGGAATCATCTCAAAGCGTCAAGATAAATGAAGATTAAAGTGGCTTGGGGCAAATGAATTTCGGAAGAAAATCCATCAAAGAAAATGCGCAAAAGGAGTCCACAAAGGAAAATTTGCGGAGTACTTGCCAAAGTAAGAATCAGTGACAAAAGCGTGAAGAATGAGTGATCACTAATTTCCTCAGATGATATCCCTCTTGATATAAATAGGCCATTCATTTCTAAGCCTACAGATTACATCCCTCACCGAAGTCTCTTTAGATTAGGGCACTTGAGTTAACATAGAGTTTCAAATGCTTATAAATGTTGCTCGAAGAAGTGCGAGCAAAATTTTTCCATCTCATTTTGCAGGGTTCCTGACTTGTAAACTCAGAGCAGCTGATGGTACTATTTCTTTCAAAGCTTTGACTCTCATGAGTCCCCATTGTTAAACCTTTGACCAAGCCTATATTGCAATCCTCATAAAGACCTCTCAGATTGGTCAAGTTATATTGATTTCGAGAATATCCGGACCTTTGTCAAGCACGATGAAGGGAGTTTGAGCAATTCTCATACTCGCATCAATGGTCGGGTGAAATAGCCTTTCAACGAGAATGAGTGACAAAGTCCTTTTTGACTGAAGGTTTTCAATTCAATATGATCAAATTGTCAAAAGGATAAAACAGATTTCCTCGTTGATAGACTTTCTTAGTAAAGTTTGATAACATGAGCTAATTTTGTTGAAAAACACTTTGCATAGATTCATTTTGCACGTGCTGAAAAGACAGGTATGACGCAGTTGGCTCGGCCATCAAAAGTAAGCTTCTTTTAGCTTATCTATGATGGAACCAGGTATGTTTATCTAAATTTCGAAGCAGGTTTTCCCTCGTTACTATCTGACACTTGAATTAGATGTGGCAGGAAGGCAACGGATCACTTAACCAATCCATAGGGTATATTATTTAACAATGCCAATATAAATGAGAAAATACATGGCAATAAATACAAGGGAAAAAACCATCAAAAGCTTCAAACTTATACTCTTGTGACACATTTACCCTAAAATTTTTCATGTGAGATCAAAACTCCAAAATTATACCTATATGACACATTTACCCTCCATCAAGATTCAGTCAAACGATTTTTCAGCCAAAACGACGTCGTTTTTGTTTTACTTAAGCCACATAGATGCCATGTTAACACAGTTTACCTTTCCCCATCCATGAATGCATATCTTGAATGGTGCTTATTGACGGAATATTGATGTAGGGTAAATGTGTCACACAAGTACAAATTTGGAATTGTTAGTGTCACAAAAAAGTTTAGAGTAAATGTGTCACAGTGGTTAGTTTGAGATTTTCGGAGACTTCTTTCCTAAATATCAATCATATAAATAGATTTATATGCGGTTACGGAAACGAAAGATATAAGTTGGGAAAGAAATAAAGGAAAAGTGAAAGAAATAACATAAAGGAAATTAAATTTCATTTAGTGTGCATGTTGAATTCATGGGGAGGTGAAGGCAAATAAAGTTCTATGAATAGATTAAGTAGCCTTTCTTTTATATATACACACAAATTGATGCAGGAATATCAAGCCTATAGATCATCTCTCAAGCTCAAACCATGTTTCTTTGATTTACTCAACCCACTTACTATTCATGTAAGGAAAAGTCAATTTTGGCTGCAATTTAATTACGTGGGTTCAAAGATGAAGTTGCCGATTATGCGATATAGTTATCGATTTACAAGATTTGTTGTCAAATGTGGGGTTTTGAAAATTATTCAAGGTGTCTTGGTGATAATGAGAGGAATCGAGCATAATGGCTTATATGAGCTTCAAGGTGAGATGGTGACGGAATTCGCCGCAGAGACGTTGGATGCATCAGTTCGAGAGTCTGAATTATGGCATATGTGCTTAGGGAACATTAGCGAGAGAAGCCTGCAAGTTCTAAGTGAAAGCAATATGTTATGTGGTTATGTTGCTGACGAACTAAATGTAAGCAGGTGTTGTGATTTAGATCAACAACGAAAAGTGTAGTTTAGTGCGATTGTCAAAGGAACCCTGAAAATTACAGAATTAATTCACTTGGATGTTCACAGTTTGTCGCAGCTTCCTATGAGTTAGAGTGCTAGATTTATGCTAACAGTTGTTGATGACTACTCGAGGAAGATTTGGGTATTTGTGCTAAAGAACAAGTTTGATGTTGTTGTCAGGATTATGTAGTTGAGAGCTTTGATCGAAAAGGAGACTAGTAAAACGATCAAGCATGGAGTTTTGCTTAGAGATGCTAAACGAATTCTGCATGAAAGAAGGCATAGTGAGACACCGCACTAGTGCTAGTGAACCACTGCATGCTGTAGAGTTGATGAGCAAAACGATACTAGATACAGCTGATAATGCTTGTGACGTCCCGAAATTTCAAGGCCTATTAAATGAATAATATTGGACCTTTGAAAATCGAGTGACATTTATCGGACGCGGAATTGTTCGATCTGGGAGGCTTTGATCATCGACTGAAGGGTAGATATTTGTAGTTCATTTAGTTTCGTCGCGCCGAAAATTATATCGCCGTTTTTCCTTCGTGCCCGAGCCTAACCATGAACCAAATATCCTAAACCAGTCCTGATTTATCAGTTTATCGAAATACCCTCAGATATTATCCATATACGCCAGAAATAATTAATACCGATTGACTTGTGGGCCCCACCTCATAAATGCAAGTCAAAATATCTCTTTTTACTTTTTTTACTTTTGGCAAATTACCAAATTACCCTTGGACCACTCTCTCTCCTCTCTCTCTCCTCAATGGCCGGCCACCCCCTCTCCCTCACTCTCTCACTTCATCTTTTGGATACCACCATCATCTTTATCTCGATTTTCATCTTCGCCGCCTTTGTCGTTCGCTGTGCCGTGCCGCCGACAGCCACCGCCGCTCCGCCCGTGTCGTCGTCGTTCGTGCGTAGCTGGCCGAGCCCGCCAACCGCCCCTGCCCAGCTGCGGTTTTGAGCCTGTCCAGCCGCCGGAGCCCCTGCCGTGCCGTTGATGCAGCCGCGCCGCCTCGCCGACGCCTTCCGCCACCCTTTTCCGCCGTTCTGCTGTCGCCGCCTGTGGAACAGCCGCTGTCCAGCCCTGGTTCTCCGTCGTCCGAGCGTCTTCGTAGGAAACCGTTACCGTGGTTGCGTTCGGAACGTCGAGACAAGTCCGTAGGACCGCCGCCGAAAAATTTCATCGCCATCATCACCGCCGCCGGAAATCGCCGCCGCCGACCGTCACCTCTTGTGCCGAAGTAAGTTAACCCCTAATCCCTGATTAGGCCATTAATTACACTTAATAGTTAATTAGATAGTTACCATAGCTGATTAGTTAGTTACCGCAGTGAATTAGATAGTTACCATGGTTAGATAGTTAACTATGGTTAGATTAAGTAGTTACTGTAGTTAGATTAATTAGTTACCGTGGTAGATTAATAAATTGCTATGGCTAGTTAGATTAATCATGGTTAGGTGGAATAGTTACCATGGTTAATTGCCTATTTTATTGTGCTTGGTAATTATTGGTGTTTGATTGTGGATCGAACTGAGTGTTGATTGCACTTAATTGCTGGATGATCACACTAGTGTCGAGATGCCATGTTTATCTGAAATTGAATATTCGTGTGACCAATTGTGCATTTGAACATGAAAATAGCCACAGGCCGGGTTTTGATCATGATGTGAATGTGACTGCATTGGACTAAATTAGGATTAAGAATTGGCTTGATTGCCTGTGGTGAATGTGTGGTCACACGATGAATTTAATTGTGTCACCTTAACGTAACTGGGGACACGACCGATACCCTTGTTGGCATGGGTCGCTGCCTAATAAGTCTATGTGCCGGCGATGTACAGTACGAAGCGAGGTTCGCCGAACTGTCCAAGTATGCACCGAGGATAGTGGAAAATCCTGAAGATAGGGCGAGGAGGTTTCAAGATGGGTTGAAACTAGAGATCAAGAGTGTATTAGTACCGTTCAACCTGAGAGACTACAATGAGCTGTATGAGATAGCTCAGTTGGTAGAAAGGGATGTTGCTTAAAGGGCATCTGCATCTGGACCACCGTTTGCTCCTGCTATGAGGGATAACTGAAGATTCGGTAAAGGACCAATGGTGGGTAATAGGTATCCCATTCTGCCTAACAGAAAGAATGCTGTTGGGAAGCCGACGTTTCGCCTCGACCTCGTGTGTCAGATCTGCCGACATAAGCATGGGACAGCCCCGTGCCCAAGGAGGGCAGGTTCTTATTTTGGTTGTGGTAGGCATGGCCACCAAGTCAGAGATTATCCTCAGAGACAGATGGGAGGACAGATGCAGCAGAGAGGTCAGATGCGAGGGAATGTTTCGCAGAACTTTCAGAACCGACCGCCAGTACAGGGAAGGGTGTATACTGTCACCCGCGAAGAGGAGAAAGATTCGCCAACCGTTTCAGGTACGGTCTTTTTGCATAACCAAGTAGCTTATGCTTTGTTTGATTCTAGAGCTTCCCACTCCTTTGTTGCTGAACAGTTCGTTAAACTAGCTAGCATAAGTACAAAACCATTTAGATCAGTTTTTAGGATATCTACACCGCTTAAGGATAATGTTATGGTTGCAGTAGGATGTCCTGATTGTAGGCTAGTTGTAGATGGTCATGAGGGAAGGATAAATCTGGTTGTGCTAGCTATGTATGATTTCGATTTGATTGTTGGTATGGACTGGCTCACTGAACAAAGAGCTGTGTTGGATTGTCATAGTAAGACTATCCTATTTAACCCATTGAATGGGGTTAGTTTCGAGTTCGTAGGGAACCGAGGGGGAACCTCGATCCCCTTAGTTTCGTCGCTAGAAGCGACTCGGTTGTTGGATGGTGGTTGCAAAGGTTATTTGGCGTCTGTTGTTGATGTGTTGGCTGAGGAGTTAAGGTTGGAGGATATTGCTGTGGTAAGGGAGTTCCTTGACGTCTTTCCTAAGGAGTTGCCTGGATTACCGCTAAAAAGGGAAATAGAGTTTGTAGTTGAGCTAGCCCCTGGTACGGAGCCAATCTCAAAGGCACCGTATCGGATGGCATTGTCAGAGCTCAAGGAATTGAAAGTGCAAATGCAGGAATTGCTAGATAAAGGATTTATCTGCCCCAGTACGTCACCATGGGGAGCGCTTGTGCTGTTTGTAAGGAAGAAGGATGGATCGCTTCGTCTGTGTATCGACTATCGGTAGCTCAATCAGGTGACAATCAAGAACGAGTATCCATTGCCGAGGATCGACGATTTGTTCGACCAACTTCAAGGAGCTTCGGTATTCTCCAAGATCGACCTACGGACGGGATACCACCAGCTAAGAATTAAGAAGGAGGATGTGCCGAAGACAGCATTTAGGACGCGCTATGGTCACTACGAGTTCACTGTGATGCCGTTTGGTCTGACAAATGCCCCAGCCGCTTTCATGGACATAATGAACAAGGTGTTCAAGGAGTATTTGGACGGATTCGTCATTGTGTTTATTGACGATATCTTAGTCTTCTTGAAGAGCTATGAAGAGCATGAGCATCATTTGAAGAAAGTATTGAAGACTTTTCGTGAACATTAGCTGTTGCCAAGTTTAGCAAGTGCGAGTTTTGGCTGACTCAAGTAGCTTTTCTAGGTCATGTGATCTCTGGAGAAGGGATATCTGTGGACCCCACCAAGATTGAAACGGTCATGGATTGGTCGAGACCGACGATAGTTATAGAGGTTCGAAGTTTCTTAGGATTGGCAGGCTACTATAGGTGCTTTGTGGAAAGGTTTTCTGCCTTAGCCTTGCCTATGACAAGACTGTTGAAGAAGGATGAGAGATTCATTTGGACGGATAAATGTGAGCGTAGTTTCCAAGAGCTTAAGCATAAGTTAACTACGGCTCCCGTGTTGACAATACCATCTGGTTCGGGAGGCTATACGATATATAGCGATACATCTTTCAAAGGATTAGGTTGTGTGCTTATGCAACACGGAAGAGTGATTGCGTATTAGTCTCGTCAGTTAAGGCCGCATGAGTTGAATTATCCGATGCACGATTTGGAATTAGCGGTGATCGTGTTGGCTCACAAGATTTGGAGGCATTATCTAATAGGAGAAAAGTTTCAAGTTTACACTGACCACCAGAGTCTCAAGTATCTGTTCTCTTAGAAGGAGCTGAATATGAGACAGGGAAAGCTAACAAGGTTGCTGATGTGCTAAGTCGGAAGTCTGTGATCGCTCAATTGATGATGTGGGAGTGGCGTCTCCTAGAGGAAGTGCGTGATTCAGAGTTTAAGCTAGTGGTAGGCCGTCTGTCAAGTTTGATGGCTACGTTAAGGGTCGAACCAGAAGTGCAGACAAGAATTAAGGCCTTATAGTCAACGGACCCTGATATCCAAAAGATCCTTCAAGAAGACTCAGAGACGAAGAAAGTTGACTTTCAGGTAGCTGAGGATGGAATACTGAAGTTTAGAGGACGTTTATGCGTGCCTGCGGAGGAAGGCCTTAGAGAGGAAATCTTGTCCGAGGCACATCGTAGCAGTTACAGTGTTCATCCGGGTAGTACGAAGATGTACTAGAATCTGAGACAGTATTATTGGTGGAGTGGCATGAAGGTCGACATAGCCAAGCATGTGGCGAAATGTCTGATGTGTTAACAAGTGAAAGCGCAGCATCGTAAACCTGGAGGACTGTTACAACCGCTTGAGATCCCAAAATGGAAGTGGGAACACATCATGATGGATTTCGTGACTGGTTTGCCAAGGAGCCAGAGAGGGCATGATTCGATCTGGGTTGTGGTCGACAGATTGACGAAGTCAACGCATTTCATCCCAATGAGAAAGGACTTCACTTTGGAAAGGTTAGCAGATTTATATGTATGCCTGATCGTATGTCTTCATGGAGTGCCTGTGACAATCACTTCGGATCATGATCTTAGGTTCACCGCAACATTTTGGAAGAGCTTGCAGACTGCGTTGGGAACAAAGCTACAGTTTAGTACTGATTATCATCCGCAGACGGATGGCTAGTCTGAAAGGACGATTCAGACACTCGAGGATGTGTTGCTAGCATGTGTATTGGATTTCAAAGGTAACTGGGAAGATCAGCTTCACTTGGTCGAATTTGCATACAACAATAGTTACCAACAGAGCATCAAGATGGCACCGTTTGAAGCGTTGTATGGGAAACCCTGCAGAACTCCAGTTTGTTGGGACGAGATCGGAGAAAGGAAGATCACTAGTCCCGAGTGGGTGCAGCAGTCTTTGGACACAGTCAAGGTTGTCAGAGAAAGGCTTAGGACAGCCTAGAGCTGTTAGAAGAGTTATGCCGACAAGCGGCGTAGACCGCTAGAATTACAAGTAGGCGAACATGTCTTTTTAAAGGTGTCGCCTATGAGAGGGACATCTCGTTTCAGCAAGAAGGGAAAGTTGAGCCCGAGATATGTTGGGTCGTTCGAGATCTTAGAGCGGATTGGGAATCTGGCTTATCGTCTCGCGTTGCCACTGAGACTTGCTCAGGTACACGATGTATTCCATGTATCGGTGCTGAGAAAGTATGAACCGGATCCAGCTCATGTCTTGAGCTTTGAAGAAATTGAAGTGGACGAACGTGTGTCGTACATGGAACGTTCGGTAAGGATCGAGGACAAAAAGAAGCAAGTATTGCGGACCAAGACAATCCCTTTAGTTAAGGTGGTTTGGCAATACAATGGAATAGAAGGTGCAACATGGGAAAACGAAGAGAAAATGAAGAATTTGTACCCTTTTCTATTTCAAGTTGTCTGATGTATTAATTTCGGGACGAAATTTCCTAAGGGGAATAGTTGTGACGTTTCGAAATTTCAAGGCCTATTAAATGAATAATATTGGACCTTTGGAAATCGAGTGACATTTATCGGACGCGAAATTGTTCGATCTGGGAGGCTTTGATCATCGACTGAAGCGTAGATATTTGTAGTTCATTTAGTTTCGTCGCGCCGAAGATTATATCGACGTTTTTCCTTCGCGCCTGAGCCTAACCCTGAACCAAATATCCTAAACCAGTCCTGATTTATCAGTTTACCGAAATACCTCAGATATTATTCATACACGCCAAAAATAATTAATATCAATTAACCCGTGGGCCCCACCTCATAAATGCAAGTCAAAATATCTCTTTTTACTTTTTTTACTTTTGGCAAATTACGAAATTGCCTTTGGACCACTCTCTCTCCTCTCTCTCTCTCCTCTATGGCCGGCCACCCCCTCTCCCTCACTCTCTCACTTCATCTTTTGGACACCACCATCATCTTCATCTCCATTTCCATCTTCGCCGCCTTCGCCGTTCGCCGTACGGTGCCACCGATCGCCACCGTGCCGCTTCGCCTGCGTCGCCGTCGTTCGTACGTCGCTAGCCGAGGCCACCAAATGCCCCTGCCTAGCCCCAGTTCTGAGCCCGTCCAGCCGCCGCCGCCATCCAGCAGAGCCGCCGGAGCCCCCGCCGTGCCGCCGGTGTAGCCGCGCAGCCTCGCCGACACCCTCCTCCGTTCAGCAGAGCCTGCGGAATAGCCGCTGTCAAGCCCTGGTTCTCCGTCGTCCGAGCGTCTTCGTCGTAAACCGTCGCCATGGTTGCGTCTGGAACGTCGAGATGAGTTCGTAGGACCGCTGCCGGAAAATTTCGTCGCCGCCGTCACCTCCGCCGAAAATCGTCACCGCCTGTTGCCGCCAGTGTCGAAGTGAGTTAACCCATAATCCCGGATTATGCCGTTAATTACGTTTAATAGTTAATTAGATAGTTACCGTAGCTGATTAGTTAGTTACCGTAGTTAATTAGATAGTTACCGTGGTTAGATAGTTAACTGTGGTTAGATTAAGTAGTTACTGTAGTTAGATTAATTAGTTACCGTGGTAGATTAATAAATTGCCGTGGCTAGTTGGATTAATCATGGTTATGTGGAATAGTTACCATGGTTAATTGCCTGTTTTATTGTGCCTGGTAATTATTGGTGTGTGATTGTGGATCGAACTGAGTGTTGATTGCGCTTAATTGCTGAATGATCACACTAGTGTCGAGATGCCATGTTTATCTGAAATTGAATATTCGTGTGACCAATTGTGGATTTAAACATGAAAATGGCCGCAGGCCGGGTTTTGATCATGATGTGAATGTGACTGCATTGGACTAAATTGGGATTAAGAATTGGCTTGATTGCTTGTGGTGAATGTGTGGTCACACGATGGATTTAATTGTGTCACCCTAACGTAACTAGGGACACGAGCGATACCCTTGTTGGCATGGGTCGCTGCCTAATAAGTCTATGTGCCGGCGACGTACAGTCCGGGATTCCACGGCTTATTGGTTGCTTGTCAGTCCGTACCGGCGACGTACTGTCCGAATTCCCACTCTTGATTAGATGCCGGTTGCAACTTGTGTTGGTCCGTAGTCCCTTCTGAAATTATTCCTAGTATGCCCGCCTTAGGAAATTTGAGAGAGCTATCGGATGCCATCGCTGTAACGTAGTAGGACGACGCTTGTTATATAGTGCCTGAGTGCCTGGATGCCTGATTTAGCGAAAGAAGAGTACTAGCAGTGAGGCTGTGCTATAGTGAGAGTGGAGTATCTCTTGGCTGCTAATAACTGGAACACGCTTGTTGTATAGTGCTTGAGTGCCTAGATGCCTGATTTATTGTCATGTGTTCTAGCTGTGTACCTTGATCTGTTGTGTTTGAATGCCATGAGATATCTGTTGTGTAGCAGAAGGCAAGGTAAGTTGCATGTATTTGTCCTTTGGCTGTTGGACTTAGTTGCCCGATGTGTTTGACTGCTTGAGTGAATCAACGTCCTAATCGGACTTAGGCGTTGACTCGTTGAGATTCATATCTCATATGCTTTGGCTGATCGCCTTTCAGGTTCTTGCAATGGCAGTGCGCCACGTTAGGTTCGGTGTTCCTGTCGACCAATCCACGGCCCTTCATTATCATCACGTCACTAATTCTGACGACGTATGGGAGTAACATGTGACGACCGTCTGGGTCGATGAGGGGTTGTCACACTATGTGGCACACCTTTTCAAGGCCTGGTTCGTTCGTTAGGGTGATGTTCTCATCGGATCGATTTTGGGGGTTTGAGGTACCCCTGGGTGTAGGGCCGATCGTTCAGACGTGAGATGCGATGGATACGGATATGCTGGATAGATTGGTCGAGGACCCGAGTTCTAGTTTTGGGGAGGAGGACCCCGATTCACCGCCAGGTTATCAAGGTTAACCCGGTGTTGTTAACCCGGAGTGCGAGTTAGGCTGTAGAGGAGCTTTTGGGAGCCATCTTGTTTGATAGCCAGTAGTGGTAGTAGGGTGTAACGGCAGTAGTACGTCCCTGACCCGACCCGGTATCTTTTTGTGGGTCTTAGGGATCGGTCCGAAGATGGACTTGTATAGTAGACGTTCCCTCGTGGACTAATCATGTTTATAAATAAAAATGTTGTTGTTGTTGTTGTTGTATCTCCTGCTTATCTATCCCTGTTTGATTTCTTGTCTGGGGTTTGATATCGCTTCCGTATGTGCTTAATTGAAAGATAAAAAGAAATGGGTCGATGACATGCTTGGGATGTTATCCTTTGACCCGATGTTAGGAAGGGATGCTCGAGCGCCTGGGGTTCGGGGCATGACAATGCTTTCAATGCTGGTATGATTAGAAGATTTCTAGCGGATGCACTTAGTACATCTAGCTACCTAATGAATAGATCTACATCAACTGTGATTGGATGTCGAACTCCCGAAGAAGTGTGGTCAGGTAACATTGCTGATTATTCTATTTTAGAATATTTGGTTGTCCATGTTATGTTCGAGTTAGTGATGGTAAGCTCTATGGAAGGGCAAGGAAGTGCATGTTCCTAGGCTATGCACAAGGTGAGGGGGGTTATCGGTTATGGTGCTCGGAATTAAATTCACTTGTTTTCAGCAGAGAAGTTACGTTTCATTAGCCTTAATACTTCTGGCTAGGAGTGGTTATAGCAGTGTTCATATGGATCTAGACGGTGTTCAACTTGAGGTGGAGTTGCAACTAGAGACTTCTGAGGTAGAGAGTACTAGTGAAGTAATCAACATAGATAGTGCTTGCAGCGAGGTGGAGCCTATAGAGTTAACGGTTGCTGAATTTGACAAGGTTCATGTTCGATCTCCTGACATATATGGATGCAACAGTGGTTTTGCTTTATTTATGGTATAGGAGGATGTATCGGAGAATCCTTGTGGAACAATTAAAGGTGCATGTGTAGTTAGTGTTCTAATGAGGTTCACGGTTATGACGTAATTCAAGCGAGGCTTGAACTTGGAAGATATCTATGGCGGTTGAGCCCATAAGGGTTTGTGGGAGAGTAGTAGTAAATTCGGATTATCAATGAAGCGATTGTGATTTGGCTCAAAAGTCGAGCCAATGTGGAGATTGTGGAAAATATGTCTCGAGTTTGAGCCCGGAAAGGAAACTTTCCTAATTCAAATAGGTTTCCTATTTTGAATAGGTTTCCTAGTTGAAGAAGGATTCCTATTTTGGATCTAATTCTTGTCTATATATAAGAAGTGGATGCTCTTTGTGAAGAGTATCAAAGAGGGGCTTTTGCTTGTGAATTACATCATTAGCATTTGGAGCCAATTAAATCTTGTGATAAGATTTGTGTTAATTCCTTAGTGAGATCGAGAGATTGTTTCATGAAGAACTGTTGGGCTAAACACTTGTGAGTTATTTAGTATAATTGAGGGCTGGTAAATACTGAGAGTGTTTGAGTTACTTGAGTGTGGTTATAATATCCGTTGTATCGCTAGATCTATAAGGGAATTATTTGCTGCTTCCTATGGACGTAGGTCACTTCGACTGAATCACGTAAAACTGATGTTTGGTTTATTTTCTTGTTTTATCTATTTTATTGTTTGATCGCTTGCCTTGCCAATACTTTCTCATGTAGTGGCCGAAAGTCCAACCTGGCAGCCAAGGCGTTGGACCCTGTTTGGCCTTTCCCCTAGATGTCTCATACATGGGCATCTGGTAATGGTCCTCCAGACCCCCGAACATCTTGACCTTTTTGCTTCAATTCGATCTTCTATTCGATTTGGTTCTTTCTCGGAGTTGGCGGAACATCAGATATATCAAACACAACACAATGCTCTAAAGTGTGGTGAACAATATTAAAATCTCTAGTCTCCACATTTTTCAATATCCTTTATTTGAAATTCATCCAGAGGACAATAAGACTTCGAAAATCAAACTAACATCACATTACAAATTAGTAGGCAAACCATTTGGTATTAAAACTCCTGAAAATATCAGACTTATTTTTGGGAACACAATCGTCCATCGAAAAGTTAACTCTCTTTCACTCCCTCAAACGGTACCTAGGTGTGACCACCAGATGCTTGGCTCTAGGAGCAGTGATCCCGAACTCCTCGGTCATGTCAAGCTCGCTCGGCGACATGCTTCCTGAAAGTTCCCAGTCAAAGCAGTGTACAAGCTGAGCAAGCACGAACCGCACAAAGGTCAAGCCAAGCTGCATTCCGGGGCACCCTCGGCGGCCCGCCCCAAACGGCAGGAGCTGAAAATCACGCCCCTTAACGTCCATGCTGGATCCTAAGAATCTTTCAGGCACGAACTCTTCCGGGTCGTGAGTGGTCCACACTTTCGGGTCCCTTCCGATGGACCACACATTCACGATGACCCTCTACTTGTAGGGTATGTTGAAGCCGTTCACCGTGCAGTCCTCGGTTGCCTCGTGGGGAAGCAAAAGCGGAGCCACCGGGTGAAGCCTCATGGTCTCCTTGATGACCATGTCTAAGTAGTCCAAGCAATCTGTGTCTGATTCCTCCACTGCTCTATTCAGTCCAACGGCTTTCTCTAGTTCTTCTTGTAGCTTTTTCATGGCACCAGGATGTTTAATAAGTTCGGCCATTGCCCAGTCAATTGCTGTCGCTGAAGTGTCCATCGAACCCGACAACATGTCCTGCATGGAGAAACATATCAAGATTCATATTAACGAGTATCTTTATTGTACTTATCGAGCATATTTACAATAGACTAAGTCATGGATGTTGCAAGAAAAATTACTGCATTGAAGTATAGACTTTCAAAATAAGTTACTCGACAAGTATATTTAGAGCACCTTTCTAACAAAATATATATGTCGATTGAATCCATCAAGGAACTTAAGATAATTAATAAGATAAACAACTTTTCTTTTTTCATTAAATACTTGATGTTGAATGATGGAAATTATCATCTCAACTAGCATATCCTTTCCAGAATGTGAAACCCTAATAGAAATATAGACCATCAATCACTTAATAATGATTTTCCCTAGACTATTGCCCTTATTCCACACAGAGACAATAATTTATTTTTATTTGCGATCCTTATCTTCTACTTTTCGTATATGACGCACTTGGTTGATTGGTAGATAGACAGCAGACACCGTCTGTTCACAACAATACATGAAGAAGCTAACAAGACTATATGTTTGGCCAAAATTTTAGTTAAAATAAATGTAATGTTTTATCAATATTGGGATCATTTTATATATTTAACATATAAAGAAATATAGACAAAACGACGTTGCTTGAAAAATGCCATTAAAATGTGCAAATCTTAGATAGAAGAGAGGATGGGTAGAAGAGCGGGACCCATTTTCTAATAAATTCTCACTCCGACATATGCCATTAATAGATAATTGAACAGTACTTAAAGTGACAGAGATTATTTGTAACCTAGCTTCAAAAAGATGATTAGTTACCAGAATTATGGCTTTGATATGGGGCCTGTCGATATGGTACTCTCCCTCCTTCACTTCCATGATACCCAACATGACATCAACAAAATCGTTGCTCTCTCCTTCTTCTTTCTTAGCCTTCATGTGCTCGTCAATAATCTTCTCAAAGAAGGCATCGAACACTTTGCTCACGGCTTTCATGCGTTTCGTCAACCCCTGAAGATCAAATGGTGCTAAATAAGGAACATAGTCACCGATGTTCGGTGCCGCACCCAACACCATCCCTTCTTGAATCACGGCCTTGAACCCCCCTCTCGTCAAACTCCTTGTCCATGTACTTCTTCCCGAACACCATCCGACAACTCATATCGGCGCTTAGTGACGAGATCTTAGCGCTCAAGTCGATGGCCATGTGGTCGTGAGACGCGTCTTGGAGAAAATTCATGAGCAAGCCGACCTCCTCTCTCCTCATGGGCTGGAAGGAATTGATTTTTGCATTGCTAAGGAGCTCCAAAGTGCACATCTTTCTAATGTTCCTCCAATACGGGCCGTACGGCGCAAACGCCAAGCTCCTTTGCTAGTAAGAGATGTGCTTTGAGGCCTCATGAGGCGGCCGGCTCGCAAAAATAAGATCATGGGTCTTGAGGAATTGCTCGGCTACTTCGGGCGATGAGACGACGACTGCAGGCACGAACCCGAGGCGCAAGTACATGAGGGGTCCATATTTTTGAGCTAATTTGTGAAGATCATGGTGAGGGTTTTGTCCCAACAAAGGGAGGTTCCCAAGAATCGGAAACCCTCTTGGACCAGGAGGCAATTTCTTCTTGCTCTGTGTTTTCCATAGCAAAGTTCGCAATAAGAGATGAGCAATCAAAGCGAAGGCGAGTGTCATCCATATCCAAGCCATTGGAGGTGGTTCTTTGCAAGGAAGTGGAGCGAAGATGGAGGAGGAAATAATTTCCTTGGATATATAGACAAAGATATGAAAGGGAGATGTGCAAAATTTATTACACATCATTTTTAGTGGGGCCTTCATCTGGAATCAGAAGAAATATCATACACTATACATTAATTAAGAAATAGTGAAGAAAATTTCAATACCATAAACGACATCGTTTCTCACTATGAGGATTGATTTTGTCAATCAGATGATTAAAATAAGCTTGTTTATTGATTTTTTTTCTTAAACGAGAGTGACCCGAAGGATGGAACGAGAAACACAAGGAAGTGATGGAGTCTTCGAGGTTGAGGATTTTTCTTATTTTATGTTTATGGATTCTAGGAAACTTTTAGCAATATATGACTAAATTAATGTGTTTAATCTCCTCGAATGAATGCAAACATCTTATTCTACGCGCATTGGGTAATAAATATTCATCTGAAGGGTGGTGGGTATGGCCCCTTAAGGTCATACTTGTATAAAACTATAACTTAAACACGGGATCCACTCCATTGCTTTCAAACCTAGCGACGGATCACTTAGCCGACCGTTAAGATATTTAACTTGACAATGCTAATATACATCTGAAACAACATAACATAAACACAAGCATATAGAGAAAGCAAGAGAAGTCCTAACTGCCCTTTCGTTGCAAAAGTTATGGCAACTTGTACCCACGTGAAGTCGGAAAGGAAGACAATTCAAAGTTCGGCGCATGCAACTTGCCAACTTGCTCAACAAGTAAATGGACTCCACCGACTTTATAAGGCGGTGAAACTTAAGGCCTATGAATAAAGCTTAAGAGTGAAGCATTTGAGGATAAGGCCACAGAAAGTCTTTGGCAATGAGAGCCTCGTAATAAGGGAGGAAGAGAGTGGGCCTCGTGAGAGAGGGCCAAGGTGTGAGCCTCCGAATTAAGAAACAGAATAGCTACGTGTTTTGCTTTGAGTATTTTGAGTGTCGTGATAGAAAATATATTGTAAATAGAGAAAGTCGGATTTTTGCGTGTTATACTTTCTATCACAATTTAATATGTCTTGAGATTGTCTCTTATAATTCTCTCGTGTTACCACCACAACGCTCATGTATAGTGGTATCAGTGTGAGGTTGCACACTCTATAATCTGTAATTGCCCCAGCGAGATTTACCCTAGCTTGAAACTGCTGAGGTCATAAAGGAAGACCTATGCTTTACACTAAATTAAAAAGCACCTGTACGTGCATAAGAGAGCGTGCTGTATCAATCAAACTTCTACTTAGTTTATGTTAGGGGTGTAAAAAATCGAACCGAAACCGAACCGAAATGTCGTGCATTTTCGGTTTGGTTTGGATTTCGTTTCCGATAATAGAAAAATAACCTATTTCAGTTCGGATAGTTTCAGTTCCGTTAACCGAACTGAAAAACAACTCAATTTGCTCATAACGTTCTCGGAACGGTGAATTGAGTTGAGTAGAGCAAAAATAAAATACAAAGAAAAAAAAAAGGAACCGAATCGGGTCTTCGGTTCGATAATACTTGGTTCGGATCGCGGTTCGGTTCAAAGTTAATGCACACCCAAACGGTTCGGGTTTCCTGAAAAATCGAACTAAATCATTGGCACCCCTAATTATGTATGCTATAAAAGTCCTTTGAGAGATATGATATCCTCTCATCTGTTGAAAAGCGGGGACAAAGAGAGATTAATTCTTTGACATTGATCGTGGCTTTTATTGGAGTATTTCTATTGGTCCATACTTCTCCATCGTAAACTTTCATGTCTTCTTGTTTACCTTAGCTTGAGATATAAAAATGGACCGCTTCGATGAGGCCTTTCGTGTTTTTTCAGTTTCTCTTTGAATGAATGGTCGGCCGCCGGACCTTTGTTACATCGAAGCGGTCCATTTTTATATCATATCTCTCTTTGTCAAGGATGTAATCTCTCTTTGTCCCCGCTTTCCAACAGAAGATAAGATATCATATCTTATGCATATACCACGCCCTTTTGTAATTTAGTGTTAAGCATAGGTATTCCTTTTTTACCTCAGCAGTTTGATATGAATATGAAGTTGACTTAGTCTAAGAACTTTAAAAGGGACGAATGAAATATTACAATTTGTTACAACAAACAAGGTGTTTCCAATGACCAAAAAAAAAAAAACAAACAAACAAACAAGGTGTTTTTAATATAAATTGGGGAAATTATTAAAAAATGTCATAAACCTATTGTAATTATCCTGATTCAGTTTTAACCTTTTTTTGCCAATTGAGTCCTAAACTTTTTACATTTGTGCCAATACAGTCCATTCGCCTAATTTTGGCCGGAAATCGCTTACGTGGTGCGGTCAGCTTTGGCTTGAATAATTTTTTAGTTATACTATTCTTCAAAGTTTTTATATTTTTATATTTTTTCTTTTTTGTCTTTTCTTTCTCTTTCCTTTTTTTTCTTCTTTCTTCCTCTAACCGGTCACGGAGTCCGGCGACTTGCCAGAGGCAAGAGCTGATGAGGTCAACCTCGCCGGGCTCTGGCAAAGCTCACCCCTGCCAGCCACAAGTGAGGGCTACCCCCCTGCCCCTTACGAGGAGTGACCTCATCGTCGTTGGATGAGGGCGAGCCTCATCGGCTGTGGCTAGTCGTCGGACTCGGCGACCAGTTGGAAGGAGAAGGAAGAAAAGAAAAAGAAAGAGAAAGAAAATAAGACAAAATAAAAAAAAGAAAATAAATAATATCAAATAAATAATAAAATATTATTAAAAATTTGACACGTCAGCGCTAGCCGCGCCACGTCAGCGATTCTGGTCAAAATTAGTCGAATAGACTAAATTAGCACGAATGTAAAAGGTTTAAGACTCAATTGTAAAAAAAAAAAATTATTACGGAATTGACACAATTACAATAAGTTTACGACTTTTTTGGTAAATCTCCCATTTTTTTGGGTAAATCTCCCATCTAAATTCAATGAATATTACTCCATATTTGTCATCAGACCTCTTAGACTATGACTCCACAAATTAACGTGAAACTAAACTGATAGTTCGTAAGTACAATTGCAAGGAAAACGAAAATATATTCCTCAATGGGGTCATTTGAGCCCACCAACACGCCGCAACCTGCCCTCGAATGGTCTTCACGAATGTAAAAGCAATGAAAAATTCAAGACAAATGGAGATATGAAAGCCAGTGAAGTCGAAGCCGCCATTAATCGACTTTAGTTTTCTAATTAACTTCACTGTTCCTTCATGACTGATTAACTGGTCAGATTATTTGATTTAGAGATGCCACATGCTAGCTTGTTGCTCACAAACATTGGAGGTTGTGATGGGCCTCATGGCACTAATTGTAATTGCAATTTTCCAATGAAAATACAAATGGAGGACCCATTCTTGTATTCTAAGGCTTTCTCCTGGTTCCATGGAATTTGGGATTCCATTCGTTATAAGAACACCACAAGTGTCATAACTTTCGTACGACACTCACTTGAGTATTATAATTTTTATTTCGATCACTTGAGTACCATAACTTTTTAATAGCGTTCACCCGAGTACCGAAAATTTGACGTGGCGTGATACTTGTACTAAACGTTTCAAAAAATATATGGCACTCAAGTGATCAATTGAAAAATTATATGACACTTAAGTGGTCGGAAAAATAGTTATGGCACCCAAGTGAGTTCCATATATAAGTTTTGGCACTCAAGTATTCAATAAAAGAAAATATGGCACTCAAGTGAGCACCGTAAAAAAGTTATGTCACTTGTGGTGTTCTTTTCCTATTTCCCCTTCATAGGAGAGACCATTGAGTTCTTCATCCCTAGCGAGTACATCGACATACCTCCTTTCCTTAATAAAAGAACTAAGTATAGATCGAGACGTTAATAAAGCATTCCAAAGCATAAAATTGTGTACCAAGCATTAGTCATACATAATCACATGCCTCTATTGGTCTAGAAAAGTCTGATTTCTTGATCCTCGTAGCTTCTGTGGAGCATCGTCCCTAGCCCAAAGACAGCTTATGTCCCGTGCATGGAAGCGAGCTTTGATGACTCGTGTCTTGCCATTTAACCTTGGTAAATGCTAAGCTTCAAGTGGTTGGAATATCCTCCATTTACTCTAACTACATCGTTAACAACATTAAGAAGTGGGGGAAGTGGGGAAAAGGAAGAGCGATTCAGTGCCCTGAGCACCGATTAAGCATACTTAATTCACAAAACTGCACTTCCAGTAGTACTACTTTATACATAATACGATCACAATCAATGCATTGAAAACTGCGAAGTTTCTTTAATTAGTTGCTTCAAAAGTGCGATAGAGGCACTTATTAGGACACTCCTTGGCAAATTTTGTAACATTATAGCAAATTTCATTCATCTAAGTAACAACTGGATCCCACATCACAAAATCCCCACATTACTAGGCATTATTGCAGGGAGAATGATAAAAAAAAAAAATCCTAAATCTATTGTAATTGTGCCAATAATGAAATAATTTAACATATTTTTGTAATATTTAACATTTTTTAAAAAAATTATTATTTTTAGTAATTTTTTGTCTTTTCTTTTTTTCAGGGTTTGGGCCGGCCGAGGCCCGATGACCTCCGCGGGTGGCCTACAGCCTTGCCGGCCTAAACCCTAAAAGCCTTGCTGGCACGAACCCTAAAAAAAGAAAAAGAAAAAAAAGACAGAAAAAAAGTTATTAAAAAGAATAGTTAAAATAATTTGCGGATATCCTTCGATATTTTTTCTTTTAAAATATCTTACGTTAGCTAAAGCAACATGACAGTGATAAAGAATGGTTGACAATTTGCGGAGATCGGCCAACCCTACATATCTATAAATTTTGTCCTTATGCAGCAATAGATTTTGCTCGTTTTTAGCCACAGGTCCATCTCCTGCTCGTAGCTTTATCTACATATCAAACGAAAAACCCATTACCCTCTTCTCACTCCACTGGCATCCAAAGAACCACCTCCAATGGCCTGGATATGGATAACACTCACCTTCGCTTTGCTTGCTCATCTCTTATTGCGATCTTTGCTATGGAAGACACAGAGCAAGAAGAAATTGCCACCGGGTCCGAGAGGGTTTCCGATTCTCGGAAACCTCCCTTCGTTAGGACAGAACCCTCACCATGATCTTCAAGAACTAGCTCAGAAGTATGGACCCATCATGCACTTGCGTTTGGGGTTCGTGCCCACCATCGTCGTCTCGTCGCCCGAAGTGGCTGAGCTATTCCTCAAGACCCATGATCTTGTTTTCGCAAGCCGACCGCGGCATGAAGCCATGAAGCACTTGGCTTACGAACAAAGAAACTTGTCCTTTTCACCCTACGGTCCATACTGGAGGAACATCCGAAAGATGTGCACTTTGGAGCTTCTTAGCAACGCCAAGATCAACTCCTTTGAGTCCATTCGAAGAGAAGAGGTCGGCTTGTTGGTATGTATTCTCAAAGACGCATCTCTCGACCGCGCTGCCGTCGATCTAAGCAGAAAGATCTCGTCACTGAGCTCCGACATGAGCTGCCGAATGATTTTCGGAAAGAAGTACATGGATGAGGAGTTCGACGAGAGAGGGTTTAAGGCTTTGATCCAAGAAGGGATGATATTGGCCGCGACGCCTAACATCGGAGATTATGTTCCACTCATGGCTTCGCTTGATCTCCAAGGGTTGACCCGGCGCATGAAAGCCGTGAGCAAAGTGTTTGATGCCTTCTTGGAGAAAATCGTTGATGAGCACTTGGAGAACAAGAAAGAGGAAGGGCAGAGCAAAGACTTTGTTGATGTCATGTTGGGTTTCATGGGATCTAATGAAGGCGAGTACCATATTGAGAGGCCCCATATCAAAGCCATAATGCTGGTAATTAATTGTTCAGTTCATTTTCATCTCTAGTACGAATCTCACCACAGGTATGATGGTTCTCATCGCACACACATAAAAAAATTACTGAAGTCACACAGAACTTATTGCTTGCTGTGTTGAAATGTTAATGAAAGTGTGGACATGTTATCAAAAAACATTGAGTGTTGTGTTTGTTTTTTTCTCCCTTTCCCATAATATTTTTGTTTTGTTTTAGTAGTTTTCCAAAGTTTGTGACACGATCATTAAGCGGGGATCTTATTATAATATTCTTACGAATGCGGCCTCTATCTTAGTATAATTTAGTATTAGGGCTTGGTGCCATTCATTTGACGCCACTCTTGATGATTGGTTACACGTGGTTGATGGGGTGTTGATAGATTGAGAATTGACTTCTCACCTTATGGGAAGATGACTTAAGAACTATGCTCTATTCAACTAATCCAGCACATGATTAATTTATGTATGAAGGACATGTTGGCGGCCTCCATGGACACTTCAGCTACAGCAATAGAGTGGGCACTGTCCGAGCTCATAAGACATCCACAAGTGATGAAGAAACTTCAGCATGAACTAAAGAAAGTTGTGGGCATGAATAGAATAGTGGAGGAATCAGACATAGAGAGCTTGGACTACCTAGACATGGTCGTTAAAGAGACCCTCCGGCTACATCCTCCCGCCCCGTTGCTTCTTCCGCATGAGTCGATCGAGGGCTGCACGATTGGCGGCTTCCACATACCGCGCAAGTCTAGGGTCATTGTGAATGCATGGGCAATTGGAAGAGATCCACACGTTTGGAGTGACCCTGAGAAGTTCATCCCGGAGAGGTTTGAAGGATCAAGTGTTGACGTTCGGGGACATGACTTTCAGCTTGTGCCATTTGGGTCTGGTCGTAGAGGATGTCCCGGGATGCAATTAGGTCTAACTGTGATCCGGATGGTATTGGCACAACTTGAGCATTGCTTTGATTGGGAGCTTCCGAACGGTATGTCACCGTCCGAACTTGACATGAGCGAAGAGTTCGGTCTTACGACCTCTCGAGCTAAGCATCTAGTGGCCATACCTTCGTTTCGCCTAAAAAATGTTGATTAGGGACCATTCCCAATCAAACTATCTTATAAAGTTGGTAAAGAAGGAAATAGAATTTAAGTGCATGGTGTTATCCTTTCAGTCGTCCAAATTGCTCTACAGGCTCCGTTACCATTGTTAGCAAATATTAGGATATTTAGTTGATTTAGTATGTCTTTCAAGATTATAAATACATTTCTTTTGATAGTGCATATCCTTGATTGATTATATTTCATATTATGTTTATCTTATTACCTTATTTAGTCTTCTAATAAAGCCTATTTATAGGCTCCGTATACTCTTCAATTTGTACATCAAAATACAAAGAAATTCACAATTCTATATTTAACTCTATTTTTAATTTAGTATCAGAGCCTCCTTTCCTGAGGCAACCTTAGTGCACCGGTGCACCCCATGCACCCATTGCAAAATAAATCCATCCCCGCCTCTTGATATTGTTCATCAGAGTGCTTCATTCTTGTCTGAGTAAGCGCCACGGTGGTCGTGTTACGATGTCGGACACGTTGCCTTGTCGAGCCTTTTTACAGAGGTGGCTCTTCTTTGATGCTAGCCGCATCGCTTAGTAATATTCTCCCAAGCCAACCATATAGACCGCTTGATGCTACGATGCCAACCATATAGATCGCGTCGCTTAGTTGCTATTTCGCAAGCTAGCCACATCGGCCACTTGTTGTTTGTCCTCCGATTTTTGACCTTTTACATGTCATTCGAGAAGCTGGCACCACCACCAGACTCGTTGCCTTCGGACAAGCATCTTATTGCAATCTCGTCGTCAAAGGAAGCCTGGAGCCACCACACGTAGCCGTGCCACGGATTCATCATGCTCGACATTGTGCAGTGCGGGTTTCGACCTTTTTCCCTAGTTGACTTCATGGCGATCGAAGATTTATTGTACACTATTCGGATTATTTTTCAAATTCAAGTTGATTTGTTTCCACTCACCTTGTGTCTGAGGGAGATGTTACCAATATTAAGATATTTAGTTGATTCAGCATATCTTTCACGGTTACGCATATATCTCCTTTGATAGAGCATATCATTGATTGAAATATTCCAAATTACGTTTATCTTATTACCTTATTTATTCTTCTAATAAAATGTATAAATAGGCTTCATGTACTCTTCATTATGTACATCAAAATATACAGAAATTCTCAATTCTCTTTTTTGCTCTATTCTTAACTTGGTATCAGAGCTTCCTTCCCTAAGGCAACCCTAGTGCACCGGGTGCACCTCATGCACCCATAGCAAAATAAACCCATCCTCGCCCCTCGATAGTGTTCATCATAGTGCATCATTTTTTTTTTCTGAGTAAGCGCCATGGTGGTCATGTGACAATGTCGGCGATACGTCGCCTTGTCAAGCCATTTTCACGGAGGCGGCTCTTCTGTCGATGCTAGCCACACAGGCCTCATCGCCTAGTAACTATTTTCCCAAGCCAGTTGTATAGGCTGCTTGATGCTACGACGCCAGTAGTATAGGCCGCGCCATTTAGTTACTATTTCGTAAGCTAGCCGCATCGGCCACTTGTTGCCCTCCCCCCCCCTCCCCGCGTTACTTGACGTTTTGTGTGTCATTCAAGAAGCCGAGACCACCACTAGACTCGCCATCATCAGACAATCAACATATTGAAATCTCATCGTCGACAGAAGCCTGGTGTGACGTCCCGGAATTTCAAGGCCTATTAAATGAATAATATTGGGATTCTTGGAATTAAGTGACATTTATCGGACGCGGAATCGTTCAATCTGAAGGACGTTGGTCGTCGATTGAAGCGTAGTTAATTGTAATTCGATTAGTTTAGTCGCGCCCTAATTAATTCTCGCCGAATTCCTTCGCGCCCGTGCCAACCTTGAACCAAATATCCTGAATCAGTCCTAAATTGTCAGATTACCAAAATACCCTCAGATATTATTCATATACACCAGAAACAATTAATGCTGAATGACCGTGGGCCCCACCTCAATAAATGCTAGTCAAATCTTGCTTTTTGACCATGACTATTTACCAAATTGCCCTTGGACCTTGAAAATGACCAAAATGCCCCCAAAGACCATTTTCTGTCTCTTCCTTCTCTCTCTCCTCTCTCTCTCTTCTCACGGCAGCCCACCCTCACGTTCATTTCACCATCTTCATCATCTCATCTCATCTTCATCTTCTTCTTCAAGCCACCGCCGTCCACCGTGAGCCGCCGGACCGCCGACCACCCTCCCACCGCTCGCGCCCAGCCCGCCGCCGCTCGGCCGCACCTCGCCGAGCCCAGTCGAGCGGCCCATCGCCTCTGTTTAGCCGTTGTCCGAGCTTCACCGTGCCTCGCAGAGCTCCATTCAACTTCGCCGGAGCCACCGAGACACCGTCGGGCCTCAACGGAAGCTCCGCCGAGCTTGCCGCCCGTTCGCCGAGCTTCGTCATCGTTGTTTGGCCACGAGAATAGCTGCTGTCCAGCCTCCGTTCGTCATCGTCGGGGTGTCGCCTTCGAAAACCGACACCATGGTTGCGTCCGGATCGTCGAGACGAGTCCATGGGACCACCGCCGCCGCCCATCGCCAGTCGCCGCCAGTTAATTAGTGAGTTAACCCCTAATCCCTGATTAGGAAGTTAATTGAACTTAGTAGTTTAATTAGTGAGTTACCGTAGTTAATTAAATATTTACCGCAGTTAAATAGATAGTTACCGTGGTTAGATGGTTAACTGTGGTTAGGTTAAATAGTTACTATAGTTAGTGGATAGTTACTATGGCTAGTTGCATTAATCATGGTTAGGTGGAATAGTTACCATGGTTAATTGCCTATTTTGCTGTGCCCGATAATTGCTGGTGTCTGATCGTGGATCGGACTGAGTGTTGATTGCGCTTAAATGCTGAATGATCACACTAGTGTCGATATGCCGTGTTGAATTGGAATTTAATATTCGCTTGACCAATTGTGGTTTTGAGCATGAAAATGGCCGCAGGCCGGGTTTTGATCATAATGTGAATGTGAATTGGCTTGAGTGCCTATGTGGAATGTGAGGTCACGCGTTGGTTTTATTGTGTCACCCTAACGTAACTGGGGGCACGGGCGATACCCTTGTTGGCATGGGTCGCTGCCTAATAAGTCTGTGTGCCGGTGATGTACCATCCGGGATTCCACGGCTTATTGGTTGCCTGTCAGTCCGTGCCGAGAACGTACTGTCCGGATTACCATGGTTGATTAGATGCCAGTCGCAACTTATGTTGGTCCGTAGTCCCTCTTGGAATGATTTCTGGTATGCTCGCCTTAGGGGTCTTGAGGGGGCTATCGGATACCATCGCCGTGAACGTTGTGGGACGACGCCCAATTAATCCTGAAGAGTACTAGCAGTGAGGCTGTGCTACGGCGAGAGTGGAGTATCTCTTCGCTGTTGATAACCGAAACGCGCTTGTTGCATCGTGTATGATTTTGGCTGAATGTTCTAGTTGATTGACTGATTTATTGCATATTTCCCTGCCATGTTATATACGTCGTATGGCTCAAGGAGAGGTACGTTGCATGTGATTATTTTTTGGGTGTTGGGTTAGCTTGGCAGATTTGTTAGACTGCTTAGGTGAATCAACGTCCTAATTGAACTTAGGCATTGACCCGCCGAGATTCATATCTCATACGCTTTAGCTGATCGCCTTTCAGGTCTTCGACATGGCCACACGCCACGTTAGGTTTGGCGTTCCTGTCGACCAAACCACGGTACTTCATTACCATCATGTCGCCAATTCTGACGACGTTTGGGAACAGCACGTGACGACCGTCTAGGTCGATGAAGGGTTGTCACACCATGTGGTACACCTTTTCAAGGCCTAGTTCGTTCGTTAGGCTAGTGTTCTCATAGGATCGATTCGGGGTTTGATGTACCCTCGGGTGTGGGGCCAGTCGTTCAGACATGGGACATGATGGATTTTGATATGCCGGACGGGGAGGTCGAGGACCCAGATCCGAGTTCTGAGGAAGAGGACCCAGATTCACCACCTGGTTATCAGGGTTGACTAGGTGTCGTTAGCCCGGGGGTGTGGAGGAGCTGTGGAGGAGTTTTGAGAGGCCGTCTTGTAAATAGTCGGTAGTGTAGCAGTAGTGTATCGGCAGTAGCGCCCTGACCCGACCCGGTATCTTTTTGTGGGTCTAAGGGGATCGGTCCAAGATGGACTTGTGTAATATATGTTTTTCTTATGGACTAATCAAGTATATAAATAAAAGGGTTTGTTGTTGTTGTTGTTTGTAGTATCTCCTGCTTTTCTATCCCTATTGATTTGTTGTCTGTGGTTGTATCTGCTTCCGCCTGCGTAATTGAAAGATAAAAAGAAATGGGTCGATGATTTGCCTGGGACATCATCTTTTGACCTGACGTTCGGAAGGGATGTTCGCGCGCCCGGGGTTTGGGGCGTGACACCTGGAGCCACCACACGTACCCCGCTTGTAGTTGTGCCACGGATCCGTCATGCTCGAAATTATGCAATGAGGGTTTCGACCATTGATATCTGATTTCATGGTGATCAAAGATTTATTGGACATTGTTTGCATTATTTTTCAAACTCAAGTTGATTTGTTTCCACTCACCTTGCGTTTGAGGGGGATATTAGCAATATTATGATATTTAGTTGAATCAACATATCTTTTAGGATTATGCATATATCTTCTTTAATAGTACATATCCTTGATTGATTATACTTCATATTATGTTTATCTTATTACCTTATTTACTCTTCTAATAAAACCTATAAATAGGTTCCATGTTCTCTTCATTATGTACATCAAAATATACAGAACTTTCCAATTCTCTTTTTTGCTCTATTATTAACTTGGTAAAAGGGTCTCCTTTCCTGAGGCAGCCTTAGTGCACCGGGCGCACTCGCGCCCGGTGCACCCCATGTACCCATCGCAAAATCAATCCATCCCTGCCTCTCGATAGTGTTCATTAGAGTGCTTCATTTTTGTCTGAGTAAGCCCACGGTGGTCGGGTTATGATGTTGGCAATACGTCACCTTGTCGAGCTTTTTTCACGGAGGTGGCTCTTCTTTTGATGCCAGCAACATAGGCCACATCGCTCAGTAACTATTTTCCCAAGCCAGCCGTATAGGCCACTTGATACTACGACTCTAGTGTACAAGTCGCGTCGCTCAATTACTATTTCGCAAGCTAGCCGCATCGGTCACTTGCTGTTTCCCCTCGGATTCTCAATATTTTGTGTGTCATTCGAGAAACCGACACCACCACCAGACTCACCGCTGTCAGAACATCAACATATCGAAATATCGCCATCAACGGAAGCTTGGAGCTACCACACGTGCCCCGCACGTAGCCATGTCACAGATCCATCATGCCTAACATTGTGCAGTGCGGTTTTGACCATTTCGGCTATGTGATTTCATGGAGATCGAAGATTTGGCGATTGAAGATTTATTGGACTGGATTAGTTTTCAAACTGAAGTTGATTTGTTTCGACTCACCTTGCATTTGAGGGGGGATGCTAGCAAAATTAGGATTTAGTTGATTCAGCAAAGATTATGCATATATCTCCTTTGACAGTGCATATGCTTGATTAATTATATTTGATATTATGTTTATCTTAATACCTTATTTGGTTTTCTAATAAAGCCTGTAAATAGGCTCCATGTACTCTTCATTATGTACATCGAAATATACGGAAATTCTCAATTCTCTTTTCTGTTCTATTCTTACCTATCATTTTGGTCTTTACGTTTTCTGATATACAGGAATATCAGTCTAATATTTTAGACCATTTTGATTCCTTTGAAAATGGTATATTGTGAAGAAGGAGTTGATGTGCACGTTTTACTGGTCAAAACATAGACCGGAACATACAACATTTCTGTCAAAAAAATAAGCCAATGACTCATCGTGTCAACATAAGTTCGGACCAAAAATTTGGAATTCTTTTAACATAGAAGCGGAATTCATAACTAGGACTCTACAAATTAAAATAGGTAAATTTACCACACTACATTTATCTAAGGGTTCATTTGAAGGAAAACTTTTTCCGAAAAATTTCCGACGTTATGGTTTTTGGATGACGAAAAACGAAGCGATATACGGAAAACATTTTCCATGGATAAGACAACAACCTTATATATGTTTTCCGCGGATTGAAAACAACAACCTTATAAAGGGGGGGAAACGACTTTCCTTTCTGACAAAAAGGAAATCACTTTCCCTAAATCACTAAACAATTGAAAACTAACAAATTTCTTCAAATTGATTTCCATAGAAAATATTTTTCTTATGCACCCGAACCCGAAGGCTCAAATATCGCCAACTTGCATCATTTCTATGGCCTAGCTTAGATGCTTCACTTTAAAATGGAGATTGGAGAATTATAAAACAAGAAAGGCTGAGCCCTTCATTAAATCGAAGATTGAAAATGACCAAATTCCTCTAAAGCATGCATTCTAGAGAAATCTTGACTGTACTTAAAGCTTAAGTGCTAGGAACTTAAATCCTAATTGGGTCTTAATAAGAAATCGTCATAAGCTCTACAAATGAGCTATTAATCTTCGTAATAACCCAGGAAAAAAACAAACTATTTTGGTTGGGGCTTATATATACGTGGAGAAGAGATTATCATCTCATTTTACCCGTGTCTTGCATGGACATGAATCTTTTCATATGTCTTTTAGTATTAATTATTCATTAAATCTTATCATATTTCATATGAATCATCCATTTTTGAACAAGATGAGTTCGGAATTCCTAGTTCATATTATATCAACAGGGTTTTGATAGTAGCTAGTCCAATTTTGTTGTTTTTATATATTATGGAGAAATTTTATATGTAATCAACAAATTGTTACTGAGAGAAAATAATAAAAATCTGAGAAGGAAATTCTTGATAGGCAGAGTTAAAAAATGTTAAAATTTTCAATAATGCTAATTTACAGCATTAAAACTCATTAATACTAGGATTATTATTTGGTCCACTATACACTCACTATTAAATCAGTAACATGTGTATTTTTATAATTAGTTATTTCAATTGAATTCTTTCACATGTCAATCTAATTTTCATACCGATTGTGAACTCAATCTTGATATATTTTCTTTGTTGAGCAAAACTCACCGTATTGAATGAGAAAAGCACAAATCTTGACTGAAAACAAAATGATGGTAGTGCAAAAAAAAAAAAAAATACTTCTCAAAAGGAGAATGGCTGATCTTTGCAAATTAGAGTCCTTTGTGTCATCAATTTCTATTCCAACAAGCGACAATTCGCAGAAATTTCTTCTCCTTCAAGAGGAGAGAATCACAATTTCCATTCGCTTTAGTTTGCACTTTCCACATGACACCCCCAAATCATTCGTCTCTCTCACTCCTGAGCTAGTCAGAGTTGAAAAAAATTGGAACAATCCTAAAAAGAATTCCAAAAATTCAAAAAAATCTCGAAATTTAGGAAATTGGTCTATTCAACTGGCCAATCCTATTTTTGATGATTTTAACCTCTCTTTCTTAAAAAATGATGGTTTTATCCCTTTTGTGCAAATCGTCTCGAAAAATTTCAAAAAATCATAGGAAATGGGAAATAGTCAAATTTGACTGGGCAAACCCATCTTTTGTGATTTTCACTTCTTATCTTTCTCAAAATGACGATTTTTCCCTCCTATGGGCAAATCGTTCCAATAATCAAGAAAAATTTCAGAAAAACTCAGAAATTGGGAAATGGGCACATTCAACTGGCCAACCCTATTTATGATGATTTTGATTCCAAATCTTTTCAAAATGACAATTTTGCCCCTTTGGACAAATTGTCTCCAAATGTTCCCAACTCCTTCCAAACCTCCAAACCCATTCTCTAAGCCTTTTGGGCTTCATTAGGGATGCCATGTTTTGATTTGATGCATTTTATTGGCATGTTCCTAGTTCCTTGATTTGCACACCTATCTTTATTGATTGTAATTGATAGGTTAGATATTCCTATCTACATAAACTCTTAGATTTTCTGTCTCTCTCTTCGCTTGCCTGGTTTAGTCCAACAATAGGTACGGCTTATTGAGAAAACCTTCCCTCTGAATATTTTGATTCTGACAAAACTATCATTCTTGTAAGAGAATCTAGTTAAAACAAATAGTTTATTATTGCAGGCAATGAGCATGTGAACAAAAGCTTATAATGTTCCAAAACTGGCGTTCAGACTCAAGGAGTAATCGTCGCACACTTGCTTCAAAGATAGTCGAAGTCCAGTATTCATAAGGAGAATTGTGTTGCCTCTAAAGACTTCAGAAGGAAATCTGTGCTACCTCTGAACACTTTAGAAGGAAGTCTGTGCTGCCTCTACTGACTTCAGAAGGAGGTTTATGTTGCCTCTCAAGACTTATCTCGAGAAGATTTATGTGACACGTCAGCAAGGACTTTGTAGAAGCTCGGAGTCCCTGTTCTAATCTGTTCAGATTCATGGAGTCTCTTTGGTTCAGAAGACTGCTTCTGAATAATGTTCAGATTCTGCATTATCTCACTACCAGATTCTGAAGACCCACGTTTGGCAGGTTTCCGGTTTGGCCGCGTCCTTTTATGGAAGTCTGTAAGATTTCATTGACAGGATTATTTTCCAATCAAATCAAGAGAATATCCTCGATTGGATATTACCTTCCATGGGCAAGATATCTTGGAGATTTGAATGAACTCTATTTATGGAAACTGAAGATTTGGTTGTATGGGCGACTGAATCTGAAGTGTTCAAACTCTACTCCAACGGCTACTAGATCTTCCTATATACAGTCTCGGTCAATGAAGATTAATGGTGCCAATCAGAGATTGAGGAGCGATCCTTTGAAGGACCATGGTAACGGCTAGTTCAAGGTCGAATGAGTATAAAAGAAGATCAATGGTGACTGTTACGAGGGGGTTCAAGAACTTAAACTTCCAAAGTACTGAGTTGTTCAGATTCACATTCTCTTGTTCTTATGAGCTTAAAATTCTTAGTCTTGAGAGGTTCCGTTGTAAGAGTAATTAGAGTGACATCTCTTGTAACCTTTCATCGACTCATAGTGGAATCCAGCCGATCGGCTGTCTTCGTGGGAGAGTGGATGTAGGCTTGCTAAAGTCGAATCACTATAAACACTGCGTGCAACTTCTCTTTCCCTAAACTCATCTTGTTGTGTTTAGTTTATCTACACGTCCTTTTACTGATCTTATTCAGTTTATGTTCTGAACCTATTAATTTCCACATTAAATACTAAAAGTGTTCAGAATCACCTATTCACCCCCCTTTAGGTGATATTGCTAGATCCAATAATTGGTATCAGAGCTTCGTTGCTCCTTTTTTTTTTTGAAGTGTTTTACTTCAGAGCTAACGATCTATCATGTCTAGCAATAATCTCACAGGAACCAGTGATGCACATTTCAGCAACAAACCACCTTATTTTGGCGGGAAAGACTACAATATGCGGTGCAACAAAATGAAGTGGTTCTTCAAGGCATCAGATGATCTGATGTGGGATGTTGTTGTGAATGGAGTAATTCCTGTTGTAACAGCAACCCCCTCCACTGGAAATGAAGGAAACAACAATACAAATGTTACTACAACACTGTCAGATTCGGAAAGAACAAAAAGACAAGGACTTGATTCTAAAGCTGTACATGCACTTTTCTGCACTTTATCTATTCCTCTATATAATCGAGTTGCAGAAGAAGATTTAGCCAAAGCTATATGGGACAGACTTCATGTCACATATCAGGGAACTGACAAAGTGAAAGAAACAACTCTTAGCATTTTGCTAAGTGATTACGAAGCCTTCAAAATGAAGCATGATGAATCAATTGCTGAAATGATTGACAGTTTTCAAATTCTAGCAAGTGGTCTTGCAAGGCAAGGCGCTCCTGTAGCAGAACCAATTCAAGTAAGAAAGATCCCTCGAGGACTTACAGATGACTGGAATTATATCAAGCCATCAATACAGGAATGTCAAACAATTAGACCTCTATCTATTGATGAGCTAGTCGGAACTTTACAATCATATGAGACTGAGCGTACCAACAAAACAAGAGATTCAAAAGGTAAGAAGTCCATTGCTTTAAAATCTGAAATTGACTTTGAAGTGCCAGATTCAGAAGATGAAGATGAAGACGACGAAGAACTTGCTCTCATGGTGAAGAAGTTCAGAAAGATGGCTCGAAGAGGTGGAAACTTCAAAGGGAAGAAATCATTCAGAAAGAATGATCAGAAACAATCGAGCAATGACAAATAGGAAGACAAAGATGTAATCTGCTTCCACTGTAAGAAAGTAGGACACATCAAACACAATTGTCCCCTTTTGAAGAAAGACAAGATCAAGTATGAGAAATACAAAAAGGCATTTAAGGCAAAAACTCTAAGCGATTCTGAAGATAGCGAGGATGACTATGCTAACATATGTCTTATGGCAAAGTCAGATTTAGATTTAGATTCAGATGTTGAGGTACATCCTTCTGAAATACTAGATGAAGTGTCGGAATACATTGATGAATTGTGCTTAAATTATAAAGAAGCTCTAAAAAAGGTTTCCATTTTGAAAAAGGAAGTTTCATCTTTGAAACAACAGAATGATTCTAAAAAAGACAAGATTGAATTTTTGCAAAGGGAATTTCATCAAATCAAGGAGAATCGTGATTTGATCTTGAAAGAAAATGATTCCTTGAAAACCAAGATTGAAAATACTTCAAAGAAATTTTCCCAAAGTTCAAAAAACTTGGAAAACATTATTTCCAGACAAATTCCATATGGTAACAAATCTGGTCTTGGTTTCAAAAAGGAAAATAATTTCAAAAATAAGTTTCCAGAAACAAATGAAAGGATCTCCCATAAACTTTCCAAATTTGCATATCAATGGCATTTCCAAAAGCAGTTTACAAAATCCTTTTATCCAATGCATTGTGAAAACTGCGGTGCTAGAAATCATGTTAGAAATAATTGCATGATGGTATGGAGACCTGTTAATAAAAAGATATCTACTGTGACTAACTCAATTGGACCCAAGAAAACCTGGGTACCAAAGAAATAGTACGTTACTTTCTACTTGCAGGTACCAAAGAAGAGAAAAAACAAATGGTTTCTGGATAATGGATGCTCAAGTCACATGATTGGTGATCCAGATAACTTCATTCAACTTTCAGATTACAATGGTAGAAGTGTGTCATTTGGTGGAAAGAATAAAGGCAAAGTGGTTGGCCAAGGCACCGTAAAAATCGAAAATCTCACGATCAACAATGTCTCTCTTGTCAAATAACTCAAATACAATTTGATTTCAGTAAGTCAACTCTGTAACTCTGGTTATCAAATTTGTTTTCAAGACTCAGAATGCTCAGGTGTTAGCAAAGACAAGAAGTAAACTTTCACTGGTCGACGTCAGGGAAACATCTACCTTCTGAATGTTGATTCTGAAGACATCAAGTGTCTTATTTCTATCAAAGATGAATCTGAACTATGGCACAGAAAGCTAGGCCACATCAGTATCAAACATATCTCGAAGCTATCATCTAAGAAACTAGTTCAAGGTTTACCACAATCAAAGTTTGAGAAATCTAAGCTTTGCTCAGCCTGCATACATGGGAAGCAAGTAAAAAGCTCTTTTAAATCTGTTAATCATGTATCATCTGAACGTGTTCTGCAGCTGCGTCATATGGATATCTTTGGTCCTAACAGAACACTAAGTCTTGGAGGTAAGAAATACTACTTTGTCATAGTCGATGATTACTCAAGATTTACATGGGTTTTATTTCTTGCACACAAAAATGATGCTTTCACATCCTTCTCAAATTTTCTAAAAAGATTCAGAATGATAAAGGTTACTCTATTTCCTGCATCAAAACTGATCATGGGGGAGAATTTGAAAACCAAAGTTTTTCTAATTTTTGTGATGAGTTTGGAATTTAGCATAATTTTTCATCTCCTTACACACCTCAAGAAAATGGAGTTGTGGAGAGGAAAAATCGTTCTCTACCAGAAATTGCGAGAACTCTTTTGATCGAAAGTATAATTGCATCTCATTTCTGGGCAGAGGCTGTGTCAATAGCATGTTACATTTTAAACCGTGTCTCCTTAAGATCAATTGTTGAGAAAACTCTCTATGAACTTTTTAAAGAGAGAAAACCAAACTTAGCATACTTCCGTGTGTTTGGTTGTAAATGCTTCATTCTAAAGAATGCAAATGATCGAACTAGTAAGTTTGATGAGAAGTCAGATGAAGGAATATTTCTGGGATATTCTATAACGAGCAAAGCATATAGAGTCTACAACAAAAACTCTCGATGTGCTGAAGAATCAATGAATGTCAAGTTTGATGAAAATATTCAGATTCAGAATGATCAATCTGAACATGTTCAAGTTTCGTCACTACATCAACATTCAGAACAAGAAGAAAACTCAGAAGAGAATCATGCTTCTGAAGTAGTTCAGAATCAAGAAACAAGCCAACAAACTGCAGAAGAACCAAAAGTGATACCATCTGAATCTAATGATCCAAGTGATCCTCAAGACGAGAAATTCAACAGAAACTGGAAACATAAATCCAGTCATCCCAAGGAACTAATAATGGGGAGCTTGGATGAAGGAATCAAAACTAGATCAAAATTCAAGGAAGCAATGAGCAATATAGCATTAGTTTCTGAAATCGAGCCTAAATGGATTGAAGAAGCTCGTACTGATGAAAATTGGATCAATGCCATACAAGAAGAATTTCATCAATTCAAGATCAATAACGTTTGGGAGCTCATTTCAAGACCAACAAAATGGGTGTTCAGAAACAAGATGGACGACAGAGGAAAGGTGGTTAGAAACAAAGCAAGACTTGTAGCAAAGGGATATTCTCAAGAAGAAGGAATAGACTTTGACGAAACCTACCCACCAGTTGCCAAGTTAGAGGCCATAAGGTTACTTCTTGCTTATGCTTGTTACAATGACTTTAAACTTTTTCAGATGGATGTGAAAAGTGCATTTCTAAACGGCTACATCAAAGAAGAAGTTTCTGTCGAGCAACCTCCTGGCTTCGAGGAACCAAGAGGAAATGATCTCGTATACTTCCTAAAGAAAGCCTTATATGGATTAAAACAAGCATCTCGTGCTTGGTATGAAAGGCTAAGCAGCTTTCTATCTGAACAAAAGTTCGCTAAAGGTAATGTTGACACTACTCTCTTTATTCAGAAGCTGGGTAAGGATATTCTTATTGTTCAGATTTATATTGATGATATTATTTTTGACTCTTCTAATGAATATCTATGCAAGAATTTCTCTAAAGTAATGCAGGATGAATTCGAAATGAGCATGATGGGAGAATTAAGATTCTTTCTTGGACTTCAGATTCAGCAAACCAAGAAAGGAATATTCATTCATCAAGAGAAATATGCTCTTAAAATTATCAAGAAATTCGGCTTAGAAAATTGCAAGAAGACGGAAACTCCAATATCTCATTCGTTTAAGCTTCATAAAGATGAACAAGGAAAAGAAGTTGATCAGAAGCTATATCGCAGTATGATCGGATCACTTCTATATCTCACTACATCAAGGCTAGATATTCTTTATAGCGTCTGCTTATGTGCAGGATTTCAGACATGTCCAAAAGAATCGCATCTTACAGCAATCAAAAGAATTATCAAATATATTGGAACATATCCAGCTTATGGTCTTTGGTATTCAAAGGATTCTGATTTCATTCTAAAGGGATATTCAGATGCAGATCTCGCCGAACGTAAAATTGACAGGAAAAGCACTTCAGAAACCTGTCAACTTATGGGAAATATGCTTATTTCCTGGTATTTCAAAAAGCAAAGCACGGTTGCTCTCAGTACAGCAGAAGCAGAATACGTATCTCTTGAAAGTTGTTGTGCTTAGATTCTTTGGTTAAAACAACAGCTAAGAGATTATGGAGTTGAGGATTCAAATGTGGAGATCAGATGCGACAATACAAGTGCCATTAATCTAACCAAGAATCCTATTCTTCATTCAAGAACGAAGCACATCGAGATCAAATATCACTTTATTCGTGGTCATGTTCAGAATGAAAATGTTCACATTCAGTATGTTGATACAAAGAATCAATTCGCAGATATATTTACTAAACCTCTTGACAAAGAGTCTTTCAATTTTATCCGAAATGAATTAGCTATTACTAATCCTTTTTCTTAAGATATATTGAGAACAGGTCAATTGACAAAGCTCAGAAGGAAAACTGCTCAAAAACAGAGCTCAGAAACAAAACTGCTCAGAAGCAGCATTCAGAAGCAAAACTGCTCAGAGGCAGAGCTCAGAAGCAAAACTACTCAGAAGCAGAACTCAGAAGTAGAGTTCAGAAGCAAACTGCTCAGAGGCAGAGCTCAGAAGCAAAGCTGCTCAGAAGCAAAGTTCAGAAGAAAATTTGCATAACCTATGTTCAGAAGCATATTTTTAGTACTTCAGAAGCAAGGTTAGTTCATCTTACACCTCTTTACATTTAGAAATTCTTGATAAAGCAAGAATCCAAGGTACGTTCTCTAAATTTACGTTCTCTAATTTCTATATATATGCCTCGTTGATTGATTAGAATAATTCTGTATCTTTGGATTGATCCTTGGATTTTATTTTGAATTGATTTTATTTCCAAAAATAACCGCTTTACTATTTTTCAAAACTTTCATAAGGCCTTGAACCGGCACCTCTATCAAATATCACAATCTTCTCTCAAACCCTAAAAACTGATTTCTCTCTCTCTGTTTACATTCCTTCTCGCTCACTCCAAATCCTTCTCTTTGAAAACTCCAACTTTCTCATCCATGGCTCCGAAATCATCATCTACCATGAAGAAAGTAGCAAAAGAAGGTGCAAGTCTGAGAAGAAAATCGTCAAGGTTGACGAAGGGCAGAAAAGCACGTTTCACCGAATCCATTGATATCTCTGGGTCTGATCACGAAGAAGAAAGACACATTGCCCAAAAGGAATCAGGTTTGTCTCAGTCTGAGTTCGATGAAAGAGTCGCTCTGGCTCTCTCCATAAAACCTCTGTATGATTCTTTCAAGAGCACTGGCTCTAGTGACGAAAACGTCAAGTTGCTGCTGAGTATTCACAAGTTTGCAAGCGAGAAAGACTATCTTGCTATATTAGAACTTCCTCTGCAAACTGTGACACCCATTGCCTCTATGGTTCCTGAGAATGTATCTCGGAAGGGCAAGGAAAAGGTTGTGGAAACTGGAGTCTCCAAACCTAAAAAGTCTCCATCCAAGAGCATCGTTATCAGAGAGACTATAAGAGAAGAAAGTGAAACCAAGGGAAGGCCTGATGATGACGATGATGTATTGATTAAAGACTTTAAGAAAATCAGAGGGGTTATCAAGGACAAGAACTTTGAAAGCAAGCTGTTTTTAAGTCAGTTGCATTATGACAAATTCGAACTGCTGAAGCAAAGAGGAGTTATACCGCATAGGGTAATTGATCTTAAGTATTTTGATAGGGCTGGTATCCCTATAAGGAAGGATCTAGAGCAGATGAAATTGAGAGACTTTGTGACTGGAAGGAGGCCAATTTTTCCAGATTTGGCAGCTTACTTCTATTCTAGCTTATGTTTCATAAATTTTGATTCCTTGTTTTATACGGTTGAAGGAGTCCAATATCATCTGCATGTCAGGGAGCTAGCAAAATTAATGGGAGTTGATGAAATGGACTTTATGCCCATTAATGTGCAACCTGATGATGCCTACAGTTCTCTAACTGGAAAAGAGAACTACTCTAGAGACTCCAAGGCACACATTGCTTGCAATGACTTCCCACTGAAGCACATGGTAATGCATAAGGTTGTCATTGAAAGTTTAAGACCCAAGGCTGCTTCAAAAATAGACATTTCAAAGTATGAAACCAAGCTGATGTGGGGTCTGTTGAATGGCTGCAAGATCTCTTTGGCACATACTGTTCTTCTCCACATGTGTAAGAATGTGCTAAAGACCAAAGGACAATTACCCTATGCAGGGTTGATCTATCGGATCATGTCCTTCCAAAATGTCAAGATTCCTGGAGAGCTCCTTCAAGATGAAACTCAGTTAATGGTAGCTGGGGATTCTATGATTCAGAAGATGGGTTTTAGACAGTCTGCTGGTGGTTGGATCAACAAGAACAAAGAAGCTGTCCTGGTTGAGCTCGAAGAGCAGAATGCAGAGAGTGAGAGATCTGCGAAGAGAAGGAAGACAGAGGCAAGAAAAGGAAAACAGACCACTATTCAAAGTGAGTCTTCAGAAGAAGAAGAAGAAGAAGAAGAAGAAGAAGAGGAAAGTGTATCATCAAGAGATGATGAGAGGACTCCTACTGTCCTATCAGTAGGAAATATCGAGTCAGAAGCTGAGGAGATTGCTAAAACAGAAAATGAGCCGGAGGATCCTATGGACAAAGAAAAGGATCCCCATAAGACTCATGAGAGTGGGAATGTAGAAGCTGATGAAACATCTGGAGAAAAGGCAGATAAGGAAGCTTAGCTTGCTACAAATGAATACGTGAAGATAATGGAAGAGCAACTGGATGACAGAACGACTATTGATGTTCTGGTTGCTCGAGAACAAAAGAAGAAGTCCTCATCACCACCTGAAGATATGGAGGTTGATAAATCTGATGACTTTGTTGTCACAGCTGGAGGATCAACAAAAGTCACTCCTGTTATAGCAGCTCAGATTCAAGGGGAGCAACCTAAAGAATTTGTTGTTTTGCATGAGCAACCTGAAGAATCTGCTGTTTAGATTGAAGTTGTTCAGAAGGATAAGGCTACTGAAGAAAAGGATGAATCTAGCAGGAAAGAACAACATGAGGAATCAAATGTTGTTCAGACTCAAGAGGTTTAGACTGCTGTTCAGAAGGAGAAAGCTGATGTCGAACCTGCTGTTCAGAAGGAAAAAGCTGTTGAGGAAAGTGCTGTTCAGAAGGAACAACTTCTAGTGGAAATACCTGAAGAGCAACCCACAGAGATTGAATCTACTATCGCTGAACCTGTCATCATCATTCCAGATTCAACACCTGATCAGATTCAGGGGGAGATAAACTCGCAGAGAATTTTGGATTCAGTCTCAAATGGTAAAGCTCAGATGGTGGAAGAAGAACACCAACAGATTTCTGTAGGGACACTGAATGCTTCACCAAGTCTTGTTCAGATGGAAGTTGAAAAACTTCGGGTTGAAGTTATGCAGAGGATGGACAGGATGGAAATGAAAATTGAAAAGAAGATGAACAGATTTGAGGAAATGCTTCATAAATACTGTCGCCTTTTCTGCTCTAAGATGGCCAGCATTGGTATTTATACTTTGATCAGAGATGAAAGGATCAGCAAAGAGGTTCCAAAGATGCAGGAACTCAAGGAATTTGCCACCTACATTGCTGATATGGGCAAATCTGTTGAAGCTACTCAGAAAGATGATGAAGAGCATGTTGATGTTCCCTCCTCCTCTTCAAAACAAAACCCACCTCCATCATCTTGAAATCATTTTCAATCTATCCATATTTGTTTTTATTTTATCTCTGTCGGATATTCCATTTATGTGCACCTTGGATGTTGCGTTTTTCTTATAATATATGTGTGAATCACTTATAATATATGTGGACTGCCAGATTATCTTGCTGATGACAAAAAGGGGGAGAAAATACCTTATCATTATCATATTGCAGGATGTACACATACGCGAATTATACCTATGCACTCAAACGAATTCAACGTCGTATACAACATATGGTGATATCCTTCTATCACTCAGAGTGCATGTCTTATATATTCAGATTCACATTCTTTTGAAAAGATTCAATTGAGTTATATTCATATTATTACTGAAATCTTTTCCGAGCTTATCTTTGATACAAACATTTTTCATATATATCAACTTTTATTAAGGAAGTTTTGTCATCATAAAAAAGGGGAAGATTGTTGAGAAAACCTTCCCTCTGAATATTTTGATTCTGACAAAACTATCCTTCTTGTAAGAGAATCTGATTAAAACAAATAGTTTATTATTGCAGGCAATGAGCATGTGAACAAAAGCTTATAATGTTCCAAAACTGGTGTTCGGACTCAAGGAGTAGTCATCACACACTTGCTTCAGAGATAGTCGAAGTCCAGTATTTAGAAGGAGAATTGTGTTGCCTCTGAAGACTTCAGAAAAAAGTCGGTGCTGCCTCTTAAGACTTCAGAAGGAGGTTTATGTTGCTCTGAAGACTTATCTCGAGAAGATTTATGTGACACGTCAGCAAGGACTTTGCAGAAGCTCAGAGTCACTGTTCTAATCTGTTCAGATTCAGGGAGTCTCTTTGGTTCAGAAGACTTCTTCTGAACAACGTTCAGATTCTGCATTATCTCACTACCAGATTCTGAAGACCCACGTTTGGCAGGTTTCCGGTTTGACCGCGTCCTTTTATGGAAGTCTGTAAGATTTGATTGACATGATTATTTTTCAATCAAATTAGGAGAATATCCTCGATTGGATATTACCTTCCATGGACAAGATATTTTGGAGATTTGAATGAACTCTATTTATGGAAACTGAAGATTTGGTTATATAGGCGACCGAATCTAAAGGGTTCAAACTCTACTCCAACGGCTACTAGATCTTCCTATATACAGTCTCGGTCAATGAAGATTAATGGTGCCAATCAGAGATTGAGGAGCGATCCTTTGAAGGACCATGGTAACGGCTAGTTCAAGGTCGAAGGAGTATAAAAGAAGATCAATGGTGACTGTTACGAGGGGGTTCAAGAACTTAAACTTCCAAAGTACTGAGTTGTTCAGATTCACATTCTCTTGTTCTTGTGAGCTTAAAATTCTTAGTCTTGAGAGGTTCCGTTGTAAGAGTAATTAGAGTGACATCTATTGTAACCTTTCAACAACTCATAGTGGAATCCAGCCGATCGGCTGTCATCGTGGGAGAGTGGACGTAGGCTTGCTAAAGCCGAATCACTATAAACATTGCGTGCAACTTCTCTTTCCCTAAACTCATCTTGTTGTGTTTAGTTTATCTGCACGTCTTTTTACTGATCTTATTCAGTTTATGTTCTGAACCTATTAATTTCGGCATTAAATACTAAAAGTGTTCAGAATCACCTATTCACCCCCCTTTAGGTGATATTGATAGATCCAATACGGCGGTTCCAAAACACCCTTCTCTGATCCGATGGAGCCTGTGATCTCGTGCCCTCTATTTAAAAAAAAATTCAAGAAAACCAAAGCTGGGTTGAAAAGATAAAGATGATGACACCTCAGTTTTTGCTTTTTCTCTTTTTGCCTAGAGATGCCTTCATGCTAAAATAAGCTCATCATTATTTTAGTTTTATGTCCCAAGTTCTCATTAATATATAGGTGATCTCAGGGCACATATAACTACCGTAAATTTTTGCTTCTAGAGACGGTTTAGGCACAAAAAAGGTTCATATATTATGCTCATTACGATATAAACCACGCCAGAGGCACAGGAGAGGAAGCATCGGAACTACCTGTGCTTTTAGCATTGATATATGAGCTTGGCCATTGTATTCATTATTACAATTTTCCCATAGTTTGATCCGCATTTACATAAATAATTAAATGACAAATTATACGTAAATCCGTCAGTATTTGCATTTAACTTTTCTTGAATAACATGCATTTTAGGTTAGGATCAATAATTTTTCGTAGAATGTTTTGTGTTAATAATGTTCCAGAGGTAAAAATTTTCAACTGTTACCAAACAAATTTCTATTCGAGAAGCAGAAATTTTATCCTGTTATCAAACGCCTTTCTCTATCAGAAATCAACTTCTGAAACAGAAGAAGAAAAATCAACTTCTGCTTCTGAAGCAAAACTAGAAAAATCAACTTCTAGCCAGAAGTTGATTTTTGAAGCAGAAGTGTTACCATGCGTGCCCCTAGCCATTTGAATACCTTTGGAGAAGCAAAAGAGCCGTAGGAGTTCGATGGGACACCTTGTCCCCAATTTATATTGAAAACACCTTGTTTTTTTTTTTTTTTTTGGGTCATTGGAAACACCTTGTTTGTTGTAACAAATTGTAATATTTCATTCGTCCCTTTTAAAGTTCTTAGACTAAGTCAACTTCCTATCAAACTGCTGAGGTAAAAAAGGAATACCTATGCTTAACACTAAATTACAAAAGGGCGTGGTATATGCATAAGATATGATATCTTATCTTCTGTTGGAAAGCGGGGACAAAGAGAGATTACATCCTTGACAAAGAGAGATATGATATAAAAATGGACCGCTTCGACGTAACAAAAGTCCGGCGGCCGACCATTCATTCAAAGAGAAACTAAAAAAACACGAAAGGCCTCATCGAAGCGGTCCATTTTTATATCTCAAGCTAAGGTAAACAAGAAGACATGAAAGTTTACGATGGAGAAGTATGGGCCAATAGATATACTCCAAATAAGATAAAAGCCACGATCAATGTCAAAGAATTAATCTCTCTTTGTTCCCGCTTTTCAACAGATGAGAGGATATCATATCTCTCAAAGGACTTTTATAGCACACATAATTAGGGGTGCCAATGATTTAGTTTGATTTTTCAGGAAACCCCAACCGTTTGGGTGTGCATTAACTTTCAACCGAACCGCGATCTGAACCAAGTATTATCGAACCGAAGACCCGATTCGGTTCTTTTTTTTTTCTTTGTATTTTATTTTTGCTCTACTCAACTCAATTCACCGTTCCGAGAACGTTATGAGCAAATTGAGGTTTTTTTCAGTTCGGTTAATGGAACTGAAACTATCCAAACCGAAATAGGTTATTTTTCTATTGCCGGAAACGAAATCCAAACCAAACCGAAAATGCACAACATTTCGGTTCGGTTTCGATTTCGGTTTCGGTTCGATTTTTTACACCCCTAACATAAACTAAGTAGAAGTTTGATTGATACAGCACGCTCTCTTATGCACGTACAGGTGCTTTTTAATTTAGTGTTAAGCATAGGTCTTCCTTTATGACCTCAGCAGTTTCAAGCTGGGGTAAATCTCACTGGGGCAATTACGTATTATAGAGTGTGCAACCTCACAAGTGTTGTGGTGGTAACACGAGAGAATTATAAGAGACAACCTCAAGACATATTAAATTGTGATAGAAAGTATAACACGCAAAAATCTGACTTTCTCTATTTACAATATATTTTCTATCGCGACACTCAAAATACTCAAAGCAAACTAGCTGACGCAAGCGCACACGTAGCTATTCCAGATGAAGGCCCCACTAAAAATAATGCGTAATAAATTTTGCACATCTCCCTTTCATATCTTTGTCTATATATCCAAGGAAATTATTTCCTCCTCCATCTTCGCTCCACTTCCTTGCAAAGAACCACCTCCAATGGCTTGGATATGGATGACACTCGCCTTCGCTTTGATTGCTCATCTCTTATTGCGAACTTTGCTATGGAAGACACAGAGCAAGAAGAAATTGCCACCGGGTCCGAGAGGGTTTCCGATTCTCGGAAACCTCCCTTCGTTAGGACAGAACCCTCACCATGATCTTCAAAAACTAGCTCAGAAGTATGGACCCATCATGCACTTGCGTTTAGGGTTCGTGCCCACCATCGTCGTCTCGTCGCCCGAAGTGGCTGAGCTATTCCTCAAGACCCATGATCTTGTTTTCGCAAGCCGACCGCGGCAAGAAGCCATGAAGCACTTGGCTTACGAACAAAGAAACTTGTCCTTTTCACCCTACGGTCCATACTGGAGGAACATCCGAAAGATGTGCACGTTGGAGCTTCTTAGCAACGCCAAGATCAACTCCTTTGAGTCCATTCGAAGAGAAGAGGTCGGCTTGTTGGTATGTATTCTCAAAGACGCATCTCTCGACTGCGCCGCCGTCGATCTAAGCAGAAAGATCTCATCACTGAGTGCGGACATGAGCTGCCGAATGATTTTCGGAAAGAAGTACATGGATGAGGAGTTCGACGAGAGAGGTTTTAAGGCTTTGATCCAAGAAGGGATGATATTGGCCGCGACGCCTAACATCGGAGATTATGTTCCACTCATGGCTTCGCTTGATCTCCAAGGGTTGACCCGGCGCATGAAAGCTGTGAGCAAAGTGTTTGATGCCTTCTTGGAGAAGATCGTTGATGAGCACTTGGAGAACAAGAAAGAGGAAGGGCAGAGCAATGACTTTGTTGATGTCATGTTGGGTTTCATGGGATCTAATGAAGGCGAGTACCATATTGAGAGGCCCCATATCAAAGCCATAATGCTGGTAATTAATTGTTCAGCTCATTTTCATCTCTAGTACGAATCTCACCACAGGTATGATGGTTCTCATCGCACACACATAAAAAAATTACTGAAGACACACAGAACTTATTGCTTGCTGTGTTGAAATGTTAATGAAAGTGTGGACATGTTATCAAAAAACATTGAGTGTTGTGTTTGTTTTTTTCTCCCTTTCCCATAATATTTTTGTTTTGTTTTAGTAGTTTTCCAAAGTTTGTGACACGATCATTAAGCGGGGATCTTATTATAATATTCTTACGAATGCGGCCTCTATCTTAGTATAATTTAGTATTAGGGCTTGGTGCCATTCATTTGACGCCACTCTTGATGATTGGTTGCACGTGGTTGATGGGGTGTTGATAGATTGAGAATTGACTTCTCACCTTATGGGAAGAACTATGCTCTATTCAACTAATCCAGCACATGATTAATTTATGTATGAAGGACATGTTGGCGGCCTCCATGGACACTTCAGCTACAGCAATAGAGTGGGCACTGTCCGAGCTCATAAGACATCCACAAGTGATGAAGAAACTTCAGCATGAACTAAAGAAAGTTGTGGGCATGAATAGAATAGTGGAGGAATCAGACATAGAGAGCTTGGACTACCTAGACATGGTCGTTAAAGAGACCCTCCGGCTACATCCTCCCGCCCCATTGCTTCTTCCGCATGAGTCGATTGAGGACTGCACGATCGGCGGCTTCCACATACCGCGCAAGTCTAGGGTCATTGTGAATGCATGGGCAATTGGAAGAGATCCACACGTTTGGAGTGACCCCGAGAAGTTCATCCCGGAGAGGTTTGAAGGATCAAGTGTTGATGTTCGGGGACATGACTTTCAGCTTGTGCCATTTGGGTCTGGTCGTAGAGGATGTCCCGGGATGCAATTAGGTCTAACTGTGATCCGGATGGTATTGGCACAACTTGAGCATTGCTTTGATTGGGAGCTTCCGAACGGTATGTCACTGTCCGAACTTGACATGAGCGAAGAGTTCGGTCTTACGACCTCTCGAGCTAAGCATCTAGTGGCCATACCTTCGTTTCGCCTAAAAAATGTTGATTAGGGACCATTCCCAATCAAACTATCTTATGAAGTTGGTAAAGAAGGAATTAGAATTTAAGTGCATGGTGTTATCCTTTCAGTCGTCGAAATTGCTCTCCAGGCTCCATTACCATTGTTAGCAAATATTAGGATATTTAGTTGATTTAGTATGTCTTTCAAGATTATAAATACATTTCTTTTGATAGTGCATATCCTTGATTGATTATATTTCATATTATGTTTATCTTATTACCTTATTTAGTCTTCTATTAAAGCCTATTTATAGGCTCTGTATGCTCTTCAATTTGTACATCAAAATGTAAAGAAATTCACAATTCTATGTTTAACTCTATTTTTAATTTAGTATCAGAGCCTCCTTTCCTGAGGCAACCTTAGTGCACTGGTGCACCCCATGCACCCATTGCAAAATAAATCCATCCCCGCCTCTTGATAGTGTTCATCAGAGTGCTTCATTCTTGTCTGAGTAAGCGACACGGTGGTCGTGTTACGATGTCGGACACGTCGCCTTGTCGAGCCTTTTTTACAGAGGTGGCTCTTCTTTGATGCTAGCCGCATCGCTTAGTAATATTCTCCCAAGCCAACCGTATAGACCGCTTCATGCTACGATGCCAACCATATAGATCGCGTCGCCCAGTTGCTGTTTCGTAAGCTAGCCACATCGGCCACTTGTTGTTTGTCCTCCGATTTTTGACGTTTTACATGTCATTCGAGAAGCGGGCACCACCACCAGACTCGTTGCCTTCAGACAAGCATCTTATTGCAATCTCGTCGTCAAAGGAAGCCTAGAGCCACCACACGTAGCCGTGCCACGGATTCATCATGCCCGACATTGTGCAGTGCGGGTTTCGACCATTTTCCCTATCTGACTTCATGGCGATCGAAGATTTATTGTACACTATTCGGATTATTTTTCAAATTCAAGTTGATTTGTTTCCACTCACCTTGTGTCTGAGGGAGATGTTACCAATATTAAGATATTTAGTTGATTCAGCATATCTTTCACGGTTACGCATATATCTCCTTTGATAGAGCATATCATTGATTGATTATATTCCAAATTACGTTTATCTTATTACCTTATTTATTCTTCTAATAAAACGTATAAATAGGCTTCATGTACTCTTCATTATGTACATCAAAATATACAGAAATTCTCAATTCTCTTTTTTGCTCTATTCTTAACTTGGTATCAGAGCTTCCTTCCCTAAGGCAACCCTAGTGCACCGGGTGCACCTCATGCACCCATAGCAAAATAAACCCATCCTCGCCCCTCGATAGTGTTCATCAGAGTGCTTAATTTTTTTTCCTGAGTAAGCGCCATGGTGGTCATGTGACAATGTCGGCGATACGTCACATTGTCGAGCCGTTTTCATGGAGGTAGCTCTTCTTTCGATGCTAGCCACACAGGCCTCATCGCCTAGTAACTATTTTCCCAAGCCAGTCGTATAGGCTGCTTGATGCTACGACGCCAGTAGTATAGGCCGCGTCATTTAGTTACTGTTTCGTAAGCTAGCCGCATCGGTCACTTGTGGCTCCCCCCCCCCCCCCCCCGCGTTACTTGACGTTTTGTGTGTCATTCGAGAAGCCGAGACCACCACTAGACTCGCCATCATCAGACAATCAACATATTGAAATCTCATCGTCGACGGAAGCCTGGAGCCACCACACGTACCCCGCGTGTAGTTGTGCCACGGATCAGTCATGCTACACATTATGCAGTGAGGGTTTCGAGCATTGATATCTAATTTCATGGTGATCAAAGATTTATTGGACATTGTTTGGATTATTTTTCAGACTCAAGTTGATTTGTTTCCACTCACCTTGCGTTTGAGGGGGATGTTAGCAATATTATGATATTTAGTTGAATCAACTTATCTGTTAGGATTATGCATATATCTTCTTTAATAGTACATATCCTTGATTGATTATACTTCATATTATGTTTATCTTATTACCTTATTTACTCTTCTAATAAAACCTATAAATAGGCTCCATGTTCTCTTCATTATGTACATCAAAATATACAGAACTTTCCAATTCTCTTTTTTGCTCTATTATTAACTTGGTAAAAGAGTCTCCTTTCCTGAGGCAGCCTTAGTGCACTGGGTGCACTCGTGCCCACTTGTGCCTGGTGCACCCCATGCACCCATCGCAAAATCAATCCATCCCTGCCTCTCGATAGTGTTCATCAGAGTGCTTCATTTTTGTCTAAGTAAGCGCACGGTAGTCGGGTTATGATGTCGGCAATACATCACCTTGTCGAGCTTTTTTCACGGAGGTGGCTCTTCTTTTGATGCCAGCCACATAGGCCACATCGCTCAGTAACTATTTTCCCAAGCCAGCCGTATAGGCCACTTGATACTACGACTCAAGTGTACAAGTCGCGTCGCTCAATTACTATTTCGCAAGCTAGCCGCATTGGTCACTTGTTGTTTCCCCTCGGATTCTCAATATTTTGCGTGTCATTCAAGAAACCGACACCACCACCAGACTCGCCGTTGTCAGAACATCAACATATCGAAATATCGCCATCAACGGAAGCTTGGAGCTACCACGCGTGCCCCGCACGTAGCCATGCCACAGATCCATCATGCCCAACATTGTGCAGTGCGGTTTCGACCATTTCGGCTATCTGATTTCATGGAGATCGAAGATTTGGCGATTGAAGATTTATTGGACTGGATTAGTTTTCAAACTGAAGTTGATTTGTTTCTACTAACCTTGCATTTGAGGGGGGATGCTAGCAAAATTAGGATATTTAGTTTATTCAGCAAAGATTATGCATATATCTCCTTTGATAGTGCATATGCTTGATTAATTATATTTGATATTATGTTTATCTTAATACCTTATTTGGTTTTCTAATAAAGCCTATAAATAGGCTCCATGTACTCTTCATTATGTACATCGAAATATACGGAAATTCTCAATTCTCTTTTCTGTTCTATTCTTACCTATCATTTTGGTCTTTACGTTTTTTAATATACAGGAATATCAGTCTAATATTTTTTGACCTTTTTGATTCCTTTGAAAATGGTATATTGTGAAGAATGAGTTGATGTGCACGTTTTACTAGTCAAATCATAGATCGGAACATACAACATTTCTGTCAAAAAAAATAAGCCAATGACTCATCGTGTCAACATAAATTCGGACCAAAAATTTGGAATTCTTTTAACATAGAAGCGGAATTCATAACTAGGACTCTACAAATTAAAATAGGTAAATTTACCACACTACATTCATCTAAGGGTTCATTTGAAGGAAAACGGTTTCCGAAAAGTTTCCGACGTTCTGGTATTTGGATGACGAAAAACGAAGCGATATACGGAAAACATTTTCCATGGATAAGACAACAACCTTATATATGTTTTTCGTGGATTGAAAACAACAACCTTATAAAGGGGGGAAACGACTTTCCTTTCTGACAAAAAGGAAACCACTTTCCCTAAATCACTAAACAATTGAAAACTAACAAGTTTCTTCAAATTGATTTCCATAGAAAATATTTTTCTTATGCACCCGAACCCGAAGGCTCAAATATCGCCAACTTGCATCATTTTTATGGCCTAGCTTAGATGCTTCACTTTAAAATGGAGATTGGAGAATTATAAAACAAGAAAGGCTGAGCCCTTTATTAAATCGAAGATTGTAAATGACCAAATTCCTCTAAAACATGCATTCTAGAGAAATCTTGACTGTACTTAAAGCTTAAGTACTAGGAACTTAAATCCTAATTGGGTCTTAATAAGAAATCGTCATAAGCTCTACAAATGAGCTATTAATCTTCGTAATAACCCAGGAAAAAAAACAAACTATTTTGGTTGGGGCTTATATATACGTGGAGAAGAGATTATCATCTCATTTTACCCGTGTCTTGCATGGACATGAATCTGTTCATGTCTTTTAGTATTAATTATTCATTAAATTTTATCATAATTCATATGAATCTTCCATTTTTGAACAAGATGAGTTCGGAATTCCTAGTTCATATTATATCAATAGGGTTTTGATAGTAGCTAGTCCAATTTTGTTGTTTTTATATATTATGGAGAAATTTTATATGTAATCAACAAATTGATACTGAGAGAAAATAATAAAAATCTGAGAAGGAAATTCTTGATAGGCAGAGTTAAAAAATGTTAAAATTTTCAATAATGCTAATTTGCAGCATTAAATCAGTAACATGTGTATTTTTATAATTAGTTATTTCAATTGAATTTTTTCACATGTCAACCTAATTTTCATACCGATTGTGAACTCAATCTTAATATATTTTCTTTGTTGAGCAAAACTCACGGTATTGAATGAGAAAAGCACAAATCTTGACTGAAAACAAAATGATGGGGAATGCAAAAAAAAAAAAAAAATACTTCTCAAAAGGAGAATGGCTAATCTTTGCAAATTAGAGTCCGTTGTGTCATCAATTTCTATTCCAACAAGCGACAATTCGCAGAAATTTCTTCTCCTTCAAGACGAGAGAATCACAATTTCCATTCGCTTTAGTTTGCACTTTGCACATGACACCCCCAAATCATTCGTCTCTCACTCCTGAGCTAGTCAGAGTTGAAGTCATCTCTAGTCACCCTCTTTCTTCACTTTCCTGAAGCCACTCTGCTTCCTCAACCTTCCTTCACCCACCTACGAAATGCCCGTTAATTTATCACCAGCGCTCAATTCTATCACCCTCTGCTCATCTTCATCTTCTTCTTCCTCTTTCCGGAGGCCGTGTGTACTGTGTGTCGACAAGGCCCAAGAGACAAGCGAGTGCGACCAGAGAGGATTTGGAGGCAGACGATATGGTGAGGGTTCTGATGAGGAATTTCAATGACGGAGAGCCCTTGGTGAAGACAATGGATAAGTACATGAGGGTTGTGAGGACCGAGCACTGCTTTCTGTTGGGGCTAACAATGCAACATAGAGGACGGTGAATAGGTTGTTTCAAAACTTTTTGAGATTATGCGGAAAACAGTAGGTGATAAGAAAAAGATCGGGTGAGCAAATGTTTCGCGCAACAGTATTTGAACGTGTGCAAACAGAATAATGACTTAGAAAAGATCAGCACACCAAATATATAGTGGTTTGGCTTATATACCAAGGTTACTTCCACTCCACGCAACTAACAGCCACAACACGGGCTAGAATGTACTAATAAACTGCCTCACAAGTTACAAACAGTACGTGAGCCGATCTTTCTCACGATAGATCATACTATTTTGATACAGCCTCACTACTTAGAAATGTACATTTGATTTTGCACGATTACAAAGCAACAGATGATCACAAGATCTTTCTCAGTTAAGCTTTTAAACTAGAACCAATTCTAGAGCAACTTTGGATATTCAATCCGTTCAAGTGGTTGGTTACTCCCTTGGCCTTCACGAGCTCCTCTTTATATGGCCTTCAGCATTCTAGGGCGTGCATGGTAACATTTCTAAAGCAGAATTTCTACTTCAAAAGTGCTTCTGGAGCAGAAATCCGTTTGGTAACGCAATTTCTGAAACAGAAATCCGTTTGGTTCGCAATTGTATATTTCTAGTTCTGAAACAACTTTTTACTTCAGAAGCTATTTTTGGAGAACTTTTGAGAAATAAAAAAAAGTTACTTCTCATCGTCAGAAGTCATCGTTTCTTTTTAGCCCTCCATTTTCATATTTTCTGTCTCTCTCTTCGCTCGTCTGTCTCAACCCGACCCGGTCTGGATAATTATTTTAATAATAATAAAAATTCGGAAAATAATATAAAAATCAGAAAATGATTTAAAAAATCCAAAAAATGGAAAATTCATAAAAAAACAAATTCTAAAAAAATTGGAAAAATCCTTAAAAAATTCCAAAAATTTAGAAAAATCTCGAAATTTAGGAAATGGGTCTATTCAACTGGCCAATCCTATTTTTGATGGTTTTACCCTCTCTTTCATAAAAAATGATGGTTTTGTCCCTTTTGGGCAAATCGTCTCGAAAAATTCCAAAAAATCACAGAAAATGAGAAATAGTCAAATTTGACTGGGCAAACCCATCTTTTGTGATTTTCACTTCTTATCTTTCTCAAAATGACGATTTTTTCCTCCTATGAGCAAATCGTTCCAATAATCAAGAAAAATTTCAGAAAAACTCAGAAATTGGGAAATAGGCACATTCAACTGGCCAACCCAATTTATGATGATTTTGATTCCAAATCTTTTCAAAATGACAATTTTGCCCCTTTGGACAAATTGTCTCCAAATATTCCCAACTCCTTCCAAACCTCCAAACCCCTTCTCTAAGCCTTTTGGGCTTCATTAGGGATGCCATGTTTTGATTTGATGCATTTTATCGGCATGTTCCTGGTTCCTTGATTTGCGCACCTATCTTTATTGATTGTGATTGATAGGTTAGATATTCCTATCTGCATGAACTCTTAGATTTTCTGTCTCTCTCTTTGCTTGCCTAGTTTAGTCCAACAATGGGTACGACCGCTCCAAAACACCCTTCTCTGATCCAATGGAGCCTGTGATCTCGTGCCCTCTATTTAAAAAAAAATTCAAGAAAACCAAAGCTGGGTTGAAAAGATAAAGATGATGACACCTCAGTTTTTTGCATTTTCTCTTTCTGCCTAGAGATGCCTTCATGCTAAAATAAGCTCATCATTATTTTAGTTTTATGTCCTAAGTTTGCATTAATATCTAGGTGATCTCAAGGCACATATAACTACCCTAAAGTTTTGCTTCTAGAGACGGTTTAGGCACGAAAAAGGTTCATATATTATGCTCATTATGATAAACCACGCCAGAGGCACAGGAGAGGAAGCATCGGAACTACTCGTGCTTTTAGCATTGATATATGAGCTTGGTCATCGTATTCATTATTACAATTTTCCCATAGTTTGATCCGCATTTACATAAATAATTAAACGACAAATTATACGTAAATCCGTCAGTATTTGCATTTAACTTTTCTTGAATAACATGTATTTTAGGTTAGGATCAATAATTTTTCGTAGAATGTTTTGTGTTAATAATGTCCTAGAGGTAAAAAATTTCAACCGTTACCAAACGAATTTCTATTCGAGAAGCAGAAATTTTATCTTGTTATCAAACGCCTTTCTTTGATCAGAAATCAACTTCTGAAACAGAAGAAGAAAAATCCACTTCTACTTCTGAAGCAAAACTAGAAAAATCAACTTCTGGCCGTAAGTTGATTTTTGAAGCAGAAGTGTTACCATGCGCGCCCCTAGCCGTTTGGATACCTTTGGAGAAACAAAAGAGCCATTGGAGTTCGATGGGACACCTTGTCCTTCGTTGGAATAGTTTTCCAAAAGTTAGTTTAGACTTGCCTGAAATAGGCGCTGAGCTACTGTACTGAGCAGACAGTTTTCTACTGTACGCTGATAGAGCAGTGGACTATTCTCGAGGAGATTAAAATCTTCCAGTTGGCCTTTCCCATCAATCTCAGGTTACCTCAGCCAATCTTCCTAAAACATCAGCTCATTTAGTTTTTATACACCTTGTCTGGCCAGATCTTTCAAGCTCCGATATCAAATATTCGGTGACCAAATCTTTTGTGGTCCTCAGTGAATGTTTTCACAAAATAGCTTCAGACCTCATGCGATTTTTACTCGATGGCCATAATGTGATCCTTAGCCATAAAAGATAAACATTTGCACACCAAAGGTAAATAAAAAACCAAACGATAGTTTAGAAATCATCAAAATATTTTATGAGATGTTTCTCGAACAATCTCCCCCTTTTTTTGATGATGACAAAACTATCTCGCAGTTGTGAAGTGAGACAGAGTTTATAGAGTGCAATAATGTAAAGATCTGCAGAGCTGATTTTTCATGATAAGGCATAATCGTAGATATGCGATTTCTTCGAAAAGATTTAGTAAATGAATTTTGGAGAAGAGCTGACTAAACAAGATCTTTTGAAGTTTAAAGAGTTTTGAACAAGATCTTTAGTCACGTTCTAAGATGTTTTGGAGATAAGCGTGTAGAGATATGTTGACACCTAAATTTTGATTTATCATTTTTCCATATATGTTGTACAAAATGAGAATTAACCTTAATTCTCACAAAAATAATTTCTCATGCATTGCATATTTAAATTTTCTGTCGGTCATGCATTATCACTTGCATTCAGGCCAAAGCCGAAGCAATTTGAGCTTAAATTGGCAAGCGATTGGACCAAGCTCAGCTTGACAGCTTGAATTTTTCGACCAAGGCCAAAGGGAAGTGCCTAATTTAATAATGGGTTTGGACTGAATTTTTAAATTTAAATCAGGCCATTTTAAGTATTTAATTGAGCAAGGCCTATAATTAATTATCCATTTAATTAATTAGAGCCCGTTTCAAGCCTGAAGTATCACGAGATGGCCCACAGAGGAAGCAAAATTCGGCAAGCCCACTTATATCCCTTTGTAACCGAAATTCCTAGGATTTTTGCTAGATTATGACTCTTCAAAGATCAAATTAATTCAGAATTTATTTAAATTAAGAATACTATCTTAGCTAGGAATTAGAGTTTTATGAAATTGAAACTCTATCCCTCTCTTGGCCGAAAATAACATAGAGTTTTCGGTGGATTCAGGCTCTTAAAATCCAACGGCTCACAATTAGTCCTACCCTAGCTAGGTTTACTAATCCGACGGTCTAAAGTCAATCCTACGCCTACTAGAATTAGTGAACATTCGTTCTATAAATAAGGCCTTTAGCTCTAGGGTGAGGGGAGGTCAGCAATTTGTTGAGAAACCCTTCCCTCTGAATATTTTGATTCTGACAAAACTATCCTTCTTGTAAGAGAATCTGGTTAATACAAATAATTTATTATTGCAGGCATGAGCATGTGAACAAAAGCTTATAATGTTCCATGACTGGCGTTCAGACTCAAGGAGTAGTCGTCGCACACTTGCTTCTGAGATAGTCGAAGTCCTACATTCAGATGGAGAATCGTGGTGCCTCAGTAGACTTCAGAAGGAAGTCTGTGCTGCCTCTGAAGACTTCAGAAGGAGGTCTATGTTGCATCTAAAGACTTCAGAAGGAGGTCTATGTTGCATCCGAAACCTTCAGAAGGAGGTCTATGCTGCATCTGAAGACTCATCTCTAGAAGATTTATGTGACACGTTAGCAAGGATCTTACAGAAGCTCAGAGTCACTATTCCAATCTGTTCAGATTCAGAGAGTCTCTCTAGTTCAGAAGACTGCTTCTGAACAACGTTCAGATTTTGCAATATCTCGCTACTAGATTCTGAAGACCCGCGTTTGGCAGGTTTCCGATTTGGCCGCGCCTTGTTATGGAAGTTTGTAAGATTTGATTGACATGATTATTTTCCAATCAAATCAGGAGAATATCCTCGATTGGATATTACCTTCCGTGGACAAGATATCTTGAAGATTTGGATGAAATCCATTTATGGAAACTAAAGATTTGGTTGTATGGGCAACTGAATCTGAAGGGTTCAGATTCTCTTTCAACGGCCACTGGATCTTCCTATATACAGTCTCCGTCAATCAGGATTGATGACGTCCAATCAGAGATTGAGGACAGATCCTTTGAAGGACCTTGGTAACGGCTAGTTCAAGGTTGAAGGAGTATAAAGAAGATCAATGGTGACTGTTTTTAAGTGAGATCACGAATTTAAAATTCCAAAGTACTGAGTTGTTTAGAAACACATTCTCTTGTTCTTGTGAGCTTAAAATTCATTGTCTTGAGAGGTTCATTTGTAAGAGCAATTGGAGTGACAACGCCTGTAACCTTTCAACGACTCATAGTGGAATCCAACCGATCGGCTATCATCGTGGGAGAGTGGACGTAGTCTTGCTAAAGCCGAACCACTATAATCATCGCGTGCAATTTCTCTTTCCCTAAACTTATCTTGCTGTGTTTAGTTTATCTGCACGTTCTCTTACTGATCATATTCAGTTTATGTTCTGAATCCTTTATAAATTTCCTTATTAAATCTTGAAAAGAGTTCGAAATCACCTATTCACCCCCCTCTAGGTGATATTGCTAGATCCAACAATTTGTATCAAAGCCTGGTTGCTCATTATTTCGAAGTGTTTTACTTCAGAGCTAACGATCTATCATGTCTAGGAACAATTTCACAGGAACCAGTGATGCACATTTCAGCAACAAACCACCCTATTTTGATGGGAAAGACTACAATATGTGGTGCAACAAAATGAAGTGGTTCTTCAAGGCATTAGATGATCTGACGTGGGATGTTGTCGTAAATGGAGTAGTTCCTAATGTAACAGCAACCCCTTCCACTGGAAATGAAGGAAACAACAATACAAATGTTACTGCAACACTGTCAGATTCTGAAAGAGCCAAAAGACAAGGACTCGATTCTAAAGCTGTGCATGCACTTTTCTGCGCATTATCCATTCCTCTATATAATCGTGTTGCAGAAGAAGATTCAGCCAAAGCTATATGGGATAGACTTCATGTCACATATCATGGAACTAACAGAGTGAAGGAAACAAAACTCAGCATTCTGCTGAGTGATTACGAAGCTTTCAAAATGAAGCACGATGAATCAATTGCTGAAATAATTGACAGGTTTCAAATTCTAGCAAGTGGTCTTGCAAGACAAGGCGCTCCTATAGCAGAACCGATGCAAGTCAGAAAGATCCTTCGAGGACTTACAGATGACTGGAATTATATCAAGCCATCAATACAGGAATGTCAAACAATTAGACCTCTATCTATTGATGAGCTAGTCGGAACCTTGCAGTCATATGAGACTGAGCGTACTAACAAAACAAGAGATTCAAAAGGTAAGAAGTCTATTGCTTTAAAATCTGAAATTGATTTTGAAATGCCAGATTCAGATGATGAAGATGAAGATGACGAAGAACTTGCTCTTATGGTGAAGAAGTTCAGAAAAATGGCTCGTAGAGGAAGAAACTTCAAAGAGAAGAAATTATTCAAAAAGAATGATCAGAGACAATCAAACAATGACAAACAGGAAGACAAAGATGTAATCTGTTTTCATTGTAAGAAGGCAGGACACATCAAACCAAATTGTCCGCTTCTGAAGAAAGACAAGTTCAAGTATGAGAAATACAAAAAGGCATTGAAAGCAGAAACTCTAAGTGATTCTGAAGACAGCGAGGATGACTATGCTAACATATGTCTTATGGCAAAGTCAGATTCAGATTCAGATTCAGATGTTGAGGTACATCCTTCTGAACTACCAGATGAAGTCTCTGAATACATTGATGAGTTGTGCTTAAATTATAAAGAAGCTCTCAAAAAGGTTTCCATTTTGAAAAAGGAAATTTCATCCTTAAAACAACAGAATGATTCTCAAAAAGACAAGATTGAATTTTTGCAAAGGGAATTTCATCAAATCAAGGAGAATCGTGATTTGATCTTGAAAGAAAATGATTCCTTGAAAACCAAAATTGAAAATACTTCAAAGAAATTTTCCCAAAGTTCAAAAAATTTGGAAAACATTATTTCCAGACAAATTCCGTATGGTAACAAATCTGGTCTTGGTTTCAAAAAGGAAAATAATTTCAAAAATAAGTTTCCAGAAACAAATGACAGGATTTCCCGTAAACCTTCCAAATTTGCATATCAACGGCATTTTCAAAAGCATTTTACAAAATTCTTCTATCCAATGCATTGTGAAAACTGTGGTGCTAGAAATCACGTTAGAAATAATTGCATGATGGTATGGAGACCTGTTAATAGAAAGAAATCTATTGTGACTAACTCAGATGGACCCAAGAAAAACTGGGTACCAAAGAAATAGTAAGTTACTTCCCAATTGCAGGTACCAAGGAAGAGAAAAGACAAATGGTTTCTGGATAGTGGTTGCTCAAGTCACATGACTGGTGATCCAGAAAACTTCATACAACTTTCAGATTACAATGGTAGAAGTGTGTCATTTGGTGGAAAGAATAAAGGCAAAGTGATTGGCCAAGGTACTGTAAAAATCGGAAATCTCACAATCAACAATGTCTCTCTTGTCAAAGGACTCAAATACAATTTGATTTCAGTTAGTCAATTATGTGACTCTGGTTATCAAATTTATTTTCAAGAGTCAGAATGCTCAGGTGTTAGCAAAGACAAGAAGCAAACCTTCACTGGTCGACGTCATGGAAATATCTACCTTCTGAATGTTGATTCTGAAGACATCAAATGTCTCATCTCTATCAAGGATGAATCTGAACTATGGCACAAAAAGCTAGGACACATCAGTATCAAACACATCTCGAAGCTATCATCCAAGGAACTAGTTCGAGGCTTACCACAATCAAAGTTTGAGAAATCAGAGCTTTGCTCATCCTGCACACTTGGGAAATAGGTAAAAAGTTCTTTTAAATCTATTAATCATGTATCATCTGATCGTGTTCTGCAGCTGCTTCATATGGATATCTTTGGTCCTAACAGAACACTAAGTCTTGGAGGTAAGAAATACTGCCTTGTCATAGTTGATGATTACTCAAGATTCACATGGGTTTTATTTCTTGCACACAAAAATGATGCCTTCTCATCCTTCTCAAAATTTTCTAAAAAGATTCAGAATGAAAAAGGTTACTCTATTTCCTGCATCAAAACTGATCATGGGGGAGAATTTGAAAACCAAAGCTTCTCTAATTTTTGTGATGAGTTTGGGATTCAGCATAATTTTTCATCTCCTTACACACCTCAACAAAATGGGGTTGTGGAGAGGAAAAATCGTTCTCTACAAGAAATGGCGAGGACTCTTTTGATCGAAAGTAAAATTGCATCTCATTTCTGGGCAGAGGCTGTGTCAATAGCATGTTACATTTTAAACCGTGTCTCCTTAAGATCAATTGTTGAGAAAACTCCCTATGAAATTTTAAAGAGAGAAAACCAGATTTAGCATACTTCCGTGTGTTTGATTGTAAATGCTTCATTCTGAAAAATGCAAATGATCGAGCTGGTAAGTTTGATGAGAAGTCAGATGAAGGAGTATTTCTGGGATATTCTACCATGAGCAAAGCATACAGAGTCTACAACAAAAACTCTCGATGTGTTGAAGAATCAATGAATGTCAAGTTTGATGAAAATATTCAGACTTAGAATGATCAATCTGAATATGTTCAAGCTTCGTCTCTTCATCAAGGTTCAGAACCAGAAGAGAATCATGCTTCTGAAGAAGTTCAGAATCAAGAAACAAGCCAACAAATCGCAGAAGAAACAGAGGTGACACCGTCTGATTCTAATGATCCAAATGATGCTCAAGACGGGAAATTCAACAGAAACTGGAAACATAAATCCAGTCACCCCAAGGAACTAATAATGGGGAGCTTAGATGAAGGAATCAGAACCAGATCGAAATTCAAGGAAGCAATGAGCAATATAGCATTAGTCTCTGAAATCGAACCTAAAGGGATTGAAGAAGCTCTTACTGATGAAAATTGGATAAATGCCATGCAAGAAGAACTTCATCAATTCAAGATCAATAATGTTTGGGAGCTCGTTTCAAGACCCAAAAATCGTCCTGTAATAGGAACAAAATGAGTGTTCAGAAACAAGATGGACGACAAAGGAAAAGTGGTTAGAAACAAAGCAAGACTTGTGGCAAAGGGATATTCTCAAGAAGAAGGAATAGATTACGATGAAACCTATGCACCAGTTGCCAGGTTAGAGGCCATAAGGCTACTTCTTGCTTATGCTTGTTACAATAACTTTAAAATGTTTCAGATGGATGTGAAAAGTGCATTCCTAAACGGTTTCATTAAAGAAGAAGTTTATGTCGAGCAACCTCCTGGCTTCGAGGAACCAAGAAGAAAGGATCTCGTATATTCCCTGAAGAAAGCCTTATATGGATTAAAGCAAGCACCTCGTGCTTGGTACGAAAGGTTAAGCAGTTTTCTATCTGAACAGAAGTTCACTAAAGGTAATGTTGACACTACTCTATTTATTCAGAAGCAGGGTAAGGATATTCTTATTGTTCAGATTTATGTCGATGATATTATTTTTGGCTCTTCTAATGAATATCTATGCAAGAACTTCTCTAAAGCAATGCAGGATGAATTCGAAATGAGCATGATGGGAGAATTAAGATTCTTTCTTGGACTTCAGATTCAACAAACCAAGAAAGGAATATTCATTCATCAAGAGAAATATGCTCTTGAAATTATCAAGAAATTTGGCTTAGAAAATTGCAAGAAGACGGAACACCAATGTCTCATTCGTCTAAGCTTGATAAAGATGAACAAGGAAAAGATGTTGATCAGAAGCTTTATCGCAGTATGATTGGATCGTTTCTATATCTCACTGCATCAAGGCCAGATATTCTTTATAGCGTCTGCCTATGTGCAAGATTTCAGTCATGTCCAAAAGAATCGCATCTTACAGCAATCAAAAGAATTATCAAATATATTGGAACATATCCAGCTTATGGTCTTTGGTACTCAAAGGATTCTGATTTCATTCTGAAGGGATATTCAGATGCAGATCTCGCCGGATGTAAAATTGACAGGAAAAGCACTTCAGGAACCTGTCAACTTATGGGAAATATGCTTATCTCCTGGTATTCCAAAAAGTAGAGCACAGTTGCTCTCAGTACAGCAGAAGCAGAATACGTCTCTCTTGGAAGTTGTTGTGCTCAGATTCTATGGTTAAAACAACAGCTAAGAGATTATGGAGTTAAGGATTTAAATGTGGAGATCAGATGCGACAATACAAGCGCCATTAATCTAACCAAGAATCCTATTCTTCACTCAAGAGCGAAGCACATCGAGATCAAACATCACTTTATTCGTGATCATGTTCAGAATGAAAATGTTCACATTCAGTATTTTGATACAAAGAATCAACTCGCAGATATATTTACTAAACCTCTTGAGAAAAAGTCTTTCAATTTTATCCGAAACGAATTAGCTATTACTAATCCTTTTTCTTAAGATATATTGAATACAGGTCAATTGACAGAGCTCAGAAGCAAAACTGCTTAGAAGCAGAACTCAGAAGCAGAGCTCAGAAACAAAACTGCTCAGAAGCAGAACTCAGAAGCAAAACTGCTCAGAAGTAGAACTCAGAAGCAGAGCTCAGAAACAAAACTGCTCAGAAGCAGAATTCAGAAGCAAAACTACTCAGAAGCATAGCTCAGAACCAAAACTGCTCAGAAGCAAATTTGCATAACCTTTGTTCAGAAGCATATTTTTAAGTACTTCAGAAGCAAGGTTAGTTCATCTTACACCTCTTTATATTTAGAAATTCTCGATAAGGCAAGAATCCAAGGTACGTTCTCTAAATCTTACGTTCTCAAATTTCTATACATATGCCTCTTTGATTGATTGGAATAATTCTGTTTCTTTGTATTGATCGTTGGATTTTATTTTAAATTGATTTTATTTCCTAAAATAACCGCTTTACGGTTTTTCAAAACTTTCATAAGGCTTTGAATCGGCACCTCCATCAAATATCGCAATTTTCTCTCAAACCCTAAAAACTGATTTCTTTCTCTCTATTTACACTCCTTCTCGCTCTCTCCAAATCCTTCTTTCTAAAAACTCCAACCTTCTCATCTATGGCTCCGAAATCATCATCTACCATGAAGAAAGCAGCAAAAGAAGGTGCTAGTCTGAGAAGAAAATCGTCGAGGCTGACGAAGGGCAGAAAAGCTCGTCTCTCCGAATCCATTGATATCTCTAGGTCTGATCATGAAGAAGAAAGACACATTGCTCAGAAGGAATCAGGTTTGTCTCAGTCTGAGTTCGATGAAAGAGTCGCCCTGGCTCTCTCTATTAAACCTCTGTATGATTCTTTCAAGAACACTGGCTCTAGTGACCAAAACGTCAAGTTGTTGCTGAATATTCACAAGTTTGCAAGCGAGAAAGACTTTCTTGCCATATTAGAACTTCCTCTGCAAACTGTGACACCTATTGCCACTATTGTTCCTGAGAATGTATCTCGGAAGGGCAAGGAAAAGGTTGTAGAAACTGAAGTCTCTAAACCTAGAAAGTCTCAATCTAAGAGCATTGTTATCAGGGAGGCTGTAACTGAAGAAATTGAAACCAAGGGGAGGCCTGATGACGACGACGATGTGTTGTTTAAAGATTTTAAGAAAATCAGAGGGGTCATCAAGGACAAGAACTTTGAAAGCAAACTGTTTTCAAGTCAGTTGCACTCTGACAAATTCGAGATGATGAAGCAAAGAGGAGTTATACCCCACAGGGTATTTGATCTTAAGTATTTTGATAGGGTTGGTATCCCTATTAGGAAGCATATAGAGGAGATGAAGTTGAGGGACTTTGCTACTGCAAGGAGGCCAACTTTTCCTGATTTGGCAGCTTACTTTTATTCTAGCTTATGTTTCAGCAATTTTGATTCCTTGTTTTATATGGTAGAAGGAGTGGTGTATCATCTGCATGTTAAGGAGCTGGCAAAATTAATGGGAGTTGAGGAAATGGATTTTATGCCCATTAATGTGCAACCTGATGATGCCTACAGTTCTCTGACTAGAAAAAAGAATTACTCTAGAGACTCCAAGGCACACATTGCTTACAATGACTTTCCCTTGAAGCACATTGTAATGCACAAGGTTGTCATTGAAAGCTTGAGACCCAAGGCTGCTTCAAAAACTGATATTTCGAAATATGAAGCCAAGCTGATGTGGGGTCTGTTGAATGGCTGCAAGATCTCGCTAGCACATACTGTTCTCCTCCACATGTACAGAACTGTCCAAAAGACCAAAGGACAACTACCCTATGCAGGGTTGATCTATCGGATCATGTCCTTCCAAAATATCAAGATTCCTGGAAAGCTTCTTCAAGATGAAATTCAGTTAATGGTAGCTGGGGAATCTATGATTCAGAAAATGGGTTTTAGACAGTCTGAGGGTAGTTGGATCAACAAGAACAAAAAGGCTGTCTTGGTTGAGTTTGCAGAACAAAATGCAGAGAGTGAGAGATCTGCAAAAAGAAGGAAGACCACTGTTCAGAGTGAGTCTTCAGAAGAAGAGGAAGCAGAAGAAGAAGAAAGTGTATCATCCAGAGATGATGAGAGGACTCCTACTGTGCTATCAGAAGGAAACATCAGTTCAAAAGTTGAAGAAACTGGTGAAATAGCAAATGAGCTGGAGGATCCTATGGACAAAGAAGAGGATCCCCATAAGACTCATGAGAGTGAAAATGTAGAAGCTGTTGAAACTACTGGTGAAAAAGCAGAAAAAGAAGCTCAGCTTGCTACAAGTGCATATGTGGAGATAATGGAAGAGCAACTAGATGACAGAACGACTATTGATGTTCTGGTTGCTCGAGAACAAAAGAAGAGGTCCTCATCACCACCTGAAGACATGGAGGTTGATAAATCTGATGACTTTGTTGTCACAGCTGGAGGATCAACAAAAGTCACTCCTGTTATAGCAGCTCAGATTCAGGGGGAGCAATATAAAGAATCTGCTGTTTTGAATGAACAACTTGAAGAATCGACTATTCAGACTGAGGTTGTTCAGAAGGACAAGGCTGCTGATGACAAGGAGGAGCCCAGCAGAAAAGAACAACATGAGGAACCTGATGTTGATCAACCTGAAGAGGTTTTGACTGCTGTTCAAAAGGAGAAAGTTGGTATCGAAACTGCTGTTCAGAAGGAACAACTTCCAGTGGAAATACCTGAAGAGCAACCCACAGAAATTGAATCAACTACCGCTGAACCTGTTATAATCATTCTAGACTCAACACCTGATCAGATTCAGGGGGAGATAAACTCGCAGAGAATTCTGGATTCAGCTTCAAAGGGTAAAGCTCAGATGGTGCAAGAACAAAACCAACAGACTTCTGCAGGGACACTGAATGCTTCGCAAAGTCTTGTTCAGACGGAAGTTGAAAAACTTCGGGTAGAAGTTATGCAGAGGTTGGACAGGATGGAAATGAACATTGAAAAGAAGTTGCACAGATTTGAGGAAATACTTCATAAATACTGTCGCCTTTTCTACTCTGAGATGGCCAGCATTGGTACTTATACTTTGATCAGAGATGAAAGGATCAGCAAAGAAGTTCCAGAGATGCAGGAACTCAAAGAATTTGCTACCTACATTGCTGATATGGGCAAATCTGCTGAAGTTGCTCAGAAAGATGATGAAGAGCATGTTGATGTTCCCTCCTCCTCTTCAAAACAAAACCCACCTCCGTCATCTTGAAATTGTTTTTCAAATTGTCCGTATTTGTTTTTATCTCTGTCGGATGTTCTTTTTATGTGCATTTTGAATGTTACGCTATTCTTAAAATATATGGTTGAATCTCCGTTCATGTATGTGTAAATTGCCATTTTATCTTGCTGATGACAAAAAGGGGGAGAGAATACCTCATCATATTGCAGGATGCATACACACGAATTATACCTATGCGCTCAAACGAATTCAACGTCGTATACAACATATGGTGATATCCTTCTATCACTCACAATGCATATCATATATATTCAGATGCACACTCTTTTGAAAAGATTCAATTGAATTATATTCATATTTTATTGAAATCTTTTCCGAGCTTAACTTTCATACAATCTTTTTATATACCAACTTTTATTAAGGAAGTTTTGTCATCATCAAAAAGGGGGAGATTGTTGAGAAAACCTTCCCTCTGAATATTTTGATTCTGACAAAACTATCTTTCTTGTAAGAGAATCTGGTTAATACAAATAATTTATTATTGCAGGCATGAGCATGTGAACAAAAGCTTATAATGTTCCATGACTGGCGTTCAGACTCAAGGAGTAGCCGTCGCACACTTGCTTCTGAGATAGTCGAAGTCCTACATTCAGATGGAGAATCGTGGTGCCTCAGTAGACTTCAGAAGGAAGTCTGTGCTGCCTCTGAAGACTTCAGAAGGAGGTCTATATTGCATCTAAAGACTTCAGAAGGAGGTCTATGTTGCATCCGAAGCCTTCAGATGAAGGTCTATGCTGCATCTGAAGGCTCATCTCTAGAAGATTTATGTGACACGTCAGCAAGGATCTTACAGAAGCTCAGAGTCACTGTTCCAATCTGTTCAGATTCAGAGAGTCTCTCTGGTTCAGAAGACTGCTTCTGAACAATGTTCAGATTCTGCAATATCTCGCTACTAGATTCTGAAGACCCGTGTTTGGCAGGTTTCCGATTTGGCCGCGCCTTGTTATGGAAGTTTGTAAGATTTGATTGACAGGATTATTTTCCAATCAAATCAGGAGAATATCCTCGATTGGATATTACCTTCCGTGGACAAGATATCTTGGAGATTTGGATAAACTCCATTTATGGAAACTGAAGATTTGGTTGTATGGGCGACTGAATCTGAAGGGTTCAGATTCTCTTTCAACGGCCACTGGATCATCCCATATACAGTCTCCGTCAATCAGGATTGATGACGTCCAATCAGAGATTGAGGAGCGATCCTTTGAAGGACCTTGGTAACGGCTAGTTCAAGGTTGAAGGAGTATAAAGAAGATCAATGGTGACTGTTTTTAAGTGAGATCACGAACTTAAAATTCCAAAGTGCTGAGTTGTTCAGAAACACATTCTCTTGTTCTTGTGAGCTTAAAATTCATTGTCTTGAGAGGTTCATTTGTAAGAGCGATTGGAGTGACAACGCCTGTAACCTTTCAACGACTCATAGTGGAATCCAGCCGATCGGCTGTCATCGTGGGAGAGTGGACGTAGGCTTGCTAAAGCCGAACCACTATAATCATCGCGTGCAATTTCTCTTTCCCTAAACTTATCTTGCTGTGTTTAGTTTATCTGCACGTTCTCTTACTGATCATATTCAGTTTATGTTCTGAATCCTTTATAAATTTCCTTATTAAATCTTGAAAAGAGTTCGAAATCACCTATTCACCCCCCTCTAGGTGATATTGCTAGATCCAACACAATTTTCAGTACACGAACTCAGGGAATTCGAGGAAGAGAGAGAGAGGGGAATCTTTGGAAAAGAAAGGTGGAAGTCTCGGTTAAAGAAATCCAGCCGAGACCCCTTGGCCGAAGCACCACCGTTGTGTGTCACCTTGGCTTCGCCGTGCGCTGTCTCAGCATCACCAACAGCCTTGCCATGGTCTAGTTTAGCCCCTGAAGCTGCTGAATAGCCCAACATTGTTCAATCAATCAGGTATTTGCTCGATCAGTCTGCTGTCCCAGCCACTGTTCACGCATAAATCTGCTCTGTTTGGGTGGTAAAATAGCTCGATTTCCTTGTCGTTTGAGATTTAATTCTGCTGCAACTTGTGATAGATCATTCAGGTAATTTGGAGCTTGAACCAAGCTCAAAAGAGCGAAAGTTTGGGCGGGATTCGCAGCTTGCGCGTGCTGAAAATCTAGCTCGGGAAAAGGTATAATCTCCCTACTCTTGATTGCAATTCATGCTTGTTAATTTGGTAACTTGCATATGTGTTCCATGATCACATGTTAACTTGCAATTGAAGTTGAAAAATTAACCTTTTACTGATTTTTGCATAGAAAACCGACAATTGACCCCTTTGCATATGAACTCTGATGTTTAAATGAATTTGATTTCATTCAATGAATTCGAATAAATCTTTCTTGAGAATCGACTAAGTTCAATTGGAAAAATTGAATTTTTCTCGAAGTTGAGATTATTCGATTTTTCTAAAGATCAAATTGGATGAATGATAAGAATTTTGGATGAATTGGGGGTTGAGTCACAGCACACATGCTCTTTCTTGGCCGAATTATGCATATTGGAGAATATCCTTGGTTTGAAATTGCGTCATGTTTGCTCGAATAATCTTATCCTATGATTATATGATAAGGTTTTCATGCTATGGATAAGAAGCATTTTGGATTGGACAATGCTAAATCCGTTGTGGATAATATTTTGCTGTGGATAATTGTCTCATGTTTATCATGTTTGGTTGGATGACATTATCTGATATTATTTTGAGATATGGAAAATATTTGATTGAGTGGATATTGTTCAATTTTTTCGAGAATTATCTGAGTTTCCCAACGAATCTTGTGGATAATTTTCCGAATTAAATTTTGGTGAGGAAGGTGGCCCACCTCATGATTTCGGCCAACCCTCTTATTTTGCTGAAAAAAAAAAGAAATAAAAAATTCGAAGTCAAGCTCAATTTCTTTTCATTTGTCATGTTTGTTTGATTGTTATAAAGTTTGCACATTTATAAACAAACATGCCCATAATGTATTCTCCCCTTGTGCCTTTGTCCCTTCGGTAAAATAAAATCACTTGCCTTAGCCACGATCTTGTGGAATGGGATGATGGTTTGTATGGAATTTCGTGGTCTGCCCCTTTATCAAAAGAGGTGATGTTATTCCATACCCCCAATTCGCTTACTGACTCAAATCTAAGAGTATGTTGTGAATAAAATTCTACTTTAGCCCTAATTTTTTGGAATGAGTGAATTTTTCGACAAAAATTCGGAAATTAAAGGTACATTATGGGCATTTTTGTTTATTCTTGTTCATCCTTTTGTTTGCTTATGTTTGCTTAATTTCAAAAAAATAAAATAAAAAATCATTTGCATGTCATATAGTTTTAGATCATACTTTGCCATGTCATATAGTATAGTTTGCATTCACATTTTCTCAAAGAAAAAATGAAAAATAGTCAGTTCACTTCATAAATCTAAAGGGATTTTTCATAAAATCTGGTACCAAAAAGGCATTAATTTTTCTAAATTAATGTAATCAAGTCTCCGAACCCCTTTTTCTAGTTCTTGAAAATAAATTAGTTCTCCTGCTAGTTTATTTAGATTTTAATCTACCTACCAAACAAAGATTAGATGCGGCTCCAATTTGATAATTTTGCGTGAAATCATACCCTAAGTTGTGATTCAGTAGGGCTTGGGAGAGACCGAATTAGGTTAAATAATCAACCTGATAATCCGTTAGCCTGAATCTGATTTTTAAGTCGCGACAAGATAAACATCTGTAGAGTGAGAATCTTTCATTCTCTTGACTTGCCCTCAAGCTCCCCCTATTTCTTAGACTCCCCCTATTTTTATGCTTTCCTTAGCATTTGCACCTATAAACATTTTGTATTATCCTATAAACACATTCACCCCCCATTTGTCATCAATCAAAAAGATATTGCAATTGAAATATAATATAGGCAAGAGAGGTTTGAATAAACATCAGCTTCATTCATTTGGGCCTTGAAATGGGGGTACATTCAACATAACAAGAGTAGGAAAGACATAGACAGGCGGTCATGCGCACACATAAAAATTTTCATTTTGTGCCGGCGCGCTTGCATTTCCTTGAGGTAGACGAGGAAGGGGAAAGCTTAGGAATGGTTTGGATGGGGTTGTAGCAGTCCAGGCCGATGATGGTCCTTTCGAGAATGACCCGATACTTCGATATTTGGGCTAGGGACACCTTCAAATCCTGTACATCTGACTGAACAGCGAGCAGGACATCCGATGGCAGAGAGGTAGAGGGTCCCGCTGAAGATTGAATTCGTTCAGGTCTGGGGGGACGTGAGGCCTTTCTAGCTGTACTAGCCTTGGCCTTTTCTCTAGTCCTGGAGACAGGTTGTTCAACAAACCTATCCTGGAGTAACTGTTTTGCTCGCTCGTCATCTCCATATCCTATGGTGACGACCTTATCTTTCTCATTCAACCAACCTTTCGAAGAGATCCTTAATATCAAGTGTCTTATATCTATCAAGGATGAATCTAAACTATGGCATAGAAAGCTGGGCCATATCAGTATCAAGCACATCTCAAAATTATCTTCAAAGAACTGGTTCGAGGTTTACCACAGACAAAGTTTGAGAAATTAGAACTATGTTTAGCTTGCACACTTAGGAAATAGGTAAGAAGTTCCTTCAAATCTATTAATCATGTTTCAACTAAACGTGCACTGCAGTTGCTTCACATGGACATTTTTGGACCAAACAGAACACTAAGTCTTGGAGGTAAGAAATGCTGCCTTGTTATAGTTGATGATTACTTAAGATTTACATGGATTTTATTTCTTGCACACAAAAACGATGCTTTCTCATCATTTTCAAAGTTTTCCAAAAAGGTTCAGAATGAGAAAGGCTACGCTATTTCCTACATCAAAACTAATCATGGGGGAGAGTTTGAAAACCAATGTTTTTCTGATTTTTGTGATGATTTTGGAATTCAGCATAATTTTTCTTCTCCTTACACACATCAACAAAATGGGGTGGTGGAAAGGAAAAATCTTTCTCTACAAGAAATGGCGATAACTCTTTTGTTCAAAAGTAAAATTACATCGCACTTTTGGGCAGAAGCTGTGTCAATAGCTTGTTATATTTTAAACCGTGTTTCATTAAGACTGATTTTTGAGAAAACCCCCTATGAGCTCTTTGAGGAAAGAAAACCAGATCTTGCATACTTTCGAGTATTTGGTTACAAATGTTTCATTCTAAAGAAAGCTAATGATCGAGTTAGTAAGTTTGATGAGAAGTCAGATGAAGGGATATTTCTGGGGTATTCAACATCGAGCAAAGCATACCGAGTGTACAACAAAAACTCTTGGATTGTTGAAGAATCAATGAATGTCAAGTTTGATGAGAATATTCAGAAACAAAGTGATCAATCTGAACAAGCTCAAGTTTTCTCACTCTCTCAAAGTTCAAAACCAGTTGAAAATCCTAAAGAGAATCATTTTTTCTGAAGAAGTTCAAAATTAAGGAACACGTCAACAATCTACATAAGAACCAGAGGAGATACAGTCTGAATCTAAAGATCCAAATGATGCCCAAGACATGAGATTCAATAGGAACTGAAAACATAAATCCAGTCATCTCAAGGAACTTATAATGGGAAGCTTAGATGAAGGAATAAAAACTAGATCAAGATTCAAGGAAGCGATGAGTAACATAGCACTTATTTCTGAAATTGAGCCGAAAGGGATTGAAGAAGCTCTTGCTGATGAGAGTTGGATCAATGCAATGCAAGAAGAACTCCATCAATTCAAAATCAACAATGTTTGAGAGCTTGTGACAAGACCCAAAAATCATCCTGTAATAGGAACAAAATGGATGTTCAGGAACAAGCTGGATGACAAAGGAAAGGTGGTCAGAAACAAAGCAAGATTTGTGGCAAAAGGATATTCCCAAGAAGAAGGAATAGATTATGATGAAATCTACTCACCAATTGCCAGGTTAGAGGCCACAAGGCTACTTCTTGCTTATGCTTGTTACAATGACTTTAAACTTTTTCAGATGGACGTAAAGAGCGCGTTCCTGAATGGGTACATCAAAGAAGAAGTTTATGTCGAACAACCACCAGATTTTGAAGAACCAAGAGGAAAAGATCTCGTATACACATTGAAGAAAGCCTTGTACGGATTAAAGGAAGCACCACGTGCTTGGTACGAAAGGTTAAGTAGCTTTCTATCTAAACAAAAGTTTATCAAAGGTAATGTTGACACTACTCTCTTCATTCAGAAGCAGGGTAAGGATATTTTTCTTGTTCAGATTTACGTTGATGATATTATTTTTGGTTCCTCTAACGAACTTTTGTGCAAGAATTTTTCAAAAGTAATGCAGGATGAGTTTGAAATGAGCATGATGGGAGAACTAAGATTCTTCCTTGGACTTCAGATACACTAGACAAAGAATGGAATTTTCATCCACCAGGAGAAATATGCATTGGAAATTGTCAAGAAGTTTGGTTTGAAAATTTGCAAGAAGACAGAAACTCCTATGTCTCATTCTTCCAAACTTGACAAAGATGAAAAATGAAAGGAAGGTGATCCTAAGCTTTATCGCAGCATGATTGGCTCACTTCTTTATCTCACAGCTTCGAGACCTGATATATTATATAGTGTCTGCTTATGTGCGAGATTTCAATCTAGCCCAAGAGAATCGCATCTTTCATCTATCAAAAGAATCATCAAGTATATTGGTACATATCCCAAATATAGCTTATGGTATTCTAAAGAATCTAATATCATTCTGAGGGGATATTCAGATGCAGATCTCGCAGGATGCAAGATTGACAAGAAAAGCACTTCTGGAACCTGTCAACTTATGGGAAATATGCTTACTTCTTGGTATTCCAAAAATCAAAGCACAATTGCTCTCTGTATAGTAGAAGCAGACTACGTATCTCTAGGAAATTATTGTGCTCAGATTCTATGGTTAAAATAACAATTGAGAGATTTTAGAGTTGAAGATTCTAATGTGGAGATCAGATGTGACAATACAAGCGCTATAAATCTAACCAAGAATCCTATTCTTCACTCAAGGTTGAAGCACATCGAGATCAAACATCATTTTATTCGCGATCATGTTCAGAATGGAGATGTCCACATTCAGTATGTTGATACGAAGAATCAACTCACAGATATATTCACCAAACCTCTTGATAAAGAGCCTTTCAATTTCATTCGAAACGAATTAGCTATTACTAATCCTTTATCTTGAGATGTATTAAGAACAGGTAATCTGCAAAAGTTCAGAAGCAAATTTGCAGAACCTACATTCAAAAGCACAATTCATAGAACTTTCATTCAGAAGCAGAGGCGAGTTGTTTTATATTAATTTTCGTGATGTTTCTTGCGAGAATTTAAGGTAAGTTTCTCTTACAATCTTATCATATATTGCTGATTGGTATGATATATGCGAATATCTTTTTGACATCTTTTATTTGAAATTGATTTTCTTTCCAAAGATAACCGTTTTATAGATTTTCAAATTTTTGAAAGAACATGAACCGTCACCTTCTTTGAAACCTCCTTTATACTAAAATCTCACACTCTCTCTTTACGAACCCTAAAACGCACAAATCTTTTCTTAAGAAAACTCTCGTCTCTCTCACTCATTCTCTCGAAATCCTTCTCGTTTTCTATAAATTTCCAACTTCTTCATCCATGGCTCCGAAATCATCCTCCTCTATGAAGAAAGGTGCAGAGGAAAGTGTTGGCCGAAGAAAGCAATCGTCAAGGTTGGCGAAGGGAAACAGAGTTTGCGACACTGATCCAATCGATGTATCTAGGTTGGAACGCAAAGACGAAAGAGAGATTGCTCAAAAGAAATCAGGATTGTCTTAGACTGAGTTTAACGAAAGAGTTGCTCTAGCTCTCTCTATCAAACCCTTGTATGATTCCCTTAAGGAACAAGGATCTAGTGATGGTATGGTTAAGTTGCTGATGGAAATACATAAGTTTGCTAGTGAGAAAGATTTTCTTGCTATCTTAGAACTGCCATTGCAAACTGTAACACCGATTTCCTCTGTTGTTCCTGAAAGTGTTTCTCCAAAAGGGAAAGAGAAAGTTGTATCGTCTAGAATATGGAAACCTAAAAAGACACCGACAAAGGAAATTGTCATTAAGGATATAGTAGAAGAGGAAAGTGACATTGAGACCAGAGGAAGACCTGATGATGATGATGATGTAACAGTGAAAGACTTTAAGAGGATTCGAGGTGTTATAAGGGACAAGAGTTTTAAGGACAAATTGTTCTCAAGTCAGAAGCATCTTGACAAGTATGAGTCTATGAAGGAAAGAGGTGTTATACCACACAGTGTATTTGACTTGAAGTATTTTAATAGGGTTGGTATCCCTATATGGAAACACCTAGAACAGATGAAGCTATGAGATTTTGCAACTGCAAGAAGGTCATTCTTTCCAGATTTGGTGGTCTATATTTATTCAACTCTATGCTTCAATGATTTTGATGCATTGTTTTATACTATTGGAGGTGTTCAATATCATTTACATATCAGAGAGCTTGCAAATTTGATGGGTGTCAAGGAAATAAATTTTGTACCCATTGATGTACAACCTGATACTGCCTACAGTTTTTTGACTGGAAAAGAGAATTATTCTAGAGACTCAAAGGCACATATTGCTTACAATGATTTCCCACTGAAGCACATTATAATGCATAAAGTTGTAATCGAATGTCTATGACCCATGGCTGCTTTAAAGATAGACATTTCTAAGTATGAAGCCAAGTTGATGTGGGGTCTGCTGACTGGGTATAAATTCTCTCTGGCTCGCACTGTTCTTCTCCACATGTATAGAACTACACATAAGACGAAAGGAGAAATGCCCTACGAAGGGTTAGTCTCTTGAATTATGTGCTTCCACAACATCAAAATCCTTGCTGAGCTTCTTTAGAATGAGACTCAAGTCATGGGTACTAGATAATCCATGATTCAGAAAATGGGATTTAAACTAGTTGCTGGAGGATGGTTGAACAAAAATAGAGAAGTTGTCCAGATCGAACTAGAGGAGGAAAATGTAGAGATTGAAAGATCAGCAAAGAGAAGGAAGATTGCTACAAACAAGGGAAGAGTAGTTGAATCCTTGGAGGAAGAGGATCTTGAAGAAGAGGAAGTTGAATCAAAAGACTCGGAATCTAAAGGCATTCCATCAGTTTCATCTGCAGATATCCCTGGAGCTCATACAGATGATATTGATCATACTGATAAGGGAGAAGCAGAAATTACTGGAGATGCTGGGAAATCACTTGAGCAGAAGGATCCTAATGACAAAGAAGAGGACCTTCATAAGACTCATGATGATGAGGAAAGAAAAGATGTTGTAAATGGACAGAATTCTGCAGAGAAAAGACAGGAAGAGCATGATTAGGAACATCATGATGAGTTATGGGATGCTCAGAGAAATGAGCCTGAACATGCAACAAATGTTGATGAGCCTATCCCAAGTCCAAAGGTGTCTAAAGATAACTTGCAGGTTGATAAGGCAGAAGAATTTCCAATTGTAGGTATGGAAGTTGCCACTGTGATTCTTGCTTAGTCAGCAAAGATTCAAGAAAAGAAGAAAGATGAATCTGAAGCCTTAACAGATGTTCAGAGGCAGAATGAATCTATTGCTTAGATGGTGCAAACTGCTAATCAGAGTATGTAACCCACTGAAGATGATGCAAATACTCAGGGGGAGCAAACTTTGTTGAAGGAATCTGCTGTTGTTGGAGAAGAGATCTCGAAAGAGAAGGAACCAGTTGTAATTGATCCTTGAAAAGAACTTTCAGATGCAAACCCTGCTCAGTTTCAGGGGGAGATTGATCTACAATGAGTCTTGGATTTCGCTGACAAAGGCAAGGCACCAGCAGTTGAGAAAGGCACAAGCACAATTCCTGTAAAAAAGTTATCACCAGTAGAAAGTTTGAATTCTTTCATTGGAGAACTACTAAACACGAATTCTTCTCAAAGAAATATTCAGAAGGACATGGAGAAACTTCAGCCAAAAGTACTTCAGAGGATGGATGCCTTATAAAGCATGGTTTTAAAGAAGTTGAACACATTCCAAGATATGCTCGATAAGTATTGTTGCCTTTTCTTCACTAAGATGGCCAGTTTGGGAACTTATATGTTATTACGAGATGAAAGAATTACTCGAGAGTTTCCACATCTGCAGGCCCTTAGAGATTACATTCTTACTGTTGACAGAGATAATTCAGTTTAGCCCGAAGAAGATGCAAAGGAGGGTGATAAAGAGCCAACGCATGTTCCTTCTTCTTCAACAAAACCACCTCCACCTCCGTCCACCTCCGTCTATTTGAAATTAATTTTCAAAAAGCCTGTGTTGGTTTGTCATGACTAATTCTATCATGTCCTTACTATGGACTGATAGTTCTGCTTAAATAAAATTTGGTTTGTATGCTATTATGCTGTTTATCCCTCTTGTTGATGACAAAAGGGGGAGAAGTATCCTATTTTATCTTTGCAGAACTGTAAGTCTATGGTTTACATATGCTTATGGAGGAGCATATGATATGGTGAAGCATCTTAAGGATTCACTTGAGAAATTATCTCTAATACTTACGACTACACCAAGTGATATTTGAACGACCTTACTCGGTGATATCTTTTACAAATCTATACCTTTGTTCAGATGCATATATTTTTCAGATGCACATTTTTTTGCAAAGATTCATATGGTACAAATATTTATATCTTGGTGAAATCTTTTCTATGCTTATATTTCTATTCAAATACTTTACAAAATTTACTTTTATTGAGGAAGTTTTGTCATCATAAAAAAGGGAAGAGATTGATGAGAAAACCTTCCTTCTGAATATTTTGATTCTGACAAAACTATCCTTCTCTTTGAAAGAATATGTTTAATGACCATGAATATTTTATTGCAAGGTGAACATGTGAACAAAAGCTCATATTGATCCAAACCCGACGATCATACTCAAGTGGTAGTTGTCATATATTTGCTTCTAAAGTTATTCTGATGGAGATTGTTACTGCCTCTGAAGTCTTGTTGTTGGGAAGATTTATGTAACGCATCAGCAAGGACTTTATTGGAGCTCAGAGTCACTATTCAAGTCTGTTCGGATTCAGAGAGTCTTATTTCAAAAGACTGCTTCTGAATATTGTTCAGATCTCGCATTATATTTTTGACAGATTCTTAAGACCTATGTATGGCAGGTTTCTGATAATGGCGTTATCTTTTATGGAAGTTTGTAATCTTTGATTGACAAGATTATTTTCCAATCAGATCAGGAGAATATCTTTGATTGGATATCACCATCCAAAAACAATATTTCTTGAAGATTTGAATTAACTCTACTTATGGAAACTAAGGATTTAGTTGTATGGGCGACTGAATCTGAAGGGTTCAGACTCACTTAAACAGCTACCAAATCTTCCTAGATACAGTCTCGTTCAATCAAGATTGATAACATCCAATCAGCGATTGAAGAGCGATCCTTTGAAGACCTATCCAAAGGCTAGTTTGGGGGTGAAGGAGTATAAAAGGGAGATCCATGGTGATGCTGACAAGAGAGATCAAAACTTAAAATTCCAAAGTGCTGAGTTGTTCAGATTCACAGATTCTTGTTCTCGAGAGCTTAATAGTTATATCTTTGAGAGTGTTGTGAAAGCTCTAGAAATCATGACTATTGGGGCCGCGTAATATAAGTCCAATACTTTTATCTAGAGAATTTTAAGAAAAGAGTTAAAGTTCGAGCCCGTTAACAAATCCCGGTAAATGATGGGAATTTTTATTCATTTCATTGGCAAATCTTGATTCTAACATTCATCAGTATAACTGCGCATGCATGTTAAAAAGCCCATAATCATTGACTTCGTCCCTTGTATTTGACATTATATTCAATCTGTTTCAATGAAATTGTTTAATGGAAAATAATTGATAATAGATTGTATTTTTTTGTTTGGTATATGTAGATAAGAAAATTTTAATAAATTTATTTCCTTATTTTCTTATTTAATTAGGGCCAAAGTTGAGAACGACCTAGCTCTAGTCACCGATGAGCCTCATCCATAGATAGGCCAATTGTGATTATATGACCAATGTTGCTAGTCAAGGTAGAAGTAAATTCCAAACATTTATTCCTTATTTCTAAGAGAAAATTATTCTGTATACACTGGAAGTTTTGATTTCTTTCATAACAAGTTACAAAATTTGCACTTTGCATATGCATACCTAGATATAGATGTTTTATTTCTATGAATGTGTTGGACCTATATCATTGCATAAATACTTGAAAAGCACTTAGCACCATTTAGATATTGTGCTAGCCACTTGTCTCTGAAATTCTTTGCTCACGACCAATATGATATTTTCCTTCTAATCTACAAATTTATTCTAAATTTATGGAAAGATTGGCCAAATAAAAAAAAAAGAGATGCATTGTAAAACCCGTCAATGGGTATAACGGACTAATACATTTTCATGCATGGCTCTTGGTCCGCCACTTTCAACAAATCAAAGAAACCATATAAAATTGTTATTCTTTATCCAATTTTGAATTCACTTTTATTTATTGGGCATTTACATAATTTACGTCAATATGAGGTACTTTCCAAATGTTCGCTAAACCTTATATCTATATGGTGTAACCACGAAATCAATCCGTCTTATCCCAAATGGCGCAAAAATTCTTTATTATCACAACCTTGTAATGTCACATATGGATGTTGACATGTCACTAGGTGTCAAAATTTGAGCCTGCAAACATTATTAGTGAGTTAACCTCAATGTTGAGTAAGCAAATTATTGACTGGACAAGTAATTGACAACCTCTTCTTGGGATTATGAATGCTAATAATAGTGAATCACCTAAAACATATTCGATGATGCAAGCCATATAGCCAATCTCACCAATATATCAGGGTGGTCGCACTTGAAGGATAATAAAGGTATCTCCCATCGGTTTGAGAGGTAGTTCTCACTAACTATGTAGCACTTTGCCCCTTTAAAGTTCAAGAGAAACTCCCAAGATGTAGCACTTTATCCCCCGTGAGACTTAATTTTAGGGGTGAACTAAAAAGATTGAAAGCCCGAATTGGCCCAGATCAGACGGCCCAAATTTTCAGGTCCACAAAGGCTCAGGCTAGGGCTCAACCAGCCCTAGCTATCGAAGTACTTTGATAAAATCATAAATAAGTTAAGGCATAAACAATAATAATAAAAAAAAGGTTATATTTGAGGCGAAAAATCAAATAGCGGATCTACTTTTAATACGAAAAAAAAGTTCAGGCTAGGGTCCCACCAGCTTGGACCAGTATTTTGGCCACTACCGAGCCTGAAAGTTTCGTGTACTTGTCAATGCTCAGTGCTCACGTAATTGACGGGGTACTAAACGACTTGTCTCTTATGTTTTTCCATTTTGGAATGTTCTGTCTGTCTCATGGATAAAAAAATATGTGGCACCAATTTGTCCTTCATATGGACCTTTCGGTTTTGTAATTATTGGATTTTAAGGGTGTATGAGAAGGACCATGGTCTGCCTATGTAGGCTATCTCAGCCTCTTCACCAAAGGATTAACTGCCTTTGGCAGTTATCACATTTTGAATGTGATAAAAGAACGTGAGACGTTCTCTTTTCCCTCTAACCAAAAACTGTCATTCATTCTCTTCAAGAGAAAAATAAAGAGAACAGTGAGATGATGACAATGACGCTTCTCATTTCTACTCCCGAACGTCAAACGGACGAACGAACTATCAAGGGCTGCAATGGTAACATCTAATATGTGGATGAGAGGTATGTTCGTTAATTGTGATGTACTTCTCTGATCAGTGATTCAAGTAAGATGTGGGCTTGTTAATTCCGTGTAATCCGCTACGTATGTAATGGGATTAGTTCCCTTCATTGGTATCAGAGTGATCGATTCTCGTTTCCTGATCAAGTGATGTTTTGTAATCGTTTTAACATGTAACACCCGACTTTCGTCGCCACTGTTCATCGGGAATCGATTCTGTTCTTCCCAACCAAAATGATTTTTGAACACATCAATGAAACGGGTTCGGAAAGATGAAGATTTTGAGTGGTCGCCCATCACGAGGCGATGCCGGCAAAGGCCGCACGTACACCACGTGCCATGACGGGGCCGGGTCCCTCGGGGCCACTACGAAACGTCGCCTTTTCATGAAATTTTGCTCAATAAAAATGGGTTTTTAGTATACCAACAGGTTCTTCTTGATCATACGAGCAATTTGAAGGGTCGACCGCCACCAGATACCACTGGTGCAGCCCACTCACGCCGACACGCCCCGGAGAGGGCCACTGGGTGTAGGTCTCACGCGCCCACATGCGTGAATAGTCGGAAACCACTTCTTGACGTGGCACTTACGTGGCGTGCTAACATGGCTCGGTGATGTGGCAAGTGACGTCATGATGACGTCAGCGATCTAGGTTCGACCTGACCCGCGACCCAAGAACTCGGCCCGGCCCTCGACTCAGGATCTAACTCGGTCCATGACCCGACCAATGACCCGACCCGGGTACCGACCAGTTGACCCAGTCAACCGTTGACCCGTTGACTGGTCAACATTTGACCGTTGACTACAAGCAAAACACACGCGCCGAAGCTTGGACCGACGCATGTGGGTGTGTGGAGACTCTGATTGGGGCGTGCGCGGTACTGTTGTGTTCGTCTTGAAATTATCTTCATTTTGGTATCTATATTGTACATGTTTGATGAATTTAATGTTATGAAAATACGTATGAAAGCCATGATACATGTATTTTTGGGGCATTTTCAAGTATTTTTACTTGTATTATTTTTTGAAAAATACAGTACATGGCTTACATGTGTATAGTGCATGTTTTTTTGTTGATAGCATGTATAAAATTTGACGTACTTGCTATTTGTATCCTATATTGCGCATTTTGGCTGCAATTGATGCATGTATTTTTTTTAGCATGCTATGTCATTTTTTATGATTATAAGATAAGAGGATCATTGTTTGATTTATGATCTTGTATTCGAGTTTGGAGTTCTAGAAAGTTTTAGTAACTTTAATGAACTCAATTTTACATAAATAATTATGTTAATGGTAATTGGAAACGAGGATTCTTAGACAATGATTGGGAACATAGTGAACTTTCGAATTTGTGGCTTTGTGTGAAATTATTCATTAATGTAATTAGTTAGTGTAAAATAGATGCATAAATGTTAGGTATTAATAGTTCGTGAATACATATCTATAGAACTTCGTGTTCAGATACAATGGCTTCAACTTCTAAGAATATCATAGCTGAGCTTAATGGATGAGAGAAATTTGAATGGCGAGTATTAGGAAATCTAGAACGTGAAAACCCAATTTGTGCTGGAAAAGAAAGAAGCACTAGAAGCTCTTAACCTAGTTATGGAAGAACCCGAAGATGGAATTATTGCACCACATAGAAAGGGAAATAGAGGCATTTGCTGCATGGAAAAAGAAGAACTCTACTGCTCGCATTACGTTGCTGAGTAGCATAGAAGATGATATCATGCGAGAGTTCAAGGCTATTGAAAATGCCAAAGTCATGTGGGAAGTATTAAAAGCCGAGTTTGGTTAGACATCGGTCACCAAACTGAGATAGATAAGTATAAGGTTTGACGTTTATATGATGCCTCATGGGCAGAATATGAAACAACATTTGAGGCGTATGTCAAATATGATAAGTGAACTGTAAGTTGCTAGTCACATTTTTTGACTGATGAGTAGCAAATGCAAGCAGTAATCCATTCTTTGCCACATAGCTAGGTGCATATGAAATTTCACTTGACCCACAATGAAACTAAAGACCTTTAAGGATGCTATGTGCCATCTTGAGCTGGAACAGGACCACTTCCTAGCAGCTAAACCAGAAATCGATGTTTATTGTACTAGTTCTAGCTCACATGGGGCTTCGATCTCTAGGTGTAAGCGTCAAGGTGGGTTCAAGAAGTGAAAAGGCAAGGGAGCAGATTCTTTGGGGAAGAAACCGAAGTTTAGCCGACATGAGAAAGGAAAGCATCCTTTCAAGAAAAACGTTTCAAAAGTGAAGTGTTTTAATTGTGGAATAAGGGTCACTTTGCCTGCGATTGTGATGAGCCAAAAAAAAGAGAGTAGAAACTCTTTGTACACTTGAGAGTATTAGTTATGTCTCTAGTTCAGTTTTCGTAACTGAGCCTCATCCTTTGTGGACTGTAGACTTAGGGGCCACAAACCATGTTGCGAAGAATAGAGATGCCTTCGTGGAATTTAGACAAATTCCATATGAAGCAAAGTGGATATATGTGGGAAATAATTCCTGAGTGGAAGACAAAGGGATTGACACCTGCCAATTGAATATGCGCGGTGGTCGCACCATGTTCCTACATGATATGTTATATACTCTAGAAATTCGACGAAACTTAGTTTCCGTGTTAGTATTGGTTAAACTTGGTTTTAGTTTGAAATTTCATAACAATGATGTTAACTTGTCGTTGGGAATAAGTTATTATGATTTTGGATATTTTCTAGATGGTTTTAATGTATTATATGTTGAATACAGTAATTTAGCGTTTGTTATTCCCTACTCACTCTTCTGAATATTATGATAATGATGTGACCGTATAGCATGCTAAGCTGGGTCACATTGGCTAGTGGGGAATGAATAGATTAGCTAAAGAGGGCTTAATGGTCAATATTGAAAAAGTCAATTTGTCTATTTGTGAGCATTGCCTCGCGGGAAAAAAAATGTGGAAACCATTTGGAAAAGGAATAAGAGCTGAGTTTTCTTTGCATTTGATCCATTCAGACATCTATGGTACGATGAATGTGAGAGCAAGGCAATAGGTTATTTATTTAATCACATTTATAGATGATTACACTTGATTCGGACATGTCAATTTGATTTCTCATATATCTGAGGCATGAGTTGCTTTAAGAAGTTTATGAGTTTGGTAGAGAATCAATTGGACAACAAAATAAAAGCATTGAGATCCGATCGAGGTTGAGAATACTTATCTGATCAGTTCAAAAATTTATGTGATGAAAAAGGAATAGAAAGACAGTTGACTATTCTAGTGACTTCTCAACAAAAATGGAGTTGCAGAGAGAAGAAACAGGTTCTATTGGAAATGGTTAGGTCTGTGATAGCACAAGTTAATTTCCTAATCACTTTTTATGGTGATATTTTGTTGATTGCTGTCTAGTTACTCAATCGTGTGCCTTCTAAATCAGTAACTTCCACCCCATATAAGTTATGGATAGATTGAAAACCTGATGCAAGTTTTCTTAGACCTTGGGGTTGTGCTACCTATACACACGAGTCCTCCCACAAGTATGGGAAATTAGACCATAGAGGCAAAAAGAGTATCTTCATGAGATAATGAGAGTACTCAAAAGGGTATGTATTCATAGGTGAGCAAGAAAGTGGGAGTGTAACTGAATTTAAATCACGAGATGTCACATTTTTAGTGAATGTATTTTTGAAAAAGGGCGAGCTAGGTGAAGATTATTCTTTGTTTGAAACCTTGGTTCGTGATAATGACATTATTGGGGCATATCATCCAAGTGGGAGCAATGTGAGAAGTGAGGAATTTATTTCGAACCAGTCTCAATTGTAACCACTTGATGAGACGATGCCATCGTTATCTAATCTGAGTAGGAGCGTAATGGAGCATAATGTACTAAGTGTACAAGTACCAAGTGTACAGTTTCCTGTACGGCGAACAAGTCGTAAAAGCATTTCTTGTCAACGTTTTGACATTGAAAGGAAAGCTTTAAGGTCAGTCCATTTGGTCACTCAACAAGAAGAGAATGAGCCAGGAATTGTAAACGAGGTTTTGACTTACCCTGATAAGGAAAAATGGATACAAACAATGGTAGAAGAGTTGGAGTCAATAGAATCAAACCAAGTTTGGGAATTGGTTAATCTTCCGAACGGACGCAAAGCTATTGAGAACAAGTGGGTTCTCAAAATAAAGCATAAGGTTGATGTCTCAATTGAGAGATATAAGGCTCACCATATGGCGAAAGGGTATAATCAACAAGAAGAAATTGATTATGAAGAGGTCATTTCTCCTGTGGTGAGATTTACCTCAATTCACCTTATTCTGACAATAGTGGTTAGTATGGATCTTGAATTACATCAAATGGATGTAAGGACTACAGTTCTCAATAGAGAATTAAAAGAAGAAATTTATATGGAAAAACTCGTTGGGTTTGTTACAGAAGGCCAAGAACAAAAAGTATGTCGACTTTTGAGATTGATATATTGCCTTAAGTAGTCTTCGATACAATGGTATATACGTTTTCATAATGCCATAGTGGCGTATGATTTTATAATTTTTTATGAAGATCTTTGTGTATATATCAAAAGATTCAGAAATCAATTTGTGATCTTATCATTATATATTGATGATATACTTTGTCGAAAGCAATATGGAGTTTATCAATACAGTTAAGAACTGGTTATCTGCCATTTTTTAAATGAAGGATATGGGTGAAGCTACATATATTCTTGGAGTTAAGATTTCAAGAGATCGTTCAAAGAGACGCTATCTCTTTCATAGCAAGACTGTAAACCCATAGATACTCATATTGCAAGAGATGAAAGTTTGAGCCGTAGACTATATCCTGAAACTCCACAAGAAAATGAATGAATGGAAAGTGTTCCATATGTTAGTGCTGTTGGAAACTTAATGTACGCTATAGGTGTATAAGACCTAATATTTGTTATGTAATTAGAATGGTGAGTAGATACCAATCCGATCCAGGTCAAGCACTTTTCGACTACCGTCAATAGAATCCTGAGGTATCTAAAGGGTATTGCCGATTATTAGCTGAGTTATCAAGATAGAGATCTGCGCCTTGAAGGATATACTGATGCTAATTGGGGGATTTAGATGAGAGAAATTCTACCTATGGCTTTACGTTCTTACTTAACAATGGCGTCATATCATGAAGTAGTACGAAGCAAACGTGAATTGCTTTATCCATGATGGAAGCTGATCTCGTGGTGTTATCAGTAGCAGTACAAGAGGGTGTTTGGCTTAAGAGATGTTTGGATCAATGAAGTGTTGTTAAGGATGCTGCAGGTTCAATTATTGATTAACTGTGATAGCCGAGCAGTAATAGCTTACACTAAGGATCCACTACAAGACCAAACATATAGACACGAAGTATAATTTTATGAAAGACATGGTTGTACGAAAAGATGTGAACATGTAGTACATATCTACGCATAGAATGATAGCAGATCCTGTGATGAAGTCAATTCTTAGAGGTGTTTTCCTTGTCATGTGTTGACAAAGGGCTTAGTTCCCTACAATGAAATCTCTAGGAGTGTGTAGAAGCTGAAGTACTGGATACTTGTTTTTCCCAAAATTCACAATTAATGGTGTGTCCCATTATCATTGATGCTTATGAGTTTATTTGGAATTTATGCATATTAATGCTTAGTGCATTACGTTGAGAAGGTATGTCGGACAAATAAGAGACTAGCCCACTCACATGGGTAATCGCCTCTATTTACTGTGTGATAAATAAAGATGAAATAATTTTAAGCTCATTATCTAAGTGATAATTGAGAGCTCAAGCTTAAAGTGTAGATGTCGCCTTAATAGAATGTTAAGATGAGGCACAATGCTTATTATGTCCAAAAGTGAAATAGCCCACATATTTCACTTTATCTGTCTTCAATGCCAGATATGAGTTATCATGGATTCTTTCAAGAGAGTAGATTTGTGAACTCGATTTAGAAATTGAGTATGTTTGAACTATTATCTGTATAGTATTAAGTGGAAAGACATACGCTCCATGGGAAAGGAGAAAAATACCGTAATACATATTTCATACTACGTATGTATGAGACGACCAATAAGAGTTGGCAAAAGTTTTGATCTCAACTTTTTTAAGCCATGTGAAACTCTTGAGGATAAATGTTCCTCATTTAGTGCCCTCACGACTCTTACTTATTCTCAAGATTTCTATTCAGTTTTTTCTATCTTAGAGTATTGCTAATGGTCATGAGATTGATTCGATCTAATGGGACATTTGTAGAAAAGCGAGCTGAACTGAGATTGAGAGGTTTAAGGGAAGAGGAATATCAATTTGTTTTGATGTCACATTCTATCTTTGTGTTCACAAGTTGATCAATTATGATTATTTAAGTTTAATCATGATTGTGAATACAATGTATACAGAATGCTTGAAGAGATCGAGAGAGATATGATGTAAATGTGATTGATTGATCTAGGGTACTGCATACTGGAACTACTCTAAATTAATGTGCCCAATTTGTGCTGCTATATACTCCCAACGAATGTATGGCAACGAGCTCTCGTAGTATATTGGTCGCACAAGAGCTCGTTGGGAAGGACCGTGGTCCGCCCATGTAGGCTATCTCAGCCTCTTTACCAAAGGATTAACTGCCATTGGCAGTTATCACATTTTGAATATGATAAAAGAACATGAGACGTTCTCTTTTCCCTCTAACCAAAAAATGTTGTTCATTCTCTTCATGAGAAAAATAAAGAGAACAGTGAGACGACGACAACGATAGTTCTCCTTTCTACTCCCGAACGTCAAATGGACGAACGAACTCTCGGGGGCTGCAACGGTCACACCTAATATGTGGATGGCGAGGTATGTTCGTTAATTGTGATATACTTCTCCGATCAGTGATTCAAGTAAGACTTGGGCTTGTTAATTCCGTGTAATCCGCTGCGTATGTAATGGGATTAGTTCCCTTCAGTAATATATTTATCTTAACATACAAAATCATAAGGTAAAAAATTATTGGACGGTAAGCCATACACAATAATTAATCGCATTATCCCACATTAAGATAAAAGATGTAAAATTGAGGACCACAGAAAGTTTGGATAAGTTTATAGCACATCCCATATTGGAGTTATTAGATATTTGAATTGTACATCGGACGAAGGTGTTAAATACGGCTAAGACTGAAAATGGGTCACTGGAGGAGATGGGGAAACTAACGTTTCTTATGCTCAACTGTGCCTTCTTGTGGTGATGGAGCTCAATACCTAGCCCCGGCGCTTGCTCGTAGAACCAAATAGATCAGGTCGCATTAACCTCCTTCAGAAATATGATACACGAAGACCCATCTGGAGTCTTGCGCTCTTGGAATGATTCTACCAATCATTGTGAGTGGCAAGGTGTTTTGTGCAGCAAAAGACATTCTGGGAGGGTCACTTCAAGGCTTGGGAGGCTTCCTATCTAATCACATGGGTAATCTCTCTTTCCCGAGGGTCATGATTTTACAGAACAAAAGCTTCCGAGGTGAAATCGCACCACAGATTGGCAACTTGCTTCAGCTCCGTGAAATCAATCTTAGTAGCAACTCTTTTAGCGGGCCGATACCCTCCAACCTTTCCCATTGCTCGAACCTCAAGATCTTGAAACTTATAGATAACCAACTTGTGGGGGGAATTCATTCTAATCTTGGTTATGTACCAAGGCTTACAGGCTTGGACTTGGCTAAGAATAGCCTTGTAGGCCCTATTGCTCCTTCAATCGAAAACCTATCGCTACTGCAAATGCTCTCCCTGACAGAAAATGCATTGCGCTGAGAAATACTTAACGAATTGTCCAGACTCGAGAGGTTGGTATTTTTCCAACTATCAATCAACAAACTAACCGGCGAGATTCCACTAGGAATTTTTAACATCTTTGTCATTTTGGTATTCTATGTTGGTTCTAATCAGTTGCAGGGAAGCCTTCCCTCTGATATGGGCACAACTCTTCCTTCTCTCTCTGAACTTGGAGCCTACAATAACTTGTTTGACAATTCCATCATCGTTAACGAATGCCACCAGCCTTTGAGAAGTTTTCCTTTTCAATAATAGCTTTCGTGGGCCAATACCGAAAAATCTAGGAAGGCTAAAGGACCTCCACAGGCTTTTGGTGAGTGCTAATCAGTTGCAGAATGACTTAAGTTTTATTTCTTCTTTAGCTAATTGTTCCAATTTAGAAACTCTCTTCGTGGACTCTAACTTGATTCATGGATGGTTGCCGAGATCCATATCCAATATCTCCACTTGCATTAAGGTGATTTCTATGGCAAATAATCCGATCCAAGGAACTATTCCTTCAGCCCTCGAAAATCTCTTCTCTCCAACTTCTTCTCCTTCTACATGAGTCTTGGGGAGGTCTTCTTCTTTGTCATCAAGAACCTCTTGCTCATGTATCTTGTCAGTATCTTCACCTTCTATCTCTTGACCATCCTCATGGTCATTCTCCTCTAATTTGACACTTGTAGTGTCCTTTTATGATGGAGTGGGAGTTCTTTTCTCATCATCTCCCAAATCATCCGCTTCTTCCTCTGACTCTCCTTCTTTTGAGGAATCACTCTGAACACTGACTTCTTTGCCTTTTGTAGCCATTGTATTTCTTCTTTTTGCAGACCTCTCTGTCTGCTCTGACTCCAACTTCACCAGAACGTTTTCTTTATTCTTATCGAACTACTTCCCATTAGTTAATATGAACCCCATTTTCTGGATCATATTTTCAACAGCCGGCATAAATGGAGTTTGATTCTGGGTCAGCTCTCCAGGGAGCTTCACTATGTGGTGTTTCAGAATCAAGGAAATGAGTCCTCCATAAGGCAATTGGCATTTTGATTTGTGCACAATCCTGTACATATGGAGTAGGACAGTGTGCGCAAGAGAGAAATCATATCTAGTAAGTAAGGCCCACATAAGTTTTGCTTCAAACTTCGAAATGTCTATTTTTGAATAGGCCTTTGGGCGCAGACATTCGATAACTACCTTGCGCATGATTATGTGCTTGAGAAGGAAGTTGTTGTAGGCCACATGGGCCTTAGAATCTCGACTGTAATTTTCCTTCCCTGTCAGATAGCTATAAGCTTCGTCTGGTTTAATGTCGATGGGCTTGAAAACATTCTGCCTTACTTCCATGATCTTTGCTAACTCATTCACATGCATGTGGTACTGATCATCTTCAATATTATAAGAAAAAGACTCAAGATCAGCAAAAGAAATGGTGGAATAGAAATAAGCCACTAAGTCAAGAAAAACATGTGCCTTGAAGGACACAAAATCTTTTAACTTCATCTCCTCTAGATACCTTCTTACAGGGATACCAACCCTGTCGAAATACTTTACATCAAAAGCTCTATATGGCATCACACTGCGCTCCTTCAGAGCCTCGTACCTATCCATATGCTTCTGTGACACAAAATAACGATTTTTGAAACTCTTGTCTCTAACACAGCGAGACAATCTCCTCTTAAAATCCATGTAAACAACATCATCGTCGTCATCAAACCTTCCTTTTGTCTCTTCTTCACTTTCTTCCTTAGCAGATTCCCGAAAAAACTACACCTTTAGATGGGGTCCTCTTAGGTTTTGGAACATCGGGGACCATAACCATTTCTTTCCCTTTCCTAGACATTTTCTCAGGAACTTTTTCAGGGATTTCAATAGCAATAGGAGTAACAGTTCGAAGAGTCATATCTAGCAATTTCAGGAAATCTTCCTCACTCGCAAACTTGTGAATATTTAGAAGTTTAGCAATAATGTCGTTACCAAAGCCATGTTCTTTGAACGCATCATACATGGGCTTAATAGAGTGAGCCATAGCAACCCTCTCGTCATAGAGATATTAAGACAAACCTATGTCTATCTGATTGCTACTTCTCTCTTCGGATGCGGTGCTTCTCACTGGGGTTGAATCCCTCGATTTCCTTCCTTTCGTCAACCGTGACGATTGTCTTCGTTGTTGCTCACTTTTCTCAACGTCCTTCTTCATAGAGGAGGATGATTTAGGAGCCATTGCAGAAAAAGATTGGATTTTTATGAAGAGAAAGTAAGAGCAGTTTTGAGCGAAGAGGGAAAGAGAGTAAGGGTTTTCTTGAAAGAGAGAAAACTGATATAATAAATGAAAAAGATAGTGAGATCTGACATGAATAGGGTTTTCTCAGACAAGGTGACGGTTCAAGTTCTTTCAAAAAATTTGAAAAAGAAAAGAAAACTATAAAATGGTTATCTTTGGAAACAAAATCAATTTTAGAATAAAATTCGAAGAAAACAATCCAAAGATAATATTTCATATCAATCAATTAACAGAATATATATTTAGAAGTTAGAAAACTTACCTTAAATCTTTGCTTCTGAATGAATGTTTTGGAATTGTGCTTCTGAAAATGATAGAGATCCTGTTTCAGAGATAACTCAGGAGAAAAGATTAATGTAGCCAGTTTATTGTGAATTTAATTGAAAGCTTCCTTATCGAGGGGTTTAGTAAATATATCTGCTAGTTGATTTTTGGTGTCAACATGTTGAATGTGAATATCTCCATTCTAAACATGATCACGTATGAAGTGATGTTTAATCTCGATATGTTTCGCCCTTGAATGTAGAATTGGATTTTTTGTCAAGTTTATAGCGCTTGTGTTATTACACTTGATTTCTACATTTGAGACTTCAACTCTATAGTCTCTCAGTTGCTATTTTAGCCATAGAATCTAAGTACAGCAACCTCCAAGAGATACATATTCTACTTCTGCTATGGAAAGAGCAACTGTACTTTGCTTCTTAGAATACCAAGAAATTAACATATTTTCCATAAGTTGACAAGTTCTAGAAGTACTTTTTCTATTAATCTTGCAACCAGCGAGATCTGCATCTGAATATCCCTTTAGAACGAAGTCTGAATCTTTTGAATACCAAAGTCCATAAGCTGGATATATTCCGATATATTTGATGATTCTTTTTATAGCTGATAGATGTGATTCTCTTGGGCTTGTCTGAAATCTTTCACATAAGCAGACATTATATAGAATATCTAGCCTTGATGCTGTGAGATATAAAAGCAAGCCAATCATACTACGAAATAGCTTCTAATCAACTTCTTTTCCTTGTTCATCTTTATCAAGCTTTGACGAATGGGACATTGGAGTTTCCGTCTTCTTGCAATTCTCAAGACCAAATTTCTTGACAATCTCAAGAGCATATTTCTCCTTATGAATAAATGTTCCTTTCTTGGTTTGTTGAATCTAAAGTCCAAGAAAGAATCCCAATTCTCCTATCATACCCATCTCGAATTCATCCTGCATTACTTTAGAGAAATTCTTGCACTGACATTCATTAGAAAATCCAAAAATAATATCATCAATGTAAATCTGAACAAGAAAAATATCCTTACCTTGCTTTTGAATAAAAAGAGTAGTGTCAACGTTACCTTTTACAAACATATTTTCAGGTAGAAAGCTATTTAACCTTTCATACCAAGCACGAGGTGCTTGCTTTAAGCCATATAAAGCTTTCTTCAGGGAATAGACGAGATTCTTTCCTCTCGGTTTCTCAAAACTAGGTGGTTGTTTGACATAAACTTCTTCTTTGATGTATCCGTTCAGGAATGCACTTTTTACGTTCATTTGAAAAGGCTTAAAGTCATTGTAACAAGTATAACCAAGAAGTAGCCTTATGGCCTCTAACTTGGCAACATGTGCATAGGTTTCATCGTAATCTATTCCTTCTTCTTGCAAGTATCGTTTTGATACCAGCCTTGCTTTGTTCCTGACCACCTTTCCTTTGTCATCTAGCTTGTTTCTGAACACCCATTTTGTTCCTATTACGGGACGATTTTTGGTTCTTGAAACAAGCTCCTAGACATTATTGATCTTGAATTGATGAAGTTCTTCTTGCATTACATTGATCTAATTTTCATCAGCAAGAGCTTCTTCAATCCCTTTAGGCTCAATTTCAGAAACAAGTACTACGTTACTCATTGCTTCCTTGAATTTCGATCTGGTTTTGATTCATTCATTCAAGCTGCCTATTATAAGCTCTTTGGGATGACTGGATTTATGTTTTCAGTTTTTATCGAATCTCTCGTCTTGAGTAACATTTGGATCTTTTGTTTCAGATACCGTTTCTTCTGATTCTGCTATCGTCTGTTGATCTGTTTCTTGATTCTGAACTTCTTTAGAAGCATGATTCTTTTCAGGGTCTTCAACTGATTCTGAATTTTGAGGGAATGACAGAACTTGACCATATTCCGATTGACCATTCTGATTCTGAATATCCTCAGCAAACTTGACATTTATTGATTCTTCAACAACTCGAGAATTTTTTTAATGTAGACTCGGTATGCTTTGCTTGTTGTTGAATACCCTAGGAATATTCCTTCATTTGACTTCTCATCAAACTTACCTACTCGATCATTAGCATTCTTCAGAATGAAACATTTACAACAAGCACACAGAAGTATGCTAAAACTGATTTTCTTTCTTTATAAAGTTCATAGGGGGTTTTCTCAATAATTGGTCTTAAAGAAACACGGTTTAAAATGTAACAAGCTGTTGATACAACTTCTGCCCAAAAATGCGATGCAATTTTACTTTCGATCAAGAGGGTTCTCGTCGTTTCTTGAAGAGAACGATTTTTCCTTTTCACTACCACATTTTGTTGAGGTGTGTAAGTAGTAGAAAAATTATGCTGAATTCCAAAATCATCACAGAAATCAGAAAAGCTTTGGTTTTCAAATTCTTCCCTATGATCAGTTTTGATGCAGGAGATAGAGTAGGCTTTCTCATTCTAAACCTTCTTAGAGAATTTGGAGAAAGATGAGAAAGTATCTTTTTTATGCGCAAGAAATAAAACCCATGTAAATCTTGAGTAATCATTAACTATAATAAGGCAGTATTTCTTACCTCCAAGACTTAGTGTTCTGTTAGGACCAAAGATATCCATGTGAAGCAGCTGTAGTACACGTTCAGTTGATACATGATTAATAGATTTAAAGGAACTTCTTACCTATTTCCTAAGTATACAAGATGAACACAATTCTGATTTCTCAAATTTTGTCTGTGGTAAACCTCGAACCAGTTTCTTAGAAGATAACTTTGAGATGTGATTGATATTGATATGGCCTAGCTTTCTGTGCCATAGTTCAGGTTCATCCTTGATGGATATAAGACACTTGATGTCTTTAGAATCAACATCCAGAAGATAAATGTTTCCATGACGACGTCCAGTGAAGGTTTGCTTCTTATCTTTGCTAACACCTAAGCATTTTGAATCTTGAAAGCAAATTTTATATCTAGAATCACACAGTTGACTTACTGAGATCAAATTGTATTTCAGTCCTTTGACTAAAGAAACGTCGTTGATCATAAGATTTTCGATTTTTACAGTCCCTTGACCAACTACTTTGCCTTTGTTCTTTCCACCAAACGACACACTTCTACCATGGTATTTGGATAGTTGAATAAATTTTTCTGGATCACCAGTCATGTGACTTGAACATCCACTATCCAGAAACTATTTATCCTTTTTCTTCCTTGGTACCTGCAAGTAGAAAGTAGCTCACTATTTCTTTGGTATCCAAATTTTTTTGGGTCCATCTGAATTAGTCATAGTTGATAACTTTTCATTAACAGGTCTCCATACCATCATGCAATTATTTCTAACATTATTTCTAGCACCACAGTTTACATAATGCATTGGATAAGAAGATTTTGTAAACTGTTTATGGAAATGCTGTTGATAAGTAGATTTAGAAGGTTTATGCTAAATCTTGTCATTTGTTTCCGGAAATTTATTTTTGAAATTATTTTTCTTTTTAAAACCAAGACCAGACTTGTCATCATACGTAACTTGTTTGGAAATAATATTTTCCAAATTTTTCGAACTTTGAGAAAATCCCTTTGCAATATTTTCAATCTCGATTTTCAATCAAACAATCAGACCTCCATCCAATGATGAGCTCGTCGGAACTTTGTAGTCATATGAGACTGTGCGTGCCAACAAAACAAGAGATTCAAAAGGTAAGAAGTCAATTGCTTTAAAATCTGAAATTGATTTTGAAGTGCTAGATTCAAAAGATGAAGATGAAGATGACGAAGAGCTTGCACTCATGGTGAAGAAATTTAGAAAGATGGCTCGAAAAGGTAGAAAATTTAAAGGGAAGAAATCATTCAGATGGAATGATCCAAGACAATCAAGCAATGACAAACAGGAAAGCAAAGACGCAATATGTTTCCATTACAAGAAGGCAGGACACATCAAACCCTTCTGTCTGCTTTTGAAGAAAGACAAGATCAAGTATGAGAAATACAAGAAGGTATTGAAGGCAGAAACTCGAAGTGATTCTAAAGATAGTGAGGATGACTATGCGAACATATATTTCATGGCAAAATTAGACTTAGATTTAGACGTTGAGGTATGTCCTTCTGAAATACCAGATGAAGTTTCTGAATACATTGAAGAGTTATGTACGAATGATAAAGAAGCTCTCAAAAAGGTTTCAGTTTTGAAAAATGAAGTTTCCTCTTTAAAACAACAAGATGTTTCTCAAAAAGATAAGATTGAGTTTTTACAAAGGGAATTTCACCAAATCAAGGAAAATTGTGATTTGATTTTGAAAGAAAATGAAATGTAATTCCATTCGTCTGTAAGTCCTTGAAGGATCTTCCTGACTTACATTGGTTCAGCTACAGGAGCACCTTGCCTCGTAAGACCACTTGCTAGTATTTGAAACCTGTTAATCATTTCAGCAATTGACTCATCGGGCTTCATCTTGAAGGCTTCATAATCACTTAGCAGAATGCTAAGATTTGTTTCTTTCACTCTGTCAGTTCCCTGATATGTGACATGAAGTCTGTCCCATATAGCTTTTGCTGATTCTTCTTCTGCAATACTATTATATAAGAGAATGGATAGTGCATAGAAAAGTGCGTGTATAGCTTTGGAATCGAGTGCTTGTCTTTTTGCTCTTTCAGCATCTGACAGTGTTGCTGTAGCATTGGTGTTGTTATTTGTTTCATTTCCAATCGAAGGAGTTGCCGTGACAGCAGGAACTACTCCAATGACAACAACATCCCACATCAGATCATCTAATGCCTTGAAAAACCACTTCATTTTGTTGGACCACATATTGTAATCCTTTCCTTTAAAGTATGGTGGTTTGTTGCCATAATGTGAGTCACCTGTTCCTGTGAAATTGTTGCTAGACATAGTAGACCGTTAACTCAGAAGTAAAACACTTCAATATAATGAGCAACCAGGCTCTGATACCAATTGTTGTATCTAGTAATAACACCTAGAGTGGGGGTGAATAGGTGATTCTGAACTGTTTTGAAACTTAATTCGGAAATTAACAGTTTCAAAACATAAATTGAATAAGATCAGTAAAATGACGTGCAAATTAACTAAACACAAAGAATAGAGTTTAGAGATAGAGAGAATTTGCACGCCCAGTTTATAGTGGTTCGGCTTTAGCAAGCCTACGTCCACTCTCCCACAACGACAGTCGATTGGCTAGATTCCACTATGAATCGTTGAAAGGTTACAAGAGATGTCACACTTATCACTCATACAATAAACCTCTCAAAGATGAAATTTTTCAGCTCTTGAGAACAAGAGAATGTGAATCTAAACAACTCAGCACTTTGAAATTTTCAGTTCTTGAACTCACTCAGCAATAGTCGCCATTGATCTCCTTTATACCCCTTTGACCTCAAACTAGCCATTACTAAGGTCCTTCAAAGGATCGCTCCTTAATCGCTGATTGAATGCCATCAATCCTAAATGAATGAGACTGTATTAGGGAAGATTTAGTAGCCGTTGGAGTAGAGTTTAAACCCTTCAGATTTAGTCACATATGCAACTAAATCCTTAGTTTCCATAAGTAGAGTTAATTAAAATCTCCAAGATATCTTGTTCTTGGAAGGTAATATCCAATCGAGGATATTCTCCTGATTTCTGTCAATCAAATCTTACAAACTTCCGTAAAAGTCGCGGCCAAACCGAAAACTTGCCAAACGTGGGTCTTTAGAATCTAGATAAAAAGATACTGCAGAGTTTGAACATAATTCAGAAGCAGTCTTTAGAAGTATAAAGAGACTCTCTAAATCTGAACAGATTAGAATAGTGACTCTAAGCTTTAGTAAAGTCCTTGCTGACGTGTCACATAAGTCTTCTCCATATTTAGTCTTCAGAGGCAATATCTTCCTCCATCTGAATAACAGATCTTGACTATCTTAGAAACAAATATGCAACAACTACTCCTTGAGTTTGAACGCCAGATTTGGAACAATACAAGTTTTTGTTCACGTGTTCATTCCTGCAATAAAAGTTTATTTGCATTAACCAGATTCTTTCTAAACAAGGTAAGTTTTATCGGAATCAAAATATTCATAAGGAAGGTTTTCTCAACAGTTGTAGATAGAAAGAATTCTGCAGAGAAAGAACAGGAAGAGCATGATCAAGAACAGCATGATGAGTTTATGGGATGCTTAGAGAAATGAACTCGAACATGCAATAGATGTTGATGAGCTTATCCCAAGTCCAAAGGTGTTTGAAGATAACATGCAAGTTGATAAGGCAGAAGAGTTTCTGAGTGTAGATATGGAAGTTGCACTGTGACTCCTGCTCAGTCAGCAAAGATTCAGGAAGAGAAGAAAGATGAATCTGAAGCCCTGACAGATGTTCAGAGGAAGAATGAATCTATTACTCAGATGGAGCAAACTGCTGATCAGAGTATGCAACCCACTGATGATTATACAAATACTCAGGGGGAGCAAACTGCTGATTAGAGTATGCAACCCACTGATGATGATGCAAATACTCAGGGGGAGCAAACTTTGATGAAGGAATCTGCGAGATATCGAAAGAGAAGGAACCAGTTGTAGCTGAGCCTGAAAAAGAACTTTCAGATGAAGACCCTGCTCAGATTCAGGGGGAGATTGACCTATAACGAGTTCTGGATTTCTATGACAAAGGCAAAGCACCAGCAGTTGAAAAAGGCACAAGCACAACTCCTGTCAGAAAGTTATCACCGATAGAGACTTTGAATGCTTTCATTGGTGAGCTTCTAGACACGAAATCTTCTCAAAGCAATGTTCAAAAAGACATGGAGAAAATTTAGACGGAAGTACTTTAGAGGATGGATGGTTTAGAAAGCATGGTTTCAAAGAAGTTGAATAAATTCCAGGACATACTCGACAAGTATTGTCGCCTATTCTGTGCTCACATGGCAAGTCTGGAGACCTATACACTAATTAGAGATGAAAGAATCAGTAAGGAATTTCCAAAATTGAAAGCCCTTAAAGACTTCGCCTCACTTCTTGTTGGATCAAGCACAGCGAATCCAGTTCAACCTAAAGAAGACACATAAGAGGATGACAAAAAGCCATCGGATGTTCCTTCTTCTTCAACAAAACCACCCCACCTCCGTCGATTTGAATTTTTTAATTTTCAAAAAGCTTGTGTTTGATCTATTTTTGTTTTATATTGAACATCTATGGTTTGTCTTGAATTACTCTATCACGTCCTTACTATGGGCTAATAATTCTGCTTAAATGAAATTTGGTTTATATGCTATTATTCTGTTTATCCCTCTTGCTGATGACAAAAAGGGGGAGAAGTATCTTATATTATCACTGCAGGTCTATAGTTTACATATGCTTATGTAGGAGCATATGATATGATGAAGTATCTTAAGGATTCACTTCACTTGAGGAATTATCGACACTAAGTGATATTTGAACGACCAGGACCTTACTCGGTGATATCTTTTTCAAATCTATATCTTGGTTTGGATGAACTTAATTGTTCAGATGCACATTTTCTCTCAAAAGATTCACTTGGGACAAATATTCATATCTTTGTGAAATCTTTTCTGTGCTTATGTTTCTATTCAAATACTTTACAAAATTTACTTTTACTGAGGAAGTTTTGTCATCATCAAAAAGGGGGAGATTGTCGAGAAAACCTTCCGTTTGAATATTTTGATTCTGACAAAACTATCCTTCTTTTTGAAAGAATCTGTTTAATGATCATGAATATTTTATTGCAAGGTGAACATGTGAACAAAAGCCCATATTGATCCAAACCTAACGTTTAGACTCAAAGTGGTAGTTGTCATATATTTGCTTCTGAAGTCATTCAGATGAAGATTGTTACTACCTCTGAAGACTTGTTGTTCTGAAGATTTATGTGACACGTCAGTAAGGACTTTATTGGAGCTCCAAGTCACAATTCAAGTCTGTTCAGATTAAGAGAGTTTTAGTTCAGAAGTCTGCTTCTGAATATTGTTCAGATCCTGCATTATATTTTTGATAGATTCTGAAGACCCACGTATGGCAGGTTTTTGATAATAGCGTTATTTTTTATGGAAGTTTGTAATCTTCGATTGACAAGATTATTTTCCAATCGGATCAGGAGAATATCTTCGATTGGATATTACCTTCTAAAACAATATATCTTGAAGATTTGAATTAACTCTACTTATAGAAATTGAGGATTTAGTTGTATGGGCGACTGACTCTGAAGGGTTCAGACTCACTTCAACGGCTACCAAATCTTCCCAAATACAGTCTCGTTCAATCAAGATTGATGACGGCCAATCAGCGATTGAAGAGAGATCCTTTGAAGACCTATCCAATGGTTAGTTTGGGGGTGAAGGAGTATAAAAGGAAGATCCATGGTGGTACGGACTAGAGTGATCAGAACTTAAAATTTTAAAGTGCTGAGTTGTTCAGATTCACGGATTGTTGTTCTCGAGAGCTTAAAAGTTATACCTTTGAGAGGTTCTTGTAAGAGTGATTAAGAGTGATATCTCTTGTAACCTCCATTGATTCATATAGTGGAATCCAGCCAATCGGCTGTCATCGTGGGAGAGTGGACGTAGGCTTGCTAAGCTGAACCATTATAAATATTGCGTGCAATTCTCTCTTACCCTAAACTCCTCTTGTTGTGTTTAGTTTATCTGCACGTCATTTTTACTAGTCTTATTCAGTTTGTGTTTTGGAACTGTTAAATTCCGCATTAAGTTTCAAAATCGTTCAGAATCACCTATTCACCCCCCTCTAGGTGATATTGCTAGATACAACACGATCTAGGGCAATACATTTTACAAAGCAAGCATTGTTTATCTAAGATTATTTCGACCATCGCAAGGGGGATTGGGCTGGTACCTTCGCGTTCTTATTCTTATTATTTGCATTAAATCAAAACACATCATCTCAAACTTTTGTTTAAAAATTTTAAAGATTGACTTATTAAAAATGTGACGATTAATGTTAATATATGCATGGCAGGCACACCGATAAAAAGGGAGGGTTCGGCCAAAAACTTTAGGCTCACTGTTAGGCTCAAACAACACATTCTAGGGCCTCGTCATTGTCGGCCAGGCTGAGCAGGGTCTTTGAGCCTCGGCGATCTACCCATTGATTAATGGAAATTATATCGATAAAATATTTATTCCAATTTATCTACTTTGAAATACAAAATTTGTGAAAATTAGCAAAAAGGAAGAGGCTTAAAATAGAAAAGAAAAGTATTTTATGAACACATTCAATATAAAGTACAGCAAAAATTATGGCATTATGTTCCATTTATGCTTCAAAAATAAAAATAAACATAACCCATGTGATTAGGCCAATAATTTTACCAAGGCGAGCTTTGGCACTTGCAAAAACCCGCCAAATTGAGTCTCAGAAAGGCCCTAAGAAGTTCAAACCTACCCTACAATTTATCAGGTCTAATTAAGCGTATCTTCTTGCGTCATACCCAGTCTTTGCTATTTATATTAGATATTTGATCTCATATAGAGTTGATGGCAGTATTACCGTTGCTAGCTCTAAGGCTCCGTTTATTTTAATAAAAACATTTTTCGAAAAAAAATCATTTTTCTCATTTTTGGGCATTTGAATTGCTTAGGAAAATGAGTCAATGGAGAATGTTTTCCTAATAACTGGAAAAGGTTTTCCTATTAAAACTTAAAATCAACAAAATGATTTTCTCTTAAAAATGTAAAACTATTTTCCAAACTATGGCTATGTATCGACACTTGGACCAAAAATTCTAAGTTTGGGCACGATAACCCTAACGCTAGTTATTAGGCTCTCGGCAGTGGGACTGGATCCCCGGCACTCAGGCATGGGAGCTTGGCGCCTCGGCCACCTTGGCATTGTGGCGTTGGTCCATCTAGGCCGTACCCAAGACTTCGACCCACCACGTTGGGTTTCATGGAGGCCAGAACCCAGACCCGGGCACCTGGGACCAAGTCCTTAGTGCTCGGACCCGGATCCATTAAGGTCATGCATAAGACCCTGATGACCGTTCTCGGGTTCATTGAGGCTAACCTAGGTCCCTAGTGCTCACGCTTAGGTCCATTGAGGCCAGGCCTAGGACCCTAATGCGAGTGCTCGTGCCCGACACGTCGATCCCCGAGTCCAACAACACTAGGCCCAGGACTTCAACGACACTTGAGCCCAAGTCCACATAGGCCAAGCTCGGGATCTAAGTGTCCGTGCTCTGACTTGGTTACCGAGGACCTGGGGTCGGGCTAGGACTCGGTGACCGGGAACTTGGACCCAACCTCAATAGACTCGGACATAGGTGCCGAGCCCAACCTTGATGGATGCAAACCTAGCACCCTGGTCCTAGGCACTGGCCCGGCCTCAATAGATATGATCCTGGGCGTGGGGGACCCGTGTCTACCTCGATGGGTTGGGGCATGAGCGTCGGGAACCCGAGCATTAGCACCGAGGTCTTAGGCTCGATCTCAATGGACTTACCCAGGCCCTAGGCTCTCAAACCTGACCTCTATGGACCAATGCGCAGACATTGGGGACCGGTGCGGGCATTGGGGACCAGCGCTCAGCCTCAATGGACTCAGGTACAGGTGTTGGGGTCTCGGGCCCAACCTCGATAGACTGAGCCCAGCACCAGGGACTGGCCTCGATGCACTCAGGCATGGGCTCCAAGGTCCCGAGCCTGACCTCGATGGACTTGGGTCCTGGTGCAGGGGACTGGGTTGCGGGCGTTTGGGGGCTTGGCCTCGATGGACCCGGGTGCCGTCACCTAACCTCGATTGACCTAGGACCAAGCACCAAGCTCCTGGTCCCGAGCGCTAGTAAGCCTCAATGGACCTAGTCTTGAGCGACGGGGACTTGGGCCTGACCTTTATAGATTCGGGCTAGCGCACTAGGGAGCTGAGCACGTGCACTGAGTTCTCGGGCCCGATTTTGGTGGACCCAAAATCAATGCCCGTGCTCATGCCCAAGAGTTGGGGATCTAGGCTTGAGACACCGATGTTCGTGCTAGGTTCCTTGGCTTACCCATGCGCAAGTCATTAGTACCCGAATAATGTTGTATATTTAGGAAAATCAATTCATTACCATCAAACAACGGAATATATTTTTTACTTCATTTTTAGGTCACAGTGAAACATCGAAAAATATTGTCATTAAACTGGAAACTAACTTTATGAAATATACTTTTTAAGAAATGTCACATTTTTTCACGAAACAAAAGAAGCTAAAAAATTGATTGGGACTAGCCGCCCGTTATTCCTCCCCCATCCCGGCGCAAGGGGTGAGTTTAACTCCATGAATCATTCAATAAGAAAGATTTAATGCATATTCTTAGTACGTCTAGGGTCAGTTCGTAAGATGAAAAGCTATTTTCGGAAATTAACGAAAATGTTTTCATGGATTAAAGCCAACATACTCAAGTCGGAGGAAAAATTTTCCATCATTTCTTACTTCGCATCAAAGTGAAAAGAATATGTTCCTCTATGTCTATTTTCTATCTCTCATTTATCTTTATCTTTTTAGTTTTTTCCTGAAATTCACATCTTCATTTTCATATATTCTTTTCTACCATTTACTGAATATACTTTATTGATGCTCACGCTGTCTATATTCCCAAGAAAACAACACGATCATTTATAGTATTTTACAATAGGAACTTCATCAATTTTTTTCCTTTTTTTTCATTTTAATGTTATTTTGATGGATTACAAAAATAGAAAAGAAAATAAGATATTGATTCCAGTTTCTTAGGCATCACAAGCCATTTTTAACGATACAAGGTGCATTTGGTGGATTTCACTTAATTCCAAATACCATAAAATCTGGAAAAGTACAAAAAAATGTCTTAAACCTATTACATTGGTCCAATTCAGTCCCAATCTTTTCACTTTGATACCAATTTAGTCCATCCGTCCAATTTTGGCCGGAAATTGTTGACGTGAGTGCCGGCTGTCATGCGTGGCTCGACTGATACTAACATGAACATTTTTTTATTTTAGTTTTTTAGTTTTCCTTTCTTTTTTTCTCCTCCTATTCTGTTTACCAGTGGCCATCAACCACAGGTCATGGCCGACAAGGTTGGCCTCACTTGGGAGAGGGTTGCATTGCCAGCCAAAGGCGAGGCCAACCCTCGCCTCGCCGTGCCGTGCATGGGCGATCACAAGCGCCGGTGAGGCCCCCCTTGCAAGATCTGGCAAGGCTGACCCTCAAACATTCTAAGGCTGCCTCGCGGAGCCTCGCCCTAGCCTAGACGTTGGCCGGCATTGCGTCTCCAAACCTTGCCATGGCTAGGGTGAGGCTTGTCGGGCCTCACCCGACGAGGCCGCCTTGGCCTAGACAAGGGTCGGCCATGTCAGATCTGGCTAGGGGAGCCTCGCCGGCACCAGCAAATAGAATAGGGGAAGAAAAAGTGGAAAAAAAAAGGACAACAAAAAAATATAAAAAAGTTCACGTCAATGCCGGTCGGCATCCATTTCAACATTTTTAGGCCAAAATTGACTGGATTGACTGAATTTGTACCAATATGAAAAGGTTTAGTACTAAATTGATCCAATTGAAAAGTTTATGAGTGAATTGGTACCAATGCAATAAGTTTAGGACTTTTTTGGTACTTTTCTCCCGTAATATAAACTTTATCAACTTATTTTTAGTACAATCAGACATCAGAAAATGGTTCACTTTCTCTCAAATTGAATTTTCGAAAATATTTTTAGCGACAAGAAGCTTTAAGTGAAATAAACAGACCTTACTCCTGTGTATAATATTTCAATCACCGTCTATTGCTTTGTCAAAGCATATAATATTTTCGAAGGTAATCACTTTGAGATTTCTAATTATAACTCAAAATAAAGATCTTAATAATGTACTTATTATTGTCTAAAATCGCTTCCATGCAAACAACATGACTACTTAAGCTTGATCTTTCAGCTCCTGGTGCTTGACTCATAATTCTAGTTGACTTGGAAACAATCAAAAGTAGTGGAGAAAACATTCACCCAAGAGACAACAGATGTAAAGTATTTTGTGGAAATGGCTTTTAATGTGTCTAATGTTCATTCAAAGAATTGATGGAGTTGAAATTATGAAAGCTTCGTTCTATAGCCAAAATTAAGAAGATGAGGTCATTATCGATGGTCCAACCGTTTAATGGTTCTTAGAACTAAATTGGCAAGTTGATAGAAGGTCTATGACTAAATTGGTATAACTGAAAGGTTTAGGACTAATTGATCGTTGTACAATAGGTTTAGGACTTTTTGAACAATTTTTCCTCAATTTAAACCACCTAACTATTTGATTTTCTTTTTCCTCTTATGAACGTATTCTCTCTATCCTTGTGAATATGAACAATAAGAAAGGTTAATAAGTCATACGCCCTTGCTAAATGCCAAAAAAAGAAAAAAAAAAAAAAAGGAAACAACAACAACAAAAAGTCCGTACATGCAGTGTATATATAAGAAAGAAGGAGGACAAAAGAATATTTCCGCAATTAAACCGCTAAATCCGCCCGGTGATGGCGCTCCTCATTGTTGCTTTCCTCCAATTTTCATGATTTCCACGTGCCCAAAGTTTCTTGTGGAGACCGTATCGTTGGGATTTTACGACAGACACGCATCCTCAGTCAATGCCTAACTTACCGGGGAGATCATTAAGCACATCGAGTCTTTACCTAAATGAAAATGAAATTTTTTTGCGAGAGATCTCTAATGATAATTCAATACTAGCCTTCTTCTTTTCTTTCCTAGCACTTAATAACCCTTCATTTAGGGGAAGTCCATTTTATAGGGGCAAGCATGGTCCGGGCGGGCGGTTCCCACCGAGGAATCGGAAATCACCCAATAAGGACCGGTTTTCGAAATATTGAAATCGAGAACTACCCGTTATTTCAATGGATCCACTTGGGAACTGGACCGCATGTTCGGTGCGGTTTTCGGGTGGGTCCATGAAACCGATCCCCAATCCCTACGAAATTGCATTCATCAATTAATATCATGGTGAACCTAGTTTCTATTTGGTTACTTCTTTGCAAGGGAAAATGTAAGAATAATAAAGAAATCTACATGAGGGTCTTGCTTATCAAACATGAAATGATACTGCGATTTTATGGTGAATGCTCTCATTTCAACATTTGGTTCCGTCTCATTTTCACATGTTAACCTCGACGGAGACACTCGTAAGGGGGGCGAGAATGACTGTAGGGTAAATAGCAGCATCTTGATGTGTGTTATATTTTGATGACCGCAAGATGCGAGTAAGACTGTATGGTAAATGGCAAAAAGCAAGCGAAAAAGACTTACTTTCACTGAAAGTAAGCTGGTTTTTTTTTAAATATATATTGGTTCGGTCCAGTGGGCGAATGGGCGATTCCATGCCTGGAACAGGGAACTGGACCGGTACTCACCGATTCCATTAAATTGGAACTGGGAACCGGACCGATACCCATGGGAATCGCCGGTTCTGGGCCGGTCCGGTCCCGGGTGGTTCCCGATTCCTTTGCACACCCCTAAGCAATATTGAGAGAAGAACTTGACTTGGGGCGTGGTAACACCCGTGTTATAATTCTTATTAATTTCCATTAACATCAAATCATATCATCTATAACTTTTGTTTAAATATTATAATAACTCACGTACGTATAAAGTGTACATTGTTATTAACATATATATTAAATGTAGACCTAATCATGAATTTGGCGACTCGCATAAGCATTAAGTGGAACCTACCAATTTGTGTTTGGGTAATCCTTTAGAATTTCGAACCGAGCCTACCCAGTAATTAGGTCTAACTAAATGAATCTTATCGGGTCATACTTAGATTTTAACCTCTATATTTGAAGTTTTATCTCATATAGAGTTCGTGTGAATGAGTTGTGGGCAATATTGCAACTGCCAGCTCTAAGAATGGATGGGACCATAATTGACTTGGGGAATAGGACTAGACCACCTTATTCCCTCTATCTTAGGGCAAGGGGTGAGCTCAATTAGCCGATATTGTTAGGAGTGGGGAGAATTATCAAAAAAGTTCTACATATATTGTAATTGTGCCAATTCAGTCCTACATCTCCTTTTTTTTGCCAATTCAGTCCTAAACTTATTGCATTTATACCAATTTAGTCCATCCAGCAAATTTTGGTTGGAAATCACTGACGTGGCGCTGCCGGGTACTGATGTGGTAATTTTTCATCACTTTTTAATATTTTTTATTTTTTTTTCTTCCTTGTCTTCTTCTTCCTCCAACCATGTGACATCCCGAAATTTTAAGGTTTATAAAATAAATAATATTGGATTTTTAAGGATTTAAGAGATAATTATTGGACGCAATTTTAATTTGATCTGGGAAGGAATGTTGGTGAACCCTGAAGTGCCTGTTAGAAACCCCCTTCGCGCTTGAGCCTTCGCGAAAATACCTTTCTACCCCCACATTACGTGCTAAAGACAAAATATTCAAATCTGATTTGACCGTGGGCCCCCCTTGTCACCTCACTCTCCTCTCTCCCTCCCTCCCTCGTCTGTCGTGCACCCCACTTGCCCCCCCTCCCATCACCTTTTTCCTTTTTTTCCCCTTCTCTCTCTCTCCTATCTTCTCTCTCCTCCCGCCTATTCAGTCGTGGACACCCCCCTCCCCCGACGCCATCTTCTTCTTCTTCCTTCTGCTGGTCAAGCACCACCCAGCCACCACCGCACCTCCGTCTGCTCCGGCCGAGCTCGCCACCGTACCATCCCACCTCTCGTCCAAGCTCGCCGAGCCACCCTGTAGCTGCGGGTCGTCCCCGTCGCCACCCCTGCTTGTCGAGCTCCGTCGACCCGTGACCAGCTGCTCCGTGCGACCCACCCCCGAGCCCCGCCAGCCCGTCGCCCCTGCACCTCACCCTCCACAAGAGCCCCAACCCCGACCTACAACCTCCACCTCATCCGTCGCGTCTCGTCCAGCCCGAGTTCAGACCGTCGCTGCTGCCGCCGCCAAGCTCGTAGTCGTCATCATCCCTCGTTGTCTCGTCGTCCACCTGAGCTGAGCCGCCATCCACCACCACCTCAGTCCGTTGAGCAGCCACCGCGACCCCGACCCGAACCCAGCCGACCCCAGCCACGTCGCTACCCTCCAGCCGTCACCTTGCGAGCCTTTGTCCAGCCCTCGTGAGCGTCATCCAACCATTCGAATGTCATCCGAGTCGTCACCACTGTTTGTCGGAGCTCACCGCCGACCGCCGCCGTCACCGTCGCCGGGCCGTTAGTTGTGAGTTAGCTCCTAACTCTCGGTTAGGTCTCTAATTGCGTTCAGGTTGAGTTTAATTAGTCTAATTAGGCATTCAAGTAGATTAGTTATGGTTGGTTTAGTAAGAAACTGGGTTTAAGTTAAATGACCGCAATTAAATAGATTAGACTAGTTAGCTAGGTTGTTTGTGGCTAATTAGTGATTAGACTGGATTGTTTGATTGACTACAATTATTCGACCACAAGCGAGCATTTGGTTAGAGCCAAGAGGGCAATGATTTGATTAGCTGGTTGGTTACTAAGCGATTTAGTTGCCTGTGGTCAGTTCAAGTATTCGAGTGCGATATGTTGATTTTGTTATCGACTGTTTGATGTGGTGATCAATGCCCAATTGCTGATTGCTCTGAATGGTTTGTGATTGATTGTATGAGGATTAATCACCTGCATTGAGATGTAAAGTCTGGTGGATAATGTGCATATTCATGTGACCACATATGGAGTTAAATTGCATATTTGAGCATGAAAAATGGCCAGTGGCTGAGTCTTTAAACATGATCGTGTGAGTATTTGACTAAATGCCAAGATAAGAACCGATTGGTTAGATGATTTACTTGTGTGGTCATATGATGAGATAAATCCATGCCAGTCGTACAGTCCGTGCCAGTCGTACGGTCCGTGCCAGTCGTAAGATTTTTTCTGGTAAATTCGTGTCGTGCCAGTCGTACAAAGCCACACGATTTATCGGACGCCGGTCGCAGCTTATGATGGACCGAAGCCCTTACAGGGATTCCCGGTAGTTCCGTGTCGTGCCAATCGTACGAATCTTACGGACTATCGAACGCCGTCGCCAGAAGTAAGGGACGATGCCTGGTCATGCCAGTAGACACTGCCAGTCGTAGTGTTGAGCCACACTAGTCGTGTGCGCCGGGCCTTGTGGCCATTAATAACCGGAATATGTGTAGAGTATTGTGCTTGCAAGCTGTTGTAGTATTCTGGTTGTTGCCTTGGTTGGTTGACTGTCATGTCAAGTTGAGTATTGCATATGTGTGATCCAAGGCGTGATAAGCTTGCATGTGATTGGCGTTATACTATTGTGATATGCTATGTGTGTAGGTCGTTTGAGCAAGTCGACGCCCTATCCGGGCTTAGGCGTTAGCTCACTAAGATTTATTTCTCACCCCGTCGTGGTTAACCCCTTTTCAGGTCCAAGGTGATGATGAGGACGAGGGTGGTGTAACCCTTCTTTTGGAGTAGATGAGAAGTTAACCATTCCTAACCCACCTACCTTTTTGATTGGTCTTAGGGAGCCGCCCTGAAGAATGGGGTTGTATTCATTTCTGTATAGCTCCGTAGGGTTAGCGATCATCTGCTTTTGGTGTTTTAATGAAAATGTTCTTTGGCTGTTTGACTGTTGTGAGCTTCCTGCTTTGCTATCCTTGCTTATGCTTTCATCCGGGAGTTTTGCACTTTTCCGCATGCGTAGTATATTTCGATAGGTCGTTAGCGTGCCTGGACATTAACCTTTATGACCTGAGGCGATTGGTAGGGATATCGCGAGCTCGAGGATCGAGGCGTGACAAACCAAGTCGCCCAGCCTCAGGCGAAGCTCGTCCTCGCCTGCTACGGGCAAGAATGCATCAGCTTAACTACTTGAACTTGATGTTTCGTCCTTTATTGCTTGGCCATGATAGACTTGGACTCGAAACGAATTTCGTGGAAGAAGCCAAAAGAAAACATCAAGAGTAGGGAAGAAAAATTTTACCCAGGAGACGTGGTCATCATAGATGGTGCAACCTTAATCAACGATGTAGAGAGTATGAAAATAATCACATGAAGGTGACACGACTTTTCCATGCCCAGATTTTTCCACATGATCACCCTATAAATTACCTTTTAGCTTTCGCTTATCTCTTCATCAATCAACTAAGATCCTCCCTTTGCCAAATTTCTTTTGGTCTCTCACAATATGAGTTCTCGTATGACTATCCCTCTACCTCTCGTCTTCCTCGTTGCGCTAGCCCTAGCGCTAATCCCTTTGTCCGTCGCCCAGGACTCGCCCCAAGACTATGTTGCTGCCCACAATGCGGCCCGCTCTCAGGTCGGTGTGGGCCCCATGGCGTGGGACGATCGCGTGGCCGGCTATGCTAGGGATTATGCCAATAAGCATGCCAGCGACTGCACGCGTCTCGTTCATTCAGGTGGACCCTACGGGGAGAACCTCGCGTGGGCTTCCCCCGATCTTACTGGCACAGGAGCGGTGAACATGTGGGTTGGGGAAAAGCCCGACTACGACTACAATTCCAACTCATGTGCACCGGGGAAGGTCTGTGGGCATTACACTCAGGTGGTGTGGCGCAACTCGGTTCGGCTCGGATGCGCAAAGGCCCGATGCGCGACGGGCGGTACTTTGGTCACTTGTAACTACGATCCTCCCGGGAATTATGTAGGGCAGAAGCCTTATTGAATTACAAACAGTTGTGTGTGGGATGATGAATTACTATGTCAAAATAATGCCCCCTTATGATGAGGCAAGAGCTTTAGATGCACCAAAATTAAATAACATCATATAAATGATGAAGATAAATCTCTTTACCGAAGAACAAGTTAGCCTCTTTCGGTATTTCCTTTTCCTTTGATTTTTCTTTCGCGATTTCTATTTTTCAAGTGAAGGAATTTTGATCCTTGATCTAACCTCCTCAGCTCCATGCTATCGAGCACATTACTATCCCTTGCAAGCCTCATCACACTGTGAAAGAGAAACCAAGCACGATCTCTATTACGCATTTTACTCTTGAGTTCATTGTATGTATTATAGCAATGGCGTCTCGACAATATAACGATACGTTCCGCTCAAAAGGCTGATCATTCAAACATGATCCTTATTTCGCATTTTCTCTATTATCTACTATTATGGACTTGTCGGTATATTCGTCGATGGATTTCATGTATTTATGAATTGAACTCCTTTAGTTGACCAAGTAAGTACATAATCTCTAATTAATCGACTAGGTGTCCATAAGCGCCAGTCAAAATTGCCTAACTTCCTATTCTATTTCAATCCGTATAGCAGCCTAGTACTCTAGAAAGGTCATAGACACGTCGCAGCTGGAAAATTCTTCCCTGAGGATTTATGTGCTTGGATAACCACCTAAAATGAAATTTCATTTCTTCTCAATTCACGTTGATTTACGCTTGTGGAGTCAGTCGTCGGAATCGATACGACGTTGTTGTATTTGACTAGGTTGATGAAATGATTAACCTGTATGTTGGAAAGGGTTGCGAAAGCTCTAGAAATTTGACTATTGGGACGGCATAATATAAGCCTAATACTTCCATTTGAAGAATTTTTTTTTTTTAAAAGAGTTCAAGTTTGGGCCCTTTAACAAATCCCGATGGATGATGATAATTTTTATTCCTTTCATTGGCGGCAAAAAGACATCTGAAGTGTCAATATTTGTGTACGACGCTCACTTTGATGCTAATTTTTTTTTGGATCACTTAAGTGCCAAGTTTTTTTTAAAACGGTTATTTCGGTGTCAATTCCGGCGAGCCTTGCCGGAAATCAAACGTGAAAATTTTTTATTAATTAACTTATCCTACATGGCTCACCGAAGATCCTAGTTAGCTTCCAAAGCACAAACGACGTCGTCTACCCGAGAAGAAGTTTCTCAGTTTACCATAGCTGACGTTTTGTGGAATATGTACTTGTATTGGGTGATTTGTAACTATCGTTCTATTGTTGGTTTGCTGCAAATTTTGAATGGAACAAGAGGGCTGTTGCAATGTATGGTTGGAAATGAAATGTTGGAGTTGGAATTCATTGGTTTCGAGCACTTATAAGAAGTTTTGCTTAGTTGTGTATTGTGAATCTTGGTTTGCTTAGTTTTTGTCTGAGAAGTTCGGTTTACTGCAATGTTTGCTGGTTTGATGATACTGCTTTACTGCAAATTTTGCTGCAAACCATTACAAAATGAATGAGTTCTAACAATTTCGTGGAGTGATTGTCAATGCCATAAGTTGTAAATTATGATCGTTTGAGTGCCAATTTTTTTTTAAGTGATCACTTAAGTTCCATAAGTTGTAAAATGTAATCACTTAAGTGCTATAAGTTGTAAAAATTGATCAGTCGTGGTCCAAAACTTTTTAAAAATAGCAATTTTGGTTTCAAATAATTTCTTTTTATGCAGCTTTGGGAAGCTGCTACACGAATAGCATGAAGCAATAGCAGCTGGTGCTGGTGCTACACCACTGCACCAGCAAGCTTACTGGTGCTGGTGTAGCAAGCCCTGCAATAGCAACTTGTTGGTGTGCAACAAGCTGCACCACATCACACCACCAACTTAGCCATACAACAACTCAACCAGCTGCTGCATTTAAAATCCTTCAAACACCATACCACACCACCAACTCAGCTACAACCAACAAAACAATCACAACCAAAAAGCTAACTATTTAAATGGAAAAAGCAAATTGACATTGAAGTCTAGAACTCAGTCATTACATATTTGTGAAGCACAAAAACCAAGTCAAATATCCACTTACACAGGTGCACCACCTCCTAGCAAAAAATAATAACTAAAAACTAAAAGCAGCAGCCTCCCATCAATCAATTTCCACAAGCCCCTCAGTTCCTTTTCCTTGTTCTGATGGCCTATCTTGATTCATTATTGTGACGACCTGATTTTTCGACAAACGGATTAATAAGCAGAATGGTACGTATTGGGCTTAGTTTATGGCAATAGTGATTCGGGGGATTTAAATTTTGTGAGCGATGAAATATTTGAGATTACGTCATAGTCGGGCGCGGTATTTTTATGTGGATCGTGTGTGCTTTGTTTGATTAAGTGTTATTGTACGAAGTCGGTCCGACGCAAGATCGATTCGCGGTTTGGAGAGCAAAGCTCGGACAGCCCCTAAGCCCACCGCCTTTGCCCTCTATAAAAGCCCCGTTTTTTTTTCTCTCTTCATTTTCCTTTCTCCTTCTTCTTGGATAGCTCCCTTACTCCCTCTCCCTCTCGTTTGCTCTTCCCCACCCGCGAGCTCTCTCGCTCTCATCAAAGCGCCGGCAACACCTCCGCTTTTCGTCAGTGAATTCTCGAGTCTTCAAGCCTTCAAGCCTTCGATGACAGCTCCTCGACGCCGCTCATTTTTCATTCCCGTCAGTCCCTGTCATGCACGCACCAAGAAGGAATGGGCGGTTTGAGCTCATTCGGAAGGCGAATTGATCCTCGTTTCTTCGTACGCGTTCCTAAGGCAAGTGTTCATCTACCCTTACCACTAATATGCTAATTTGTCGCTTGTTCTAGCGCGAATCGCTGAAATTGGAAATGGTTATATTGATGGCTAGAATGGTTTGTATGTGGGCGAAAATAGTTGTATATGGACGATCCGTCGCTTGATCTAGTATCCACACGTCTTGAGTAAGCTGGTCCTATAGTCCTACGTTGTGTTTGTCGTCATTCTGAGGTGAGTTGAAGTTGAACCATATATGGGTATTTGGCCGCGCACGCAAGGAGGAAGGATGGAGGCTCATGAACAATGAGGCGGCGATGTCGTGGTCATTTCGTGTGGTGAATCATGGCGGGCTCGAGCTAGTGGTGGCATGGTGGTTCGGATTCGTGGTGGTGTTGTGCATAGGACGACAAGTGAGCTAGCCATTTGAGAAGTAGTGGACATGGATGGTGGCATTAGAGCACGCCAATGGTGACGGCGGATAGTACTCTGGAGTAGATGTTACCTTTGAATTCTTCCCAGTTATTTGTCGAGATAGTTTTGTAAATAACTGAAAGTTTAAAGATGTATAATTATATGAATACAAGATTTTTTTTATGAGTGAGTGAGCATGTGTACGACTGGTAGAGAAACCTATGAGGCCATACCCTTTAGGCGTGTCTACCCTTTTACATGCACTTGTGTGTTAGCCTCGCCTATTCTATGATAGTCTTCCGCATGCGCCCTCTGTTATATACGTAATATCAGATTAAAGTAGAGCGCGTAATTAGTAAGTAGGTGGCGTGCCTGGGACGTCACAATTATCCTCGTACTATTTTGAACTGGCGGTACAGGTTCTTTAGTTTGGCTTCTTATCGCATGTACTTTCTTCTTAGTAGGCACATTGGTGGTGCGAGGAATACTTTGCTTTGATGGAGCTGGCTCCTTTGAAGTAACACCCGATGTCTTATTCTTTGGAGCAGTCTTCTTTGGCGCAACCGTTGACTCTTGAGTTGGGCCACATTCAGAGATAATCACCTTTGTAGGAAACCCATGCTACAACAAGAAAACCATGTTAAGTTATTATCAACAAAATCATATACGATAAAATAAATGCATGAGTCATACAAAAATCACGTTCAAAACGGTCATCCCTGTACGTTCGTTTGTCAAAAGGCCATAACCATATTGCCTTTTCTTTTTTCCAATAGCCCCTCTTGTTCGGTGTGGTGGCTCACTTTCTGCAACCTCTGCAGTTGGTCTTCTTATCACCTGATTAAGATAAAATGAGGTCAATCTTAGGCTAATTCAGCCCACAAAACAACACAAACACAAACATAAACACAGCTTACTTGTACGTTTTCCCTAGTCTGTGTAGTGGTCGAGGAGGGGTATAGCCCTAAATTTTCCGTAGTCTATGTAGGCTCTTAAGCAACCTAACGAGTTGGTCTTCTTCTAAATTGATCAAATTAAGACAAAGTGAGGTTAACTTTGCCAAAATCAACCCACAAAACAACACAAACACGATCATATACAAAACACAGCTTACTGGTATTTTGTCCCAAGTATGTGCAACAGTCAAGGATGGGGTTGCCCTTACATTTTCATCAAGACTTGACCCTACAACAAGCCCTTCACTTGTGCCTTCCGCTGGCCCTACACTTGTCTGTTCATGTCCATGCTGCTTCTTCAATACACAACCAGCCTTATTGTGGCCTTCCTTCCAGCAAAGCGAGCACGTTTTCTTCACACCTGCTTCACTCATCTTCTTAGTTCTAGTCTCCCCATCATGCATTATCCGTCTCCTTTTTAGCCTTCCTAATTGCTTTTTCAATGACAAATGGAGAGGGGCTTCATGATTTGTTGGCTCCTGGAATTTGCTATTCTGAATAGGCTGCAACATGAACTGGTAAGAAGGAAGATATGTGCTCCTCCTATACCAAATGTCCAGGTAATCCTCTGGATTTCCTTGCTTAATGTAGATCGCACAAATGGCGTGTGCACAAGGAATCCCAGTAAGTTGCCAGCCCCCACATGAGCACTTTCTACGAACCAGTTTGACTATGTATTTATCTTCCTTCTCCATGATCTGATATCCATCATCGCCATTCCAAATAGGATGATAGAACCTTAGCTTGGCCATGTTCTCACCCAATCTCCTCACAATCCTAGGACCACAATCTGTAGTCCACTTCGTAGCATGATCTCTCTGTTTTGTAGCCTACTCATGACTACCACTTGAATATCCTCGAGCATGCTGATGATAGGTTTGCACCTGGCCTCTAAGATTCTGCCATTGAATGCTTCACTTAGATTATTGTCTATGATGTCGCAGTTGAGCTCTTCATTGAAGAAGACCCTACACCAATGCTTAGCTTCTATTTGGAATAATGCATCAAAACCCTCATTGGTCAAGTCATACAAGGCCTGTTTGTGAATCCTAAAAGCAGCCATGTGTGAACTCCTAGCTATCACCCAAAATTGCTTCTATAGTTTATCCGCTTTGTACTTCTTCGCCCAGTTTGCATAAATGTGCCTTGCACACATCTTATGTTTAGCATATGGCATCAACTCAGCTAATGCTGGAACAAGTCCCTGCAAGACAAGACAAGATAAGAAAAAACTTATTAAAAATGGATATTTTGGTTTTTAAACTTTTTTGGTCTTTTCAATGCAGCAAACACTAGCAGCTGGTGGTGCAGCAACAACACAAGCAACCTAATGGATGATCTGTGAAGCTTTTAACACAGACTCCCGCTGCAAGTAAAGATAATGCATGAGAGAGATCAACTTTGCATCCTAACTTAATACTCATTGCCACCATTTATTCAATGAAAACCTGGTTATTACCAAAAATGGCAGCATAATAATTACCTTTTGTTGGTCGCTCATGAATGCCCAACCTCCTTCATTATTAATGTCCAGGACTTCCATTTAATTTTTTAGAAACCAGGACCAAGTGCCCTATTCTCTACTTTAATAGCATCCCAAGAAATGGGAAACATCTGGTTATTGGCATCCCTCCCAATGACAGCCAACGACTCTCCCTTAACTAAACCTTTTAAAAAATAGCCATCCAACCCAATGATTCTTCTACAACCAGCCATAAAATCCCTTTTGCATGCAATGAAGCAAACATACATTCTATCAAACTTGGAGGCAAGGGCCTCTCCACAACCTCTACATACACTCTACGGGATGGGTTCTGAAGATTACATTCGCCTACATAATCCCAAACCTAACCATACTCTTCCTTGTACCTTCCCAACAATGTCATCATCACCTTTTGCTTAGCTCATTTGCATTGATTCCTCGAGACATTTATCCCTACTTGCTCCTTCACCAAAATCTTTAACTGAGGACTCTTTACATCAGGCATCGCCTTGATAGTGTTGAAGAAATGTTTAGACAACCAAGTACTCGTTACCCTTCTATTGTCAAATATCACTGAACAAGTATGCTCCTCCTCCAATGACCTAACCTAGAATGACCCACTCTTCCAACTCAATGCACCATAGATATTCCATGAATAGTTAGGTCGAGAACATTTAGCTCTCACAAATTTATTTGTATTTCTAGTGAACTCAACACTCCTTTGTTCAGCAATGGATTACTTGATAATAGCTTCATTAAATTGTTTGGCATCAGCAAATATCATTCCAATAGTCAAAACAGCAGTAGCAACACTCGAATCGTGTGAAGGATACTTATCTTTCATCGTACGCATAGCATGTTCATCTTCTAGCTCATTCTTCGAACTATCAATCTCATCAACGTCAATCCCGCTTTCTTCATATTCAGTCTTTCACCATCAGATGGAGCTCGCGCACCCCTATTTGCTAGGTCAGCTTCATGCGACTCTCTAAATACAGGAACTTGTGTTTTTTCTGAAATTCTCGCTATTTTTGCCGCGATTGTGCAAGTTCCTCATCGTTATCATCACTTGGGAATTGACATTTGCCAAACATTCATCATCTGATGAAATAGATCTAGCAACCTTCCAGCCTAAACCACTAAAAAAATCGTCACCTGCATCTTCACTAGAGGCTACATGCATGTCCTCCCTCTCCTCTCTATCATTTTCTCTCTCGTCTAAAATGGAATCATCACCAACCTGAGTACTATGTTCTACACCATCTCTTACTTCTCCTACTTCAGTGCTGTCATCATCATCAACACCATCAACATACTCGACGTACACTTGAGCTTTCTCGCCATGAAGATAATGATAAAAGATGTTTTTAACACCATTAATCTCAAACCATCCTTCAAGTTCTTCCTAGGAACACAATAGTGCAATCTCTCTATTTTGCAACGTAACTATTGCACTAGATCCCCAAACAACTTAATATAAGATGGCCTGCTTGCATCCATATACACAGTACTTTCATTCCCACACACATATTTCCACTCATCAAGTCCTACGACAAATTCCCCACCATAGTTTACAATTATGGCTAAAGTTGTGTCCCCATCTGTCATGCCAACACTGCAGCCAAGGAAAGGAAAAAATTATTAATTTTTGGGAACACATGCACGACAACATTGACTCAGCAAATTTGACAACCCACATCCACGACAACTTCAAATGGAGGTCCCCACATGGAGGATAACCCAGACTCAGACAAATTTTTCATATTGGACAACCTCACATGCACGATAACCACACTCAACCATTTTCTTTAATACAATAGACGCCCCACTTGCACGACAACAATGAAGGTCCCCACATGGATCACAACCCACGTGGATGACAACAATGACAACACATAGACACGCACATACAGAGAATCGTCCAATTCCAAGCTCTAATTTCACCCACTGCACCAATGACCCCAAATTCCCTTTCCAAACCTACTTTCGGGCAAGTCGCCCCTTGCACCAACAATCCCAAATTCCCTTTCGAGCCCTAATTTCACACGACTCATAGCAAAAACTCCAATTCTGAGCCCTAATTTCACTTTCCGAACCCTAATTTCGCGCGACTCACATCAATCAGAGAAAGAAACCTTACCGAGTGCGAGCGACGGCCCTAGCTACGACGGCGAGCAAGGACGGAGAGCGGGTGATGGGGCCATCGTGACGTTGAGCGAGGACACTTTACCGACATGGGAAGACATTGAGAGACATAGAACAACAAGCCAAATTTTTGTTCTGTTTCAAACGATGTCGTTTAAAATGTCACAGCAACGTCCATGGAGCGACATCGTCCTATTTGCAGACGTGGAATTTATTTTTTTATTTAAAAAATCCATGTCACTAAATCGTTTGAATTGAAAATTCTATGTCACTAAATTGTTTTAAATAAAAATGCCACGTATTTTTTTTTGCCGGAATCTCTCACCGTTGGCACTTAAGTGATCGTTTTCCTCTGATTTGGCACTTAAGTGATCTAAAAATATATTGGTATCAAAGTGAGCGTCGTAAATAAATATTGACACTTTAGGTGTCCTTTTGCCTTTCGTTGGCAAATCTTGATTCTAACATTCATCACAAGAACTGCGCATGCATGTTAAAAAAAAACAATAATCATTGACTTCGTCCTTCGAATTTTAACATTATATTCAATCTGTTTCAATGAAATTGTTGAGTGGAAATTAATTGATAAATTTATTTTCTTATTTTCGTAATTATTTAGGGCCAAAGTTGAGACGTCGTGACCCAGCTCTAGTCACTTGAGAGCCACGTTCATCCATAGACATGCCAATTGTAAGTATTTGACCGATGATGCTAGTCGAGGTAGAAGTCCATTCCAAACATTTACATCCTATTTCTAAGAGAAAGTTATTCTCTTTACGCTCGAAGTTTTGATTTCGTTTGGACCAAGTTACAAAATCTGCGCTTTGCATAGGCAGCTGGATGTAAATGTTTTATCTACATATATTGGTATTTTTACATGTTATTTTTTTGCATGTTAACACATAAACTTCGTCACTTAAGATCTCGAGAATGTCGGCTCTTATGTTATTTCTATGAATGTGTTGGACCTATATCAATGCACAAATACTTTAAAAGCACTTGCCAACATTTAAACCTAGCTTCCAAAAGGAGGAATTTGAGTCTTGAATCAATGCTAGAACTGCTGATTCTTCAATTTTCTCATACCAAAAGCATCAACTTGCTGCATAAACACGACAAAGTTCAGCTTCATTACCTTGGAGACCACAAAATCTTCTTCTTAGCTTGTCCCTCTTTCCTCCATCCCCTTTTAGTTCTTTCTATTTCTTTTTCCATTTTCTTCTCTCTTCTTGTCTTTCTATTTCTTTTTTATTTAACGAGTCATGAAATCCACTTAACTATCCAAAGGGTTCACCATAGACTTTGAAACCAATATATAACGGACTAATACATTTTCATGCATGGCTCTTGGTCCGCCACTTTCTACATATCAAAGAAACCATATAAAATTGTTATTCATTTTCAATTTATGGATTCACTTTTATTTCTTGGTCATTTACGAAAATTTACGTAAATATGAGATAGTTTCCAGATGTTCACTAAAAATTACATCTATGTGGTGCAACCATGAAATCAATTCATCTTATCCCAAATCACGTAAATATTCCTTATTATCACAACCTTGTAATGTCTCGTATGGACATTGACATGTCACTCAGTGTCAAAATTTGAGCTTGCAGACACTATTAGTGAGTTAACCTCAATGTTGAGGAAGAAAATTATCGACTGAACAAGTAATTGCCCACCTCTTCTGGGGATTATAAATGCTAATAATAGTAAATCACAGGGATGATATTCGATTATGCAAATCATATAGCCAATTCCACCGATATACCTGGGTGGTCGCACGTGAAGGATATTAAAGATGGCTCCCATCAGTTCGAGAGGTAGTTCTCACTATGTAACATTTTGCGCCTTCAAAGTTCAAGAGATAGCTCCCACTAGGGGTGAGCAAATCGGACTGACCGGATCGGGACCGGTGATCCGGTTCTCGGTTCTAGAGGGCGGCGGTCCGATTCCCGGTTCCAAGGGCATAAAATCGAACAGGATCGGTTGAATATTTTTTTAAAATTTTTTAAAAGTAACCCTAAAGTTGATGTTGGACCACAATGAAAACCAGGAAGCTTTCTCAATTCCAAGAACTGCATGTCATTCTTGTGGTTGGATGCTCCAAGGCATCCTTCCCCATAAACCCCTCGCCACTTCATCCACGAACTGTCACCTGAACAGGAACCGGCCCATGGCATATGGGCCCGGTTCCAGTTCTCTCAAATCATGAACCGGCCTGGAACCGCCGGTTCCGAATTGGCGAACTGTGAAAAAAAAAGGGCATAAAAAAAAATATACGAACCGGCCCGAACCGGCGCAAACCGGAACCGGAACCGCCAGTTGCGGTTCCCGATTTTCATGAACCGGAACCGGCGGTTCCGGAACCGTGGCCACCACTAGTGAGTGGGCTAGGCTTGGGCAGGGGCTTTGAGCCACTAATTCACTAAAAATTACATTGATAAAATGTTTATTTTAGTTTATCTACCTTGAAATACACTTTGCAATTATAACAGACAAATTGAGGCTTAAAAAAAGAAAAGCATTCAATGATACCCTTAAAGTTAAATGCTACAGATTTATGGATTTGTTTTCAATTTATGTTTCTATTTTATCTATTATTTTGCTCAACTTTTTTTCCTTAAAAAAACACACATAACCCGTGCGATTGGGCCAATAAATTCCAGTGGGCGAGCTTGGCACTTGCCAAAATCTGCCAGATTGGGATTGGACATGACGGCCCCTAGAAATTCAAACCGAACCTGTCTAGTAATCAGGTCTAATTAAGTGTATCTTATCATGTCATATTCAAATATGTTTTCCTCTATTTATGATGTTTCAAAAGAAACGACGCGACGTGATAATACACTAGGAGATAATTTGAATGGGAAGTAAAAGTGTGAGGACTCAAAACAAGCTTGTAGGTTTCATTCAATCGACCAATGGAAACTTCACGAATCATTTAATAGAGAGGATTTAATGCACATTCTTAATACATTTAGCATTTCTCTAACCCCAATAAAGAAGGCACCATATAATATTTCCGCAAGATCTTACTCATGTATTTAATATTTTGGGAACTGGCTTTCATGCAAACATAAGTTAAACCAATTTCGTATGAAAAGCCAAAAGAAACAATCAAAAGTAGGGGAGAAAACTTTAACTCAGGACACGACAGATGTAAAAGGAACTTTGTGGGAAGAGAGAAAGGAGTTTCAAGATGACTTTACCGTTTAATGTCTCTCATGTTCATGTAAAGAATGTGAAAGCTTCATTCTACAGCTAAAATTACAAAAATAAAATAAAATATATGAAGACAAGTATTGGGAGCACACAGCAACAAATGACAAGAATATGACTGCTCGATCCTCTTGTAATTGACGGTGAACATAAGACACCAATTTGTTCCGGTCTTCGGTGTTCGTCTCCATGGAGTTCGTAGAGTACAAGGTATCAATATTGATATTGCTTTCTCTCCCCTCAACTTTTTAAAGGTGTGTCCTATTGGACAATGCTATCTTATAGATTAGTACTAGTATACCAAACCACACAATGCAGATTAGGAGTGAAAACTCGTGAGACTTTGATATATGAATGACACTACCTACATTTACTAAGACTTTACTCGAATTTACTAAATGAAATGGTGTGCAGTGTGGTGTGCGCCCATGTCATCAAATAAGTGTGAAATCAGCATTAGAATGAAATTTGTCAAAAGGGGAAAGAGATAAATTGAGCAAGATCAACTAAAGGAAATTTAGTTTTCTTTTCAACCATCATTTCTTCCCAAGATTACACAAAGTGCTCTCAGACATTATTAGGAGCTGCCAATCAAGTTTGGCTGACAATCATTGAAGCAACTCGACGATGCATATCATATAAACAATCCAACTAATGTAGAGGTAGCCCCATGGATTCACGATGTGGTTTTCACCATATAGCACTTTATAAGGTTCGAGAAATAACTCCCAAGGTGTAAGACTTTGTCCCACATGACACTTAGTTCCGTGGGTGCAAAAACAAAAAAAGGATCCAAAGAATGGGTTGGCTCAGGTCAGACAACCTACATTTTCAAGTTCGATTAGGCCCGGGCTGAGATTTAGGGCTCCTCCTTATTCTTTTTTGGGCCGGTCTCCAACCTAAGCATCTTCGGAATCTCAAGTCTGCAATTGCTCGGACTGGTCAAACCATATATTAAAGTTAAAAAAAATTGATAAATAAACAATAGTAGTTACCAATAAAAAATGAGTTATTATACTCTGAACACATTAGGAAAGTCATAAGTAATATGATTTTTGAAGCACAAGACATAATAACTCATCTATTTTTAATTCATAGAAATGAAAAGAAAAATATGGAAAAAAAATTGGGTAAATATATTAAATTAGACTCTCTCTTTTTTCCAAAAAAATAAAAGTGTAAAGAGGTCAGAATATTTTTCACATTTCCAAATCGAAAAGATGCCAAAACCCATTTCATCCGACTAGGAAAAAAAATTGTTGGATGACGTTTCCAATTTTACCCTTTTGGAAAAGGTGAAAAAGAACATTATTATACAAAAAGTTAGTTGATATGTGATAATAATTTGATCTTTGTGTTCATAGTGAAAGAGTAAATATCATCAAACTATCATTAAAGGAGGGTTTTATTCATTTTCTAGAGGTCGTCCGGAGAAGAAGGGTCATTGTTATATGTTATTTTGTACTATCCTCACTTGCTTCTTTGTTATTACCTGAAATATTGCTTTTGGTGCTTGACTCATAATTGACTTAGACTTTAAACCAATTTCGTATGAAAAGCCCAAAGACACAATCAAAAGTAGGGGTGAACACTTTAACCCAAGACACGGCAGATATAAAAGAAACTTTGTGGAAAGAGAGAAAAGAGTTTCAAGATGACTTTACCTTTTAATGTGTCTCATGTTCATGTAAAGAATGTGAAAGCTTCACTCTACAGCTAAAAAAAAAAAGAATAAAATATACGAAGACGAGTGTTGGGAGCGCACGACACGGTGAATATAAGGCATCAATTTGCTCAGTCTCCTCTCAACTTTTTAAAGATGTATCCTATTGGACAATGCTATCGTATAGATTAGTATTAATATACCAAACCACAATGCAGATTATAAGTGAATAATAGTCATATTCAAGGGAATATTTCAAATAAGGACATGAAGTGTCATCATTTTTTCAAAAAACGGCCCAAAGTGAACTTTCTTTCAAAGAAGGGCCTGAAGTACCCTCATTGTTTCAAAGAAGGGCATGACCGAAGGATATTTTCGCCCTTTACTTTTTTCAATTTTTTCCTTTTTTTTTCTTTTTCTTTTTCTACTTTGCTTTTCTTTTTCCGTTTCCTTTTCTTTTCTTTTTCTTTTCTTCTTCCCTCCCCGGCCATCCCCGAACTCAAGTGCGGGCCGCCCTCACCTGTCCAGGGCTTCCCTCGCAGGCGTCGGGCAAGGGAAGCCCCGGCAAAAAATCTGATCACTGGTTGATCAATTGAAACTTTAGGGACCCTTTTCCCGTACTACTACACACAGGGCTTGAGTAATTCGCATATTGATATTGCGAGGGAGCACAAACAATAGTTGAAGCTACAAATCACATTAGAGAATCTAATAGTGATTTAACAGGCGGAAGAACTTCCGGATTTTCAGGTGAACAGGTGGAAGCACTGCATAGTAGTGAAATCCTGGAAAAAAGAAAAAATCGTGGAAAAAGAAGAAATCGGATGAGGGTCGCCCTCGCCTGACGCTGGTCCGGGTAAGGGATGCCGGCCCAGGCAACGGCGGCCGTCGCCCTACGCCGGCAAGGATGCCCGTCGCCTATGGCATCCGATGTCTGGGGGAGGGGAAAAGAAAAAACAAAGAAGAGGAAAAAAAGAAATGAAAAATAAAACAGAAAAAAGGAAAAAATTGCAAAAAAGTAAAGGACGAAAATGCTTTTCAATCAGACACTTCTTTGAAATAATGACGGCACTTCAGACCCTAATTTGAAATAAGGTCCATTTCGAACCCTTGTTTGGAATTTTTCCCATATTCAATGGTTATTATCAATAGGGAAAATTTCGTTTAAGGGCCCAAAGTGCTCTCGATTTCTCAAATAAGGGCCCGAAGTGGACCTTATTTCAAATAAGGGCCTGAAGTGCCCTTTTTATTTCAAATAAGAGCCTAAGTATGGGCATTTTAGTCATTTCCTTTTTTTTTTGAACTTTTTTCATTTTCTCTTTTTTTCTTTCCTTTTTTCTGCCCTAGCTCGCCAGTGGCCGGCCACCGGCGAGGGCGGCAGCGGCCACGCCTGGGAGAGCCGAGGGCGGCCCTCGCCGGGGCAAGCAGAGGGCGGCCCTCGCTGGCCTCGCCCGAGCGAGGCCGTCGAGGGCCTCGCCTAGGTGAGCAGAGGGCGGCCCAGCCTCGCCTGATCTGGCGAGGGCACTTCGAGCCGACGGCAGCCCCAGCCTCTAGGGCAGCCCTCGCCGGCCTCGACGGCCTCGCTTGGGCTCACAAAGGGCGGCCCAGCCTCACCAGATCCGGCGAGGGCACTTCGAGCCGAGGGTGGTCCTAGCCAGATCCGGCGAGGGCAGCCCTAACCTCGCCTGGGCGAGGCCCTCGCCGGCCTCGACGGCCTCCCCCGAGCGTGCCGAGGGCGGCCCTCGCCGGATTTGGCGAGGGCAGCCGTCGCCTCGCTCGGGCAAGGCCGGCGAGGGCCACCCTCGACTCGCCCGGGCATGGCCGCTGCAGTCCTCGTCGATGGCCGGCCACCGGCAAGCAAGGCAGAAAAAAGGAAAGAAAAAAAAGGAAAAAAGGAACGAAAAAAAGGAAAAAAAAGAGAAAAGGAAAAAAGTTCAAAAAAAAGGAAATGACTAAAATGCCCATACTCATGCCCTTCTTTGAAACAAAAAGGGCACTTCAGGCCCTTATTTGAAACAAGGTCCACTTCGGGCCCTTATTTAAGAAATTGAGGGCACTTCGGGCCCTTAAACGAAATTTTCCCTTATCAATATGCCACGCCACTTGTTATACCAGATTTATGACACATTCTTAGTATTTTTCACATTTATCTTTCTTGTTTTTGTCATAAAAGTGAAAACTAGCGAGATGTTGATATATAAATGACATTACCTACATGTACTAAGACTTTACTCGAATTTACTAAAAAAACGGTGTGCAATGTGGTTTGCGTCCATGTCATCAAATAATCGTGGAATCATTATTAGAATGACGTTTGTCAAAAAGGGGAAAGCGATAAATTGAGTAAGATCAATTAAAGAAGGTTCATTTTTCTTTTCCACCATTATTTCTACTCAAAATTACACAAAGTGCTCTCAAGCATTATTAGGAGCTGCCATTCAAGTTTGTCTGACAATCGTTGAAGTAATTCGATGATGCATACCATATAGACAATCCAACTGATCGAGAGGTAGTGCCCCATGGACTTTTTTTTTTTGGTCAGAAGGTAGCCCCATGAATTCACGCGGTGGTTTTCACCATATAGCACTTTGCCTTTACAAGGTTCAAGAAATAGCTTCCAAGGTGCACAACTTTGTCCCAGGTGACACTTAGTTCTAGGGGTGGAGGAAAAAAGGATCTAAAAGAACGGTTAGCCCAGATCAGACGCCTTGCATTTTCAGGTTCGAAGAGTCCCTAACTGAGATTTAGAGCTCCCCCTCATTCTTTTTCGAGCTGGTCCGCACCTTCAGCCTGAGCATCTTTGGGATCTCAGGTTGAAATGGCTCAGATTGGTTAAACTATATATTAAAACTAAGACTATAATACAAAGGTTAATAATTGATAATAACGAAGGTGCTATTTATACTCCGAACACTTTAATAAATCATACGTAAGTTAAATATAAACATATAAAATAATTTTTGAGGTCCAAAATATAATAACTAAACTATTCTTATTCAAAAAAATGAAAAAGAAAATCCGGTAAAAATTTAGGAAAAAGTATTAAACTAGACTCTCTCATTTTTTTTCCAAAAAAATGGGCTCTCTAGTCTCTATCCCCTCGTCGGTACCATGGATATTTTGTCGTATTAAACAGTGCCAAGAGGTCAGAATTCTTATCCAGAGCATTAGCAAACCAATTAGACTATTCTAATGCGAAAATCACTTTTAGTTTTCCTGAATCCAAGTGCACGGCACGCAATCTCTTTTCATTATGGAAGCAAAGAACTTGCCCCGTGATTCACGTACATTACTTTTGAGGGGCCGAAGGAAATTCCCAAGTGCTTTTTTGTTGGCTTGAGCATAGAAAAGCATTTGTTGGACGACTCTTCCATTCAAAAAGAGATTTTGTGGAAAATCTTGGTCTTTTGGGAAAGCAGAAAAAGAACATTATCATACAAAAAGTTGGTTGTTTTGTGATGATGACTTGATCATTTGTGTTCATATTGACCAAGTATAATATCATTAAACGAGGTGATACTGGTCATGAAAATGTCTGTATTACCCTCAACATCAGCTATATAAAGCGAGGTGAGGTGATGTTTGAATAGTAGGTAGATTCCAGAGAAGAGAAAATTTTGCAAACTTCCACTACGTTCTCTCCAATCTTCTTACTTCTCCTCTGGCCGTAATAGCATTGGAAAGACAGACCAAATAAGATGAGTGAGTTCAACAAGTAGATCCTTGGGATCCGAATGAAGGCGAGAGGGTCTTAGGTTGAAGGCTAATGATATTTGGAGACAAACAGACAATCCAATTTGACGGCCAAAAGGGAGAAGGGGTACATGCGTGAGGATAACATACGTATCTCGAATTTCATTAGTCTTCCTCCTCTTTTTTTATTTTAATTTTTTGAATCGTTATATATGTCATTGCTTTAGCTTATTGCCTCTCTTCTTTGTTAGGTAAATCGTCGTCGGCTTGCATGACCCATTTGATGAAATGTTCATTCTTCATTTCCATGGACTTCCCAATCCTCACGTAGGCAGCTGTTTGTTCGGTCTTCGGTCTTCAGTCTTCAGGAGAGAGAGAAAGCAATATTGAAGGTAATTTATATTTAAGGAGACAATAAGCCATATTCAATAATTAATAACATTTTTACACATTACTTATTATACCAAATTTACAAAACCATCTTAGTGTGATTGGCACCGCTCTTTCTTGCTTTTGTCGTAAACTTGAAAATAAACAAGACTCGCCGACTACTGTCCCGATTACCCGCGGAGAAAGGGGAGGGGGCCCGATTACCCGAAGGGGAAAGGGCGGGAAAGGCGGAAGCTCGGTCATCAAAAAAAAAAAAAAAAACAAGACTTTGAAATATGAATAACACTACACTACTAAGACTTTACTAGAATCTCTTATTAAATGAAATGGCTCTATATGACATGCGCCATGTCATCAAATAAGTGTGGAATCCACGTTAGAATAAAGTTTGTACAATGTTTTTTTAATTATCTATTCCAAATTACACAAAATTCCTCTCAAGAATTATACTGCCATTGAAGGTTGGCTGACGATCGTTGAATTTATTTAAATGGCTTTTAACTTGTTATACCGTGATTATACTTTTCTGGCCTTTATCATAATGATTTCACCCATAGTTATATACTTTTTTTTATCAATTTCGATGTCGCTGGAGTTAACATCCGCACTGAACTAAAGCCCATGAAGATGGAGATTTGTCATGTTCAATAACTTTATGGCCCCTTTTACTTCTTGTACTTGCATTCAAGTGATGGGAAGAGCTTCAAGAATGGTCCAGCATACTTTAGTGTCCAAAACCAAAAACAAAAAACAAAAAAAACCCACTTGGTGGCAAAGAAAACACACGTTGCACCCTGTAATTCTATTGTTTCTTGGATTTCAAAGCTTAGGGCGTACATATATCTTCAGAGTACATACATGTAATTTTATGGTACTTCCCATAGTGAAGTTATTTAATAATTGAATGGTTCTCAGGACGAAGGTGTTTAAGGCAGCAAGACTGAAAAGTGGGTCACGGGAGAAAATGAGGAAACAACTATTTCTTATGCTCGACTCTGCCCTCTTGTGGTGGTGGATCTCAATCACAATTCCCGGCGCTTGCTCACAAAACCAAACGGACCGGCTTGCGTTAGTGTCCTTCAAAAACATGATACATGAAGACCCATTTGGAGTCTTGAGCTCTTGGAATGATTCAACCCATCATTGTGAGTGGCAAGGCGTTTTGTGCAGCAAAAGACATCCTGGAAGGGTCACGTCCCTGTTCTTGAGATCACAAGGCTTGGGAGGCTTCCTATCTCCTCACATAGGTAATCTCTCTTTGCTGAGGGTCATGGTTTTACAGAACAACAGCTTTCACGGAGAAATCCCACCGCAGATCGGAAACTTGCTTCGGCTCCGTCATCTCATTCTTAGCAACAACTCATTTGGCGGGTCGATACCCTCTAATCTTTCCCGTTGCTCGAACCTCAGGATACTGAATCTCGTAGATAATCAACTTGTGGGGGGAATTCATTCCACTCTTGGTTCCTTACCAAGGCTTGAAGACTTGGGCTTGTCTGTGAACAGTCTTGTAGGTCATATTCCTCCTTCGATCGGAAACCTCTCGCTGCTACGACAGCTCTCCTTGGCGGGAAATGCTTTGCGCGGAGAAATACCCGAGGAATTGTCCAGACTCAAGAGGTTGACATTCTTCCAACTATCTTTCAACAAACTAACCGGTGAGATTCCACCAGGGATTTTTAACATCTCCGGAATTCATTACTTCATGGTTGTGGGGAACCAGTTGCAGGGAAGCTTTCCCTCTAATATCGGCACCACTCTTCCTTCTCTCAATTACCTTGGCACCAGCCACAACTTGTTCAACGGGACGATTCCGTCATCATTAACGAATGCCACCGATCTCTGGGGACTTACCCTTTACAACAATAGTTTCCATGGGCCGATACCGAAAAATTGGGGAATGCTAAAAGGCCTTCACAAAATGACGTTGGGTCTTAACCAGTTGCAGGATGACTTAAGTTTTATTTCTTCATTAGCTAATTGTTCCAACTTAATAATTCTCACTTTGAATTCAAACTTGATTCATGGATCATTGCCGACATCCATCTTCAATCTCACCAGCATTGAGATAATTTCTATGGAAGCTAATTTGATCCAAGGAACTATTCCTTCAACCCTCGGGAATCTCTTCGACTTGTCTGCCTTGAGCTTAGCGTATAATTCTCTGACAGGTCGTATTCCTGATTCTATTGGAGCACTTTACAGCTTGCAGAAACTGCATTTGGAAGGAAACAAGTTTACCGGGGAGATACCATTTTCAATTGGTAACATGACGTTGTTAAATGAGCTTTACCTTCATTCCAACAACTTCCAAGGCTACATACCGCAAAGTCTCGGCAACTGCAAGAAATTAACAGGGCTTGATCTTTCGAACAATAACCTACTCGGCTCGGTTCCAGTTGAAATCTTGGGTCTTTCTTCCTTGTCGATCTTGTTCAGTTTAGCACATAATAATTTAAGTGGATCTCTTCCATTGCAAGTTGGCTCTTTAATAAATCTCGAAGAATTAGATCTGTCTTACAACAGATTGACTAGCTTAATTCCGGCCTCCATAGGCGGGTGCTTGAGATTGGAACGGCTTCACTTAGAAGCTAATTCTTTTCATGGTCAAATCCCCCAAGCTTTACGTCCATTACGGGGCCTACAAGAGCTGGATCTTTCCAATAATAATTTTTCTGGTCCAATCCCGAGCTTTCTCGCGGAGCTCTCACTTCTCGAGTACTTGAATTTGTCCTTCAATGAACTAGAAGGACAAGTTCCGGAGGGCGGAGCTTTTCTTAATGCAAGTGCTGTATCGGTTTCTGGAAATAGACAACTCTGTGGACGTGTTCCTGTTCTGAAGCTTCCTCTTTGCAAATCGCCAAGCTCAAACAAGTCTTCTACAACCAAGGCCATAGTGATATCTGTGGCAGCTAGCAGTTTGTTATGTTTGGCTTTGTTGCTCCTGTCTGTCTTCGGTTACCGCAAAAAAAAGCAGACAACAACCGATGCCTCGATGTCATCATCCTTGGAGCACCAATTCATGAGGATTTCTTATGAAGAACTCCTGAGAGCTACTGACAGATTCTCTGAGACCAATTTGATTGGTAAAGGGGGATACGGCACGGTTTATAAAGGTATTCTTGACGGCGGTGCGACGGTGGCGGTGAAGGTGCTCAATTTAACGCAAAGAGGTGCTTCGAGGAGCTTTGTCTCCGAATGTCGAACTCTAGGAACCATTCGACACCGAAACCTCGTTAAGATACTAAGCGTCTGTTCGAGCGTGGACTTTCGTGGCAATGACTTCAAAGCTCTAATATACGAGTTCATGGCTAATGAAAGCTTGGAGGAGTGGCTGCACCCTCGGACAATTGGACGAGATGACGAGCGTGGCGAATCAAGAAATCTGAGACTAGTGCAGAGGATAAATATTGCCATTGACATCGCTACTGCGATCGAATATCTCCATAAGGGTTGTTCTCTAGCAATCGTCCATGGAGATATGAAGCCAAGTAATGTGCTCTTGGACAACGACATGGTGGCTCGAGTTGGAGATTTCGGGCTTGCAAAGATCATTTCAACGATATCTGCCGAAGCCATCGGAGTGCAGGACCAGGGGAGTTCAACTTCAACCACAGTCAGAGGATCCATTGGCTATGTGCCTCCAGGTATGAATCTTTCGTATCTTCTTCTATGCATTTTCTTCTCTTTCTTCTTGTAGAAAAGAAATAGTGTGGTACAGAAATTAAACTAAATCCGGATCATAAAATGATGAGCCTCACGTTGATCCTATGTATGTCTAGTCAAAACCAGCAGTTCAAATTTAGTTAATACATATACTAAATTCGCTAAATACTTTCCCCTGAGGCCTTCACCGTATATATATTTTTCTTTTCCCATACCCAACTAGAGGACAAAGGCATCCTTGATGTTTAGGCAATATGTCTAGCAAACATGTGACAACTTTGGGTGCACTTCTCTACGGTCGATGCTTTCCAACTTTTGTGACAATTTTTACGACAGGGGTTAAACACCAGCCATAGCCAACACACTAAACGAAAGTCAAACAAAGAAATATGAAAGAAAAACAAAATCACATGTAAATTAGGATTTTTTTTCCTGTATAATTAACTTTAAGAAAAAGGTATAATGTTCATTCCTATTTGATGTCTTAATGAAATTTTCAGAGTATGGCATGGGACATAAGGTTTCCACAGTTGGGGATGCATACAGTTATGGCATTCTATTATTGGAGATGTTCACTGGGAAGAGACCCACTGAAGAGGCCTTTGGGCACCGTCTTAATCTTCATAGTTTTGTTCGAATGGCTATTCCAGATAGAGCGATGGACATCATAGACTTAAGGCTTTGGAGTGAAGCTGGTGAACGACAACAGGAAAGCAAGATCAGAGATTGCATAATCTCCGTATTCGAAGTTGGAGTCGCATGTTCGATGGACTCACCGCTGGATCGAATGGACATGACCGAGGCGATCAGGAAATTATACTCGATTAAGGCGAGTTACGAAACCAGAGAGAGGAGGACACGTATGTAGCTAAGTCAATTATCTTGTTTCATGTTGGAACTCTTTCACTAGTAGAGACAATCATCATGCAAAGGCAGTGCTAGCAAATTGACATGAATGTCTCCCTAATTAGCCTGCCTACCCATACCTATTACGCGTATTCTTAATAATACACCCATATCTGTATCTAAAATCGTAGAAAGTGGATGTAATGAGTTGTAGTCTACCTATTTCCCTTAAGTAGCCATGTAAAATTTGATGAATTTGCTTATTTGCAAGGTTGTCCTCATTTCTGATGCTACTGTATAACATAGGGTCTATGCATTGCTTGATTACCCAAACATGTGTAATTAATTCATTATCTGCAATTTAACGCCCGTTGTGATATCGATTATATGAATAAATGATGGGTTAATAATTTTGAGAGGTTGTCAAGTTGGTCAAGACTAAATATCAAACTATATAGATCATGAAGCATTTGATCTTAATTCCTAGTGTGTAGACACGATTTCAGGAGGGCTAGATGTGTGGGAAACCTAGCAAATCCAGAGTAACCATATAGAATTGACAAATTGCTCTTTTAACAAAAATGCTATTCAAGAAACTATCTGTTGTTAAGTATTGGGCTCCAATTAAACCTACATGAAAAAAAAAAAGGGTAGTCAACTTTACAAAGGATGCTTACACATATATTATAAATAGAGCAGCAAATTAGTCGATCGGGTTTAGTGTGGAGTATTCCAACCTTGTTTTTGACTTGTTAAACTAAGTCAGACCTATTTATTTCATTATGTTTCTATATACAACCCAACCCTCAAAGTCCATACCCAATTGTGTAACCGACTTAAGTATGTTCATAAGAGTATAAGTTGGTCGAGTTAAATCTAATATCATATTGAAAACAAAAGTTACCAAAATAAGAAGTACGATGGAAAAAATGAAAAAGCCGATATGAACTTTATCAGATAAACATGCTAAAAATTGAAAAAGAAATTTCATCTGGTTTGCAAATCTGCAAAAACTCTAACGTATAGCAACGAGCTGTCGTCTCTACCAAATCGTTACTGTGGTCAAGCCATCATCGAGCCATCGCCAATGCTGGCCATTCCCCTCCCCCCCACCCCGCCTCTCTCTCTTAGCATGCGCTTAAGTACTAGAACGCGACCACACCATGAGGTCAAGAGCTCAAGGCCAACTCTTACTGTCGCGCTTAACCGTGAGCCCGCGGTCAATCGGAGACCAAGCTTGATCAAATATTTACATGATTATTTCAATCGACTCCAAAGAGCACAAAGAGGAAGGCGAGCTCATCGAGAGATCATGAGCTCAAGGCCAACTCTCGATGTCGCGGTTGAGCGTGAGTTCACTATCAATTTGAAGCCATGCTTGATCGAATTTGGGCGACATTGCCAACAAAATTCTGCTGCGGCGATGTTGGCCAACTGTGACGTCCTGAAATTCCAAGGCTTGTAAATTGAATAATATTGGATTTTCGAAAATTGAGCGATGATTATCGAACGCGGAAATGTTTGTCCTGAAAGGCTATGAGTAGCCCTGAAGCGTAGTTCAATAGAGTTCGCTTAGTTACGTCACACCGCCAGTCGTAGTGTTGAGCCACACAAGTCGTGTACGCTGGGCCTTGTGGCTATTAATAACCGGAATATGTGTGGAGCATTGTACCTATAAGCTATTGTGGTATTCTAGTTGATGCCCTGGTTGGTTGACTGTTATGTCAAGTCGCGTCTTGCATATGTGTGATCCAAGGCGTGGTAAGCTTGCATGTGATTAGCGTTATACTACTGCGATGTACTGTGCGTGTAGGTCACCTGAGCAAGTCAACGCCCTAGCCGGGCTTAGGCATTAGCTCACTGAGATTTATTTCTCACCCCGTCGTGCTTACCCCATTTTCAGGTTCAAGGTAATGGAGAGGCACGTCAGATTCGGCGTTCCTACTGATCAGTCATTCCATATCGTGCGTCATCCGGTTCCAAGTACGGACCGGGTCTGGGAACAACACGTCACCATGATCTGGGTGGATGAGGGATTTCGCCACCTAGTAGCCCATCTCTTTAAAGCCTAGTTCGTGAGTGAAGGTGATGTTATCTCTAGCCTGCTCCGTGGATTTGAGAGGCCTCCTAACTCGACCCCTTACGTCCTTGCCTGGGATCCGATGGATCTTGATACGCCCGACGGCGAAGTAGTGGACCTCGAACATTACTCTAAGTCCAAGCCATCTATGGCATCTGGTTATGTCCCCACGCCTCCCTAGTAGTAGACGCGTGGCGATCCCTTTTTGAGAGCTCTATATTGCTATTGAGGATGAGGGTGGTGTAATCCCTCTTTTGGAGTAGATAAGAAGTTAACCCCTCCCGACCCACCTACCTATTTGTTTGGTCTTAGGGAGCCGCCTTGAAGAATGGGATTGTAATTATTCTGTATAGCTCTGTAGGGTTAACGATCATCTGCTTTTGGTGTTATGATGGAAATTGTCTTTGGCTGAATTACTGTTGTTGAGTTTCTTGCTTTTCTATCCTTGCTTATGCTTTTGTCCGGGAGTGTTACACGTTTCCACATGCGTAGTATATTTTGGTAGGTCGTTAGCGCGCTTGGGACGTTAACCTTTATGACCTGAGGCGATCGGTAGGGATGTCGCGAGCTCGAGGATCGAGGCATGACATAGAGTGCTCTAGGACTAGTCAAACAAGACAATGAAGATGGAAAATATGCGATTGAGGTACTGTGTAAATCCAAGACTCAAAATCTTTGCATGGTCAAATAGAAGCTATATAGGACTACATCATATTGCAATAGTTGAAGTTATCTAGGACCATCATCAAATTGCAAATTTTTTGAAGGAGTAAAGTCGAAAAATTTGTGCAATCAGGTGTTGCCTGTAGACCGCACGTCATTATTCATCAAAGAAATTCAACTTGCAAATGCGTACTCTTCTTCCTTTAAGGCTTCCTTTAGCTCTCATATGCTCTTGTAAAAAAACATAAGAACTAGTCTTCTCGATGATATTTTAAAGGCTATATTAAGACGTATTTTGTTGATTTGGACATGTTTCTTCATCTCACTTCTTTTCTGACAAAAATACATTAATCAGATCATGCAATGTGTTGTACTATTTTATCGCATGTATCAAAGCTGTTGAGAAATCCCTTTGACTTCCAATTTTTTATCAAAATATACAAAGATATCAATTTCTTAGTGAAACGATATTCTACACAGAAAGCACAACATTTAATCTTTCCCATCTAAACCTCACAATAGACTAAAAAATTCAAGCACTTCATCCATGCCTTGGATTTTGATAATGGGTCATTTTCACAAACTCCTCAATTCGTCTTTTTAAAGGGAAACCCAACGCATCCTCATAAGTTACCTCGATATTGATAATCACAAGCAAAAAAAAAAAATTAGGAAAATTATTTTATGAACATACGGTCATTTTACAAAATGGACGGTGCAGTTTTGTAACTTTTTGCAAACGAATTGGTGGGGTTTCCACTATTTTAAAAAGAAACAAGATGAGATTTATTTTTATTGTTTTATTTTGAAAAACATCAAAGTGATAATATTCAAACAATAATTAATATAATAAAGAATTCAATAGCGATTTTTTAAAATAGCGGATATTATTCTTTGGTAAAAAAATTATGGATATTGTTCATAAATAAAAGGTTTCGATTAGCCATAATCAAGACTGAAGAGGATTTTAAAAGCAATATATTTCAAGCGTACTAGCGTGAAAGGAAGTGGTTGCGCTTATTCCTTCCTGCTAAAACAAATCGTTATATCATCTCCCCATTTCTGTCCTTCCCAAGTTAGACAAACCCTATCGATTCGCGGCAAAAGGACATCTCAAGTGTCAATATTTGTGTACGACGCTCACTTTGGTGCCAATATTTTTTTTTTTTGATCACTTAAGTGTCAAATCGGAGAAAAAACGATCACTTTAGTGATAACGGCAAGAAATTTCTATGACCTCACCGGAGTTGACACCTAAATAATCATTTTTTCAAAAAAAAAACTGGCACTTAAGTAATAAAAAAAAAATATCGGCACCATGGTGAGCACCACACACAAATATTGGCACTTGATGTGTCCTTTTGCCTACATAACTGTCACCATACTTAATCTGGATAACATGATTCAACTCATTCAGAAACAGAAATGCGATACTCTTGCCTTGAGTCTGAACGTCCAACTAAGGTCAAACTAAACTTCTTTTCTCATGTGTATCATTGATCCAGCTTTCGAGCAACTGCCCTTATGAAGTTGTCAATTTGCTTCCTTCAACTTCCAGAACTTCACTTGAACTTCCATCTTCTGGTCCCTTGGCCATCGCAGCTCTACCTCGCCGTTCACCTATCCATGGTCCCTCCAAGCTTTACTGAACTTCCCGTTCTAGGCTTGTTTACCTATCCAAGGTCCTTCCAAGCTTTACCGAACTCCCGTTCTAGGATTGTTCACCTTCTACTTAGGTACCTCCAGTTTGTAGACACATCTATGCCCAATGCCTTGTTCACCATTGATAGATAACTCATAACCTTCGAACGTTTTGTTAATACACCATCTGCATAATGGCTTGTGCATGTTTCACCTAGTTCTACTAAACCGATTAAACACATTAGTAGCCTTTGATTATTTTGTCATCTTCAAAACATCATAAGGGATTTTCCATAACACTTTCTTTCCTCAAATGGAAGTAAAGTAAAAGGCTTAAGCGAAGTTTGAAATTTTAGCAAATTTGATACGGTATTGTAAGATTAATATTAGACACTATCTCAAATAAGGCTAAAGACATTGAGATTAGTGCATTACATTAAATTTTTAGAGGATGTAAATATACTTTAGCCGGGTTTAATGAGCAGACAAGTCTTATTCAAGCCTCCAATAGGGAATGCAGATAAGTTGTCCTGGTTTATGTACAAATCTTATGACCCCATCACGAGATCAAGCCATCTATCCATCTTATTCCTGTGTTCATCACACCAATCAGTTTCCACAAATTCAAACACAACCCCCCCCCCCCTCTCTCTCTCTCTCTCTCTCTCTTCAGCCTGCCGCCGCAGCGAACCCGAAGCGTCCTCCAGCCTGCCGCCGCGACGAACCGTCCTCCAAAGCTGCCCACTGGGTGACTCAAAAGCCACCACTAACTCGTCACCATATCCATTATCGCGATCTCATAATAGCGATAGGAGATGGATACATAAATGAAGACAACTGATCCGTATTCACTAACATGTTGCTTATATTCCATGATAAGATAAATTTATAAATCATGTTTAGGGTCTCTACCATTTTCCTTATTTTAGGCTTATCTTATATGCACGGTAGAGGAGCACTGTGATTTTAATTCGACGCTATAGGGCGCTGCAAGTATACTTCTCTTTTGTCTCAATTAAGTTATCGTCCACTTTTTCTTTAATCAATCTAACCATGAAAACTACATTATTTGCGTTTACAGGAAAATGATAAATAATTAATTGAATCTGAGTCATAGAAAATAGTAGGTCTTGTACGAGTTCCACCTACATCTTATTATCGACAATCTAGATTTGGGATGTGAGATACTATGTAAACTAGAGTCAGGGTTTACAGGAAAATGATTTGCGTTATTTCTTATCGAGAGAAATATATGTATCATTTTTCATTTAAGTTTCATTTTCTCCTTATTTTAAATTAATTTTTTAATTTGAAAATCAATAAATTGGGCACTTTGCAACGATTTTAGAAGATCATGGGGTAAATTGGAAATTTTCTAAAACCAGGAGGCAATTTGTAATAATACAAAAATCTAGGGGATATATTGTTATTCTCCCAAATTTGCTGGAAATTTTTACTCTTCTTCGTAGGCGCCACCTAGTCATGTGAGAGAACATAACTAAGGGGAAAATTAGCAAAAAAAATCCTAAGCTTATTTGATTTGTATCAATTCAATCATAAACATTTCAATTGTGCCAATCAAATCATAAACATTTTTGACAATTTGTCAATTTAGTCATTTCGGCCAGCTTTGACCTGAAACTACTAACATGGAGGTCGGCCGTCCTACGTGTCATAACCAGCGCTGACGTGGACAATTTTCACAATTTCGTTTTAAATTTTCGTTTCTTTTTTTTTTTTTTCCTTAGAGTAGGCCCGACCCCAAAGGCCAGCCCGCATCACAGGGATCCGAAGGTATTTCAAGCTGGACCTTGAATCCTAAACAAGGGCCTACATCTCTAAGCATAGCCCACCCAACTTATTCAACCTAATCAAGATTAGCATATATGTTGACACCAAATTTCACCAATAATTTCAAAAATTACATTTTTCTTAGAAAGTGAATTCACAAATTAGGGAAATTATAATATCGATACATCGAGTCTAACAAGTAAGATTTTGCCAAATGAAGAATCAGGGTTGGTCAATTCTAGTAGCTCCATTTGATTTTCGCGGTAAAACCCAACTGGATATTACGATCCATACCAAAGATCAGAATTCAAGCTCACTTCACGTGTCTTTTCTCACGGGCCTTGTTAGAAAAAAAGTTCAATCAATTCAGCCCCAAATATAATAATTGATCAATTTTTACTTATAAAAAGAAATAAGAAAAATTCAGGCTAAGTTTGAACCGGCCTGGAACGGTCCGGACTAGCTCGATTTTAGGCCTTACAATTTAATTCGGGCGGGCGGAAGTTCCATGGACTTGTCAATCTTTACGTTATGGTCGTCCGCGTACATGAGTCATTTGATGGAATGTTCGGTCTTCGTCTCCATGGACATAAAATGTAAAACAACGGTCAAACTCTCTAACGCTTCTTTCTTAAGACAAGGAAACAATGTCATGTGAACCGATCGAGACAAGAATCAACACGGGGTGTCCCAACTTTTTAGAATAGACAACTACTCTTGTTGGCGATCTGCCTTTTGCCTCTCCCAAGGGTCCGGCGGGTTTAGAGGTATTGTCATTGATCAATGGCGCAGACTCTCCCAAGTCTTACCTCGCGTGACGTTGGATTTCGTTTTCGTGATTAGCAAGCTAAATTTTACTAGGAGTGGCCACTAACCTATTGGGATCGGCTAGAAACCAATCGAGACATGGGAGTGTTATCTCGATTCCTACGTAACCAGAGTTTCTAAGTTCGGAGACTTGTTTACGCTAACTAGATAATTAGCGTCCTTTCGATACCTAACTAGTTAATATTCCATAAAGTGATCATGCATTCTGCATTTCATTTGAAGCTTACCAGATATCTAACCAGTGCTAGATGATCATGCATAATTTTTTTCTGTCATTTTGTGCAATTACCTATTCATCGTTAACCTAATGTTAACGAAAAGTAATTAACATGCAATTTATCAAAAGACAGTGCTATAATAAGCACTCAATCAGGTAAAATATGCCAAATATTAGACTTGAATGTACACATGCAAACCAAATCTATAATGACGATATTTAAAGAAAACGACTCCGATACGCGGATTAGTGTATAAAAATGGACCAGATTGGACGTCGGTCTTCAGTCACCAAGCCTCAATGGGCTACCATCTCCATGAGCATCATCGTCAATCACCACATTGGGATATCAGTCTGATATATCAAGCATTTGGAACATGCACTCACTCTAAGCAGATAATCAGTGAAGTTCAGTCAATCAAAGGATAAAACGAGTCTCTCGAATTAAACTCTAATTACCGTGCTAATTTATCTGCCGAGACATGGATTGCTAAACAAAATATTCAGACATTCACATAATAAGTTAAAACTAAATCGTGCAAATTAAACACGAAAAATAATCAATAATTAAGCACATAAAAACCTAATTAGATGCTCCGCTCTCTATTCTCCTCTTCTTCTTTGGTTTCCATCTCGACGAATGAAATGCCCCCTAGTTTTTTTGTCTTCTTCCTTTTGTCCTTTTTCTCTGCCCTCTTCTCTGTTTCTCCACCTGCTCCCGTCCCCTCTTTTGTTCCTGTACACGCCCCCCTCTCTTCTTCTTTTTTGTCTTCTTCCTTTTGTCCTTTTTCTCTGCCCCCTCTCTGTTTCTCCACCTGCTCCCGTCCCCTCTTCTGTTCCTCGACCTGCCCCGTACGAACTTCCGGCGACCCCTGCTGGCTATGCCTCACCACCACCGGCCATTACCGCCGATGGTAGGCGCCGGTGGCGAGGGTTGCAGCAAGTCTTCGCCTCCTGATGAGGTTTTTTTTTTTTTTTTTTTTTTTTTTTTTTTTCAATTTTTAGCCCTTTTTTCAGCTTATTTTTCAAATTATTTTAAATAAAAAATTTAAATTTAAAAAAAAATGCCATAGTAGACCTCCGGCGAGCCTAGTCAATGTCATATATTAATAAAATAAGGCCACATCGGATTTTCGGCAAACCAAATCGGACTTGGCACTAAAACGATCGTTTTTTCAAAAACTTGGCACTAAAGTGATCCGATCGAAACTTTTGGCACCAAAGTAATCTTCGTACATAACATTTGACATTAAAAGTGTTCTTTTCCCAGTGATTGATGCTTGAGAGGAGATCTGTTACAATATTGGAATGAAAGATTAACCGAATAAGAACCCAAATTTTTTTTGTTTAATCTTATCCCATTTATTTACTTTTTGGTCTTTCACAATCTTTAGTTTCCTTTTTTACTATCCCTTCCGCATTATCCTTATCTTAAATGGCGTCGAAAAATTACGTTTGTATGAAGTGAGACATTTTAAAATTAGGTTATATTGTCGCAAAAAGTGGTTTTTCACAGATTTTGTGAAGATTATTCTGAATTAACTTATCTTGAGCCAAAATAGGAAAAATGAACATGAAACACTGTTTAAGAGATACTAAAGTAACATGGCGCCTGGGCATAATTTGAGAGGGTACACATTGGTTGCGCATTTGATAGAATGTCTGGTCTTGGTCTCCATGTGCTTGTCAAGGTATTAAGTTTGCGTGTGGTAACACTTCAGAAACGCATATGGTAAAAAAGTATTTTCAAAGTGTTCCGGGAACACTTTTGGAGCAGAAATAAGAAACAAAAAAACTTGCTTTTATATTCCCAGAACACTTTTTAGAAACACATTTGGAACATTTTTTAGAAACAATTGGAAACACTTTTGTTCTTGAATACACTCTCTTCTCTTTTGTTCTTGCACGAGTAGCTCCTCCCTCCTCTCCTTCTATGTTTGTCAACTAGCCGACGCCACTGCTCTTCTGTGTTCCTCAGCCAGTTGACCCCGCCGCTCCTCCGATGAGTTTCCACCGGTTCCTCCTCTTCTTCCTCCTCATCTCGGCAATTGACCGGCACCTGACACGACGGGCGAGCCCGCTCAGATCTGGGTGAGGCTCGGCCTCGCGCGGCGAGGGCAAGCCAAACCCCACCATCGTCAGCCGAGCTTGGGCAGGGCTCGCCTGGGCGGGCTCGCGCGAGCCGAACCCCACCATCGCCGGCCGAGCTTCGACCTCGGCCGGCAATGGCGGGGATTGGCCTCTTGCTCGCCGTGCAAGGCCGAGCCCCGCCCAGATCTGGGCAGGGCTTGCCTGGGCGAGCGAGCACGAGTGCCGCCATCATCGACGGACGTCGATGCTCGGTTTGAGTTGATTATGAGCTAAGTTACCAAACGTGTTTCTGTTCTTCTTTTTTTATTCCGGGAACAGAATTTTTTTACAGTTACCAAACGCGTTTTTGTTCCCAAAAATCGTTGCCAGGAACAGAAACCGAAAAAAGTATTTCTGTTCCAAAAGTTATTCCGGAAACAGAAACGTTATCATAGGGAGCCTAATTGACTTAACAAGTCCGTCACTGTTTATTGTCCCTATCCCGTTGCAGATCTTTTGGATGGAAATTTGCAATTGTGCAGATCTTTTGCATGGAAATTCATAGCATTTCAGGATACCACTAACACAGACAATCTTATGTGAAAATGTCTGTATTACCCTCAACCTCAGCTATATAAAGCGAGGTGATGTCTGAATAAAAGGCAAAGTCCAGACAAGAGAAAATTTTGCAAACTGCCACTATGTCCTCTCCAATCTTCTCAAAAATCTTGGAAAGATAGACCGAATAAGATGAGTGAGTTCGGCAAGTAATCAGAAATGAAGGCCAAAGAGTCCTAGGATGAAGGCTTATGGTATTTGGAGACAAACAGACAATCCAATTTAACGGTAGAGAAGGGTATGTACGTGGAGATAACATACCTGTCTTGAATTTCATTAGTCTTCCTCGTTTTTTTTTATCTTTAGTTGTTATATGTGTCATCAGCTTATTCCCTCTCTTTTTTTGTTGTTGGGTGATCGTCCTCAGAGTACGTACATATTTCTTCAAGAAAGAGGATGTAAAATAGAGGAACGGGACCGAGCCAATTCCGATAATTATGAAACCCATACGAGACTACTTCTCATAGTGGACTTATTTAACAATTGGATTGTGCACAGGACGGAGGTGATTAATGCAGCCTAGACTGAGAGTGGGTCACTGGAGGAGATGGGAAAACAACTGTTTCTTGTGCTCAACTCTGCCCTCTTATGGTGGTGGAGCTCATTCACAATCCCCGGAGCATGCTCCCAAAACCAAACGGATTGGCTCGCGTTAGTGTCCTTCAAAAACGCGATACACAAAGACCCATTTAGAGTCTTGAGCTCTTGGAATGATTCTACCCATCATTGTGAGTGGCAGGGGGTTTTGTGCAGTAAAAGGCATTTTGGGAGGGTCACATCCCTGATCCTCATATCACAGGGCTTGGGAGGCTTTCTATCTCCTCACATAGGTAACCTGTCTTTCCTGAGGGTCATGATTTTGGAGGACAACAGTTTCCAAAGCGAAATCCCACCACAAGTAGGAAACTTGCTTCGGCTCAGTGATCTCGCTCTTAGTAGCAACGCATTTGGTGGGCCGATACCTTCCAATCTTTCACGCTGCTCGAACCTCGAGATCCTGAATATCACTGATAACCAACTTGTGGGGGGAATTCATTCCGATCTTGGTTCTTTACCAAGGCTTAAATACTTGGGCTTGACTAAAAATAGTCTTGTAGGTCCTATTCCTCCTTCGATCGGAAATCTCTCGCGGCTACAACACCTCTCCCTGGGAAAGAATTCGTTGCACGGAGAAATACCTGAGGAATTGTCCAGACTCCAGAGGTTGGTATTTTTCCAACTATCAGTCAACAAACTAACCGGCGAGATTCCGCCAGGGATTTTTAACATCTCCGGCATTTATACCTTCGCTGTTAGTGTCAACCAGTTGCGAGGAAGTTTCCCCTGTAATATCGGCACTACACTCCCTTCTCTCTCTTTCCTTGGAGCGTTCGATAACATGTTCACTGGGACAATTCCGTCATCTTTGACTAATGCCACCGGTCTTCGAGGATTTTACCTTAAGAAAAATAGTTTCCATGGGCCAATACCGAAAAATCTGGGAAGGCTAAAGGGCCTTGAAGGAATTGAGTTGGGTTTTAACCTGCTGCAGGATGACTTGAGTTTTACTTCTTCTTTAGCTAATTGTTCCAACTTAAAAGAACTCATGGTAAACTCAAACTTGATTCACGGATCATTGCCGAGATCCATCTCCAATCTCTCCACCAGCATTGAGCGATTAATTATGGGAGACAATCGGATCCAAGGAACTATTCCTACAGCTCTGGGAAATCTCTTCAACTTGACTCTCTTGAGTTTAAAGGATAATTTTCTAACCGATCACATTCCTGATTCCATCGGAGCACTTTACAGCTTGCTGGAACTTGATATAAGTGGAAACATGTTTACTGGAGAGATCCCATCTTCGATTGGTAACATGACATCCTTATATGTCCTTGACCTTAACTCCAACAATTTCCAAGGCTACATACCGCAAAGTCTCGGCAACTGCAAGAAATTAACAGGGCTTGATCTTTCGAACAATAACCTACTCGGCTCGGTTCCAGTTGAAATCTTGGGTCTTTCTTCCTTGTCGATCTTGTTCAGTTTAGCACATAATAATTTAAGTGGATCTCTTCCATTGCAAGTTGGCTCTTTAATAAATCTCGAAGAATTAGATCTGTCTTACAACAGATTGACTGGCTTAATTCCGGCCTCCATAGGCGGGTGCTTGAGATTGGAACGGCTTCACTTAGAAGCTAATTCTTTTCATGGTCAAATCCCCCAAGCTTTACGTCCATTACGGGGCCTACAAGAGCTGGATCTTTCCAATAATAATTTTTCTGGTCCAATCCCAAGCTTTCTCGCAGAGTTCTCATTGCTCCAATACTTGAATTTGTCCTTCAACGAACTAGAAGGACAAGTTCCGGAGGACGGAGTTTTTCTTAATGCGAGTGCTGTATCGGTTTCTGGAAATAGACAACTCTGTGGAGATGTTCCGGTTCTGAAGCTTCCTCTTTGTAAATCACCAAGCTCTGACAAGTCTTTTACAACCAAGACCATAGTCATATCTGTGGTAGGTGTCAGTTTGTTATGTTTGGCTTTGTTGTTCTTGTCTATCTTTTGTTACCACAAAAAGAAGCAGACCACAACCGATGCCTCGATGTCATCGTCCTTGGAGCACCAGTTCTTGAGGATTTCTTATGAAGAACTCCTGAGAGCTACTGGAAGATTCTCCGAGATCAATTTGATTGGTAAAGGGAGATATGGCACGGTTTATAAGGGGATTCTTGATAGTGGTGCCACGGTGGCGGTGAAGGTGCTCAATTTAATGCAAAGAGGTGCTTCGAGGAGTTTTGTCTCCGAATGTCTAACTCTAGGAGCCATTAGACACCGAAACCTCGTGAAGATACTAAGCGTATGTTCGAGCATGGACTTTCTCTGCAATGACTTCAAAGCTCTAATATATGAGTTCATGGCTAATGAAAGCTTGGAGGAGTGGCTGCACCCTGTGACTCTAGGACGAGATGATGAGTGTGGCGAATCGAAAAATTTGAGAGGCGAATCGAAAAATTTGAGACTAGTGCAGAGGTTAAACATCGCCATCGACATAGCTACTGCAATCGAATATCTCCATAAGGGTTGTTCTCTAGCAATTGTCCATGGAGATCTGAAGCCAAGTAATGTGCTCCTGGACAACGACATGGTGGCTCAAGTTGGAGATTTTGGGCTTGCAAAGATCATTTCAACGATGTCTGCCGAAGTCACAGGAGTTCAGGACCAGGGCAGTTCAACTTCAACCGCAGTCAGAGGATCCATTGGCTATGTGCCTCCAGGTATGAATCTATCATATCTTCTTCGAGGCATTTTCTTCTCTTCCGTCTTGCAGAAAAGTAATTGTGTGGTATAGAACTTATACTGAATCCGGATCATGAAAATGATGAGCCTCATGTGGATCCTATGTATGTCCTGTCAAAACCAGTGGTTCAAATTTAGTTAAAACATGTACTAAATTCTCTAAATAATTTCCCCCGAGGCCTTCACAGTATATATTTTCTTCTTTTCTCATACCCAACTAGAGGACAAAGTCACACTTGATGGTTAGGCAATTGTTTAACAAACATGTGCACTTTATAAATTCCAAAATCTCATTTCTGTACGGTTGATGCATTCCGACCTTTGCGACAATTTTTTCGCCAAGCGCTAAACATCAGCCATAGCCAATACACTAAACCAAAGTAAAACAAAGAGATATGTTGGGTGACACTGGAGCGAGCCCTCACAACTGCCCTTGACAAGCTCTTGCAAATAGACATCAAACAAAATCCCATGTGATTTAGGATGTTTTCCTGAAACTTAAAGAAAAAGTATATTGTTTATTCGTATTTCATGTCCTAATGAAATTTTCAGAGTATGGCATGGGACACAAGGTTTCCACGCTTGGGGATGCATACAGTTACGGCATTCTATTATTGGAGATGTTTACTGGGAAGAGACCCACCCAAGAGGACTTTGGGCACCGTCTTAATCTTCATAACTTTGTTCAAATGGCTCTTCCAGATCGAGCGATGGACATAGTAGACTTAAGGCTTTGGAGTGAAGCTGGTGATCGACAACAGGAGAGCAAGATTAGAGATTGCATAATCTCCGTATTCGAAGTTGGAGTCGCATGTTCGATGGAATCACCACAGGATCGAATGGACATGACCGAGGCGATCAGGAAATTATGCTTGATCAAGGCGAGTTACGAAACTAGAGAGAGGAGGACACGTATGTAGCTAAGTCAATTATCTTGTTGTATATTGGAACTCTTTCACTAGTAGAGACAATCATCATGCAAAGGCAGTGCTAGCAAATTGACATGAATGTCTCCCTAACTAGTCTGCCTACCCATACCTATTATGTGTATTCTTACTAATATACCAATATCTGTGTTTAAAAATCGTAGAAAGTGGATGTATGGAGTTGTAGCCATGTAAAATTTGATGAATTTGCTTATTTGCAAGGTTGTCCTCATTTCTGATGCCACTGTAGAACATAGGATCTGTGCATTGCTTAAGTACCTTAAATGTGTGATTAATTCTTTATCAGCAATTTAACGCCGGTTGTCATACCGATTATGGGAATAATGATGGATCAATAATTTTGAGAGGTTTTCAGTCAAGACTGAATATCAAACTATATAGATCATGAAGCTTGTGATCTTAATTCCTAGAGTGTAGACACGATTTCAGGAGGGCTAGATGTGTGGGAAACCTAGCAAATCCAGAGACCTCATAGAATTGACAATTTTTTTTTAACAAAAATGCTATTCAAGAAACTATATGTTATTAAGTACTGGGCTCCAATTGAACCTACATGAAAAAAAAGGGCAGTCAACTTTACAAAGGATACTTACACATAAATTGTAAATAGAGCATCAAACGATTCGATCGGGTTGAAAATGGGTTGACTCGTTTGACTTGTTAAACTCGGTCAGACCAATTTATTTAATTATGTTTCTATATACTTACCTCAAAATCCATACCCAATTATGTAACCAACTTAAATATGTTCATAAGAGTATTTGTCGTCGAGTTAATTTTAATATCTAATTGAAACGAAAATTACCAAAATAAGAAGTACGATGGAAAAAATGAAAAAGCCGATATGAACTATATCAAATAAACAAGGTAAAAATTGAAAAAGAAATTCCATCTCGTTGGCAAATCTGCAACAACTCTAACATATATCAACGAGTTGTCGTGTCTATCGAATCGTTTATGTGGTCAAGCCATTGTCGAGCCATTGCCATCGCTGGCCATTCCCCTCTCCCCCACCCCCCCACCCCGCCTCTCTCTCTTCGCATGCAATGTGTACTAGAACGCGACCACACAGTGAGGTCACGAGGTCAAGGCCAACTCTTACTGTCGTGCTTAACCACGAGCCCGCGGTGAATCGGAGTCCAAGCTTGATCGAATAGTTACATGACTATTTCGATCAATCCAAAGAGCATGAAGAGGAAGGCAAGCTCATCGCGAGATCGTGAGCTCAAGGCCAACTCTCGATGTCGAGGTTGAGCGTGAGCTCACTATCATTTAGAAGCCATACTTGATCGAATTTGGACGACGTTGGCAACGAAATTCTGTTGCGGTCATGTTGTCGACACCAGCGGTCAGCGTGTGTGACCCCTACCTCTTCTTCAAACCTCCTTTTCAAACATGAACACATAATTGTTGCACTCCCGGTGTGCTCATAACACTTTCTAATTATCCTCGTCAAGTCTTCCCACTCAACCAATCCTCTCTCTTTCATCACCATTAGCCACCGTCTCCGGCCATTGTGGCCATCTGTCATCACTGTCCTCTCCTCCACGTCTCGCCGATATCTCCGTCGTGTCATTCACGACTATCTTTGCTTTCTCTATTTGCTGACCCAAAACACTCTCTCTCTTGGTCTTTCTCTTCTTTCACCGCCAAATCTTTGTGAGGTCTTGGCACCACCATTGATGACCTGATCTGGTCATGGCCTTTGAGATCTCACCGAAATCTAGGCCAGATGGAGGAGGCATCCCCAGATCTTGAGACGACCTTCTGGTCTCAACATTGTAGACGACTTAATTGTAGATGACAAGAGGAGCTCAACGAGAGGTATTGAGACCCGCCAAAAGCATAAACTTGACATTCAGGCAAGCTCGGTCGCCTTTAAAAGAGGGAAGGAGAGAGATAGCGGCACGAAAGTAGGGACAACGACCGACATTGAAGAGATAGGGGAGAGAGAGCGAACAGAGCGTGACACGACCCCTCGTCAGCACTGGCAGTAAATGGTGGAGCGAGGAAGGCCATGATTTATGGTGGCAGTGGAGGGACATCAATGACAGAAGTCGCGCGTGGTTGCAGGGGTTCGAGAGACACAGACAGGGAGGAGAAGAGATTGGTGTTGGGATTTTGAGGAGAAGAGACATTAATAGGGATGGTAAAGGCCATAAATAAAATATGTTGCCCTAGATCTAGCGTAAAATATGTAAAACGACAGGATAGTACAGACGGCTGTACTCTCTTAGAAGAAGTTATCATAAGATTCACGAAATTGTTGGCCAACTGTCAATAGAGTGTAACGTCCGTAATAGTGTTCCATCAAGAACCTAAAATTTGGCATTAAGATCACCAAAACTAGCTCATGAGTACTAGAAATCTACCAAAGCTGAATTAAACAGTCGCAGAGCATTGCTAATTTGCTAGAAATAATCTGCTTAAGTTGCTTTTATGCGCAACATGTTATGCAACCATATTTTCCAAAACTAGCTGATTCGTCATATCAAGCTAATCGCTTTTATTTTCTCTTTACTTTTTATCACACCCTTTAACTAATATAATAACAGGCCGCAACCCGCAAGTAAGCGAGTCACTTTATAAGCCTTTCTTAATAGGGAAGCTCTCCTTCATAGTTGCCTAGAGGGTCGTAGTTGCACACAACGTACCACCACCCGTTGCTACACTTAACCCTAGCGCACCCAATTCGGATCGACTCGCGCAGTGCAAGCAGTCGCGCTCGCTCACGCAAATGTTGGTGTTGTAACTGTAGTATTGCTTCTTCGCGACCCACAGGCTCACAGCGTAGGTTCTCGTGAACGTGCCGGTGCCCTTGGTGAGGTTCTCGCCGTAGGGTCCACTGGAGTGCACAAGGCTGCAGCTGCCAACCCGTTGGTTCGCATAGCTCTGGGCATAGGCGGCAACGGTGTTGTCCCACGTCACGTTCGCTACGCCAACTTGGTTCCGGGCGGCATTATGAGAGTTGAGATAGTCTTGGGGCGAGTTTTGGGCATGAGTAGATGAAAAGAGAGAAATGGAGACGAGAGAGGCGATGATAGTTAGAGAATTCATGATGCTTAAGGAATTAGCTGATATTGATTTGAGATAACATTTTTGGTGATCATTAGTCTATTTATAGATAAAACCTGTCTATTTTTCGGGGCTTCAACTTATCATGTGCAATGAATTTATTAGAGAACATCTCCCTTGGACAGTACTACTTTGCGTTCAAATCAAGTTTGATCAGTAAATGATAAAATAGTAAGTGGTGCATCAAAAGAATTGGTTTTGCATGTGCTTTGTTTCCTCAAATGGAAGTAACGTAAAAAGGCTTACGTGAAAGTTTGAAATTCCAGCAAATTTGATACAGTATTTTATCCGTGTATTTTAAGATCAATGTTATATACTGTCGTCCAGGTTACGGCGAGCTTCTGAATATGGAGGATTCGCCTCTCGATATGGAGGTGTGTCCTCCATATCTAGAGGCTCAGCCCCTCCACTTCAGATCTAGAGGCATCAAGAGCTGAATTCGTCGCCCTTAACGAGCAGGTGATCGTCATTGCCCATTAGTGTGGCAAGAATTAAAATACATCGGACAAGTGACAAGATCTCGTAATGGCGGCAGGAGATGGATACATAAATCGAGACAACTAATCTGTATCGCAACTGAATTCTAACGTAGTGCTTAACAAATCAATCTTCCATAAAAAGATAAACTCATAAATCATTCTTAGTGTCTCTAGCATTTTCCTTATCTTAAGCTTTCTGATATTTACGGTAGAGGAGCACTATAACTTTAATTCGACGCTATGGGGAGGAAGTACATGTACTCATCTTTTGTCTCCATGAAGTCATCATCCACTTGTTCCTTAATTAATCTACGCATGAATACGTGGTTTTCAATTGTATGCAGCTACTTTTCCTGGTGACATCATACGTCTGCAATTGCATGGATGAGAAGGGCACGCCCTCCCAATTGAACGGTTGGATGTGCGTCGTGTGTTCGTCTATCACCCAATAAATAAGTCTCATAACATAGAAATTATATGAGTCCGGGAAATATGATAAATTGAATTTGAATTTGTTGAAATTTGTAAGTCTTATATGAGTCCCGCCTGGATCTTATCCTATTCGACATTCCAGATTTGGAATGTATAGTAGAGTAAGGGTCCATTAAGAAAATGATTCGCATAATTTCTCACCAACGGAAATGTATGTGTCGCGTTTTTATTTAATTCTCAGTTTCTCCTTAATTTAAATTAATTTTTTTATTTGGCGATCAACATATTGGGCACTTTGCAACGATTTTAGAAGAATATGGGGTAAATCGAATTTTTTTTAAAAAATCAGGAGACAGTTTGTAATAATATGAAACTCTAGGGATATATTGTAAATCTCCCGAATTTGCTGGAAATTTTTTCAGAAAGCTTACACAATCCAGTGGGGGTTCCCAAAGATGGGGTAGTTATGGAAGTCTTTAGTCGGATCGAACCAAAGGTAAATCCGCTCTTCGCGCTTGTCGAACCAGTTAGCATATACATTTGTTCGACGAATGTAAGGCTACCCGGACACGCTTCCAAGGAACTCGAATTCTATCTCATCCTGATTCAGCTGATCGGACATGAACTGCAGTTTGATCCCAACTCAAATCAACCATCGCGGCAAAGGCCATTGCAAGGCATTTTATCTTTATCCTTTTTTATTTTATTAGTCGAATACAAAAAGGAAAGAAAGGAAGCATCTTCAAATTCAAATTTAATAAGTGATAGACATTTGAGGGTAACAAATAACTAAACGAATTCTAATTGGTGAGCATAAGTCACGTTGCAGTCGTAGAGGCAAAGTTAACTACCATGTAATGAGCACATGAGGGAAGATTCATTTAACTCCGATTTTTACTACATATAATAATTATAGTAATGAATTTTAGCTAGCTCCATTTTAGTAGTAAAATATGCATGATGAATCATAACTGTAACGATTCATTTAACTCCGATTTTCTGTTGATTTTTCTCCAAACATGAACCACCGATTTACAAATATTATTAACCACAGAATTTATTGACCGGCGCCAAATCTTTCTATGAATTGCTTCTTTTGCCTCTTGTGCTAGTGCCTATGGAACTGTTCTATATTTGGTTAGCTGAAGCTCATGTAGAGGCACCTACATCATGATCCATCGTGATGGCAGGAATTCTTTTAAAATTGGGAACCTACGGGTGTTTAAGATTTTTTCAAAGTTTCAGTGGGAGATCAAACAGGATGAAATCTGGAGTTTTGCCTTTTCTTATCCTTCCCAACAATGAGGAATTAGGAAAGTCAATAAAGACTTGTATGATTCTGGACAAGGTCATAGTAAAAAAACTCAAATCTGACACGAAGACAGACATAAGACTTGTATGATTCTGGACAAGCTCATAATAAAAAACCTGGCGTATGTGCTGTGTATGCTTCTCAATATACTGCATTCCCCCAACAAACTATACCCAATCGCAGAGAAACTTATATCTCACCAATGCGGTAATACCAAAAATACCAACATGCTGATGACTAGATAAGAAGGGACGGAAAATATGCATATTTATTCCAATTGCGAAAAATGGGCTCCGAGTGGACAAATTTTGTGGACAAACACTGGAAATCCGTAATCTCGAATACAATAGTATAGCGTTTTAATCCATTTGATAACTTTCTAAAAATGTTGATGTCCATAAGAAAAACATAATACAATTGGCAGAAGGACACCTCAAGTGACAATATTTGTGTACGGCGCTCAGTTTGGTGTCGAAATTTTTCGCCGGCTCACTTAAGTGCCAAATCGGAGAAAAAACGATCACTTAAGTGCCAACGACGAGAGATTCTGACCAAAATAAATATGTGGCATTTTTATTTAAAATAATTTAGTGACATGTCATTTTTAATTCAAACAATTTGGTGACATGGCTTTTTTAAATAAAAAATCAATTCTACGTGTGCAAAGAGAATGACGTCGCTCGGTCGACGTAGTTGGGATGTCTTAAACTTATAGCACTTAAGTGATTACATTTTACAACTTATGGCACTTAAGTGATTACTTTCAGAAAAACTTGGCACTCAAACGATCATAATTTGCAACTTATGGCACTAAAAGTCACTCCACGAAATTGGCTAAACCACATTGTTTGTGCTTTGGAAGCTGACTAGGATCTCCGGCGAGCCACATAGGATTAGTTAATTAGTAAAAAATTACCACGTATGATTTCTAGCCAGGCTCACCAGAGTTAGCATTGAAATAACAGTTTTTCAAAAAAATTGGCACTTAAGTGAGTCGGAAAAAAAAATTGGCACTAAAGTGAGCTCCGTACACAAAAATTGTCACTTGAGGTGTCTTTTTGACTAATACAATTAGAAGAAAAATCAGCGACTTATCATAGATCTAGGAACTATGACCCCCACGATCTAATTTTCAAATACTATGCCAGGACAGTGCTAGCTTATGTAATGTAAATGTTTCAACCAAATACATCATCTCAAAAACCCAACAAAAACAACTAGGTAAAAAAAGGACAAGAATTGGGGCTCCGGCTTTTCCGCACAATGGTAAGAACAAAAAAAAAATGTTATAATGCACATGTAAGTTGTGCTAGAGAAATCCCACATCGGAGAATTGGTGTGGTGTAGAGCAGTTAATATATCCTAGTTGACCCATAACTCATTGGCTTAACCTTTTGAGTGAAGGTGGGTCCAACTAGATATATTAACAGGCTTAGACTTTGGGCTCACTCTTGGTGCTCCCTATGAGAAGGTATTGGGCTTCTACTGGGCGCTCCCTAACAAATTGGTATCAGAGCCGATGGTTCAATTAAGTTCCGGAATTTGGTGGGTGAAGTTAGGCGTAATTTTCTGGCAATGGGCGTTGTGATATGACAATGCAAGTCCGATGGCAGACTTCATAGTTCGGTCCAGAAAAATATATCTTGATGCAAAATGATATTTGGATTAAGGGGGAGATTGTTAACACTGAACTCACACGTGATGGGGAGATTGTTAGAATGCACATGTGAGTTGTGCTAGAAAAATCCCACATCGGAGAATTGGTGTGATGTAGAGCAGTTAATATATCCTAGTTGACCCATAACTCATTGGCTTAAGCTTTTGAGTGAAGGTGGGTCTAACTAGATATATTAATAGACTTAGATTTTGGGCTCACTCTTGATGCTCCCCAAGCGAAGGTATTAAGCTTCTGCTGGGCGCTCCCTAACAAAAAGGATTGCCTACTCTTGCCTAGCAGGAGAAGATTTACCTCCACGGAAAGGATGTCTCTAATCTTCTTCACCCCTTTAGGCACGCGGTCAGAAAGGATGTCTCTAATCTTCTTCATCCCTTTAGGCACACGGTTAGAGTCTGTTTGCGTTACTCAAGCCGACATTCCATCGGATTGTTATTTGATACCGAGGACTTAGACTCTCCCGAAGTTTGGCCAACAACCAAATTAAAATGCAATCTGCCCGTTCTTTCTGCATATCCAGACCATGCAAAACTTCCATGAGAATGCAGATTAGTTCGTCGCAAATGACATTGCCTTAATGTCAAGAAGTAAGGCATAAACATGCATGCATCATTTTCTATTTGAACCCCCGCAGTAGCAACCACGCGGGGTCATCTCTATCAATTTTGAACTCCGAGAGTTGATCTATAATTTGAGCTAGTATTCTTAGCTAAAAGGATATAGCAATATCTAAACATGAATGACTATTTTGCCTGAGCAACCCACAACCTCAAGAGACAAGTGGTAGTACAATTTGTCCAATTTCAAATCTAGAAAATCCGGACAGCACCTATATCTCATCAATTCAAGTTCAACCACCTAATTACCATGAAATTAATAGACTTCCCTCCAAACTTCATCCACACATAGTTGGGACTTGGTAGGAATCAAAGATAGATGGACTAATGCATTTTCACGCCTGGCTCTTGGTCGGCCACTTTCTAGGAATCAAATGAACCATATAAAATTGTTGTTCATTCTTCAATTTATAAATACACTTTTATTTCTTCGTCATTTACGTAATTTATGTAAATATGAGGTACTTTCCAAATGTTCGCTAAACATTATATCTACATGGTGCCAAAAAAGCAGTAAAGAGAGATACTTTAATAAAGTCATTAAACAGAACAAAGTAACGTCTTAGGCCCAAATATATAGTAACCAATCTATTTAAGAGAAAATGGGGCTTGGCCTGAATCGGCTTGGAGCCGAAAAAGCATTGAAGCTAGCCCTTTCGATCTGCCCACCCCTACTAAGTTTCAATGTTCACAAATATCTGTCCATAGTCGGTGCATATAAATGATGTTCGATGTCAAACGTGACGAATGCATATTAATCATGAGCGATCTGATTTGCATACAAAATATGATATACGATTGACAAATACTAAAGACATTAAAATCCATAAACTCGATCAATCAACATTTAACTTGTTATATATCTCCTTACCTATGGAGTGATGCATTGATTAGGGATGAGCCACATGTAAATCAAGAGCATCCCATGAGCCATGAGTCCACTAATTACAATAAACTCTTCCTGACTAAGCTAATATGTAAGTGACATTACTATGACCTATGAAAAATTATTTAAAATAGCGTGGCGGCCGGGCATAATATGAGAGTGGATATATTCATTACGAATTTGACGGAACGATGGGTCTTCGTCTCCATGATTTGCTTAATTGACGGAATAGGTTCCATCATTAATAATTAAGAATTGGAAAATGCTATGTTGTACTTCAATATTTATATACCGAACCACGTGGCAGAATTTACGTGGACAATAAACCATATTCAATAATTATTTTTTGACATTTCTTTTTCTTATTTTTCTTGTAAAAGTGAAAGCAAGGAAGAAGTTCAAATAGGAATAACCCTACACGCATTACTAGAATTTCTTACTGGGCGAAATGGCGCACTATCTGATAGGCGCCATAATGTCATAAATTTAGTGTTGGAAACAACATTAGAATAAAAGTGGGGACATGAGCATGAACTATGAAAAACTATTTAATGAGCCATGAGTCCACTAATATGTAAGTGGCGTCGACTAAGGTTTTAGCCGGCAATCGACCGGAGAAAGAAGATGAAAAAAAAAAAAATTGAAAAACATTATTGAAAATTGCCCGGTCAGCGCTGGCCAGCGTCCACGTTAGCGTCGGCCAGTCAAAGTTGGCCGGATGGACTGAATGGTAGCACTGAATTGGCACAAAAAAGGATTTGTGATTGAATTGGCACAAATGTAAAATATTTACAACTGAATTGGCAAAATTAAAAGCTTTAGAACTGAATTGGCAAAAGTGCAATAGGGTTAAGATTTTTTTGACAATTATTTCCTATTTTAAATGATACAAGAGATCATTTTAAGAAAAATATTTTTAAAATCATTTATTTTTCGCAAAACAAGCAGCTCTTAAAACCCATGAAGATGGAGATCTGTCACATAACCTTTAGAGATTGATCTCATTTAACTTCGAATGCTTAATAGATTGTTGGAAACCATATGTTGGTCGAATGGGTGAATATATGTATGAAAGTCAATCCCTTGAATCATTTCGTAATTTTATGTAGATGGCCTTCAAAACTAAAATTTGTTTGGTCATCCTTATAAGGTTCAACCGTCTTAAATACCTTTATGGTCCCTTCACTTCTTGTACTTTGCCTTCAAAAGATGTGCGGAGCTTCAAGGATTTTCCAGCGTACTTCAATTGCCGCTTGAGATTGTGCTTGAGAGCAGATGTCTCGCAACATTGGAAATAAAAGGAAAGAAAGAGCCAAATTTTCTTTAATTGATCAATTTGATCTTATCCCATTTATGTTTATTTTTTTAACAATATTTAGATTGATTGCTGACATCACAGTGATATGGGGCAAGCCACATTCCCGCCATGACATTTAGAAAGAAATTTCTAGTAAAGTCCATGTAACATTACTCTTTAAATAATTCTCCCACTATCCTCGCTAAAAACACTATAATTTTAGACACTTTACATGTTGGGACGAAATTTTAAAATGCACTGGATTCAGCTATTTCATTCCCCAAAAGCCAAAACGGAAATGTCAAGATCATCAACCGATAGCGAATAATGTAACATATGTATTCGAATTGTGCTAATATCGAGTTGCAAGTGATGCTGGTAAGGTATTCGCCTGAAGATGACGGTTGCTCTTGCAGAAAGCTAGTCATTACAATCTTGGACGTAGCAGAAAAAACTTGAAAAGAATTGGAAAAGCAACTTATAGCCTTTTCCATCAGACCAAGAATCAGTGAAGTGACAGCTGCAGCAAACTCTATTTTAGGAAACTTGCATATGTGGAGGAAACGGTTGCATGTGAAATCCCGATTCTAGCAAATACATCGGCCCTGTTTGGTTCAGTGTTTGGAATGAGCTTTAGGGCTTTAAAGTCTATTGGCCAAATACAAATGACATTCGGTTTATTTTTCGGAGAACTTTGGGGAAATGCAATAACATTTCCAAAGGCCTCTAAATGCTGTCACCTACTTTCAAATTCCGTTGGTTGATATAAAATTTTTCATATGTTATTTCTTATTTTGTAAATACATAAAACCATAACAGCAAACGCCTATTTATACAAGTCTGGCCCCTCCCTTTTTTTTCCTTTTCTTTTCTTTTTTTCATTGCCATGTCATTAAATAGATAACTCTCCAATTCATCCAGAAAACCTATCAATTTTGTACCCATTTCTCTCAATTTTATTTTATTTATTTGTATAAATCAGATCAATATCTCTCAGTCCTCTTCTTCTAATTCAACAAAGAGTTTGTGAATACTCCACTACTCTCAATCTATACACCAAACTCTGTATTTCGACCAATTGGATTGATGCATTGATTAGTGTCCAAAACCTAATGATTGTGAACGACTTATCTTTAAGCGTGGCGACTGCGCATAATTTGGGAGTGGATATATTGATTACGCATTTGACGGAATGGTCAGTGGAGATGAGTATGGGCTTGTAAATCCTCACGTAATTGACGGGGTATTAATAGACTAAACAAGTCCACCGCTGCTTAATGAAGTCAATAGGGTATGATGGAGGAAAACCACTTTGTTTAATTGACGGAATAACTTCCATCATTGTATGAACTTTTTAAGGTGTTTCCTATTAGACAATGTTATGTTATTTTTTATATTTACATATTAAGTTACGTGACAGACTATATGTCACGCCCCGATCCTCAGGCACGCGACAACCCTTCCAGACTTCAAGTCAAAAGGATAACATCCTAGGCATGTTATCGACCCATTCATTTTATCTTTCGATTAAATGCATGCGGAAGCAACATAGAATCCCAGACAATAATATAAACAAGGATAGACAGTAGGAGATATAACAAACCACAACAGCACAACCATTTTATTTATAAACAATTACCCCAAGGGAAAACGAACTGATCTACAAGCCCATCTTCAGGGCCGTTTCCTATGACCAACAAAAAGATACCAGGTCAAGTCTATGGGCTAACTACAACCACAAAAAGCTATCACCAAAAAGGAACCTCCACAGCTACGCTCGCTCACTAGCCATCATCACCAGGCCAGCCATGGTATTCCGACGGAGTCTCGGGATCTTCCATACTTATGGACTTGTAAAATGGTTAACGATAACAAATGAGATATAAATCTCAATGAGTCAACACCTAAGTCCGATTAGGACGTCGATTCACCCAGGCAGCCTAAACATGCAGCGCGAGAATGATGGTAGATCAATAGCGTGCGATGCACGCCACACTCTAGCTACCAAACAAATAGGCACGGCCCACGACCAATAAACAATCACATGTGAACTTACCCTGCCTTGGCCCACGCAATAGATATCACATGGCAGTAACAGATAAACAGGCCAAAGCATACAACCAGAACACTCGGCAACCACCTAGGCACTATACAACATGCGTGTTCCAGTTATTAATGCAAGAGATACTCTACTCTCGCCATAGTACAGCCCAACCGCTAGTACTCTTCCGGCAGGACCGGGCGTCGTCCCACTCCGTTCCGGCGACGGCATCCGATGTAGCCATGAGACTCGATAAACGGCATACCTCCAACTTAAACTCTAAATCTCGCACTTCCTCCTGGAGACGCCATTCCTGGACCATCAATTGGGCAATCGCTGACTTCTGACTCAGCGCATCGGCGACCTTATTAGCTTTACCTGGATGATACAGAATCTCACAGTCATAATTCTTAAGAAGTTCCATCTAACAACGATGCCTCATGTTCATCTCCTTCTGAGAGAACATCTATCTAAGACTCTGGTGATCGGTGTAGGCTTGGAACTTCTCTCCGACCAAGTAATGTCTCCAAATCTTCAGAACAAAAATGATTGCTGCCAACTCCAAATCATGCGTTGAGTAGTTCAACTCATGCGGCCTCAACTGGCGGGACGTATATGCAACCACTCTCCTATGTTGCATAAGGACGCAACCTAATCCCTTGAAAGATGCATCATTGTAGATCTCATAACCTTTGGGGTCGGACGGTATCATCAAAATAGGAGTCGTAGTTAGCTTATGCTTAAGCTCTTGGAAACTATGCTCACACTTATCTGTCCACTCGAATCTTTGGTCCTACTTCAACAAACGCGTCAACGGCATAGCTATTGCAGAGGACCTTTCCACAAAACATCTATAATAGCCTGCCAAGCCCAAGAAACTTCGAACCTCTATAATTGTCGTCAGTCTCGGCCAATCCATGACCGCTTCAATTTTGGTTGGGTCCACGTATACCCCTTCTCTAGAAATCACATGACAAAGGAAGGCTATGCGAGCCAACTAGAACTCGCACTTGCTAAACTTAGCAAACAGCCGATGTTCCCGAAGAGTCCCCAAAACTGTTCTCAGATGCTACTCATGCTCCTCGAAGCTCTTCGAGTAAACCAAGATGTCGTCAATAAACACGATGAAGAATCTATCCAAATACTCCTTGAACACCATGTTCGTCAAATCCATGAAAGCGGCTGGGGTATTTGTCAGACCAAACGGTATCACTGTAAACTTGTAGTGGCCATAACGCGTCCTAAATGCCGTCTTCGGTACATCCTCCTTCTTAATTCTCAACTGGTGATATCCCGTTCGTAGGTCGATCTTTGAAAATACCGAAGCTCCTCGAAGTTGGTCAAACAAATCGTCGATCCTCGACAATATATACTTGCTCTTGACTATCACCTGGTTGAGCTGTCGGTAGTCGATACACAGACGCAACGATCCATCCTTCTTCCTTACAAACAACACAGGCGCTCCCCATGGAGATGCACTAGGATGAATGAATCCTTTGTCCAACAACGCCTACATCTACACTTTCAGCTCCAACAACGCCATCCGATATGGTACCTTTGAGATTAGCTCCGTACCAGGGGTTAGCTCAACTACAAACTCTATTTCCCTTTCTGGCAGCAATCCAAGCAACTCCTTTGGAAAGACATCTGGAAACTCGTCTACTACAGCAATATCCTCCAACCTTGACTCCTTAGCCAACACGTCAACAACAGATGCCAAATAACCTTGGCAACCACAATCTAATAACAGAGTCACTTTCAGCGACGAAACCAAGGGGATCGAGGCTCCCCCTCGATTCCCAACAAACTCAAAACTAACCCCATTCAGCAGGTTAAACAGAATGACCTTACAATAGCAATCCATCACAGCCGTTTGCTCAGTAAGCTAATCCATACCAACAATCAAATCAAAATCAAACATAGCTAGCATAATCAAGTCTATCCTTCCCTCATGACCATCTATAACCAGCTTACTACCAGGACAACCTACCACAGACATTACACTATCCTTAAGCGATGTAGAAATCGTATAGACTGTTCCCAACGGTTCCTTACCCAACCCAGCTAGCTTAACAAATCGCTCAGCAATAAACGAATGGGAAACTCCCGAATCAAACAGGGCATAAGCTACTTGATTATGCAAGACGACCTTACCTGAAACGGTCGGCGAATCCCTCGCCAGCATATACCCATTCCTTGTACTAGCGGACGGTTCTGCGGAACGTTCCCTCGCATCAGACCTCCCGCCTGCATCAGCATCTGCCTCCCCAACTGTCTCTGCGGGCAGTCTCTAACCTGGTGGCCATGCTGACCACAACCAAAACAAGCACCTGACCTTCCAAGGCACATGGCTGATCCATGTCTCTGCCTACAGAGCTGGCACACACTGTTGGGGTGATACATCGGCTTCCCGACAGCATTCCTCCGGTTGGACGGAATGGAAACCTACTTCCCACCATCGGCCCCTTGCCAAATCTATGGTTACCCCTTACCGCAAGAGCGAACCGCGATCCAGATGCGGTGGCTCTCTTTACCGAGTCTCGTTCTACCATATGGGCCCTTTCATACAACTCATTATAGTCCTTCAGATTCAGCGGCACCAGCACACTCCTAATCTCGGGTTTTAGCCCGTCTCTAAACCTTCTCGCCCTATTCATAGGGTCTTCAACCATTCTAGGTGCGTACTTGGACAACTCGGCAAACTTCGCCTCATACTGATCCACTGATGACTAATTCTGGTGGAGGCGCAAGAATTCAGCTATCTTTTGCTCTCACGCGCAGTCCGAAAAGTACTTTCCATTGAAAGCATCCATGAAGGCATTCCACACCGGGGCCACACCTTCGGGGAAATCCCTCTCTTGCGCGACCTTCCACCACGAGCTAGCGTTACCCTGCAGTTGGTACACAGCCAGCGTTACTTTCTCCTCCTCAGAACACCTTAGCAAGGTGAAGACCTTCTCTAGCTCCTCAATCCATGAGGTTGCAGCCTCTAGGTCGCCTACTCTAGAAAACTTTGGCGGCTTGAGCTTCAGAAACTGCTCCACTAGCTTGTGAGTCTACAACCTTCCAACTCAGTTTCCAGCTAACGGTTCCTCTTGCGGGGCGGCAGCAGTAGCTTGGTTCCTTGCTTGCTGCCCCACGATGTTCCCCAAGGTCTCCAATTCCTGAAGAATCCCATTCATCTGGGGATCCCCCTGAGCGGCCCTCTCTCCAAGCACTCTCGAACCACAAATCCCGTCACCTTTGGGACCCGCCTAAGCTGTCCTTCCTCTAGGCCTACCTCAAGCATTACGGTCGCCCATTCTGTAGGACCTTAAGAACTCCTTCTCGCCAAAAGGCAACACGTAATGAGAACTCAGGACAAGTACTAAAGCTGAATCAAATAGCAAACACAAGCACATAGTTTTAATACTACTAACTATCTCAAACCCAGCGCACTTTATCACTCTAGGCCATGACCACATGGTTCAGGCTAACCTTGCTCTAATACCAAAACGGGGATGTCATGCCCTAATCCTCAGGCACGCGACAACCCTTCTAGACCTAAGGTCAAAAGGATAACATCCTAGGCATGTCATCGACCCATTCATTTTATCTTTCGATTAAACGCATGCGAAAGTAACATCGAACCCCAGACAATAATATAAACATGGATAGACAGCAGGAGATATAAAAAACAACAACAGCACAACCATTTTATTTATATACAGTTAGCCCAAGGGGAAACGAATCGATCTACAAGCCCATCTTCAGGGCCGTTTCCTATGAATAACAAAAAGATACCAGGTCAAATCAAGGGGTTAACTACTACCTCCAAAAGCTACCACCAAAAAAGAACCTCCACAGCTATGCTCGCTCACTGGCCATCACCACCAGGCCAGCCATGGTACTCTGGCGGAGTCTCCGGATCTTCCATACTTATGGACCTGTAAAATGGTTAACGACAACAATGAGATATAAATCTCAATTACTCAACACCTAAGTCCGATTAGGACGTTGATTCACCTAGGTGGCCTAAACATGCAACGCGAGAACGATGGTAGATCAATAGCGTGCGATGCACGCCACACTCTAGCTACCAAACAAATAGGCACGGCCTACAGCCAATAAACAATCACATGCGAACTTACCCCATCTTGGCCCACGCAACAGATATCACATGGAAGTAACAGATAAACAAGGCAAAGCATATAACCAGAACACTTGGCAACCACTCAAACACTATGCAACATGCGTGTTCCAGTTATTAATGCAAGAGATACTCTACTCTCGCCATAGTACAGCCCAACCGCTAGTACTCTTCAGGCAGGACCGGGCGTCGTCCCACTTCGTTCCGGCGACGGCATCCGATAGCCCCTCAAGACCCATAAGACAGACATACTAGGATTTCCTATAAGGAACTTCAGTCCATCACAAGCTGCGACCGGCATCCGATCAGTCGTGTGGTTCCGGCCTCGCCGGCACTACCTGTCGTGCATCCAATATGCCGTATGCATCCGAACTCCCGCCGGCACGGACATACTAGGTGACGAACCCATGCCAACAAGGGTACCGCCACGACCCTAGTTACATTAGGGTGACGCTCAACCATCATGTGACCACACAAACAAAATAGGCAACTAAGCCAATTCTTACTTCGCATTAACCCAATGCAGTCACATTCACAAGTATGCTCAAAACTCGGCTAATAGTCATTTTCATGCTCAAAGGATACAATTGTTCACACGAATATTCATTTCCAATTAAATGAGATATTTTTTCCTATGTGATCAACCAACAAATTCAAGCAACCAAGCAATTGACAATTAACCGATTAGCAATCAAAGGCAGCTAATTATTAACAAACAATTATCTCCGCCCTAACTATTTATCGCCACATTAGTTAATTAACCGGTCTGTTCTAGCTACGGTAATTCACCACTAACCACGGTAACTAACAATCACCCACAGTAACTATTCAACTAACCACAGTAATTATTTACTAATCATGGTAACTAATTAAACTAACCACGGTTAATCTATTTTAACCGTGGTAACTATTTAATATAACCACGGTAACTATCTAATTAACTACGGTAACTAATTAATTTAATCCTAAGTGCAATTAAAGACCTAATCAAAGATTAGGGGTTAACTCACGACGACGACGGCGGCGGTCGGCGACGACGGGCTACGGACTCGGCTCGGGATCTCGAACACGGATATGACTACGGCGAACGACGACGACTCCCTATCAACGACGAACGGCGACTGGACAGCGCCTACGGCGACACACAGACGGGCGGCGGAGCTGCGGCGAGCGAGCTTTGGACGGCGGAAGGGCAGCGGCTGAGCTCGACGAGGTCGCGGCGACGGACGACGGGGCTGCGGGTGGTGGCTAGCGAGGGCGACGGGGTGGCTGGACAGCGGTGGTTGGAGGCTCGGCAAGGCTCAGTCGTGTTCGGCAATCGCGGTGCAAAGTCAGAGGGTCGGCGGCGACACAACACCACGGCGACTGGAGCGAGCGGCGACGGTGGCTGGTGACAGACGACTGCGGTGGCGCCCGGTGGTGGTTCGACCGGCGCAAGGAGGGGGAGGATGAGGGGTGGTCAGGTGACAGGAGAGGGAAGGGAGAAAGAGAAGAGAGAGTGAGAAAGAAGAGAGAGAAAGATAAGAGAGAGTGAGGGGCAAAATGGTAAAAAGCCAAAGTCAAAAGTTAAAAAGTAAAAATTGACTTTGATTTGAGGGTTAATAAATAGGTGGGGCCCACGGTCAAGTCAGTATTTATGACATCTGGCTTATATGAATAATATCTGAGGGCGATTCAGTCATTTGGTAATTCAGGTCTGGTTGGTCATTTGGCTCAGACGACTGAAGGCATTTCGTTCAGGGTTAGGCTCGGGCGCGAAGGAATTCGACACTAATATCTACGGCGCAATAGAACTAAACGAACTCTATTGAACTATGCTTCAGGGGCTACCCCAAGCCTTTTGGAACAAATAATTTCGCGTCCGATAATTGTCTCTCAAATTTCGAAAGTCTAACATTATTCATTTTACAAGCTTTGGAATTTCAGAACGTCACACTATATATGCACAATTAATAACAAATTGTCACATTACTTATTAGGGTTAATACCACAAAAAATCCCTAATTGGTACACATATGACAAATTTACCCCAAACTAATTGTTTGACCACCAAAATCCCAAACTAGTAAACCAGCGACAAATTTATCACATGTGTACTATTTTGGAGTCTTCCATGGTATTAACCCTAAGTATTATACCAAATTGATAAAACAGTTTATTGTGTTTGGCATTTCTCTTTCTTATTTTCGTCTCAAAGGGAAAGTGAGCAAGAAGTTGAAATATGATAACAACTACACGCACTAAGACTTTACTAGAATTTAAGCTAAATGAAATGTGGCAAGGCAATAAGCTCAACATCATTTTTTTTCTCAAAATTAGACAAAAGTCCTCACAAGCATTATTACAAGCTCGATGAAGTTTGTCCGACAATTGTAGTACCTATTCAAATGGTTTTTTAACTTGTTATTCTCACACTAATCTTAATTGTTTCAGCCATGGTTATCTAATTGTTATTAATTTCAACTAAACTGGAGTTATTCAAATGGTTTTGACATATAGCCTCTAGAGGTTGTTGGACACCATCTATTGGCTGCATGGGCGAACGTATACATGAAATTGGACCCCTTCTATCGTTTAGCAGTTGAGTAGAGATCGTCTTCAAAACTAAAATTTGTTTGAACATCTTGATGAAATTCTAATATTTGCAGCGCATACTTCAGTGGCAGCTTGAGATGATGCTTGAGAGGAGATCTTTTACAACATTGGAAAGAAAGATAAACCGAATAATTGCGATATTTTAAAATTAGATTATATTGTTGCGAAAAGTGATTTTTCGCAGATTTTGTGAAGAATATTCTGAACGACTTATCTTGAACTAAAATAGGAGAAATGAAAATGAAACACTATTTAATAGCTACTAAAGTAGCGTGGTGACTAGGCATAATTTGAGAGGGGACACATTGATTATGCATTTGATGGAATGTTCGGTCTTCGGCTCCATATGCTTGTCAATCCTTACGTGATTGATGGGGGTAATAATTAACTAAACAAGTCCATCAGTGTCACGCCCCGCACCCATCGGGCACGCCACATCCGTTCTCGATAGTTAAGTTGCAACGTCTCGGGACGCGTTACAGACCCATTTAATTTTATCTTTCAATTAAGCGCATACGAAAGCAAATCACTTCTCCAGACAAAAATAACAATAGGGATAATCAGAAGGAAACTAGCAATAGCAAAAACTCGTTTTATTTATTCACTATTAACCCTGGGGAGATTACAATATATACAAGCCTATCACAAGGCCGCTTCCTAGTAGACCACACATACAAAAAAGGGTGGGGTGGTCGGGTTAACCTAACTTCACTGCCAAAAAGGGCAGTAAAAAAAGATAAACATACAGTGCCTATCACCACGACTGACCATAACCGGGAGGAGGCTCTGGGTCGGACTCCCCTCCATCCGAATCTGATCCCACGTCGCTTGGACTGGTGTTCGGATCAGTAACAGCTCCGTCTGGAGGGTCTAAATCTATAGGATCCCAAACCTCTTCTCCAAGGCTACCAATAGGGGGTCCGTCGAAACCTCCGATCGGACCATACAGGTTATCCCATTCCTTAACGAACCAGGCCGAAAACTCGTGCGATTTTCACATGTCTAACCCCTAATCAACCCAGACGGTTGACGAATGTTTCTAATGCCACCTATCAGGTCCCACCTGATACTCTACCACTATTGTACCCATCTCCATGGGCACACCAAAATGCATAAGCAAATGTGGTCGATTCATGCTTGGGTGTCTGAAATATTTAAACAACAACAATGAGATAAATCTCAACGAGCTAACGACCTAAGCCTCGATTAGGAGGTCAACTCAGCTCGGATGCACCTATCTCAAGCAATACAGTACGGTACGCACAAATATGCTATCACACATTCATAGGCAACCTTACCTTGGCTTGGCACACGCCCTGCGCATTATAACTTGCCATATGCAATATAATGCAATAAGTAAACAACATAATCAGAACACTATCAACATTCTCATGCACAGTGCACTCAAGTGTGTTCCAATTATCACGGCCACTCAGGCAAGCCCGTCCTCACACGTGGGTCCTCCGACTAAATCGGGCATTTATCTATTCGATCAATTACGGCCGATCGAGGACACGCTCGTCTCTATACAAGGGTCTTCCGGCTTAACCGGGTATTATTCCATTCGATCCATTACAACCGATCGAGGGCACGCCCGTCTTCCTATGGGGGTGTTCCAGCTTATCCGGGCATTTCACAAGGTAATGCAACTCTCATGCCAAAATGCAGTAAATAAAACACATGTGATCACATATGCATAATTAAATCCTCAAACTTAGCATACTTTCCTATCCAAACATTCTTGCCCTACTTAACTCCTAAAAAAAGACATATAAACCCAACACCTTGGGTTTACTAATTTAGGTGTCCACAATTATTATCTTGAAAACAGCCATTCAATCTATTTAGCTATATAAGCCAATTAATACGGCAATTCTCAATGTAGGCATTACGATTCAAGCTTAATGCAATCATAAATTAGTTTCACAACAATAATATAGATTGAATAATTCGATAGCTTATCGCCTAAGTAGTGATAGCTTATCACCAAAACCTTGATAGCTTATCACCTAAATTGCCGATAGCTTATCGCTAATCTTGATAACCTATCAAGTCCACTTATCACTTGTCAAGATAACTTATCAAATAATCCCTAATTAATTAGCACTAAGCATACTTAGCCCAATCTAATCTAGTCCTAATCAAGTTTAACATACTAATCAAGGGATTAGGATGAAAACTCACCCGGTAACAATTTCGAAGACACGGGTATGATGGCGGCGGCGAGGGCTACGCGTGGCTTAGTCTGGAAACGACACGGGACAACAATAGATGGTGGACAGCAGCAAACAGAACCGGCGGGGCTGTTTTGGCTCAGCGAAGCTCGGTTCGGCGGCGGAAACCGCTCAAATGGGTGGTGCTCGGCAACAGGAGGTCACGGCGGCGCTCGGTGGTGTTCCGATCGGCAAAAAGAGCGGCAAAGAAGGACTATTGTGGCATTGGGGGTGGCCGGCCAAGAGGGTGAAGGGAAAGAGAGAGTGGGCGGTTGAGTGAGGGGAAGAGAGAGAGTGATCCAAAATGAGAGATATTTTCCTCCCTTAGCAAGCTTCATCCACAAGCTAACTCAAGATAATTTCCCTTCATAAATGCTTGCCTTCAAAGTCTTCATCAGAATGGCCTTTTTCTCAAGTTCATAAATGCAAGGAGGGTAGTTTGGTAATTTCACAAAGTATAAAAATACTATACGCGTATATGGACCAATATTTTGTATGGGTTCGTATAAACCGAATTTGGGCTAAAAAGGATAAGGATTAGGCTAGAAAAGCTCATTGGGCTCAAATTGGCTAAATGGGCTTTAGTAGATTTAAATTGGGCCCACTTGGGCTTTCCTTGGGCCCAAATGGTCGAACCACATTGCGCTTGAGGCCTAATGTGCCTTCGTCGGTCCACTTCCTCGTGGACTCCAAATCTTGGTCCGTTAACCCTTTTCCGAAGGTCTCGAGCAAACCAATAAATAGACGGCTCAATAAGGCGACGTCCAATAGTTTAGTCTTGAGATGAAGGTTCAATACCCAAATTCAGAATCTAATTCATGATCAAAATCGATCGATTGCAACTTTAGAATATCTCAAACTAACGGGCGGCTTTTAGGAGTTACGCGTGTTCGACCTATGGTTGATTCGACATCAATCCACATTTAAGCTTTCTTGAACCATGGACGACCTCGGTTGTCATGTAATTGCGAGGGATCAATCACTAGTTCCAATGTGCACGATCATTCGTAATTGGTTTCGGGTCATTCGCAATCCATACAATGGTCAAGCAGAATCACCCGCGATCAGATTGTATACTATTGACGAAACATTCTATAACATTTCCTTGATTGGTCTATAATGGCTCACAATTGTCCATCGTCAATGCTTATGGTCGAATTATCAATTCATGATTGAGTTCTCAGGTCGTGCATACTTAATTCCTTAATAGCCTTTCCCCTTCAGTTAGTCTATCATGAGTGATCAATTCAGAGCGAGAATTACTAACAGTGCATCGATTAAAATCATCGTTTCATTACATCCAGAATAGGGTCGAATTTGAGGATGTCACAACTCTTCCCCCTTAAAGGAATTTCATCCTCGAAATTTACAACAACCATACTACTAAAAAAGATGGGGATGCTGTCGTCTCATTATTTCTTTGCTTTCCCACGTAGCTCCTTCCGTTCCATGATGTTACCAGATCACCTTAACCAAAGGGATTGTCTTGTTTCGCAACACTTGATCTTTTTTGTCTTCAATTCGCACTAGTCGTTCCACGTACGATACCCTGTCGTCCACGTCTATTTCTTCATAATTCAGCACGTGGGTTGGATTAGTCTCATACTTCCTTAGCATGGACATGTGGAAAACGTCGTGTACTTGAGCCAGTTTCGGCGGCAAAGCAAGACGGCATGCCAAAATTCCATTTCTTTCCAAAATTTTGAATGGTCCGACATATCTCGAGCTTAACTTCCCTTTCTTGCCAAACCGCGACGTTCCTCGCATAGGTGACACTTTGAGGAAGACATGATCGCCTACTTGGAATTCCAATGGCCTTCGTCACTTATCCACATAGCTTTTCTAACGGCTCTGGGTTGTCTTAAGCCTTTCCATGATAACTTTAACTGCCTCTACTAATTGTTGTACTAACTCTGGACTAGTAATCCTTCTTTCTCCAACCTCGCCCCAAGATATTGGAATTCTACATGCTCTACCATACAAAGCTTCAAATGGCGCCATTCTAATGCTCTGTTGATAGCTGTTGTTATAAGTGAACTCCACGAGATGTAGTTGTTCCTCCCAACTTCTCTTGAAATCCAAAACGTAAGGTCGCAGCATATCCTCGAGAGTTTGAATCGTTCTCTCAGATTGTCCATCCGTCTGCGGATGATAAGCTGTGCTATATTGCAGCTTTGTTCCCATGGCACCTTGAAGACTTTTCCAAAATGTAGCGGTGAACTTGGGATCTCGATCCGAAGTAATCGTCACTGGTACTCCATGAAGGCGAACTATCTGTCGCAAGCACAACTCAGCATATTTGTCCATGGCGAAATCCTTTTATACGGCGATGAAATGTACAGACTTGGTCAGCCTAGCAACTATGACCCAAATAGAGTCATTACCTCTCTAACTCCTTGGTAGACTCATCACGAAATCTATTGTGATGTGTTCCCATTTCCATTCTGGGATCTCTAGTGGTCGTAGCAATCCACCTAGCTTGCAATGCTGTGCTTTCACTTGTTGTCACGTCAAGCACTTGGCTACGTGCTTAGCTACAACAACTATCATTCCATTCCACTAGTAATGCTGACTTATATTCTGATACATCATTGTACTACCAGGGTGGATGCTATAATTGCTGCGACGTGCTTCTGACAGAATCTCTTCCTTGAGTTCTATATTATCAGATGCGTACAGTCGCCCACGAAACCTCAACGTTCCATCTTTAGCTACTTGAAAGTCTGGCTTTCTTTTATCTTCATCTTCTTGTAGAATCTTCTGGATTGCAGGATCCGTTGATTGCAACGCCTTAATCTTAGCCTGTACTTCTGGTTCAATCCTCAGGGTAGCCAAAAGACTCGAGAGGTGACCTACCTCAAACTTGAACTTTGAATCTCGTACTCCCTCGAGTAGAGTCCATTCCTTAATCATCATGTGCGCGATGGCAGACTTTCGACTGAGCGCATCCGCTACTTTGTTGGCCTTTCCAGGGTGATACAAGATGTCGCAGTCGTAGTTCTTGAGAAGTTTCATCCATCGACGCTGTCTCATGTTCAATTCTTTATGAGAAAAAAAGTATTTCAAGCTTTGGTGATCCGTAAAATCTGAAACTTTTCCCCACACAAGTAGTGCCTCCAAATCTTCAGGGCAAAGATGATTGCCGCTAATTCCAAGTTATGAGTCAGGTAGTTTAACTCATGAGGCCTTAGCTGTCGGGACGCGTAAACAACCACTCTTCCATGTTGCATGAGAGCGCATCCTAATCCTTTAAACGATGCATCACTATATACTTCATACCTTCTAGGACCAGACGGTATCGTCAACACTGGAGCGGTGGTCAGCTTGTGCTTGAGTTCTTGAGAACTCCTCTCGTACTTATCCGTCCATTCAAACTTCACTTCTTTTTTCAGTAGACGCGTCAAAGGAGTAGCGATCGCAGAGAACCTTTCCACGAACCTCATATAATAGACTGCCAGACCTAGAAAGCTCCGAATCTCAGTCACTGTTGTCCGTCTTGTCCAGTTCATGACCACCTCGATCTTAGCTGGGTCCACTGAGATTCCTTCTCCAGAGATCACAAGACCAAGAAAAGCTACTCGATTGAGCCAGAACTCTCACTTACTAAACTTGACATAAAGTGCGTGTTCTCTTAAGATTAGTAAAACCATTCTCAAATGTTGCTCATGTTCCTCAAGGCTTTTCGAGTACACTAGTATGTCGTCGATGAACACTATGACAAACTGATCCAAGTATGCTTTGAACACTCGGTTCATTAAATCCATGAAAGTAGCTGGGGCATTAGTCAAACCAAACGGCATTACTATAAACTCGTAGTGACTGTAACGCGTATGGAACGCCAGTTTTGGTATATCCTCCTTCTTAATCATCAACTGATGATAGCCCGTCCTCAGGTCTATCTTAGAGAATATCGAAGCCCCTTGCAGTTAATCGAACAAGTCATCTATCCTTGGCAACGGATACTTGTTCTTGATGGTCACTTGATTCAACTGCCGATAGTCGATGCACAAACGCAACGAACCATTTTTCTTCCTCACGAATAACACAGGCGCTCCCCTTGGCGATGCACTAGGGCGAATGAATCCCTTATCTAGTAACTCTTGCATCTGCACCTTTAATTCCTTTAATTCTGACAACGCCATTCGATAAGGTGCTCTAGAGATTGGCTCCGTCCTAGGAACCAACTCAATCACAAACTCAATCTCTCTTTTAGGTGGCAATCCCGGCAATTCCTTCGAAAAGACATCGGGAAAATTACGCACCATGGTTATATCCTCTAGCTTTGGTTCCTCATCCAATGAATTAACCACAGTTGCTAGATAACCTTGGCATCCCTCATGTAATAGCCTGGTTACCTCAAGCGACGAAATCAAAGGGATTGAGGTTCCTCATATTTTTCCCACAAACTCGTAACTAGCACGATTCAATGGATTCAACATGATTACCTTACGGTAACAATCCATTATAGCTTGTTGCTTGGTGAGCCAATCTATACCAATGATGACGTCAAAGTCATACATCGCTAACATGGCTAAGTCTATCACTTCATCTCTACTAATAACAATTATTTTACAGCCTGGACACCCTACCTTAACCAGCACTTCATCCTTTAGTGGGGTGGTAACACAAAGAATCACTTCCAAAAGTTTTGGTTTAAGCCCCACGAACTTAACAAACTATTCAGACATAAATAAATGCGAAGGTCCCTAGTCAAACAATGCGTAAGCAATATGATCACATAAAGAGACCGTACCTGTGACCACACCCGGTGCATCCTCCGCTTCCTTCCTCGCCACAACATTACTCTTCCTTGCGCCTGCGGCCAATTCAGATTATTTTGCAGAGCGTTCCTAGCTTGCTGTCCCACTTGGGATTATTGAGGTGGCATACCACGACGAGGACCGTTCCTCGAAAGGTGGCCTTGCTGGCCGCAATTAAAACATGCTCCAGTCTTGCCAGGGCAAGCGCCATTCTCATGCCTTCTTCTACAGAGTCGGCACACGACATTTGAGTTGTATGCCGATTTCCCAATGCCATTCTTCCTGTTGTGAGGGATGGAGCACCTTCCTCCAGTCATCGGTCCTTTCTTGTACCGACGATTATCTCTATTAGGTGCAAACTACAATCCAGATGTAGTTGCACACTCGGCCATATTCCTCTCAATCAGCTAAGCCCTCTCATATAGCTCATCAAAATCCTTCAGATTCAAGGGTACTAGCTGGTTCTTGATTTTCGATTTTAGTCCATCCCGGAATCTCCTTGCTCTTTTGACCGGGTCTTTAATCCATCTCGGTGCATACTTAGACAATTCAGCGAACTTTGCTTCATACTGATCAACCAATATATGATTTTGACGAAGCCTTTGAAACTCAGCCATTTTCTGTTCCCTTGCGCAGTTTGAGAAGTATTTTTCCGTTGAAGGCTTCCACGAAGGCATTCCACACCAGAACAGTACCTTCGAGAAAGATTCTTCTCTGAGTGGCTTTCCACCAAGTGCCAGCGTTACCCTGCAGTTGGTACACCGCTAACGTGACCTTTTCCTCCTTAGAACACCTTAATAAGGCAAAACCTTTCTCCAGTTCTCTGACCCAGGGAATTGCCGCCTCCGGATCGCCTGCGCCAATGGACTTTGGCGGATTCAACTTTAGAAACTATTCGACCAGCTTATGCACCGACAGATCCCCATTCTCGTTCCCAGCCAACGGGACTTCAGCAGGTGCGGCGGCGGCGGCGACAGCAGTTGCCACAGCAGCAGTAGTAGTAGCTGCCACAACAACAGCGGCTGCTTGATTCTGGGCCTGCTGCTCGATCATATTCCCAATATTCACCAGGGCTCGCAGGACTCCCGCCATGTTGGGGTCCCTTGATGCTCTCTCTTGCGTCGTAGGCCTAGTTTGAGTTTCTCTTCCTCGGTGACTCATCTTATAGGATTCTTACGAAACTTGCTAAATAATTCCATCAATGAATTAGAGACCTAAATCGCCAACTCAAGCTAAACAATCTTAAGGAGCAATCACAGTGGAATACCTTATATAGGATAAGATGTAATTCAATCACAAGCACAGTTTGTTTTCCTAACGAACTATCCCAAACCCATCGCTCCTTATCACACCAGATCTCGACCAAACTTGGATCGAGCTGACCTCTCTCTGATACCACTTGGACGGGGATGTCACGCCTCGCACCCTTCGGGCATGCCACATCCCTTCTCGATCGTTAAGTTGCGACGTCTCAGGACGCGTCACTAACCTATTTAATTTTATCTTTCAATTAAGCGCATGCGGAAACAAATCACTTCTCCGGACAAAAATAACAACATGGATAGTCAGAAGGAAACTAGCAATCAGCAAATAGCAAAAATTCATTTTATTTAATTAATGTTAACCTTAGGGATATTACAATATATACACGCCTATCAGATGGCCGCTTCCTAGTAGACCACACATACAAAAAGGGGTGGGGTGGTCGGGTTAATCTAACTTCACTACCAAAAAGGGCAGTCCAAAAAGATAAGCATACAGTGCCTATCACCACGACTGACCATAACTGAGAGGAGGCTCTAGGTCGGACTCCTCTCCATCTTAGTTGGATCCCACGTCGCTCGGACAGGTGTTCGGATCAGTAACAGCTTTGTCTGGAGGGTCTAGATCCATAGGATCCCAAACCTCTTCTCCAAGGTTACCAGCAGGGGGTCCGTCGAAACCTCTGATCGGACCATACAGGTTATCCCCTTCCTTAATGAACTAGGCCAAAAACTCGTGCAGTTGCCACATGTCTAACCCCTCATCAACCCAGACGGTTGACGAATGTTTCTGATATCACCTATCAGGTCCCACCTGATTCTCTACCACTATTGTACCCATCTCCATGGGCACATCAAAATGCATAAGCAAAGGTGGTCGATTCATGCTCGGGGTCTGAAATATTTAAACAACAACAATGAGATAAATCTCAATGAGCTAACGACCTAGCACATGCAAAATAGTACAGTACGCACAAACATGCTATCACACATTCATAGTCAACCTTATCTTGCCTTGGCACACGTCCTACGCGTTGTAACTTGCCATATGCAATATAATGCAATAAGTAAACAACATAATCAGAACACTATCAACATTCTCATGCACAGTGCACTCAAGCGTATTCCAATTATCACAGCCAGTCAGGCACGCCCGTCCTCACAAGGTGGTCCTCCGGCTCAACCGAGCATTTATCTGTTCGATCAATTACGGCCGATCGAGGGCACGCTCGTCTCTATACGGGGGTCTTTTGGCTTAACCGAGCATTATTCCATTCGATCCATTACGGCCGATCGAGGGCACGCCCATCTTCCTACGGGGATCTTTCAACTTATCTAGGCAATTATCCATTCGATCAATTACGGCTGATCGAGGGCACGCCTGTCTTCCTACCAGGATTTTCCAACTTATCCGAGCATTTCTCAAGGTAATGCAACTCTCATGCCAAAATGCAGTAATAAAACACACGTGATCACATATGCATAATTAAATCCTCAAACTTAGCATACTTTCCTATCCAAACACTCTTTCCCTACTTAACTCATAAAAATAGACATATAAACCCGACACCTTGGGTTTATTAATTTAGGTGTCCACAATTATTATCTTGAAAATAGCCGTTCAATCTATTTAGCTATAGAAGCCAATTGATATAGCAATTCCCAATGTACGCATTACGATTCAAGCATAATGAAATCATAAATTAGTATCACAACAATAATACAGATAGAATAATCTAATAGATTTTCACCTAAGTAGTGATAGCTTATCACCAAAACTTTGTTAGCTTATCACCTAAATTGTCGACAGCTTATTGCTAATCTTGATAACCTATTAAGTCCACTTATCACTTATCAAGATAACTTATCAACTAATCCCTAATTAATTAGCGCTAAGCATACTTAGCCTAATCTAATCTCATCCTAATCAAGTTTAACATACTAATCAAGGGATTAGGGTGAAAACTCACCCGGTAACGATTTCGAAGACACGGGCATGACGGCGGCGGTGAGGGCTACGCGTGGCTCGATCTGGAAACGACACGGGACGACGACAGATGGCAGCAAACAGAATCAATGGGGCTATTTTTTCTCGACGAGTCTCGATTCGGGGGCGGAAACGGTTCAAATGAGTGGCACACGGCAACGGGAGGTCACGACAACGCTCGATGGTGTTCCAGTCGGCAAAAACAATGGCAAAGAAGGACTATGGTGGCGTTGGGGGTCGTCGGCCGAAAGGGTGAAGAGAGAGAGAGAGTGGGTGGTTGAGTGAGGGGAAGAGAGAGAGAGTGATCCAAAATGAGAGATATTATCCTCCCTTAGCAAGCTTCATCCACAAGCCAACTCAAGATAATTTCCCTTCATAAATCCTGGCCTTCAAAATCTTCATCATAATGGCCTTTATCTCAAGCTCATAAATGCAAGAAGGGTAGTTTGGTAATTTCACAAATTATAAAAATAATATACGCGTATATGGACCAGTATTTTGTATGGGTTCGTATAAATTGAATTTGGATTAAAAAGGATAAGGATTGGGCTAGAAAAGCTCATCGGGCTCAAATTGGCTAAATGGGCTTTAGTAGATTTAAATTGGGCCCACTTGGGCTTGCCTTGGGCCCAAATGGCCGAACCACATTAGGCTTGAGGCCTAATGTGCCCTCGCCGGTCCGCTTCCTGGTGGACTCCAAATCTTGGTCCGTTAACCCTTTTTCGAAGGTCTCGAGCAAACCGATAAATAGGCGGCTCAATGAGGCGACGTCCATTAGTTTAGTCTTGAGATCCTCGAAGGTTCAATACCCAAATTCGGATTCTAATTCATGATCAAAATCGATCGATTGCAACTTTAGAATATCTCAAACTAACGGACGGCTTTTAGGAGTTAGGCGTATTCGACCCGTGGTTGATTCGACATCAATCCACGTTTAATCTTTCTCAAACCATGGATGACCTCGATTGTCATGGAATTGCAAGGGATCAATCACTAGTTCCAATGTACACAATCATTAGGAAATTGGTTTCGGGTCGTTCGCAATCCATATAATGGTCAAGCGGAATCAGCCGTGATCCGATTATGTACTATTGATGAAACATTCTATAACCATTCCTTGATCTGTTTATAATGGCTCACAATTGTCCCTCGTCAATCCTTATAGTCGAATTATCAATCCATGGTCGAGTTCTCAGGTCTTGCGTACTTAATTCCTTAATAGCCTTTCCCCTTCGGTTAGTCTCTCATGAGTGATCAATTCAGATTGAGAATTACTAACAGTGCATCGATTAAAATCATCGTTTCAATACGTCTACAATAGGGTTGAATTTGAGGATGTCACAATGAGTGTGCTAATAAAGTGAAAGAACACGATGGAGGAACATCGAACGTTCAAATGTTTATTATCCCAATCCCGTTGCTAAATTGGGCATATCTTGTGGATAAGGTTTCAGAGAAATTCAGAATACCGAGAATATAAACAATACTATGTGAAGAGAAGCAAACTGTTCTAAAATTTTTAATATCCGTAAAGTCTATAATATGCTTTGTCGCCCATACTTCTTGTTAGGAGCGCGTAGCACAAGCTAGATACCTTCAAATAGGGAGATCGCCAAGAGGGAGCCCAAGTCCGAGCCCGTCAACATATCCCGTTGGACCCACCTTCACTCAAAAGCTAAAGCCAATGAGTTTTGGGCCAACTAGGATATATTAACTACTCAACACCACACCACTTATCCGATGTGGGACTTCTCTAACATAACTTATACATGCATCCTAACAATCTCCCCCTCACGTGTGAGCTCCAGTGTTAGGTTTGCTCCCCCTTAATTCAAGTATCCTTCTGCATCAACATATCTCCGATACCTTCACCGAGGAGATCGCCAAGAAAGAACCCTAAATTCGAGCCCGTTAACATATCTAGTTGAACTCACCTTTACTCAAAGCTTAAGCTAATGAGTTATGGGCCAACTTAGACATATTAACTGCTCCACACCACATCAATTATCTAATGTGGGACTTTTCTAACACAACTCACACGTGTATCCTAACAATCTCCCCCTCACGTGTGAGTTGTGTTAAAGAAGTACCACATTGGATAATTGATGTGGTATGGAGCAATTATTGACTTTTAGTTCTTGAATTTAATTAAAATTTATATTTCTCTTTTGGAAATCGTGCGTGACATTTTACGAATAAATCTTGGTACAAAGCATGAAACACAAAATAAATATGAAAGGCTTAATTTTTCGTTTACTTTCATTTCCATAGGTGTTTAATATTGTGCTAAATGATAAGATTCTGATTTTTACTATTCTTGCAAAGGGTTTAGCCTTTGTAATTTTGCAGAATAAGGGCCAATTTTTTACAATTAATTTTGGAAACTTTGTACTCTGGTTGTCCAAATGAGTCCAACTAGCATAATGTAAGATTTGTGGCTAGCACCGTCACAAATTCAGTGTAATAGTACGGTTAGCCTAAATGGATCCCCATTAAATGTGAGTATAATAAAAACAAAGTAAGAGAAATGATAAACTTGAAGAAAACCCACAAAACAACCACAATAATACAAAAATTATGATTTGTAACCACTTACATCAACTAATTGAGTTGCCATGACCGCGAGCTTATATCAAGCGGCCATGACCTCAAACTTCGCAACTTGAAACTCCAGTGGTTGTGGCTGCCGCGACCATGGTTGCCGCAAGCTTAGAACTTGAGCTCGTGACTATGGGGGCCGCAATGGACCTCCATCTCTATCTCTCTCTCAATTTTGTTTTCTTTAATATCATTTGATGTTAAGCCTTTTTGGCTCATAATTATGAGGGAAAATTCCAAAGAAGGCCCGAAGTCTTCTCATTTTTTTAAATAAGGGCTCCAAATGAACCTTATTTCAAATAAGGGCCAAAAGTGCTCTTATTTTCTCAAACAAGGATCTGGAGTGAACGCTGCTTTAAATAAGGGCCTGAAGTGGCCATGAAATCTAAAAAAAAGGGCCTGATTTCAATGGCATTTTCGTCTTTTTGATTATTTGATTTTTTTTCTTTTTTATTAGACTTTTCTTTTTTTTGTTTCCCTAAAAATTAACAATTTTTTGTTTAAAAAAAGACAACATCCGCTCCCGCCTCTGGCCACATCCCCTCCCGCCTCTAGCCACCGCCCCACTGCTTGGGGGGGGGGGGGGGGGGGAACGAAGGCCAACGGGGTCGTCGGCACCTCCAGGCGAGGACCAGTAGGCCCTCGCCAAAATAGGAAGAGGTTCGGGCCCTCTCCCGTATATGGGTAGGGATCACCAGCCCCCGCCCTGACTAAGAGACGGTCGGCGACCCCGCCCAAATCCGAGAGAGGGCCAGAGGCCCTCGCCGACCTCCCACCAGCGGTGGACTGGCGGCCACAGGCGGGAGGGCCCTCCCGCCTATGTGGCTATTTTTTTTAAAATGTTTAAAAAATACAAAAAGGAAAAAATAGAGAAAAAAATAAAAGAAAAATCAAAATGGGAAATGACGAAAATGCCCTTTCGGCCATGCCCTTTTTTGAAACTTTGTAGCCACTTCAGGCCCTTATTTGAAACATGATTCACTTGGGGCCCTTATTTGAGAAAATGAGAAGACCTCGGATCTTTATTTGGAATTTTCCCTAATTATGAGGAGTCATAACGTGATACGTGTATTCCGACGTGACACGAGTATTTACAAAGGCCTATGTCATTAATTCTGCAATCCATGTCAATAAAAATCGACCCATAAGAAAAAAAGTATAATGGAAGGACTACACCTTGACATTTTAAAAAACGTTGATGGGCGTTTTCTATTTGATTTCGGACAAAAATAACACTATTAAATATACGTACATGTATTGGGGATCAATACTAAGTAAAATCAAGAAAAAGTAGTTACAATTTGTCCAATTTCAAATTGAGAAATCTGGACAGCACCTATATCTCATAAATTCAACCACCTAATCACCATGAAACTAATTACACTTCCCACAAACTTCATCAACAAATAGTAGGATCTTCGTCGGCCACTCTCTAGGAATCAAGGATATGATGGAACACGAATGGCTCTTGGTCGGCCACTTTCTAGGAATCACACAAACCATATAAAATTGTTGTTAATCATTATTCAATTAATAGATACACTTTTATTTTTTGGCATTTACTTAATTTATGTAAATAAGAGGTATTTTCACCAAACACATGATGCAACCACGAAATCAATCCTTCTTATGCCAAATCGCATAGACATATTCTTTTATCACAATTACGTAATAACTTGAATGGACATCGACATATTACTAGATGTCAAAATTTCAGGATATTACAATGCCAGCTGGCAAACATGTTGTTCAGCCAACCTCAATGTTACATAAGCAAACCACTAATGAATTAAGTAATTGGTCATCTCTTCTAGTGATCATAAATGCTATAGTAGTATATCCCACAGAAGATATTCTATGATGTATACCATACAGCAATCCCATTAATTCTACTAGGCCGGTCTGGGCCATTTCAAGCCATAACATCTCTAGCCTAGACTGGCCCGAATAATTACTTAAAACAAACAGTAGAAAGTACTTGAATTATACATAGTACTTTAATAAAGTACTATTATATAAAGTAACTTTTTAAACCCAATATATAATAACTCATCTATTTAAAAGAGAATCGGGCTTGGCCTGAAGGGGCTTGGAGCCAAAAAAAAGCATTGAAGCTAGCCCTCTCGATCTGCTCACCCCTATTTAGTTTCATTGTTGACAAATATCTGTCCATAGTCGGTGAACTTATATGATGCTCGATGTCACACATGATGTATGCATATTAACACAGATGATCCAATTTACATACAAGATATGATATACGATTTACAAATACTAAAGACATTAAAATCCATAAACTCGATTAATTAACATTTCACTTGTGATGTATCTCTTTAACTGTGGGGTGATGCATTTATTGGTGATGAATCACATGTAAAATAAGAGCATCCCATGAAGCAGGAGTCCACTAATATGTAAATGGCGTCCAAAACCTCGTGGACGCTGACATGGACATTTTTTTAAATAATTTTTTTAGATATTTTTATAATTTTATAATAATTTTTTGGTTTTCTTTTCTTTTCTTTACTCTTTTTTTTTTACTTAGGGCCGGCAAGGGCCGCGAGCGAGGGCACCATGGCCCTCGCCCAATGCCAGCGAGGGTCACCGGCCCTCACATGGGGCCAATAGGGGTCGGCCGGCGACCCTCGCCGGCCCTCAATCAGAAAAAAGAAGAAGAAAAAACCAAAAATAATTATTTTAAAATAAAATATATATACAAATTTGTCTGGCAAGCTCACGAGCAACGCCATTGTCAAACCTACAAGTCCACATCGAACTCCATCTTGAGTTGTTGCTAAGTAGAAAGCAAGGGTCCTAAACAAAAGGCTAAATACTTTTAATAACAAATAACACTACAACCCGTCATTTATATCAAATTTATAAAACAGTCTTAGTGTGTTTGACATTTCTCTTTTTTGTTTTTATCATAAAAGTGAAAACTAGCAAGATGTTGAAATATGAGTAACACCACACGTACCAAGACTTTACAATAATTATTTACTAAATGAAATGACGCACTATGTGGCATGCGCCATGTAATCAATAAGTATAGAACAAAATATCCCAAACTTTCGTACGACGTTCACTTGAGGGTCATAACCTTTTTTCGACCATTTGAAGTGCCATGACTTCTAAAGAACGTCCACTTGAGTGCTATCACTTTCAGTCTACCATTCTTTTTCCATTAACTCTTTTAAAAAGGTCCAAGTGCTAAAAAGCCGACGTGGCATAGCACTTGTGGTGACCATTTTTAAAATGTTATGACACTCAAGTAATTAATTGAAACGTAATATGGTACTTAAGTATAAAAAAAAGGTTAAAACACTCAAGTGATCATTGTAAATAAGTTATGCGACTCATATGGTCGAAAAACAGAAGTTATCGCACTTGAGTAAATCTTGTACGAAAATTATGACACTTGTAATGTTATTTTTCCAACAAAGTTTGTTAAAATAGTTAATACCACGAAAAACCCTAAACAAGTACACATGTGATAAATTCATCCCAAACTATTTTTTTTTACCATAAACAATCCTAAATTGGTACACATGTGATAAATTTCCCCCAAATTATTTTTTTTACCACTAAAAACCCTAAACTAGTACATCTGTGACAAAAGATGCCATCCGTTAGTTTCTGTTAAATTGGTTAATACCATGAAAAATTCCAAATTGGTACACTTGAGACACGTGTCAAGTGTATACCTGGCAATTGCCACGTGTCACATAACTCAAAAATTCGATGATGAAATTTAACGTAAACTAACGGAGGGTAAAATTTATAACAGGTGCACTAGTTTAGGGTAAATTTGTCAAAGGTGTACCAATTTGGGGTTTTTGGTGGTCATAGAAATAACTTGGGGTAAATTTATCATATGTGTACCAGTTTGAGGTTTTTTGTGATCAAAAAAATAGTTTTGAGAAAATTTATCACAAGTGTACCAATTTAGGATTTTTGGTGGTATTAACCCTTGTTAAAAGGGGAAAAGAGAGGGGCAACATCAATAAAAGGAGATATGGTTAATACCACGAAAAATCTCAAACTGGTACGCCTATGACAAATTTACCATAAACTATTTTTTTGACCACGAAAAACTCCAAACTAGTATACTTGTGATAAATTTACCCCAAACTATTTTTATGACCATCAAAAATCCTAAATCGGTACACTTGTGATAAATTTACCATAAACTAATTTTTTTTGTCACGAAAAATTCTAAACTGATACACCTGTGACAAATTTACCCTTCGCTAAATTGGATTAATGCCACGAAAAATTCCAAATTGATACATCTGTGACAAAAAAAGAGTAAAAGCCCTAAACTAGTACACCCATGAACTGCAACGTGCCATCTAACTTAGCAATTTGAAGGTTAAATTTAACAAAAACTAATTGAGAGTAAATTTGTCACAGGTGTATTAGTTTGGGTAAATTTGTCACAAGTGTACAAGTTTGACATTTTTTGTAGTCAAAAAAATAGTTTGGGATAAATTTGTCATAGATATACCAGTTTAGGGTTTTTTATGGTATTAACCCAAAGGAGATATAGTATTCTATTCCACCGTCATTCCTTCTCAAGATTACACGAAAGTCCTCTCAAGCATTATTACCCTAATCAAATGGTTTTTAACTTGTCATCCCGTATGTTATGATTACACTTTTATTGCTCACATTGATCTCAATTATTTCACCCCTAGTTATTTTATTTTTTATTAATTTCGATTTCAATAGTGTTTACATTCATGCGAAAATAAAACCTTTGAAGATGGACATTTAACCTCAGAGAGTAATTTCATATGACTTCTGTATGCTTAAATAAATTTTCGGACCCTTTCAACGTGATTGATGCTTGAGAGGAGATCTGTTACAACATTGGAATGAAAGATAAACAGGATAAGAAGCAAAATTTTCTTCATTTGATCTTATCCCATTTATTTCCTTTTTGGTCTTTCACAATCTTTAGTTTCCTTTTTTTACTATCCCTTCCGCATTATCCTTATCTTAAATGGCGTTGAAAAATTACGTTTGTATGAAGTGAGACATTTTAAAATTAGGTTATATTGTCGCGAAAAGTGATTTTTCGCAGATTTTGTGAAGATTATTCTGAATTAACTTATCTTGAACCAAAATAGGAGAAATGAAAATGAAACACTATTTAAGAGCTACTAAAGTAGTGTGGCGACTGGGCATAATTTGAGAGGGGACACATCGATTGCGCAATTGACTTAACAAGTCCGTCACTGTTTATTGTCCCTATCCCGTTGCAGATCTTTTGGATAGAATTTCATAGCATTCAGGATACCACTAACACAGACAATCTTATGTGAAAATGTCTGTATTACCCTCAACCTCAGCTATATAAAGCGAGGTGATGTCTCAATAAAAGGCGTAGTGATATTGGAAAGATAGACCGAATAAGATGAGTGGGTTCGGCAAGTAATCAGAAATGAAGGTCAAAGAGTCTCTGGATGAACGCTTATGGTATTTGGAGACGAACGCCAATTCTCAGTAAGCACGAGTTTGCTCGGTCTTCGATCTTCAGTCTTCAAGAGAGAGAGACAGCAATACCTTACGAGTTTGCTCGGTCTTCGATCTTCAGTCTTCAAGAGAGAGAGACAGCAATACCTTACGAGTTTGCTCGGTCTTCGATCTTCAGTCTTCAAGAGAGAGAGACAGCAATATTTAAGGTAATATTCATATGCATGTCTATTTGTTTTGTGGAGTATGAGGCACCAATTTTCCCTTTACGTGGACCTTTTAGATTTGATATTTATTTAGTATTCTCATTCTTCTTTGTTATTACCTTCGGACAATGCTATGTTGTATATTAGCAATAATATGCTGAACCACATGGCAAATTATAAGTAGACAATAAGCCAATTTTATAATTAATAACATTTTGCCACGTCATTTATTATACCAAATTTATAAAACCATCTCAGCGTGATTGGCACTGCTCTTTCTTGCTTTTGCCGTACAAGTGAAAACAAGCAAGACTATGAAATATAAATAACACCACATGTACTAAGACTTTACTAAAATCCCTTACTAAATGAAATGGCTCTATATGACATGTGTCGTGTCATCAAGTAAGTGTGGATTCGATATTAAAATAAAGTCTGTACGATGTTTAATTTTCTATTCGACCATCATTTCTTCTTAAAATTACACTAAAATCTCTTACTAAATGAAATGGCTCTATATGACATGCGTTGTGTCATCAAGTAAGATGGAGATTTCTCATGTTCAATAACTTCATGGCCCCTTTTACTTCTTGTGCTTGCATTCAAAAGATGTAGAGCTTTGTCCAGCATGCTTCAGTGGCAGCTTGAGATGATGCTTGAGAGGAAATCTGTCACAAGGTTTGAAAGAAAGGATAACAAAATGAGAAACTAATTTTCTCACTTTGGTGGTTGATTTAGGGACATACATAATGTAAACTTAGCTTGACTCATATGACCAGCTGAGGGAAATAAGAAAAAACAGAAAAAAGTAAAGGAAAAATGAAAAAAAATTCAAAAGAGTAAAATAAAAAAGTGTAAAAAGCATTTACGTCAGCGCCGGTTTTATCTCGTAGGATAATTCGACGTCCACGTCAGTGATTTTCAATTAAAATTGGCTAGAAGAACTGCATTGGTAAATTGTCAAAAGGTTTAGAACTAAATTGATCAAATCAAAAAATTTAGGATTAATTAGCCGTTGTACAATAATTGTCGTAATATCCTTGTGCAAACACGCATTTCCGTTTTTCTATCTTGTGAATTCCATATGATCCATCCTCCTACTATTTGAGAAGGTTCATTTGAGAAGGTTTATGTTAATTCTTAGTGGATTGTTTTATGGCCCGCGTCTAGCTTATGACTTCATAATTAATCAAGTCAGAATATTTAAAAACCACGTTAATGAACCAAGCATGTTATTCCGACCAAAAAAAAAAGCCAAGCATGCTAATATGGCGATGATGTGGTCTGCAAGTCAGCATTTCCGTCCATAAATTTGACAGATGAATCAACTCGAGCAAAAACGCTTATGTTTTGAGGATCCAATTGCACAAAAAAAGCTAAGGGACCTAATTGAACACTTCACAATAGTTTAAGGATCTCCTTAGCAGTTCAAAATTTTATTCATTACGTGCATCAAACTTCTGATGGCATAGAAGCCACCTTAAAAATAAAAAAGACACCTTGGTCGTAAAGATACAGCACCCTATAATTTTTATTATTTCTTGGACTTCAAAGCTTAGGGCGGACTTTCACTGAAACTCAGAGTACGAACATATATCTTCACGAAAGAAAATGTAAAATAGAGGAGGAGAGAAAATTCGGATAATTTTACTGTACTTACCATAGTGGAGTTATTTAATAATTGAATTGTGCACAGGAAGGAGGTGATTAATTCAGCAAGACTGAAAGTGGGTCACTGGAGGAAATGGGAAAACAACTGTTTCTTATACTCAACTCTGCCCTCTTGTGGTGGTGGAGCTCTATCATAATCCCCGGAGCATGCTCGCAAAACCAAACGGATCGGCTCGCGTTAGCTTCCTTCAAAAACGAGATACGGGAAGACCCATTCGGAGTCTTGCGCTCTTGGAATGATTCTACTCATCATTGTGAGTGGCAAGGTGTTTTGTGCAGCAAAAGACATCCTAGGTGGGTCACTTCCCTGGTCCTGAGATCACAGGGCTTGGGAGGCTTCCTATCTCCTCACATAGGTAACCTCTCTTTCTTGAGGGTCATGATTTTATCGAACAATAGCTTCCGCGGCGAAATACCACCACAGATTGGCAAGTTGCTTCGGCTCCGTGAACTTAATCTTAGTAACAACACTTTTGGCGGGCCGATACCCTCCAACCTTTCCCACTGCTCGAACCTCGAGATCCTGAAACTCATACATAACCAACTTGTGGGGGGAATTCATTCCAATCTTGGTTCTTTACCAAGGCTTAGAGGCTTGGGCTTGGCTAAGAACACCCTTGTAGGCCCTATTCCTCCTTCCATCGGAAACCTCTCGCTGCTACAAATCCTCTACCTGGCAGAGAATGCATTGCGCGGAGAAATACCTGAAGAATTGTCTAGACTCGAGAGGTTGGTCTTTTTCCAACTATCAAGAAACGAACTAACCGGCGAGATTCCACTGGGGATTTTTAACATTTCCGGCATTTACGCCTTCCATGTTGTTGAGAACCAGCTGTCTGGAAGCTTTCCTTCTGATATCGGCACCACTCTTCCGTCTCTCTATCTACTTGGAGCCTCCAGTAACTTGTTCGTCGGGAAAATTCCATCATCGTTAACGAATGCCAGCGGCCTTCGGGAAGTTTACCTTTCCAACAACAGTTTTCATGGGCCAATACCAAAAAATCTGGGAAGGTTAAAGGGCCTTGAAAAAATTGTGTTGAGTAGTAACCAGTTGCAGGATGACTTGAGTTTTATTTCTTCTTTAGCTAATTGTTCCAACTTAAGAATTCTCAAGATGGAAGAAAACTTGATTCACGGATTGTTGCCGAGATCCATCTCCAATCTCTCCACCAGCCTTAGGCAAATTTCTATGTCATACAATCAGATCCAAGGTACTGTTCCTTCAACCCTTGCAAATCTCTTCAACTTGTCTATCTTGACTTTAGAGAATAATTTTCTCTCTAATTGCATTCCTGATTCCATCGGAGCACTTTACAACATACAACGACTTTCTTTGGCCGGAAACATGTTTACTGGAGAGATACCGTCTTCAATTGGTAATATGACGTTGTTAAATCTCCTTCGCCTTCAATCCAACAATTTCCAAGGCTACATACCGCAAAGTCTCAGCAACTGCAAACATCTAATCTTACTCGATCTTTCAAACAACAATTTAAGTGGCCCGGTTCCAGTCGAAATCATGGGTCTTTCTTCCTTGTCGATCATCTTCAATTTATCGCATAATAATTTAAGTGGATCTCTTCCCTTTCAAGTTGGCTCTTTAATAAATCTCGCAGAATTGGATCTGTCTCACAACAGTTTGACCGGCTTAATTCCGGCCACCATCAGGGAGTGCTTGAGATTGGAATGGCTTCACTTAGAAGCTAATTCTTTTCAGGGTCAAATCCCCCGAGCTTTACGTCCATTACGGGGTCTACAAGAGCTGGACCTTTCCAATAATAATTTTAATGGTCCAATCCCGAGCTTTCTCGCAGAGTTCTCACTCCTCAAGTACTTGAATTTGTCCTTCAATGAACTAGAAGGACAAGTTCCGGATGGTGGAGTTTTTCTTAATGCAAGTGCTGTATCGGTTTCTGGAAATAAACAACTCTGTGGAGGTGTTCCAGGTCTCACGCTTCCTCTTTGTAAATTGCCAAGCTCAAACAAGTCTTCTACAACCAAGGCCATAGTGATATCTGTGGTAGCTGTCAGTTTGTTATGTTTGGCTTTATTGTTCCTGTCTATCTTCTGTTATCGGAAAAAGAAGCAGACGACAACCAATGCCTCAACGTCATCGTCCTTGGAGCACCAGTTCTTGAGGATTTCTTATGAAGAACTCCTGAGAGCTACTGACAGATTCTCCGAGACCAATTTGATTGGTAAAGGGAGATACGGGACGGTTTATAAGGGGATTCTTGATAGCGGTATCACGGTGGCGGTGAAGGTGCTCAATTTAATGCAAAGAGGTGCTTCGAAGAGCTTTGTCTCCGAATGTCGAACTCTAGGAACCATTCGACACCGAAACCTCGTGAAGATACTAAGCGTTTGCTCGAGCGTGGACTTTTGTGGCAATGACTTCAAAGCTCTAATATACGAGTTCATGGCTAATGAGAGCTTGAAGGAGTGGCTACACCCTAGGGCTTTAGGACGAGATGATGAGCGTAGCGAATTGAGAAATCTGAGACTAGAGCAGAGGTTAAACATCGCCATCGACATAGCTACTGCGGTCGAATATCTCCATAAGGGTTGTTCTCTAGCAATCGTCCATGGAGATCTAAAGCCAAGTAATGTGCTCTTGGACAGTGATATGGTGGCTCGAGTTGGAGATTTCGGGCTTGCAAAGATCATTTCAACGATGTCTACCGAAGCCACAGGAGTGCAAGACCAGGGGAGTTCAACTTCAACCGCAGTCAGAGGATCCATTGGCTATGTGCCTCCAGGTATGAATCTGTCGTATCTTCTTCGAGGCATTTTCTTCTCTTCCATCTTACAGAAAAGAATTTGTGTGGTATAGAAATTAACCTGAATCCGGATCATGAAAATGATGAGCCTCATGTGGATCCTATGTATGTCCACCAAAAACCAGCGGTTCAAATTTAGTTAATACAAATACTAAATTCACTAAATAATCTCCCCGAGGCCTTCACCGTATATATTATCTTCGTTTCCCATACCTAACTAGAGGACAAAGTCACTCTTGATGTTTAGGCAATCTGTCTAGCGAACATGTGACAACTTCGGGTGCACTTCTCTACGGTTGATGCATTCCAACTTTTGTGACAATTTTTACGACAGGCGCTAAACATCAGCTATAGGCAATACACTAAACGAAAGTCAAACAAAGAGATGTGAAATAAAAACAAAAACCAATAGGGAGGTTTTGGGACTCGCTCCGACAGAGGATTTGTCAACCAAAGAGATATGTTGGGCGACACAGGCGCGAACCCTTACAACTGCCCTTGACAAGTTCTTGCAAATAGACATCAAACAAAATCGCATGTGAATTAGGATTTTTTCCTATATAATTAACTTTAAGAAAAAGTATAATGTTCATTCCTATTTGATGTCTTAATGAAATTTTCAGAGTATGGCATGGGGCACAAGGTTTCCACAGTTGGGGATGCATACAGTTACGGCATTCTATTATTGGAGATGTTCACTGGGAGGAGACCCACTGAAGAGGCCTTTGGGCACCATCTTAATCTTCATAGCTTTGTTCGAATGGCTCTTCCAGATAGCGCGATGGACATCGTAGACTTAAGGCTTTGGAGTGAAGCTGGTGATCGACAGCAGGAGAGCAAGATTAGAGATTGCATAGTCTCTGTATTTGAAGTTGGAGTCGCATGTTCGATGGAATCACCGCCGGATCGGATGGACATGACCGAGGCGATCAGGAAATTATGCTCGATCAAGGTGAGTTACGAAACCAGAGAGAGGAGGACATGTATGTAGCTAAGTCAATTTTCTTATTTCATCTTGGAACTCTTTCACTAGTAGCGACAATCATCATGCAAAGGCAGTGCTAGCAAATTAGCGTGAACATCTCCCTAACTAGTCTGCCTACCAATACCTATTCTGTCTGTTTTTAATACACCAATGTCTATATTTAAAAACTGTAGAAAGTGGATGTATGGAGTTGAGAGTCTACCTATTTCCACCAAGTAACCATGTAAAATTTGATGAATTTGCTTATATGCTTGGTTCTTTTCATTTCTGATGCCACTGTGGATGAATTTGCTTATTTGCTTAAATGATAAATCTGTGACAAACGGATGGTAAAAGCCTTAAACTCTTAGACCTGTCAATTGCCACGCGTCATCTAACTCAGCAATTTAACAGTAAAATTTAACGAAACATAACGGGGGGTAAATTTATCATAGATATACCAGTTTGAAGGTTTTGGTGGTAAAAAAATTGATGTGGGGTAAATTTATCACAAATGTACAGTTTGAAGTTTTTCGTGATATTAACCATTTTTTGAAATTCAATCTAAATTACAAGCGAACCGCGGATCCGGCGGGACTCATAAATTGTGACGGTCCAAATTCAGTACACTACATACAAAAATACTTTTATAATCGTTGAGAAGGAGCACAGTGAGTATATGTAATCACGGCACTAATAGGAAGGTAGCGACAAATTTTTGTACGTACATAATCGCGGACAAAATCCGTAAAATACTCGGAAAAGAAGGACGACCGTCGACAGCGGGACATATCATACTTTAACTTTGACCATTTACCCTTTTTGTTTTTTTTAGGTAGCGAAAACAAAATGCGTGCTTGGCTAGCACGAGCACGAAATATACAGAATAAAGAAAAATATCAGAAGAGAAGAGACCATCTTCATCTTGACTTTCTATTCCCACATGCTGGGATTTATTCAACGCTTGCAGGATCCCGTCCACTCTAGGATCTACATGCACTGCCCCTTCTCTGGGTATTTCCGGTTCGCCCACCCTACCCCCTCTGGGTTTTCCTCAGGCGGCCCTTCCTCTGCCTCTGCGAGCTACAGGAACGTGGTTCTCAACCGCTTCAGGAGCAACTGGAGCTACCCTTTCCGTGGGTACTCCCTGAACACGATCCCTCTCTATATCGGGATCCACCTGAGTTGCCCTATCTCGGGGTGCTCTCCGACTACGGCTGCTCATTCTGCAGGACTGTAAGGACTCCTGCTCGCCCAACGCAACACGTAATGAGAACTCAGGTTTACTACTAAACAGCAATCAAACAACAATCACAAGCATAGGGTTTCAATCCTATTGACTATCCCAAACCCAGCGCACCTTATAACTCCACAAATCATGCTCTAATACCAAAACGGGGATGTCACGCCCCGAACTCCGGGCGCGCGACCATCCCTTCCAAACGTCTGGTCAAAGGATGATGTCCCAGGCAGATCATCGACCCATTTCTTTTATCTTATAATTAAGCACATGCGGAAGCGAATAACAACCCCGGACAACAAACAACAGGATAGAAAGAATAGGAACTACAACAAACAACAACAAACCCTTTTTATTTATTTGCTTGATTAGTTCACAATACAAACATAATTTACACAAGTCCTCCTCGGATCGATCCCCTTAGAACTACAAATAGATACCGGGCCGGGTCAGGGCGCACTATAGCCGATACACTACTCCTACACTACTAGCTATAAACAAACGGCCTCCAAGGACTCCTCCACAGTTCAATTCGCGCGGCCATCTCGAAGACCTGAAAGGCGATCAGCCAAGTGCATGAGATATGAATCTCAGCGAGTCAACGCCTAAGTCCGATTAGGACGTTGATCACAACCTAACCATTCTAGCGAACTAATCTCAACCACAGAACAACAACCACATGCAACGTACCTCGCATGGAGCCATGCGACAGATATAACATGCCAATAAATAAGCAACCATCAGTCACTCAACCATAACACTCAGTCAAAATCATTTACAATGCAACAAACGCGTTCCGGTCAACCGGCCAAGAGATACCCCACTCTTGCCAAAGCACAGCCTCACTGCTAGTACTCCTCCGGATTAACCGAGCGTCGTCCCACAAACGTTAACGGCGACGGCATCCGATGGCTCCCTCAAATTCCCTAATGCGAGCACACTAGGAATAATTCCAGGAGGGACTACGAACCAACACAAGTTGCGACCGGCATCTCATCAGCCGTGTTATCCGGACGGTCCGTTGTCGGTAGGGGCTAACAGGCAACCAATAAGCTGTGGAATTCCGGACGGTACGTCGCCGGCACACAGACTTATTAGGCGGCGACCCATGCCAACAAGGGTATCGCCTGTGCCCCTAGTTACATTAGGGTGACACGGTGAAACTACTGTGTGACCTCGCGCTTAAAACCGGCTCTCAAGCCAAATCTCATTTTGATGCTCAAACTTGGCCCACGGCCAATTTCATGCTCAAACTTGGCCCACGGCCATTTTCATGCTCAAACCTGGCCCACGGCCATTTTCACACTCAAAATCACAATTGGTCACGCGAATATTCAATTTCCATTTAACATGGCATTTCGACCCTAGTGTGATCATTCAGCAATTTAATGCACAATCAACACTCAGCCCGATCCACGATCAGACGCCACAAACTAGGCACAACAAACAGGCAATTAACCATGGTAACTATTCCACCTAACCACGGTTAATTCAACTAACCACAGCAGTTAATTATTCTACCACGATAACTATTTAAATTAACTATGATAACTATTTAATCTAACCACAGTTAATTATCTAACCACGATAACTATCTATTAACTGCGGTAACTATTTAATCTAATTACGGTAACTAACTAATTAATCTATTAAGTGCAATTAACTTCCTAATTAGGGATTATGGGTTAACTCACTGCGACACTGGCAGCGACGGTCGGCGGCGACCGGCGAAGGGCGGCGGCTTCCGGCGGCGGTCCCTACAAACTCTCCTCGTCGATCCGAACGCAACCACGGTGTCGGATTTCCAAAACGACAACCGAACGACGACGAACGGCGGCTGGAAAACAGCCAAACGACGACAAACGGACACGGCGGACGGGCGGCAAGCTCGGCGGAGCTTCGGCCAAGGTCCAGCGGGGTCTCGGTGGCTCCGGTGAAGCTCGGCGGACGACGGCGACGCTCAGCGATGCTTGGACAGCAGCTGAACAGCGGCGGCAGCAGCTGCGGCTGGGGCGGCACAACGACGGCGCGGCAAGGCACGAGCGGCGGCGGCACGGCGGAAGCGGCGGACGGCGGCGGGAAGGTGGCCGGCGGTGGCTTGAAGAGGAATATGAAGATGAGATGATGAAGATGGTGGATTGGGCGTGAAAGTGGGCTGCCATGCGTGAAAAGCAAGAAGGAAGAGAGAGAAAGGGAAGAGAGAGAGAGAGAGAGAGAGAGGAGAGAGAAAATGGTCTTGAGGGCAAAATGGTCTTTTCCAAGGTCAAATGGCATTTTGGTAATATCCAAGGGGTCAAAAAGGTGATTTGACTTGGCATTTAAGAGGCGGGTCCCATGGTCATTCGGTATTAGTTGTTTCTGGTGTATATGAATAATATCTGAGGGTATTTCGGTAATCTGACGATTTAGGACTGGTTCAGAATATTTGGTTCAGGGTTGGCTCGGGCGCGAAGGAATATGGCGAAGACTAATTACGGCGCGACTAATCTAATCGAACTATAATTAACTACGCTTCGACCGACGACTAACGACCTTCAGATTGAACGATTCCTGCGTCCGATAAATGTCACTCAATTCCAATAGTCCAATATTATTCACATAATAGGCCTTGAAATTTCGGAACGTCACAAACGGAGCGTGACACAAACCCTCGTCAGCACCGATAGTGAATGAGTATGCTCAGTGAAGCAAATTGAACTAAAAAAATATTATATTTTAGGTCTCATTTTATTCAGTGTGACTTTTCTAAATACGATATATCGTATTTGTCGCGAGGAAGTAATTTTTCGCGGATTTTGTGAAGATGATGGTGAACGACTTATCTTGACCCAAAATAGGAGACATAAACAAGAAATGCTATTTAATAGCATGGTGACTGGGGAAAATATGAGAGTGAAAATATCAATTACGCATTTGATGGGATATTAAGGGTGGGTTTGGTTCAGCATTCCCAATGGACTTTTAGCCCCCAAAGCCCCTTGGAAAAATGCTAAAGCATTTGGTTCAGCTTTAGGCCAGCATTTTGGGAATGCTGAAAGCCCAATGCTGATAGGGACCAGCATTGAGTGTCTCTACCCCCTCGTCAGTACCATGGATACTTTGTCGTATTAAATAGTGTCAAGAGGTCAGAACTGTTATCCAGAGCATTATGAAAACAATTGGACTATTCTACGGTGAAAATCACATTTAGTTTTCCTGAATCCAAGTGCACGGGACGCAATTTATGGCGACCCAATTTTCGTCACACATCGGGAAGGCTTTCTCGATCACGTTCTCTGCTTTAATCTTTTCTTATTATGCTGATGGCGCATGCGAAAGCGTATATAAACAGAACAGATGGCCATACAGCATACAAGTGCATAAAACAGTCATCTGATAGACACGTCTAATGAGGGTCATGGCCATATAGGGTTCCACTAATCAAATAATACAGTTTGTGAGACATGGGCACAACAATCAGATTACTTTATTACATATATTTACAGCTCATGGAATAGTCATTTACAAAAGTTCAAAGTATTAATCTGGGAGGATTTACAGGGAAGATAATCTACTCCGATTACTAAGATCTTCATCCACGACCTCCATCGATAGCCAGATCTTTCGAACCCTTAAACCAAAGTATCATACTCGCTTTCTCCTTACTAGCTTGCTTATCTGAAAATTGTTATCCCGCAAGGGGTGAGCTCAACCGCTCAACAAGTGAATTCCAATCCAAACGACTAAACCAACCATAACATCACAGAATTGAGGATTGTTCCACACAAGCAATCACAAATCATATAGGCAGAAGATCTCGGAATTATACTAAGCAAATCATCATAGAACACGATCAATCAGAGTCCAAAAACCGCATCCATAATCATAGAAAGCTTAGTAATAAGGATAGAGATCTACTTGCCTAGGATCGTGTACGAAGAAAAACGAAGTCCGAATCACATCGGACGAATTGGGTCTCTACCGACCAGCCTCTGCTCACCGCAAATCAACGAAAATCCAACGGTTTCTTCAACGATTAGCCTTCAGATATGAGTGTCCGTCGATCTTATGGTCGCATAGGAGAAAACATAGCTCAATTCGCCTTCCGGAAGAGCTCAAACCGACCGTTTCTTCTTGGGCGGGCGCAGAAAATCGTGAAAGCGGGCTCTCGGGTTTGGGGGAAGTTTTGGCCGGCCGAAAATGGAGAGAGAGGGAGGGGAAGAGAGAGAGAATCAAGTCCAAGAATGAGAAATATCTATGTCTTGCAAACTTCTTGAGCAAGCCAAGAATCCCTCATAAATGCTTGCCTTCAAAGTCTTCATCAATGATGTTCTTTTGTCCTAGTTCATAAATGCAAATATGGTAGTTTGGTAATTTCACAAAGTAAGAAGGGCATTTTGGTAATTTCACATCAAGGGTAAAATGGTAATTTCAAGGCAAAGAGCAAAATCATAAATTTACCTTTAGGGGCAAAATGGTAAATTCACTTTTAAGTGTCGGGTAGGACTAGGCTCGGGCGAGAAAGGTCTCAATGCTACGATTCGACGGCTCGATTAACCTGACACGCTTAATTCTACTCGATTACCCTCTTAAAAATAATAATTCAACGTCCAACTGTTGTCCCTCAAACCTCGAAAATCCAATATAACTTATCTTACAAACTTCGAAATTTCGGGATGTCACACAATCTCTTTTCATTATGGAAAGCAAAAAACTTGCCCCGTGATTGACGTACATTTCTTTTGAGGGGCTAAAGAAAATTCCCAAGTGTTTTTTTGATTATTTGAGCAAGAAAAGCATTTGTTGGATGACTCTTCCATTCAAAAAGAGATTTTGTGGAAAATCTTTGCCTGTTGGAAAAGCAGAAAAAAGACAATATTATACAAAAAGTTAGTTGTTTTGTGATGATGACTTGATCTTTGTGTTCATATTGACAGAGTGTAATATCATTAAACGAGGTGATGCTGGTCATGAAAATGTCCGCATTACCCTTAACATCAGCTATTTAAAGCGAGGTAATGTTTGAATAATTGGCAGAGTCCAGAGAGGAGTAAATTTTGCAAACTTCCACTAGGTTCTCTCCAATCTTCTTATAAATCTTTCTCCTCAAGGCGATGTGGTATTGGAAAGACAGACCAAATAAGAGGATTGGGTTCAGCAAGTTTACTTTCCACTTGTCACTCTAAGTAGATCCTGCTGATCCGAATGAAGGCCAGAGAATCTTAGGATGAAGGCTAATGATATTTGGAGACAAACAGACAATCCCATATAACGGCCAAACGAGAGAAGGGTATGTGCGTGGGGATAACATACCTATCTCGAACTTCATTAGTCTTTCTCTTTTTTCTTTAAAATCATTATATATGTCGTTAACTTATTCCCTCTCTTCTTATTTGTGTTTTTGTTAGGTAATCGTCGTCAGCTTGCATGACGCATGTGATAGAATGTTCATTCTTCATTTCCATGGACTTTCCAATCCTCACGTAGGCACCAATTTGTTCGGTCTTTGGTCTTCTGTCTTCTGGAGAGAGAAAGCAATATTTAAGGTAATATGCATGTGCGTGTGTAGAGAGACATATGTTTATTGATTCATTTATTTATAGATTAATTTAGTGAATATAAGGCACCAATTTTTCCTGTAGATGGGACCTTTCGGATACGTTAGTTTGGTATTCTTGTCCCTTTCTTCTCTGTTGTTACCTTCAATAAAGTGTTCTCTCTCCTCAATTTTTAAGTTGTTTCCTATCGGACAGTGCTATGTTATATTTTTGCCATAATATACCGAACCACGTGGCAGGTTATAAGCAGACAATAAGGCTATTCAATAATTAATAACGTTTTGCCATGTTATTTACTATACTAAATTTATAAAACCATCTTAGTGTGATTGACACCGCTCTTTCTTGCCTTTGTCGTGAAAGTGAAAACAAGCAAGACTTTGAAATACGAATAACACTACACGTACTAAGGCTTCATTAGAATCTCTTAATGAAATGGCTATATTAACATGCGCCATGTCATTAAATAAGCGTGGAACCGACATTAGAATATAGTTTGTAGGATGTTTAATTTTCTATTCGACCATCATTTCTTCTCAGAATTACACAAAAGTCCTCTCAGGCATTATTACGAACTGGCAAGATTATTTGATAATCGTTGAAGCTATCCAAATGGTTTTTAACTTGTCATACCGTAGTTATACTTTTCTCGCATGTTGATTTCGCTGGAGTTAACATCCACACTGAACTAAAACCCATGAAGATGGTGATTTGTCACGTTCAATACCTTTATGGCCCCTTTTGCTCTGCATTCAAAAGATGTGAAGAGCTTCAAGGATTGTCCGGCATATTTCAGTGGCAGCTTGAGATGATGCTTGAGAGGAGATCTGATACAAGGTTTGAAAGAAACGATCACAAGATAAGAAACCAAATTCTGTAATTAATCTTCCTCTAATTGTGATTTTTTTCCCCTTCCTTTTTAACCTAGCGTCTGGTCATTTAGTAAGAAATTTCTAATAAAGTATCTGTGACATTACTCTTGAAACACTTGTCTCACCATGCCCGCTGAAAACACTATGTTTCTAGACACTTTACATGTTGGGGCAACGTTTCGAAAAGCACCGGATTAAAATGTGGATCAACATTTCAAAGCTTAGGGCGGACGTGCATTGAAACCTCAGAGTACGTACACACATATGGAGGATGTAAAATAGAGGAACAGAGAAAATTTGGATACTTTTACGGTACTTCCCATAGTGGAGTTATTTAATAGTTGAATTGTGCACAGGACGGAGGTTTTTAATGCAGCAAGACTAAAAAGTGGGTTACGGGAGGAAATGGGGAAACAACTGTTTCTTATGCTAAACTTTGCCCTCTTGTGGTGGTGGAGCTCAATCACAATCCCTGGAGCATGCTTGGGAAACCAAACGGATCAGGTCGCGTTAGCGTCCATCAGAAACGCGATACATGAAGACCCATTTGGAGTCTTGAGTTCTTGGAATGATTCTACCCATCATTGTGAGTGGCAAGGTGTTTTGTGCAGCAAAGGGCATCCTGGGAGGGTCACTTCCCTGGTCCTGAGATCACAAGGCTTGGGAGGCTTCCTATCTCCTCAAATAGGTAAACTCTCCTTCCTGAGGGTCATGATTTTACAGAACAACAGCTTCCGCGGCAACATCCCACCACAAATTGGCAACTTGCTTCGGCTCCATGATCTCGATCTTAGTAACAACTCATTTGGTGGGCCGATGCCCTCCAATCTTTCCCTTTGCTCGAATCTCAAGACCCTGAATCTCATAGACAACCAACTTGTGGGGGCAACTCGATCCAATCTGGGTTCTTTACCAAAGCTCTATCGCTTGGGCTTAACTCATAATAATCTTGTAGGTCCCATCCCTCCTTACATTGGAAACCTCTCGCAACTACGAGCCCTCTCCCTGGCAGACAATGCTTTGAGCGGAGAAATACCCGAGGAACTGTCCGGACTCGAGAGGTTGGGATTTTTCCAACTATCATTCAACAAACTCATCGGGGAGATTCCACCAGGGATTTTTAACATCTCTGGCATTTATGCCTTCGATGTTTCTCAGAACCAGCTGCAGGGAACCTGTCCCTCTTATATCGGCACCACTCTTCCTTCTCTCTCTCGACTTGGTGCCCCCAATAACTCGTTCCCCGGAACTATTCCGCCGGCCTACAGGATGTTTCCCTTCTCCTAATCAATTTCCATGGGCCAATACCGAAAAATTTGGGAAAGGAAAAGGGCCTCCACATGATTTTGTTGCAATTTAACCAGTTGCAGGATGACTTAAATTTTATTTCTTCTTTAGCTAATTGTTCCCACTTATACGGTCTCTCCCTAGACTCAAACTTGATTCACGGATCATTCCCGACGTCCATCTCCAATCTCTCCACCAACATTCAGCGAATTTATTTGTCAAACAATCAGATCCAAGGAAACATTCCTGCAGCCCTCGAAAATCTCTTCAACTTGTCTATCTTGAGTTTAGGGGATAGTTTTCTAACTAATCACATTCATGATTCCATCGGAGCACTTTACAACTTGTTATGACGAAACGCAGAAAACAAAGACAGAACAACAGGATTTTACGTGGTTCGATCGAGGCGAACTACGTCCACGGGCGGGGCGAAACGAAATTCCACTATGATCAAAGAGAGTACAAGATCGCTTAAGCGCACGGCTCGCGACAAAAACATAAAAACGAAAAAACTCTATCAATAACAAACATGAAAACCCTAGCCTAGGTAATTAAGGCCCAAAATTTTTTTTCTCGGGGGCGTTGCCCCCGAACCCCCATAAAGATCTGCTTTCCCGCTAAAGAGGTTTTGTTCACTCGCTTCGGGTTGGCCCTATTGGCCCAACCCTCCGTCGTTGCGAACTAAACCTCTACTTTTTCTCTTCTTTTGGGCTGCACAAAATATATGTCAGACTAAATACATAAAATTCAAAGACATATTTTACACAACTTGCAGGAACTTGATATAAGTGGAAACATGTTTATTGGAGAGATCCGTCTTCGATTGGTAACATGAAGTAGTTATATTTGCTTAACCTTCGATCCAACAATTTCCAAGGCTACATACCGCAAAGTCTCAGCAACTAATCGGGCTCGATCTTTCGAACAACAACCTAAGTGGCTCGGTTCCAGTTGAAATTGTTGATCTTTCTTCCTTGTCGATAATCTTCAGTTTAACACATAATAATTTAAGTGGATCTCTTCCATTGCAAGTTGGGTCTAATGAATCTCGCCATATTAGATCTGTCTTACAACAAATTGACTGGCTTAATACCTGCCTCCATTAGCGAGTGCTTGAGATTGGAACGGCTTCACTTAGAAGCTGATTCTTTTTATGGTCAAATCCCCCAAGCTTTACGTCCATTACGAGGTCTACAAGAGCTGGATCTTTCTAATAACAATTTTCTTGGTCCAATACCGAACTTTCTCGCAGAGTTCTCATTGCTCCAGTACTTGAATTTATCTTTCTTAATGCAAGTGCTGTATCGATTTCTGGAAATAGGCGACTCTGTAGAGGTGTTCCAGGTTTGAAACTTCCTCTTTGTAAATTACCAAGCTCTAACAAGTCTTCTACAACCAAGGCCATAGTGATATCTGTGGTAGCTGTCAGTTTGTTATGTTTAGCTTTGTTGTTCCTGTCTATCTTCTGTTACTGCAAAAACAAGCAAACAAGCAAACAACAACCAATGCCTCCACTTCATTATCCTTCGATCACCAATTCTTGAGGATTTCTTATGGAGTGCTCCTGAGAGCTACAAACAGATTCTTCGAGACCAATTTGATTGGTAAAGAGAGCTATGGGACGGTTTATAAGGGAATCCTTGATGGCGGTACCACAGTGGCGGTGAAGGTGCTCAATTTAATGCAAAGAGGTGCTTCGAGTAGCTTTGTCTCAGAATGTCAAACTGTAGGAACCATTAGACATCGAAACCTCATGAAGATACTAAGTGTCTGTTTGGGGCATTGACTTTCGTGGCAATGACTTCAAAGCTCTAATATATGAGTTCATGGCTAATGAGAGCTTGGAGGAGTGGCTACACCCTAGGACTTTAGGACGAGATGATGAGCGTGGAGAAATGAGAAATCTGAGACTAGTGCAGAGGTTAAACATTGCCATTGACGTAGCTACTGCGATCGAATATCTTCATAAGGGTTGTTCTCTAGCAATCGTCCATGGAGATCTGAAGCCAGGTAATGTGCTCCTGGACAGCGATATGGTGGCTCGAGTTGGAGATTTCGGGTTTGCAAAAGATCATTTCAACGATGTGTGCTGAAGCCACAGAAGTTCGGGACTAGGGCAGTTCAACTTCAAATGCAGTCAGAGGATCCATTGACTATGTGCCTCTAGGTATGAATCTGTCATATTTTCTTGATTAGTTTCGGTTGATTGCGATAGCAATATGAGAGTGTTAAAAAGTTTGATCAACTAAAAATCATGGACATTATGTTATGTTTCGTATGCTCTGACACCTCTTTCTCACAACACAATTTCCTCTTTCCCCTATTAATAGCATGTCGTAATTGTATTTGAAATTAAGATGAGAATAAACCATCGTAAATTTTATCAATGAATGGAAATATTTTTAGTCAAAACTTGTGAATCCGTGCCAATAAACGGATTAAACATATTGTGTCGTGTCTATTGACACCTAATTTTGTATTATTCTCTTTTTAAAAAATTTATAAAAAAAATTCATAAAAATTCATAAAATTACAAAATCAACTTTGGAAGCATTGGCCAAGCCTAAGGAACCATTTTTGGTTTTTTTTTCGCATTTTTTAATATTTTCCGAATATTAAAAAATAGCCAAAAATTAAGAAAAATAGCATCCGTGGCCAAAAAAATACACAAAAATAGCCAATATTTTTATTTTAATTCCATTTTCATTTTTACCCTTAACTCCTCAGCCAACACATCTACAACAGACGCCAAATAACCTTGGCAACCTCCATCCAACAACCGAGTCGCTTCCAGCGACGAAACTAAGGGGATCAAGGTTCCCCCTCGATTTCCAACAAACTTGAAACTAACCCCATTCAATGGGTTAAACAGGATAGTCTTACTATGACAATCCAAAACAGCTCTTTGCTCAGTGAGCCAGTCCATACCAACAATCAAATCGAAATCAAACATAGCTAGCACAATCAGATTTATCCTTCCCTCATGACCATCTACAACCAGCCTACAATCAGGACATCCTACTGCAGCCACAACATTATCCTTAAGCGGTGTAGATATCCTAACAGTTGATCTCAACAGTTCTGTACTCATGCCAGCTAACTTAACAAACTGAGCAGCAACAAAGGAGTGGGAAGCTCCTGAATCAAACAATGCATAAGCTACTTGGTTATGCAATACGACCGTACCTGAAACGGTCGGCGAGTCCTTCGCTTCTTCCCGGGTGACAGCATACACCCTTCCTTGCACTGGCGGTCAGTTCTGAAAGTTCTGCGGAATGTTTCCTCGCATCTGACCTCCTTGTTGCATCTGTCCTCCCATCTGTCTCTGAGGACAATCTCTGACTTGGTGGCCATACTTGCCACAACCGAAGCAGGTACCCGACCTCCTTGGGCATGGACCACGCCCATGCTTCTGTCTGCAAATCGGACACACGACATCAGGGCGAAACGGCGGCTTCCCAACAAAGTTCCTCCTGTTGGGCGGGATGGTATTCCTATTACCCATCATCGGTCCTTTACCGAACCTTCGGTTATCTCTCACCACAGGAGCGAACCGCGATCCAGATGCGGTTGCCCTTTCAGCAATGTCCCTTTCCACCAGCTGAGCTTTCTCATATAGCTCATTGTAGTTCTTCAGGCTGAATGGCACCAACACACTCTTGATCTCCGGCTTCAACCCGTTTTTGAACCTCCTCGCCCTATCCTCAGGGTTCTCTACCATCCTCGGCGCATACTTGGACAACTCGGCAAACTTTGCCTCATATTGGTCCACCGACAACTGATACTGACGAAGATGCAGAAACTCATCCATCTTCTGCTCTCGCGCTCAATCCGAGAAGTACTTTCCATTGAAGGCTTCCGCGAAGGCACCCCACTCCGGGATCGTACCCTCGGGAAACACACTCCCTTGCGTGGCCTTCCACCACGAGCTAGCATTACCCTGCAGTTGGTAAACTGCCAGCGTTACCTTTTCTTCCTTAGAACATCCTAGCAAGGCAAAGGCCTTCTCCAAATCCTCCATCCACGAGGTGGCAGCTTCCGGGTCACCAATTCCCGAAAACCTCGGCGGCTGAAGCTTCATAAACTGCTCCACCAATCTGTGAGTCTGCGGCCTGCGGCCTGCGGATCCCGTCTTCAGCTAACGAACCCTCCTGTGGAATGGCAGCTGCAGCTTGGTTCCTCATCTGCTGCCCCATCAGGTTACCCATGGTTTCCAACGCTTGCAGGATCCCGTCCATTCTAGGATCTACATGCACTGCCCCTTCTCTGGGCACTTCCGGTTCAACCACTCTACCCATTCTGGGTCTTGCTCGAGCGGCCCTTCCTCTGCCTCTGCGAGCAACAGGAACGCGGTTCTCAACCGCTTCAGGAACAACTGGAGCTACCCTTTCCGTGGGTACTCCCGGAACATGATCCCTCTCCATATCGGGATCCACCTGAGTTGCCCTACCTCGGGGCACTCTCCGGCTACGGTTGCTCATCCTATAGGACCGTAAGGACTCCTGCTCGCCCAAAGCAACACGTAATGAGAACTCAGGTCTACTACCAAACAACAATCAAACAGCACAAACAAGCACATGGTTTAATTCCTACTAACTATCCCAAACCCAGCGCACCTTGTTACTCCACAAATCATGCTCTGATACCAAAACGGGGATGTCACGTCCCGAGTCCCCGGGGCTCGCGACCATCCCTGCCAAACGTCTGGTCAAAGGATGATGTCCCAGGTGAATCATCGACCCATTTCTTTTAACTTATAATTAAGCACATGCGGAAGCGAACACAACCCCGGACAACAAACAACAGGGATAGAAAGAATAGGAACTACAACAAACAACAACAAACCCTTTTCATTACTTGCTTGATTAGTTCACAATACACACATAATTTACACGAGTCCTCCTCGGACCGATCCCCTTAGACCCACAAAAAGATACCGGGTCGGGTCACTATAGCCGATACACAACTACCACACTACCAGCTATACACAAACAACCTCCAAAGCTCCTCCACAGCTCAACCTGCGCGGCCATCACGAAGACCTGAAAGGCGATCAGCTAAGCGCATGAGATGTGAATCTCAGCGGGTCAACGCCTAAGTCCGATTAGGACGTTGATCACGACCTAACCATTCTATCGATCTAATCTCAACCTCAGAACAACAACCACATGCAACGTACCTCGCCTGGAGCCATGCGACAGGTACAACATAATAATAAATAAACAATGCATCAACCAATCAGCTAGAGCACTCAGCAATGGTTATGCATTATGCAACAAACGCGTTCCGGTCAGCCGGCCAAGAGATACCCCACTCTCGCCAAAGCACAGCCTCGCTGCTAGTACTCTTCCGGATTAACCGGGCGTCGTCCTACTACGTTACAGCGACGGCATCCGATGGCTCCCTCAAGACCCCTAAGGCGAGCACACCAGGGATATTCCAGGAGGGACTACGGACAAACACCAGTTGCGACCGGCATCTCATCAGCCGTGAAATCTGGACGGTCCGTCGCCGGGCACGGACTGACAGGCAACCAATAAGTCGTGGAATCCCGGACTGTACGTCGCCGGCACACAGACTTATCAGGCGGCAACCCATGCCAACAAGGGTATCGCCTGTGCCCCCAGTTACGTTAGGGTGACACGGTGAAACAACTGCATGACCTCGCGCTCAAAACCGGCTCTCAAGCCAAATCTCATTTTTGATGCTCAAACCTGGCCCACGGCCAATTTCATGCTCAAACTTGGCCAACGACCATTTTCATGTTCAAACTCGGCCAACGGCCATTTTTACATTCAAAACTGGCCCACGGCCATTTTCACACTCAAATCTGGCCCACGGCCATTTTCACACTCAATTTCACAATCGATCACGCGAATAATCAATTTCCATTTAATATGGCATTTCGACCCTAGTGTGATCATTCAGCAATTTAATGCGCAATCAACACTCAGTCCCATCCGCGATCAGACGCCACAACTAGGCACAACAACATGCAATTAATCATGGTAACTATTCCACCTAACCAAGGTTAATTCAACTAACCATAGCAGTTAACTAATCTACGACGGTTACTATTTAATTAACTATAGTAACTAATTAATCTAACCACAGTTAACTAACTAACCCAGGTAACTATCTATTAACTGCGGTAACTAATTAATCTAATTACGGTAACTAATTAAATTAATCTAATTAGTGCAATTAACGGCCTAATCAGGTATTAGGGGTTAACTCACTCCTAAACGGGCGGCGACGGTCGGCGGCGACCGGCGGCGAGCGGCGGCGGCGGTGGCGGCAAATTTTCCGGCGACGCTCCTACGGACTCTCTTCGTCGATCCGGACGCAACCACGGTGTCGGATTTCCAAAACGACAACCGGACGACGACGAACGGCGGCTGGACAACGGCTGGAAAACGGCCAAACGACGGAAACGGAGCTCAACGAGCGGCCGGCAAGCTCGGCGGAGCTTCGGCCAAGGTCCGGCGGGTCCTAGGGGGCTCCCGTGAAGCTTGACGGTCGACAGCGAGGCTCGGCGGTCGACGGGCAGCGGCTGAACAGGGGCGGCACGGCGACGGCGAGGGCTAGGCGGGGCGCGGGACGGGCGGCCGGTGGCTCGGCGGGCGGCGGCGGTCCACGGCGACGATGAAGATGAAGATGAGATGAAGATTGGAGATGGAAATGGCGATGGAAGTGCTGCCGTGCGTGAGAAACCAAGAGGGAAGAGAGAGAAAAGGAAGAGAGAAAATGGAAGAGAGAGAAAAGTGGTCTTTAGGGGTATTTTGGTAATTTCATGGGTCAAATGGCATTTTGGTAAATAACCAAAAGTCAAAAAAGTGATATGACATGGCATTAATGATGCGGGGCCCACGGTCATTCGGTATTAATTGTTTCTGGCGTATATGAATAATATCTGAGGGTATTTCGGTAATCTGCCGATTTTAGGACTGGTTTAGAATATTTGGCTCAGGGTCGACGCAAGCGCAAAGGAATACGGCGAAGACTAATTACGGCGCGACTAATCTAATCGAACTATAATTATCTACGCTTAGATCGACGACTAACGATCTTCAGATCGAATGGTTCCGCGTCCGACAAATGTCACTCAATTCCAACCGTCCAATATTATTCATATAATATGCCTTGAAATTCCGGGACGTCACACAGGCATTTGTAGTTAAGTGATTTTTGTGGCTTCATCTTGGAACTATTTTATTAGTAGAGTAAACCATCATGTACTTATTATGTATATTTTTTTAAAATTACACCAATATCTATATTTAAAAGTCATAGAAAGTGGATGTATGGAGTTATAGTCTACCTATCTGCATCAAGTAACCATGTAAAATTTGATGAATTTGTTTATTTGCCCAGTTCTCTTAATTACCATGGGCAGGCCATTTCCCTCGCCTCACCTCTTAATGTCGCGCTCAGGGCCAACTCTTAGTGTCGCGCTTAATCGTGAGCCAGTGCTCAATTGGAGACCAAGCTTGATCGAATTTGGGCAACGTTGCCAAAGAAATTTTGTTGTAGTCATGTTGCCGACACTGGCGGCCACTGCGTGTGACCCCAACCTCCTCTTTGCTTTCTCCATCGTGTCATCCATGATCATCTTTGCTTTCTCTATTTGCTTACCCAAAACACTCTATCCCTCGCTCTTTCTCATCTCGCAGCCAAACCTCTGTGAGGTCTCGGGACCACCATTGATGACCTGATCTGACCACAGCCTTTGAGATCTCACGAAAATCGTAATGGACAGGCATGATGGAGGAGGCATCCCCAGATCTGGAGACGACCTCCTGATCTCATCATTGCCAACAACTTAATTGTGGATGAGGAGAGGAGCTCGACGCCAAGTCTTGAGACCCGCAAAAAGCATAAACTTGATGTTTAGACTATTAGAGAAAGTATATCTCAACAGCAAAGCAATTTCAAAGATTGCTCTCAATCTGATCAAGATCAAAGCAATTCCAAAAATTGCTCTCAATCAGATCAAGACCAGCCAAGAAATTCTTATACACTTGGCAAGTGCAGCGAGAGTTTTCAAAGTTGACAAATACTTTTCTTTCTTTGTAGATAGGATTTTATCTTTCCATGTATAAAGGTTATAGCTCAGGAAAGATATTGTATTACATTTACTCTAGCTGATATCTTTCCATAAAGTATTAGCTATCCTGTACTTTAAATACTTGTAATAAATAAAGTAAAGATTATCTTGTCTAATTCTTACATGGTATCAGAGCCTACTGCTCACAAGCATATCGTTCATTTTGTTTTTCAATGGTAGAAGAATCCTCAAACACTCCTACGATAGTCACTAGCCCTTCTTCAAATAACGCCACCATGCTTGTGTCGATCAATGCAGCTGTGCAACTACCTTTCAAGTTAACTTCGATGAATTATCTGTCCTGGTTGGCTCAATTTAATTCTCTGCTCCTAGGTTATGATTTAATGGGGTATGTAGATGGAACGATATTGTGTCCGTCTAGCACCATCATTACTGATGGAAAAGCTACTGTCAATCCATCTTATTGTCATTGGGTACGCCAAGATCAACTATTGCTTCATGCAATCATAGCTTCTACTTCAGACTCAATCGTTCCTCTCATTGCTTCTACCAAAATAGCACACGAGGCATGGAACAAACTTTCGCATCTATTTGCCAACAGGACATGTTCGTACGTCATGAGTCTCAGGGAGCGCTTAATGCTCACAAAACGCGATACTCGATCAGTAGCTGAGTATTTGCAAGTCGTCAAAGGTATTGCTGATGAACTTGCCATCATCAATTCTCTCATTAGTGATGATGATTTAATAATACATGTTCTAAATGGGCTTGGCTCCGAATTTAAGGAAATTTCTGTTGCCATTAGAGCACGTGAATCACCCATTTCCTTCAAGGAACTCCATGATAAACTTGTCGATTTCGAGCAATATCTAAAATGGGAAGAGAGTCAGGGTGAATCGATTATTATCACTGTAAATTTTGCCAAGAGAGGTTCTTACAGGAACACTAACCAACGCCATATTTCGAATCGAGGCTCGAATTCCTTCCCATCTACGCGACGACCTCATTAGAGAAGGAGCAACAATATGATCATAACCAGCCCATTCAAAAAGCACGAGTCCGGTGCCAATTATGTGAACGGGTATGTCACTTAGCCAAGCAATGCTATCAAGCCAAACAATATTTCTCTTCTCTTCCTACTGCAAATGGTACGGTGTTATCTCACCAAGCCAAACAAGGATGGCTCATGGACTCTGGAGCATCTCATCATGTCACTTCAAGCCTGAAAAATCTCTCTTTGCATTCTAATTATGAAGGCGTGGATGAAATCGTTATTGGTGATGGCTCAGGTTTGCAAATAACACACACAAGTTCAACTAAACTTTCCTCCTCCACTGCTTCATATTCATTATCGGATGTTTTATGTGTTCCTGATATTAGTAAAAACTTGATATCTGTTTCAAAGTTTTGCAAGACTAACCAAACGGCCGTGGAATTTTTTGCTGACCATTTTTTGGTGAAGGATCTGCACATGGGGGCGACTCTCACACATGGCCTGAATAACAATGATGTCTATGAACTTCTATCTTCACTCCATGTGACTCATACTGTCACGCCCCGGATCCCAGGCACACGACAACCCTACCAAACGCCTCAGGTCATTAAGGACGACGTCCCAGGCACGTCATCGACCCATTCATTTTATCTTGCAATTAAGCGCACGCGAAACGATAAACTACCCCAAACAGAAATATAAGCAATAAGGACAGACAGCAAGAGAACAACAACCAACAACAGCAAAAGATCATTATATATATATATAATGTTCACCTAGAGAAGCAAGAACATCTACAAGCCCATTCTTCAGGGCTGCTTCCTAAGACCACAAAAAAGATACCGGGTCAGGGCTAGGGGCTAACTACATCTTCAAAAAGCTTCATACAAAAAGGGAGCCTCCACCTCTACGCTCACCAGAAGCCATGGTAACCAGGCGGAGTCTCAAGATCCTCCTTTATAGGGTCAGGCTCAAGGTCTACCACCTCCCCATCCGGGGTATCAATATCCAACGGGTCCAACGTTCGGATAACATGAGTCGTAGTCGGAAGTCCCTCAAACCCTTGAATAGGCCCGTAGAGATCGTCGTCGTGGTGGACAAACTAGGCCTTGAAGCGATGGGGCACCAGGTGCCCCATCCCCTCTTGGACCCAGAGGGTCGTCACGTGATGTTCCCATACCCGATCCGAATCTGGGACTGGATGATATGTGATATCGAATGACTAGTCAAGTGGCACCCCAAACCTTGCCTGACGAACCTCCATACTAAGGACCTGAAAAGTAGTTAACAATGACAAATGAGATATAAAATCTTCGTGAGTTAATGCCTAAGTTCGAGCAAGGCGGTGATTTACTCAGGTAGCCTACACATGCAACACAAAGCAATGGCAGATCAATAATGTGCGATTCACGCCACGCTCTAGTTACCAGATAGTAAGGCTCAACTCAACAGCCAATCACCAATCACATGCAAGCTTACCTCGCCTTGGCCCACACAGTAGTAACCGCATAGCATTCAATCATATACAGACCAAGGCACACAATCAGAATACTCAACACGATCACTCATGGACAATGCAACATGCCTGTTCCAATTATTAACGCGAGAGATACTCCACTCTCGACCACAGCATAGCCCGACCGCTAGTGCTCTTCTGGTAGGACCGAGCGTCGTCCTGCTCTATCCAGCGACGGCAATCGATAGCCCCTTAGGACCACCAAGGTAGACATACTAGGCTTTCCGGTAAGGAACTTCGATCTGTCACAAGTTGCGACCGGCATTCGATCAGCCAGGATGTTCCGACCCAGCCGGCACTAATTGTCAAGCAACCGATAAGTCGTGTGATTCCGACCGAGCCGGCACGGATATATCAGGGGACGAACACATATCAGCAAGGGTGCCGCCAACGTCCCTAGTTACGTTAGGGTGACGCTCAACCATCGTGTGACCACACAAACACGCTAGGCAACCAAGCCAGTTTATATCTTCACTTTTAGTCCAATGTAACCATATACATAATCATGCTCAAAATCCAGCTAGCAGCCGTTTTCATGGTCAAGGGACATAGTTGATCACACAAATATTCGATTCCAGTTAAACATGATACTTTGATATATGTGATCACTCAACAGGTTCACGCAATTAAACACCTGTGCCAATCAGCAATTAGCCAATCAGCATCCGATAGCAATTAATTAATAACAGATAAATATCTCGATTTTGACTATTTATCTCCACAACAGTTAATTAACCAGACGACAACCAACTAACCCTGCCTTGGCTAATTAACCGATCATGATTACCCACAGCAACTACAGTTAGTCCATTCTAACCTCAGGTAACTATTTAACCTAACCACGGTAACTAACTAAATCATAGTAACTAATTAATCTAACCATGGTAACTAACTAATCTAACCATAATTAACTTAATTGATTTATCCCTAGGTGAAATTAACGACCTAATCAGAAATTATGGGTTAACTCCAAACAACGGCCAGCTACAACGACAGCAGCGGCGAGCGGCGGTGGCGCGGCTACGAGTCTGCTCGGGGTGGCGGACGCGGCTACTACAGCGACTCATAGGCGGCTCGGGAAGATGGCGAACAGGGGTGGCGGCACGACAACAATGGCGCGGAGGAGCGCAGGTGGTGGTGTGGGTGGCAGCTCGGGGGTACAGTAACAGCAACGAAAACGAGTGGAGGGCGTTCCATGAGTTGCGACGATCCACGGGGCTACAGTCGGCAACGACGACGACGACGACTACGGACGATGGGAGAATGGCGGCGAGGCGAGGCTCGCGAGGGCTACGGGGCTCGGGATCGGCGGGGTAACTGAGGGATGGCGAACGGAGGAGTGGGCGGCGTCGGGGGCCAGCCAAAGGGGAAGAGAGGGGAGGGACTTCGGGTGGTGGGTCGGCGGGCTTGCGGGGGTGGCTGGTCGCGGCGACAAGGGGAAATGGGCAGCGACGAGCTCGGCCGGGCTAAGCGACGGCAACGGTGGTTGGAAGATGGAGGTGGTGGTGCTCGGCGGGGCGTGGTCGAAGAAGAAGAAGAAGAAGAAGAAAGAGAGGGGGAGGAGGAAAGGTGGTCGGCCAAGGGAGAGGGAGAGAGAGAGGAGAGAGAGAAAGAAGAGGGAAAGTAAGAGAGAGAGAGGGAGAAAAAGGTAGTGAGAGAGGTGATGGGTGAGGTGAGGGGTAATTAATGGGTAGGGCCCAAGGGTAAAATCATCATTAATTACTTTTGGTTTTTTGTGCATAATATCTTAGGGTAGTTTGGTAATTCGGGACTGGTTGGTCATTTGGTACCAACGATTGAAGGTATTTCGGTCAGGGTTAGGCTCGAGCATAAAGGATCACGACGCTAGATTCTACGACACGATAAAACCAGCTAGATTCTACTGACCTCCACTTCAGGGTCTTCCAAATTCCTTCCAGATCAAACAAAAATCGCATCCGATAATTATCCCTTAAACCTCATAAATCTAATATTAGTTATTTTACAAACCTCGAAATTTCGGGATGTCACAACTCCTTCCTCCTTAGGGAATTTCGTCCCCGAAATTGAACCATTACACAACTTCAAAACGAAAATAGTACTGACTCTAAATAGCCTCCTCGTTTTCCCACGTTGCTCCTTCCGTTCCATGGTATTGCCAGATCACCTTAACTAACGGGATCATCTTGTTCCGCAGCACTTGCTCTTTCCTGTCCTCAATCCTCACCAGACGTTCCACGTATGATACACGCTCATCTACTTCAATCTCTTCAAAACTCAACACGTGAGCTGGATCAAGCTCATACTTTCTCAACATCGATACATGAAAAACATCATGCACTTGAGCAAGTCTCGGTGGCAACGCGAGATGATAAGCCATATTTCCAATCCGCTCCAAAATCTTGAACGATCCAACATACCTCGGGCTTAACTTTCCCTTCTTGCCAAAACGAGATGTCCCTCGCATAGGCGACACCTTCAGAAAAACATGATAACCCACTCAAAACTCCAAAGGTCCGCACCTCTTGTCTGCGTAACTCTTCAAGCGGCTCTGGGCTGTCCTAAGTCTTTCTTTGATGACCTTGATAGCATCCAACGACTATTGCAGCAACTCAGGACCAGTGATCTTCCTTTCACCAACCTCATTCCAACAAACTCAGCCCTACCATACAACGCTTCGAAAGGTGCCATCTTGATACTCTGCTGATAACTGTTGTTGTAGGCAAACTTGACCAAATGAAGCTGTTCCTTCCAACTTCCCTTGAAATCCAAAACATAGGGTCGCAATATATCCTCGAGCGTCTGAATTATCCTTTCAGACTAGCCATCCGTCTACGGGTGATAAGCCGTACTGAACTGCAGCTTCATTCCCAACGCAATCTGCAAACTCTTTCAAAAGGTGGCAGTGAACCTGGGATCACAATCCGTGGTGACCGTCATTGGCACTCCATGAAGACACACTATCTGACGCACATACAACTCAGCATACCTGTCCAAAGAGAAATCTTTCGCACGGGAATGAAGGGAGCAGACTTTGTCAGCCTATCCACCACAACCCAAATTGAATCGTTGCCTTACCGAGTCCTAACCCATCACAAAGTCCATCGTGATATGTTTCCACTTCTACTCTAGACTCTCAAGCGGCTGCAACAGTCTACCAGGCTTACAATGCTGCGCCTTGACTTGTTGGCATGTTAAACACTTCGCCACGTGCTTGGCTATGTTAGCCTTCATACTATTCCACCAGAAGTATTGCCTCAAATTCTGATATATCTTCGTGCTGCTCGGATGAATACTATAACTTCTACGATATGCCTCCGACAAGATTTTCTCCCTAAGACCTTCATTAGCAGGCACACACAACCGTCCTTGAAACTTCAGTATCTCGTCCTCAACAACCTAAAAGTCGGCTCTCCTTTTCTCTGAGCTCTCTTGAAGGATTCTCCGAATGGCGGGTTCCGTCGATTGCAAAACCTTAACTCTTGCCTGAACTTCCGATTCAATCCTCAAAGCAACCATTAGACTTGACAGACGGCATACCTCCAACTTGAAATCTAAATCTCGCACTTCCTCTAGGAGACGCCACTCTTGGACCATTAACGGGGCAATTGCTGACTTCCGACTTAGCTCATCTGCGACCTTGTTAGCCTTATCCGGATGATACAAAATTTCACAGTCATAATCCTTAAGAAGTTCCATCGAGCGACGCTACCTCATGTTCAGCTCCTTCTGAGAGAACAGATACTTAAGACTCTAATGATCGGTGTAAACTTGAAACCTTTCCCCAGCCAGATAATGCCTCCAAATCTTAAGAGCAAAGACGGTTACTGCCAACTCTAATCATGCGTCAAGTAGCTCAACTCATGTGGCCTCAACTGACGAGATGCGTACACAACCACTCTACCGTGTTGCATAAGAACACAGCCTAATCTTTTAAAAGACGCATCACTATAAATCTCATAACCTCCGGGACCAGACGGTATTGTCAAAACAGGAGCCGTAGTTGCTTGTGCTTAATCTCTTGAAAACTACGCTCGCACTTATCCATCCACTCAAATCTCTCGTCCTTCTTTAACTATTGCGTCAACGGCATAGCTATCGCAGAGAATCTTTCCACGAAATTCCTGTAATTCTATTACTGTCGTCGGCCTCGGTCAATCCATGACCGCTTCAATCTTGGCCGGATCCACAGATATCCCTTCACCAAAAACCACATGACCTAGGAAGGCTACTCAAGTCAACCAAAACTCGCACTTACTGAACTTAGCAAATAGCTGATGCTCTTGAAGAGTCCCCAATACCATTCTCAAATGCTGCTCATGATCCTCAAAACTCCTCAAGTACACCAAGATATCGTCAATAAACACAATGACGAATCTGTCCAAAATACTCCTTGAACACCCTATTCATCAAATCCACAAAAGCAGCAGGGGCATTTATTAAATCAAACGGCATTACGGTGAACTCATAGTGACCATAACGCGTCCTAAATGCCGTCTTCGGTACATCTTCCTTATTAATCTTCAACTAATGATATCCCGTCCGTAGATCGATCTTGGAAAATACCAAAACTCCTTGAAGTTGGTCAAACAAATCGTCAATCGTTAGCAACGGATACTTCTTCTTGACTGTCATCTGATTGAGCTGCCGGTAGTCAATCAACAGACGCAACCTTACAAACAACACAGGCGCTCCCCATGGAAACGCACTAGGATGAATAAATTCCTTGTCCAGCAACTCTTGCATCTGTACCTTCAATTCCTTAAGCTCCGACAACACCATCCGATACGGTGCTTTGGAGATCGGCTTCGTGCCAGGGGCTAACTCAACCACAAACTCTATTTCCCTTTCTAGTGGCAACCCAGGCAACTCATACGGAAAGACATCAGGAAACTCACATACCACAGCGATATCCTCCATCCTTGGTTCCTCAATCGACATGTTCACCACAGACACCAAATATCCTTGATGGCCATCATCCAACAAATGAGTCCCTTCCAGAGACGAAACTAAGGGGATCGAGGTTCCTCCCTGATTTCCAACAAACTCAAAACCAACCCCATCCGATGGGTTAAACCGAATGGTCTTACGATGGCAATCCATCACCACCCTTTGCTCAGTGAGCCAATCCATACCAACAATAACATCAAAATCAAATATTGCCAGCACAATCAAATCTATCCTTCCCTCGTGACCATCTATAACCAACTTACAGCCAGGACAACCTACCGCGGACACTACACTATCCTTAAGCGGCGTAGAAATCTTAAAGACCGTTCCCAACGGTTTCGGACCCAGCCCAGCTAACTTAACAAACTGCTCAACAACAAACAAATGTGAAGCACCGGGATCAAACAAGACATAAGCTACATGATCATGCAAGAAGACCGTACCTATAACGGTCGACGAATCCTTCGCCTCCTCTCGGGTGACAGCATACACCCTACCTTGTACCGGGGGTCGATTCTAATGATTCTACTAAACATTCCCTCGCGGCTGTCTCCCTGTGGCGACGGCACTTTCCTTCCCAACTGCCTCTGTAGGCAATCTCTCACCAGGTAGCCGTGCTGACCACATCCACAACAGGCTCCCATCCTCCCAGGGTACGGACCTGGTCCATGCTTCTGCTTACAGAACCGATGCGCATCATTGGGGCGGTACACTGGCTTCCCTATAGCGTTCCTCCGGTTGGGCAGAACGGTATACTTTCCTCCTACCATCGACCCTTCCTAAACCTGCGGTTATCCCTCACAGCAGGCGCAAACCACGATCTAGATGTGGCTGCCCTCTCAAACATCTCCCTTTCCACAAGCTGGGTCCTCTCATATAGCTCGTTATAATCCTTAAGATTCAGCGGCACCAGCGAACCCTTAATATCCGGTTTCAATCTATCCTGGAATCTCCTTGCCCTATCCACAGGATCCTCAACCATTCTCGGCGCATTCTTGGATAACTCAGCAAACTTCGCTTCGTACTGATCCACCGACATCTGGTTCTGACGAAGGCATAGGAACTCAGCCAACTTCTGTTCTCGCGCACAGTCCAAGAAATACTTTCCGCTAAAAGCTTCCACGAAGGCATCCGACACTGGGACCTTACCTTCAAGAAAGATCCTTCCTTGAGAGGCTTCCCACCAAGTGCTAGCGTTACCCTATAGTTGGTAAATAGCTAGCGTCACCTTCTCTTCTTTAAAGCACCCCAACAAGGTGAAAACCTTCTCTAACTCCTTGATCCAAGTAGTCGCAGCCTCTGGATCACCAGCTCCCGAAACCTTCGGCGGCTTGATCTTTAGGAACTGTTCCATCAACCTATGCGTCAGCGGCTTACCAATCCCGTTTCCAGCAAACGGGTCTTCTTGCGGGGCGGCAGCAGCAACAGCTTGGTTCCTCACTTGCTGCCCCATGAGATCTCCTAAGGCTTCCAACACCTGCAGGACCCCACCCACTCTAGGATCCTCCTGAGCTGCCCTTCCTTTGGGCCTACCTCTCGAATTACGGTCGCCCATCTTGTAGAACCTTACGAACTCCTGCTCGCCCAAAAGCAACACGTAATGAGAACTCTAGACTACAACCTAAAAATCGAACAATAATCACATGCACGGGCTTTTAATCCTACTAACTATCCCAAAGCCCAGCACTCCTTATCACTCCAGGCCATGACCAAGCAGTTCAGGCTAACCTTGCTACGATATCACCTCAAGTGGGGATGTCACGGTCGGATCCCAAACACGTGATAACCTTACCAAACGCCTCAGGTCATTAAGGACGATATCCTAGGCACGTCATCGACCCATTCATTTTATCTTGCAATTAAGCGCACGTGAAACGATCAACTACCCCAGAAAGAAATATAAGCAACAGGTACAGCCAGTAGGAGAATAATAACTAACAACAGCAAAAGTTCATTTTATATATATAATGTTAACCTAAGGAAGCAAGAACATCAACAAGCCCACTCTTCAGGGCTGCTTTCTAAGACCACCAAAAGATATCGGGTTAGGGCTAAGGGCTAACTATGGCTTCAAAAAGCTCCATCCAAAAAGGGAGCCTCCACCTCCACGCTCACCAGAAGCCATGGTAACCAGGCAGAGTCTTAGGATCCTCCTCTATAAGGTCAGGCTCAAGGTCTGCCACCTCCTCATTCGAGGTATCAATATCCATTGAGTCCCACGTTCGAATAACCGAGGTCGCAGTCAAAGGTCCCTCAAGCCCCCAAATAGGCCTGTAGAGATCATCACCTTGGTGAACAAACCAAGCCTTGAAACGATGAGGCACTACATGCCCCATCCCTTCTTCGACCCAAAGGGTCGTCACGTGATGTTCCCATACCTAATCTGAATTCGGGTCTGGATAATATGGGATATCGAACGACTGGTCAAGTGGTACCCCGAACCTTACCTAACAAACCTCCATACTAAGGACCTGAAAAGTAGTTAACAACGACAAATGAGATATAAAATCTTCGTGAGTCAACGCCTAAGTCCGAGCAAGGTGATGATTCACTCAGGCAGCCTACACATGCAACACAAAGCGATAGTAGATCAATAGCGTGCGATTCACGCCACGCTCTAGCTACTAGATAGTAAGGCACAACTCAACAGCCAATCACCAATCACATACAAGCTTACCCTGCCTTGGCCCACACAGCAATAACCACATGGCATTCAATCATATACAAACCAAGGTACACAACCAGAACACTCAACACGATCACTCATGCACAATGCAACACGCGTGTTCCAGTTATTAACGCGAGAGATACCCTACTCTCGACCACAGCACCGCCCGACCACTACTGCTTTTCCAGCAGGACCGAGCGTCGTCCCACTCCATCCAGCGACGGCAACCAATAGCCCCTCAGGACCCCCAAGGCGAACATACCAGGCTTTTCGGTAAGGAACTTTGATCCGTCACAAGCTATGATCGACATCCGATCAGCCGTGTTGTTCCAACCCAGCAGGCACGGGTTGTCAGGCAACCGATAATCCGTATGATTCTGACCCAGCCGGCACGAACATATCAGGCGACGAACCCAAGTCATCAAGGGTACTGCCAACATCCCTAGTTACGTTAGAGTGACGCTCAACCATTGTGTGACGACACAAACTCGCCAGGCAACGAAGCCATTTTATATCTTCACTTTTAGTCCAATACAACCACATACAAAATCATGCTCAAAACCCGACTAGCGGCCATTTTCATGCTCAAGGGACGCAGTTGATCACATGAATATTCAATTTCAGTTAAACATGATACTTTGACATAGGTGATCACTCAGCAGGTCCACGCAATTAAACACCCAAGCTAATAAGCAATTAACCAATCAGCATCCGATAGCAATTAATTAATAACAGATAAATATCTCGATTTTAACTATTTTTCTCCACAACAGTTAATTAACTGGACGGCAACCAACTAACCCAGCCTCAGCTAATTAACCAATCACGATCACCCATAGCAACTACAGTTAATCCATTCTAACCATAGGTAACTATTTAACCCAACCACGGTAGCTAACTAAACCACTATAACTAATTAATCTAACCACGTTAACTAACTAATCTAACCATAATTAACTTAATTGATCTTCCCCTAAGTGAAATTAATGACCTAATTAGAGATTAGGGGTTAACTCACAACAACGGCCGGCGACAACGACGGCGGCGGCGAGCGACAGTGAGATGCGGCAACGGGCGGCGACGACACGGTAGTGACGACGCAGAGGGGCGAGAGTTGCGGAGTGGGCGACCGCTCCGGGGTGCGGTGACGGCGACGACGGGTGGAGGACGTTCCACGGGTTGCGGAAATCCACGGCACACGGGGCTACGGTTGGCAACGATGACGACTAAGGACAATGGGCAAACGGCGGTGAAAAAAGGCTCGCGGGGGCGACGGGGCTCGGGATCGGCGGGGCGGCTGAGCGACGGCGTAAGGGGGAGAGGGCGGCGTCGGGGGCCAGCAGAAGGGGAAAAAAGGGGAGGGAGTTCATGTGATGGTTCGATGAGCTCGCGAGGGTGGCTGGTAACGGCGGCGAGGGTAAATGGGCGGTGGCGAGCTCGGTCGAGCTGGGCGACGGCGACGGGGAGTGGCGAACGGAGGTGGTAGTGCTCCGTGGGCGTGGCCGATGAAGAAGAAGAAGAAGAAGAAGAAGAAGAAGAAGAGGGAGACGGGGAGGAGGAAGGGTGGTCGGCCAAATGAGGGGGAGAGAGAGGAGAGAGAGAAAGAAGAGGGAAAGTAAGAGAGAGAGAGAGAGAGGGAGAAAAAGGTAGAGCGAGAGAGAGAGTGGTGATGGGTGAGGTGAGGGGTAATTAATGGGTGGAGCCCAAGGGTAAAATCACCATTAATTACTTTTGGCTTTTTGTGCATAATATCTTAGGGTAGTTTGGTAATTTGGTAATTCGGGACTGGTTGGTCATTTTGCAGAAACGACTGAAGGTATTTCGATTAGGGTTAGGCTCGGGCGTGAAGGGTCACAACGCTAGATTCGACGGCGCGACAAAACTAGCTAGATTCTACTAACCTACACTTCAAGGTCTTCCAAATTCCTTCCAGATCAAACGAAAATCGTGTCCGATAATTATCCTTTAAACCTCAAAAATCTAATATTATTTATTTTACAAACCTCGAAATTTCGGGACGTCACACATACACCACCCTCAACTATGATTGGTGTTCGTGCATCCTCCAGTGATTGGCATCGACGTTTTGGTCATCCCTCTCATCAGATCTTAGAGTTTCTTTTAAAGTCAAAGTCAATTCTTTCTCTTTCCAAGACTTGTTCTAGATTTTTGTGTGAGTCATGTCAATGTAATCAAAGTCATAAACTTCCGTTTGGTGATTCTACATTTTCTAGCCGATGACCTGTTAATCTTATTTACACTAACATCTGGGGTCTCACTCTAGTGAAATCAATAGATGGATTTTCGTATTATGTTATTTTTGCGGATCATTATACCAGATATATCAGGCTATACCCAATCAAACAAAAATCCGAGCTTTTCTCTCTATTTCCAAAATTCAAGAAGTTGGTGAAAAATTACTTTCAAAATCCCATTGTATCAATTTATTCTGATGGTGGAGGAGAATATAAAAAATTAAAAGGATTTTCTTGTCTCATGGGATTACACATTTACAAACACCTCCCTACACACCCCCAACAAAATGGGATTGCTGAGCGTCGTCATACACATGTTGTCAAAATTGGTCTTACACTGCTTCATCAAGCGTCTCTTCCATCTTCATCTTGGTCTCACGCTTTCCAAGCCGCCACATTTCTTATAAATCGTCTACCTCCACAGGTCTTAAGACTCAAAACTCCTTTTGAGTCTCTATTCAACTCCTGTCTAAATTACTCGAAACCTTGAGTTTTTGGTTGTTTGTGTTATCCTTGGCTTAAACCATATGGCAAACACAAACTTGAATATCAATCGAAACCTTGTATTTTTCTTGGTTACTCTCTCAATCAAAATGCTTACAAGTGTTATGATCCTCAACAAAACAAATTCTTTGTCTCACGTCATGTGGTTTTTGATGAGTCCATTTTTCCTTACTTCAAACACGCTAAATCACTCCGTCATACCAATTATCAATCCCCGTCTCTACCATCTCAAAGTACCCATGCACCCTCTCATTTTTTAATAAAGATTTTAGCTACCTCTTCTAACACCAGACAGCTAAGTTAGATGACACATGATCAATCATGTCCTTCAAGTTCAATGGACAGAGAAGTTCTAGATCAACATTTGAATGGCCTCACAAATTTGGTGGAGAACACCAATTTAACCTCCCGAAGCACAGAACCATCATTAGCCACCAAAGCTCCATCTATGCCTATCGCAGACTCAAACACTTCATTCGGCCCCCCAAACAAAATTCCACCAATGCCCACACATTCACATTTGATGATCACCCGCTCCTAGAATAATACTTACAAACCCAAACAAATACATTCAGCCTCCAAACATTCTCTACCTCCATCACTTGAACTAACGTGTGTTTCCCAGGCCTTAAAAGATCCAAAGTGGCGAGCCACTATGTCGGAGGAATTTAATGCAATTCTCCAAAATGGTACCTAGCAACTTGTACCACCCAAGCCTCATCATAATATCATTGGCTGCAAGTGGATATTTCAAATCAAGTAAAACTCAGGTGGTAGCATAGCTCGATATAAGGCACAACTTGTCGCCAAGGGATTCCACCAACGGCCGGGACTTAGACTATGATCACAAGTTTAGTCCAGTTGTTAAACCCGCCAGAATACGAGTCTTTCTTTGTCTAGCATTATCTAACAGTTGGCCCCTTCTACAATTGGATGTCAATAAATGCCGTCTTACATGGCACCCTTACGGAGGAAGTCTATATGCAACAACCAATAGGATTTGTCGATCAGTCACATCCTAATCACATATTGTCACGCCCCGACTCTCGGGCACGCGACAACCCTACCAAATGTCAAGTCAAATGGATAACATCCCATGCATGTCATCGACCCATTTCTTTTTATCTTTCAATTAAACGCTGGCAGAAGCAACATAGAACCCCAGACAATAATATAAACATGGATAGATAGCAGGAGATATAATAAACCACAACAGCACAACCATTTTATTTATATACAGTTAGCCCAAGAAGAAAACGAATTGATGTACAAGCTCATCTTTAGGGCCGTTTCTTATGACCAACAAAAAGATACCAAATCAGGTCTAAGGGCTAACTACTTCTACCAAAAAGAAACCTCCACAGCTACAAACACTTACTAGCCATCAACACCAGGCCAGCCATGGTACTCCGGCGGAGTCTCTGGATCAAGATCGGGGTCAGACTCGGGATACTCCACCTCCCCGTCTGGTGTATCAAAATCCAGTGGGTCCCATGCTCAAACGATCGGGGTCGAACACAGGGGTCCCTCAAATCCCCGGATCGGCCCATAGAGATCATCACCGTGACGCACAAACCAGCCCTTGAAGAGATGAGCCACTAAGTGAGCTATCCCTTCATCGACCCAGACAATCGTCACGTATTGTTCCCAAACTCGATCCGAACCTAGACCCGGACGGCGAATGATATGAGAGGACTGGTCGGTAGGCACCCTGAACCTCACATGACGTTCCACCATACTATGGACCTGTAAAACAGTTAACGACAACAAATGACATATAAATCTCAATGAGTTAACGCCTAAGTCCGATTAGGACGTCGATTCACCCAGGCGGCCTAAATATGCAACAGCAAGCGATGGAAGATCAATAGCATGCGACTCTCACCACGCTCTAGCTACCAAAGAGAGGCACAGCCCAACAGCTAATAGACAACCACATGCAACTCACCTTACCTTGGCCCAAACAACAGATATCACATGGCAATAAATCACAAATAGGTCAAGCAAACAACCAGAACACTCATCAATCACTCAGGCACTCAAGCACTATGCAACATGCGTGTTCCAGTTATTAACGCAAAAGATACTCCACTCTCGCTACAGTACAACCCAACCGCTAGTACTCTTCCGGCAGGACCGGGCGTCGTCCCACTCCGTTCTGGCAACGGCATCCGATAGCCCCTCAAGACACCTAAGGGGGATATACCAGGCTTTCCTATAAGGAACTTTGGTCCATCACAAGCTGCGATCGGCATCCGATCAATCGTGTGGTTCCGGCCTCGCCTACACGAACTGTCGCGCAACCAATATGCGGTGTGCATCCGAATTCCCGCCGACACGGACATACCAGGCGACGAACCCAAGCCATCAAGGGTACCGCCCACATCCTCAGTTACGTTAGGGTGACACCAAACCATCGTGTGACCACACAAACACACCAGGTAACCAAGCCAATTCTTACTTCGCATTAGCCCAATGTAGTCACATTCACGAGTATGCTCAAAACTCGTCTAATAGCCAATTTCATGCTCAAATGACACAATTGCCCACATGAATATTCATTTCCAATTAAACAGGATATTCTATCCTAAGTGATAATTCAGCAGATCCAGACAATCAAACACTCCAGTCAATCAATAATTAACCGATCAGCAGTCAAAGGTAGTTAATTACTAATAGGCAATTATCTCGACCTTCACTATTATCACCGCAACAGTTAATTAACCAGTCTAATCTAACCATAGTAAATCATCAACTAACCGCAGCAATTATCAACTAACCAAGGTAACTATTCACTAACCATGGTAACTAATAATTAACCACAGTAACTATCTAATTACTACGGTAACTATCTAATTAACTATGGTAACTATCTTTAATCTAATCCTAAGCATAATTAACGGCCTAATCAAAGATTAGGGGTTAACTCACAACGACGGTGGCGGTGGCAAGCGATGGCGACAGTCTACGGACTCGGCTCGAGGTCCCAAATGCGACTACGACAATGGCAAACGATGATGACACTCGGACAGGGATGAACCACCACGAACAGCAGCGGTGATGGCGACAGGGGAGTCGTGAGTTGGCGGCGACGGGTCGGCGATTCTCGGCGGAGCTTGGCGAAAGCGCACGGACGGCTTGGCGACGAGCAGAGGTAGCGGCGGCAGGGGCTACGGCGACAACTAGCTTGATGAGGGGGGGCGCGCATGGTGGACGGGCAACGACGACGGAGCCGCGGGGGCTGGCGCGGCTCATGGTTGGTATGCGAACGGCAAGGCGGCACGACTACGACGGCGAGACGGTACAGCTGAGTTTCCACGAAAGACCGGCGACGAGTGGCCAAAGGCGACGCTGAACGGCGATAGAGGGTGGCGGCAAGCCGACACGCGCAAGGGGAGAGGGAGGAGGGGTGGTCGAGCGAAAGGAGAGGGAGGAGAGGGGAAAAGAGAGATAGAAAGAAGAGAGAGAGAGAGAGAGAGAGAGAGAGAGAGAGAGAGAGAGAGGATAGAGGGATTGAGGGGCAATTTGGTAAAAAGCCAAAGTGAAAAGTAAAAAGCAAGATTTGACCTTGATGTGATGTGCAATAAATGCGGTGGGGCCCACGGTCAAGTCAGTATTTATAACATCTAGCTTATATGAATAATATCCGAGGGCGTTTCGGTTATTTGGTAATTCAGGTCTGGTTGGTCATTTGGCACAAGCTACTGAAGGTATTTCGGTCAGGGTTAACCTCGAGCGCGAAGGAATTCAACGCTAACATCTACGGCGTGACAAAACTAAACGAACTCTATTGAATTACGCTTCGAGGGCTACTCATTGCCTTTCAGAACAAACAATTCCGCGTTCGATAATTGTCACTCAAATTTCGAAAATCCAATATTATTCATTCTACTAGCCTTGGAAATTTCAGGAGGTCATAATTCTTCCATCTTTAGGGAATTTCATCTCCGAAATTAAAACATTACATAGCTTGGAAAAGAAAAGGGTACCAGCTCTTCATAGCCTCCTCACTTTCCCATGTCGCTTCTTCTGTTCCATGGTGTTGCCAAGCCACCTTCACCAAAGGGATCGTCTTATTCCGCAGCACTTGCTCTTTTTTGTCCTCGATCCTCACTAGACGTTCCACGTACGACACGCGCTCGTCCACTTCAATTTCCTCAAAACTCAATACTTAAGCTGGATCGGGCTCATACTTCCTTAATATCGATACATGGAATACGTTATGTACCTGAGCAAGTCTCGGTGGCAACGCAAGACGATAAACCAGATTCCCAATCCGCTCTAGAATCTCAAACGGTCCGACATACCTCGGGCTTAACTTTCCTTTCTTGCCAAAACGATATGTCCCTCTCATAGGCGATACCTTCAGAAAGACGTGATCACCAACCTGAAACTCCAATGGTCTACGCCGCTTGTCGGCGTTACTCTTCTGACGGCTCTAGACTGTCCTAACTCTCTCTCTGATGACCTTGACAGCATCCAATGACTGTTGTACCAACTCCGGACCAGTGATCTTCCTTTCACCAATCTCGTCCCCACAAACTAGCGTTCTGCAAGCCCTACCATACAGCGCTTCGAAAGGTGCCATCTTGATGTTCTGCTAATAACTGTTGTTGTAGGCGAACTCGACCAAATGAAGCTTTTCCTCCCAACTACCCTTGAAATCCAAAACACAGGCTCGCACATATCCTTGAGCGTCTGAATCGTCCTTTCTGATTGGCCATCAGTTAGAGGGTGATAAGCCGTACTAAATTACAGCTTCATTCCCAACGCAGTTTGTAAGCCCTTCCAAAAAGTGGCAGTGAACTTGGGATCACGATCCGACCTGACCGTCACTGGCACTCCATGAAAACTCACTATCTAACACACACACAAATCAGCCAACCTGTCCAAAGCAAAGTCTTTTCGCAAGGCGATAAAGTGAGCAGACTTCGTCAAGCTATCCACCATAACCCAAATCGAATCATTGCCTCTCTAGCTCCTTGCCAAACCTGTCACAAAATCCATCGTGGTATGCTCCCATTTCCATTTTGAAATCTCAAGCGGCTGTAACAATCCTCCAAGTTTACAATGCTGCGCCTTGACTTGCTGACATGTCAGACACTTTGCCACGTGCTTGGCTATGTCTACCTTCATGCCACTCCACGAAAAGTACTACTTCAGATTCTGATATATCTTCGTGCTACCTGGATGAACACTGTAACTGCTGTGATGTACCTCCAACAAGATTTCCTCCCTAAGACCTTCATCAGCAGGCACACACAAACGTCCTCGAAACTTCATTATCCCATCCTCGGATACCTGAAAGTCGTCCTTCCTCTTCTCTAAGTCCTCTTGAAGGATTTTCTAAATGGTAAGATCTATCGACTACAGGGCCTTAACCCTTGCCTGCACCTCCTACTCAATCCTCAAAGCAACCATCAGACTCGATTGACGACCTACTTCCAACTTAAACTCTGAATCTCGCACCTCCTCCAGGAGACGCCACTCTTGGACCATCAACTAGGTAATCGCTGACTTCCGACTCAGCGCATATGCGACCTTATTGGCTTTACCTGGATGGAACAAAATCTCGCAATCATAATCCTTAAGAAGTTCCATCCAACGACGCTGTCTCATGTTCAACTCCTTCTGAGAGAACAAATATCTAAGACTCTGGTGGTCGATGTAGACTTGGAACTTTTCTCTAACCAGGTAATGCCTCCAAATCTTGAGAGCAAAAATGATCGCTGCCAACTCTAAATCATGGGTCGGATAGTTCAACTCATGCAGCCTCAACTAATGAGACGCGTACGCAACCACTCTCCCATATTGCATAAGAACACAGCTTAATCCCTTGAAAGACGCATCGCTGTAAATCTCATAACCTCCGGGGCTAGAAGGTATCGTCTAAACAGGAGCCGTAGTTAGCTTATGCTTAAGCTCTTGAAAACTACGCTCACACTTATCCGTCCACTCAAATCTCTTGTCCTTCTTCAACAGACGCGTCAACGGCAAAGCTATTGTAGAGAACCTTTCCACGAAACGTCTATAATAGCCTGCCAAATCCAAGAAACTTTGAACCTCTATCACTGTCATCGACCTCGGCCAATCCATGACCACTTCAATCTTGGCTGGGTCCACAGATATCCCTTCTCCGGAAATCACGTGACTAAGGAAAGCTACGCGAGCTAGCTAGAACTCGCACTTGCTAAACTTAGCAAACAGCTGATGTTCCCGAAGAGTCCCTAAAACTGTTCTCAGATGCTATTCAGGCTCCTTAAAGTTCCTTGAGTAAACCAAGATATCGTCAATAAACACGATGAAGAATCTATCCAAATACTCCCAGCACACCTTGTTCATCAAATCTAGGAAAGCAGCTAGGGCATTTGTTAGACCAAACGGTATCACGGTCAACTCGTAGTGACTATAGCTTATCCTAAATGCCGTATTCGGTACATCCTCCTTCTTTGTTCTCAACTGGTGGTATCCCGTCCGTAGGTCGATCTTGGAAAATATCGAAGCTCCTTGAAGTTGGTTAAATAAATCGTCTATCCACAGCAACAGATACTTATTCTTGACTATCACCTGGTTGAGCTGACGGTAGTCGATGCACAGACGGAGCGACCCATCCTTCTTCCTCACGAACAACACAGGCGCTCCTCACGGAGACGCACTAGGACGAATGAATCCTTTGTCGAGCATCTACTACATCTGCACTTTTAGATCCTTGAGCTCTGACATCGCCATCGGATATGGTGCCTTTAATATCGGCTCCGTACCAGGGGCTAGCTCGACTATAAACTCTATTTCCCTTTCAGGCGGCAATCCAGGTAACTCCTTCGGAAAAACATCCGAAAACTCGCCTACTATAGCAATATCCTCCATCCTTAACTCCTCAGCCAACACATCAACAACAGACTCCAAATAACCTTGGTAACCACAATCCAACAATCGAGTCTCTTCCATGGATGAAACCAAGGGGATCAAGGCTCCGCCTATGTTTTCAACAAACTCAAAACTAACCCCATTCAGCGGGTTAAACAGAATGGTCTTACGATGGCAATCCAATACAGCCTTTTGCTCAGTGTGCTAATCCATACCAACAATCAAATCAAAGTCAAACATAGCCAGCACAATCAAGTCTATCCTTCCCTCATGACCATCTACAACCAGCTTACTACCAGGGCAACCTACTGCAGACATTACACTATCCTTAAGCTGTGTAGAAATCTTATAGACTATTCCCAACGGTTCCGTACCCAGCCCAGCTAACTTAACAAATTACTCAGCAACAAACGAATAGGAAGCTCCATAATCAAACAAGGCATAAGCTACTTGATTATGCAAGAAGACCGTACCTGAAACGGTCGGCGAATCCCTCGTCTCTTCTCGGGTGATAGCATACACCCTTCCTTGCACTGGCGGATGGTTCGACGAAACATTCCCTCGCATCGGACCTCCCGGCTGCATTGGCATCTACCTTCCCAACTGTCTTTGTGGGCAGTCTCTAACCTAATGGCCATGTTGACCACACCCACAATAAGCACCTGACCGTCCGAGACACAGAGCTGATCCATGCCTCTGCTTACAGAGCTGACATACACCGTTGGGGCAATACATTGGCTTCCTGACAGCATTCCTCCGGTTGGGCAGAATGAAAAACCTATTTCCCACAATCGGCCCCTTGCCGAACCTATGGTTATCCCTTACCGTAGGAGCGAACCGCGATCCAGATGCAGCTGCTCTCTCAGACATATCCCTCTCTACCAACTGGGCTCGCTCGTACAGTTCATTGTAATCCTTTAGGTTCAGCGGCACCAGCAAGTCCTTGATTTTCGGCTTCAACCCGTCTCAAAATCTCCTTGCCCTATCCATAGGGTCTTCAACCATCCTAGCCGCGTACTTAGATAACTCGGTAAATTTTGCCTCGTACTGATCCACTGATGACTGATTCTGGCGGAGGCATAGGAACTCAGCCATCTTATGCTCTCGCGCACAGTTTGAGAAGTACTTCCCATTGAAAGCTTTCACGAAGGCATCCCACACCGGGACCACATCGTCGGGGAAAGCCTTTCCTTGCGTGGTCTTCCATCACGAGCTAGCATTACCCTGCAGTTGGTACACAGCCAGCGTTACTTTCTCCTCCTCGGAACTCCTTAGCAAGGTGAAGACCTTCTCCAGTTCCTCAATCCATGAGGTTGTAGCCTCTGGGTCACCTGCTCCAGAAAACTTCAGGTCCTTGAGCTTCAAGAATTGCTCCACCAACTTATACGTCTACGGTCTACCGTTTTCGGTCATTGCGGGGCGACAACAGCAGCTTGATTCCTCACTTGCTGCCCCACAATGTTTCCCAAGGTTTCAAATGCCTGAAGTATCCCGTTCATCCTGGGATCTTCCGGTGCTGCCCTTACTCTAGGCACTCCCGAGTCACGAACCCCATCCTCTCTGGGACATGCCTAAGCTGCCCTTCCTCTGGGCCTACCTCTCGGATTATGGTCACCCATTCTCCAGGACCTTAAGGACTCCTGCTCGCCCAAAGGCAACACGTAATGAGAACTTGGGATAGCAATTTAAAAGGAACCAAACAGCAGACACAAGCATAGGATTTTAATCCTACTAACTATCCCTAACCCAGCACACCTTATCACTCTAGGCCATGACTACATGGTACAAGCTGACCTTGCTCTAATACCAAAATGGAGATGTCACGCCCCGACCCTGGGTACGCGACAATCCTACCAAACGTCAGGTCACAGGGACAACATCCAGGCATGTCATCGACCCATTTCTTTTTATCTTTAAATTAAATGCAGGTAGAAGCAACATAAAACCCTAGACAATAATATAAATAGGGATAGACAGTATGAGATATAACAAACCACAATAGCACAACCATTTTATTTATATACAGTTAGCCTAGGGGAAATGAACCGATCTACAAGCCCATCCTCAGGGACATTTCCTATGACCAATAAAAAGATATCATGTTAGGTCTAAGGGCTAACTACTACCACCAAAACACTACCACCAAAAAGAAACCTCCACAGCTACGCACGCTCACTAGCCATCACCACCAGGTCAACCATGGTACTCTGGCGGAGTCTCTGGATTATAATCCGGGTCGGACTCGGGATCCTCGACCACCCTATCCGGTGTATAAAAATCCAGCGGGTCCCATGCTCGGACGAACGGGGTCGAACACGGGGGTCCCTCAAATTCTCGGATCAGCCCACAGAGATCATCACCATAACGCATGAACCAGGCCTTGAAGAGATAAGCCACTAAGTGAGCTATCCCTTCATTGACCTAGACAGTCGTCACGTGTTGCTCTCAGACTCGATCCGAACCTAGACCCGGACGGCGAATGATATGAGAGGACTGGTCGGTAGGCACCTCGAACCTCACATGACGTTCCACCATACTATAGACCTGTAAAACGGTTAACGACAATAAATGAGATATAAATCTCAATGAGTCAACGCCTAAGTCCGATTAGGACGTTGATTCACCCAGGCGGCCTAAACATGCAACAGCAACTGATGGCAGATCAGTAGCATGCGACTCTTGCCACCCTCTAGCTACTAAACAGAGGCACAGCCCAACAGCTAATAGACAACCACATACAGCTCACCTTACCTTGGCCCAAACAACAGATATCACATGGCAATAAATCATAAATAGGTCAATGCAAACAACTAGAACACTCATCAGCCACTCAGGCACTATGCAACATGCGTGTTTCAGTTATTAACGCAAGAGATACTCCACTCTCGCCACAGTACAGCCCAACCGCTAGTACTCTTCCGGCAGGACCGGGCGTCGTCCCACTCCTTTCCGGTGACGGCATCCGATAGCCCCTCAAGACCCCTAAGGCGAACATACCAGGCTTTCCTATAAGGAACTTTGGTCTATCATAAGCTGCGATCGGCATCCGATCAATCGTGTAGTTCCGACCTCGCCTACACGAACTTTTGTGCAACTAATATGTCGTGTGCATCCGAACTCCCGCCGGCACGAACATACCAAGTGATGAACCCAAGCCTTCAAGGGTACCGCCCAGATCCCCAGTTACGTTAGGGTGACGCCAAACCATCGTGTGACCACACAAACACACAAGGCAACCAAATCAATTCTTACTTCGCATTAGCCTAATGCAGTCACATTCACGAGTATACTCAAAACTCGGCTAACAGCCAATTTCATGCTCAAAGGACACAATTGCTCACACGAATATTCATTTTCGATTAAACAGGATATTCTATCCTAAGTGATAATCCAGCAGATCCAGACAATCAAACACTCCAATCAATCAATAATTAACCGATCAATAGTCAAAGACAGTTAATTACTAACAGGCAATTATCTCGGCATTGACTATTTATTGCCACAATAGTTAATTAACCAATCTATTTTGACCACAGTAAATCATCAACTAACTGTAGTAATTATCCACTAACCAAGGTAACTATTCATTAACCATGGTAACTATTCACTAACCATGGTAACTAACAATTAACCACAGTAACTATCTAATTACTATGGTAACTATCTAATTAACTACGGTAACTATCTTTAATCTAATCCTAAGCGTAATTAACGGCCTAATCAAAGATTAAGGGTTAACTCACAACGATAGTAGTGGCGGTGGTCGGCGGCGACGGTCTACGGACTCGGCTCGAGGTCGCGAACACTGTTACGACAATGGCGAACGACGACGACACTCGGACAGGGATGAACCACCACGAACAGCGGCGGTGATGGCGACGGGGGAGTCACGGGTCGACGGCGATGGGTCGGCGGTTCTCGGCGAAGCTTGGCGGAAGCGCACGGACGGCTCGATGACGAGCAGAGGTCGTGGAGGCAGGGGCTACGGTGAGGGGCGGCTTGCTCGGTGAGGGGCGGCGCGCACGGTGGATGAGCGACAAAGACGGAGTCGCGGGGGCTGGCGTGGCTCATGGTTGGCTTGCGAACGGCAAGACGACGCGACTATGACGGCAGGACGGTGCAGCTGAGGCGCCGCGAACGACCGGCGACGAGCGGCCAAAGGTGACGACGAGTGGCGACGGAGGGTGGCGGCAGGCCGGCGCGCGCAAGGGGAGAGGGAGGAGGGGTGGTCGGGCGGAAGGAGAGGGAAGAGAGGGGAAGAGAGTGAGAGAGAGAAGATAGAGGGATTGAGGAGCAATTTGGTAAAAAAGCCAAAGTCAAAAGTAAAAAAGCAAGATTTGACCTTGAGGTGATGTGCAATAAATGCGGCGGGGCCCACGGTCAAGTCAGTATTTATGACATCTGGCTTATATGAATAATATCTGAGAGCGTTTCGGTCATTTGGTAATTCAGGTTTAGTTGGTCATTTGGCACAAGCTACTGAAGGTATTTCGATCAGTGTTAAGCTCGGATGCAAAGGAATTCGACGCTAACATCTACGATGCGACAAAACTAAACGAACTTTATTAAACTATGCTTCGAGGGCTACTCATAGCCTTTCAGAACAAACAATTTCGCGTCCGATAATTGTCACTCAAATTTCGAAAGTCCAATATTATTCATTCTACAAGCCTTGAAAATTTCAGGACGTCACACATATGTCGATTGAAGAAGGCTAGTTACAGTCTTAAACAAGCACCTCGTGCGTGGTATCAAGCACTCAGTTCCTTTGTTATCTCGTTTGGATTCATGCAATCCAAATCAGATTCCTTGCTCTTTATATACAGACATGATGGCATCATTGCTTATTTCTTGATTTATGTAGATGATCTAATCCTGACAAGAAGGGATACGACTTTTTTGCAAAAGTTCGTGAGTGCTCTTGCAGGTAAATTTTCGTTAAAGGATCTAGGAGATCTACATTACTTCTTGGGAGTTAAGGTGATCCGCACAGAGTTTGGTCTCTTTCTCACACAACATAAATATATAAGGGGAATTCTTGATTGAGCAACCATGTTAGGAGCCAAGGAGATTACCCCCCCCCCCAAATGGCTACCAGGAACTCTCTCACTCTTATTGATAGGTCACCTCGTACAGATGCAACTAAATATAGGAAGATCGTTGGTGCTCTTCAATATCTTGCATTTACGAGGCCTGATATTGCTTTTGTCGTCAACAAACTCTCTCAGTTTATGCACCAACCAATAGAGTTACATTGGAGTGCTATTATACATGTTTTACATTATCTGAAAGGGACTATAAATCTGGGCCTACACTTGCAAAGCAGTCCCTCTCCATCTCTCCATGCATTCTCTGATGCTGATTGGGCGGGCAATCGGGATGATCGTAAATCGACAACCACATACATAGTTTATATTGGCAATAATCCTATATCGTGGTGCTCTCGAAAGCAAAGATCTGTTGCTCGTTCATCAACCGAAGCCGAGTATCGTGCAGTTGCTGCGACAGCTTCTGAGCTCACATGGATTCAATCTCTACTACATGAACTTGGAGTATCGTCTTCGACCACGCCTAGCATCTATTGCGATAATATTGGTGCTACCTATGCACTAACAAAGCCTCTTGCACGATAATGGTTTACTCATTTACGGTCCAAGATCGGCATTCGTGATGGAACACCTCTCTTGCGGGGGCGTATTGGAGAAAGCATATCTCAACAGCAAAGCAATTTCAAAGATTGCTCTCAATCATATCAAGATAAAAGCAATTCCAAAAATTGCTCTCAATCAAATCATGACCAGCCAAGCAATTCTTATACTCTTGGCAAGTGCAATGAGAGTTTCTAAAGTTGACAAATACTTTTCTTTCTTTGTATTTAGGATTTTATTTTTCCATATATAAAAGTCATAGCTCAGGAAAGATATTGTATTACATTTATTCTAGCTGATATCTTTCCATAAAGTATTAGCTATCTTGTACTTTAAATACTTGTAAGAAATAAAGTAAAGATTATCTTGTCCAATTCTTACACAGACGAGCTCGGCCGCCCTTAAACAAGAGAGGGAGAGAGATAGGTACACAAAAGCACGGACGACAACCGACATTGAAACGATAGGGGAGAGAGAGCGAATGGGCATGACACGACCCCTCGTCAGCACCGGCAGTAAATGGTTTTGCGAGGAAGGTCATGATTGATACTGGCAACGGAGGCACAAGCCACGCGTGGTTGCAGAGGGATGGAGAAGAGAGATCGATCTTTACCGCGCGTAAAATACGTACAACGACGGCATAGTCAAGAAAGCGTGAAGCAAACATAAATTGACTCATAGTATTGACGGCGTAGGCTATGTTGGGCAAGTTACCATAAGGTATACTACATTGCTGGCCAACTGTCTGTAGAGTTTAGAGTCTCGCAATAGCATGCCATCGAGAAGTTCAAGTTTGGCATTTATATCACCAATATAGTGGAGAATATTGAGATAATTGGCCTTGGCCATATTATTGACAAAGCAATGCAACTGTGCTCTCCTGCAATTAGCTTACAATTAGCCAACAACTGGCTAACAACCATCATATGCTTAAGTTGCTTTCATGCGCAACATATTATGCATCCGTATCACGAATATAACAACATGCCACAAGTAAGCTAGTCATTTTATAAGCGTTTCTTAGTATGGAAGTTCTCCTTCATAGTTGCCTGGAGGATCGTAGCTGCACACGATGTACCACCATCCATTGCTACACTCAACCCTAGCGCAGCCGACTCGGACCGACTCGCGCCAAACTATCTGAGTGTAGTGCAAGCAGTCGCGCCCGCTCGCGCAGGTGTTGCTATTGTAATTGTAGTATTGCTTCTCCGCGACCCACAGGCTGACAGCGTAGGTTCCCGTGAATGTGCCGGTGCCCTTGGCAAGGTTCTCGCCGTAGGGCCCATTGGAGTGCACGAGGCTGCAGTCGCCGGCCCGTTGGTTCGCATAGCTCTTGGCATAGGTGGCAACGGTTTTGTCCCACGTCACGTTCGCCACGCCAACTTGGTTCCGAGCGGCATTGTGTGAGTTGAGATAGTCTTGGGGTGAGTTTTGGGCATGAGTAGGCTGAAAGAGAGAAATGAAGACGAGCGAGATGACCATAGTTAGAGAATTCATGACGCTTAAGGAATTAGCTGATATTGGTTTGAGATGATAATCTTAGTGATCATTAGGCTTTATAGATAAAACGTGTCGATTTTTTGGGGGCTTCAATTTATCATGTGCAATGAACTTATTAGAGAACATCTCCCTTGGACAGTACAACTTTGCGTTCAAATCAAGTTTGATCAGTAAATGATAAAATAGTAAGTGGTGCATCGAAGGAATTGATTTTGCATGTGCTTTCTTTCCTCAAATGGAAGTAAGGTAAAACGGCTTAAGTGAAGCTTGAATACAGTATGTTAAGATTAATGCTAGACATTATTTCGAGTGAGCTAAAGACATTGAGATTAGTGCATGAAATTAAAATTATTAGGGGATGTAAATAAACTTTAACCAGGGGTAATGAGCAAACAAGTATCATTCAGGCCTCCAATAGTAGATATAGATAAATTGTCCCGATTTGCATAAAAATCTCATGTCTCCGTCGCGAGATCGTATCCATTTCATTCTAGTGTTCATCACACTAGATCAATTCCCACAAATTCAAGCACAACCCCTCCCTCCCTCCAGCTCTCTTCAGCCTGTCGCCACCCACAAAGCCACTCAAAAGCCACCGCCGACTCGTCACCGTTGTCCTTAGATCCACGGCCATCACGTGGGGAATTGAAGGTGAGGAGCGGTCGTCGGTCATCGACTCAGTAGTTTTTCTCAGTGAGCTGACTCTCCGAGAGACGGGAAGCTGCTGCTGGGTTTCTCTCTCTGGAGATGCGGATAATGCTCTTTAATGCATCCTCTGAAGTTACTCTCTTTTTTCGACCAAAAAAGAAAACAGTTACTCTTTTTTCGTGGCTTCTTTTCTATATATATGTATGCGTGGATGGCCGGGCCGGCGGCGAAGATTCTCCGGCGAGAACGTGTGGAACCAAAGATTCTCCGGTGGCTGTGCAATTCTTGTAACAATGATTACGGAGGACCGGAGGACCGTTAGTATCGGTCGTTACTTTCCATCGTGATTGGTTAACCGAAATAAAAATAAAAATGAATATCTATCCATCTTCAAAATTTATCTTGTATACACTCGTTTGATTGATCGTATATCTTACTTGAAAAAACTTGTAGTTTGATTGAGCTCTAAGTGGTCCTCGAGGCCTCAATGGTCGCCGAGGTTGGGGCGAGCTTATGAATATGGAGGACTCGCCTCCAGATCTGGAGGTGCGTCCTCCATATCTAGAGACCCAGTCCCTCCACTCCATATCTAACGGCATCGAGTTCTGGATTCATCGCGATCGCCCATTCGTGTGGCAAAAAAAAAAAGAGGATAAGTGACATAATCTCGTAATGGCGACGGGAGATGGATACATAAATGGAGACGAATGATCTGTATTCCAACTGAACTTTAACATATATTGAATAAATCAATCTTCCATAAAAAGATAAATTTATGAATCATTCTTAGTGTCTCTTGAGAAAGTTTGAGATATAGATGAAAAAGAAGAAGAACGTAAACAGCAGGGAATGAATTCATCATCTTGCAGAATTCTCATCTAATCTTTCTTCATCTGAGAGCTTAACATCTCTCGTATAACTTACAGTATTTATAGTACAAGTTTAGATCTCAAAAAATACAACAAATTCTGGTTTGACAGCTCATCAAGAACTGCAACAGAAGAAACTGAAGTAACAGAGGAGTAAAACTGCACTAACAGAAAAGAAGTCCCAACTACTCTGTTTTCCCCAGCTACTTTGTTTTCCTTGGCATCAGTTGTTCCATTTCTTCTTCTTCCTTTTTAGTTGTAATTTCAACATCCCCCCGCAAACTGGGTACGGGTTTGAACCCTAACCCCAGTTTGGTTCTAAGAGTACAGTGATCGGCAGATTGCAACAGAAGAAACTGAAGTAACACAGGAGTAAAACTGCACTAACAGAAAGAACTCCCAACTACTCTGTTTTCCCCAGCTACTCTGTTTTCCTTGGCGTCAGTTGTTCCATTTCTTCTTCTTCCTTTTTAGTTGTAATTTCAACATTCCCCCCACAAACTGGGTACGGGTTTGAACCCAACCCCAGTTTGGTTCTGAGAGTACAATGATCGAGCCGCGACAAAGCCTTGGTAAAAATGTCAACAATCTGCCGATGACTAGGAACATACTGGACTCGTAAAGAACCCAAGGAGACCTTTTCCCTGACGAAATGACAATCAATTTCAATATGTTTAGTTCGAGCATGTAAGACAGGATTGGCAGTAAGGGAGATGGTAGATTGGTTATCACAAAACAGAGTTGTAGGTGAGGAAAGCGAGATGCCAATATCACAAAGGACAAAGCTAATCCAAGTAAGATCAGCAGTAGCAGATGCAAGGGCTCGATACTCTGCTTCAGTAGATGAACGAGAGACAGTTGGTTGTTTCTTAGCGGACTAGGAAATGAGATTGGAACCAAGATATGTGCAAAAACCAGTGGTGGGACGTCTGGTATCAAGACAGCCGGCCCAATCAGCATCGGAGAAGCTGTATAAGTTCATAGAGCTTTGGGAGTGTAGGAAGATGCCCAGATGCACAGTGCCCTTAACATACCGAAGGACTCGCTTCAGTTTTTGAAAATTAGCAATGGTTGGTCGCTGCATTTTCTGACATAAAAGATTAGTGGCATAGGCAAGGTCTGGACGAGTGATGGTGAGATATTGGAGCCCACCAACTAAACTTCTATATTCAAGTGGGTTGGCAAGATAGATGTCATCATCCGTTGTGTGAAAGGGCCTTACAGATAATGGAGTGGTTATTGGTTTGCAGTTTTCCATTTGTGCTCATGTAAGGAGGTCAAAAGCATACTTGGTTTGACAGAGAAACAGATCAGCTGAAGTACGTTTGGCTTCTATCCCCAGAAAATAATGAAGTGAGCCCAGATCTTTCATGTGAAAAGGGAAACTCAGAGATTTGATGAAGTCATTAAGCAACTGATGTGAGCTACCGGTCAACACAATATCATCAACATACAGGAGCAACAAGATGGTGTCGGTGCCACGGTGAAGCACAAAAAGAGAGGGGTCTGTGGTGCTGCAGAAGAAACCTGATTCAAGAAGGAAGTTGCTGAACTTCTCAAACTAGGCACGTGGGGCCAGTCGTAGACCATACAAAGACTTCTTGAGTAAACATACATGATGGGGTAAAGTAGGATGGACAAAGCCAGGGGGCTGGTCCATATAGACAGATTCAATGAGCGTGCCATGTAAAAAGGCATTTTTGACATCTAGTTGACAAATGGGCCAGTGCTTGACCATAGCCACTGATAAGACAATACGAAGTGCAGCTTGTTTTACTATGGGGCTAAAGGTTTCAAGAAAATCTACTCCTTCCTCTTGGTGAAACCCTTTAGCAACCAGACGAGCCTTCAACTTGTCAAGACTCCCATCCGGTGCTAACTTCGTCGTAAACACCCACTTACAACCTATGATATTCATCTGAGCTGTTCTGGGTACTAATATCCAAGTTTGATTCATATGCAGGGCATCCATTTCATCATGCATAGCCTAAGTCCAGCCCTCATGAGCCAGGGCTGATTTAAGTGACTTCGGCTCAGATGGAACATTGTATTTAGCCAAGCAAGCATACTTGGGATTTGGTTTAGCTATGCCAAACCGGAGTCGAGTTTGGATAGAATGAACAGAGGTGTTACAGGGATGGTGGAAGGAGGAACTTGGGAGGTCTTGGTCAGCAACAGAAAGGCTTGGTGCTGCATTATCTGGAGCAGAACTCCCTGATGCCTTAGGACCAGTAGTAGACTGAGAAGTTGACATTGACATAGGTCTGCACTGCTTTGTGATATATGGGACACGAATTTCGCCAACTTCTAGAATTCCACTTTCCTATAAATGACCAGTGGTACAGATAGAAGAATGTCGCATAGGACTCAGCTTGTTAGAATCCAGAAAATCTACCTCATCAACCCATTTTCGATACAGAGAGGTGTAGTGAGGATAGTTGTTATTTAGTTTCTTGGTAAAAGGAAAGAAACATTCATCAAACTTCACATTACGACTGATATATATTCTACCATCAGTAGGAACCAGACAGAGATACCCCTTATGACGCTCACTATATCCTAGAAAAACACATGTAAGAGATCGAGGATCACACTTGTGTTGTGCATAGGGTCTGAGGTAGGGATAACAAGCACAGCCAAAGACCCTGAGATGATCATAGCTCGGTACTTGTTTAAACAATCTGCTATGAGGTGAGTCCATCTGCAACTTGGGAGTTGGAAGTAAGTTAATGATGTAATTGGCAGTCAAAAAAGAATCAACCCAATATTGCAGTGGAGTGCGAGCATGGTAGAGCATAGTCAGGCCCAATTCTACCACATGACGATGTTTCCTCTCGAAAATCCCATTCTGTTCAGGGGTGTAGGGGCAAGATATGTACTGTTTAATACCACAAGTTACCAAGTAATTCTGAAATCTGGTGCTAGTAAATTCACCTCCCCCATCACATTGAAAAACTTTGATTTTATGATTGTGCTGGTTTTCCACGTACTTCTGAAACATAAGAAAAATATCATAGAAGTCTGACTTCAGCTTCATTGGATAAAGCCAACTATAGCAAGAAAAGTTGTCTACAAAAATGACATAAAATCTGAATCCTTGAAGTGAAGTTACTGGTGATGGACTCCAAATATCACAATGTATCCTTTCTAAAGGAACTTTAGTCACAGAATCTGAGAGGGAAAAAGGTAATGCAGTACTTTTGACAAGTTGACAACTACCACACACAGGTGGAGCTTTCTTATTGCAGAAGATCCTCTGCTGTCGTTGAAGATGCTTCAAGATCTGTGAGTTGCTATGAGCAAGTCATTGATGCCATTTTTCTTCTTCTACTGCCTTATGCCGCTGTGTAAGTAGAGCCTTAGTTTTCTGCTGATCCACTCGGTAGAGCCCCCCAACTTTTCTCCCCGAGCATCACTGTGGTGTTGGTGCGATTGTCCTTTATGTAGACATCATTTTTGTCAAACAAAAAGGAGCAGGGAAAGTCATCAGTTAGTTTCGAAACTGAAAGAAGGTTCTTCTTGATTTCTGGAACCACTAGTACATCATTTAATGGTAACACATCAAGCTCAGAATGTAAGAACGCATTACCAATGTAAGTAATAGGAATACATGATCCATTTCCTATCATGACAGTATCTTTTCCAGTATACTTGGACGGGTTATGAACTATACCAGGATTGGCAGTGATGTGGGCTATGGCTCCTGTATCAGAATACCAGTCACTGCCTGTATGATCCTCAAGATGCATTGCTGCTAAAGCTTGAGGAATAGCTTCGTCTTGATAAGAGTTATCGAACCTATACCAGCATCGAAGTGCATCATGCCCTGGTCGTTTGCAGATTTGACAGGCTATGCGAACTCCATCTGTCACTTTTTCCATCTATAAGTTCTTAAAGGTTGTTGAGTTTTGAGGGGGATAAGATGTAGTCTTTTGAAACCTCTGTGGTGAATCAGCATGAGGTGGAAAACCAGGGCCTGCACTATAGGTGTTAGTCTATGGTTTAAAACGTTGAACCTCCTGATCCTGGTTCAGACTAAATGGTATATAATTCTGACTTCTTCCTTGAAAACCATAACCACGACCTCGATTGTTGAACGAATGACCTCTGCCATAGTTACAACCTCCCCTAAAACCACCTCTCTGTCCCACAAAAGCCAGATTAGGGTGATTAAATTCTTTGCTAGTTACTATCTTTGGTTCAATCTCTACATTTCTTTCTCCGTAATATGCCAAGTTACGATTAAACTGACTTGAGGAGTAGTTCTGCAGCCTTGTTTCAAATCTTTCTAGCTGTGATATCACCTCATCATAATCAGGTTGAGGTTTTAAACAATACATGGTTGTTTTGAAGTTTTCATACTTTGATCCAAGTCCTTCCAAGACGCCAAAAACTCTAGTTATTTCATCCACAGGTTTTCCTATTGCATTTAACTGATCGCAAATCAGTTTGAACTCCCTAAGATAATCAGACAGTTGTCTATTTCGTTTTTGACATGCATGAAGTTTCCCCCTCAGCTCAAACTCCCTAGCTACAGATTTTTGTGTGAATCGATTCAGCAAAGTCTGCCATACCTCATAGGATGTTTCCAGGCTGATGATTAGCCCTAGGATATTCTCAGAAACTGCACCATTGATCCATGAAGACACCAGTTGATCAATTTTCACCCAATTAGTGTAATCGAGATTTACTACTTTTGTCTGTCTCCCGTCAACTTCAAGTTATATCGTCTGAGGAGGTGGTGGAATTTCTCCATTGATAAAGCCAAATAGCTCTGGACTGCGAAGGAATCTGTAAAACTGAGCTTGCCAGAGAAGAAAATTGTCTTCAGCAAGTTTGATTGTAACGAAGTTAGCGATGTTGACATGAATAGGAAAAGGATATCTCGGTGTTCTTGCTGCCATTGCTGTGTTCTTCAGAGAATGAGACCAAATTTCACAGCATTGCTCTCAGAGATGGTTCTGATACCATGAGAAAGTTTGAGATATAGATGAAAAGAAAAAGAACGTAAACAGCAGGGAATGAATTCATCATCTTGCAGAATTCTCATCTAATCTTTCTTCATCTGAGAGCTTGACATCTCTTGTGTAACTTGCAGTATTTATAGTACAAGTTTAGATCTCAAAAAAATACAACAAATTCTGGTTTGACAGCTCATCAAGAACTGCAACAGAAGAAACTAAAGTAACAGAGGAGTAAAACTGCACTAACAGAAAAGAACTCCCAACTACTCTATTTTCCTTGGCGTCAGTTGTTCCATTTCTTCTTCTTCCTTTTTAGTTGTAATTTCAACTATCTCTACCATTTTCGTTATCTTAAGCTTTCTGATATGTATGTACTGTAGAGGAGCACTATTACTTTCATTCGGCGCTATAGGGCGCAAGTACATGCACTTCTCTAGTTATCATCCACTTGCTTTTTTATTAATCTAAGCATGAAAAACCACAGAATTTGAGGTTTTAATTTTATGCGAAGGGCACGCCCTCACATCCCCACTTAATGTTGCGCGGTTGGATGTCTGTCGTGTATTCGTCTACCATCCAATAAATAAGTCTTATAACATAAAACTTTTATTATGAGTCCAGGATAATAAAACAAATTTGAATAGTAAAAATTGGTAGGTCTTATGTGATTCCTATCTAGATCTTATCAAGTTCGACGGTCCAGATTTGGGATGTGAGATACTATGTAAAATAGAGTAAGGGTCCATTAGGAAAATGATTTGCGTAATTTCTTATCGACAGAAATATGCTGTCATTTTTTTGTTTATTTTTACATTTCTTCTTAATTTTAATTAATTGTTTTATTTGACAATCAACATATTTGGCACTTTGCAACGACGTTAGAAGATCATGGGGTACATTGAAAATATTTTCAAAATCAGGAGAAATTTTGTAATATATGGAACTCTAGGGAATATACTCTACTTCTTCCGATTTTGCGCTGCAAACTTTTTGCCCTTCGCAATAGGCACCACCTTGTCCAGTGTAAATACATGACCAAAGATCCGACAACAATTTGGATGGAGTCCACGCGAGAGAGCACATTAGAGCGAATTTTCAATAACGATTTTAGACCGTATCACAAAGCAGCCGAAGGGCCTATCATTCTAAGCAAAACCCACCCAACTTATTGTGTCTATGTCTTTTTCTTTTTCTTTTTCCGAAAGAAAGATTTCATTTATTAATTGTTGGTGACAGATCTATTTTTGAAGGATGAGAGTGTTCTTCTAGCTGCAAAATATGCTTTGTTATTTGCTTCTGGTATTTGCTTTTTTCTATGTACCTTTGTGTCCATGTCAAAGAGCTAAAATACTCGTTGTTGCACAGTTTTTGGGGCTCCCTGCCCTACAGCACCTCGGATTGCCCTTCCAAAAGCAAGCGTCGATCTTGTAGTCCCCGAACGACGCCACGAAAGGGCATTTCGACCGCCCCGTGTCACCAATCGATTGCCACCTAGGGAACGCCACTCTGTTGTCCGGGTGGTTTCGATACCTCCGGATCAGGGTTGAATCCACGAAGAAACTGCAGAGAAATTTTGATTAATCATTTCACAAGCATGATCAGATCTGGTTCCCCAATTATCAAGCCAAGATTTGGATGAAAATGTTTCAATCATGGTCAATTTCCAATGGATTTGTAAGTAATAGCTCAAATGCACACCTTCTATACATGGTGTAGTGCCTTACCCAATCCATTGGAAGTCTTTAGTCGGATCCAACCAAAGGTAAATCAATCATCGAGTTATCTTTATCCTTATTTATATTATTTGTCGAATACAAAGATTACTTTATACATACTTTCTTTTTTCCTCGTTTTAAAATTTAAATTCATCTGGGGCTTATAACATCAAAAAGGCATCACATATGCCTAAAAATATATAGACATAGAGACAACATAGACTCACTAGCAATCAACTGGGGTTTATAGGCATCGAACCCCCAAATATATCCTGTGATCTATTGTAAATATGATCATGAACCTTCATTTGTAAATCATCAAATGCATGGAATCCACCACATAACTTTTGTTCAAATGCCATGAACATGTCAGTTCATTCAATTCACATTAAACGGCCACTCCTAGCTCCCTGATTAAAAGTAAGACATATCTCGGGAGCGCTCACTCGTGGGTTCAACGTTACCTAACGGTAAACGTCTCGCATAATCACCTTCACGGGAACGACGGCCCATAATATACCTACAATACGAGCCCTTGGGACTTTAAGGGAACTAATGGCCACTCTTGGCTCCCCGATTAATGCCTATCCAGGCCATACGTCGTTTGCTCGAAATTCGTGCAAATATTTTTCTCGAAAGTGATGTAAATACCTTTCTCGCAAACCGTGCAAATATCTTTGTCGAAAGTCATGCAGATATTTTTCTCGAAAACCATGCAAATATCCTTTTTGAAACCATGCAAAGATTTAGTAATATCTTTTTCGAAAATCGTGCTTTGACTTTTCAAAGATCTATATCTTTCTTGGTTATTTTCTAATATGAGAAAACCCAGTATGTGACAACTTACGCGACGCACTTGATGGAATGTTCAGTCTTCGTCTCCCTGGACTTCCCAATCTTCACGTAATGGATAGGAAATATGAGGCACCAATTTGTTCAGTGTTCAGTCTTCGCCTGAATGGACTTCGTGTAATGTATTTGTCTCGACACACTAAATCATATTGCAGAAAATAAGTGGACAATAAGGCATCCACATCATTTATCTTACGAAATTTATAAAATGGTCTTAGTGTATTTAAAATATTAATAACAATATACGTTTTTATTGCCACACTTTGCACCCCATAATTGAGTTAGTCAATAATTTCTATTATATTCCTCATGTGTGATATTCAATATCACACATGACGAATACATATTACTATAACAATTTGAGTTCACATATAGAACATATCATATGATTTAGAAATAATATTTGTTTTCCTTAAATCATATTGATATCTCTCAGTCCTCTTCTCTCTAATTCAAGAAACAAAAACTGAACACTTCACTACTCCTATACACCAAGCTCTCTCTTTCGACCAAATGAACTAGTATAGAATCCGACGTACTTCTTTAGCGATGGATTGACGCATAGACTAATCACGAACCACATGTAAATCAAGAGCATTCAATCAGGAAGTAATTAAGTAACATACTGGTGAAGCAAATTCAACTAGTAACTTTTCGCAGATTTTGTGAACATGATTGTGAAAGACTTAGCATGAACCAAAATAGGAGTAATGATAGCGTGGCGACTGGGCAAATTTGAGAATGGACACATCGATTACGCATTTGATGGGATATTCAGTCTTCGACTATAACGACTTGGGCTCACCACTAGCAAAATATTATCTGCTTAACCCAGCACCATATAAGCCAGCCCAGGACTCCCCCCTAAACGATGTGGGATGGGGATGTCACATAATCCCCCTCAACGGACTTCCCCTTAAGCGATGGGACGAGGATGTCACATAATCCCCCTCAACGGACTTCCCCTTAAGCGATGGGACGAGGATGTCACATAATCCCCTCAACACAGCGTCCCCGCTGTGCACCGCGTACACCAGCGAGCGCCCACTGCGGGCCCACAAGCTATCGAGAGTCGACTCTGATACCAATTATAACGACCTGGGCCCATCCTCATAGTTTTGTTCTTCCGAGGGTCGTCCATACAACCCCTAGAAAATGCGTTTTGCAAGTTAAGGGGAACCCAGCACCATATAAGCCAGCCTAGGACTCCCCCTAAGCGATGTGGGACGGGGATGTCACATCGACTCCATCGACTTCTCAATCCATCGACTTCTCAATCCTCACGTAATTGACGGAGTATCATTGACTAAACAAGTCGATGATTTGTGTAGGATAATTTCCTATGTTAGAGATATTTAATAATTCTGTTTTTTCAAGAGGTCTGATTCGTATTGTGGCGAAAAGTGATTTTTTTGCAGATTTTGTGAAGATTATTCTGAACAACTTATTTTGAACCAAAATAGGAGAAATGAACATGAAACACTATTTAATAGCTGCTAAAGCAGCGTGGCGACTGGGCATGATTTGAAAGGTATTAATTGACTATATTGTGCAGATCTTTTGGACGTAATATTTTAGAGAAATTAATGGAGGATACTGAGAATTATTCTGAACAACTTTTCCTGTCCCGTCGCCAAATTGTGCAGATCTTTTGGACGTAATTTTCAGAGAAATTCATGGAGGATACTGAGAATTCAGACAATCGTATGTGAAAGCGTCTGTATCATCCTCAACCTCACCTATATAAAGCGAAGTGGTGTTTGAATAAAAGCCAGCATCCAGAGAAGAGAAAATTTTGCAAATTTCCGTTCAATGTTCTTATAAATCTTTCTCCTCCAAGCCTGGTGATACTGTGAAAGGTATATCTCAAATCTATTGTTATCTAGTTTTTATTCATTTTGATTTCAGTGGAGTTAAAATTCACGCTGAACTAAGATCCATGAAGATGGAGATTTGTCATGTAACCTCCAGAGACATTTCATTTAACTTTTGTGTGCTTAATAGTTGTATTTGGATCGTCTTCAAAACTAAAATTTGTTTGATCATCCATAAAAAGTTCAAATATGTTCAACACCTTTGTGGCCCCTTCACTTCTTGTGCTTGCATTCAAAAAATGTTAAGAGCTTCATGGATTGTCCAGCATAATTCTGTGGCAGCTTGAGACGATGCTCGAATCATCTTTGTTTATTTATTTATTTTTCTCTTGGGTACATTCTTTACTTTGATTGCTGACTTCATACCAATTTGTTGATGTGGCCCAAGCCACGTAGCCACCATGGTATTAGCAAGAAATTTCTAGTAAAGTACGAGTAACATTACTCTTGAATTACTCATCTCACTATGCTCACTAATAAAATTAATTTCTAGACACTTTGAATGTTGGGGCACTGGATTCATGTCAATCCAGTGCATCATATTTCTCGACTTTTGCTGGTTAATTTTCCCGTGGGATCTACATAATCTAGACTTAATGAAACTCATGTGAGCCATATGATCCATCCTCCTACTATTTAAGAAGGCTTATGTTAATTATCACTAAAAAATTTTATGACCCCATCCATTTTATTACAACCCACCTTTATAATGAACTTAGTCAGATTATTAAAGAACCACATTCATTAGATTTATAAAAAAAACTATATTAATAAGAGTTTGTCTAAAATATCTCTTAACTTTTTCCATCTGCCTCTGAAAGTAAAAACGAAACAATTGGTTGTATTGGGGGCAAGGGTTCTCTTTGATAACCTCAGAGAAAGTTCGGATGAATTTACGTTACTTCCCATAGTGGAGTTCAGTCAATAAATTGAATTGTGCAGCGGACGGTGGTGTTAAATGCAGCGTCGACTGAAAGTGGATCACCGGAGGAAATGGGAAGACAACCGTTCCTTATTCTCAATATTTCCCTCTTGTGGTGGTGGAGCTCAATCACATGCCCTGGCTCTTGCTCGCAAAACTATGCGGATCGGCTTGCCTTAGTGTCCTTTAGAAACGCCATACAAGAAGACCCGTTTGGAGTCTTGAGCTCTTGGAATGATTCTACCCAATATTGTGAGTGGCAAGGAGTTTTATGCAGCAAGAGACATCCTGAAAGGGTCACATCCCTGGTTTTGAGATCACAAGGCTTGGGAGGCTTCTTATCTCCTCACATAGGTAACCTCTCTTTTCTGAGGATCATGGATTTGCAGAACAATAACTTCCGCGGCGAAATCCCACCACAGATAGGCAACTTGCTTCGGCTCCGTCTTCTCAATCTTAGTAACAACTCATTTGGCGGGCCGATACCGTCCAGCCTTTCCCGTTGCTCGAACCTCGAGACCCTGCATATCATAAATAACCAACTTGTGGGGAGAATTCATTCCAATCTTGGTTTTTTAACAAGGGTTAAAGTCATCAATTTGGGTATGAACGATCTTGTAGGTCCTATTCCTCCTTCAATCGGAAACCTCTCGCTATTAGAACAGCTCTCCCTGTCACAAAATAAGTTGTGCGGAGAAATACCAGCGGAATTGTCCAGACTCGAGAGATTGTTATATTTGCAACTATCATCCAACAAACTAACCGGCGAGATTTCACCAGGGATTTTTAACATCTCCAGTGTTATAATCTTCGATGTTGGTTGGAACCAATTCCGGGGAAGCTTTCCCTCTGATATTGGCACCACTATACCTTCTCTCTCTCTCCTTGGAGCCGCCTCTAACTTGTTCACCGGGACGATTCCGTCATCGTTAACGAATGCCACCGGTCTTCGAAGACTTTACCTTTACAACAACAGTTTCCATGGGCCAATACCGAAAAATATGGGAAGGCTAAAGGTCCTTTACGTAATTGCATTGGCTATTAACCAGCTCCAGGATGACTTAAGTTTTACTTCTTCTTTAGCTAATTGTTCCAACTTAGAAATTCTCTCAGTGGGCTCAAACTTGATTCAAGGATCGTTGCCGACATCCATCTCCAATCTCTCCACCACCGTTAAGAGAATTTATATGTTAAACAATCAGATCCATGGAACTATTCCTTCAGCCCTCGGAAATCTCTTCAACTTGTCTATCTTGACTTTAGCGGATAATTTTCTAACCGGTTGCATTCATGATTCCATCGGAGCACTTTACAGCTTGCAGGTACTTGATATAAGTGGAAACATGTTTCATGGAGAGATACCTTCTTCAATCGGTAACATGACGTCCTTAAATCGCCTTGACCTTAAATCAAACAATTTCCAAGGCTACATTCCACAAAGTCTCGGCAACTGCAAGCAACTGATTGCGCTCGATCTTTCAAACAATAACCTAATTGGCTCAGTTCCAGACGAAATCGTGGGTCTTATTTCCTTGTCGATCATCTTCAGTTTAGCGCATAATAATCTAAGTGGATCTCTTCCGCTGCAAGTTGGCTCTTTAACAAATCTCGAAGAATTAGATTTGTCTTACAACAGATTGACCGGCATGATTCCGGTGTCCATCAGGGAGTGCTTGACATTGGAACATCTTCACTTAGAAGCTAATTCTTTTCATGGCCAAATCCCCGAAGCTTTACGTCCATTACGGGGTCTAGAAGAGCTGGATCTTTCCAATAACAATTTTTCTGGTCCAATCCCAAGCTTTCTCGCAGAGTTCTCATTGCTCAAGTACTTGAATTTGTCCTTCAATGAATTAGAAGGACATGTTCCAGAGGGCGGAGTTTTTCTTAATGCGAGTGCTGTATCGGTTTCTGGAAATAGACAAATCTGTGGAGGTATTCCAAGTCTGAAGCTTCCTCTTTGTAAATTACCAAGCTCTAATAAGTCTTTTTCTACGAAGGCCATAGTGATATCTGTGGTAGCTGCCAGTTTGCTATGTTAAGCTTTATTGTTCCTATCTATCTTCTGTTACCGCAAAAATAAGAAGACGAGAACAGATGCCTCGACGTTGTCATCCTTCGAGCACCAATTCTTGAGGAGTTCTTATGAAGAACTCCTGAGAGCTACTGGCAGATTCTCCGAGACCAATTTGATTGGTAAAGGGAGATACGGTACAGTTTATAAGGCGATTCTTGACAGTGGTGCCACGGTGGCGGTGAAGGTGCTCAATTTAATGCAAAGAGGTGCTTCGAGGAGTTTTGTCTCCGAATGTCAAACTCTAGGAACCATTAGACACCGAAACCTCGTGAAGATACTAAGCGTATGTTCGAGCGTGGACTTTCATGGTAATGACTTCAAAGCTCTAATATACGAGTTCATGGCTAATGAAAGCTTGGAGGAGTGGCTGCACCCTGTGACTATAGGACGAGATGATGAGCATGGCGAATCGAAAAATCTGAGACTAGTGCAGAGGTTGAACATCGCCATCGACATAGCTACTGCAATCGAATATCTCCATAAGGGTTGTTCTCTAGCAATTGTCCATGGCGATCTGAAGCCAAGTAATGTGCTCCTGGACAACGATGTGGTGGCTCAAGTTGGAGATTTCGGGCTTGCAAAGATCCTTTCAATGATGTCTGCCGAAGTCACAGGAGTTCAGGACCAGGGCAGTTCAACTTCAACCGCAGTCAGAGGATCCATTGGCTATGTGCCTCCAGGTATGAATTTGTCATATCTTCTTCGAGGCATTTTCTTCTCTTCCGTCTTGCAGAAAAGTAATTGTGTGGTATAGAACTTAAACTGAATCTGGGTCATGAAAATGATGAGCCTCATGTGGATCCTATGTATGTCCTGTCAAAACCAGTGGTTCAAATTTAGTTAATACATATACTAAATTCTCTATATAATTTCCCCCGAGGCCTTCACAGTATATATTTTCTTCTTTTCTCATACCCAACTAGAGGACAAAGTCACCCTTGATGGTTAGACAATTTGTTTAACAAACATGTGCACTTTACAAATTCCAAAATCTCATTTCTGTACGGTTGATGCATTCCGACCTTTGCGACAATTTTTCCGCCAGGCGCTAAACATCAGCCATAGCCAATACACTAAACGAAAGTCAAACAAAGAGATATGTTGGGTGACACTGGAGCGAGCCCTCACAACTGCCGTTGACAAGCTCTTGCAAATAGACATCAAACAAAATCCCATGTGATTTAGGATGTTTTCCTAAACTTTAAGAAAAAGTATAATGTTTATTCCTATTTTATGTCCTAATGAAATTTTCAGAGTATGGCTTGGGACACAAGGTTTCCACGCTTGGAGATGCATACAGTTACGGCATTCTATTATTGGAGATGTTCACTGGGAAGAGACCCACCGAAGACGACTTTGGGCCCCGTCTTAATCTTCATAACTTTGTTCAAATGGCTCTTCCAGATCGAGCCATGGACATCGTAGACTTAAGGCTTTGGAGTGAAGCTGGTGATCGACAACAGGAGAGCAAGATCAAAGATTGCATAATCTCCGTATTCGAAGTTGGAGTTGCATGTTCAATGGAATCACCGCCGAATCGGATGGACATGACCGAGGCGATCTGGAAATTATGCTCGATCAAGGCGAGTTACGAAACCAAAGAGAGAAGGACAGGTATGTAGCTAAGTCAGTTTTCGGGTTTCATCTTGGAACTCTTTTATTAGTAGAGAAAACATCATGTACCTATTATGTGAATTTTTTAAAATTACACCAATATCTATATTTGAGAATCATAGAAAGTGGATGTATGGAGTTATAGTCTACCTATTTCCATCAAGTAACCATATAAAATTTGATGAATTTACTTATTTGCACGGTTATCTTCATTTCTGATGCCACTGTGGATAGATGCATTGCCTAATTACCATGGCCGGGCCATTGCCCTCGCCTCACCTCTTAATGTCACGCTTAATCGTGAGCCCGTGGTCGATTGGAGACCAATCTTGATCAAGTAGTTAACTGACTATTTCAATCAAATCCAAAGAGCACGAAGAGGCAGGCAACCTCATCGCGAGATCATGAGTTCAAGGCCAACTATCGATGTCGCGGTTTGAGCGCGAGCTCACTATCAATTGGAAGCCATGCTTCATCGGATTTGGGCAGCGTTGCCTGTTGTCGCTACTCTTTGGCTAAGTTCGTACAGAAAGACATGTGAACAAAATGACTAACCTGCAGCCAACGCGAAGTAGAAATCAGAATATTGATCCGAGCCCAACGAAATTCGTTGTGTCCTTAAGACGAATTTGCCCCCTCAATCTGTACCCGAGGACGTCGGACAATTGTCTCCCAGGATAGAACGGATTGCGTTCCTTTGAAGCGGTACGTCTTCAAAGGACTCCTTCGAACGCAAATTTGTAGAACAATCGCACAAAATGAAGATGAGTAATGTCTTGTGAAAGAATGTCAGTAGTTTTGAAAGTGACGAACGCTCTTTGTATTTATAGACAATGAAGTGAAGAGTCACGAAGCAGAACATGTCTATTGATGAAGGGATGTGAACCAAAAAACTGTTCTTATTTTGTTCGAACAGACACGTTCGTTTTATTCCGAATGAACATGCATGTTCGTCCCGAACGAACATGTTTGTTCGTCGGTCTAACATGTCTATTCGCTCAACACCGAACAATCATATCTGTTCGGATGAAAAGGAATGTCCAAAATTTCTGGACATGTCTATTCAAATCGTGTCCCTTCATTTCTCATTCACTTCCCATGGGATTATTCATCAAATCCCAACAATCCCCCACATGAATGAGATGTTCAGATATCACGACTCTTCGTGTATGCATGAAATGCAATGTGCGATTATTCCATGAGAGAACGTTGCATCAGGATAAGTAGTCTGAGACTTTGAACTTTCCCTAGTGAAACCTATCGGGATTACTCGGTCAATCAGTAGACTTGATGTCTTTGAACTGTCGATCTTTGGTGTAAGCCTAGACAATAGAAATCACACAACTGTCTCTCGAACAAAGTTGGTTCTCACTGTTGTGTTCGTTTTGGCCATGAACACCGCCTGGTCTCATGAGTGTTTTAGAGAATTCGGCCTTTTCAATTCTCATAGAAGCGGCCCTCACTTCACACTCACATAGGTGATTTCTGAATATATAGTATTTCACATACTCAATTCAGAATCATTAAAAGATTTCGCTTAACCTTCACATATTCGTACTGTCTTTATCTAGGAATGAGTAATAAATTACAGTACTCTCCACAGTCTTCATAACTTAGTTGTCCCTTGGAACCTAGATCTTGGGATCTCCAGTCAACTAGGTAGGGTATCCGCTATGACGACTTATTTATAGGCCTTAAACCCATTCCTTTCGATGTTTTCACAACCATCTCTCTAGGTAAGCCTTTTGTTAATGGATCCGCAACATTATCTTTTGACTTCACATAGTCAATCGTGATAATTCCACTAGAAAGAAGTTGTCTTACGGTGTCATGTCTTCGACGTATGTGTCGAGACTTATCGTTATACATGACATTTCTCGCCCTTCCTATTGCCGCTTGACTGTCACAATGAATGCATACAGCCGGCACTGGTTTAGGCCAATTAGGAATATCTTCCAAGAAATTTCGAAGCCACTCTGCTTCTTCACCGGCTTTATCCAAAGCTATAAATTCTGATTCCATAGTGGATCTAGCAATACAAGTTTGTTTGGATGATTTCCATGATACTGCTGCCCCACCAAGTGTGAATACATATCCACTTGTCGATTTTGTATCTTTAGTGCCGGTTATCCAATTTGCATCACAGTATCCTTCAAGTACCGCTGGATATTCTGTGTAATGCAAAGCATAATCTTGAGTATGCTTTAAGTAGCCCAATACATGTTTCATAGCTTTCCAATGATTTTCATTTGGACTAACTGTAAATCGACTTAGCTTGCTAACCGCACAAGCTATGTCCGGCCTAGTACAGTTCATGACATACATTAAACTGCCTAGTATACTGGCATACTCATTTTGAGCCTTACTTTCACCAGTATTTTTCGAAAGAGGTAAATTAACATTTATCGGTGTACTTACTGGTGATATGCCTAGATTCTTGCTTTTTTCAAGAATCTGCTCAATGTAATGAGATTGAGATAGAGATAGTCCTTCAGACGTTTTACGGATTTTAATTCCTAAAATGACATCTGCGATAACCATATCTTTCATATCAAATTTACTTGCGAGTAAGCATTTGATCTTCTTGATAATCTCACTATCACTGCCCATTATGAGCATGTCGTCTACATATAGACATACAATGGCAAAGCTATTATGAGTGTTCTTAACGTAAACACATTTATCGCACTCATTAATCTTGAAACCATTCGACAACATAACTTTGTCAAATTTAGCATGCCATTGTTTTGGTGCTTGTTTCAAGCCATATAGTGACTTGATAAGCCGACATACTTTATTCTCTTGTCCTGGAACAATGAACCCTTCAGGTTGCTCTAAATATATTTCTTCTTCTAGATCCCCATTTAGAAAAGCTGTTTTGACATCCATTTGATGAATTTCAAGTCTATACAAGGCTGCTATAGCAATTAACATCCGTATAGATGTAATTCTCGTGACAGGTGAATACGTATCAAAATAATCCAGACCTTCACGTTGTCTATAGCCTTTTACGACAAGCCTAGCCTTATACTTATCAATAGAACCATCTGCTTTCATTTTCCTCTTAAATATCCACTTACATTGTAATGGCTTATTACCAAGAGGAAGGTCAGCCAATTCCCAAGTATGGTTTGACAAGATGGATTCAACTTCACTATTGATAGCTTCTTTCCAGAGCGGGGCTTCTGGGGATGTCACGGCTTCCTTATATGTCCGAGGTTCGTTCTCTAACAAATATGTCAGAAACTCAGGTCCAAAAGACGTAGAAGTCCTTTGCCTTTTACTACGTCTAGGTTCATCCTCCATTGGATCACTTCTAGATGTAGTATCTCGAGGCCTCTTATTATTATCAATTGGTTCATATACTATGTTATACGGAAATATATTTTCAAAGAACGAAGCGTCCCTTCATCAATAGACATGTTCTGCTTCGTGACTCTTCACTTCATTGTCTATAAATACAAAGAGCGTTCGTCACTTTCAAAACTACTGACATTCTTTCACAAGACATTACTCATCTTCATTTTGTGCGATTGTTCTACAAATTTGCGTTCGAAGGAGTCCTTTGAAGACGTACCGCTTCAAAGGAACGCGATCCGTTCTATCCTAGGAGACAATTGTCCGACGTCCTCGGGTACAGATTGAGGGGGCAAATTCGTCTTAAGGACACAACGACTTTCGTTGGGCTCGGATCAATATTCTGATTTCTACTTCGCGTTGGCTGCAGGTTAGTCATTTTGTTCACATGTCTTTCTGTACGATCTTAGCCAAAGAGTATCGACAACATTTTGTTCACATGTCTTTCTGGACATGTCTATTCAAATCGTGTCCCTTCATTTCTCATTCACTTCCCATGGGATTATTCATCAAATCCCAACATTGCCAACGAAATCGTGTTGCGGTCATGTTGCCGACACCGGCGGCCACCGTGTGTGGCCCCTACCTCTCTTCAAACCTCCTTTGCTTTTTCTTTTTTCATTGCCAACGAATAGTTACCTGTCATCACGTCGCCTCCTGCACTGCTCGCCGCTATCTCCATTGTGTCATCCATGACCATCTTTGGTTTCTCTATTGCTGACCCAAAACACTCTATCCCTCGCTCTTTCTCTTCTCGGGACCCCCATCGTTGACCTGATCTGACCACAGCCTTTGAGATCTCACAGAAATCTTAATGGACAGGCGAGATGGAGGAGGCATCCCCAGTTCTGGAGACGACCTTCTGATCTCATCATTGCCGACAACTTAATTGTAGACGAGGAGAGGAGCTCGATGCCAGGTCTTGAGACCCGCCAAAAGCATAAACTTGACGTTCAGGCGAGCTCGGCCGCCCTTAAACAAGAGAGGGAGAGAGATAGCTACACAAAAGCACGGACGACGACTGACGTTGAAGCGATAGGGGAGAGAGAGCGAATGGGTGTGACACGACCCCTCATCAGCACCGGCAGTAAATGGTTGTGCGAGGAAGGTCACGATCGATACTGGACGGCGTAGGCTATGTTAGGCAAGTTACCATATGATATACTACATTGCTGGCCAACTGTCAGTAGAGCTTAAAGTCTCGCAATAGCGTGCCATCAAGAAGCTCAAGTATGGCATTTATATCACCAATATCGTAGAGAATATTGAGATAACTGGCCTTGGCCATATTATTGACAAAGCAATGCAAGGATGACCACATCCTTTTGGTAAATCAAAAAAGAAAAGTGTACTCTCCTGCAATTAGCTTACAATTTGTCGACAACTAGCTAACAATCATCATATGCTTAAGTTGCTTTTCTGCGCAACATGTTATGCATCCGTATTACTAATATAACAACATGCCGCAAACCGCAAGTAAGCTAGTGATTTTATAAGCCTTTCTTAGTATGGAAGTTCTCCTTCATAGTTGCCGGGAGGATCGTAGTTGCACACGACGTACCACCACCCGTTGCTACACTTAACCCTAGCGCACCTCGGACCGTCTCGGGCCAAAACATCTGAGTGTAGTGCAAGCAGCCGTGCCCATTCGCGCAGGTGTTGGTGTTGTAATTGTAGTATTGCTTCTCCGCGACCCAAAGGCTTACAGCATAGGTGCCCGTGAATGTGCCAGTGCCCTTGGCGAGGTTCTCGCCGTAGGGCCCATTGGAGTGCACGAGGCTACAGTCGCCAACCCCTTGGTTCGCATAGCTCTGGGCATAGGCGGCAATGGTGTTGTCCCACGTCACATTCGCCATGCCAACTTGGTTCCGGGCGGCATTGTGAGAGTTGAGATAGTCTTGGGGTGAGTTTTGGGTATTGTTGCTGAGAGTATGGCTTGGAGTTGGCAATGTCTCCTTAAATTGCGACCTTTTCTAACATCGATTATATCTAGTTCACGGTACTGTTGCTGAGATATATATGACGAACTCAGACACGGGGGCCCGGATGTTGAGTGGTACAACCTAATTTGGTGGCTAGATAGTTTGTAGAGGTCGACCACCGACTGTAGAGATCCTAGTAGGATGGATGACTTCAGTTGACATTCAGTGTAACTTCTGCAGGGCAGGTATAGAAGACAGAGCACATTTATTCTTCTAATATGAATGGGCAGGCAACATCTGGTGCAGTACCATTGCGCAACATGGGATAAGGTGTTCTTTAGGAGGATGAAATGAGGAACTTTCATAGATGATTAGGGCAACAAAGGGCAAAGATTGGCGGCGAGACTCCTCAAGGTTTCTTTCCTCGCAACCATATATTGTTTTCGGATGGAGCGCAATCATAGACGGTTTTAAAATAAGTCAACTGACATCCATATTATTTTGGCCAAGCTGCGTAAAAATATAAGAGGTAGAGCTTCACTTTACCAAAAAATTAGAACTTCCCAGACAAATGTCGTATTGGCTACTATGCGGAGACTTCCTACCTCCATCTTGTTGAATTATTAGCTCTATTTGTAATGCTGGAGATGCCCCTAAGCTGTTGTACTTCATCTGCTCTATAATTCTTACATCTTCTACCCCAAAAAAAAAAATAGTGTAAGGGTCTATTAGGAAAATGATTTGCGTAATTTCTTATCGGCAGAAATATGTTATCATTCTTTATTTATTTGATAATCAACATATTGGGCATTTTGCAACGACTTTGGAAGATCATGGGGCACATTGAAAAATTTTCAAAATCAGGAGGCAATTCGTAATAATATGTAACTCTAGGGGATATATTGCAATTCTCCCGATTTTGCTGCAGACTTTTTGCCCTTCACAATAGGCACCAGTGTCCAGCCCGTATCATAAAGCAGCCGAAGGTACTTTTTGGCTGGACCTTGATACCTGCACAAGGGCCTATCATTCTAAGCAAAGCCCACCCAACATATTGAACCTAATCAAGATTAGCATACCTCCAACCGAAGTTGATTTACTCTCCTTTTTTTTTTGTGTGACGAAAGTTGATTTACTCTTGAAAAATAAAAATTTTGCACTATCGAACTCTCAATCAATTGTACACTAGGAATCACTAATTCATGTAGCATTGAACTCATAGGATCACGTGCGTATCGAAAATCATGAGGGGCGCGACAATCGCGCAATATACTCAGGAAATCAATTTCATAAATATGCTGGCGGAACAAATTAAATAAATGTGGAAGAAAAGAAGAAAATGTGATGAAAGAATTGGAGATTATTTTTCATGGATCAGCTAGTTTAGTATTTGGGAAGAGAGCACTCCTTGGGCAGGTTGTTTTGGAACCTTGCATTGTCCTGGCAATAGTCATATATCATGTGATATCTCCTGACCCATTTGAACCATCTCCTCTGTGTCCATGTCAAGGAGCTGAAATCCTCCTTGTTCCACCAGTTTGTGGGGCTCTCCGCCCTGCAGAACCTCGGATTGCCCTTCCAAATGCAGGCATCGATATTGTAGTCCTCGAAGGAGGCCACGAATGGGCCCTTCGACCAGTCGACCTTGTCGAGCCCGCCCCGCGTCGCCCAGCTGTCGCCGTCCCATAGGGTAGCTTTGACTCCCATCGGTTGCCACCGAGGGAACGCCACCCCCTTGTCCGCGTGGTTTCGGTACGTTCGGATCGGGATCGAATCCACAAAGAAGCTGCAAAGATGTTTCAATCTCTTATTTCACAAGCATGATCAGATTTATTTGGAATTTATTAATCCGAAAATAAAGTTTATTAGCCTTTTGGCCACCTTGCTTTCTTTTGGAGGGCCTAAGTTAGCCAGATTTGGATGCACATTTTTCAATCAGTTTCCAATGGATTAGTAAGTAATAGCCCAAATGCACTCCGTCTCTATACATGGTGTAGTGCCTTACACAATCTGGTGGAGGTTCCACAAGATGGAGTAGTTATGGAAGTCTTTAGTCGGATCGAACCAAAGGTAAATCCGCTCTTCGCGGTTGTCGAACCCATCAGCGTACACATTGGTTTGGAGAATGTAAGGCTGCCCAGACACGTTGCCGAGGAACTCGAAGTCTATCTCATCCCGGTTCGGCTGATCGGACGTCAACTGCGGTTCGATCCCAATCCAAATCAGCCATCGAGGCACAGACCAACAAGAAGAACAAAGAGAGCCTAAAAATTAAGATTTAGACATAATTTCTCACATAGAAGGCCACGACGGTGCCAGCCGAATGTCCCGGGATTAGCTTTATTTTGATGTCGATTTGCCCGAACAAGAACATGTCATTGGAAGCAAAACCAGCCCCTAAAAGCAAAATTCAGATCATAAAAGGAAAATCACACGCCGAAAAGATGTGAACTTAACGGATTTTGCGCAATTGCGTCCCGGCATACACGTACCCGATTCCTGGTCGAGAACCAAGCTTCTGGTCCGACCGTCTGCCGAAGTATTCACATGGTCCGGCGACCACATCACGAAGAAGTCCTTATTGAAGTCCCCGGTCGACACAACCGAAGAAAATGAAACTCGAAGCAAATTCAACAGCGATACAAAGATGAGAAACGAGCGAGAACACTTAATCTTCATCGTCTGTAACTATGTGGAATCAATGTGCCTTCTTGCAGGATCATTGACATGTGAGTGAAGAGTCATATATAGGTAATGCAATGGCTGTGAAGTTAGTTCTAAAAGTTTGAAAATGTTAGAGGAAGCAAAGAACGTTCTCTCAAATTGAGATAGAATATCTTCGTTGGGAAGCAAAGGGACTTAGGGTTGGTGGAATCTTGAGAGAAGATTGTGAGGTTTGCTTCCCGTTTGGTAGTGTTGATCAGGTGCAGACAAGCATAATCAAATGGTAATTCTAGACTTTCATAATCGCTTGGCTTAGGCATTTAGAACAGTTGAATAATTTCAGCTGTTAAACTATTACTTAGTTATATCAGGGCTACACGGACTTGAGCCATAGACCTCCTCGATGGATCATATATGTCCATCAAAAATTCATTCATAAATCGCCTTTAAAATTGAGCGCGTAAGCCTTTTGCTTCCATTTCCACTCGTTCCACAAGTACAATTTACATACACACTTATCCTTGCGTCCCCGCCCTCAACCCGTCTCGTTAGCTCATCGAACCGGTTGAGCCGTCAAAAACCAATCCGGTAAGTCCTTCGCATCGTCGATTTCTCGAAAAGAATCAGAAAAATTACACACGGTCTAATGTGATAATTTGAGTTATAGCCTTTCTCTACAAAAGCAAGAGGGCTCTCTATTTCAGTTTCATTCGGCAGAAAGTTCAAGAAAAGCTCAACTTTGACAGATCTACCCTGAACTTTCCAGTTATGCTGTATCTTTCCGAGAATAACTTGATCTTCCAGTCTTCCTTTTGCATAATCCTCGACACTTTGACCCTGCTTGTTGATATTCCTTTCTTTTGAGACCCTCGTCCTCGTATGCCTTTCTTTCTCCATGTCAAAAGACAACTTGGTTCCAAATTTAGGGATGTGTTCGTTTCGCGGAAAATGGGCGATTTGAAAAACATTTTCCGCAAAATGAGTGCTTATATCGTTTAGAAAAATTAGTCAACGAAAAGTATTTTTATCAGCGATAACAATCTATGCCTAACTGTTTTCTTAGACAATGAAAAAATATTTCCATTCAATAATTTTTGTAAGCAATATTACTTTTCGAAAAATATTTTTCAAATAACTCATTTTTTACGAAACGAACGCACCCTTAATTTTTTAATTTACTGAGACAAGTTGCGGTTATTGGATCGAGATCGTGATTATGAATTAATCATGACTACAAGATTGAAGCCCAAGCTAAGCTAAGCTACTGCTTTATTTTGCTGTGCTCATTCTTCCAACAAATCATTGCTGAACTTGAATGGTATTATTATCTTGTCCGCCAAAGTAAAATCACTACATTAAAGCAATCATGTTTCATTGATTATGTTGTATAACTATTAAAATTCATTCCCTTCAAGTCTGAGTCCAAGAATGTCACTTAATGAAACTCTGTTGTTAGTTCCATATGTTACGACAGGATCGAAGATTTTATTCATTTGCCAAAGCTTAAATACCTAATTTAAAACTTACCCAAAAAAATACCTAATTTAAATTTTAAGGGAAAAAACACGAGAGGTCCGTGAACTTTTTATTTTTTTCGTTCAATTAGGTTCCTAAATTATATGATTTTTTGTTTGAGTTTGTCCTTCCGTCGAAATTATGGATAAGATGATGGCGTGGCCATTAAGTCGACTTGAAATGCTGATGTGGCATCCTACATTGCTTTCAGAAAAACTGAAACACAAAATGCGAAATACATAATTAAAATAAAAGTTAAAAGAAAACAAGATTATTATAAGAAAGAATTCAAAGATAAGCAAATTCTGAAAAAAGAAAATAAAAAGGGTGTGTTCACCAGCAATGTAAATTTAGTCCAAGAGTCAAAGTGTCACGCGAGCCGCGTGATCCCCGCGACGATAGGCTTAAGGCCGCGCGACCACGGAGAGCGGACACTGGGTTTGCGTGACCTCAGCACCAGGGTCTATAAGGGATTGGCAGCCCTCACCGGCACATGGGTGTGCCGCCGCCGCCGCCATCGCCTCCCGCCACCTCTCGCCGACCAATACCACCTCCCCCTTCTTCTATCTCTCTCTTAGGTTTTGACATGGACATTGAACGAGGATGAATGTCCAGCTTAAGATTCCTCCTCGGTTAGGATGGCCGAGCCCAGCATTGATTGAAGAGGGCCCTTGGGTCCCTACTGCGGTTGTCTAATTTAAGAGAGCATTGACTAGTCTCTGAAAACCCAACTACCTACATTAATTAAGCCCATAGGAGGGTGACCTTCATCTCCTAAGGTTTGCACTCCATCTAATCAAACCATGCGCAATGTCCCCGTTTCGCCGAAAATGTTTGCTGACGAAAGATATTTCACCAAAGCGTTGGGACTTTGGCTTCTAAAATTAAATCGGGTTCTGTGACGATTCGGACAGGAAATCTATCGAAATTACTGTACTACGAACTAAACTGAACAATAAATGACAAAAGAATTGCTGGTAAAGAATGGGTAATATAAATTACTGAATAAATCGGTATGTGTTATTGATCCTGGATCCTTTTCTAATGAAGTTCTCTCGGCTTTTATAGTCAGTACAAGAGGTAACCGGCAATGGTAGCTATTATTGGAATCTTAACTACCTCGAGATTCTAAGACGTAATTCTTCAAACTTCGGGATATAATTTGATAACCGCTTGCTTTATCCGCAGAGCGGTTTGGCTTCCACTCATCCTTCATGTCAATGTCGCAATAAGCAACCTTTCTTCAATTAACTCTTGTTTCCATCGATTGGTCTCTATCGACAACGGCTACCTAATTAAATTGCCAATATCAGTCGATGGCCAAAATTGACCTGTCCACCTTGGGCCTCACACGTTTATCGTGGTCCAGGCTATTTTTGAGTGTCGACATCATTTTATCATATCGATCGGTCCAATTGAGTATTGATCAGGCTTTTCTTTATGATGTCTTTACTTATTCCGTCAAAGTTCGATCAATCGAATTAGGTACTAAAACGACATCCCATTTCAATCGCCGGCGCGATTTCGAAAAAGTACTAAGCGATGATCCCTAACCTATGCGCTACTTTATTCTGTTTCTTCTTGTGGGGAGGAAAACAAAAGATTCGGCCGAACTTGACTTGACGAGGACATCGAAGAAGCTACTTCACCAAATATCACTAAGGTCTTGTCGTGTCCTCATCTGTCCAATTACGTGCATCGTGAACGAGGATGCACAAATACGAAAATGTCAACATCAATTCGTTCCAAAGTCGAGAATATTTTTAATTGGTGTCCTCCAAAAATGTGTGGACTTACCAGCGCTGCCAGCTCATTTCTGGAACCCTACTCTTTTCAGCAAAAGAATCTATTGTGGAAAACTCCCGTATCACTATGCTACAAGCTAAACTAAACAATAAATGATAAAGAATTGCTGGTAAAGAATGGGTAAAATAAGTTGCTAGATAAACCGATATGTATGATTGATCATGAATCCTTTTCAAATGAAGCTCTCTCGGATATTATAGGCAAATACAAAAGGTAATCGACAATGGCGATTATTATTTTTGAATATTAAGCACCCCGAGATTCTAGGACATGATTCTTCAAACTTCAGGCTATAATTTGACAACCTCTTGCTCTTGTCCGTAGATCGGTTTGGCTTCCAATCATCCTTCATGCCGATGTCGAAGTAAGCAACCTTTCTTCAATTAACTTTTGTTTTCATCAATTGGCCCCTATCGACAATGGCTACCTAATTTGGTTGCCGATCTCAGTCAATGGCCAAATTGATCTGTCTACAATACTTCTTGGGCCTCACAGGCTATTTTTTAGTGTCAACAGTCCTAACATCTTACGGTCAATCCAATCGAGTTTTGATCAAGCTTTCGCTACAATGCCTCAACTTATTCCATCAATAATTCGATATCCTATTTCGATTGCCGGCGCAATTTCGAAAAGTACTAACCGATGATCCCTAACCTATGTGGTACTTTATATAGTTTCTTCTTGTAGGGGAAAAACAAGAGATTCGGCCGAACTTGGCTTGACGAGGGTATCAAAGAAGCTACTTCACCTAATATCACTAAGGTCTTGTCATGTCCTCATCTGTCCAATTACGTGCATCATGAACGAGGGTGCACAAATACGAAAATGTCAACATCAATTCATTCCAAAGTCGAGAATAGTTTTAATTGGTGTCCTCCAAAAATGTTGTGGGCGGGATAAGTACATTACAAGTGCCATAATTTTTGTACGGTGCTCACTTGAGTGCCATAACTCTTTTTTCGCTCACTTGAGTGCCACATCGGAGGAAAATCGTTCACTTGAGTGCCACTTTCGGCAAACCGTCCTACGCGTACTTTTTATTATTTATTTATTTATTTTTCAGTGACTCGTGGATTTTTGAAATTTTTAAATATTTTTTGGAATATTTTCTAATTGTTTATTTATTTTGATATTTTTCTTTTCATTTTATTTTTGTTGCTTTTTCAGCCTTGGCCAACGATGGACACCAGCAACCCTCGCCGACCATGACCGACTGGCCCAAGGGCGGAGGGCCGCCTCGCCCTAGGCCGGCGGGGCCGCGACGGCCCTGGGTGACGGCTGTCACAACCTCGACGGCCGCAGGTGAGGGCACGAAGGCCCTCGCCAGATCAGGGTGAGGGCCCTCGTTACCCCGCTGACCATGGGTGAGGCGACCCTCGCCGGGACCTAGTGAGGGCCGTCGCGCCCTCAGCCGTGGTAGGGGATAGCCCTCGACCACAAGCGAGGGCGCAACGGCCCTCGCCCACGGTCGTCGAGGCCGCCATGGCCGTCGCCCAGGGCCATCGCGGCCTTCGCCCAGGGCCATCGCGGCCTTCGCCCATGGGGTCGCTGGTTGTGGCCGACGAGGCTCACCGGTGACCCTCGCCGGCCAAGGGAACAAAAACCAAAATAAAAAAAATTACAAAATAAAAAAATTTATGAAAAAATCCACGTGTACATTAAAATATTCAAAAGAATCGTTTCACTAGCGTCATGTCAGCTTTTCCGGTGTCCACGTAATTGATAGCACTTAAGTGGTCGATTTTTCAAAGTTATGTCATTTAAGTGAGCGAAAAAAAGTTATGGCACTCAAGTAAACGCCGTACAAAAGTTATGAAGCTGGTAGTGTAGTTACCCCGTTGTGGACTTACCTGCGCGGACAGCTCATTTCTGGAACCCTACTCCTTTCAGCAAAAGAATCTATTGTGGAAAACTCCACCTCAGCCTCAATTTGAGAGGAAAAAACGGATGGACACGTGGGTAACCAACAAATCTTCTTGTAAACAAAGAAAAAATTGTTAAAATTCAAGACTCTTGGACAAGAGAGAGAATCATGTGACAGAGACATAATATTACATTGAAAAAAAAATTAAATAAGGGCATTTATGACTCAGAGTGAACCATATTTCAAATAAGGTCCTCCAATGGCCACGACAGTTTCAAATAAACCAGCTGGCTAAATATTTCGACCAATTAAGGACATTTTCGTCCAAAGACAATTTTAATTTTAAGTTATTTGTTTACTTTTTTCTCATTGTTGCTGCCGACAACAGTCGTCGGGCCCTCGCTGGCCACGAACGAGGCAATCCTCGACCAACTCGATCCCGTGGTTGGCCATTGCCTGAAACAGGCCATCGGCAAAAAGGAAAGAAAAAAATAGAAAAAGGAAAAAATAAAGAGAAAATGAAAAAAAAATCCATCAAAAATATAAGTGCGTAAATACAATTGACCTGTCAGAAGATTTGGCTAACCAGTAAGGCTAGACCCTTCTTTGATCACTTCATACCCTTATTTGAAACAATGTCCATATTTAATTCTCTTTTGATAATATGTGGACACTTCATGTCTTTATTAGGATTTTTCTTATTAAATTCTACAGGCCTCACTTTTAAAAAATTATACTTACGTAATTAATTTGGTGTAATTGATTATACTTCCTCCGACCAAATCACCAAGGGAAAGTACCAAAAACTCTGCTCACGTTTAACCTCAATACCATTCTCAATCCTTTAAAATTGACATTTTTAATTTGGTATTTTCACGTGGAACACCAAATTGGTCATCAAGTAACCACTTAAATTTATGTTCAAAAAATAGTCATCTTCCTTTAATATTATCCTTGATCATCCTAATTAGAGAATTATACCCCAGCTTCCCTAACCAACTTCCTTCTCTCCCCTCGACCGCTGCTTGCGTCTCCGATGTTGCGGCCACACTCTGCCCTGACTTGTGTCTAGTGTCGTTGACGTCCCTACCCTTAAGCCGGGGCCGCCGTGAACGACCTTGATCGAGCTTGCCCGTGGCAGCTCGCAACATCCAAGAGAGAGAGAGAGAGAGAGAGAGAGGGCTAAAAACAAAATAAAAAGAGCGCTGATAACTAAGACCAACTAAGGGCACAGCTGCCTTAACGACGCTAGCGGCGGTCCGGCGACAGGGGGTCATGGAGGATGGAGGAGATGGGGAGCTATATGGCATGTGGTGGGTTGGAGGATAGAGGTTAAGGTTTGTATTAGGTAAGTCGAGAGTCCGGCTGATGTTTTTCTCAGGGAGGAGGACAATCTGATTGTTCGGACGGTGACGGATGGAACGTAATTTTTCAGAAGTGGAAGACGGGAAGTGGTATATTGCAGCCACAAATGTGAGGAGGGTATTCGACATTTTCTCCCGATCGCATTAGATTCTACTTATGACTTTGTGCTTGGTATTTTTACGTGTGTGTATATATACATATACGTACGTACGCAAAATGTACTTCCATTGGGCCCGGCCCGTATCACAACATCGCCCATCCAAAACCCGTCTTCAAGGCTTGGTAATCCATTAACTAGCCACTCGATATTTAGAAAAATCGAGGTGGGTCGCGACAGTCCTCTTTGAAATCAGCAACTTTCTTGGTGTATCGATAACTCAAAATCTGCAAGGAAGAGTCGATAACTTTATTCTTGACCAATCAAAGCAAGCTCTTACCAAAATATGCCTTTGCTTGAAAGATGATCGATTGTGCTAGTTAAGTGCATAATAGCCTTTGATGCACGATGGTCGATTAGTAGACTTAGAATTCGAGAATGAACTTGTATATCCATATCTTAGTAGCATATCAACAACTTATCCATTCAATTGACACCTCCTCTGTAGGATCGACATCTTCAGCTAGGCTCCATGGAATCAAGTTGTGCTCAAAATTGGTCTTTTCATGTAGGAATAAGGATTGAACTAGATCAATCAACGAGTTCAGAGTTGAGCTTGAAAATCGATCGACACAGCCGCGATCCTCCCGCATCACTGTGCTACAAGCTAAACTAAACAATAAATGATAAAGAATTGCTGGTAAAGAATGGGTAAAATAAGGTGCTAGATAAACCGATATGTATAATTGATCATGGATCCTTTTCAAATGAAGCTCTCTCAGATATTATAGGCAGATACAAAAGGTAATCGACGATGGCGATTATTATTTTTGAATATTTAGCACCCCGAGATTCTAGGACATGATTGTTCAAACTTCAGGATATAATTTGATAACCTCTTGCTCTTATCCGTAGATCGGTTTGGCTTCCACTCATCCTTCATCCGTAGAGCGCTTTGGCTTCCAATCATCCTTCATGCCGATGTCGAAGTAAGCAGCCTTGCTTCAATTAACTTTTGTTTTCATCAATTGGCCCCTATCGACAATGGCTACCTAATTTGGTTGCCGATCTCAGTCAATGGCCAAAATTGGTCTGTCTACAATACTTGTTGGGCCTCACCGGCTATTTTTGAGTGTCAACAGTCCTAACATCTTACGGTCGGTCCAATCGAGTTTTGATCAAGCTTTCGCTACAATGCCTCAACTTATTCCATCAATAATTCGATATCCTATTTCGATCGCCAGCGCAATTTCGAAAAGTACTAACCGATGATCCCTAACCTATGTGGTACTTTATATAGTTTCTTCTTGTAGGGGAAAAACAAGAGATTCGGCCAAACTTGGCTTGACGAGGACATCAAAGAAGCTACTTCACCCAATATCACTAAGGTCTTGTCGCGTCCTCATCTGTCCAGTTACGTGCATCATGAACGAGGGTGCACAAATACGAAAATGTCAACATCAATTCGTTCCAAAGTCGAGAATAGTTTTAATTGGTGTCCTCCAAAAATGTTGTGGACGGGATAAGTACACTACAAGTGCCATAACTTTTGTACGGCGCTCACTTGAGTGCCATAACTCTTTTTTCGCTCGCTTGAATGCCACATCGGAGGAAAATCGTTCACTTGAGTACCACCTCCCCCTTCTTCTATCTCTCTCTTAGGTTTTGACATGGACATTGAACGAGGATGAATGTCCAGCTTAAGATTCCTCCTCGGTTAGGATGGCCGAGCCCAGCATTGATTGAAGAGGGTACTTGGGTCCCCACTGCGGTTGTCTAATTTAAGAGAGCATTGACTAGTGTCTGAAAACCGAACTAACTACATTAATTAGGCTTGAACTAAACAACCATGGAAGCCCATAGGAGGGTGACCATCATCTCCTAAGGTTTGCACTCCATCTAATCAAACTATGCGCAATGACCCCGTTTCGTGCCGAAAATGTTTGCCGACGAAAGATATTTCACCAAAGCTTTGGGACTTTGGCTTCTAAAATTAAATTGGATTCTGTGGCGATTCGGACAAGAAATCTATCAGAATGACTGTACTATGAACTAAACTGAACAATAAATGACAAAAAGAATTGCCAATAAAGAATAGGTAATATAAATTACTGAATAAATCGATATGTGTTATTGATCTCATATCCTTTTTCGAATGAAGATCTCTCGGCTTTTATAGCCAGATACAAGAGGTAAGCGGCAATAGTGGCTATTATTCGAATCTTAACTACCTCAAGATTCTAAAACGTGATTCTTCAAACTTCAGGATATAATTTGATAACCGCTTGCTTTATCCGCAGAGCCGTTTGGCTTCCACTCATCCTTCATGTCAATGTTGCAGTAAGCAACCTTTCTTCAATTAACTCTTGTTTTCATCGACTGGCCTCTATCGACAACGGCTACCTAATTAAATTGCCGATCTTAGTCATTAGCCAAAATTGACCTGTTTACCTTGGGCCTCATAGGTTTATCGTGGCTCGGGCTATTTTTGAGTGACAACAACATTTTATCAAATCGGTCAGTCGTCAGGCTTTTCTTTATGATGTCTTAGCTTATTTCGTCAAAGTTCAATCAATCGAATCAGGTACTAAAACGACATCTCATTTCAATAGCCGGCGCAATTTCGAAAAAGTACTAAGCAATGATCCCTAATCTATGCGGTACTTTATTCTGTTTCTTCTTGTGGGGAGGAAAACGAGATTCGGCCGAACTTGACTTGACGAGGACATCAAAGCAGCTACTTCACCAAATATCACTAAGGTCTTGTCGTGTCCTCATCTGTCCAATTACGTGCATCATGAACGAGGACGCACAAATACGAAATGTCAACATCAATTCGTTCCAAAGTAGAGAATATTTTTAATTATTGTCCTCCAAAAATGTGTGGACTTACCTGCGCTGACAGCTCATTTCTGGAACCCTACTCTTTTCAGCAAAAGAATCTATTGTGGAAAACTCCAAACCTCAGCCTCAATTGGAGAGGAAAAAACGGATGGACGTGTGGGTAATCAACAAATCTTGTTGTAAACAAAGAAAAAATTGCTAAAATTCAATCGAGTTTTGATCAAGCTTTCGCTACAATGCCTCAACTTATTCCATCAATAATTAGATATCCTATTTCAATTGCCGGCGCAATTTCGAAAAGTACTAACCGATCCCTAACCTACGTGGTACTTTATATAGCTTCTTCTTGTAGGGGAAAAACAAGAGATTCGGCCGAACTTGGCTTGACGAGGACATCAAAGAAGCTACTTCACCTAATATCACTAAGGTCTTGTCATGTCCTCATCTGTCCAATTACGTGCATCATGAACGAGGGTGCACAAATACGAAAATGTCAACATCAAGTCGTTCTAAAGTCGAGAATAGTTTTAATTGGTGTCCTCCAAAAATGTTGTGGACGGGGTAAGTACACTACAAATGCCATAAGTTTGTACGGCGCTCACTTGAGTGCCATAACTCTTTTTTCCCTCACTTGAGTGCCACATCGGAGGAAAATCGTTCACTTGAGTGCCACTTTCGACAAACCGTCCTATGCGGACTTTTTATTATTTATTTATTTATTTTTCGGTGACACGTGAATTTTTTAATTTTTTAAATATTTTCTGGAATATTTTCTAGCGAAAGCAAGGGGGCTCTCTATTTCAGTTTCATTCGGCAGAAAGTTCAAGAAAAGCTCAACCTTGACAGATCTACCCTGAACTTTCCAGTTATGCTGTATCTTTCTGAGAATAACTTGATCTTCCAGTCTTCCTTTTGCATAATCCTCGACACTTTGACCCTGCTTGTTGATATTCCTTTCTTTTGAGACCCTCATCCTCGTATGCCTTTCTTTCTCCATGTCAAAAGACAACTTGGTTCCAAATTTAGGGATGCGTCCTTTTCGCGGAAAATAAGCGAGTTGGAAAACATTTTCCTCAAAACGAGTGCTTATATTGTTTAGAAAAATTAGTCAACGAAAAATATTTTCATCATCGACAACAATCTAGGCCTAACTATTTTCGTAGGCGATGAAAAAATTTTCCATTCATTTCTTTTTGTAAGCAGTATAAACGATTATTTTTCGGAAAAAAAAAATCAAATCGCTCATTTTTCGCGAAACGAGCGCATCCTTAATCTTTTATTTTACGGAGACAAGTCTCAGTTATTGGATTGAGATCATGATTATGTGTTAATCATGACTACAAGATTGAAGCCAAAGCTAAGCTAAGCTACTGCTTTATTTTGCTGTGCTCATTCTTCCATCAAATGATTGCTAAAACTTGAATAGTATTATCTTGTCCGCCTAAGTAAAATCAATACATTAAAGCAATCATGTTTCATTGATTATGTTTTATGGCTAAAATCCATTTTCTTTATATATGAGTTCAACAATGTCACTTATTCAAATACTGTTGTTAGTTCCATATGTTAAGATATGATAGAATACTTTATTCATTTGCAAAAGCTAAATACCTAATTCAAATTACAAGAGGAAAAAACACAAGAGGTCCTTGAACTTTTTTTTTCAATTGGGTTTCCAGATTATATGATTTTTTCATTCGAGTTCGTCCTTCCGTCGAAATTATGGATAAGATGATGGTGTGGCCAATAAGTCGATGTTGAAATGCTGATGTGGCATCCTACCTAGCTTTTAGAAAAGCTAAAACACAAAATAAGAAGTATTTAATTTAAAATTAACAGAAAACAAGATAATTATTAAAAAGAAGTAACAAATAAGCAAATTTTGAAAAAAAAGGAAAAAATGGTTGTGTTCACCGGCGGAGTAAATTTAATCCAAGAGTCAAAATGTCGCTCGAGTCGCATGATCCTCGCGACGACAGGCTTAGGGTAACGCGGCCGTGGAGAGCGAACACTAGGTTTGCGTGACCCCAGGACCAGGGGCAATAAGGGCACAATGGCCCTCGCCGACACATGGGCATGCCACCGCCATCACCTCCCACCTCCTCCCGCCGACCAATACCACCTCCCCCTTCTTCTATCTCTCTCTTAGGTTTTGACATGGACATTGAACGAGGATGAATGTCCAACTTAAGATTCCTCCTCGGTTAGGATGAGCTTGTCTGGGCTTAGTACAGGGTTCAAACGAGTTTCACAAACATATCTCCCCTTTTGCAAGGCGGAGCCCAGCATTGATTGAAGAGGGCACTTGGGTCCCCACTGCGGTTGTCTAATTTAAGAGAGCATTGACTAGTGTCTGAAAACCCAACTAACTACATTAATTAAGCCTTGAACTAAACAACCATGGAAGCCCATAGGAGGGAGACCTTCATCTCCTAAGGTTTGCACTCCATCTAATCAAACTATGCGCAATGTCCCCGTTTCGCCGAAAATGAAAGATATTTCACCAAAGCGTTGGGACTTTGGCTTCTAAAATTAAATCGGGTTCTGTGACGATTCGGACAGAAAATCTATCGGAATGACTGTACTACGAACTAAACTGAACAATAAATGACAAAAGAATTGCTGGTAAAGAATGGGTAATATAAATTACTGAATAAATCGGTATAAGTTATTGATCCTGGATCCTTTTCTAATGAAGTTCTCTCGGCTTTTATAGTCAGTACGAGAGGTAACCGGCAATGGTAGCTATTATTGGAATCTTAGCTACCTCGAGATTCTAAGACGTGATTCTTCAAACTTCGGGATATAATTTGATAACCGCTTGCTTTATCCGCAGAGCGGTTTGGCTTCCACTCATCCTTCATGTCAATGTCGCAGTAAGCAACCTTTCTTCAATTAACTCTTGTTTCCATCGATTGGTCTCTATCGACAACGGCTACCTAATTAAATTGCCAATATCAGTCGATGGCCAAAATTGACCTGTCCACCTTGGGCCTCACACATTTATTGTGGTCCAGGCTATTTTTAAGTGTCGACATCATTTTATCATATCGATCGATCCAATCGAGTATTAATCAGGCTTTTCTTTATGATGTCTTAACTTATTCCGTCAAAGTTCGATCAATCGAATCAGGTACTAAAACGACATCCCATTTCAATCGCCGGCGCAATTTCGAAAAAGTACTAAGCGATGATCCCTAACCTATGCGCTACTTTATTCTGTTTCTTCTTGTGGGGGAGGAAAACAAGAGATTCGGCCGAACTTGACTTGACGAGGACATCAAAGAAGCTACTTCACCAAATATCACTAAGGTCTTGTCGTGTCCTCATCTGTCCAATTACGTGCATCATGAACGAGGATGCACAAATACGAAATGTCAACATCAATTCGTTCCAAAAGCCGAGAATATTTTTAATTATTGTCCTCCAAAAATGTGTGGACTTACCTGCGCTGAAAGCTCATTTCTGGAACCCTACTCTTTTCAGCAAAAGAATCTATTGTGGAAAACTCCAAACCTCAGCCTCAATTCGAGAGGAAAAAACGGATGGACGTGTGGGTAACCAACAAATCTTGCTGTAAGCAAAGAAAAAATTGTTAAAATTCAAGACTCTTGGACAAGAGAGAGAATCATGTGACAGAGACATAATATTGCATTGAAAAAAAATTAAATAAAGGCATTTATGACTCAGAGTGAACCTTATTTCAAATAAGGTTCTCTAATGGCCATGACAGTTTCAAATAAACCAGCTGGCTAAATATTCCGACCAATTAAGGGCATTTTCGTCCAAAGACAATTTTAATTTTAAGTTATTTGTTTACTTTTTTTCTCATTGTTGCGGCCGACGACGGTCGTCGGGCCCTCACTGACCACGGGCGAGGCAATCCTCGACCAGCTTGATCCCGTGGTCGGCCATTGCCTGAAATCGGCCACCGGAAAAAAGGAAAGAAAAAAATAGAAAAAGGATAAAAGAAAGAGAAAAGGAAAAAAAATCCATAAAAAATAAAAGGACGTATAACAATTGACCAGTCAGAAGATTTGGCCAGCCAGCAAGGTTAGACCCTTCTTTGACCATTCCATGCCCTTATTTGAAACAAGCTCCACATTTGATCCTCTTTTGATAAAATGTGGACACTTCATGTCTTTGACCACTCCATGCCCTTAGTTGATCAAAACTCAAAAAATAGTCATCTTCCTTTCATATTATCCTTGATCATCCTAATTAGAGAATTATATCCCAGCTTCCCTAACCAACTTCCTTCTCTCCCCTCGACCACCGCTTGCGTCTCCGATGTTGCGGCCACACTCTGCCATGCCTTGTGTCTAGTGTGGTTGACGTCCCTACCCTTAAGCCAGGCCCGCCGTGAACGACCTTGATCGAGGTTGCCCATGGCAGCTCGCAACATCCGAGAGAGAGAGAGAGAGAGAGAGAGAGAGAGAGAGAGAGAGAGAGAGAGAGAGAGAGGTAAAAACAAAATAAAAAGGGCGCCGATAACTAAGACCAACTAAGGGCACAGCCGCCTTAGCGACGCTAGCGGCGGTCCAACGAGAGGGGGTCATGGAGGATGGAGGAGATGGGGAGCTATATGGCATGTGGTGGGTTGGAGGATAGAGGTTAAGGTTTGTATTAGGCAAGTTGAGAGTTCGACTGATGTTTTTCTCAGGGAGGAGGACAATCTGATCGTTCCGACGGTGAAGGATGGAACGTGATTTTTCAGAAGTGGAAGACGGGAAGTTGGTATATAGCAGCCACAAATGTGAGGAGGGTATTCGACATTTTCTCCCGATCGCATTAGATTCTACTTATGACTTTGTGCTTGGTATTTCTACGTGTGTATATATACATATACGGATGTACGCAAAATGCACTTCCATTGGGCCCGGCCCGTATCACAACATCGCCCATCCAAAGCCCGTCTTCAAGGCTTGGCAATCCATTAGCCCGCAACTCGATATTTAGAAAAATCAAGGTGGGTCATGATAGTCCTCTTTGAAATCAGCAACTTTCTTGGTGTATCGATAACTCAAAATCTGCAAGGAAGAGTCGATAACTTTATTCTTGACTCATCAAAGCAAGCTCTTACCAAAATATGCCTTTGCTTGAAAGATGATCGCTTGTGCTGGTTATGTGCATAATATCCTTTGATGCACGGTGGTCGGTTAGTAGACTTAGAATTCGAGAATGAACTTGTATATCCATATCTTAGCAGCATATCAACAACTTGTCCATTCAATCGACACCTCCTATGTAGGATCGACATCTTCAGCTAGGCTCCATGGAATCAAGTTGTGCTCGAAATTGGTCTTTTCATGCAGGAATAAGGAATGAACCAGATCAATCAACGAGTTCAGAGTTGAGCTTGAAAATCGATAGACACGGCTCCGATCCTCCCGCATCACTGTGCTACAAGCTAAACTGAACAATAAATGATAAAGAATTGCTGGTAAAGAATGGGTAAAATAAGTTGCTGGATAAACCGATATGTATTATTGATCATGGATCCTTTTCAAACGAAGCTCTCTCAGATATTATAGGCAGATACAAAAGGTAATCGACAATGGCGATTATTATTTTTGAATATTAAGCACCCCAAGATTCTAGGACATGATTCTTCAAACTTCAGGATATAATTTGATAGCCTCTTGCTCTTATCCGTAGATCGGTTTGGCTTCCACTCATCCTTCACCCGTAGAGCGGTTTGGCTTCCACTCATCCTTCACCCGTAGAGCGGTTTGGCTTCCAATCATCCTTCACCCGTAGTCGAAGTAAGCAACTTTGCTTCAATTAACTTTTGTTTGCATCAATTGGCCCCTATCGATAATGGCTACCTAATTTTTTTGCCGATCTCAGTCAATGGCCAAAATTGATCTGTCTACAATACTTCTTCAACAGTCCTAACATCTTACGGTCGGTCCAATCAAGTTTTGATCAAGCTTTCGCTACAATGCCTCAACTTATTCAATAATTCGATATCCTATTTCGATCACCAGCGCAATTTCGAAAAGTACTAACCGATGATCCCTAACCTATGTGGTACTTTATATAGTTTCTTCTCGTAGGGGAAAAACAAGAGATTCGGCCGAACTTGGCTTGACGAGGACATCAAAGAAGCTACTTCACCTAATATCACTAAGGTCTTGTCGTGTCCTCATCTGTCCAATTACGTGCATCATGAACGAGGATGCACAAATACGAAAATGTCAACGTCAATTCGTTCCAAAGTCGAGAATAGTTTTAATTGATGTCCTCCAAAAATGTTGTAGACGGGGTAAGTACACTACAAGTGCCATAACTTTTGTACGACGCTCACTTGAGTGCCATAACTCTTTTTTCGCTCACTTGAGTGCCACATCGGAGAAAATTCGTTTATTTGAGTGCTACTTCCGGCAAACCGTCCTACGTGGACTTTTTATTAATTTTTATTTATTTTTCAGCAACACGTGGATTTTTAAATTGTTTAAATATTTTCTGGAATTTTTCTAATTTTTTATTTATTTTGATATTTTTCTTTTTATTTTATTTTTGTTGCTTTTTCAGCCTTGGCCGGCGATGGACACCAGCAACCCTCGCTAGCCATGACCGGCTGGCCCAGGGGCGGAGGGCCACCTCGCCCTAGGCCGGCGGGTCTGCGATGGCCTTGGGCGATGGCTGTCACAGCCTCGACGGCCGCAGGCGAGGGCCCTCGCAACCCCGCCGACCATGGGCGAGGTGACCCTCGCCGGGACCTAGCGAGGGCCGTCACACCCTCGGCCGCGGTCGAGGATAGCCCTCGACAACAAGCGAGGGCGCGACGGCCCTCGCCTGCGGCCATCACGGCCCTCGCCCAGGGCTGTCGCGGCCTTCGCCCATGGGGTCGTTGGTGACCCTCGCCGGTTGTGATCGACGAGGGTGGCCTGTGACCCTCGCCAACCAAGGGAGCAAAAACCAAGATAAAAAGAAAAATTGCAAAATAAAAAAAAATTATGAAAAAATCCACCTGTATATTAAAATATTCAAAAGAATCATTTCGCTTTTTCAAATTTATGGCACTCAAGTGAGCGAAAAAAAAGTTATAGCATTCAAGTGAGCGCCGTACAAAAGTTATGGAACTGGCAGTGCATTTACCCCGTTGTAGACTTACCTACGCTGACAGCTCATTTATGGAACCCTACTCCTTTCAGCAAAAGAATCTATTGTGGAAAACTCCACCTCAGCCTCAATTTGAGAGGAAAAAACGGATGGACACGTGGGTAACCAGCAAATCTTCTTGTAAAAAAAGAAAAAATTGTTAAAATTCAAGACTCTTGGACAAGAGAGAGAATCATGTGACAGAGACATAATATTACATTGAAAAATTTTTAAATAAGGGCTTTTATGACTCAGAGTGAACCTTATTTCAAATAAGGTCCTCAAATGGCCACGACAGTTTCAAATAAACTAGCTGGCTAACTATTCCGACCAATTGAGGGCATTTTTGTCCAAAGACAATTTTAATTTTAAGTTATTTGTTTACTTTGTTCTCATTTCTTCTTTCTCATTGTTGTGGCCGAAAACGGTCGTCGAGCCCTCGTTGGCCACGGGCGAGGCAATCCTCGACCAGCTCGATCCCGTGGTCGGCCATTGCTTGAAACCGGCCACCAGCAAAAAGGAAAGAAAAAAATAGAAAAAGGAAAAAAGAAATAGAAAAGGCAAAAACAAACCATAAAAAAAAGTACGTAAATACAATTGACTAGTCAGAAGATTTGGCCAACCAGCGAGGTTAGACCCTTCTTTGACTACTTCATACCCTTATTTGAGACAAAGTCCATATTTGATCCTCTTTTGATAAAATGTGGACACTTCATGTCTTTATTAGGATTTTTCTTATTAAATTCTACAAGCCCCACTTGTAAAAAATTATAGTTACGTAATTAATTTGGTGTAATTGATTATACTTCCTCCGACCAAATCACCGAGGGAAAGTACCAAAAACTCTGCTCACGTTTGACCTCAATACCATTCTCAATCCTTTAAAATTGACATTTTCAATCTGGTATTTTCACGTGGAACACCAAATTGGTCATCGAGTAACCACTTAAATTTATTTTCAAAAAATAGTCATCTTCCTTTCATATTATCCTAGATCATACTAATTAGAGAATTATATCCCTGCTTCCCTATCCAACTTCCTTCTCTCCCCTCGACCGCCGCTTGCGTCTCCGATGTTGCGGCCACACTCTGCCCTGTCCTTGTGTCTAGCGTCGTTGACGTCGCTAACCTTAAGCCGGGGCCATCGGCCTCCTCCAGGCCGTGAACAACCTTGATCGAAGTTGCCCATGACGGCTCGCAACCTCCAACTGAGAGAGAGAGAGAGAGAGAGGTAAAAACAAAATAAAGGAGAGAGGGAACAACACACATAAAATGAGAAAGAAAGGGCACTGATAACCTAGAAAGCACCGACACTTTTCGGGGGTTTTCATGTCGTATTGTGTTGTGTCCGACACTCTCCGACACTCTTCGATATACGACCGACACGTGATCAATGCTCTAGATACCCCAGCAATACGAAAGTCCAGCATTTCGATACACCATTTTCGACACGCCATTGGTCAATTTTTAGCATTTTTCATAAATTATGGGTCAAAATGTATATTTATCAAAAATATATATATACTTAAGTCATATACCCAACCAACAAAAAAAAAAAACCTAAGCGTTAATCCCTAACAGAAGAAGAAGAAGAAGAAACACACCCCTGATATTTTTATATATGCATATATAAAAATATCCAGTTAATATACAACGTGTCCCAACATGTCGGAATTCTCTATTTTTTTAAAAACGACTTGTCCGCCTGTCGTGTCGTGTCGCGACACGTATTGCATGTCGGTGTCGGTCTACTTAGCCCAATAACTAAGATCAACAAAGGCATCAGCTGCCTTAACGTCGCTAGCGGCGGTCCGACGAGAGGGGATCATGGAAGATGGAGGAGATGGGGACCTATATGGCATGTGGTGGGTTGGAGGATAGAGGTTAAGGTTTGTATTAGGCAAGTTGAGAGTTCGGCTGATGTTTTTCTCGGGGAGGAGGACAATCTAATCGTTCCGACGGTGAAGGATGGAACGTGATTTTTCAGAAGTGGAAGACGGGAAGTTGGTATATTGCAACCTCAAATGTGAGGGGGGTATTCGACATTTTCTCCCGATCGCATTAGATTCTACTTATGACTTTGTGCTTGGTATTTCTACGTGTGTGTATACATATACGTATGTACGCAAAATATACTTTCATTGGGCCCAGCCCGTATCACAACATCGCCCATCCATAGCTTTAAAACCACATTTCAGCTTGGATCCTTTTTTTCTTTTCTTTTTCTTAATTTTGTAAATTCTGTAAATTTTTTGAATTTTTGAATTTTGAGTTTTGTTCAGGCAATCTCATCACTTTCTCCAGTAAAAATCAAAAAAATTAATCCATTTATACTGGAATATTTTCTTAGTAATGAAATGCTTTCATATTTTCTTAACTCGGAAGGGCTGGAATTATATATATATATATATAACACTTTAGAAACTCCGTCAATATCACGGCAACGATGACGGCAGTCTCTCGGCATTTTCTTTTTTAATTGTTTTTTATTTTTTTGTTTCTCTCTCTTTTTCTGCGATTTTAATTTATCATATGTTATGTCAATTTATTGATATATTGGACGACAATGGTCATTCTTGGTTTCGGATCCAGTTGGCTTTCGTTCCCTCGACGGAGCTCTCTTCTTCTGACTTTGGACTTTCTCTCTTCCTCTTCTTCTTCTTCTTCTTCTTCTTCTTCGTCCGCTTCGCTTTCTTTCCACTCCCCACTTCGCTTGCTCCTCCAGGTACTCTCGCGCCCTTCCTCTTTTGCTTCTGTCTCTTCTTCTTCTTCTTCTTTATCGAGGGGATGGCTCTGTGTGTTGATGATTGTCTCTAGCATTTGCCTCCGAACGAGGCAAGATTTGGGATTTGAGGGGGTTCTGATGATGGGTTCGGAGTCCTGTGTTTGATCATGGTTTCAAATTGTCTTCTTGGGTTTTCCTCCCCCCCTGTGCCCTTTTGAGGGTCGTAGTCTTCTTGGGTTTGCTCGACTTCCCTGTGATTTTGCAGGGTATCGAAGAAAGAATGTAGATAGCTTTGTGTTCTTTGAAGTTGCTTTCGTTGATTCGAGAAGTTTGCATTTGCATGTTGTAAATTCGTGGAGATGGTTGTGGTTAGTGTGAGATGAGGGCACGTCGAAATCGCTGAGGATTGAAACTGTCGCAGTTGTTCTTTTTCTCTTCTTGTATATCAATTCAAGTCGAAGGAGAGTGTAGACTAGGTTGTTTCGCACCAAATTACTGCAAATGGGAGCTTTTCTGAGGTTCTTGTTAATGGCTGAGTGTTTCTTTAAGATGGTTCTTCAGGAATTGAACTGACCTAAGAATCTGATTGATGGCGCGGCCTTCTTTGGTAAGAACTTAGAAGGAACATGGATGGATAATATTTCCTGTCCACTCGTTTCTGACAGTCCACACCAAACTATCTAAAGCAATGTGCGAATTGGGACTTTCTGTGGGATTGATTATATCGATTTTGTGAGGGAACAACCTGTAGGTCGTTGTGATAGGCTGATGAGTCCGTCGAATTGTATTACTCTACCTTTTTTTCACTTATCTTGTTCTGTTTTGGTAAATTGACCCAGAGTTAATTCTGGACAGGCTTTGTTAAACTTTCTGTAAGATTGTGGGAGGTCTCATCATGATCAAGAAGTCGTCTAGTAGAAATCAGAGATCTAAAGGGGTGAAGATAAAACATGGTCTTCAGATTTTACTTTTGCTTGGTATTTGCTTCTGGTTGATATATCAAGTTAAGTACTCACACGATAAGAAGAGGGAACTGAATGAGAAAGATGCCAAGACATCGGTGAAAGACGAAAGTGGCAGTGCCCTGAAATTTGGGAGAAAGGATCTTCATCCTCGTCGGGATGAAACGATCACGAATCATGTGGAAGATGAAGAGGAAAGCAGAGAGGAGAATGATGAAAGTAAGCGTGATGAAGAAGAGCATGATGAAGAAACAAGTAAGCACGAGGATGAGCAGGGAGAAGAGGCGAACAAACGTGAACATGATGAGAGAGAGGATGCAAACGAGAGTGTAATAGAGCAAGAAGCTGCAGGTAGTCATGAAGAGGAAGAAGAGCACGAAGAAGAGGAAAATAGGATTGATGATCTGGAAGTAGTGCGAGAAGCTGGAGAGGACGAGACCGATGAGCCTGATGAAGAGAAAGCGCAGGGAGAACTTGATCACGAGGAGGAGTTCATTGATGAGGAGAAAGAGAGAGAAGAGGATAATGATGAGAAGGAGACTGAAGGTGATGACGGGGAGGACAAAGAAGGTCAAGCGGAGGATGAAGAACACGACGAGAGTGAGAGTAGTCATAGTCGACACGAGGCACGTGAAGAACATTACAAAGCTGATGATGCTTCCAGTGCAGTTACCCAAGATGCCCAAACTACATTGATAGAGACAGAAAAGCTAGGTTCAAATGATGCCGATGACAATTCTGGATCAAGTAAAACAGGTCAGGAAAGCAACTCGACCATCTCTAGCCAAATTAATGATGGTCAGGATAACTCGAGGTCAAATATGGAAGAAAATCAAGTTGCTGAAAAGGCTGCAAATTCCAGTGAAGTGGTAAGTGAAATTAAGGATCATGATGATGCCAAGGCTAGCCCCGCAAATAGTTCGCTTCTGAAACCGGCCGTTACTACCGAGGCTAAGGACCAAGAAGATGCAGGAGTCAACTCCTCGGAAGTGAATATGGGATCTAGCAATAACTTGACAATGACTGGCCCGTCGATCAATGGGACTGAGAACATCTTGGATTCACCTCAAGCTCAAAATCGAACTGGGGTTGATGGGCATGCCAGTGATGGCTCCGACCAGCAAAACATCAGAGTGGAGATGGCCAAAGCCTCTACCGGGAATTCTTCTGGCAGCGAATCTGATTCAACTTCGTCAATTTCCACTGCTGAAGCAGGGAAATCGTCAAATCTCAATGGCGATCAGACATCAGCAGTGTCAGATGAGAACATCAGCTCTGACACGAAAGGTGAGGCCGAGAACGCTTTGAAACTACCGTCGATGACAAAAGAGAATGGTGATCATGCCCATAATGAGACGTTGGATCGCCGGAGCGAAGCAGGCAGTAGTAACACCAGTTAATATGTCCACTTTCCGATTGACTGGAATCGCAAGACTCGTGTGACACTTCAAAGCTGTCCTCACTGAATCATCGGAATTTTTTTTTTTTTTTTTTTCCGGATTTGCTGGAGACAAGATAAACGGCTGGACTTTAGATACAGGTGATATGCTTCTTGGGCTCTGAAGGATGTATGAATTTTTTGTTTCTTTCTTTTCTGGGGTCCTCTTTTCTTTTTTAGCTTCTGTGTTTTGGAATGTGCAAGAAACCTTTTCTTATCACTGCATATGACTATAGGGAATCAACCTCTAACTACTAAACTACAATTACCACTCTTTAGGCTAAGGATGGGCCCTCTTTCTCTCTCTCTCTCTGTGCACAAGTTTTTCTTTGATGTGTTTGACTTTCTGCAGTGTGTATTCCCTTGCTTTCTCTCTGTGCTAAGAACTGCAAAGTTGTTCTGGGTTTCTATTATGAGTAGGACATGTTGCAGACGCATGTTGCAAAGTTATGCCGACTGAAATCAATTCCTTCACGGATTTTTTTGGGACAATAACCGAGAAAATCCTAAAACTCGTCATGGAAATGAACTGAACTCCTGAAACTTTCATTTCGTGTATTGAAATCTTCGATGTGCTCGAGTCCTGTGGCTTTTGTAAATCTTTATCACATGGAGTTTTCAATCCTCTAGAACTGAACGGAGCTGAGAAGCTGATGGAAGATCAAAGCAGACGACCGTGACAAGTTTTGGGTTTTAAATGCACGAAATGAAAATTTTTAAGATGAAAATTGTTAAGACTCAAAGTGTATTATCGTGATAAGTTTTAAGATTTAATTTTAGTCCTTAACATTAGCAAAATCTTTCTTCCCTGTCTGTTTAAATCTGATCAGTGAATTTTAAGTTGGAAAGGCAACTAACCAATAAGTAAGTATCTCCCAGTGAGAAGTAAATACCAACATATTTGGGGAGAAGTAAATACCAACATATTTGGGGAGAAGTGTCAAAAAAGTCCTAAACCTATTATATTGGTGCCAATTCAGTCCTAAACCTTTTTTTGATGCCAATTCAGTCCTAAACCTTTTGTATTGGTGCCAATTCAGTCCTAAATCGTTTACATTTGTGCTAATTCAATTGGCCGGTTTAGGACTGAATTGGCACTAATGCAAAAGGTTTAGGATTAAATTGTCACCAATAAAAGGTTTAGGACTGAATTGGCATCAATGCAAAAGGTTTAGGACTTAATTGGCACCAATATAATAGATTTAGGATTTTTTTTAACACTTTTTCCACATATTTGCCATTTGTGATTTTTCATAAGCATTCTAAATGTCATACTGAGTATGTAAACGCACGACGGAGACAAAGGCGCCGAGGACAAAGCCGGAGGCTTTCAAGAGTTATCGCGCGGCAGGAGAAGCGAATGAGTCGTGAGCATGCGAATCGAAAAATCGTCGTAGGTTTGGCCACTTGTCGGCCATTAGATGCAAGTATGGAATGAAATGATCCGCAGCTGCCAATATATCTCGAACAATCCTTTCTAATTCACATCTTTATTGAAATAATTTCATTTGTAATTCCTTACGTAAGGATTCAGAAAATATCGGATAACATCCTTTATCGATTGGATATGGCTTCGACTATTCCTCAAGCATGTCAATTAGTTAACCATAGACATGTTTTAGTTAATAGCTGTAAAATCGAGAGATTTTCTTGATTCATCCCCACGAGGAAATGCCAAAACATTTTACTCTTCACCCATTTTCAATATAAATGATTGGTCAATCAAATAATCAATAGTAAATGGATTGTTTTGAAAATAAATGAATTGCTAGTCGTAGTCTCGTCGAATGTTATTCTTGTCAGACTTAAACCTAACTACACGGTCCATAGGTTTTGAGATGTAATGGATCAAGCAAGTGACCAAAATGATTAAGTCTAGAAGCTTCGGAAGTCATATGATTTGTTGAGTACTCCCGAATATTCTTGAGGGCAATATGAGAAATGTGCACTATTCTAGAGTATTCTTATGATCAGTACGAATAATTGATAGATGGGGATATGGAATCTCTGCCGTCAAATCAAGCAAGCAAAAATCTTCGGTTATAATCAGAGGAGTCTTCGTAGCTTATTCCACTTCATTTGTATCATCAAATTTTCAGAGCATTCTCTTTATGAGTTTAGGGGAACGCCTTGTGCAATTGCACACGAGAATGTTAACAATGAGTGACTCTAAGATTCTTTATTTAAAAAAACATTTGAAACTACCCAAATTCAAAGCATTAGTAGAAGAAGAAACACTTCTTGCATTCATCAATAAAAGCCCGGTCCTCCCATCTGGCCATAATCGTTGAATTTCCCATCATTCTCATGCACCAAATGGTTTACTGCCATGTCGGCATCACCGACCTCGGCCGCATTCACCGCCGCACCCACCGTGGCCCCGTACGGCTGGAGGAGCGACCTCATCATCATGTCGTCGGCCTTCATGGCAACCTTTTGCATCAGCTCTTCGACTGCGAGCACATACTGCTCGAGCTCCTCCGCCGCCATGTCGTTGTCCAAGGCCTTGTCCCACCAGAACCTGTCGCCGCCGCTGCCGCCGGTGGCCCTCCTATCCCTCTCGGCTCCCTTCAACTCCACGCCTCGCTGCTTCTCTCTTGCCAGCTCTTGACAAACCTCATCGTACTCCTCGTTCAGCGCTCGCAGAGCCGGCACAATGTCGTCAGCGTCGGTGATGGCTCCTTCTTCACCACCTCCATCCTGGTGGGGATCAAGGCTTGTTCCACGGATGTAGCGGTCGACTATGAAGTCGACATTCGGGTGCCCGAAGCAGAAGATCTTGTGGACCGGAGAGAAGACGATGATGGCAATGTGCGCACCGCAGAGGACGCAGAGCTCGCTCGCCTTCTTGAAGAGCCCCGACCGGCGTTTCGAGAAGGTGACTTGCTGGCTGCTCTTGTTGGTGATCTTCTTGATCTCGATCTTCTTCCTCCCTTTGCTTGGCTTGGGGGTCTTGGTGAGCTTCTTTATGACAACCATGGTGAACTTCTTTTGGAGTTATTTATGATTGATGGGAAGAAAAGGCATGTGGTTGTGATTAAGTAATGTGTTTGGGGTTTAATTATGGAAAAGGAGATTCTAAATTATTTGGACATTGGTAAATTTGGTAAGACAAAGATTTTAGGACCAAGGTATCAGATTGATTGGTATTTTGGATAAGTTTATGAAGTGTTTTCCCGGTGGATCTCTCCCGAATTGAAAAGAATCTTTAATCTTTTAACTTATGTCTGAAAATCCTAAAAATACTCAGCGCTAGCTAAATAAATAATAATGACCGACTCTAAACAAACAATAAGTGAAACGGTAATTTGAAAGCTCGCATTATTTCCAACTTATGAATAACTATATACACACACCTTAAAATGAGATAACTACCCAATTAGTTCTAGGTCTATTGTACGGATATCTATTTAGTCCTAAACTTTTTCAAATTTTGTCAATCCTATACCTTTGCGCAAAATTTCAATGATCTTTCCGGCCAATTGCCGTCAGAAATTGCTAACGAAGCATTTAATCATCATCAGCTGTCTTACGTGGCATGCTGACATGGACAATTTGTAGATTGCCACCTCAGCGATTTTCGCGAGCAATTGACCGGAAGAATTACATTAGAATTTCTCGCGAAAGTTTAAGACTACATCGGCAAAATTGAATTGAGAACTGAATTGACATTCGTATAATAGGTTTACGATTCATTCGGTAATTTCCCTCCTTAAACTTAAATAGTTCAAAAATGCTCTCACTGAGGGATCCTGATCACCTAACACTGGGGTTTCTGTGACATGGGTAACATTACTAAAATCAAGCCATTCATTTTCATTTGGACAGCTAAGAATGTGCCATGTCATTTGTTGAGGGGAGGGAAAAAAAATTGGGCGGGAATTTTTTTGGGGTTTGAAAAATTTTGAATCCCAACCATCTCTCAAATCAGGCCATCCATTTTCATTTGGACGGCCTGATTTAAGTAATGTTACCCATGTCATAGAAATCTCAATGTTAGGTGATCCGCTTCCGACCTCATTAATGGTAAGATTGATAAAGAGGAAAGACATAAATTTGTTGTCGACCAATCAATCTCGTGATTTTTCTCCAACTTCCCTTAACCGACCTCTCTTCGTCTTTTGTCTGAAAAAAATAATATTATTCAGATACCTTTTTACTAGAATCTTTCACGATTCGAGTATTTTAATTAACTTAATGATCGGAATCCTATTCCACAATCTTTTTAGAATTCAATCTGGAATAACTCTATGTCATACACACAATTCTTTTGTTTTGAAATCTTTTTAAGTGGAATTCTCTGGTTAAACTTGTGAACCTTAGACTAAACTCCTTTATGATCCTACAATAACTCAAGACTTTATACCGTACCGTTTAGCCGACAAACTAAGGTTGAGTTAGGGAGACGTCGGATGGGCCATGTGGCAGAGATCAATTGGGTTTGGTTATTTTCAGAAGATCGTATCATTTTGATTTCTATAATCGGATCTTTTAAGATCCTACTAAATCATGTTCTGTCTTAATTTTTGCCCCAAATTTCGCCTCTCGATGTCCATATATTCAATTTAGATGTAATTTAGGGATATGTTGCTATAGGATATTTGGTGGGGGAGGTCACTAAAATATGATCATGACATCATATTTTGAAGATTTAATTGATTTTTATTTTTTTTAAGATTTGGGGTTTCTCCCATAAATAAGTATTTTGGATGCTCTCAAACTTTATGTGTGTGAAGTCCACGGTTTGTCATCGTCGAGGTGCCAAACCACTCCGTCAATAAGAACTCTTGGGAGTCATCGGAAGCACTTTAGAATCAATCCTTTTTTTTTTTTTTGTGAATCTTCTATTTTTAAGGGATAAGTGCATAAGTCCTAAAACTTATCATAAATTGCGATTGAGTCATAAAACTTTCAAAAAGTTCAATCATCTCATGAAACCTGTCGAATTGGTGCAACTCGGTGTTTCGTGAACTCCGTCTAATTTGACTAAGAAAATGTTGAGAGGCTTTCTTTTTAAAAAATTTTTTTGCCTCTTACGTGGCGTTAATGTTAACCAAAGCATCAAGCATAACACCAAGATGACGTCGTTTTGGTCCAAATCTTAACTAAATTAAAATAAAAATAAAAAAGGATAATTTTTTTTACAAAAAAAAAACAAACACAAACTAGAAAAACCTGGGCCTACAAGCCCTCATCTGGTGGGGCGATGCCATCACTGTCGCCGGCCATAGTCCAAATCCCGACGAGGGTTGTCGACCATCACCAAGGCCTAGGTGACCTCCAGGGACCCTTTTCGATGATGGACGTTGTTTTAGTGCTTTAGTTAACATTAACGCGATGTAGGAGAGAAAAAATAGTTACATTGACAATTTTCATTAGTCAAATTGAACGGAGTTAATGGAAGGACCTGATTACATCAATTTTACAAGTTCTAAGATTTAATTGCACTTTTTTAAAGTTGTAGGATTGTCTTCTTTCTTTTTGGTCAGAAAGTTGTAGGATTCAGTTGCACTTTTGCTGCAAGTTTTAAGTAAACTTGTCCATTTTTTTATTATTTGATGGAGATTGAATGTTAATGCGTCAGATATTATTTACAACACATAAGCGATATATTTTTATTCTGAAAGCACGTTACTGTTATAGCTAGGCCTCAAAACATTAGAAGTCAAAGTTAAACTTTACTTCTGACAAAAAAAATAAAATTAAACTCTAGTCTTATTACGCTGTTCTAATCCTGCAGCATGCTTCAAACCGAACGGTGTCGAACCTCCCTTATGTTTTCTACTTCTTCAAACTAAACAGGGAAACTCAGTTAATTCTCAGGCTCCGTTTGTTTCGCAAAAAATAAATCATTTCGATAATATTATTTAAAAATAATCACTTGAAATAATTAGTCAATGAAAAATGATTTCACGCTCAATAATAAATATTTTCGTAAACGATGAAAATACTTTTCATTCATACTATTTTATAAGCAATATAAACGATCATTTTCAGGACAATATTTTCTGAATCGCTCATCTTCTGCGAAACAAACGGAGCCTTAGCGTTGGAGTTGTGGTTTCTCACTAGGCCAATATTAATGTTAAGGACTATATAATAAGGATCATCTTTATCATGTGTTTCTTAAAGAATTTGTATGCTATTGATGCTACTCGCTGTAGAGACACTAAAAAAATACATAAACTGACTCATTGTTACTTCACTTAGTCAAGTAAACGTTAAATTGGAAAATTCAATCGCATCCCCCTAGATCGACGCAATTGACGAGGCTTCAGGATATTCCTGGGATTTTCAGCCCAGGAACTGGAGGTCATTCTTTCTAGTAACATTAGTTGTGTGCAGAACTTCCTAAACAAAGCTGCCTGCACAAGTCAAAAGTCTAGACTCAATCGATTTACGACGTTTCATGTATCTATAGATAGCCGTATCTCCACGACCATGGTTGTGGCTTATAACAGAAAACGAGGATTTTGATACGACGAAACAGAATCGATATCAATAAATTGCCTGTGACGTCACATAAAGACAAAATTGCTAGTTATGAGTAATAATATCAGTGGAAAATATTCTCTTCCAGAACTTTCATGAGATATAATGGAAGAGAAAAATCTCCATATATTCTCCATAAATATATATTCCAGAGAATATTGTATCATCTTCCAATATGTACTTACTCAAGAAAGCACAAGAGAAGAACGACATTCTTGTAGTATCTCTAAGAGACTTATGCCAAAGTTGTAGATTCAGTGGATATCACATTATCTTCTTGAACACGATCCTATCCTTTGAATCTCATACAATCTTCTAGTATCAAGAACTAAGAGAGCGACAAGGTTTCCTCAGATCAGATCTCGAAGCCTCGTCAACATTCATCGAAGTTCCTTCGGATTACTAAAGTTTTTGAAAGCCCTGTCGTCGTCGTCCGTCGAAGTTTTGTCAGATCACACGGTTACGATACAAGTCTATTGTGTAGTCATCAGCGCTCGTTCGACTTCTATTGGATCAAGCTTCAAAACCCGAGAGATTTCAAGAAATCAAATTTTTTATCGGTTGTCACGAGACTAATTGTTAGTGCACTCAAATCGAAATTTTGTTCTATGAAGAGAACCGGAATTGCTTGTAATATCAAGTATTTCAAATTAGTGATTGTACAACTTGATCTTATGAATAGAATTTGACATTCAAAACTACCGAAACTGCCTCGAGGTCTTTTTAAGTCAATTTTAACGGGTCGTTTACCACCAAAATCGGCTTGATCGGTTCGGTTCGGGCACATTTTGGCAACCTAGAAAGCAGAAACCTGCCTAAGGTAGTTCTATTCCCAGTTCCAATCCCTCTTAACCAGTCTAGTTGGACCGGCTCTAGGGTAGAACCGACCTTGAATCTTTCATTTACTTAAAAGAAGAATTCTATATTCTATAGTTGAAATCTTAATTATTCATTTAGAAAAGTTTTATTCCCCCTATCTCAAATTCTCCTTTCGCCATTGTTCCAAGTTAAGATTAAGAACTGAGCTAATCCAAAACTTATCGCCCTAAAAAACTATACTTGTGAGAATATTTTAAATATCAAATAACGTTTTCATTTAACAGTTTAAACTGTGATATCATGTAAAATTTTGTGGAATTACTGTCAATTATTTTAAAAATTTAAGCTGTTAGATGAGTGCATGGTTTAACATTTAAAATATTCTAATACTAGTAACATTTTCAGCCGAAAATAATTACTCATGTTTTTATGTGAGAGTTGGAATGATAATTTATGTGATTTTTTTACCGTTAGAAAATACCTAAAAAACATTCTCTCTTTTCACGAGATTATGGTTTTATTTAAAATCACCATTTCTTTTTTACAGAATGCCACTTTTAGATGCGCCCGTGTGAGAGGTGTTAAGCGAAAAAAAGTCTCAAATTGAAAATGTGGAGTAAAGTTGAGCCGTTAGTGGACGAAAAATTTGGTGGCTTAGGTTTTTGAGTAATAGTAGGTCCAACTATATATGTTAACCGGTTCGGACTTAGGTTTTGTCTTAGCGATCTTCCCAGTGAAGGTTTCGGGCTTTTAAGTCAACCCAACAAGTGTTATCAGAATTGATGATTGACAGATGAGCCCCCATCATGGATTAGCATCTGAGAATATCTCAAAGGAGTCAATGAAGGAATCTCACGTGTAACTCTCTAATTGAGGTGGGATGGTTTCTCCGCGCTTCTCGCTACAAACTTGGCTTGGCTAAGGCGATTGAGGTAGAGTCTGAATGGCAGATGTTGTTGGAACAACATCTACCTTAAACTTGACCAGGCCAAGGTAGAGATTCTAGTTAAGATAATGTTGGAGCAAAAGGATACATGAATTAAGGGGAATGAGCCTAGCATAGGAGGCTCACAAGGGAGGAGGAGATTTGTTGAAGTCCGGAGCGTGAGGGTGTCTGGCAAAAAGAAGCCCCACATCCAACCGTGGTATAAAGTTGAGCAGTTTATATATTTCAGTTGGCCCATAAATTATTGATCTAAACTTTTGAGTAAATGTTAGCCCAACTGAATATATTGACGGGCTCAGATTTAGACTCCATCTTGACATTCTCTCCGGGTGAAATCGGGCTTCTACTGCATCAACATAACAGCCACAATTGACCATACTAAATTCCTCGCCCTTCCAAAACTAATGACTCATCCCCAATCCGAGGTTGCCGGTCACGTTGAGGACATAGCGAGCGGCTCCACCACATTATATTCCTTGTCTCTTCATCACCTGATTGCAATCGTTTCAAATGCATAGTCATCGATTTGTTTTTAGACAACAGAAGGTAACCAGCCATCGAAACAAGTAGTCTACAAAACAGATGGCTTTTGATTTATTGATCTATCAAATTGCTTATGATGATCACATGACGATATGTTCTGCGAATTCTTGACAGCTTGTTCTCAAGAAATTAAATAGGCATACTCAATAAGGCAGGTACTAGGTGTTGGTAGTTTGTTTGTGAAACAAACTAAAGGTGCCTTGTCCCACATCAAAAAGATGTGAGTGCGCAAGTGGACTAGATTTAGCACTAATAAACAATAACCATTGTGTTCTATTGAAACAATGTGATTGTTCACAAAATACTCTTACAACCTTTGAAGACGTGTGTCCGAATTGTGACTGTTCAGACATAACTGCTTAACTTTTGTACTATAAATTAGTGAACGCGTCTGTTCAATTTTCATAACTTCAACTTCCATTTTCGTTTTCTTTCAAGGAAAATATAGCTACTATTTTCAATTGTTTACCTTAAGAGATCCTGGAGAATAATCAAAATTGCTATCTGCTATTTTCATCGAGACTTTGTTGTATCCTGGAGGATATTCGCCGAAAACCATAGCAACGTTATGGGGCAAATAAATCCTTAAATAGAGTGATATCACGCCTCACAGTCTGATTCTGTTGTTCATCCCATTCGATCATATTTTTCCAACACTAGGTCTCTCCTACAAAAGAAAATTTTGTTGTCTTATGCTTATTGCTCTTTTAGAGAAATTGAGATTAGAACTTGTGACTATATTGTGGATTTAATTATTCCTCGTAAATATTCGGAAAATACCATTAACCTTTACTACTTATTGATAAGCAAGTTGTCTTCGCACGTATCAAATTGCATTAAAAAAAAAAAAAAAGATCAAGAACTGACAATAGCACTAATAAAAGAGTACAGACCCCATCATTAGAAGTTCTTGCAATCATATGGTAAATTAAACTCCTGTATTATTTATATAAATCTGCAAATTCAAGCGCCAAAGAAATAAGAAAGGAGACAAAAAAGTAAACAGTCTTTGCTGGTGAGATACTTGACTTCGTTCCTTCAGATTAAACAAGAAAAAAAATTAGGAAAAATAATCAAAAAAGTCCATTTTCATGATGAAAATTGAAGATCTGAGAAAAAGTGGAAGCACCATTCCCTTGAAGGACCTTGTTCTCAAAAGGGTCACCAAGCCCTAATCCAGTATTAACCCCTGAAAATGGCAAACCATTTGGAGGAGAAGAGTCTACCATCAACTTGCTAGTCAACTTCTCCACATTCTTCTTCATCTCCTCCATCGACATTCTCAATTGCTCCAGCTCACACAAGCCAAGCTCATCAATGGGAGCCTCCCACCAACACCGCCTCTGGCTCGCTTTTCGCATCACGTCGAGCTCCACCCCACGCTTTCTTTCGAATTCTAGTTTGTCAAGGACTTGAGTCAATATCATGTTGAGCTCCCGAAGGTTCGCGCTTCGATGAGCTTCGAAGAGTTGGTGATGAGCATTGGTATCAGGAGGAGGCAGATGGTGGCAGGCGAGAAACCGGTCGATGATTAGTTCGACCTCAGGATGGCCAAAAGCGAAAACTTTACTAGCCGGAGAAAATACTATGATACCGATATCGACCCCGCAAAGAGTGCAGAGTTCGCTCGCTTTCTTGAAGAGCCCCGATCTTCGTTTCGAGAAAGTCACCTGAAGATGGTTTTTCTTGGGGATTATGGTGATCGCGATTTTCTGGCGACCCAAACTAGGTTTTTTCCCCATAGATGGACAAAGGAACTCTAGCAAAAATAGAGAAGCAACAAAAATGGTTCTAATTTCCTATTATTCTTATTTGTGCAGGTTAAGATGAGATGGAGACTTTATATAGAGAGTTAAGCTGTGCAGAGTTAATGTACATATATGCTGTCCAAAGTTAATCTACCATTTGGCTTGTCTTCATCGACATTACTTCATGTGATAGAGTAGAGATTCATAGGTTATGATATCTTCTCCTATTAATAACATCTTATTGCGCTAACTAGTTGGCAACATTAAATTTAATTAGAATTAAAGGTAACTTTAATTATGAGTAAACTTGCTAATAATTTTGTGGCTTTGCAACAATAATATTGTTAAATCATTCATAAATATAAAGATGCAAAAATATTTTGGAGAACATACCTTTTCAAAATACATTTAAAAAGAAGTCTCCCCTTAAGCACCTAATATTTCACCCAATTAGGAAAAGTGGCGTTATTAAACTCGATTTCCGATTTGCAGATACCATAATGCTATTGATATCGTACTTTTATCGTGTGAAACTAATAGAAAGTAACGCTCAAATTTAACATGAAGGACGGATATAGAAGTTATAGAAAATTTACTTGTTTGGACAACAAATTAACGATAGTGCATTTGCTAAATCGGCACAATTCGCCCTTCATATATGGTTACCTGATGCCATGGAAGGCCCTACTTCTATTTCGGCTCTTTTACATGCCGCTACTATGGTAGCAGCGGGCATCCTGTAGCTCGACTTCTTCGTCGTATTGTAATCATACCGTACATAATAATTTCATATCTTCAGTAGGTATAATAATATTATTATTAGGAGCTACTTTAACCCTTGCTCAAAAAGATATTAAAAAAGTTTAACTTATTCTACGATTTCTTAATTGGGTTATATGATGTTAGCTTTAGGGGTGGGGTCTTCTCAAGCCGCTTAGAAATACTAACCGGCAGATGGGACAACAATTAATCCAAGTAAGCAAGAAAAACTTTAATACTTTCTGATATTTTTTATATGTATAGTACAAGATGAGATAGACTTTGTATATAGAGTGTGACATCCCGCTGAGAGGGTGTGCACAACTCTTCGTCCAACATCGCTTAGGGGGAAGTCCTGAGCTGGCTTATATGGTGCTGGGTCCCCCTTAACTTGCAAGACGCGTTTTTTGGGAGTTGTATGGGCGACCCTCTGAGGAACAAAACCGTGAGGACTGTGTCCAAAGCGGACAATATCTTGCGAGTGGTGGGCCCAGGTCGTTATATAGAGTATATCTATACAAAGTTAAATTTGGCTTGTTTTCATTGTCATTATTTCATGTGATAGAGTGGAGATTCATAGGTTATGATATCTTTTTCTATTAATACCATCTTATCACGCCAAGGCAACATTAAGTTCCATAAGAACTCATGGTAAATTAATTCGTGTAATTGCTCTAGGAAAATTGATAAGTAGTTGACCATGGAAAGTGAAAGTCAATCCTTTTAAATGGGCTTTAACTTAAATGGCTGTCCAAATTAATAAGTATATGACCTGTTTAGATAAATTTATCCCGCATAAGATCATGTTTTAGGAGAGATTTCGAAACTTGCTTTGCATCACAATTCACTTGTGAATGTTAGTGGAACTTACCACAAATAAATTTTGAGAGAGAAATCATCCCATTTTTTCTAGGGTGGCGCTATTTCCACGCCATTTTTTGCTAAAACATATATTTTTTTTTGTGTTAACTTACCAAATTACCTTTCAATCACAAGATTTGAATCAATGTTTACAATTAATAAATTGCCCCCTCTCTCAACATATTTAATTTTCTTCGCATACCATATGTTGATTCCTGAATTTTTTGATGACAAATTACATATGCATTTTGTGTAGAAAAAATATTGAATAAAAAAGATAAACAATAGTTAAATAAAAAATACGGATAAATGTACTAGAAGTTCTAAAACTATTCACCAAAGTGCAATTAATTCTAAAACTTGCAAAAAGTCTAATCAATCCTACAACTTGTCGAATTTGTGTAATCGAGTCCTTTCGTTAACTCCGTCCAATTTATCTAACAGAAAATGATGATACGATTTTTTTATATTTTCTCTATCCTACGTGGCACCGACGTGGCTAAAATGATGTCATTTTGGTCTAAATCATATTTTTAATTCGAATTTTATTTAATTTGTGTAAAAATAAGCAAATTTTTTGAAAACAAAAAAAAAAAAAAAGAAGGAAGATGCATGCAGCCCTCGCCTACCTCCGCCCCCGCCGCCCCACCATCACCAAGAAGGGCTAGTGAGGGTAGGGAGGGGCCCAGTGACTGACCACCGACATTGGCGGCCCTCGGCTAGACTTCGGCGAGGGCCGGCAACTGTCGTCGAATCTGGGTGAGGGCAGCGACGCCCAGATCTAGGCAACGGCTTGCAGGCTCTCGCCTGTGGTCAACGGGGGTCCGCAAACAAAATTTCGGTCTTGGAACTTTAGCTCAATAAGTAGACAAAAGGAAAAGCTCATCCCACCATTAATTTGGCCCTTAAAAATACTAATAAAAGAAAAGGCCGACAAAAGTAAAAGCTCATCCCCCCATTGGGCCCTGGAAATTTACATCCCTCCATTAATTTGCCCCTGGAAATTTCGGTCCACCCGTGAGCCCGCCTAAAGCCCAAACCATCAACCCATTCGAGAAGCCCATTATTCCAATTTGATTAGACCCAAGCCCAATACTTATTATTAAACGTTGCCTCCTCTCCCAACATTATTAATTTGGATAAATGACACAATTGGTTCCTGAACTTTGGCCCAATATATAATGTGGTCTTTGAACTTTAGCCCTATATTCAATGTAGTCCATAAACTTAGGAAAACATTGAACATTTTCATATATTCTATGGACTAAATTGAAAACTTATTAAAGGTCTAGGGACAACATTAAATAAATTAAAAGTGCATGGAAGACATTGTAAAGTGGGTTAAAGTTCATCAATTTAAAGTCCATGGACCGCATTGAACAAATTTACAGTTCAGAGGCCACATTACACACTGGGACAAAGGTAAGGGACCATCTGTGTCATTATCACTATTAATTTCCTCACCTTTCTACTTCACATACAATATTAAAGCTATGTTTTCATAAACAAATTAGTTAACTTTTCTCCAATGCCCCCTTGAATCAATAAAAGCTAAAGATGTATATCTGTTTAGTCCGATAACAATTTTCCCTTATGTGATCACTTGTTCATTTAGTTGTTGAAGACGTAACTTTGATAATCTAATTTTAAGCGATTGATATGAAAGTTCAGATCTTTTTACAACTTCTTTGCATTCAAACTTATATTTATTTATTTATTTATTTATTTATTTATTTATTTTCGAAAAGATGGTTAACAAGTAACTTCCTTCATAGTTGAAAAAGAGAGAGTTTAGTCTTGAGCTTTCTCTTTCCTTTTCTTTTTAAATCTCTTTTCTGATCATTATGTTTGAAGATCGAAGGGAAAAATCGAATTAAATCCTCAATTGAGTCTCGAGCTGAATACTCATTTGGAATTTTATTTTTTTTTTTGGTAATATCGAAGGGAAAAATAGATAGCCCTCTCCAAATTATGTTCTAGAAAGAGTAAAAGAAACAAAACGTTGAATTGAATCGAGATAGGAAAGTAGCAACTAGAGAGGAGATCTTCTACCCAGTGCGCGCAGCTAAGTGTTTTAAACCATGTTTACGATTGAATTGGTCGCGCGTACAATAAATTTAGAATCTTACATAAAGATTCAGAAACATTAATTTAAAAACCATGGAACCAAAAAATTGAAAAAGCACAACTTGTAATTGTATGACTATGAGCATTCCTCGGGATAGCATTACCAAGAATATAACTAGCTGGCCCAGAAGAAGATGTTAGTAAATACTAATACATGCTTAATAAAGCTGAATTCCACAAAAAGAATGTGTTTAGCAAAAAGATGTGGAAATGGAGTTACTAGTATGCTTTTATACAACTTGAGTGTAGTCAACTTACGGATAAGAATTAGTACCCCTCTTTAAGAAAAAAAAAAAAAAACTTACGGATAAGAATTAAATTAGCGATACAACGACTTCCATTCACGTGCATTGCATGTGCAATCGTTACTAGTATTGTCAAACGTTGAAAGTTCGAAGAGGTTTCTACAGGCGCAAAAGTCAAGGCATTTGGATGTTGAACCGAAATGTTATATCCGGACAAAATTTAATATTTTGTCAAAAATTCTTCAAAAAAAATCGCTTGTTCTGGTTCTTGGTTTTTCTTTCTCTTTTGTTTTTATTTTTAATTTAGCTTATTTTTCAAATTTATATAAATAAAAGAAATATTCAAAATCAAATTTAGATTACACCAATTTGACAAATTTTAGAATTCGACTGCACTCCTAAATGTTGGCAACATTTAACAAGATACATACGTATATACGCACACGTATATAAGTTACACTAATTCATATAGCTCAGTGGAAAAAAAATTTGAATTTACTAGTTCATTTAACTTTGCAAAATAAAAGATTATCCAATTTAATATGAAGGATGACTATGGAAATTCACAGAAAGTTTACCTGGTTATCACTGAATGAAATTTTTACTCCGACTGGAACAACAATTAATTGCAAGTGCACGGTGTGGTCATAACAATTAGGGGAATGACATGAATCGAATTAAAGAGAAATTTTTGGTGCCAATTTCAGTGATAATATATATGGTTATGTAAAGAACATGATTTTATGAAATTCTAAAAAATAACCAAGAAATAACAATGACGAACCAGGATTCAAAAGCAAGACAAGACAGTATACTTGAACCACCAGTTTCACTTCATAGTAATAACAGAACACGAAGAGTCATTGAAGCCACAGAGTTCTGAAAAGCAAAAGAAAACACATACAAACCCAGCATCATCAACCGCCAATAGAGACCATGGCGCAGACACACACCTTTTAATACTCATCACCCTCATCATCCTCTCCCTCGGCCAACTCCGCACCGACCTCCTCGTAATCCTTCTCGAGGGCGGCAAGATCCTCCCGAGCCTCAGAGAACTCGCCCTCCTCCATGCCCTCACCCACGTACCAGTGCACGAAAGCACGCTTGGCATACATCAGATCAAACTTGTGGTCAATGCGCGAGAAGACCTCAGCAACACTGGTCGAGTTGGAGATCATGCACACAGCCCTCTGGACCTTGGCGAGGTCACCTCCAGGGACAACAGTGGGTGGCTGGTAGTTGATACCGCACTTGAATCCAGTAGGGCACCAGTCAACAAACTGTATGGTGCGCTTGGTTTTGATGGTTGCAACAGCCGCATTCACATCCTTTGGCACCACATCACCACGGTACATGAGACAGCATGCCATGTACTTCCCGTGGCGAGGATCGCACTTGGCCATCATAGAGGATGGCTCAAATGCGCTGTTGGTGATCTCAGCCACTGAAAGTTGCTCATGGTAGGCCTTCTCTGCTGAGATGACGGGTGCATAAGATGAAAGCATGAAGTGGATTCTGGGGTATGGGACCAAGTTGGTCTGGAATTCAGTCACATCCACATTCAGAGCACCATCAAACCTCAGAGAGGCAGTCAAGGAGGAAATCACCTGAATTCACAAATCAAAATCATGTCATTCAATACTTCTACTGCTGAATATCGACAAAAGTCTGCACTTTTCCGAAGCCACTGGAGTGGTAACTGCACATACCTGAGAAACAAGACGGTTCAGGTTGGTGTATGTGGGACGCTCAATGTCAAGAGAGCGCCTGCAGATATCATAAATGGCCTCGTTGTCCAGAAGCACAGCAACATCAGTGTGTTCCAGAAGGGAGTGGGTCGACAGGACACTGTTGTAGGGCTCCACAACAGATGTGGACACCTGTGGAGATGGATAGACAGTGAAACCCAACTTGGATTTCTTGCCGTAATCAACAGACAGGCGCTCCAACAAAAGGGAACCAAGCCCTGAACCAGTGCCTCCACCAACAGCATTGAACACAAGGAACCCTTGAAGACCGGTGCAGTTGTCAGCAAGCTTTCTGATGCGGTCCAAGCAGAGATCGACAATTTCTTTGCCAACTGTAACAGAGATATATATACATTAATTTAAATTAACTGTTGCGAACAAGTGAATGTACCAATGTTAATGACAGGAGAGTATAATTACTTGTGTAGTGGCCACGAGCAAAGTTGTTGGCAGCATCTTCCTTTCCACTGATGAGCTGCTCAGGGTGGAAGAGCTGGCGGTAGGTTCCCGTCCTGACTTCATCGATGACAGTGGGCTCAAGGTCTACAAAGACAGCACGAGGGACATGCTTCCCAGCCCCAGTTTCGCTGAAAAAGGTGTTGAAGGCATCATCACCTCCACCAACAGTCTTGTCACTTGGCATCTGGCCATCAGGCTGTAGAACAGGAAAAAAGCAGATAATCAGTCTATGTAAAAGTAGATTCTTACAGACTTCAAAATGACATCCATCAACCTATCTGAAAGAATTTCTAATCAAATGACACATAAGATCCTACTCTGCAGATACAACATACAGAATCAGATCTATACATATTCACTTCAAATTCACACACAATTCAAGCTTGATAAAATGATAACCAGATCAGGCAGAATCTTAAATGTAACTTCAAATCGATACACAATGGCATTTCAACATATACATCATCAGTAGGCATTGGGGAAATGGAGACCCTCGACTTCTTACAATGAAACATTCAATAAAATTGTCATGTTGTGTTATTCTCAAAACGAGGAATAATGCAGAGCCAATTCGACGTCACAATATGGACAGATCGCCTCAGCAAATCAGATCTGACGATAAACAAACAGCGGATCTGATTAAATCGCATACAACACACATCAAATGACAAGCGACAAAAGAAACAAAGGATTTCAATCCTCAGCTCTACCTTCAAATCCTAACTAAACAAGATAATTAACAAGTTCTAGAGCAGACACCAGATCTGTCCACAACAGGAAAACTCACGAATCTAACGATTCCCGTGTACCAGAACAACCTACATCCAGATCTAACGCAAAAAAAGCTCGAATCACCCCAAATCTCACAGATCCAACGAGTCAAGACCAAAACCGAACAAAGATCTACTAGGGCAGATCACAATAGTTGCACATCATTTCCGAACACTCAACAGTGAAACTCGCGGATCTAACGATTCCCGCGCACTAGAACAACGTAGATCCAGATCTGACGAAATGCAACCCTCGAATCACCCCAAAGTTCACAGATCTGAATACAGATCATCGACATTGTCAAAAACACGAGATCGACGGAAGGAGAACGAACCTGAATGCCGTGCTCGAGGCAGTACAGCTCCCAGCAGGCGTTCCCGACCTGGATGCCGGCCTGACCGATGTGGATCGAGATGCACTCCCTCATATTCGCTCAAAGGAGAAGAAGAAAAAAGCTTCGCCGGAAGAGATCGAAGATCGCGTAGTAACCTGGGGAAGCCGGAGGTCGAAGGCGTTTATGAAGACGCCCTCTTTGAGAAAATCTCTCTCGCTCTTGCTACCTCGCTTTGCAAATGAATACGGTACGTGTTCTTCGTCGCCTTGAGGGGGGTTCGATATATAGAGAAGAGATGGAGGGGGTGGAGTTAACCACGGTTAGTTTAGGGTGGTGAGGTTGGACGGCAGAGATTGGGAGGCGAGGCTGTCCGTTAAAGGCCACGTGGCTTAACCACGGTTAACTCGAACGTCTAATTTTTTTTTTTTTGAATTTTAAATTTTTGAATCTTTGCCGCTTAGTGCTTCGTTGTAGCACTAGCAGGCTTTTGCTCGGCGGTTAGTGCCGGATTCTCGGGTTAATCACGTGTTTTGCGGGTCCCCATTGAACGCGGGTCGCTCAGTGGGCGGGCCGGACAAGGGCAAGGGCTTTGAGGCCCGGCCCGGCCCGCAATAATATTCGTAGATACTGATGCAGCATAGAATAGTATAAAATTCAAAGGCAAACTAATAAAATAAATAACACGGAGCCCTAAAATTAATTTTCATTTGTTTCCTATTTCTATTTATTTATTTTTAGCTGAAAATTTTGAAATTAAAAGAACAAAAACGGTATCGAAACGGGCAGGCCATGGTGGGATCTCAGGAATTTCAGGACCGACCGGGCTCGAGGTCTACTCATGGGTTTGTCTATCTTGCCAGGAATAAAACACAGGTAAAGTGTTCGAAAAGGTCGATAAAATTTCACTTTTCAATCCAAACAATTGATGATGATGATGATGATGATTGTGAATCAATGGTTGACATTTAACTTGTTCTATCTGAGGCAATTTAACAAGCCAATAAAAATATGATTTTAAAAATTTAATGCTACGGCAAACATCTCACACGAGCAAAATGATTGATTCTGCCACACCACATCGATCATCCGACAAACACATAGAAACACTTCTCCCTTGGCACCGGCCGGCTAGGGCTACCACCAACACTGTCGTGCCAACATGATTCAACTCCTCTGCTCAAAACGAAAACCCCTCATGTCGTCCTTCATTTATTACCAAAGATCTCACTATTCAAAGTTAGGTAAACCGTTGAAGACATCCTATGATCTTAAACTAAGCTTAGTACAAGATAAAGCAAAAAGAGCAACTAGTACAAGGTCACAAAAGAATTGGGCATGTCCCTTAAGTCTAACCAAGAGAGCTACTCTTTTACCTCTTACTCTCAGCAGACAACTATCGGAGAAGGGCCGTTTCGGCATGCAAAACACATGTAGCCTTTCATCCTGATCGACCGCATTGGGGTGATATTTCAAGTGCTGCTCCATCTAGAACTGTACGCGAGGATGCATAGCTGCTGAGAAATGAATTGGCAGGAGAAATAATCAATGGCGATATGTGTATGTGCTCTCGGGAAGGATAATACTATTGCCTTATCGATCCTTCCTGCACAATTTCCGGTTCGGTTGAGTGTACAAGAACTACGTAACTGGCTGTGCCCGGGTCCATGCACGATGATCGTCATCAGCTTCATTCATCCTATAACTACGGTTTTCTTGCATGTAAGTAACCCCAGACCACACTCCACGGATCAGCAAGATGCTAACAAACACAACGCTTCCAAGGGTACACACAACCTGATAAGCACGAAGATATCAGGTCGCAAATTACGAAAGAAACACACAATGTAGGATGAAGTACAATAGCAATCCTCAAGAAAAAAACAGCACCATTGGCCAATGACCAGGGGAGGACATATATGCTGTAAGAGCAGTCCAGTAAAACCAAGCCCCAGTGCCAACTAACTTGAAGAAAACAAATCTAGTCTATGAAACAAGAACAAAACCTTAAAATTGACATCAGCAATCCTAGGAATGCTTATGGTTTCCAACAGCTTTTGGGGACAATATTCAACCTTATCAAATTATTCAAGATCACAACTTCCTTGCATTAAGAATCCACAAAGAACAGTTCAGCTCAGCATTTATCGACTGTATACTCCCTATCAGAGGCACAAAGACACTTCCCTGCAATTGTTAAATAGAATGCTTCAAAGTCTAGACATGCAACTGATGTTCATGAAATCAAGCAGAAGTTACATGATAGTAAAATGCTTCTTAAAGCATGGATCCATACCAAGCACAGACCTATATATCATTTTGAAATTCATGCTGTGAGAAAACTCTTTCATATAAGCACTTCAAGTCCAAGCTACTAATTAATGAGTTCCAGGAAATAATGCATAGCAAACAACACAATCAATCAGGCATTATTCTTTTGGCATGTATTTCTGCAATTTATGATAGAGAAAGATGCATCCCGGAAGTCAAATTGATTGATCCAAAAGGTGAAGGCACAATAATTGAAGCAGCAAGAAGATTAGAAACTGAAAAGGCCAAGATATACGGTTTGCACTGAGCATGGTTCCAGATTGATTACAAGCAAAAAGTCATCTTACAACTACAAGGAATTCTTGGTACACAAGATAACATATCAGAAAAGGTTCAAGAAGTAATCATATTAAAGGCAAAGCATGAAGCCCAATTGAGGACGAATGAGTACCCTCTGCATAAAGTAGACTATGTATGAATTGATATTCATGTTATTTGTAGTGCTCTTCTCATTGTATGCAATATAAAAGAGACTATTGCATATCTCATCATTTTTTCGACATAAGAGTCGTGTCTTTGCAGAATATTCTGGTCAAACACGTACTAAGCAACAAAGACAGAAAGCTATGTTCAAGTCCAAAGTGCATGTGAGAGTGAAATCTTCTGCAATAGTTTGTTGATAAATATTCTTAGAAAGCACCAGAGAACCATCAATATTTCCAACTTGAATATCTGTCAATGATTACCAATTAACGATTTTCTGGTGCTAGATTTGCAAAGTTCATGATACCAGAGGGCTAGACACTAGACTTCTTATTTAGGTTAAACAACTGCACGGAGAAATTCCTCTTAAATGATTTACGACCACGTGGGCTCAAACTGAGTAAACATGCTTGGAGGCAGGAAGCATCCATCTTAAGTGCTAAAGTTGTATTCTTTATTCAAACTATGGCTACTCGAAGAGAGAGCATGTTACTGAATTCACTCACAATGGTATGGAACATGAAATTAGAACTACTAAAAATCTTAACTTACCTCCAGAAATGCCTTCAAGACCCACAGAAATGCCAAAATCAGGACTCCATTCACGGAAAAGCTGACCTGCAAAATGGAAATGAATGATTCACCAACTAATCAGTAACCATCCAAAGACAACTGTTATTGGAAAAGTGATGTAAGGAAACTTAAATGATAATTATTCACCCCCAAGGAACTGCAACATTAGCCTTTTCCTTGGATAGCTTGAGTCCTCTTCTCCATAGGTCAAAGATTCAAAAAGCAAAAAGAGACACTTTACCTTGAGACACATGATACATCAAATTCAAGCCTTCTAACATCAGCAGTTGACAAGGACAAATTCACTAATAGAAAGGGACTACAATTGAGGAACAGCAGACAGAAGTTTAAGATGAACCAGCTGACAAACACAGACCATTTGAACCTATCGAGATACTGTATGCAATCACTCAACTGCACCAGTTGAAACCACCTCGTACTTCTAAACAAAGTGCGAATCAACATAAAGTGAATCATCAACTAATCAACACAATGAGCCACGGACATTAGGACGAACACAGAGAGCAGCTCAAGACATTGCAAAACGTTAGCGAACCAATTCCCAATCAACAGGAAAATCCTCGGTAACCAATTCGAGAAAATCGACATTCGGCTCACCAATTGGGTCGAAATCGGAACAGGCAGAACCGATCGCACGGCCTTCCTTGCCCTCCTGGAGACCTTCCTAAACACGTTCTGAACAAACCTAACCAACAGATCCAAGCTCCGATCCTCCTCCTCGTCACTGCCGTCCTCGCCTTCGTCTTCCGCCCGACCGCCGCCGTACACCGAGTCGATGGCGCGGCTCCAGTTCCGGGCGCCACCCACCAAATCCCCGCCACCTCCCTGCAACCACAGACACCATCAAACGACGGCGGCAATCGAAACAAGAACAAAACTTGTGGAGATCGCGAACAAACGTCGCGGGCGAAGGACCTGAGGGAAATCGGAGACGCGCCGGGAAGCGCGGAGGCGGAAGCGAGGGGGAGAGCCAAGAGAGGGATTCGACAGTAATGGCTGATGGGGCGGGATCGAGAAGCTGTTGGCGGTAATGGGTTGGCGAGGGAAGAAGGGGGGAGCAATTGCAGTGAGCTGAAGCTGTTGGAGCTTCAACATGGTTCGGGTGCTGCGTTCATGGAGGTGGGTTCTTCAGGAGATTCTTGCAAGACGAAGAAGGCAACGGCAACAGGAAAGTCCAACCGACCAGATGGAGAGGCAAAAGATGCATGACGTAAACTGGTCAAAAAAAAAAAAATGGTCCGTACAATGACTTAAAATTCATCGACATAAATTCCGAAAGATTTCATTTGAACTCTAAAATTTATATCATTTTAGGAAATATATGTCGAAAATCTAAAAACTTGTCACTAAAATGTAATTAAATCCTAAAACTTATACAAAATACAATCAAGTCGTAAAACTCACCAAATTGGTGCAATCGAGCCTTTTCGTTAACTCTATTCATTTAGATTAACGGAAAATGCTGACGTGACTTTTTTTAGTACTTTTTCTCTTACGTGGCGATGACGTGAAACATAAAGCTAAAATGACGTCGTTTTGACTTATATTATATTTCTTTAACCAAAATATTAATTAACTAAAATTAAAACATTAAAATAAGCATTTAAAAAAACACAAACACAAACCGGAGGAAAGGCGGTAGTCGCCATCGTGGCCAGAAAGGGCCAATGGGCCCTCGCCGAGGGGTGCTTTTTTTTCTTTTTTGTGTTTTTTTAAATACCTTTTAAAATATTTTAATTCTATTTTATTGAGATTTTGGTTGAAAAATTAGAATTTACATCAAAATGACGTCGTTTTAGTTTTATGTTTTATTTTTTAGCCACATCATCGCCACGTAGGAGAGAGAAATTATTAAATAAAGCCATGTCGGCATTTTTCTTTACTTTAAATGGAAGAAGTTACCGTAACGACTCGATTGCACCAAATTGACAAGTTTTATTACTTGATTACACATTTTATAAGTTTTAGGACTCAATTGCACTTTCATGACAAATTTTATGACTTTCCATGCACATATCCCATTATTTTACTATTGCAACGAACCCAATTTTTGGACTTAAATATGCGAAATTGACAAATTTGAGGATTCGATTGGCATTTAGTTTTCCAGTCAAATTTTAAAATATCATCTAGTGTTATTAGATAAAAGATATGTAAATTTACGTTTCAATATTAGTATGTTGTGAAAATATTAGTCGAAGCATCTTCGCCACAAGATTTGAACTAAGGAAAAAAGTGATAATTTATCCAACGGGATAAAAATTGTCACGACTTAAAATTAAGTTTTTAAATCTTAGGTTAATAGATTACCAAATTAATTTATCAGATTAATTAACTTAACTCGAACTCTCCCAAGTTCTGCCAAATCGTGACTTTATGGTTCAAGTAATTATTTTTAAAAAGATTTTTAATTTTTCGGAGACGCCACTAATCATTTTTTGTAGGTCGATTAGAAACCTAGTAAATTAGTGTGAGAACTAAATTACTTCTAACGAACCAGAGATTTTAAGTTCGGGACTTGGTTACATTAATTTTTAAAATTAATGCCCTTTCGGTACCAATTTCATGAAAAATGTTCAATTTGGCAATTTTGATAAATTCTGATTTGAAGTTCAAAGGTGCATTTTTTTTTAGTTTTCTTTTTATGAAATTTTTGTGTAATTTTCGAAATTAAAAATTAATTAAAAATGAGGGTGATTTGGTTCAAGATTATCTCAAAATTTTAGAATTTAATTTGCATTAATTCCCAAAAATTTTAAGAAAAATCTTTTTACCCCATGTCTACATCTTTTAAAAGTTACGATGGATTCAAAAAGATTTTATTCATTGTATTCAATCCAATATATAAGATTTCCAGAAAATCATATCTATTTAAAAATGATGAGACGTGATTTTTAAGAAACCATATCTTGCTAAATTTTGCTTTTGAATTTTTGAGATTTTATGAGATGAAATTAAAGGATAAGCCTTGAGATTTTTTATTTTTTTTTTCGGTTCTTAAGAGTGGATTTAAATTCTAGTTGCAAATTTTTAGTTTAAAGATGATTACCGCTATTTCTTTCGAATTAAGTTTCGATCTAAAACCTAATAGATCGACCTTAAATTTTGGAATACCCTCTATAAAAATAATTCTATCTAAAGCCTAATAGATAGACTTATTTTCATGTATGCGGTTGCGGATTAGGAAATTTCCTAATCAATTACATCGTGAAATATTTTGAGTATCTTTAAAAGATTTTTCAAATTTCAAACCAATTATCACAAGATTTTAAAGATATGCAAATCGGATTCAAAAAATCTTTTAAATTAAACGAAAGATTAGCCACAAAATTAGAAACACTCAATTTTAGATTTGCAATAATCTCAAACCGGCAAGTGAATATATCGCACAATTTTCAGGATAATCCAAGATTCAAATTTAACATGCAATTTATCCAAATTAGGAAGATAAATATTGCAAGGTTCTAAATTAAGCAAATCAATGCAGGGATATGGCAACACAATATTCTAATTATCAAAAATTCGAAAATTACCTTGATTGCAAGATAAACTTTCCAATTTGAATTCGCACCAAACTTGTGGATGGAGTTTGGAGGGTTGGACAGATCGGCTCAGAGGCTCACGTTTAGGACTTGCTGGCTGGTCACGGGACTTACTCGGGCTCGACCGGTAGGACTTTGAGAGACACTGTTCGCCGAGGAGTCCTGCAGAAAAATGCACGGAACAGAAGCTTCTGTGTGAGGTCCAGCGAACAGGAGGCGTCAGGAGGACTGATGCCGCAGCTTTGAAGCTCTCGGTTCTTGCACAGCAACGTCAGGACAAGAGCTTCGAGGGACGGTAGCAGCTACAGTCCGTGAACAACACTGGTTCTGCGACTGGACAGCGAGCTTCAGGCGGCAGCAACTCCCAGCAGCAGTGACTCCACGAGCAGAAAGCACGAGCAGCGATCAGCCACACCAAGAAAGCGTCGGGTCTGCTGGATCAGCTAGTAATAGCAGCGAGCTCGATCAGCAGCAAGGCGGGGATGGTGGTGTTGAAAGGTGGAGCAGACAAACACCGGGGCTGATCAGTAGCGTCAGAAAGGGAAGCGGCAGGCGTTGGTGCGGCAGGGCTTCGCTTAATGATTTGCTCGGCTATGAGGAAGACCTCAGTTCCTTCTCTTACACTTCCCCTTTTCTCACGTGAATTTCTGAATTTTCTGAGCGAAAGTCTATGTCCATAAACCCTAGGCATCACGTCCAATTCAAGCCTTCTAACATCAGCCGAGCAAATCATTAAGACATATGATACATCCAATTCAAGCCTTCTAACATCAGCAGTTGACAAGGACAAATTCACTAATAGAAAGGGACTACAATTGAGGAACAGGAGATAGAAGTTTAAGATGAACCAGCTGACAAACACAACCATTTGAATCTATCGAGTTACTGCATGCAATCACTCAAACTGCGCCGGTTTAAACCACCTCGTACTTCTAGACAAAGTGCAAATCAACATAAAGTGAATCATCAACCGATCACACACAATGAGAAGAGGACTCAAGCTATCCAAGGAAAAGGTTAATGTTGCCGTTCCTTGGGGGTGAATAATTATCATTTAAGTTTCCCTACATCACTTTTCTAATGACATTTGTCTTTGGATGGTTACTGATTAGTTGGTGAATCATTCATTTGCATTTTACAGGTCAGCTTTTCCGTGAATGGAATCCTTATTTTGGCTTTTCTGTGGGTCTTGAAGGCATTTCTGGAGGTAACTTTAGATTTTCAGTATCTCCAACATCATGTTTCCATATCATTTTGAGTGAATTCAGTAACATGCTCTCTTTTCAAGTAGCCATTATTTGAATAAAGAATACCACTTTGGCACTTAAGATGGATTCATCCTGCCTCCAAGCCTGTTTACTCAGTTTGATCCCACATGGTAGTAGCAAATATGTGATGGTAGCCTTGGCAGGGTATGACTTCATTGTTGTGTTGACTCGTTGATCTTCTATGCTTAATCTTCTATGTTCTGCTTGTTTGCCATCTAGCTGAATCCTTGCCTTGTGAATACTCTTAGGATATTTTGCTTTTCAACTTATTTAGCATTTTTGCATGTCCCCCTCCCCCTTGCCCCTGACCAAAACCGCCAAAAAAAAGAAAAAAGAAAAAAGAAAAAAGGCAAAACAGATAGAAAATATATGGTCATTCTGAACTCTTTCTAGAACTAACTTAAATACCAGGCAAAGTTACAACATATACCTCCAAAGTGTTTAAATTGCTACACTGTCCATTACAAGCTAATAATTATAAGGTTTTTGGTGGCTTTTTTAGTGGGAACATTGAGAATTTGGGGGCCATAGTATCTTCATCTTATCCCACCATAGATCTTTGGCATTTCCTCAGCTTATTGAATTCTTGTAAGGGACATTGTACCAAAGAGTCTTACCTTTTAACTTTTCTTGCCAGAAACTCATGCTCGTGTCTGCTTGAACTTTGATGGCCACAATACTTGGCTAATGCTGTTTCCCAAGGTGCCTAAAATGGGATCACGGTATAGTTGTCACATCGCATTGGGGATCACAATGGAGTGCTCTGATTATTTGGACTGTTGGCTACTCTATTTTGAAGTCTAAATGTTAAATTAGAAGAAAGTCCTAGGTTTTTCAACAGTGCAACTGGTATGTATCTTCCTAGTCATGTGTACTTCATAATATTATCGCACAACGGGACAACAATTCTCTCTTTTCTGTTAAATGAGAAATGCATGAATCTAAGTCACTGAAGAAAATGCCTCATGAAAGAAGCGAAGTATGTCGCGACCTAAAATTTGAAAATTCCAGGTTAACGGATTATTAGATTAATTAAATGAATTAACTAATATAATGCAGACTGTCCCAAGCCCTACCGAATCGCAACTTATGTTCAGATGATTAATATGCAAAAGATTTTAATTCAGGAGCTATCACTAATCTTTTTTGGTAGGTAGATTAGATACCTAAATAAAGTATCGGGAGAATACTTTATTTTCTGCAAACCAGAGATTTAGATTCGGGAACTTGATTATGTTAATTTTTCAATTAACACCCTTTCAGTACCATTCTTGTGAAAATTCTCTTGATTGGCTAATTCAATTGATTCCATTTGAAAACCAAGGAGCAATTTATTTTTTGGGATTTTTCTTGATTAAATGCGTGCTTTGTAAATGCAACTATATGACATGAGTAATGATGATATTGAGAAAAAAATGGATTTTGATGCACATAAAAACGTGAATTCTAACTACGTGACATGCAATATGAGCGCTATCTTATATGACATGAAAAATAATGCATGATAGCTCTTGAAAAAGGAATCGAATTTTAATGCAAGATAACTATGAATTCTAACCTAAATGACATGCAAGATGATGAATTATGTGACACAGCAAAACACCGCATGAATGACTTTTAGAAAAAATTGAACTTGATGCAAAGTAGACATGAATTTCGAATTACATGACATGCAATATGGACTATACTAATGACATGAAAATGCATGGGTGACATATAAGAATGCATGACGAATTAGACTATATGAAATGCACATGAATTTTTGTTCTTACGTAAATTTTCGATTTTTATGAATTGATGCAAATTGGTTTGACAATTAACACAAATTTAAACATTGATTTTCTCAAAATTCTGATTTATATTAGAAGTCATTGGCAATTGCCGAAAATTTTATTAAGACCAATGCATGATGATTTTTGATGATTTTTTTAAATGAAAAATGAATCAAATAAAATTATAATATACCTCGAGTATCATACACATTATAATCCGAATTTTCCGATGAATTCGCTTCATACCCAAAATTTATGGTCGGAAGGGAATTTATTCACGTCGTACCCAAAGGGTGGGGTTGGATCGTGAATTTAAGTATTATGAAATTTGTTAGTCTTGTCCCAAAGTTGTGGGATGAGATGGATAATTTCAATGTGCAGATGACATTGTATTTCGAGGGTGAAGTCGGATGGTCATCCATAATGCATATATTCCGAGGGACAAAGGCACAAAGGGAGCATGTATTATACTTGATGAATATTATAAAAATATTTGATTTAGACTATAGTATAAAATGCAATGTAATTTTCGGCCAAAGCTAAGGGGATTGCCGAAGTTTTAAAGGGCATACCCTATCCACAAAGGATTCACATCTTTTTAATTTAGGAAAATTATCTCTTAGGACTTTTTTAAGATAACTAAGATGATTATCCAAAATTTTAGAGATATGATTTGAATTTCCGAAGCCTATCCGATATCTTCAGATTTTTTTCAAAAAAAGATGCAAATTCGGATTCGAGATAATCTGAATATTTCAGATGATATGCATAATATACTTGAAGATATGCCAATACCTTTTCAAGATAGCCATCAGGATTAGAATCCCACCAGATGCATCAAATATCCAACAAGATAATCGCGATATTCACAAGGTGAAAGACATGCAGAAAATTCAAATTTTGATATGCAAAATTCGGCCTTTATCCCCGAACAATTCGCTGAAAATTAATTGGATATTACCTTTCCTTATCTTGCCAAGATTCATCGTTGTCCAATTAACTTTTAAAACATGCAGGATGAATCAAAGTTAATCGAGATAAATGAAACGAAACAAAGCAAAATTCAATCAAGGCAATCATGATTTTCGGATCTAGCAAGGACGAAAGGAATTTCGAATTTTTATACATGTCTTCCAATTTGATGCTTTTCTTATCATTCGGACTATAATCAATTACCAATCTCTCACCAAAAGAATTAACTTTTTAGCACAGGAAACAGGCAATCAATCACATAAACGATGAACTCTAACAAATTAACAAATTGGAATTGTTCATTACTCTGACGTCCCGAAATTTCGAGGTCTGTAAGATAAGTGAATTCAATGGTTTTCAATTACAAGTTTCGATTTGGGAAATAATATTGGATTTTTGAGGTTTAAGGGATAATTATTGGACGCGATTTTTATTGATCTGGAAAGGCATTTGGTGTATCCTGAAGCATCGGTCAGAGAAATCAATCCGGTTTGGTCCGAGCTGTAGAACCTTCGAGACCCTTCGCGCCCGAACCTAGCCCTGACCGAACCTCTAGCGTGAAATTACCAGAATACCTTCAGTTATAGTGTCAAATGACTAACCTACCCCTCCCTAGCAAATTATCAAATTGCCCTTGCTTTATGCCTATGAGGCAAAAAGCTTTAATGGTGAGTTAGCCCTTGGGCCCCACCTCATTAATACCCTTTAATCACCTCTCTCTCTCCTCTCTCCCTCCCCCACGACCGCCCCTCCCCCTCTCCCTTTTTCCTTCTTCTTCCTTTTGGTTGGACACCACCACCGTCTCCACCCCTTTTCCCCCAAAGCCACCGCCATCCTCAAGCTTCATTGACCGCCGCCCCGTCGGCCACCGCCCTCCATCGCCGCCGTGGTGACGAGCCGCCGAGCACCACCACCGCACGGGACCTCGGCACCCTGCGCTGCGCCATCCACGCCGCCGAGCCACCCGATACCCGCGAGCCTCCCCCGCGCGCCACCGCCGTCCACCTGAACCACCACCCCGCCGTAGCCTCGTCCCCCAACCCGAGACCCGTGGACCGCCTCTCACCCGTGGATCGCCCTCCACCCATGAGCCGCCGCTGCCGCCCCCAAGCCCCTTGTTGACCCGAGCCACCGTCGCCGTCGCTATTCGCTCGGTGTCACAGTTGTAGCTGAGACCGCCGTCCAAAGCTCACCACCGCGTGGCACCGTAGCGGTCGCGGTCGTCGCAGTCGCTAGCCATTTGTCGTGAGTTAACCCATAATCTCTGATTAGGTTGTTAATTACGCTTAGGATTAGATTAGTTAGTTTAATTAGAAATTAGTTTAGTTTAATTGTGGTTTGGTTAGTTTAAGTATGGTTAAGTTAATTAGATAACTATGATTAGATTAGATTAACCTTGGTTGGGTTAGAGTAACCATAGTTACTTTAGTTTAACCATGGTTGCTTTAGATTAATCATGGTTAGATTAGATTAACCATAGTTACTTTAATTTAACTATAGTTACTTTAGCTTAACTATAGTTACTTTAATTAACTGTAGTTGCTTTAGTTAACCGTGATCGGATTAATTAACCGTGGTTGACTTAGTTAATTATTGTTGGGCTGATTAGCTAGTGTTAGGTTAATTAATTAAGGTCGAATTAATTAATTAGATAATCTTAATTAATTATAATTGGTGTTAATTAATTATGATTAGGTTAATTAACCTTAATTTGGATAATTAATTATTATTGGGTACTAATTGAATAATTACTGGGTGCCTTGATTGCATATATATGTATTATGTGTATGGATCTGATGAGTGATCACCCATATTGGAATGCCATGTTTAACAAAAAATGAATGTTCGTGTGATTGTTTATGTTTTTTAAGCATGAAAAACAATTTCAAGCCGAGTTTTGAGCACGACTATGATTGCATCGGACTAAATGTGAAGATAAGAACTGGCTTGGTTGTCTTGTGTGCTTGTGTGGTCACACGATAGTTGAACGTCACCCTCACGTACTTGGGGACATTGGCGGATCCTTGCCGGCTTGGGTTCGTCACTTGATAAGTCCGTGCCGACGGGAGTTCGGGATCACATGGCTTATTAGTTGCCCAACGGTCCGTGTTGCTGGGCTAATCGAATGCCGGTCATAGCTTGTGACAGATCGAAATTCCTTATTGAAAAGCCTGATATGTCCATCTTGGGGGTCTTAAGAGGCTATCAGTTGCCGTCGCCAGATGGAGAGGGATGACACCCGTTCCTGCCGAAAGAGCACTTAACCATCCCGGGGGTTCCAGGGGGTTGTGCTGTGCGCGAGAGTGGAGTATCTCCTGCTAATGACTAGAACACATGTGTTGCATTGCGCCTAAGATGGTGATGAGTGTTCTGGTTGTATGCACAGGTCTGTGTGTGATTTGAATTGCATGTTAGTTACTACTGTGTGGGTTAAGGCGAGGTGAGTTTGCATGTGATTGATGGTTGACTGTTGAGATATGTGCCTGATCATGTGGTAGCTAGAGCGTTGCGAGAGTCGCACACTATTGATCTATCATCATTATATGTTGGATGTATATGCCATCCTGAGTGAATCAATGCCTTACTCGGACTTAGGCGTTGACTCACGGAGATTTTATATCTCACCCGTTATTGGTAAATGTTTTCAGGTCCTTAGCAATAGAGATCCGCCCGATACGATTTGGGATACCACTTGACCAGTCTTTTAATGTCACGTACCATCCGGTTCTAGGTTCGGATCGCGTTTGGGAACATCATGTGACGACACTCTGGGTTTAAGAAGGGAGGGGGTACCTCGTGCCTCATCGCTTCAAAGCCTGGTTTGTCCGCCATGGTGATGTCCTGTTCGGGCTTTGTCGTGGGTTTAAGGGACCCTCGACCGCAACCCCAAAGGTCCACACCTGGGATCCGATGGACCTCGACACCCCGGACGAGGAAGTGGAGGACCCGAAGCCTGACCCGGAGGAGGACCCTAAGACCCCGGCCGGCTATTACCTCTGAGTTAGTGTGGAGGTGGAGACCCCTTTTGATGGAGCTTTTAGATGTAGTGCTGACCATACCCGAACCCGGTATCTTTTTGTTGGTTATGGGAAGCAGCTTTGAAGTTGGACTTGTAGATGTTTTGCTTCTCAGGATTAACGTATATAAATAAAACGAGTTTCTGCTGCTTGCTAGTTATCGAATTTTCCTACTGTCTATCCATGCCGTTTATTTTCTGTCTAGGGAAGTAGAATATTCCGCATGCGCTTAATTGAAAGATAAAATGGATGGGTCGATGACATGCCTGGGACGTCGTCCTTAAATGACATGAGATGTTTGGTAGGGTTGCTGCGTGCCCGTGGATTGGGGCGTGACAACCCCCCCAAGAGTGGTATCAGAGCAAAGTCAGCTTGATCCGCTTGGTCATAGCTTGGAGTGATAAGGTGCGCTAGGTTTGTGGATAGTTAGTAGGATTAAAACCTCGTGCATGTGATTGTTGTTTGACTTCTAGGTTGTGGTCCTGAGTTCTCATTATGTGTTGCCTTTGGGCAAGCAGGAGTCCGTAAGGTCCTACAGGATGAGCAACCGTAATCCTAGATTGCCTAGAGGAAGGGCAGCTCAAGAGGATCCTAGAGTGAACGGGATTCTGCAGGCGATGAAAGCCTTGGGAGAAATCGTAGGGCAGCAAGTAAGGAATCAAGCTGCTATTGCCGCCCTAAACGAAGACCCGTTGGCTGGAAAAGAGAATGGTAGGCCGTAGATGCATAAGTTAGTGGAGCAGTTTTTGAAGCTTAAGCCGCCAAAGTTTGGGGGCACAGGTGATCCAGAGGCTACGATTGCATGGATCAAAGAGTTGGAGAAGGCCTTCGCCTTGTTGAGATGCTCTAGGGAAGATAAGGTAATGCTGGTTGTTTACCAATTGCAATGTAACGCTAGCACGTAGTGGGAAGCCACGCGGGGAAGAATCTTTCCTGAAGGTACGGTCCCAATGTGGGATGCCTTTGTCGAAGCCTTTAATGGCAAGTACTTTTCAGATTGTGAGTGGGAGCAGAAAATGGCTGAGTTTCTGCCTCTTCGACAGAACCAAATGTCGGTAGATCAGTATGAGGTGAAGTTCGCTGAGGATTGAACCGGAAGAGCAAGCCAGAAGTAAGACTTTGCAATCAACGGATCCTACGATTCAAAAGATCCTTCAAGAGGACTCGGCAAAAAGGAAAGCCGACTTTCAAGTAGCCGAGGACGGGATATTAAGATTCCGAGGACGATTGTGCGTGCATACCGATGAAAGTCTTAAGGAAGAGATCTTGTCGGAAGCCCATCGTAGCAGTTATAGTATTCATCCAGGCAACACGAAGATGTACCAAAATTTGAGACAGTACTACTGGTGGATTAGTATGAAGGCTGACGTAGCCAAGCATGTGGCGAAATGTTTAACATGCTAGTAAGTGAATGCGCAGCATTGTAAGTCTAGTGGACTGCTGCAACCGCTTGAGATTCCAGAATAGAAGTGGGAACATATCACAATGAATTTTGTGATGGGGTTACCAAGGAGTCAGTGAGGCAATGGTTCAATTTGGGTTGTAATGGATAGATTGACAAAGTATGCGCATTTCATCGCCGTGCTAAAGGGCTTCGCAGTGGATAGGTATGCATGCTGACTTGTACGTGCGATAGATAGTGCGTCTTCACGGAGTGCCAGTGACGATCACATCAGATCGTGATCGTAAGTTCACTGCCCCCTTTTGGAAAAGTTTGCAAACTACGTTGGGAACGAAGCTACAGTTTAATACGGCCTATCATCTGCAGATTGAGGGCCAGTCGAAAAGGACAATTCAGACGCTCAAGGATATGTTACGAGCATGTGTCTTGAATTTCAAGGGAAGTTGAGAGGAACAACTTCATTTGGTTGAGTTCGCCTACAACAACAATTATCAGCAGAGTAACAAGATGGCACCATTCGAAGCGTTGTATGGTAGGGCCTACAGAACACTAGTTTGTTGGAACGAAGTTGGCGAAAGAAAGATCATTGGCCCTGAGTTGGTGCAACAGTCGTTGGATGCTGTCAAGGTCATTAGAGAAAGACTTAGGATAGCCTAGAGCCGTTAGAAGAGTTATGCTGACAAGCGGCGTAAGCCATTGAAATTCCAAGTAGGTGATCACATTTTCCTCAAGGTGTCATGTATGCGAGGGACATCTCGTTTTGGCAAGAAAGGGAAGCTAAGTCTGAGGTATGTTGGACCGTTTGAGATTTTGGAGCGAATCAGGAATTTGGCATATCGTCTCGCGTTGCCACCGAGACTTGCTTAAGTGCATGACGTCTTCCATGTATCAATATTGAGGAAGTATAAGCCTAATCCAGCTTACGCGTTGAATTTTGAAGAGATTGGAGTGGATGAGCGAGTATCATACGTGGAACATCCAGTGAGGATTGAGGATAGGAAGGAGCAAGTGCTTCGGAATAAGACGATTCCCTTGGTCAAGGTGGTTTGGCAACACCATGGAATAGAAGGACCAACGTGCGAAAGCCAGGAAGTTATGAAGCGTCAGTATCCTTTTCTTTTTGAGGATGTGTAATGGTTTAAATTCGGTGACGAAATTCTTTAAAGAGGGAAGAGTTGTGACGTCTCGAAATTTCGAGGTCTGTAAGATAAGTGAATTCAATGGTTTTCAATTACAAATTTCGATTTGAGAAATAATATTGAATTTTTGAGGTTTAAAGGACAATTATTGGACGCGATTTTTATTGATCTGGAAAGGGATTTGGTGTATCCTAAAGCATCAGTCAGAGAAATCAATCCGGTTTGGTCGAGCCGTAAAACCTAGCGTTAAGACCCTTCGCACCCGAACCTAGTCCTAACCGAACCCCTGGCGTGCAATTACCAAAATACCTTCAGTCGTAGTGCCAAATGACTAACCTACCCCTTCCCTAGCAAATTACCAAATTGCCCTTGCTTTATTCATATGAGACAAAAAGCTTTAATGGTGAGTTAACCCTTGGGCCCCACCTCATTAATACCCTTCTAATCACCTCTCTCTCTTTCTTCTCTCTCTCTCTCCCCCCTCCCCCCCCCCCCCCCCCCCCCGCGACGACCGCCTCCCCCTCCCTCTTTCCTTCTTCCTTTTGGTTGGACAGCACCACCATCTCCACCCCTTGTCCCCCTATAGCCACCGCCATCCTCAAGCTCCGCCGATCGCCGCGCCGTAGCCCCGCCCTTCATTGTCGTCGTGGTGTCGAGCTGCCGAGCACCACTGCCGCCCCGCACCGCCTAGCCATCCGAGACCCGTGGCACCCCTCACTCGCGAGCCTCCCCCTCACGCCACAGCCGTCCACCTGAACCACCGCCTCGCCATAGCCTCGTCCTTCGACCCGAGCGGCGTGGACCGCCGCTCACCCGTGGATCGCCCTCCACCCGCGAGTCGCAGCTGCCGCCCTCCATTCGCGAGCCCCGCATCGACCCGAGCCACCGTCGCCGCGACCGTTTGCCTATCGTCGCCGTTGTAGCCGAGACCGCCGTCCGAGCGTTACCGCCACGCATCGCCATCGCAATTGCCACCATCGCCGGCTGTTTGTCATGAGTTAACCCATAATATCTTATTAGGTCGTTAATTGCGTAAGATTAGATTAGTTAGTTTAATTAGAGATTAGTTTAATTGTGGTTGTGTTAGTTTAAGTATGGTTAGGTTAATTAGATAAGTATGGTTAGGTTAGGTTAACCTTGATTGGGTTAGAGTAATCATAGTTACTTTAGTTTAACCATGGTTGCTTTAGATTAATCATAGTTAGATTAGATTAACCATAGTTACTTTAATCTAACTATAGTTACTTTAGTTAATCGTGATCGGATTAATTAACCATGGTTGACTTAGTTAATTATTGTTGGGCTGATTGGTGTTTGGTTAATTAATTAAGGTCGGATTAATTAATTAGATGGTCTTAATTAATTATAATTGAGTTAATTAATTATGATTATGTTAATTATCCTTAGTCCGGATAATTGATTATTATTTAATTAATTATTATCGGGTGCTGATTGAATAATTACTAGGTGCCTTGATTGCATATATATGTATTATGTGTGGATCTGATGGGTGATCACCCATATTGGAATACCATGTTTAACAGAAAACGAATGTTCGTGTGATCGTATACGTCTTTTGAGCATGAAAAACGGCTTCAAGCCGAGTTTTGAGCACGACTATGATTGCATTGGACTAAATGCGAAGATAAGAATTGGCTTGGTTGTCTTTCGTGCTTGTGTGGTCACACGATGGTTGAACGTCACCCTAACGTACTTGGGGACGTTGGCGGACCCTTGCTGGCTTGAATTCGTCGCCTGATAAGTCCGTGCCGATGGGAGTTCGAAATCACACGGCTTATTGGTTGCCCGACGGTCCGTGTCGTCAAGTTGATTGGATGTCGGTCGCAGCTTGTGACGGACAGAAAATCCTTACCAGAAAGCCTGATATGTCCATCTTGGGGGTTTTGAGAGGCTATCAGTTGCCGTCGCCGAACGACGTCCGATCTTGCTGAAAGAGCACTTAACCGTCCCGAGGGTACCATGGGGTTATGCTGTGCACGAGAGTGTAGTATCTCTTGCTAATAATCGGAACACGTGTGTTGCATTGCGCCTAAGATGGTGATGAGTGTTCTGGTTGTATCCCTTGGTCTGTATGTGATTCGAATGCCATGTTGGTTACTACTGTGTGGGCTAAGGCAGAGTAAGTTTGCATGTTATTAACGGTTGACTATTGAGATATGCGTTTGATCATGTAGTAGCTAGAGCATTTTGCGAGAGTCGCACGCTATTAATATGTCATCGTTATATGCTGCATGTATAGGCCGTCCTAAGTGAATCAATGCCATACTCGGACTTAAGCGTTGACTCATGAAGATTTTATATCTCATCCATTGTTGTTAAATGTTTTCAGGTCCTTAGTGATGGAGGTTCGCCAGGTACGGTTTAGGGTACCACTTGACTAGTCCTTTGATGTCACGTACCATCCGATTCCGGGTTCGGACTGCGTTTGGGAACATCATGTGACGACACTCTGGGTTGAAGAAGGGAGGGGTTACCTCGTGCCTCATCGCTTCAAGCCTGGTTTGTCCGCCATGGTGATGTCCTCTTCGGGCCTTATCGTGGGTTTTAGGAACCCCCGACCACAACCCCAAAGGTCCACACCTAGGATCCGATGGACCTCGACACCTCGGACGAGGAAGTGGAGGACCCAAAGCCTGACCCGGATGAGGACCCTGAGACCCCGGCTGACTATTACCTCTAAGTTGGCGTGGAGGTGGAGACCCCTTTTGATGGAGCTTTTGGATGTAGTATTGACCCTACCCTGACCCCATATCTTTTTGTTGGTTATAAGAAGCAGCCCTAAGGTTGGGCTTGTATATGTTTCGCTTCCTAGGGTTAACGTATATAAATAAAGTGAGTTTCTGCGGCTTGCTGGTTGTTGAATTTTCCTACTGTCTATCTCTATCGTTTATTTTCTGTCTAGGCAAGTAAAACGTTCCGCATGCGCTTAATTGAAAGATAAAATGGATGGATCGATGATGTGCCTAGGACGTCGTCCTTAAATGACATAAGGTGTTTGGTATGGTTGATGCGTGCTCGTGGATCAAGGCGTGATAATAGCCTAATTTGAACATTGCTCGAAAATTTTGCGCACCAAGTTTGAGGAAGAACCTATTGGCTTGAGGAGATTGCACCCGATTGAAGCGTTCGGCAAGATGGATTTGTAACAGCCAATTCGCGCCTCGATCAGTCCCGAACGACGGAAAAGGCCAAAAAAGTGTGGAAATCAGCCTCAACGTACCAAGCAAAACTCCCTTTGATAGCCACGCAAGTTTACTTGATCAACACCTTAAAGACCAAGCCGGATAACCACCGAATTCAGCCCGAACAGCGACTAGAATTTATTTGAAAAAAAAAACTACTGAATTCGCATGGACAGTAGCTCAACAAGCGAGTGGACAGCGGCTCCGGACGACTGGACAGCGGAACCGGCAACTAAGGACGGCGCACCGAGGAGCAAGGCATCATCGGGGACGGTTGGTGGATGCGTAGCAAGCGAAACTGTGTCGGGCATGGCGGGAGCACTGCTCTCTCTTTTGCTCACCTTGTTCTAACGTATGTTTCAAGCTTGTGAGCAGAATCTTTTTTTTCTTTTCACGTCAGACCCTCTTCTCACTTTTGCCGTGTACTACACTGTCCCCTTTTATAGGCGAGTAAGCCTTTGCTCAACAAAATCAGCTAATATCCCTGCCTTTGCTCAACAAACTCAGCTCATATCCCTGCCTTTGCTCAACAAACTCAGCTTAGTTCCAAAATGATTAAGAATTTTTTTTTTTACAAAAAGAAAAAAAATGATTTTTTTTTAAATTTTCTTTCTTTGGGTTCATCATTTTTTCTTTTATTTTATTTCCCAATTACCTGAGCATGTACGAATGTACTGGGAATCCATTGCATTCTTTGCCATGTGACCAAAGTCTTAATAATATAAAGCTTATTGTCTCAAATTTTGGTCAATCAAAGGATAATGTATTTGAGCCAAACCTTCGTTCACCGCGGATTATCCCAATCAAATTCAAAACATCCGCCGCCGGTCCGAATGCAAATGCATGAATCTAAAACTATAATAAAAGTGCAGACCATATGAAAATGATTTAAATTATTTTTTTGCCTCTTTGTTTTTGGTAGGGACAAAGGTTAGTCCCTAATTTTTATGCAACAAATTAATAATAAAGGATAATTACAATTTAGGTGTCAACAAAGTAATATTGAATGGTTAAGTGAGGGAGAAAGATCAATTCTAAGGATCTCACTTGACTATAAATGCTGGTGCACTCAAATGGCGAACGACTATCAGGCTTTTTTATCATCACAAAGAGGGCTATAGGATGATTTTGAAAATCATCGAGGAGGGATTTTTCCATGCAGTTGTTTAATCTAATTAAGAAGTCTAGTGTCTAGCCCTCTGGTATCATGAACTTTGCAAATCTAACACCAAAAAAGCGGTATGATAATCATTGACAATACCTTCTAGACTACTATAGATATTCAAGTTGGAAATATTGATGGTTCTCTGGTGCTTTCTCAGAATATTTATCAACAAATACTACAGAAGATTTCCCTCTCCGATGCACTTTGGACTCTAACATAGCTTTCCAGATGTGTCTTTGTTGCTTAATACGTGTTTGACCAGAGTATTCTGCAAAAGAATGCATCCTGGGAGGAAAGAAAATACGGGTCTTTATATCGAAGATTAAATCCTAAGTTATGTCAATATTTACATGCAAATTGAGATCCTGAACTGAACCAGAACAGTAATATTAAGTTTTAGCCATTACTCAGGATCGAGATAGCCAAGAGTGCCTACAGGACAAGTTGACATGTGATAGTCCTTTTCAGTCGCAAAAGCTCTTGACAGCCCAAAATCAGCTATTTTGGCTCGAAAATCGTTGTTCAACAAGATGTTAGTAGCCTTCAGGTCTCTATGTATGATAGGTGGCTTGCAACCATTATGCAAATAATCCAAACCTAAAATCCTCGCAAAAAAAGGTGTAAACAATGGCAAAGGAATTACGGGAAAAACCTACTATTGAGGATATCTCATTAGTGTACCTTGTGTTACATCCACAACTATTTTTAGTCTGTTACTCCATGTCAAGGATGGTCCTCTGTTGGATGGGTTCTAACTTTACCTATGAGCAAGAAATAGAGTTTCAGGATCATTATCGAGAAGAAACAATACAACAGGACATAAAAACACACTCGATAAATGTTGCTTTAAATTTTCATTGGCCATGTATTCATAAATCAATGCCATGTGCTTGGACTCATTGCAATATCCAAATAGAGAAACCAAGTTTCTGTGGTGAACAATCATTAAGAGTTGTGCTTGCAGCATAAGATTGTGCATTAGAAATAACGATTACTGAGAATAGTCTAAGAGGAAGTTTCTGAACGAAAATCTGCGGAAGTATCAGCATAAGTTGAATTTGAAAGGAAACGTGATTGCATCATTTTATCTAACCTCGGCTTGAAATTCCTTGTACCATTGCTTTGATGATTCAGAGAGCATCTTCACCGCAACTACAGTGCCGTTATCTAGTGTACCAAGATATACCTTTCTAAATCCACCTTCACCAATCACTCGTCCAAATTTCTCAGTGATTCTTGAAACTCTCCATATGTAAAAGGACAATTATTTGTTCTCCGCGTCCTTTCACTAGATTCTGTACCAAAAAGGTGGTTCGGATGAGCATTGCGACTACCACTTTGGATAGTAGACCTTCAATGCATATAAAATCAATTACATTTCAACAATTAACAGACATGAGAAAAGTTTTTCTGATCTCGTTTTAAGAGCTAAATTAGTGGAGACGAGGATAAAAATCAAAAGTTCTGGGCTGAGATTCTCTATCACCTATCTTCAATATGCTAATAAATAGATAATTTTTCTTTGCGCAGTACATATAGATAAGTTTGAGATTGCACAATCAAACTTTCTTTAAGGGACCGTGTGAATGTTATGGACAAATTTTTCTTTGGTTTTTTTCTTCAAAAGTAACCGCGCTATGCAACTTTGTCCTTAATATTCACACGGTCCCTTAAAGAAAGTTTGATTGTGCAATCTCAAACTTATTTATATGTACTACGCAAAAAAATTTTATCTATTTGTTAGCATATTGAAGGCAGGTGACAGAGAATCCCATCCCAGAACTTTTGATTGTTATCCTCGTCTCCACTAATTTAGCTCTTAAAACGAGATCAGAAAAACCTTTCCCATGTCTGTTAATTGTTGAAATGCAATTGAGTTTATTTGCATTGAAGATCTACTATCCAAAGTGGTAGTTGCAATACTCATCCGAACCTTTTTGGTACAAAATCTAGTGAAAGGACGCTGAGATCAAATAATCGACCTTTTACATATGGAGAGTTTCAAGAATCACTGAGAAATTTGGATGAGTGATTGGTGAAGGTGGATTTGGAAAGGTATATCTTGGTACACAAGATAATGGCACCGTAGTTGCGGTGAAAATGCTCTCTGAATCATCAAAGCAATGGTACAAGGAATTTCAAGCCGAGGTTAGATAAGATGATGCAATCACGTTTCCTTTCAAATTCGACTTATGCTGATACTTCCGCAGATTTTCGTTCAGAAACTTCCTCTTAGACTATTCTCAGTAGTCGTTATTTCTAATGCACAATCTTATGCTGCAAGCACAACTCTTAATGATTGTTCACCACAGAAACTTGGTTTCTCTATTTGGATATTGCAATGAGTCCAAGCACATGGCATTGATTTATGAATACATGGCCAATGAAAATTTAAAGCAACATTTATCGAGTGTGTTTTTATGTCCTGTTGTATTGTTTCTTCTCGATAATGATCCTGAAACTCTATTTCTTGCTCATAGGTAAAGTTAGAACCCATCCAACAAAGGACCATTCGAAGGTCTTGACATGGAGTAACAGACTACAAATAGCTGAGGATGCAGCATAAGGTACACTAATGAGATATCCTAGGTTTTTTCCCATCATTCCTTTGCCATTGTTTACACATTTTTTGCGAGGATTTCAAGTTTGGATTATTTGCATAATGGTTGCAAGCCACCCATCATCCACAGAGACCTGAAGGCTACTAACGTCTTGTTGAACGACGATTTTCGAGCCAAAATAGCTGATTTTGGGCTGTCAAGAGCTTTTGCGTCTGAAAAGGACATTCACGTGTCAACTTGTCCTGCAGCACTCCTGGCTACCTCGATCCTGAGTAATGGCTAAAACTCAATATTACTGTTCTGGTTCAGTTTAGGATCTCAATTTGCATATAAATATTGACATAGCCTAGGATTTAATCTTCGGTATAATGACTCGTATTTTCTTTCCTCCCAGGATGCATTCTTCTGGAAAATTTACCAAGAAGAATGATGTTTACAGTTTCGGAATCATACTCTTTAAGCTGATCATGGGCCGACCTGTCTTAATGAGAAGTCGAGATGGCAACGACAGCACGCACGTACTTGAATGGTTGATTCCGATCGTTGAAGGTGGTGATATACATAGGATTATTGATCCAAGTAATCATATTAAAGACAAAGCATGAAGCCCAATTGCGGATGAATAATTACCCTTTGCATATAGTGACTATGTATGAATTGATATTCATGCCATTTGTAGTACTCTTCTCATTGTATGCAATATAAAAGAGAACGTTGCATATCTCATCATTTTTCGACATAAGAGCAGTCCCTTTGCAGAATACTCTGGTCAAACACGTATTAAGCAACAAAGACACATCTGGAAAGCTATGTTCAAGTCCAAACTGCATCGGAGAGGGAAATCTTCTACAGTATTTTGTTGATAAATATTCTGAGAAAGCACCAGAGAACCATCAATATTTTCAACTTGAATATCTATAGTAGCCTAGAAGGTATTGTCAATGATTATCATAACGATTTTCTGGTGCCAGATTTGCAAAGTTCATGATACCATAGGGCTAGACACTAGACTTCTTAATTAGGTTAAACAACTGCATGGAAAAATCCATCCTCGATGATTTTCAAAATCAACCTATAGTCCTCTTTCTAATGATAAAAAAGCTTGATAGTTCTTTGCCATTTGAGTGCACCAGCATTTACAGTCAAGTGAGATTCCGTAGAATTGATCTTTCTCCCTCACTTAACCGTTCAGTATTGCTTCGCTTCTTTCATGAGGTATTTTCTTCAATGACTTAGATTCTTGCATTTCTCATTTTACAGAAAAGAGAGAATTGTTGTCCCGTTGTGCGCTAATATTGTCAAGTACACATGACTAGTAAGATACATACCAGTTGCACTGTTGAAAAACCTAGGACGTTCTTCTAATTTAAGATTTAGACTTCAAAATAGAGTAGCCAACAGTGCAAATAATCAGAGCATTCCATTGTGATCTCAAATGCGATGTGACAACTATATCGTCATTCGATTTTAGGCACCTTGGGAAATAGCATTAGCCAAGTACTGTGGCCATCAAAGTTCAAGCAGACACGAGCAGCAGTTTTTGGCAAGAAAAGTTAAAAGGTAAGACTCTTTGGTACAGTGTCCCTTATAGGAACTCAATAAGCTGAGGAAAAGCCAAAGATCTTTGGTGGGATAAGATGAAGCTACTATGGCCCCCAACTTCTCAATGTTCCCACTAAAAAAGCCACCAAAAACCTTATAATTATTAGCTTGTAATGGACAATGTAGCAATTTAAACACTTTGGAGGTATATGTTGTAACTTTGCCTGGTATTTAAGTTAGTTCTAGACAGCGTTCAAAATGACCATAGAATTTCTATCTGTTTTGCCTTTTTTTTTTCTTTTTTCTTTTTTTTTTGGCGGTTTTGGTCGGGGGCAGGGGAGGGGGACATGCAAAAATGCTAAATAAGTTGAAAAGCAAAATATCCTAGGAGTATTCACAAGGCAAGGATTCAGCCAGATAGCAAACAAGCAGAACATAGAAGATTAAGCAGAGAAGATCAACGAGTCAACACAACAATGAAGTCATACCCTGCCAAGGCTGCCATCACATATTTGCTACTACCATGTGGGATCAAACTGAGTAAACAGGCTTGGAGGCAGGATGAATCCATCTTAAGTGCCAAAGTGGTATTCTTTATTCAAACTATGGCTACTCGAAGAGAGAGCATGTTACTAAATTCACTCAAAATGGTATGGAAACATGATATTGGAGATACTGAAAATCTAAAGTTACCTTCAGAAATGCCTTCAAGACCCACAGAAAAGCCAAAATAAGGATTCCATTAACGGAAAAGCTAACCTGCAAAATGGAAATGAATGTTTCACCGACTAATGAGTAACCATCCAAAGACAAATGTCGTTAGAAAAGTGATGTAGGGAAACTTCAATGATAATTATTCACCCCCAAGGAACTGCAACATTAGCCTTTTCCTTGGATAGCTTGAGTCCTCTTCTCCATAGGTCAAAGATTCAAAAAGCAAAAAGAGAAACTCTACATTGAGGCATATGACACATCCAAGTCAAGCCTTCTAACATCAGTAGTTGACAAGGACAAATTCACTAATAGAAAGGGACTACAATTGAGGAACACCTCGTACTTCTAGACAAAGTGCAAATCAACATAAAGTGAATCATCAACCGATCACACACAATGAGCCACGGACATCAGGACGAACACAGAGAGCAGCTCAAAACATTGCAAAACGTTAGCGAACCAATTCACAATCAACAGGAAAATCCTCAATAACCAATTCGAGAAAATCTACATTCGGCTCACCAATTGGGTCGAAATCGGAACAGGCAGAACCGATCGCACGGCCTTCCTCGCCCTCCTGGAGACCTTCCTGAACACGTTCTGAACAAACCTAACCAACAGATCCAAGCTCCGACCCTCTTCCTCGTCGCTGCCGTCCTCGCCGTCGCTGTCCTCCCGACCGTCGCCGTACACCGAGTCGATGGCGCGGCTCCAGTTCCGGGCGCCACCTCCCTGCACCACAAACAACATCAACCGACGGCACTCGAAAAACAAGACCAAAACTTGCGAAGATCAGGAAGAACGTGGCGGGCGAAGGAACTGAGGGAAATCGGAGACGCGCCGTGAAGCGCGGAGGCGGGAGCGAGGGGGAGAGCTAAGAGAGGGACTCGGCAGTAATGGCTGATGGGGCGATATCGAGAAGCTGTTGGCGGTAATGGGTTGGCGAGGGAAGAAGGGGGGAGCAATTGCAGTGAGCTGAAGCTGTTGGAGCTTCAACATGGTTCGGGTGCTGCCTTCATGGAGGCTGGGTTCTTCAGGAGATTCTTGCAAGAAGAAGAAGGCAACGGCAACAGAGAAGTCCAATCGTCCTATGGAGAGGCAAAAGATGCATGACTAAATTGGTCCGTCCTTTTGACCCAAAAAGAAAAAAACTGGTCCGGACGATGACTTAAAATTCGTCGACATAAATTCTAAAAAATTTCATTTAAATACTAAAATTTATAATTATTTTAGAGATATGTGCACCCGAAATCGTAAACTTGTCACAAGAGTGCGATTCAGTCATAAACCTTATAAAAAGTGTAATTGAGTACTTCTGTTAACTCTATCCATTTAAACTAACAAAAAATGTTGGCATAACTTTTTTTAATAGTTTTAACCTCCCACGCGACGATGACATGAATTTTTTTGTGTTTCCTTAAATACCTCTTTTAATGTTTTAATTTTAGTTAATCAATATGTTGGTTAAAAAATATAAATTAGCCTTCGTCGCCCCGGTCGTCGAAAAGGGCAGGCAGGGCTTGGCAAGGGCCACCGTCAGCCCTTTCCTGCAACTAGGGTGGCAATGGGGCCTGCTGCCCTTGCCTTGTTCTTTTTTTCATTTTGCTGTTTTTGTGTTTTTTTATTTACCTATTTTATTTTATTTTATTAAGATTTTGGTTAAAAAATAGAATTTACGCCAAAACGACATCATTTTAATTTTATATTTTATTTTTAGTCACATCATCGCCACGTAGGAGAGAGAAAATATTAAACAAAGTCACATAAGCAGTTTTCATTAGTCTAGATGGACGGAATTAAAAGAAAAACTCGATTGTTCCAATTTGAAAAGGTTTAGAACTTTATTATACTTTTTCTAAGTTTTAGGACTCAATTGCACTTTCGTGACAAGTTTTTATGACTTCCAGTGCACATTTCCCATTATTTTACTATGGAAACGAGCCCAATTTTTGAATTTAAATACACGAAATTGACAAATTTTAAATTATGATTTGGTGTTATTAGTTTAAAAGATATGTAAATTTACGTTTCAATGTTAATATGTTGTGAAAATATTAGGTGTTTAGGATTGAGAAAAAATCGATGCATATTCGCCACAAAATTTTAAATAATGAAAAAAGTAACAATATATCCGACGTGATAAAAATCTGCAATGCTATCAATCAATGATTACTCTCGAAATTTCTGCAAATCGATAATATTTGTAAGGAGGCCCTCAATTCTAAAATTGATGAACCAAGATGATTTTGATGATTTTATTTGTTTTAGGATTTAATTGCATGATCTGAAAAGCTACGACACATGAGTATCCTCCGACTACAAATTTTAAGTGTTTGGAGACGGTAAGATTAGATAAGATGGTGCATTACACTTGCAATTTATAAATATGAATAAATAAATAACTCATCAAATTTTCCAATTATGGTATATTTTAATATTGACCTTGAGTAAGATTTAAACTGTACAATTATTAGTGAGCTGCCATTACTCTTGCCATTTCATTTACACCGCAAACTACACAACCGTAGGTTTCCTACATGATGATCCTGCACCCGCGTCTCTCTTAACCTCACTGCGACGATTATGCACTCAGGCCACTGCCTCCGGATCCATCACCCGCCTTCTCAAAAGCCGCTTCTGAAGAACGGCGACTCAAAGAAGGAGCTCGAAAACGTCCCTCCGACGTTGGGGAAGAGGGTGAGGAAACAGATGAGACCGGGGACGAACCCCAGGCGAGTCTGTCGTCTCCCAAGGGCGTGATCTCGTCCTTCGCGGGTGTCTCCTCTCCGCCCCCGGAAGAATGTGGCAAAGAGTCCCCAGGCTAAGCATAGGACACTGCCGCTGAGGCTGCCGATGCCGAGCAAAAGCGAGGTGGCGAAGGATAGCAAGGCGGCCGTGCTTCTGCCGAACATGGCTTGAGCGATGCGGCCTCCTTCGAGCCTTTCGCACGGCAACAGGTTTAGGGAAGTCACCACCATTCCTGCAGAAGCTTTGAATTAGCGTCTGCTGCATTGGTTGCTTGCAAGGTGGAAGCAGAAGTGTCCGATTCCACAGGCATAAGACTCAAGGAACACTACTCAACTTCTGAATGCACAGATAAAAACTAACAGAGACAGGTACAATGAATCAGCTTCTGAATGCGCAAAAACTCACCGAGAAGTCCAGCAAAAGTGAGGGGATCGACAGGAACGCCCACACCTTCCACAGCATAGGGCAACACATTCCCGAGGTCATCGGTATAAGGTCCAACGGCAAATTGGATAAAAGAAAGCAACGGGTTGTTGAAGAAGAATTGTGGCCTTATATATCTGCAAAAGATAAGAAAATGGGCATGTCATTGATGGATATGTGACTATAATTACTAATGTCACTGCCAGAGTGTTCCAACCTGAAAAGTTTAACAGTACTCGATAAAGCTACAGTGCATTGTCGCCGCCGTTGAAGCTGCCGTCAGCCACAAATGCCGCGACTGTGAGCACAGCGACGTCAAATAAGCGCTGGCCGTACGGGCCACGGGAATGTCGAAGAACGCTTTTTTATTTGGTAGCAGGGACTCGAAGTTATTCATGACTCCCAGGCTTCCTGTCCAATTTGATGGGACTAGGAATGACGGACTCAGTTTCACGACAAATAGAGCTGCCGTGACTCTCGTGGCTATCTGTAAGATGCGCGTAACCATATTGTCTTCAGCTTGATTAAAGAACCAAATGTTCACAAGAACGAATTCCGGCATAGCCAGATAGCCCAGCATTGTTTAAGTTCAATATGATTAGCTCCAGTAAACAAGCATGGCTCTCATCAGACGCAGATATAGCTGAGGCAGACAACAGATTGTCCAGAAAAGCGTCGGCGTAAAAGAGAGTATAGCGTACCTCAGAGACTCCCAGAATGGAAACGAAACCGCCAAAAAGAGGGACAGCGTTTGAGAGGTAATCGTCGAAAGTAGCATCTGGTTTGAGGAAGAAGCCGCTCATATCCCCAGGGAGAGCTCAGCCTGGTAGATTCAAACTGCAGATCCATTTCTGATTTTGGTTTGCACCACACAATACCTTTCAGTAAACATTAATACTGTCTGACCTCGGAAATATCGGAAGTATCGAACATCTATCAGATTAGACAATAGGCATCAAAACAACAACACTATAGTGACTAGGAAACATGACAATTTATCCAGATACAAGTGACTTATTCTTCCAAGTGACTTATCAAGCAGATCAATTGGAAAGAACCCAGAAAGGCATTTACTCACAGATCAGCATCCAGGTTTGACAGTAGATGAATCCATCAACAGAGACATGGAAATGTTTCGACTTGGCGATGGTCCCGCAAGATCATTTGCCTATACTGCAGTATGACTAATGCTCAAGTCACAAGCATACCCAACTTTGAGGAATTCAAGGATGAAATCTTGTACGACATCCGAGCGAAATGGTGTATAAGGGCTCTGGCTCAGTGAGAAATTGAATGGACTATTAGGGGCTGCTACCCTATGGAGAGTAAATCATCAGGAAGCTCTTATTGAAGTACCTGTTTAGTAATGTCATCTGCCTTTTTACTCCACGAACCACAGGCTCCCCGACCTGCTGCCTCGGACAGCTTGATCTCCAATTTAGGAATGACCCCGTCGACGGCCTCCTTAAATTACCGATGAAAATGGCCCCATCTCCGAACCTCTGAACATCAGTTGCAAAGAACGTAGGGATCGGTTTATGCCATCAGAATAGGTAGTGTTGGGGCATTGCTTCCACTGAACTGATAGAAAAAGAACAACTATTGCAGGTCTATTAATCACCTCTGTACATTACAAAAGAAAGTTTCGCTAATCGACATCCGATCCTGTAATCTGAACTCTATGGAATCATACCCAAGTACAAAGTCTATCCATGGGCATCTACTTAATATGGCAGGCGAGTCCCATCTTAATCACGCGTTTAATACGACTTTATATTATAACCAGAAGACACAAATCGTACAAACTAACAGAATTACCGTGCATGTTCTACTTCTACACACAAGAAGCAAGAGTTAAAAGTTAATTCTCAGGCCAAACTGATTAAGAAGACCACTGCAACAGTCAATACTGTCCACATATCCCTATCCTTAACAATGTCAACCAAACAAAACCAACCCATCACATGTTCTTTCCTCGCATATGCTCAAAATTTGATCGATTTGATCCTACGCAATGCGAAGATCACTCTGTCCCTCTCCTCTTCTTCCCTCTGCTCTTCTCCGTGTCTCCATCCTCCTCGTGCCCTGGTCTTTCAGAGACCACGGCTACTGACGAAGCGGGTTCCTTCTCTTCTTGTCCCACATCATCCCGAGCGGGCTCTTCATGCTCACCCGCCTGAAAGAACTTCTCATTCAGCCTAAGCAGGGCCATATAAAATCTACCTTGCATGCCTTGGAACCTGAAATCGGATCGGTTCTCACTGGTCCAGGTCCCCATTCTGCCCTCAAACTATGCTCGCTGCTAATACTCATAGGTACTGTTAAAATTATATGTAAACTTACGTATTAATATTGATATATTATGAAAACATTAGGTGTTTCATATTGGCAAAAAGTCAAAGTACATTTCCGCATAATTTGAATTAAGGAAAACGTAACAGTTTATCCAACACCACAAAAATACGTATTGCTATCAATTAATACTTAATTTTAAAGTTTTTGATGAATCGATAATTTTTATACGAAGTTCCTCAATCATAAAATTAATGAACCAAGATAATCTTGATAGTTTTATTTGTTTTAGGATTTAATTGCACCATCCGAAAGCTCCAATTGCAATTTTTAAGAGTTGAGGTACTAATTGGCAAAATAAGATAAGATGGTGCATCAGAATATTAACATCACAAACGGAATGCCATTCAGTTTGAATATGAACAATAAATAACTCAATCAATTTTTCCAATTGTAGTGTATTTTCATATTGAGCTCGAGTAAGATTTAGACTGTACAATTATCGGTGAACAGCCATTACTCTTGCCATTTCATTTACATCACAATCTAACATAACTATAGGTCTCATCTTAGCATCAATGTGACGGTTGTACACTGAGTCCATTGCCTCTGGATCTATCATCCGCCTTCTCAAAAGTCGCTTCTGAAGAACGGCGACTCCAAGAACGAGCTCGAAAACGTCCCTCCGACGTTAGGAAAGAGGGTGAGGAAACAGATGAGGCCGAGGACGACCCCCCAGGCGAACCTATCTTCTCCCAAGGGCGTGATCTCGTCCTTCGCGGGTGTCTCCTCTCCGCCCCGGAAGAAGGTGGCAAAGAGTCCCCAGGCTAAGCACAGGACGCTGCCGCTGAGGCCGCCGATGCCTAGTAAAAGCGAAGTGGCGAAGGATAGCAATGTGGTCGTGCTTCTGCCGAACATGGCTTGAGCGATGCGGCCTCCTTCGAGCCTTCCGCATGGCAACAGGTTTAGGGAAGTTACCACCATTCCTGCAGAAGCTTTGAGTTAGCGTCTGCTGCATTGGTTACTTGCAAGGGAAGTAGAAGCGTCTATTCCACGGTCATAAGACTCGAGGAACAGTACTCATCCTTAAAAATCTTCGAAATTTCCAATCAGTCTTAACAGATTAAGTCAATGGAAGACAAAAGCAGGCTTAGTTTTGATCCTGGATCATTGGAGATGCTTGAGATCTGTCCGATCACTATGAAGCAAATTATGGGGTCAGAATGATATAACGTCGGGAAACGAGAATCTAATTTCTCTCACCATTTCCTAGGTATACAAGACAGCCCGAATCATATGTAGTACACACCCGTGTAGGCGATATAGCACAATGCAACAGAAAGGAGAAGAAAAGAAAGGATCTAAACTAACAGAGACACGTAGAATGAATCAGCTTCTGAATGCACAAAAACTCACAGAGAAGTCCAGCAAAAGCGAGGGGATCGACAGGAACACCAACACCTTCCACAGCATAGGGCAACACATTACCGAGGTCTTCGGTATAAGGTCCAATGACAAACTGGATAAAAGAAAGCAGCGGGTTGTTGAAGAAAAATTGTGGCCTTATATATCTGCAAGATAGGAGAATGGGTAAGTTATTGATGATTATGGCAGTCATAATTACTAAGGTCATTGACAGAGTGTTCCAACCTGAAAAGTTAAACAGTGCTCGATAAAGCTTACAGTGCATTGTCGCCGCCGTTGAAGCTTCCGTCAGCCAAAATAAGATAAGATGGTGCATCAGAATATTAACAACACAAAAGGAATGCCATTCAGTTTGAATATGAACAATAAATAACTCAATCAATTTTTCCAATTGTAGTATATTTTCGTATTGAGCTCGAGTAAGATTTAGACTGTACAATTATCGGTGAACAGCCATTACTCTTGCCATTTCATTTACATCACAATCTAACATAACTATAGGTCTCATCTTAGCATCAATGTGACGATTATACACTGAGTCCATTGCCTCTGGATCTATCAGCCACCTTCTCAAAAGTCGCTTCTGAAGAACGGCGACTCCAAGAACGAACTCGAAAACGTCCCTCCGACGTTAGGAAAGAGAGTGAGGAAACAGATGAGGCCGAGGACGACACCCCAGGCGAACCTATCTTCTCCCAAGGGTGTGATCTCATCCTTCGCGGGTGTCTCCTCTCCGCCCCGGAAGAAGGTGGCAAAGAGTCCCCAGGCTAAGCACAGGACGCTGCCGCCGAGGCCGCCGATGCCTAGTAAAAGCGAAGTGGCGAAGGATAGCAATGTGGTCGTGCTTCTGCCGAACATGGCTTGAGCGATGCGGCCTCCTTCGAGCCTTCCGCATGGCAACAGGTTTAGGGAAGTCACCACCATTCCTGCAGAAGCTTTGAGTTAGCGTCTGCTGCATTGGTTACTTGCAAGGGAAGCAGAAGAGTCTATTCCACAGTCATAAGACTCGAGGAACAGTACTCATCCTTAAAAATCTTCGAAATTTCCAATCAGTCTTAACAGATTAAGTCAATGGAATATGAAAGCAGGCTTAGTTTTGATCCTGGATCATTGGAGATGCTTGAGATCTGTCTGATCACTATGAAGCAAATTATGGGGTCGGAATGTTATAATGTCGGGAAACGAGAATCTAATTTCTCTCACCGTTTCCTAGGTAAACAAGACAGAGCCCGAATCATATGTAGTACACACCCGTGTAGGCGATATAGCACAATGCAACAGAAAGGAGAAGAAAAGAAAGGATCTAAACTAACAGAGACAGGTAGAATGAGTCAGCTTCTGAATGCACAAAAACTCACCGAGAAGTCCAGCAAAAGCGAGGGGATCGACAGGAACACCAACACCTTCCACAGCATAGGGCAACACATTACCGAGGTCATCGGTATAAGGTCCAATGACAAACTGGATAAAAGAAAGCAGCGGGTTGTTGAAGAAAAATTGTGGCCTTATATATCTGCAAGATAGGAGAATGGGTAAGTTATTGATGAATATGGCAGTCATAATTACTAAGGTCACTGACAGAGTGTTCCAACCTGAAAAGTTAAACAGTACTCGATAAAGCTTACAGTGCATTGTCGCCGCCGTTGAAGCTTCCGTCAGCCACAAATGCCGTGACTGTGAGCGCTAGTGACGTCAAATAAGCGCTGGCCGTACGGGCCACGGGAATGTCGAAGAGCGCTTTCTTATTTGGTAGTAGGGACTCGTAGTTATTCATGACTCCCAAGCATCCTGTCCAATTTGATGGGACTAGGAACGACGGGCTCAGTTTCACGCCATATCGAGCTGCCGTGACTCTCGTGGCTATCTGTAAGATGCACATAACCATATAGTCTTCAGTTTGATTAAAGAGCCAAATGTTCCCAAGAACGAATAGCGGCATAGCTAGATAGCCCAGCATCGTTTAAGTTCATTATGATTAGCTCCAGAAAACAAGCATTCCTCTCACCAAACCATTGGGTTACTCAAAGAGACCAGACGCAGAGATAACTGAGGCGAACAGCAAATTGTCCAGAAAAGCGACAAAGTAAAAGACAGTATAGCGAACCTCAGAGACTCCCAGAATGGAAACGAAACCGCCAAAAAGAGGGACGACATTTGAGAGGTAATCGTCAAAAGTAGCGTCTGGTTTGAGGAAGAAGCCGCTCATTAGAGCTATGGTCCCAAAAGTCGTCACGCACAATGCTACTGCGCTAACATACCCCCAGGGAGTGCTCAGCCTGGTAGATTCAAACTGCAGATCCATTTCTGATTTTGGTTGCACTACACAAGCCTATACATCATGGGGACCTTTCAGTAACATTAATACTGTCCGACCTCAGAAAACTCGGAAGTGCTGAACATCTATAAGATCAGACAATAGGCAACAAAACTACAACACTACTCATGGAAAAATTGAATAAGTGACGAGGAAACATGATAGTTTATCCAGATACAAGATGGTAATGTCTAAGGGGATGTTGCATTTATTCTTCCAAGTGACTAATCAAGCAGATTAATTGCAAAGAACCCGGAAAGGCTTTTACTCGTAAGGTTTGCATCCAAGTTAGACAATAGATGAATAAGTCAAAAGAGTCATGGAAATGTTTCAGCTTGGCAATTGTCCCGCAAGATCATTTGCCTTTACTGCAGTAAGACTAATGCTCAAGTTACAGAAAAACCCAGCATTGAGGCAAGTTTATAACCAGAATGATGTATAACAGGCTTAAAAAAAAATTCAAGGAAGAAATCTTGTACGACATCTTAGTGAAGTGTTGTATAACAGGCTAAATTAAATAGTCTATTAGGTGGCTACCCTATAGGTAGTAAATCATCACGAAGCTCTTATTGAAGTACCTGTTTAGTAATGTCATCTGCCTTCTCCTCCATGAACCACACGACTACCTCCCGACCTGCTGCCTCGGACAGCTTGCTCTCCAATTTAGGAATGACCTCGTCGATAGGCCTCCTTAAATTACCAATGAAAATGCCCCCATCTCCAAACCTCCGAACATCAGTTGCAAAGAACGTATCAAAGCCAAAACAGCTTCTCAACTGCCAAACAGAAATTTGAACAGTGAGATGCATGTGTTCCGAGAATGACAATTACTATGCACCAAAGGTTGTATCGACTTATGCCATCAGAATAGGTAGTTTTCGGGCATCGCTTTCACTGAACATTCATCGAAAAAGAACAACTATTGCAGATCTATTAATCACCTCTATACATTACAAAAGAATTTCTCGCTAATCGACATCCGATCCTGGAATCAGAACACTATAGAATTATACCCACGTACAAAGTCTATCCATGTGCATCTACTTAATTTGGCAGGCGAGTCCCATCTTAATTACGCGATTTAATACTACTTTATATCATAACCAGTTTGCTATGTATTACGAGTCTTCCTCACCAAGGACACAAATATCCTACAAACTAACAGAATTAACATACATGTTCTACTTCTACACACAAGAAGCAAGAGTTAAAAGTCAATTCTCAGGCCAAGAACACTGCAACTGTCAATACTGTCTCCATATATCCATCCTTAACAATGTCAACCGAACAAACCAACCAATCACATGTTCTTTTGTTCGCTAAAACGAGAAACACCCCTTCAGAAATCAAGCGCTAACGAAGGTTGTATCCATTCACTCACCTTGTTGAGATCAAGAGCTTTGAAGGCCTCCTCAGCCTTCTCCAATCTCTCCCTCTCTCTGGCCAAGCTATCGCGCGCAATCCGATTGAAAAGCCCCACGATCGGGTTGTCGCTGCTCTCCCTGTCGAGCTCCTTGAGCTTCCTATCGGCCCTCTTCTTCTCCAGCTTTATCGCGGCCTCGATCGAAGGACTGCCCATGAACCTCTTGAACTCCTCGTCGCTCTTCCAGTCCATTTCTTGCTGCTTCTCCCTCTCCTCCTGCTCACTCTCTTCGTACGGCTTGGTCTTCTTCTCCGCGTCTCCATCCTCCTCCTGCCCTGGTCTCTCAGAGACCACGGCTACTGAAGAAGAGCTGGTGGGTTCGTTCTCTTGGTCGTCTTTGGCGGACGATTTGAGCGGCCGCACGGAGCTGGGCCGGCGAGAGAGAGAAAAGGGTATACGAGCACATTGGCGAAATGGGTGTTTGACGTTGCTCTTCCTGAGAGGCAATGCCGGCGAACACCGCGGGTTGAAGAACAGGGTGGTCGCCATTGAAGGAGCTTGTTCGAGCGGCGAAATTTCGAAAGAGAAGCCATTGTTTTATAAACGAGGGATTGATCCTGCATGAAAATGGCCGAGCAGGGTCTAGAAAGTTGGAGAAGCGCTACAGGTGGACGGAGAGACGAGGGTGGCGACGACGAAGAAGAGACCCCACACTCAGAAATCTTTGGAGAAGATATAGCCAAGGGCAGCCAGTTCTGTGGCTGCTAAAAAATGGTTTTTGGATCCTCTTGGCTTTGGATTTTGATTGTGACTGGAGATCTACATCTACGGATTACTAGAAGAGTTCGGAAGTGGGATAGATTCATGGCACTAGAGACGCTCGCGATTGCTTCCTTGTGTTCTTCAAATGGAGTTTCCTCTCCTTTAATAAGGATAGGAATACATGATAGGATACGAAATGCAATAATTTTGCTTTATAGTGTTTATCGTTCTATGAATTACAGTAATAAATTAGATATTTTCACATTTTATTATGTTCATTATTGAATATAAAAAATATATTAGTAGAAATAAATCGCAATAATATTAAATATTTTCACATCTTATTATGTCCATGTTGAATATAAAGAATATATCAATAGAAATAAACCTAAAAAATTACACAAACGAAGACGATAAGAGAATCTCTCAAACACTCTTGCCCACTTTATTTTTATTTCCTTATTCCTTATTATGTTTCTTCTCTTTTTTGTTTATTTTTTCCCCTTCCATCATTGTCTAGTAAAATTTTATTAAATAGTAGACTATTCTAATATACCTAAAATATGTAATAGATATAATTGCTAAATATATATATATATATATATATATATATATATATATATATATATTTAAGTATATTATAAGATAGAAAGAAAATTGAATATATTAATAAAATATGAATAAATAAAAATATATTTGATATTTTTCGTTATTTTTGAATTTTTATTAGAATTTAAATACTATTCATTCTAATTTTATTAATTTAAAATGTTTTTTATTTAAGAAAAATAACTTTTATATTATGAATATTATAAATTGTATCCACTTTTATCCCACCTCCTCATGAGATAATTTTATCCAAGTTATATTCCTCTTATTTTCGACTTTAGGATAAGATAAATATTATTATCTTCTCATATTATCCTGACCACAAAATGTAGAATGATGAATGCAATAAAATGTAGAGGTCATATTTATACTCCAGTCACCGCCATCAACTTCTCTCCACTGCTATGACCTTTGTCGACACCGATGTGTGTTTGAGACCTAACTTTTTGATTCCCATATTTTTTTCTTAAATCACCTTGAAAAATTTTGGGAAGTTGAACTCAATTTCTCACAAAAAAAAATTTTGTTTAGAGCAAAAACCACAAAAGAATCTCAAAGTATGCCTTGTACCACATTTATCTTAAATTTGTTCTATGACAAAAAAAAATAATCAAATCTTGTACTTATATGATACATTTATCCTCATTCTGTCAAAGTTCCGTCAATGAGGATCGCTAAAAATCTCCCTACATGGATGCGAGGAAGCAAACAATGTTGATATGGTAAAAATGATGTTGTTTTCTCTGAAAAATCATATAACGGACCTTGACAGAGAGTAAATGTGTCATATAAGTACAAAATTGGGTTTTTTTTTATGTCACAATAAAAAGTTAATAAACATGTCACAATGGGTATAGTTCGAATTTTTTTATGTCATAAAAAAATGTTCAAGATAAATGTGTCATTGATCTGACGAGTTAGGGCTGTGCTAGGCCCAAACAAGTTAGGCCACTCATGATTGGGCCCAACTAAAATAGGGGGATGTGTCCAATTTTTGGGAAATCAATGAGTGTGACTTCATTCCCCGTCGAATTACGCTACGATTTAGATAGAACTACAAGGAAAGTTCTACGATTTGAAAGCATGGCGCCGTTATAATTTTTTTGATAAATTTTAGAACTTCTAGTACATTTATAAAATCAATAGGTAGCTTTCGAGTATGTCTTGATAAGGTTCTATGTATGAATACAAGCTCATCATTTCTTTTTTCACTTTCCGTATCAAAAGACTTATATATTCACGGGTGGATGATTGAGGTAATATATATTCAGTCACATAATTTTCTTCAAATGACATTCATGACAAGCGTGTAAAATTTTTCTTATAATGACGGTGGACATAATAATAACAACAACAATAATAATAATATGGATAATAAAAAAATGGTAATAATAATAAGAATGTAATAATAATAATAGTAAATAACAACAATAATGTATGGCAAAAAATGTGAAGGAAAGAAAGTAAGTGCTGTGATTGTGAAATGGTAAGAACATCTTTGGTAAGAAAGAACAAGGAAACAGCAATCTGGAATTGAAGAGGTTGCTCCAGATGCTCACCGTGTGAAGGAGCAGAGGACGACAAACAGAGGCACGAGTATCGCATTCGCATTTCCCTTAACTGGCAAAACAGACGAATCGACTCCTTCGCTCCCAAAAACCGAAACCAGAAGAAGAAGAAGACCCACCAAAGCACTCTTCACTAGTTGTTGCCGGGTTGCGAACCCAGAACGCACGCGGTTTCCGAGGTACGAGACACTCTCTATTACGTTTCCTTGTCGCAAATGGGAATGATTTTCGGTCACTGGTCGCAATTCCTTTGTCGGGTCTTGCTTTTTTGCTTTCTTTTGAACGATCCTCGGTGATTGTCGAATCAAGAACGGCGGTTTGTGTTCTGAATCGTAAAGAAGGTGGGAGGGTGGGTGAAAATTTTGATTAGGAGAGGATTGGTGAAGAAAATTGAAGGAAGAGGGAGAGTTCACCTAGAGATTGACCTGTGAGTTACTTTCTTGGACTTGGGTATCGTTGCTGAAGTGGCACTGCCCACCATTTCTGACAATGGTTGGCTGGTTTGGGTATTCGATTTCAACCAGATGCTGTTTAGGACTTGATTTTTTTTTTTTCCCTTTGGAGCTCATTGGACTAAGATTGTAGCAAATGAAGCATCTGAGTAGCCAAAGGAATGAAAAGAAGATGAAGCGGAGTAGGCAAAGGTCTCTGCACATTGTAAGTCTTCAAGTTGGTGGCCACAAATAATGTGATAGTTTTATCAAAGAGGGGCGGGGCGAGCATTCTATTTGATTTTGAGTCAGTTTTTCTAGCTTTTAGTATGTCCAGCTGAACAAGCACACTTTACTATTGAATGTCGGATTGTGTTAAGGAAGCGAATCCAAATTCATATTAGTCATGCCATGTTGCACTCTGCATTCTTTCTGTCCATGCTCTTTTGTCGTGTCTTTCAATGCAATGGCATCGTTGAGGACAGCTGATTAGATTCTATATTGCACCCAGACTGATGTTTGGAAGAATGTCCTTGCACGTGGAAATCTCGATTTTCAATGAGTAGATGTCTTCTATGTGTATCTGGTTGTCTATACTTCTCTACTCTATCCTCCAAGGGCTATTTAACAATGAGCTAAATGATGGGTACGGGTCTCCTAAATGAACTTAGTATTTTAATAAGAGCTATCAAGTGAAGATTTACCAAATTTGTCGATAGTTATATGAAGTAAAGGGGATAACGGCCATGATGGCACTTGCATTGGACAAAACGCATTTAATTTGAGTCACTGCATCTCCTTGTCAATTATAAATGCCTTTTCCCGGCGAAATCATGAGCTCAATATGTGGTGGGACCTGGCATCTTTGCAAATAACCGAGTGAAATAAATCTCACATCTAAAGTTTTGTACATCGGAGTAATACTTCAAGTCATATGTGTACCAAAATATAAGAATTATTTGTTGAATTGATTTTAACTTTCAAGCTTGACATTGCTTTTGAGGCCTTTTTGTCAAATAATGTTTGTGAATTTTGTTGTCGTTGTTTGTAGTTACAAACGGAGAAGATGCGTTCCTATCAAGAATGTTTGTAGCCCAAAAATCAGCCTTTGGACTCTTTCTGCTTGTGGAGATTTGCCAAGTTCCCTGTTGCCACCGTAACTTTCATCATTAAAGAGAGTTGGGAGAGTGGAGTTTGCTTCTCATCAGCACTACCACACAGCCACCATATTGGTTAAGCACTTCTTTAGAATGTTTATGTTTATGGTTCTCTTAAAGTCTCCATTTTGGGATTTGAAGTGACCCGCTTCACAGTGTGCTAATAGAGGACCTGTGCAAATTCATGGATTGGAAACGTGGTTTGTGTCTATTTATGGGATAATAGCACAGAGGAAACTTAGTGCTGCAATTAATATATTATACTGCACCATATAAACCCAAGATATTGATAAAAAATGTATTTTGGACATCTATGGTAGATGATCATCAGTATGATTTGATTGTATATTAGAAATCTTGTGCTTATGTTTACGTAGTTATTGGATTGATAGTTGTTTGCTCTTAAACTTCATTATCTTGGTTTGGCATTGTAAGTACCTCTACAGATTTTCATATGAATGTTGTCGGCATACTGGTATACTGGCTGTTGTGGGTATACTGGTGTTATCTATTTTTTCTTAGGTTTTTCTGTTGATTCTCCATATTTGTAAAATTGCATGTTTCATGTGCATTTTGAGCACAAGAAGTCAACTGTGGAAATGAGATGATTGGAGTGGAGAAGAGTTTGGACATTTTTACACCATATCTAACTTAAGTTTCTCTCTTCAAGGTAATTGGAGAAGTGTTGATTGATGTCTCATTTAAAGTACACATATTATAAGGTATATAGCCTACTATGTCCAGTTAGCAATTAAGAAGATCGACCCACAATAGTCAAGTGAAGTCGATATACTTATTTTTGGCCTTGAAGTTCATACATGTTGAACATCACCTTTCTTCTTAAACCGAAAATATTACTTTCTACCCATTGTGAAACAAGAATATGAAACATAAAAATATAGCCTAAATCATCTATGATCCTTTGCCATGTTAGTTGATCAGATAAAGTTTACCTGGACGACATGAATAATCAAACAGTCATGACCTACTAAAACGATGGCAATGATATATTATTTATAGGTATCTGATATTTCAAATTTCTTTCCAGCTTATTACAACTTCCTTTATGTGCTTGTAGTTTGGAGAGAACCTTGTGCATCAAACTCGTATACCTCAACATGATTTCTTAAAATAGAACCTATTATCTAGTTGCATTGCTCTGATTAGAGATCTGGAAATAATTTAAAAGATGTCTATAAATCCTTTTTCATAATGTCAACGTAGTGTTAGGGGAGATGAATAACAAGTGAGCATGTTGGAAGGATCAACACATAATTTGCATATAATCTCAAGGTCTTTCTTCTTGCCATGTCAAGGAACTACCTGCAAAGGGTAAGAACCAAGTTTTTTGAGTCGCAAACAAAACACCACAAAGGCGTTAGAGAGCTCATTTGTGCCCATGCTGTAAAATCAAAGCTTTATACAAATAGCTTTGTTGTATCTTCTTTCTACATCTTCAAAATGTCATGAAACTAGCATTGAAGATTATTCGTATTGACAAAAGCAGAGCATGGAAAGAGGTTATAGATCAGTTATCCTCTTACATGGTTTTACCTTGTTTGAGAAGCTTACATCAAGTTAGGTGTCATTTTGTCTAGTGTAATTATTTCCTCAGCAATCTACATTTGCTGATACCTGCCACCTTTGTAGGGCTATCCTGACTTTGGTGACTTGCTCAGTCTCTTAAAAGGGGAGTTTTGAACATGGGAAATGTTGAAAGTTTTGTAGGAGGAATGAATTAGCAAGCCAATTGAGATATCGCTTGTGATTATGACAAAATGGAACCCAGCTTGTAATGTATGGATTGCCTGCAGTTCCTTGAGTGCGGGCTTAAAAAAGGAATGCCATCAACTATGGCATTAATGGTCGCTAATCGCTTGCATACTGGATGTTTGGGTTCTGGGTTTTGATGAAAAACGGTGATTTGTCTCTATAAATTGCAATGTGCATCAATGTCATTATGGCTTCTCAGGTCTCATTGAAGAAATATCAATTAAATCGGAAAGAATTCTTGCTAAGAACTTTGTACTAGCTCAGCAATTTGACCAAATATCAGTAAGAGGGAAGGGCTAACTAGAATGTAAGTCAACAAACGGAGAGTCAGTAGTGATGAGAAACATTGCCATTCATGTTGGTGGCTTGGTGATAGTTTCTGTTGTCATTGGCTATTTAAGTTGGAAATAACAATTATTTTGAAAAGAAAGGCCAATGTTCAGAGATTACTGATTCAATGGGAAAATAACATTGAAAAAGTTGATCAGGGGAAAGGGTAAGTAGGTTGATGACTAGGCCGAATGATCAAGTATTCACGTGGCGCGTTTATATCTGATCCTTTGTAACTTAGACTGTTGCAATAATCAATTATTAAGATATGAATACAGTGACGTATGTGGCATAACCACATGAGGGTATAGTTACATCTATAATTCTATTTAACGATGTGCTGGCATAAGCATGTTTTGTTGTTTTTAATTTTGTGCTTGTTTTCATTGTGCTGCAAAGTCCAAGAGATTCTAACGTGTTTGTTTCTGGTGCAGTATTGTTTTTAAAGCTGGTAACTCAGTTCCAATGGCCAATGATGCACAATTTTCAGGTTTTCAGGTACTATTATCAGAAACAGTTTTATTCCTCATGCAATATTAATGTCCTCTCAAAATGACTGAATCTGTTTACAGAGTCTTGAGCGGACATAATTGCTCTAGTGATACGTAAGTACTTTTTAAAAATAAGATTATGCCTAAGAGTATCATCTTTTCCATATCTAAATTGGTGCATGAGTCCCCCAAGGGGGAGGGGAGGGGGTTGTTTGGGTTGTGGGGAGTTAAACATGGATGCTTGTATTGCAAAGCGAAGCATCAGGGTGAAATGAATTACGTAACCCTGTGAAGATTATTATACCTTTAAGTTGCAGGAAGTTCGCCATTTCGTGAACTCATTTACGTTATGAAAGGAAGTTGATTGAAGTGGTTTGATGCTGTGTCTAGGAAGACTCAGAGGAAAAGCAAGCCATATAGATACGGTGTAAATTACAACCAAAAGAAAGTGTAGAAGGCGATTTAACCATTGGACAATGAGAAAACAAGAAGATCTAGAAACTGTAAGAACTGGGCAATTTTCATAAGTTGGAAACAAGAGTTGAACACCATTTGATGGAAAAACGGAGGTTTGGGAAAGTAACAGGGCATAAGTTCACTTGCAACCAATCGAGCAAGGCTACAGTAGACAAAAGAATGCCGACATATTTTCTGCTTATCTGCTGAGCGAACCTAATAGCCATCTTCATGCCTTAAGAATTCGACTTCAACTATCCTAATTGTGAGTTCTACTTGTAAATTGTAAGATGCACTGGGGGAATTAATTCCCGCTTTCCATTGGTGAATGGAGATCAAGGAAACCTGTGAGGTCTTCTTGTTTTGTTATAGGCGTTAGGCATGGAGTGTACGTATTCATTTGCCTAAGGAATAGCTTCTTCACTCATTTTCATTTTCTAATGTTGGTTGTCCTATAATTTAGTGGCTGATTGTTTCTGACTGCTTATTTTACTACAGCCTCCTGTAGTCAGTTCTGCAGATCCTCCGAGGAGTTTTACTCAGCCAGTGCCTGTTCAAGTACTGCATTTTCCATTTTATTTGTGTCTCTGCTTGTTACTGTGATTAACATCAATCTAAAACTTCTTTGAATATACAAATATTGCAGCCTTGGCCAGCGCTTCCGCCTCAGCAACCACAGCAGTTTGTTTCAACGGTACCTCAACATTTTCAGACTCCTAGCCACGTTACTCTGCTCATGAATATTGGGTTGCCTTCTGCACCTCAGCATCCTCAATTTCCTCCACCAGTTCAACATTTAGCTCCAAGGCCTGGCCAGCCAGTTCAGAATATCCTTCCTCCTCCTCCTCCAGGGCCATTGCCTATTTCTCAGCAAAATAAGCCCATCGCATCTGAGTCACTACGACCTCATCAGCCTAGTGGTCTTGTTCTGAATAACTTCGTGCCTGCAGGGAGCGGCCTAAGAGCTCCTCTGTTATCATCATACACAGTAAGATCAGAAGTCTTATCAATTGAAAATTTCTTTTAAGCTCTTTCCTCACTTGGCTTTCATGGACTGCATTAATTGCAGTTTGCTTCTCATGGGGGACAGCAGCAAGTTAACTTTGTTGCTCCAAGGCCCCCTTCTCTCTACCATCAAATGTCTCAACCACAGGCTTCAGGAGTCTCAAGTGGGGATCAAGTTAATCTGCCATCTGAAAGCCAGAACACTACCCCTGTGACTGTATTGCCGGTTACCAGTGAGCAGCCTGCAGTTTCTGCTGCACTAGCACTTGTATGAATTTAATATGGTTAAGTTTTTTCACTTCATTGGCCACATAATTTTTTCTCACGTGCAACAATACTTTGAACTTTCGCTTTTTATACATACTTTAAAGAACTTTTTGAATTCTACTTTGAAATTTTCAGGAGCCAAGTGTTCAGCATAACTCTTCTGAAGTTGTCCAAAGAATCCAAACGGATTGGATAGAGCATACCTCTGCTGCAGGAAGAAAGTATGTGATTTTGATGGATTTTTTTTAGGGGTACTTTCCTGAATAGGAAAGGAATTCTCATATTATAAATAACCATAATAACTAGGATTGACCATATTGGTAGGTAGAGAATGCTTATGAAGGGCAACCTTTCTTCGACTGATGAGAACTTATAATGCTTATAGCATGTAATGTGTGGCAGTTGTATTGCCATTATTACGATAACTGGAATAGTGTTGTTATTGAAATTAATATTCTCTCGGAGGATAACTTGCAATAAATCCCAAAACACAAAATAGAAAAGACGTACTTTAAAGCAGCAAGAATGTTGGCTTTATAGCTTGAGGGGATGATTAGTCTCAAGCTTTTGGTGGTAAATTTGTATTCAGTTCCCTTTGTTACATTATCGTGAAAGTGTTGGATTGACTCGTTCTGTCTTTAGGATCTCCACATCTGCTGAATAGGCTTTGTTTACAAGTGAATTGGAGTTGACTAGCCAAAGAAGTGGATCAATCAAATTGAACCGTTGCCTTTTGGAAGCTTATAAGAGAGAAGTTTGTATTTGCCCATTTAAGAATACAATGTGGGGATTCTTGTGCATGTGATACAATGACCTAAGGAATAGGTGAGACCTATGAAGGAGATGGGTGGACAACATAAGGGAGGTTTTTGTATATTATGGAGAATATGGCACAAATGAGAGCACAATGTAGTGAAAGGAGCCATACGGCAATGCCCATCTATAGAGAAGCTATCCACACAAATGAGAGCACAATGTAGTGGAAGGAGCCAAATGCTATGCCCATCTATAGAGAAGCTATCCACTTGGTTAATATCTCTGATGTTGCTGATATACTGAATATGGGACAGGTTTTTATTGTCAACTGGCAAGTACCTCTATTGGTAAAGTTAGTCGCAGAGAGACTGAAACAATAGCTCGAGTTGCTTTTGCAACAGGGTAAGGGGCAATTTAGGATTAGAAGCACCACATTGATGACATCTCCTGGCCCAAGCTGCTAGTTCGTGCTTTAGCTGTGTTGAGTTCTTACATTATGTAAGTCAGTCAATTATAGTTGATTTTGGAGGTGATAAGAATCCATCAAGCACGGTACTTCGAAGGGGCAATTGACGGAGGGGCCTAGCCCTTCTTTATTTTGTATGCCGTTTCCTGTGGTTGGGGATGGTTACTCGTCGACTTCATTTGTCTTGCTCAAGGATACTTTGTAGACACAAGATGTCTGCAAGTAATGTGCAAAAGCATGAGCGTAATTAGTTATAAAGAAAAATGACGAGCCTGGATGAAAAGTGCCTCAAATATCACCCGATGGCATTGGAAGTAATATCAAAGTGATTTCAATTGTCTGCTGAGGCATTCTTGAGCTGGGCTGCCTTCAAAATGTGAGAATGGTCATGCTTCAAATTAGATTTTATTGAGTGGATCTAGATATTACTATTGTATGACAAGTAAATGCATAGTGGCTCTTACAGCCTTCTATTTATTGAAGTACGCAAATTTTTCTTGTCTACTCCTTTTCATGTTTATATTTCATTTATTTAGCTTTAAGAGTACCTTATTTTATTCTGCTCTCTGTTGTCTGTTGTAGCTATTATTACAACAAAAAGACAAAACAATCTACGTGGGAGAAGCCCTTTGAGTTGATGACCGTAACTGAGGTAGGCTATACTTCACTTGATGCTTGACAGTAATCGCATTCATTGTGAAATTCCACTTGTATATTGTCTAGCTCGTAATATAGTAATCCAGGGTAACCTTCCCTATAACATAAATTACTTCGCATCTCGTATAGGATTTCTTGTTACATGTGCTTTGATACTGTTCCAACTTTTTTATGTGGCGTTTCATTGCTCTTCCTGTTTGAGGACAGAGGTAACACAAAAGAAGAGCTGGCTTGTAACTTGGTCCAAAAGGAAATCGTTTCTGAGTTTTGTACCGATGGTAAAAATTTTGGTGCTTCGAGAGAAGCAAATATAACTATGATTGTGCGTTTAGCATGAGTATCTTAGCTTATGTGGTGATCTTGTTTATATGAAGATGCTTATGGATCTTTCAGAGTAGAAATTATTAGGCATTATCATCAGTGTTGGAACCGAGAAATCTGTTTCTACAACTTGAGTCATCTTTTGTTGATATGATGTTGCAGCAGTTGCTGTTAATTGAACTTACATAGGTGTCTCAAGTTTGTTAGGAGTGTGTGAGAGTGGAGGCTGGCACGGTTTCTAAATTCTGTGCACATTGTGAGACTTTAAGTTGGGTAAGTGTGGTTATTTGGTGTTTCTTTGAGAAAGAGCCAAATCCGAGGTATTCTTCCTGTAATGGAAAATTGTCATTAGGATTCATCAAAAGGATTTTCCGTGTGAAGATGCATTCTGAAGGAGCTTTACTTCCAGGCAACTCTGTTGATCTCTGTGCCGCATCTATGCCTTAAAGTTACATGGTGAAATTTAAGTCCATATGATTTGTTGACCCTCTTTCGTACCTGATAGATTCGATCATTCATTTTATGTCAAGACCTTTTTCCAGCTTTTAACAAGAAGCAAGACTGAGGCAATTTGTTATCTGCTTTTAATCTTTTGGTCACTATTCGGATAAAGGAAAACATAAGACTTGCTTGGGTAGAAAAAAAATTGTCAAGAATAACTCAGGCGTGTTTGAATTATCTAATGATGGTATAGGGCAGGGGGAGAGCCAGTAACCATTTTCTTCCATTTGTTAAACTTTGTGGTTGACATTTCTGATCCATAAAACTATGCACTCGTTTTAGTTTCTCATTTACCAACATGTTTAGCAGTTCACCGATATATTCCTTTGAATCGTTCATTTTAATATTCAAATTTTCTGTTCCATAAATTAATTGGTTTAGTTAACTAAGTGTGTTATATTTGGTGGACATGGATCATTAGTGGATATATTGGTTATGTTGCCAGGCTTTTGAATTATTAGATGGCATGTTTATTAGAGAATTTTGAGGCCTGCTGTCTTAGAAGTGCGATCATTTATTATGTTGTTTAGCCCTCAATTATCATGGGTTTCACTTGATTTGGTCCCATCATTATCTCTTCCGGTAAGGTCTCTGAGGTTTTATAAAGTGTGTCTACTTTTGATAATTTTTACATGGATCTTGGTAGTTTGAGAATGGAACTGTCAATTCTGTTTTTATCCATATGTGCTTTGCATGACATCCATAGCTTTGAAGGTGCTTAAAGGTACATGCGCTGCTACTCTCTTGATTGGTAATATGTGCTATGGGTCTTGGCTGCTTGGCGTACCTACTAGTTAACTTTATTGTTAGTATCTTGTCATTTTACTACTTCCTTGAGTGTGACTATTCTATCTTCTTAAACATCCTTGAGGAATTTGGTGATGAAAAAATACCCAATTATGCTTGCAATTCTTCATAATCAAGTGTTTGCTGAACTTTTTAAACATATAGGATGGTTTCTGAGCTTTCAAGTGAGCTTTTGGAATGCAGTTTCTGTTGCGTACAAGTTCTTCACATTGTGGAGGATGTCACTCTTATAGTATTGTTTTAAAGGATCATTCTCCACCAATGTGGAAGCTTGATAGGGATATCTAGGTTAAAGATTCCCTTACTGAGATTTGGTCGTTGATTTCATTGTGATGTCAAAATAGTATAAACAACTGGGAGTCAGCTTGGGTCCTCAAATAATGAGGTTCAAATAAAAGTCAATTGTGTTGTAATTTGGAGAGGAATAAGGAAAGGGTCTCCTGAGTTTATGCATTTTATTGAGTTCAAAGTGGGAAATGGCTCCTCCATCTCCTTCTGGCATGACAGGTGGTCCATGGACCTTATTTAAGTGAGCTATCTCTGGAATTGTTTCAAATAGCTTCCCATCAAGAAAACGCTGTTGATATTTCTTCTTTCTGATGGGGGTGTTATCTGGAATGTTCTTTCCGAGAATTGGCTCACAATTGGGAGATTGGAGATTCCATAGTTTTCTGAGATTTAGATCAGTTCGATAAATTGGGATTACTTATTCACCGATGACTCCTTCTACCATGCGCTACTTTCTTTAGCACCTCCCAGTGGTATGGATGTTTTCCTGGCTAATTCAATCTAATAATCAAAAGTTCCTTCTAGAGTTTCCTTTTTGCTTGTGGGTAAATACTTGACCATAAACAATCTGCTAAAGAGAAACTTCAGCTTGGTGAATGGGGATTTTTTTCTATAAAATATCGAGTGTATCTGCGTGTCGCCTTCTGCTCCGTGGTGATTGGACAAGGCAATAACATTAGGCCTCAGCGATTGTGGGTATCATGGGTTGAACCTGCTGCTATTAAGGAGGAAATCCGGGTGTGGAAAGGTCTGCAGTTTGGTCGAAGAATGGTTTGAGCTATTTTTACTTCTATTTTTTGGGTAATTTGGAGGGAGAAATTATCAGAGCTTTCCAGAACAAAGAGTAGAGTAGTTACACCTCTTTTTTGGTAGATTTGATAGACCCAGTCTCTATCTAGCTTTGTACAGGGATGGTTCCCCCGTGGTAGTCGCTATCCTTTCAACGAGTTGTCTTTAACATTTGCAAAAGAAGGATGGGCAATGAATTTAGCCAAGAAAATTTGTGAATGTTATTTAAGCAATTGGGCAGTTCTCATTTCTTCGATTCTAATAAATTGTTTCTTGGTTTTTCGAGCAAATAAAATTTCCCGGGTTCTAGTCAATCACCACATACGAGCTTGTTACCTCGCGGGAAGAAAAATAGAACCTCATATTCTGCATGCTAATATCAAGAAGTTAAATTTAAAAAACACTGAAGGATTGAAAAATATATTCGTTCCTGGCTGTCCACTAGATATGCATATTACCAATATATATAATGTGGCTTCTGTGTTTGTTTTTCATTTTTCAATTTTTACAAGATCTTTCGATCCTCTTAGGTATTATCTCAGGTTCTTGTTAACAATGGTCGGAACTTATCATGTGGACAGAATATATACTGTGACTTTGATTTGCTTTGATGTCAACCTGACTTGATGTATGGCGGTCGACGCTTCAAAATGTGAAAAGTGCCAACTGCCAGTGACTTTGTCCTGATCTCTTTCAATTACTCTATTCGTGGACTAGATTTTTCCGTATCTTACCCATTTTCCCCCAAAATAAGACATTTAGTTTTTCTATTGAACCATGAGTATTTTTTCCATTGAGAGTGTTCTCTTTTGCTCATTGTCATTCTCTTACTGTGACAGCGTGCAGATGCTTCAACTGACTGGAAGGAATTTACAAGTTCTGACGGAAGGATGTGTGTGCTTTTCAAGTCAAGTTAATGTTCATCCCTATAAGCCTCTTGTTGTTTTGACTCTCTCCTATTGATTGACATGTAGATACTACTACAACAAGGTTACTAAGCAGTCTAAGTGGGTTATGCCTGCTGAACTGAAGGTGCCTATATCTAAATTCACGTTTGCTTCTCTTTGCCCTTCTATTGTGCTACCCTGTTTTGACACTTCAATTCCAGTTGGCCCGTGAAGAAGCACAGAGAAAATTGGCCGCGGGAACACAGTCAGAGTCCCTGCCTTCGTCTTCTACTTCACTGTTTCCAGTTAAAGAACCTGATGGTGTAGATATATCATCTTCCATATCTCAAGGAACATCGAGCCCAGTTCCAGTGGCACCTTTTAATGCCTCTGAGGACACAGAGTCAGCAGTGGTTGCTGAATCAGAAGAAATATCTGTCCCAGTGCCTACTTCCACATTGCCGGCTGTTGTCTTTGATACATCCGTGGATGACGCTGAACAAACTGCTGTTTTTCAAGGGAGCAATGAAGTTGCTGCTGATACGATTGATGATGGGACAACCCCAATGTAACCTAATAAAGAAGCTATCATGTCATAGAAAGTTAGCCTAGTAGCTTTATATTGGATTTAACTTTCTTCCTTAATTTTGCAGGATTGATTCCGAGAAGTCCACTATCCAGGATATTCCCTGTTCAGCTGGAGTATCTGTTCAAGACATAGTATGCCTGAAAATATCTTGTAATGGTGCTTCTAGTTTGCAGTTCCTATGCTATAAGCAATTTAACTGTTTACTTTTTTTCAGGAAGCCAAGAAAAATGAAGTGATTGCTGAAGGGACAGAGAGACTTGTCGAAGAGAAATTAATTAATAGTGAACCATCACTATATGCCAATAAGCTGGTAGGACACATGATCTGCAATATTTTGGTCCTCTCAAGAGATATTCTGGGTGTAGTTTGAGTTATTACGATCCTTACTTGTTTAGGAAGCTAAAGCTGCATTTAATGCACTTCTGGAGAATGCAAATATCGGTTCTGACTGGACTTGGGAGCGGGTAAGTTACTGTTTTTGAAGCTATTATTTGCACCTCAAATAACTTCAAAACTGATAGTAGCACTGACTTTTCAGGCAATGAGGATTATTATAAATGATAAAAGGTATGGTGCTTTAAAAACACTTGGAGAGAGGAAGGAAGCATTCAACGAGGTAAAAATTTAAATTGTAAGCACTAAAATAGTTGTTCTATCTTCCCTTTCTTTTGACTAATTCACTTATATTTTATGGGACAGTTTGTTGGTCAAAGGAAAAAGCTGGAATCTGAGGATAGACGCATTCAACAAAAAAAAGCTAGGGATAATTTCAAGCAAATGTTAGAAGTGAGTCATTCGTCGCCTCTCACTTTGAAAAATATATCGTTTCCCTCTTGCTTTCTTATTTCTTCGTTATGAAATTTTGACCCAGGAATGCAGAGAGCTGACATCTTCTTCAAGATGGAGGTGTGTCTTGGTGATTATTTTCTTTTGGTCCTTTATGTCAGTTATCATTTATCACTAACATCCCTATATAATTAAATATTGTTTAGCAAAGTAATGACATTGTTTGAAGAAGATGAACGTTTCAAAGCTGTTGAAAGAGACAGAGACCGGAAGGATATATTTGAGAGCTTCATAAATGAGCTGGAAAAGAAGGTATTCTTTTCCTTTTGGTCTTAGGAAAAGGTTTTTTGTGTACCTAAATCATGCTACCCAATTGTTGATTGACATTATTTTTTGCAGTACATTTTATTGGTTGTTTCTGGTCAACGCACACTTTTGTGTTTAGTGCATAAAGAGAAATGTAAAATAAAGAGTATTGTGAGGATATTCTGGTGTGAAATAAATTAGACCAGTCTGTTAAGTCTAAAAGTGAGGTTAAAAGCAATGCGGCATTGCCACCCAGAAAATTTAAGTAGTGTAACTGCTTCTTATGCTTTTCAAAAATACTATTTCAGTTATGTGGCCATGTGATGCGGCATCTGGAGGCAGTTACCAAAAATATCTGATGTACTTTTGGGCTGTGTTAAGCATACTAGTGAATCAGACCGATTTATATGCATATGAAAAGGTGCCTGATTTTGGCAGCAACTCCGTCTAATTTTGAGAAGGGAATAATTTCTTTTCATTGATAGTTGCTAATTGCAAAATTTCACCTCGACATTTGCGGTGAACCTGGAATTTGTTAAGTAGAAGCTTGAATAGGAAACTAAGTACTTAACAAGAAATTGAAATTTCCTTTTTCGAAAGCATATGGGGAAGTACTTTTTCGAGAATCGTTTTGGTTTTTGCTTGATCTGGTTGTGATTGATTGATCCATGGTTGGTTTAAACTGGTATCTAATTTATCTATCTATGGGGGGTAACTTCATCTACATTCTTAAACTAAGTATGCATAAACTTCACTGTCATTAGGAGCGCGAGAGATCTTTGGAGGAGCGGAAGAAAAATATAAGGGAATACAGGCAATTCTTGGAGTCTTGCGATTTTATTAAGGTACTTTTCGGAAACTCCTCTTTGATAGCATAGTTTCAATTCTGATCTATGTTATTTTTTTGGTATGCATTTTTTTCCATGTCCAGTCACTCTGGGAACTTGTTAATCTCTCCCATCCACTGATTACTTTCTCTTATGTAGGCAAGCAGTCAGTGGCGCAAACTACAAGATCGCTTGGAGGCTGATGAGAGATGTTCACGCCTTGAAAAGATCGATCGGTTAGAGATATTCCAGGTTTGTACTAATTCTTGAGGATTTTGTTATTTTGGTATTTGATATTGGCCTGATGAACATGATTTTTCAGGAATATCTGCACGATTTAGAGAAAGAAGAGGAGGAGCAGAGGAAGATACAGAAGGTGCTGTATAATTTGTCATCGGGCAGTTAAATGTTTTTCATCTTTGTAATATTTCTTTCTTTTTTGATGAGGTGAACTCATTTGATTTCTTTCTTGTGTCCGATGTTTTCGTATCATTTTTACTGACGCAGGAGGAAATGAGAAAGGCAGAGCGCAAAAACCGTGATGAATTCCGCAAATTGATGGAGGAACATGTTGCTGCTGGCACTCTAACTGCCAAGACTCTTTGGCGTGATTACTACATGATGGTTAGAGTCACCTGTTTCCTCTATAGAATGAATATGTTTAGTTACTAAACTACCTATCTGTTTTACTTGTGATGGTTCTAGGTTAAAGATTTACCAGCATATATGGCAGTTGCGTCAAATACGACAGGTTCAACTCCAAAAGATTTGTTTGAAGATGTTGCTGAGGAACTAAAGAAACAGGTGAAATATGACTTTTGGCAAGTATATTTGGTGTACATTGAGTTGGAATTCGAAGTCATTTTCTTAATTTATTTAACAGCTGAAATCCATGTAAGTTTTTCTTTGGACACGTTTCTGCATAAATGAATTGTGCCTATCAATAACAGCCAAATAATTCCATCTTTCTAGAATATTTCAAATTGGAATTCTGGATCTTTTATCTAATGATTCTGGGGCGTGCTTGCCATCTAAAACTGTCAACCAAGCCTTCATTGGACTACACATGGGTGGTGGTGGCTAAGTGAATCTTTACGTGTCAACTCCAGTTATAAATATGAACCTATTGGCACTTTTAGCATCTCTCATAATATCCCTAATGTAGCTACTTCATCCAGCGTTCTTACTTTTATCATCATGAAACTAATATTTCAAGTCTTGCCACTGCTCTGAATTCTCTTGTTGGCGTTGATTCATGTACCATAGGTGCTTTCGCCCTTCTATCAATATTTTCCATATTGCATAGCCGGTCTCGTGGTGGTTCTTAAAAACTTTACAACTTTTAGAAGTATTTTAAAGACTCTAGGATTTCTGAATGATTTCTCCACTAAAATTAAACTCTAATTCTATTTATTATATGTACTTCTCTGTATTATGAAGCCTTGTCTCAAGAATGCAAATTAGCTTGCTTTTAGGTACCATCTCTTCCCAAGGTTTACTGAGTTTTCTCCACTAAGGCCAGTTTCTGTAATGCTAGATTGTGTCTTCCCCATCTTAATACATTAGTCTTTCCTTTCAGATTTTAGAGCATCTATGTAGATCCTAGTTTATTATGCCAGAGAAAAAGTTGCGTGGCTGTGAATAACGATGTTAGAGGAACCTGTTTAGTATGGTGAGGACATGTTAAATGACGTGTTTTAGATTTTATAGTCAAAAGCTGTCATGTTATGGTGGGGATGCTGGGGAAATGAGACAGCAGAAGGGTTAGAGACGTCAACATTACTTTAAAATAAGGGCCAAGGTCCCACATTGCAGTAGAGGTCTTGTCAGGTGGTATCACAGCAATAACACTGGTATTGGCTGCCATTGGCATGCATTTTGTTCTTGTCGCAATATTGGCCAATAGCAGTAGCTGTGTAGTGGTATATTGCAGCTGCTATTTACAACCAGGATAAGGACGTTAATCCATTATTTTGATATTGTGCTGCTATAAGTAATTCAATCGTGTAAAGAGGATCCAAATGCTGAACATGCAGTCTTACATTTGAGAATTTGATTCCTGATTTTTTTTACTTATGGAAACAGATGTGTTGTGATTAACATGCATCATTGTACCTCATTTTTTGTAGTAATTTCATAGACAAAATAGCATAAACATGTATGGTTCAACGGAACTACCTGATTTTTGTTCATGTGTTCAAATTATGCCCCCGTCTATTTTCTTTATAGCTCTAAAGTGGGCGACATACAGCGTATCAATATAGTCACTTTTATATAGGGCACTCACCTGTTTCCCCATACTTTCTGTTTCCCCCTTTGGGAATTACATGATAACCATTTACCAAATGTGTGGTTTTTCTGCCACTGAGTACATCAATGCTGCAGGAAGATTTTGCTCTTCGTTATGTTCTTGTTTTTTTGGTGAAATACAAGAGTCAATTGCTTCTTTGATTGATTTTGAAGTGTGATTTCAAAGTTATTTTGAATAAGGTTATCGCATGTCTTAGTCTCCTTCCAGATCATGCAATGGTCAATTGAAGCCAATTTAACGAATTTCGTTGCTATGTCTCTTGAAAATTTACTTTATTTGGTTGTGTCTATGATGCCGTTATTGAACATGAAATAGTATGTGCCTGGAAAGTGAAAAATTCTGACTTATCTCCCTTTGGCAGTATGAGGAGGATAAATCTCAAGTAGATGATGCAGTAAAACTTAGAAAGGTATGATTGATTGGAGGGTTTTGCTATTTCTTGCCTATATCGTCCCATCTAATCTTCTGGCTTGTATCAGATCTCCTTAAAATCAACCTGGACCGTTGAAGACCTGAGAGCATCCATTGCAGATGATATGCGTGGCACACCCATATCAGAAATCAATTTTAAAGTATGTTTATTTTTTCGGCTTGTTAATTCTTCCCTCTCACCACTGGCTTCTTCCTTCTGGTTAATGGTCCACATAGTGTTTTAATTTCCAGTGCAAACTATTTCTGAACAATTAGCTAGGGGCTTGTTATGATTCATAATTTGTTTGTTTGGCCTCTTACATGGTGCTGTTGCAAAACATTGAAAGTTGGTTATATGTAACCTGTATTTTATTGTTACTTTTTGGAGTAAATGTTGAAGTATGAATTGTTATTTCTATATGATCATATGTGCTGAAAGCTAAAGATGTCAAATGATTAAATATTTCTACCTAATCGTACAACTGAAGTAATCATGTTTTTTTTAGGCATGATATGGTAGAAAGTCGGTCAGAAACCATGTTGAATCAACAAAGTGATTTTTGCAGACAAAGCTGGTTGCTTAGATTCCTGTGAATTACTTTAGAATATTTAATCAAGTCAAATAGGTTTTAGCATTAAGCAATTGACAGTCCTTTAAAAAAATTCATTCTCACCCTGGTGAGTTTCATATATCCTGTGACTAAGTGCTTAAATGAATGGAGAAAGAATTAACTGTTTTCATTGAATCGACAGGCTAAGCAGCTCAAGTTCTATAAGTGAAACTTTTGATAATTACTATTTGAAACGTTGAAATCTCTGGATGTCTTCTAGGAGATCAAAGACTCTTGATTGGGTGCCTGTACAAAGGGACTGTTAATTGGATAATTACATTGTACTGACAGACTGATGGATGCATTCAGCACTTGCGGTTTCCTGCTGAACCATGATATTTAATGTTTAGATGGTGAAATGGGCCAGAATTTGGGGAAATATATCTCAAGTTATTAATAATTGACATACCAAAAAGTTCACAAAGATATGCAAGAATTTGATAGCTGTGATTAGCAAGGTGGCTGATTTTTTCACCAAGAAGTTAGGCAGGAGCTTGAGTTTAGATTTGTTCAGCTCAATTGCAAGCAAGGAAAAAAGTGAATTTGTCAGTGAAATCTTTTTAAATACGGAAATATTATCCTGACTTCTAAAGTGGTTAAATGAAGTAGAAGAGAGACTAACGAGAGAAGGAACGTAATATATAAGCTCTGCTTAGACAGTTATTACTTTATCACGCAATAGAAACATCTGATCTGGATTGTCTTGCTTTTTGCAGTTAGTGTTCGATGACTTGCTGGAAAGAGCTCGGAAGAAAGAAGAGAGAGTTGCTAAAAAGCGTAAACGACTCGGTGATAAGTTCTTCGATTTACTTACGACTATAAGGGTATTGTGAATGGATGTCAACAATATACCTTCACACTCATCTTATGTATCTGCTTATCTTAGAGATATGTTTTTGCTCTCTAAATTTGATCTTCTCATTTCCAGGAAATAACTCCATCTTCAATATGGGATGAGTGCAAACAACTGGTTGAAAATAGTCATGAGTACAGGTATAGCTTAAAACAACATTAAATTTGATTATATTATGACGTGCAGTTGTTTGAAGAAAACAGCCGTACTTCATTTTTTATTCTGCAGACTGTTGTGTAAATGGGCTAAACCTGTCTATCTAAATGCTATATCATATTAATTTAGCTTCGATGAGGGGCGTTTTCTGCAAATAAGAATTGAATTAAGTCTGATATTTGGTCGTCAATCCACAGTATTTATCCTACCTCGATATTTGAATATCAAGCTTCAATTTATTTCTCCTTTCTATCTGAGATGCTGTTACATACACCAGAATCTGACATTGCAAAAAAAATCATTGTGCAGTTCAATCGGTGATGATATATATTGTCAGGACATTTTTGAAGAGTACATAACAAAATTGAAGGATCACGAAACGAGAAAACACAAGGAAGAAAAGGTACTTATCTGCTTTGATTCATGTACTAGATAATTCATTTAAGAGTGTACACTCTTGATTGTCTCTCCTTTATTTTGTTAGTTTCAGTTTGTAAATGAAGTAAAATGTATGATATACTCTTTGCTCCATTATCTTGAGAGATTTGGCAGAAGCGCAGTGAGGCCAAAGGAACCTCAAAATTTGGTGCCATGCTGCAATTGAAGTAGTGATGCAAAACTCAGATGGAATGTAGCTAGATGTTCATTCTTTTTAGCTCAATTTAAGGACAGATTCCTATGGCATTTGATCTGTGTTATTTTAGTTCTAGTGCTTCAAGTTTTTATTTTTAGTTCCTTAACATTATGGCAAAAGAGAAGGCTTCAAAAGTCAAAATTATTATGACCATGCAAAATTTTGTTCATTGGTACTTGTTGCCTCAAGTTTTCATTGTCTATCACTTGTTTTGCTTCTTTGCAGGCAGAAAGGGAAAAGAAGAAGCGGGGAAAAGAAAGGAAAAGAGTGAAAGATAGGAGAGAAAAGGATAGGTATGATAGAGAGGACGAGGAATCGAGGGATAATGGAGCAGACAGTGACCGAGAAATTTTGTCTGAGACTCGTGCATCATATAAGAAGAAAAAATCAGGTGAAGATCGTGAAAGAAAGCGTCACAGGCATATTCATAGAACAGCAGATTATATGGACATTGCTGAGGCAGAGCATTCTGAAAAATATCATAGACACAATGGTGACCATAAGAAGGCCACACAGGTATCTAGAATTTCCTCTGTTTCTTAGCTTGAGCTAGCTGCCATTTTCCTTCCAGAGGAGATTATGTGCAAAAGTTATACAAGTGGACTTGTCTCTCTGTTTCAGTTTTGGCTGGATTTCTTAATCTTGTGGGTTTATACCGCAAAGAGCGTTGCCACTTCAGTTGTGGTTTTTGGACAGAATAGTCATGTTTGTTATAGCATGTCAGCATCACAATTAACAGTGTAGGGTACTTCTTTCTCCACCTAGAATGCTCAGCGGAACAAAACCAAAAGTTTTCGCTCGTTTTTCCAACTTATAAGACATTTGCCTGTACTTTCATTGTGAGCAGATTCTCAGGCATAGCATAGTGGGTGTGTGTGTAGCAAATCACAGCCAAAAGCTTAAGCTATTTTTTTTTGTCTAGAAAAGCTTAAGCTATTTGGTGAAGGGAGATTATATGTTTATATGCCCATCGAAACACCCCACTCATGCGACGAGGGATAACACTTTATTAACCCCCCCTCTTGCAAATCAGACTAAGATATTAAAAGAATGCAACCAGAACTAAAGAAAGGGGAACTGCATGTGGAATAAACTTCAATGGACATGAAGGATTTGAACCAGGCTATGATATTATGTTAGAAAGGTTGATGAAATTGTTTTGTGCTAGTAGGTGGAGAGAGGCCGCATGAATATAAAACCCATTAAAACGCCATATTCAAGCGACATGGGATGACACTTTAACCTGAACACAGTCATCAAAATGAAATCTTCGCATAAAGTATGCTTATCAAGTGTCCCGAGCACTGATTAACAAGGCCGGTGAGATATATTGGTGATGACCAATATTTCAGGTGAAGTAATCAACTGCTGCACTACTGCAGCGACATCAACAAAACTTGGATTGTTGCAGCCTTTTCCCTGTGAATGTTCAAGCTCAGATTTTAGCCTGCTCTTAGTTCTTGCTCCTTTTTATTGCAGAACAGTTTCCAATGAAACCAAGATGTAAATGAGTTTAGTTCCAGCTCATATGTTTAGATGAGAATTCATTTTAAAAGGGCGGTACTTTAGCAGTCATTGGCTTCAAGCAGAAGCATTTATTCTCACTTTTTGGGGCCTAATTCTATGTTTGTTGTCATATAGGTTGAGCGGTATAGTACTTATGATCCTTGGAGGCAGCACACACTGAATGTATCTGAATCAATCTTTATGAACTGCCTGTCACTGGCATTCATATCTGTAGAAGCAATTATAGCTAGGGGCATTCACAAGCTGGTATTTTGTGAAAATTATAACCCGGACTGAACTTATCTGGCCAGATGTTTCTAAACCCAAAAGCTTAGCCCGGCCTCATTCAAGGCTGGCTGGCCTGACCAACTCTATCCTGGTTCAGGATTAGCCCGGTTTGACAGAAACTTAACAAACTGCAAATGAGGAGCAAAAAGAGACCTAAATCTAAAAGATTCCCAAGTTTTATTCAAAATCACCAAAAGAATACATAAAAGTCCCAAATTAACACCACAACAGAAAGAATGAGAAACATCAACCAACAAATACACAGAGAAGGGTACAAAACCACAGTAGAAAAGGCAATAACAGATAACCGACGCTTGAGGTTACAGGTGTCCTGTCACTGGTTGTGGTCACTTTTCATGGAGTTTTCTAGTGATACATGGTTGTAATTGCTTGATTTGAAGCGGTCGGGGTCATCACCCACCATCGTTGCTTGGCTAGAATAGATGGGGGATGTTGGTTGAACTTCATGGTTGGTCATTGCTGGATACCTAGATGCATGACAGTGGATGTCAGAGTCGTGGGGTCAATCAAGGGTGGAGACGAAAGGGAGCTGAGATAGAGTGGTTCCCGGCCTAGAACTAGCAACCGACCCATGACTCCTGGTTCCAAAAGATTAGAACCCACCTGGGGCTGCCGATTCCTAACCCAGTCGGTCTGGTTTGGTTTGTGGTTCTACTCGAGAACGGGTCCATTTTTTGTTTTTGTATAAAATCAAACTTTGTAATGACATATAAAAGTTGCACCATTTCAATACAAAAACACATTTGGTTAAGTGGTTATATTGTTATTTGCTCATGTTGAAGACCATGGTTCGATTCTCAATGGGTGCAAAAGTATTCTTTTGTTTGTTTAAAAGAGGCTTCAAAACCGGTTCAACCCGGGAAATGAACTGGTTACACCGGTTCCGGGCTAAACAGGAGCAGTGCACACCATTAGTTGAGAGAACTAGAGGAGGCATGAGAATGAGTATTAGGGTTCTTGAGTTTTAACTTTTTCATAAATATTATCTTGTATATGTATTTTCAGGCCGGGCCAGTTTTTTCGGGCCTCTGGCACTGAGGCCCGAAAACCAACCAGCCCGGAAAATTTACAAGTCACACCTGAAACATGGACAGAGCTTAGCCTGGATCCAAAAAAGTCGGGTCAGTCCAGGATTTTTGGGACAGTGGACTTTTTTCTACACCCCTACCCGCTACAGCTACCCTTTTTTTTTTGGAAACTGAGAGCACCATTGAAGTAACATTGCTGAGACTTGGATAGTATGTTTATTGTCTTGAAGACTAGTGCCCTTATTATCTTTCAGTTGCTATTCGAAGGATTCATTTATTATCTTCCTAGATTTGTTTGGGTATATCTGTTGTATTGAGGGCAATATACATTATTGAGTGGTTGGTGGTGCACTGCTAAAGGAAAAGAGAGCATCAGAAGGCAAGTGAAAATGCTGTTGGTTTTGCTCTCTTTGGCTTTTTGTCTTACTAAGTGGTATTTTCACTCCGTAAACAAGGAGGTCAAAGTAGTACTTGAAGTCCTCACTTTGTACATAGCTCATACTATGGAAGTCCACCTCAGTCTAACCACTTCCTCTTTTGTTCATCGCCGTGCTCTTTGGCCATTTCCATACTCTATTCTTTCAACTCCCCATTTTTTAGGTTTGTTATTGTCCAATTGTTCCTCACAGCACTAATGTGCTGTTTTTTTTTGTTTTTGCATAACTTATGGTGCAGCATGAATCCACTCCCGAGTCTGACAGTGAAAACCGCCATAAGAGACACAATAGAGATCACAGAAATGGTTCTCATAGAAGTGGTGGGTATGAGGAGGAACTTGAAGATGGGGAATTTGGTGAAGATGTAAGAAATTAGTAGTTTGGCTCTATTCATCTTTGAACTGCTGTGAACCTTTTCAAGCTCCCTTCAAAGTCCAGCTAAGTCGGTCATCATATCACTTTTCATATAGAGAAAACGAGCTGTTTTGTATGTGTTTTCAGCTCCTCTAAATGTGTGCACATCTTCTATTTTCTTTTATTTAATTTTTGGTTGGCATACATCTAGCCTAGGTGGGTTTACTGCAGATATAGGAAAATGTCATCTTGATACTGATGAGGTTTCACTGAAGCGTGTCGTAGTTGGTGCTTTGGCATGTTTAGAAACTAGCAATTCTCAATGGCATCCTCTGCTCTGTTTCTTGGCAAGGTGACACCAACCCGTCTGATTTATGGGCTAGAGAATTTTGAACTGGCGTGGAGGACTCTTGTAGGAAACCCATTCTCTTCTGTATGTGAAAGAATGAAAAGTGGAGAGAATTATTGACCATTGCAGAAGGCATTGCTGGATATGTATTAACAATTTGTGAGCAGATGTTTCAAGTATTTCTGACAGGCAGTTGCTGATGAACATCTTACCCTCCCCCAAAATAGCAACCAAGGCATATCCCCTTCGACTGCTAAGTAGGCTTTTGAGGAATTGCTCTTCAAGATTTATCAGTACTGGCATATTTTAATTCTAAAATTTCGGAATAGTGAATTATGGCAAATAAATCTCTGACCCATGTCTATGAAAAGGACAGATCAGTAGCTGCAAGAGATTGAAGGGAGAGAAGTAAGGACTATCTAGTTTAACTAGAAAACTTTAATTGGTTCCATGAGAGTGGAAGGAATCGAAGGGTGGTCTATATCAAAGTTCTTATGTATCATAGGGAAAAAAAAGGTGAAAAGGAGCGCTAGTTTCATGAATTCGAATTCTACTCATTCTCGGATGAAAACCACAATTTGGGTCAAATTCATTTAAATAGACGAAGATATGAAGCATGTGCATTGTTATCTTGTGTGTATCTGCAAATAATCGGTTGTGGTGGACTGATCGTGGAGTCTTATGCAGGATGAGCTCGAGTTCTAGAAAAGGTTTTGACTTCAGGATTGCTTTTAGGACCAAAGAATTTGTATTATGGGAGTCATTGTGAAGTAGATGCCTTCAATGCCCTATATAGGAAGTAGAAGATCCTTCTAGAGGAATGGGTTAATTACCCGAAAGAATTCAGCAAGAGACAGACTTTTCTTAGGGGAAATTCCAATTTCTCTAAAAGTCAAATTGAGTTCAATAATAGTCCTTTGTAGTTCTAAACAGATGAGTTAGTTAATTTAACATCCCTCAGGTTTTTTGAGAAATTGTAGGTGTTAGAAAGTCCAACCAAAAAGCTTAAGCTTATAGGTGTTGAAATTTTGACTACGCACATTCACGTGGAAACATTCGCGAAAGGGATAATACTGACTTTGATACCATGTTAGAAAGTCCAATTCAAAAGCTTAAGTTTATAGGTGGAGGGAGACCATATGAATATAAAGAGCATTTAGGACCCATTGTCAAGCAATGTGGGACATATTTCAACAGTGAGGATATCCCATGTGTTCTCGGGAAATTACTTTGATGATTTTATTAGAATTTGTTGGTCCTGTGAAATTAATCCAATATGAAATTACTTTAATGTGCCCTTTTCTAATCCAATAGTTAAGTTGGACCAAAAAACTAGTACATCTTATCAGATGAATATGAATTATAAACATCAAAGCGTTTTGCTCTCTGTATGGTTATGCCCTGTGCTGGATTGGTATGAGCAATTGTTTCCGGATATCCAGTAATTTTAGAGGATTGTTTATATTCATTTGTTTGGGAGGACTTTAGTGCTCATCATCTCCTCGCTGGAGTTTATAAGAGGATGTTAGGGCTACATGACCGAAATACAATGCCGTGCTAATTTAGATGAGCAACCCTCTTTACTTGCGAGGTAAATACATTTAACTGCAGGAGGATTAGGAGTATCGTCCCGAGCGTAAAAGAGACGTGTCTATCAGGTTTTGCTTATTCTTAGTTGGGTTGGGCGGGTGGGTTCGAGCAGGAATGCTGTGCTTACGAAAAAAGGAGGTCTTCATACAGAGTCGCCCGCTCATGTGAGCAGTGGGAGAAACCGGGGAATGGGTTGAGTAAACTCCCCCAGGCCGGAAAATAACGGATGAAGCTAACTGTTGTATTTCTAACTCCGTGGACATTATGTCACAAGATTAATCTTGTGTGGTCTCCATGTACTATACGTTGTGTTTGCACTGAAAGTTGAAAGTATAGGTGGGATTGATTCTAGATTCTGCTTATTGGTTTTGGCTAGATGCTTATGCTTATTCCCATTCGTAATTTATTTATTTTCGAGCATCATAGCGATTTCTCTCGAAGCACATTCGTTCATGTAAGTTTCTCATTAATTCAGCGAACAAGAAGTTCATTTGTGTATGTTCAATACTTGGATAGAACCTTCATCGGTTTACTTGTTTTTACCAGTTCATGCATGATAACGCCCCACCTTGATTAACCGCGACGATTGGATGATTGTCGATTGCTTGCTTATGTGTCAACAACCCCTCTAATTAGACTCGTGGCCCGTGAGAGTAGTTTTGTCTATACGATACTTCATTGTCGTGCTTGAGTTTTTCATGGTGCAATGTCGAAAAGAAATTCTTGAAAATGTCATGATAGAGAGGGAGGAATGTGTATGGCATTGGCAGGGATAATTGTCCAAAAAATCTTAAACAAATTGCACTTTTGCCATGTCAGTTCTAAACCTTTAATTTTTGCCAATTGAATCCTAAACCTTTTCACGTTTTGTCAATTGAGTCTATCCGATCAATTTTGATTGGAAATTGCTGACATGGATTTCGATTGTCTTACTTGGCGTGGTCGGTGTGGACATCGATAATTTTTTAAATTTGTAAATTTTCTTGAATTTTTTGTTCCTGTTTTTGTTTCTTTTCTTTGTTTTTTTTTTTTTTTCATTCTATAGTCGGTGAGGGTCGTTGGGCACTCACTGGTCTTGGGCGAGGTAGCCTTGCCTAGATCTAGGCTAGGTTGGTCTTCGCCAGCGGCCGGAGAGGGGCCGGCGACCCTCGCTGGCCACCGAAGGAAAAAAAAAAAGCAAAGAAAAGAAAAAAAAAGGAAAAAGAAAATAGAAATTTAGGTAAAATATTATTTAAAATTGTTCATGTCAGTGCTAGTTGTGTCACATAAGACAGTCAGCTTTCATGTCAGCGAATTTTTTTGGTCAAAATTGGTTTAGGACTTTTTGTCGCCGAAAAGCTCATCAAGACGACCCTTCCTCATCATCAATTTGCCATGCTAAGATGCTCACTTTTTCACAGCCAAAAACGCACCCAACCCGATCCACCTTCACTAGAGAATGATGCAAGTCTTGCTCTTGGCCCATGCTTAATCATGAGTTATGAAGGAGTGCATATGATTATGAAAGCACGAACCATCATGCGTGGTTCGCAGCTCTCTCTCTCTCTCTCTCTTTTCGGACAATTCGGTGGGAATTAGAATTAGCATCATGATTGGAGTTCCTACTTCTTGTTCCTGTAAAGATAATACACCTCATGTTGGACGTGAACTTCCTCGTGCACGTTTTTGTTTCTAAGCTCCTTGACTTAGACATATTTGATGTGATTACATAAAATGGAGGTGCGAATTACCTAATTAGCAATTCAATTTCACGTTGTTTTTATTTTATCGAAAGAAAGTTATATTTATTGCTCAAAATGATACATGAGAAGTACATAGATTCATAGTAAAGAAAATCGAAGCAGAGGAAACCTTAAAATACTACAAAACGAAGCCAAATTCAGAAAAATAAGGAGGATCAATAGAGCACGAGTAGGGTCAGGCACACATTCGTTCCATAGGAACATATCTATGAATCAACATAATCAACGGCAGATCACTGAATCTCGTATTATCGTCAGTTATGAGCACACGCTGGAAATTCCTTTTCCAATAACTACGGTGTTGCCAATTGGTAATGCGCGTCTAGGTTCGGCTTCCTCTACACCACTGCAAGACGCTAAAGTTTCTGCGATCATCATTGAAACTGGAGATAAAAGACCTATACACTGATAGAATATAGGGGTATTGAATCCCCGAAAATATATTTATTAAGCTCACAATGGTGATCGCAAAAGCTCTTGTGATCACCATTTAACTGGAGGCGGAGGATGTGTACACGAACAGAGCACGGAGTATCAAATCCCCTAAAACGTTTTTATTGAACTTTCAAATCTAGATCGGGAGATAATAGCTTCTAGATTTAGAACTCAACCGGGAAGAGAGAGCTACTAGATCTAAATCGAAAGAGAAGAAAAGATAAGGAAAACAAAAAACAAAAACAAAACTCAAACAAAAGAGTAGTTTCCCGGACTAATGAATACTATAGATGCTCGTCTTTAAGAGAAAGGATTTATGGGCATTTTCAAGTTTCATCCAATTCTTAATCTATGTCTTATCTATACCTCATCCAAGTAATCAAACATTCCAGAAAGGCCATTGCTAAGTTAGCTCGAATAATCAAACATCTAGTGCAAGGTCAACTCCTATGGCTAGCTAAATCCTCGGTAGCAACATATGGACAAAACCAGTTAGATTTTGTCTTTTGCATGTGCAAACCCGTTGACTTTAGTCAATAGATTTTTGTATCATCAAATCTTTGCTGGATCATCTTATGAAGGGAATTCATATAAAAGTCGTAACTTTATTGCACTTATTTCAATTCAGTTCTCGGCCTTTTAATTATGCCAATTTGATTATAAATATTTTTGCGTTTTTTGCCAATTGAATATTAAATTTGTTTGTACGCAGGCTCTCCATCGATTCCATAGACTAATCAAACAATCATCTCTTTCGCAATGAGTTTTCTCCAAAGAAGATGAACAAGAGACGAGTATATAACGAGGAAAATAAGTCAAGAGGGTCATTTTCATGACAGGTTTTATTCCAAATTAAGGGTAGGTGTTGAATTGATCAGGTTGGACTGCAATCATAAGATGTTGACAGCAATCATAAACAAGGTTTTTCTACTTTAATTTTATTTTTGGAACTGATTTTTTTAATCATGATTTTGAGCGTGTCCGCTGCATTATGTCAATTAGAATTTCGTAATCTAAAAATTGAAGAGATGATAAAGAAGAAAAAGGAAAAGATTCAAGCTAGAGTATATATATATATATATGATGGTTCAGCCATTAACTTTATTTAGTTAAGTATAGTTTAAAATATTGGCCTAGGCGGGTATGAGGTTTTGGCATTGTTTTTTTTTTTTTTTCATCCTTTCTCTAATTCTTCTCTCCATGACTTTTGCTCTGCCTTTTTGTAGAGCGAGGGAGTCGAACCCTGCGCACCTGTGATATTGGTGTCCTCACCCGGCACCCCCCGGCCGCATGCCTAATGGTAGGTTTTGGCATTGTTCACAAAAAGAAAAGATTGTGCAACTTAAGCTCGTTTGTGAAACATTTGAATTGTGTATCGCTATTTTGCTTGGACATTCTAATTAGTAAATCAGGAAATTTGATTATACACATGATGGTTTCTAAATTAGGAAGGATTGGATTGCACAAATTAGATAAGTTAGGACATTTGATTATACACATTCTTATTCATAAATTAGGAAGGATCCGGTACCCACAATTAGATAAAGTAGGAAAGTTGACTATGCGAATCAAGTAAGCTGGAGGACTCAGATCATGTCAAAACATTTTGAGAAAAGGAAAAGGGAAAAAAAAAATTGGGGCATTCTAATTAATAAATTAGCAAGGATTTGATTGCACAAATCGACTAAATTAGGAAATTTGGTTATGCACATTCTAACTAATATATAAGGAAGGATTTGATTTTTTTTATTTTTTTTGTCGAAAGAAAGATGTCATTCATATAAGGAAGGATATGATTGCACGATATAAAAAGTAGGAAGTCCGATTACATGAATCAAGCAAGTTGGAGAGCTTATATCATGTAAAAACTTTTTGACAAAAAGGAAATGGAAAAAGAAATTTGTTTGGACATCCTGATCAATAAATTGGGAAGGATTTGATTACACGAATCATATAAATCCGGAAACTTGATTATAGACATTCCAATCGATAAATTAGGAAGGATCGATTGCACAAATCCGATTAGAATTAGGAAATCTGATTAAGTACATACTAATTAATAAATTGAGAAGCATAAATTAGGAAGGATTGATTGCACAAATCGGATAATTAAGACATTCGTATATAAACATCCTAATTCATGAATTAGGAAGGACCCGTTTCCACCAATCAGAATAATTATGAAAGTTGATTATGCGAATCAATTGGAGGACTCAGATCATGTTAAAAAAAAAAACTGATATTATTTCTGCTCCTTATTGGCGCCCAACACCCTTTACCACCAAAAAAAAAAAAAAAAAAAAAAAAAAAACACCCTCTATCACCTTCAATTGACTACATTATTTCGTGCGGGTCCCACTCTCTATTTAAGGGTTTTTTTTTCTCCTTTTTGCTAGCTAAGAAAAAAGGGATAATTACATAAGTGGTCTTGAACTTTGTCACGTATGCAATGTGATCCCGAACTTTACCTCAATGTGCAATGTCGTCCCCGAGTCTTTAATTTGTTTAATGTGGTCCCTGCACTTTTGATACATGTTCAATTTAGTTCCTGGATTGTATGAAATTTTTTCATTGTGGTCCCTCCACTAATTTAAGTTCAGGGACGGCATTGAACATTTTCATACAAGCTAGGACTAGATTGTACACCAAAAGCCCATAGACCACATTGAACAAATTAAAAACTCAAAATTAAAAGTTCAGGAATGACATTGCATATTGGGCTAAAGTTGAGGAACCATAATGAGCAAATTTAAAATTCAGGGACCACGTTACATATTGGGCTAAAATTCAGGGTCTATTTGTGTTAATAATAATATATAATAATAAAAAACTGTGCACAACGTTTTAATGGCATAACTTTGCAATTCCACTTTTGCCCCTTCCATACCATACTCATCAGCGACATCCCCCTATAAATACGTTCGAGCTCGCTCTACTTTGTCTCCCTGTCTTGTTCTGCGTTCTCGAAGAAAGCTCCAACCCAAAGAAGAGAGAGAGAAAGAGAGAAAGATGTCTCCCAGAGTCAAATGTCTCGCCCTCTTGGCCCTCCTCGCCGTCTCCTTCGCCGCCGTCGCTTCGGCCGCGCGCCCCGACCCAGCATCATCTCGCGGCGCCGCTTCGACGGCACAGTCTCAGCCTCAGGTACACCTGCACGCTTCTCGTTCCTCGAATTTGTTGCTTTCTCGGAATTAGTCGATCCATGGCGAAATGTTCGCTCGTCCGTTTCTGATCTTTTGCCTTTTCTTGTCGTCGTCGTCGTCGTGTGTTCGGGCTCGAAGGTCGGTGAAGAGTGCGGCGGAGCAGAGGAGTGCTTGATGCGACGAACCCTAGAGGCTCACCTCGATTACATCTACACCCAGAATCACCAGCCTTGAAGAAAGCCTATTTTCATTTTTTTACTCAATTTTTTTTTTTTAAGTTTTCATTTCTCAATTTTGCTAATAAATTTCCTTTTCCCAATAATTGTGTGTGTGTTTTTTTTTTGTGAGTATTGATCATATCGATGGGAGGCACTGGTGCTTATTCATAGGCATCAATTTAATTTTTGGGTACGAGAAAAGTAAAGAAATCATAAAAGAGATAATAAGCAAAAAATAATTTTATTAATTTCTTGGTTTTCCTTTGCTGGCAACCGCAAAGTTATTAAAGGAAAAACGCCAAGGCTCCTTTAATTCTATTTAACTTAGCACTTTTGATGCTTAAAGTTCGCTGTTTGAACGGAGCGTTATGCAAATCTGCCGTCCCACCACATTTTGATTAATGGGATATAATCTGACTGTTTACTAATTGCTCATTAGGGTTTTATCGAACTTTTTTCCGGCTAGCTTTGCGAAATTAAGCATATGGGCTGGCCAAAGTATAAAAGAGAAAAAGGAAAGCTCGATAAAAATGCTTCTGCCTTTGATTGTGTATATACCCAAGGAAAAATTTCAAATAAGAACCCGAAATGTTTTCATTTTCTAAGCTACCCTCGCCCAACTCCGGCACAGCCTAGGTGGACGGCAAGGGTCGGGGTCGCCCGACCGCGGTGATGGACAAGAGAGGGGAGAGTAAAAGGAAAAAGAAAAAGAAAATTAAAAAAAATTAAAAAGGTAAAGGATGAAAATGCCTTTTGGCCATGTCTTTCTTTAAAACAACGAAGTCACTTTAGGCTTTTATTTGAAAATAAAAATAAAAATGAAGGCAATTCGAGCTTTTGTTTGGGAATTTTCCTTACACTGGAAAGAGGGATTTGATGTATTGCTTTGCAATTTAGTCAACTTCCATATTAGGATAAAATACCATAACAGAACCATGGAGTGTTTAGGATGAATTTTAGGGGGGAGTCCCCCCAATTGACGTTTGGTTTTGCATGAGTTCCCTTCCCTTGTGGGTTTGCACATGAGAGTTGGAGAACAATTGCACCTACTCACTACTACATACAAGCATATCTTGACCCAACATCATAACATATTTACTCGGAACTCCACCAACTCTGGACCAAGTCAAAGCCTCTCCCTAAGTTGACTTTCATCCTCCTCTACTTCTAATTTCTATATCTAATCGCCACAAGGAAAAAAAAAAGCAGGATTTGTCGCCCAAATTGAGCATTGAACCCCCTCTACCTTTTATTAAATGATCATTGTACTTTGTCTTTAGCATAATTAGGAGCGTAATTAGGAGGGTGATCGAGGCCAAGTAGGCCCGACTATAGTCCCTCGAGCGACCAATTGTCCGTCTTACCTCATTGTAATCAAGGGGTTTTTTTTGTTTGTTTTTCAAATCATAACTCCCACATAAAGTGTTGGACAAACACTTTGAATTCAATAGTAATTGGTGCTGGAAGTTGTGACATTAGTTATGACGAGGAATCATCAAAAACACCCAGCCAAGAAATTATTAAGTTGTTTTTTTTTTTTTTTTTGCAATGATGAGAAAAAAGAATATGAAATCGTTCCTTTTGTAATCACGGATTTTGATAAATATAATTAATTTTCAGTTCGGTTTTCCAGTTCGATTTTGACACCCCTAACTTTGTTGGTGTTGTTCCCAATTTTGTCCCTATGTAGTATTTCCTTAAGAGACCAAAAAGGACAACAGGAAGCGGATCACCTAACATTGAGGTTTCTGTGACATGGGTAACATTACTCAAATCAAGCCGTCCAAATGAAAATGGAGGGCCTGATTTGAGAGAGGGTTGGAATTCAAAAATTTTCAAATTCCAAAAAAATTTACGCCCAATTTTTTTTCCTCTCCCTCAACAAATGACGTGGCCCATTCTTGGCCGTTCAAATAAAAATGGACGGCTTGATTTAAGTAATGTTACCCATGTTACAGAAACCTCAATGTTAAGTGATCCGGATCCAGGACAACATGCTAAAATACCCATTCTCTTATAGTTATCTTTACACATTCCACATTTTTAGCTTGTGGACATTTTTCTTGTCTTCTTTTATCTTTCCATTTTCACCTACGTTCTATTTCTGTGTAAAAAGTGCTCATACGATTGTGCTTATCATTGTGGTTGTTGGCTCTTTTTGAGAAATTACACTCTTTGTTACAAAATTATGCACTAACTTCACAAACAAAATCAATGTGAGAATATACGTCTATATAGTTATATAATATCTGTCTTTTCCCTGGAAGTTGCCTCAAGGATTGACACATAGCAATATAGCGTTTATAGGATAACTTCAATCTTGAAAGTTTTGTAGTGTTTTTATATGATGTCCGCGATTCCTTTCGATTTATAATCAAATACACAAATTAATTGGTTCCGTTAGACTAGCTACATACTGTGTGTTATCAACTGCATATACAGAATTAGAGGTAAATTGACCTTTCCAACCCAACATTTTGATGGGCAGGTTTGTCATGTGAACCTAATAAACAGACAGAATTTCAGCCAGCTTAATATTCAAAGTAGATCTGAAGCCAATATTATGAATATCTATTATATGATACTATTATTTAATCATTATGCTTACTTAGCACCTCTATCTTGCAACTATTGAATTTCAATGATATGATAATTTAATGTTAACTTTGTCATGTTCATAAGAAATGATACAGAATGCAAATACACTAACTCTTTACACTAAAAATTATGCTTACATTAGGATTGGCGTGATTGGTCGTGGTGCTGGGGGTTTCCAACTCAAGAAATGGAGGTCGACCATTCGAGTTGCACAAACTACGTGCAAACTGCTTTGGCTTAAAGCACTTATTGGGCTTGCATGATATTTCATGAGTTTTTAGGTAGATGAGTCTCCATGCTAGTGCCCTCAGATTATATATAATAATAATAAAATGCTTCTTTAGGAGAATTCTAACCTTGTATAAAGGAAAATGAACTCATACTCCACGGGTTGAATAAGACAGCTTCGAAGCGACTTGATACCACTAAAAGGTTGGCATAGCTAGTGGTCGGAATTAGTAATAGATATAAAATCGAAAGAAATGTTGGGATTATTTAGCTACTATGTTCACGGAAGCAATAACCATAAATGGACCAGAACAGACCCCACCTAGCGATCAAATGCAGGAAGTGCTTTAGTTGGTTTCCATCTCATTTTTCCAGAAGAAGAACGAGCGCACGAAGATCGGAGTGTAGTAACGGCAAAGAAAGACAACGGCATCTGAGGAGAATTCAGAAAAGAAAGAGAGAGGTAGAGGAAAGGAAATGCCTTATAAAGTACAAAGTATCCCGACTTGGATCTATGATATAACTCGAACCCCTTTCCCTCTGTATGAATTTATAACCGTGCGAAATCTCCATAGCCAATTTTTCGGGAGAAGAACAGTAGGAGTGCCATAACTTTCGTACGATACTCACTTGAGTGTCATAATACTTTTTTTTTTCGCTCACTTAAGTGCCACATCTGAGTAAAATTGATCATTTGAGGGCCATTTTCGACAAAACGTCCTACATAGACTTTTTATTTAATCTTTTAGTCACACCAGATCTGAGCGAGGGGCCTTCATGGCCCCGCCGACCGTGGGCGAGGCAGCCCTCGCCCGCGATCCTCGCCCATGGCTGGCGGGGTCGCGAAGCCTTCGACTTTGCACCCTAGCCCCTAGGCAAGGGTTTCGTGGCTGGCGAGGGTCGCTGATGACGAATGCTAGGATCAGTAAGAGCTCACCAGAAGAATTGTTCTTTCTTTGATCTTTCCAATAACTTATTCTACTTGACGAATGCTATATAGAGGGCAGATTTGGTATTTAGATCTTACTTCTATGAATGATCTTGTCAACTATGAATGATTGGCTATGAGATGATGGAAATGTATATTAGGGCACTAACCATATTTCAACTCATGATCAATCCATGGATACCAATAGAAAATGAATAGAACATGTTGAGCCAAATATTCTTCATCTATAATTTGCTTGATTTAGATTGGGAAAATCGTACGGTTTTATGAAATCGTGTGCTATGACTTGAATCCGTATTTAATCCTATTTTCAATAGGTGTGATCCGATCAGGCATAGTTGGCATTCCCGATAGTGGATAATCTAATGCTGGTTCCAATAGCAACCCCTTTTATTCAAAGACAAAAATTCAACAATCACTTAGCGAAAATCAAGGAATTATTCACATGTCGTTAAATAAATAGAAGGAATGCCCATCTTTGTTGATTTTGTCATCATCTAATTGTTTCCGAATGGGTCCATTCAATGCTGGCAAATATCACAATGTGATAAAAGAATCATTTAAAAAAGATCCTATAATTAAAATTAGGAATTCGACTGACCCTTTAGGAACATTCCTTCAATTTGTGAATTTTTATTCATTTCACTCCACTCTCATTAAATCGCGCCATAGTTGAATGAAGTAGATGAGTTCGTTGTCCATTGAGTTGGAGCATGAATTCATTTTCCTGTGCTTTGGAGATAGGCATTTGTGTAATATTTTATATGCACATATTCCTCGTAAATTAGTTAGTTATTATGCAAACGATCTTTATCAATCAATTACGACGATAACATCCGTCGCGACTTTAATTAGTCATAGCGTTTTCGATGTCAGAAAATTAGTCGTCAACTTATCAAATAATCATAATAAATATACGTCTTTGGGAGTAATTTGTGAATCGTCCACTTTTTAATGAGGTTCACGTGGCACAGTGGCTTTGTTATTATCCAAATCTCTTCTAAGTCAATTTTTTGCCTTAGATCTATATTTATATTTCAACCGTCATTCAAAGTGATTGTCATGGAACAGGAACATGCAAGAATGATTCCGACAAGATTCCATACGGCGTTCCATCAATCGACTTCTAATTTTATTTGTTTATACTTCTTTCCAAGTACCTTTTTCTACATTTTGCTTACCTCCATAAAACTTAAAAACGAAAACAAAGATAGATTTATAAGTTTATGAAAAAAAGGGGAAACCACAATAATAATGAGAGACGCCGAAGCAATGTTAGTTGCGATTACCAATTGTTTCCCTTATTGATTTTGTCTTGTAAAGAGGAGCACAAACTAGTTTAAGATATAACTAAAGAACGGCAAAAGTTTAATTTCCTTAGAAGTTGTAATCTAACAATTATTAGTTGAAGTTACGTTCATAACTGACATTCTAATCTAACAATTAACTTCACTATAATGTTACTTCTATATTTTAAATATGATATAATTGGCCAGCACAAGGAGTGGGTTTAGGACTAATACCTCATCAATGTTTGTTCATTAGCTGTGATGAAAGAATGGACACCTAATTAATGTTTGTCTAATTGATGTTTGTCTATTAGCGGTAAACTAAATGATGGATGCCTAATCAATGTTTGTCCATGAGAGGTAGAGGGAAAGATGGAGACTTAGGGTAAGTTCGTTTAGCAAAAAATGAGTGATTTGGAAAATATTTTTCGAAAAATGGTCATTGAATATTTTCATCATTGATAACAATCTATGCCTAACTATTTTCTCAGGCGATAAAAAAAGTTTCCATTCATTTATTTTTTTTAAAGATATAAGCGATCATTTTTCAAAAAATGTTTTTTCAAATTATTCATTTTTTGCGAAACCAATTAACTCGATTTTCCATGAGTCAACATTGTTGTCATCGTTGAGGCGACCAGTGCGGTCTTTTTTTAGTTTTATTCTTGGCCAGTGACAACTTGAAGCAGTCTACTACCAATTTAAGTCCTTAAGTAAATCAGGTTATCGAGCTCTTGTATAAATTGATTGCTCTTGTATAAATCTCTTCACACTTCTTGTTTTTCGTTGTTCTTGCTCTGTTTCGCTCTTTCTTCTCCTCGGCACAACCACTTTTCCTCCTCCTCTTCTCCATTATCTGCCGCTCTTTTTCATCACTCTTTCTTTCTCGGAAAAAAAAATCGAAGAAAAATGATGACTTCCGCCGCTTATGTTGCATTAGATTATCTTGAAGGACATATTTGTTGTTCCCATTAAGCGTCCATTCGGATACGTGATGTCCTCCAAGAGCTACGCCCAGGAGCTTCAGGAGGAAGTTGCGAGCCTGGGACACGAGGCTGAAAGGGTCCACAATGCCGCGGAAGAGGCCAGAAACAACCTTCGGAATGTCTACAGTCACGTCACGGAGTGGCATGTAAGTGCTGAGAGGGCCTTGATGGAGGCGAGAGAGCTGTTGGGCAACTTTGAATTGGCGAGCAAGACTTGCTGGTGCGGGACTCTTCTAGACCCCAATTGTCGCTATCAGTTCAGCAGGAAGGTCAGGACAAGATTGAGGTCATTCAGGAACTCGCTCACAAAGGAAGTGAATTCAAAGGATATGGGTAACATTTGCTCCGAGGAATGTCACTGCATCAACTTGGATTCTATATTGGATAAGATTTGTTTTGAATCTCACATAAATCTATCCTTGGTGGAATCGGTGTGATATTTCCTATTTTGAATAGGTTTCCTAATCCTAGTTGGACAAGATTTCCTATCGAACCCTTGCCTATAAATAAGAAGCAGATGTTCTTTGTGTAGAGTATCAAAGAGAAGCTTCTGCTAGTGAATTGCATCCCTAGTGTTTGAAGCCAATTAAATCTTATGAGTAAGATTTGCGAATTTCTCCTTGACATTTAGAGATTATTTCGTGAAAAATTGCAGGGCTAAACACTTGTGAGTTATTGAGTGTAGTTAGGGCTGGAAAACACTAAGAGTATTTGAGTGATCTCCATTGTATTGCTTGATCTATAGTGAAATTCGTTGCTGCTCTTCCCGTGGACGTAGGTCTTTACGACTGAACCACGTAAGTCTATTGTCCGATTTATTTTCTTCTTCTGTCTATTTTATTGTTCGATCGCTTGCTTCCACGCAACAATTGATATCAAAGCTAGGCTTGCTTGAGTTGAAGCAAATCGATGGCGATAAAAGAAGGTAAAGTGAAAATTGACAGATTTGATGGGAAGGATTTTGGTTTCTCGAAAATGCAGATTGAGGATTATCTATATTAAATGAAATTGTACTTACCCTTGTCTGGGGAGAAACCAACGACGATGAAGCAAGTTGACTGGGAATTGCTAGATAGACAAGCGATGAGTGTTATTCGGTTGACGTTGGCTCGTAACGTTGTGTTTAATATCGTGGAAGAGAAGACCACTTCGAGTTTGATGTAACCCCTGTCGGATTTGTACGAGAAGCCCTCTATGATTGTCGCGACCTGCCATTACCTTTCTCAAGGGTCCGGCAGATTTAGAGGTATTGCCGATTGGTTTAGGCACGAGCTCTCCCAAGTCCTACTTTGCGTGACGTTGGATTTCGTTTTACTGATTAGCAACCTAAAAGGTTACTAGGAGTCGCTACTAGCCTATTGGGGTCGGCTAGAAACCAATCGAAACATGGGAGTGTCATCTAGATTTCTACGAAACCAGAGCTTCTAAGTTCGGAGACTTGTTTACGCTAGCTGAATAATTAGCGCCTTTTCAGTACCTAACCAGTTGATATTCTCTAAGGTGACCGCACATTCTGCATATCATTTTAAGCTTACCATATATCTAATCAGTGCTAGATGATCATGCATAATATTTTTCTGTCATTTCATGCAATTACCCATTTAACCCTTTAACTAGCGCCTAGGAAAGCAATTTAACAAGCAATTCATCAAAAGATAGTGTTGTAGTAAACACTCAATTAGGTAAATATGCTAAATAAAGACTGAAATGAACACAATGCAAACCAATTAAATAATTGCCATATTTAAACAAATAAATTTCGACTTGAAGATCGGAATACATGAGTATCAAACCGAATCAAACATCAGTCTTCAATCAACGCCAATCTGGGGCTGAAAAATTCACATGAGGGGTAAAAAAAAGTCATGAAAACCACTTTTCTAATTTTCTGGATTTTTCTTAGTTTTTTGGGATTTTTTGAAATTTTTTTCTGAATTTTTAAAATATTTTTGGATTTTTGAAAATATTTTTGATTTTTTATTGCGAAAAAAGAAAAACGATGCTGTTTCGGGTTATGCACTCCCGAAACGGTGTCTCACAAGGGCATACCAAAACGGCGCCGCACAGAAGGATGGGAAAAAGGCGTCGCATCGAGACAGATTGGCGAAGCTGAAGCGGCATCGTTTTGGTCCTAAGGCTGAACGACGTCACACGAAGGTTCAGTCAAAACGACACCGTATGGCCTACTCCTTTGCGGACCAAGACGGCGTCGCTTTGAGGACCAACCAGACAACGTCGTGTCGGGCTTCTTCAAACCCCCCCCGGAACGCCGATAGAAAAAGAGTTCAGATTGGCGCCTCTCCGGCGACCAGTCGAACAAGCGGACCCATGGGCCTTGTAGAGCTCGACCTGCGCTCCCGGGGGTGGTAACATTAGGCGTCGGTAGTACCTGCTCCGGCGTGACGAAGTCACCAAAAGTTGGCCACCGGCGACGCGAGCTCGAGACCTATTTGGTCCAATCGGCGAGTCACTGGTCATGAATTGGTATGGCCGACCGATGGTCCAGGAGCGGACTTCCCCCATGCTCATTGGGCGACCGGTAGTCTCTCCTCCGGCGTGACGAGGACGACAAAGCTTGAGCCCTCCCTCGGCGCAAAAACAAACTGAAAACGACCGGTTCACTCCTTGTGAATCCGGTCGCACCGCTACTCGAAAACCCCTCCCACGCGTGAACAAACGTCGGGACCTATTTGGTCTCGCCGTCGTTCCACCGGCCACCGCCGAACTTGGCCAACCCATGGGCCAGGTTCAGTCGGCTCGCGACCACTGGGGTGGTTTCAATTGATCCCCACAAGCCCCGTGGCGGCACGACCGATCCTCCAAATCTTCTCACCCTCTCGGTGCCGCTTAACTCACTTCAACCGGCCCTCCAATGACCAAATTGGTCCAAAACAGGTGCAACGAAACACGAAGCACTAACAAAAAAAAAACAATAATAGGTACAAATGGACCGTGATTTGGCATGAATTAGTTCAAACAATATCAAAACTTCTAGAGACATTTTATCGAACACGTGGTGAACTGACATTCCAGAGCTCAATCGGCGCAAATGAAGCGAAACCAAAGCTAACGTGCGACACGAATGAGCTAAAGGGAGCTTCAAGAACTCCTTGAACTGCCTGGGAGCACGCCAAGCCGAAGCGCTCGGACAGAACAAGGTTCCAATGGAAGCGAGAGGCGAGCCGGAGCTGACTGGGAGCCTGCCGGAGCTTCTCGCGGGCGATCGGGGGGCGGCGGAGCCTTCTTCTTCCCTGGCTTCTCTCTGCAACTCACGGCTTCCACCTACTCTTCACCCAAGTTTAGGACGATCGCACTCCCCGTTTCTTGGAGCTCCAGGCTCCTTTTATAGATGGATGGGAAGCCTGACACGCAGGCTTCGTGGCCGTGCAAAAATGAAGGGCTGGGAGCCGCCGGACAAACCTGCAGCGGCGTCGCTTCTCCCCCCCTGCACTTGAGTGTTCGCGGGCGAGAGAGAGAGAGAAAGGAGGGCCCACGCGGGCCCGGGCCTGTTGGAAAAAGAGAGGAGCTGGGCTAGCATCGCGCAGGCCGCTCGCTCGGGGAGTGAAGAAATGGGAAGTGGGACGGGCGGCCCACGCGGATTCGGGCCGACACGGCCCAATCCGATTAAAAAAAGAATTCTTTTTTTTAATTATAAAAAGGGCTAAAAATAATTTATATTTTCCCAAATTGACAAATAAAATAAGAAATAGGCAAATCCAATTTAACCTATCACTATTTTAAGCCTTAAGGAAAATAAATTTTATTTAGCGGGGATCGGCAAAATTAGGTGTCAACAGTAATTAACAAGGTCTATTTGATACGACGTGTGTTTAATTGAAGATGAGCGAAGGTGCGTCGGTTGTTAATCATATCAACGAACTCAATGTGATCGTTAGTCAATTGAGTTCAATTGAGATTGACTTTGAAGATGAGGTATGTGCTTTGATTCTATTATCCTCATTGCCTGATAGTTGGAATACTATTGTTACTGTTGTTAGTAATTCCATTGGATCAACAAGTTAAACATTTGATGGGATGCGAGATTTAATTCTGAGTGAGGACATCCATAGAAGAGAATCTGGCGAATCTGTATCTATTGCTTTAGTTGGTGAAAATAGAGGAAGAACTAGTTTCTTGTTAGCAGAAGTAGTATGAACCCGAATAGACGCAATCAGTCTAAGACTAGTGGTGTCGTCTGTTGGAGTTGTGGCAAGATGGGGTATCTTATAAGGGATTTCTTTAAACTGAAGAATGAGAAAGGTAAGGAGAATTAGAGTTGAGTCTGTAGATCATGTTACAGCTGTAGCTGACAGTAATTCGGATAATGCTGATTATGTCTTGTCTGTTGTTGATGATTCGTCATTTGGCGAATGGATTATGGATTCTGGTTGTTCTTTTCATGCTACACCAAACAGGAACTCGTTTATTACTTATCAATATATGGATAATAGTAAAATGTAGTTGGGGAACAATGCTAAGTGCGATGTTGTGCGTGTTGGCTATGTTAGAATTAGAATGCATGATGGTATTGTGAGGGCATTGACTGGAGTGAGGCATGTTCCAGAATTGAAGAAAAATCTGATTTCCTTGAGTGCGTTGGATTCAGCTGGGTCATCCTCTGGACGGTTACCGAGATCCGGTGGAGGTAGAACAGGGAAGGGGAAGGGGAAGGGGAAGAGAAAAATAAAAAGAAGAAAGAAAAATAAAAATTCAAAAAAAATTAAAAAAATTATTAAAATATTAGGTCACTGGTCGGCCGGCGCCCACATCAGCGCCAACCTGCCAAAATTCGTCGGATGGACTGAATTGGCACAATTGCAAAAGGTTTAGGACTAAATAAAAAAAAAGGTTTAAAACTGGATTGACACAATTGCAATAGGTTTAGGATTTTTTTGGTAATTTTTCCGTTTATCTTGTACCGCATTTAAGAATTATCCACGTTATTTAAAATATTTTCTGCTTAATTGGATGATCGCTTAATTTGTTTTCTATGCGATTTCCCTTTTGCCAGTTACTTAAGCCCTTCTTTAGTTATTTATTTTTTCTTTATTCTTATTCTTATTGTTATTCTTTCGCTTAGAGAAATTTTGGTGTGTTGGGTTGAAAATTACGATGGACCATAGCTATGTGGTTTTATCATCCATGATCCTTTCAAAAGCCAATTAAGGAGGCAATATGCAAAATGAAATCTTGGACATTTCTATGATAGTTGTAAATGCTTGGGATATACTTGGAGGCCTACTACAAGTTTAGCTCTTCAAGAAGTCAACGGTATAAATTTTTTTTATCATAACCTTTTTTTTAAGTTCATTGCAATATTTCCCTCATTTTTCTGTATTTATTTTGTAAAATTTTAATTTATTTTAGCGCATTTGGAGGTCAAATGATGATTTGACTAAAACAAATACAAAAAAATAAAAATAAAAATTGCACTTTACCGTTGAAAATCACATGTAAAGGGTACTTTTCAGGGGGAGAAACGATCTTTGTTGGGGAAGAGGATTCCCGGGCATTGAGGGTTTCTCTAAGCTTTGAGGTCGCGTTTGCCGGGACTTAGGATATTTTCTTTGATTTTCAATATCTCTTTTAATTATACATGTCTGATTTGATTTCCTTAGATAGTTATTTTATAAAACCTATAAATAGGCTCATATACTCTTCTCTATATACATTGAAATCTATAGAAAATTATCCAATTCACTTTTCCGTTGTATTCTTAACCCCATGCACATCGCACCCCATACACCCGTAGCAAAATAAATCCATCCCACCCGCTTGACATTGTTCATCCGAGTGTGTCATTCCCATCTAAGTCAATGCGGCGGTGATTGTGTTACGACATTGGCGACACGTCGCCAAGTCGAGCTTTTCTTTTTCAGGAAGATATTTTTTTATCTTCGCACAGTAACCTTCTCTCAGCAGTGCCTAGTTTATTCCGCATTTGTTAAGTTATTGTCTCGACAGCAGAGTCGACCGCAAAGGATGCATTTTGTTCTGCTCCAATGCTTCCAATTCTCAACTTTTCACTTCTCATTTCGAGAAGCTAAACACCACCACCAAATTTTCCGCCGTCGGACAATTAACATATTGAAATCTCATCGTCAATGGAAGCTTGAAGCCGACACATGCACCAATGGTGTAGCCATGCCACGGACCCACTAAGCCAGACGTTGTACGGGGCTGGTTTTGACCATTTCCGGCCATCATACAATCAACATATTGAAATCTCGTCGTCAATGGAAGCTCGAAGCCAACACATGCACCCAAGGCATAGCCATGCCACGGACTCGATTGTATTGGTTTCGATCATTTATGCTGTCTAATTTCATGGCGATCGAAGATTTTGGGACATTGATTAGATTATTTACAAATTCAAGTTGATTTGGTTCAACTCACCTTGTATTTGTGGGGATGTTCAAGATATGTAGATATATTTTAGAGATATTTAGGATATTTACTCTGATTTTTAATCTCTTTTGATTATACATATTCTATTTGATTTTCTTAGATATTCGTTAAATAAAGCCTATAAATAGATTCATATACTCTTTTCTATATACATCGAAATACGCAAAAAAAAAAAAAACAAAACAAAACAAAACAAGACTCCAATTCACTTTTCCACTTTATTCTTAAATTCCAGAATCTCCTACTGCTAGTTTAATAGCAGTTTGTGGCCAGCAATTTTGCTTTCAAGTTAATATCCGAACGCTCGTCCATGAACTAAAATATAGGTTGGAGAGTTTTGGTACTGATCACGTTTAGATCTATGAAAACGAGTTTCTTGAAGAGCTAGCAAAACGTAAAAGTCAACACCTTGAAAATTCGATCAAAATATAGGTTGGAGACATGCTTATTCATAGACATTCATTAATTTTTTGGTACGAAAAAAAAAAGCAATTATAGAAAAGACATGTAATTTTTTTTTATTAATTTCTTATATTTTCTTTTGCTGGTAACCGTAAAAGATGACTATTTATGAAGAACTCTCGCAAAGTTAGAAAAGGAAAAAAAGGAAAAAGGCCAAGGCTCCTTTAATTCTATTTAACTTAGCACTTCTAATGCTTAAAGTTCGTTATTCAAACGGAGGGTTAATTGTGATGCAAATCGTCCGTCCGACATCGTTTTGATTAGCGGGATATAGTTCGATTGTTGGTAATTCCACATTAGGGTTTTATTGAACTTTTCCGAAATTAAGCATCAGGGCGACCGTCACATCAAACCATATCTGAAGTCAAGCCTTCTATGCTGGCCAATATATAAAGAGAACAAGAAAAGCTCGATCAAAATGTTTATCTTTGATTGTGCACATACTCAAAGAGGAATTTTTTGTATTGATTTGTATGTGTTAGCGATATTAAGATATTAATTTGATTCCGCATATCTCAAGATTATGCATATATTTCTCTTGATAATGCATATCCTTGATTGATTATATTTGATATTACTTTCATCTTATTACCTTAAATAATTATCCAATAAAGCCTATAAATAGTTTCATGTACTATTGAATTGAAATATATTGAATTTCTCGATAAAGCCTAAATCATTATCTCCCGTATTATTCTCAATTTGGTATCAGAGCCTTCGTTCCTAAGAAAACTCAGGGCGCATTCGCACCCCAGCACCCAATTCATGCCGTAACAAAGAAAATATCTCCCGCCGCTCAACAGTGTTCACCCGAGTGCCTCATTCGTGTTTGATGAAGCACCACAGTGGTCGTGTTACGACGTCCGCGACACATTGTCACATTGACCTTTTCTTTTTCACAGAGGTATTTTTCAAGTCTGCACGAAAAAAAATAATTTTTTTTATAATAACTAACTGTGCATGAAAATTAGGAAACCAACTAGGTATGACGGAAGCAGTCTAATGTAAGAGATATATGGAAAGCACGAGTTGTGGAAGTGGTGTCCACTATGCTGTAAATTACATAAACGTTGTGGAAGAAGTACTACCCGCAGAAAGCGCCAAGGTCCAATTACAGTTCCCATTCTCCACATACCAGTTATAGTCTTATTTATGTTAGCATGACCCATATTCCGTTAAAACCTTCACTCTTAGAGAGAAGGAACAATGAAACAATAGTAATAAGGCCAAAACCATGGTATATGCAATATAGGCAAAATCTGATGCTCAAAAATTGATGAGGTCAAATATAAAAGCCAAGGAACTTATGGGTTGTAGGCTTCAGCACTGCACGGGCACTGCACGGTTCGATGGCACACCACCCACCTAAGTGATCAGGACATTTGTGACAATTGTCCACTAAGTGTATGATACTTACACACAACCACAGTTGCCTCCTCATAATCTTTCTCTGCAAATGCACATGCTAGGATTGCTTGTCCAACGATAGCAAACCATCAGCAATAAGTCATGATGTCATCAAAACTTGTAAGCATATCGAAATGCAGCCATAGGTGTTGATACCAACCGTGCAGCTAGCGAGGCAGAAATGGTAGAACAGGATGTGAGGGCTATCACCATTTCCAACTTAAGAAGTCCATTCTCTAAGAACTAACGAAAATGTAAATCTTTAAGGTTCGGACAGCCTCCAGAAGAGACTAAGAGATAATAAGTACTGAGAAATAGCCCTGCCAACAAAAGCAGTCCATTCTTTAAGAACTGACGAAAATGTAAATTTTTAAGGCTTGAAGGTAAGACATAAACTTGTTTCATCAGCCTCTAGAGGAGAATAAGAGATATTAAGTACTGAGAAAGAACATGTACAGTTGCAACACCATTGATACCTAAATGGCAGGTGTCGCGACCCGAAAGAAGATCCCCCTAGGGATCGAATCGAGGCTAATGGATTGCCGGGCCCTTACTTTTTGATGGGGGCTTCGGCGCGGGCCCTCCCAGGCCCATACCAAATCGCGGCGGGAGTTTATCGGCTTCGACCTTGGTGTGGTCGGGTGATATGTGCTATGTGTGCATGCAATTGGAGTCGCCACCGGTCTTTTTGGGGAGGTAGACCGGATACCTCACCGGGCGATTGGGAGAGATCGCTCGATCCTACGCAACCAGAGATTCTAGGGCCGGGGATTTGGTTACCCTAGGTTATGCTAGAGTCCTTTCGGTTACCGTCCGGAATTGATTGTTATCTAACTTGTGAGCACGCGAGGTTTTATCAATTTGACTCCTAATCATGTTCTTATCAGTAGCTAAGTGTTCATGCAAAATGGTCTTGCGGGGTTCATTTCATGGCATTCTAACTTTTTTGATTTTTATCAAAACAAATTGAAATCAACCAAAGCAGTCAAAAAGGGATATAGAGGAAGCATAAGAAAATCTACGCTAAGGCGGTAAATAAAAACCCGCGGCCCTCGGGTATTTAGGTACAAGGCCGGAATACGAAACCCGAGACAGGATCGGGTGTATAATAATAAGACCGGATTGGACATCGGTCTTCCTCCAATGCGGGATAAAAGTAAATTGATGTTGGCCATGTTGAAAAACGCAATAAAAGATCAATTTTGACCTTTCCACGATTTTTTGATTTTTTGGGATTTTTCTCGATTTTTTTTTTTTGCGGACCGGGTGGAACAAGCCCGGAGATACTGAAAACGAATTGCGCGAAGTTCCGGCGAAAGTCTCACTCAAAATCTCGGGTTTCGCTCGTTTTCCAAAAAAAAAAAAACTGGTTTGGAAAAGTTGACTCTCTGGGTGTTTTCAAAGGTGATTATCTCAGTACTCATATCAAATAGGGGGACAAAGATCATACCGCAAGAAATTAGGTATGATCAGGTTTCCAAAACAAGCAACGGCTCGGGAAATGGTCAACCGAGCATGTTGTAATGGCGTCGGGAAAATGGCTTGCCGCAAAGCAACACTTGCCGAAATCCCAGGCTCTCACTTTGCAGTTCACCGAGCCGAACTCGAGAGTAATTATCTCGGTGAAGAAAACTAATCAGGGGAAACCGATCATACCGCCTGAAACTAGGTATGATCTAGTTTCCAAAATGACCGACGGCTCAGGAATTGACTGAACGAACGCACCATAATGGTGTCGGGAATATGACTAGTTGCAAAGCAACACTTAGCCGAAATCCCAGGCTCACTTTGCAGTTCACTGAGCCAGATTCGAGAGCAATTATCTCGGCCCCAAAAATTAATCAGGGGAAACTGATCATACCACATGAAACTAGGTATGATCTAGTTTCTAAAATGATCAACGGCTCAGGAATTGACTGAGTGAGCGCACCGTAATGATGTCGGGAATACGACTAGTCGGGAGCCAACACTTAAAACGAAAAAAGCAACCTCTAGCACAGTAGCTCACTGAGGTGTTTTCAAGTGCAAATATCTTGATGATCCGACACAACTAGGGAACAAGCCACATACCAACGCGAATAGCTACATGCGAGGAACGTAACGAGGCAAAATACACTGAAAAATAATCGCGGGAAGGCCATGAAAATCGAGTACAAAGTGGGTGATTCGAACCGTTCTCCACACTTAGTCAAAATTTTCAGGTTCGGGTCAGTGCGACAAGGCGACTTTGGAAGGGCATATCTCACGCCTCGCTCATAACTAGGGGCTACACGACATATCGATACGAAGGTCTACGCACCTAGAATGCATTTGAACAAGAAAATACCAAAATATCACGTAGAATGGCTAAGAAAAACAGGTTCAAAGTCAGGGGTTTGAACCACCCGAGGCATTTTATCGAACACGTTACGTGCATTGTTAAAAACGTGCATCCGGGGCATTAACAACAAAACCGAACCACAAAAACATGCAAATGGGACTAAATAAGCATATGAATGTGCATGAGAGGCGTCGGTTTGGTCCCGTTCGACCCGAAAGTCGAACGAGACCAAACCGGGCAAAATGCACAAACCAGGGGAAAGTTGGTCGCGAAGGGGTATTCGCGTTACCTTTGCGAGCAACTCCGTCAACGATAGGGGGTCAGCAGTGGCTCTGTGTATAGACGAGGTGTAGACGAAGGTTTATGGGCTCTCTATGTCGCTCAAGACTCCCTCACGGCTCTCTATTTTTCTCTCAAAAATCGCTAACGGCCAGCCCGAGCTCTGCCATGGCCGACCCTCCCTCTCTCGGTTTTCTGCTTGAATTCGTCCAACCCCTCACGCTCTGGCCTCTCTCTCATTTTATAGACCCCGTCCCGCACCCTTGCGCGCTCAATCCTCTCTCTCTCCCCCCCTCACGCTCGGTCTCGGTCTCACCCCGCTTTTTTTTTTAACCCGAGCACAGCTGTCCTTGGCTCCATTATGCTCAGAAGATCGCCAGAGCAGATGGGGATCGTTGGTGCAGCGTCTGGGGAGGAAGACCGGGCAGGTGGGCCTCTTTTGGCGCTGCCACTTGCTGAAGAAATGAAAGGGAATGTCTCATTTTCTGTTTCGGGCGTGCGGGTTCGTCCGCGGTGGAAACGAGGCTCGGGCACGGCGGCTCCGGCGATGTCACGGCTCGAGGTCGGGTTCGTAGGGACCGGAAGAGAGTTGGCTTCAAAGCCCAACCGGTATCGTCGCCAATTATGCTCGTTCGGGCGGTCAATTTCGAGGATTCGTACTCGGGGGTCGCTAGCGCAGGGAGGCTGGAGGTTGGGGATGATGAATAGTACCGGGTCGGACCCGCCCGACCCGGCTGACCCGGTTGCTATTTTTCGTCGAATTGACCCCAAAATCGACCCTTTTTCATGAAATTGACGCCAAAATCGGGTTTCCCAGCATGTTTTCCATCTAAGAGAGGTGTTTTCGGGATTGAAAAGTTTGGTTTAGTGCGAAAACCCCAAATTTAAAGTTTGACCCGAAAATGGATTTTCACTAATCCAAAGCCTAAACGGCAAAATCGAACCAAACCACCTCTACCAATGGATCTGGAATGATGAAAAATAAAGGGTGGCGGGCTTGGATTTTCATGGGTACCCCTAGAAAAAGGTTAATTTCGTTTTTAGTGAAACCGCGGACTAAATCGAAAATAAAAAGTGCAAATAGGTCCTTTTGGCCAAAATTGAAGAAATTCTCAAGCAAATGAGCCCAATTGCAATTCAAGGCACCAGAGGCGAATGTCATAGCTTGGAAAATAAAAAAAATGAAAATAAAAGGACTCAAAATGTAATTTTTTGGCTCGATTTGGGTTTATGTTTGTGAAGAAACATGGTGGCCCAAACTGAATTTTTGAGATTTAAAGTGTCCAACGTAAGGAGGGCATTAAAATAAAAATATTGGATATTGTTTCATATTTTTTTGGACACATATGCTATTTTTCGCAATTTTTGGTCATTTTTAAATGAAAAGAAATTCCGAAAATTCAGTAAAAATTCGAAAAATGTTTTTTTTGCTCAAAATTGGTTCCTTATGCTTGGAAAAGGCTTCCAAAGTTGATTTTACAATTTTATGAATTTGTTCTATTTTTAATTAATTTTCTAAAAGTAAAATGATTAAAAAAACAAGTGTCAACAGCTGCCCCTCTTTGGGAGTGATCTCGATAGAGGTTGCTCCCAAAGACGAGGTGACACCTAATTCCTAATCAACTTGACTGGGGAAAAAAAGCTATGACATCTGATTCTGATAACCTTTCGATGCAAGTCTAAATTCAAGTTAGTCCTCGGTTCGTCTGAATGGTACGAGCAAGAGCTTAGTGAGAGAGATTTACCTGGGGCTTACCTGTCGGCCGTACGGTCGCTGTTTGACGTGAGTGCCCTTTGAAAAGATACCTTAAGGATTCGTTCTAAGAAAACCCTAAAGAGGTTAAGCTCTGACCCGTATGGTAGGTCAACCCATGATAGAATTCCTAATGAAAGGATTCTAAGACGATACATCCTACTAAAGGACTCGCCTGAGCTCTGACCCGTATGGTAGGTCAACCCACGATAGAATTCCTAATGAAAGGATTCTAGAGACGACATATCCTACTCAAAGGACTCGCCTTAGGGGTGCCTGCAAGTCAGGACTTGAAGATGGATCATTCCATGATAGAATTCCTAATGAAAGGATTCTAGAGACGACATATCCTGCTGAAGGACTCGCCTAAGTGGTGCCTGCGATTCAGGACTTGAAAGTGGATCATTCCACGATAGGAGTTATCAAGGACTGCCTAAATGTCACCTTTTGGGTAGACAGAAGAGGTACAGATTGAAAGATTGATTTTGGGTGCTGTTCAAAGATTTGGGGAGACCAGAAATCCTATAAAAGCTCAAACTCGAATCATCTTACCATTGAGGGCGCCATTCTAGGACCTGTGGGGGGGCCAAGAATCCTGCGGAAGCTCAAACCCGAATTATCTTCACATGCCGCTTTTTAAGGCAAACCAAAGAGGTAGAGACTAGGATATCTGAAATATTTCAAGTCTTTAAGACGAGTCGTGCTCCTATGATGATTATCTAGGAATCATGCAAAATTTTTCAATAAATGCACCCGTGATGCAGGAGGTTGCCCAAAACATCTTGCAATATGACGTCGGTGATCAAAAATTCCTGGTGGGGAAGACTTTGGATCGAATGATATGAGATTGCCAAAAGAGTTTGGTTAAAACGTCAGTTGGAGTGCGCTCATCAAAGAGGACTTCACACAATCTCTCAAAAAGGTTTTGATTTCTATTTAGAAACGCTCGAATTTCCTCTCAAACCTATGTCTAGGATTTCGGAACTATTCGCAATGCATACAATTTGATTGATCTGAAAGGGACTTTCAAGGGACCGTAATGTCGGGTTTGGTGAAAGGTTTTTCAAAGGGGGACTCATAGTCGAGTCAAGGCCAACAAAAGATCTTCATCATCTGCTTCGGGTTTACAAGTCAAGAACCCTGCAAAATGAGAGAGAAATAATCCTGCTCGTACCTCTTCGAGCGATGCTCAAAATCATTCAACTCTACATTAATTCAAGTGCCCTAATCGGAAAAGGCTTTCAAGGGTCATAACGTAGGTTGGGATTGGGGCCCGAGGAATAAAAAGGCTCATTTTTTTTGCTCAGGAAATATATGAGAATGGTTTGACGTTGGTGATCGTTGCAAATTTGTCACCGATCCTGGCCTTCTGGAATAGTCTTCAAAGAACACCCTCGTTATACAGGAATGGTGTGAACTCCTGCTGGTACTGTCGTTGTTTGAAGACAGTATGAACTCCAATTGAGGAATGCATTTTGACTCCTTCGGGGAATTTTCTTTTTCGACCATACTCCATTGGGGGATTTACAGGAAAGGTAACATGTAAACACTTCTTCACGGAGTCTATAGAAATATATCTATGAAGTTCAGAGGTGTTCACAAACGAACCAGGATTTGGACGGCCATGGGCCTTGCTTTTTGTCGGTGCTTTGCTCCTTCTTCTTCTTCTTTTCTTTGATGCCCGGGATTGGCTTTTTCTGCTTTCTCTCCCCCCCCCTTTTTTTTAGGGGCAAGAGAATTTTCAAAGATTATGCTAGACGCACATGCAAATGAGAATCTAGCATTTTAATTCGGGAATTCCCTATCGACCCGATTTTTCTGAGTTTTTTTCGCTTTGAGGTAGCGCCTGTCTTCGTCTTGGAATGGGCAATGATCACCAACGGAGGTTTAAGAATGAATATAGAAGCGCAATTGGGTTATACAAAGGATAAAAGTGTGTAGGATAGAGAAGCGAATGCTTTTCGTCGTCCTAAGGCACTTGAATTGCAGTATGAGTTTAAATGCAAAGGGACTCTCGAAGATTGATATTAGTTCGAGCAAGAAAATTTCTAACCATTTACCTCTTGTTGTTGTCGGAATTACCTCCGTTTGGCCTCGATGTGGGGTGGTTCTTGACAGGGGTGATGAAATGAAACCGCCGTTCAAAGGGGTTAACAATGGTCACCTGTAGTGTTTGGGATAGAGAAATGAATGCCTTTCGTCGTTTCAATCTATGTAACCACTGCAAATGATCCCTACGTCCCTAAACTAAGGCCTCCACTCACCACTCAAGTGTATATAGGGACGTGTTCGGGCATGGCTTGACTCTCATCATTTGAGGTACTCCTTTTGACAGATTTTAAACACTCCCTTTTGGAAGTCTTCATTTCGTTTTCTCCTTAGTTTAACCCCCACTAGGATTTTAAGATGCCCAATGCATATTTCAATCATGATCGGATGACCTCCCAGTCCCTTTGGACATGCGTATCGATGAAAAGTCTTTGGAGTGTGCTAGGCATTTTGCTCTAGACTTGGGGTTTGAAACTCGCTAGATTCTCGAAAACCCTTATACTTTAAGGACAACAGACCACTTGCCTATAAAAGTCTGGCAAGGATTCCCGCTTGTGGTGGCCATAGCCCGTCCCACTCTAGCATGCAACTCCTTGGATCGCAGCTGGTTCCCAGCTAGAGAAATGAAATTATCTGTCTCTGTGGATCCTCATCAGTGGGCCTTTTGTTTGGCTTGAATGGCTTATCGATTCGGGAACCTCCTTTGAACCTGCAATCATATGAAGCAAATGTACGTATGCATGAATGCATGAGATGTATGCAATAGTCCTAAAGTGACTCAGATCATCCAAAAGATAGCCAAGCCGGCTTCTACTTTCATTTCAAGGATAATACTGTTTGACTGCATCCGCATTTACAGGAAATCCTAACTCTTCCCCATCCATGTTTACAAGGATCAGGGCTCCTCCAAGAAGGACCTTTTTGACAACGTAAGGACCTTCATAATTTGGGGTGAATTTGCCCCCAGGATGAGAAATGCTCGGAAGTGTCTTCCTCACCACCAGATCTTCTACCTCAAAATATCTGGGCTTGACCTTCCGGTTGAATGATTTGGCAACCCTTTTTTGGTAGCTTTGACCGTGGCAGATCGCCCTGAGACGCTTTTCGTCAATCAAATTCAACTGCTCATACCTCTGCTGGACCCACTCGGCTTCGGAGAGTTTGACTTGGGATAAGATCCTCAGAGATGGGATTTCAATTTCCACAGGCAGGACTGCCTCCATGCCGTAGACCAGGGAATAAGGAGTTGCCCCAGTTGAGGTCCGAATTGAAGTTCGATACGCCATTAAGGCGTACGGTAGCCTCTCATGCCAGTCTCTATAATTCTCTGCGGTCTTCGACAGAATCTTCTTGATATTCTTGTTTGCCGCCTCCACAGCTCTGTTCATTTGTGGGCGGTAAGGAGATGAATTAAGGTGTCGAATATTGAAGGCCCCCAATAGGTCATCGACTATTTTGTTGTTCAGGTTGGAACCATTGTCCGTGATAATTGCTTGAGGAGCTCCATATCGGGAGATGATATCCCTTCTGATGAACCTTGCCACATTCTTCGCTGTGACATTCGCATATGAGTTTGCTTCGATCCACTTCGTAAAGTAATCGATCGCCACCAAGATAAAGCGGTGTCCATTGGAAGCACTTGGATTGATGGGGCCAATCATGTCTATCCCCCACATAGCGAATGGCCAAGCCTCTGACATCTGGTGGAGCTCATTCGGAGGTGCGTTGATTCTGTCTCCATACACTTGGCATTGGTGACAAGATCTCAAGTGTTGGCTGCAATCTGACTCTATGGTCATCCAGTAATAACCTAGCCGCATGATTTTCTTTGCGAGGAGGTGACCGTTCATATGAGGACCACATACCCCTTCATGGATCTCCTTCATGAGCATGTTTGCTTCTTTGGCATCCACACATCTCAACAGGACCGAGTCAAATGACCTCTTATACAGAGTCTGCCCATTCAGGAAGAATTTAGTAGCCATCCTTGCTATATATTTCCTATCCCCGATCTGGCTTCCCGGAGGGAATTCTCCTTTCAAAAGATAATTCTTGATATCGTGATACCATGGCTCACCATCGAATTCACCTTCAATTACCATGCAGTAAGCTGGCTGGTCAATCACATCAATTTTTAGAGGCTTGATATCGAGCCCGTCCTCCACTTGCAACATAGAAGACAAAGTGGCTAAAGCATCTGCGAAGTGATTCTGGGTCCTTGGAAGATATTCGAACGAGATTTCGTCGAATTCCTCAGCTAATTCCTCTAGGAATTCGTGATAGGGGATGAGTTTGGAATCCCTCGTCTTCCATTCTCCCTGAGTCTGAAGAATAATGAGCATGGAATCTCCATAAACCTGTAACCTTTGCACCTTCATAGCGATGGCCAACTGCAGGCCCAGAATGCAAGCCTCGTACTCTGACATGTTGTTAGTGCACGGGAACACCAACTTTGCAGAAACTGGGTAGTGTAAACCGTCCGGAGATATCAATACTGCCCCAGTTCCAGATCCGGTCAGATTAACGGCACCATCAAAGTACATGGTCCACTTATCATCTGATAAGGTTAGGATCCGATCCTCAGCCTCTTCCTCACTAGGGATTGCAAGCCCTTGAGAATTCTCTGCCAGCATGTCGGCTATGGCCCGTCCCTTAACTGACTTTTGACCAGAGCTCCTTATGTCGAATTCCGACAATAGCACCTGCCACTAGGCTAGCTTCCCCAATAAGGCTGGTTTTTCCACCAAGTACTTGATTGGGTCACATTCTGTCACCAGTTGGATGTGATAGTGGAGGGTATACTGCCTCAGCCTGTGGAGTACCCAGATCAGTGCGACACACGTCTTTTCAACTACCGGGTAATTAGCTTCCGGCTGTGTGAACTTCTTGCTCAAGTAATAAATCGCTCTCTCCTTCCCATCCTCCGGCTTCGTCTGGGCGAGTAAAGCTCCCAGCGATTCTTGATGGATCGTCAGGTATAGAGTCAGAGGAATCCCAGGGATCGGCGGTACCAATACCAGCGGTAGGACTAGATATTCCTTGATCCTTTCAAACGCTTGATGACATTCCGAATCCCAGATGACCTTGGCGCCCTTCTTTAAGAGCTTGAAGAATGGCTTCGCCACATCAGAAAGTTGGGATATAAATCTGGCGATATAGTTTAGTCGCCCCAGCAGGCTTCTGACTTCTTTCACCGAGGTAGGGGTAGAGATGTCCCGTATGGCTTTAATTTTGGAAGGGTCGACTTCAATGCCCCGGCTACTAACCACAAACCCCAAAAGCTTTCCAGATCTTGCCCCGAATACGCACTTGTTAGGGTTCAATCTCAGCTTATACTTCCGTATACGTTCGAACAGCTTCCTTAGCACCAGAATATGGTCTTCTCCTGGTCTGGACTTGGCAATCATATCATCTACATACACTTCTATTTCCCTATGCATCATGTCGTGAAACAGAGCGACCATAGCTCTCTGGTATGTTGCCCCAGCATTCTTCAAGCCGAACGGCATGACTCTATAACAGAAGGTCCCCCATGGCGTTATGAATGAGGTCTTTGCCTTGTCTTCCTCCTTCATCAGGATTTGATTATATCCAGAAAATCCGTCCATGAACGAAAACAGCTTGAACCCAGCTGTGCTATCGACCAGTACATCGATATGTGGCAAAGGGAAGTCATCCTTTGGACTAGCCTTGTTCAGGTCCCGATAATCAACACAGATTCGGACTTTGCCGTCTTTCTTCATCACTGGCACAATGTTGGCTATCCAGTCGGCATAAGGGATTGCTTCTATGAACCCCACCTTAAGGAGTTTCATCACTTCCTCCTCAATCTTTTTGGAGAGCTCGGGTTTCGTTCGCCTAAGCTTCTGCTTTTTGGGCAGGACACTAGAATCAGTGGGCAGCACGTGCTCTACAATGCTAGGGTCGAGGCCAGGCATATCCGCATACGACCAAGCAAAGATGTCTTGGTATTCCTTGAGGAGTTTGATCATTCGAGCAGCTTCAGAGGGAGACAATGATTCCCCAATCTTTACTTCTCTGACGCTCTCTAAATCACCCAGATTTACCACCACTGCTTTCTCTGCTGTAAGGGGTTTAGACTCCTCGTGTCGGTTCCAATCCCTCTGAATATCTATGAAATCCTCGTCTTCTTCCACAATACTACAAGAGTAATCTCCTTGATGGTCCGAGTCACACAACAGTCTAGTATGCATGCTTGGAATGATATGCCTGAAATGTCATAATGATGGTCAGTCCATTTCAACGAGTAATCCTAATGCGTGATTTTTGAAAATCATTTGAAAAAAGGCATAAAAAGAGTGCTAGTCCTCGTATCCTCGGACATTTTCACTTCTCTAAATCTGTTTGACAAATCAGGGAGCGTGTGGGAATTCAGGCCTCAAGTCTTCGGGAATCGAAGACAAGTGTCATCATCGGGCTGGTTTGGAATATTCCCGCACGTCCTTAATAAAACGTGCATATGCATTTTACTGAATTTCATTGATAAGGCCGCATTACAGGGTAAACCACTTGGACCAACGGCTCGAGATCCAAAGGTATTTTTCTTGGAATCAAAAAGGACTGAACGAAATGCAACAACTGAATTGAAACTACAAGTAATAAAAGTGTTGTAAGAAGCAGAAAGAGGGCCTCTTTACTCAGGTAGAACAACGTCGGCGTCAAGCCGTTCCACGATGACGTTCACGGAGTCTTCAAAGAAGGAGTCGGGCATCTCAGGATCGGCTGCAGCTTGAACATCCTCATCTGCCAGCCATTTGGGATACTTAGAGAAAAACTGATTGAGCGGGTTATCAAACATCTTTGCTTTGCCCTTCCAGGCACCAGAACCAATGAAGGAGCTACCTCCGTGTCCCGGGCCTCCACGGTTCATGTCTCGGCTTCGGCCTCGACCTCGGCTTCCACGACAGCTCCTCAAGGTGAAATCACGAATAGACTCACCTATATAACCCAGACCGGTTCGGCGTTCGTTAGCCCCCAGCTGGAGGGGTTGGCGAATTCCTTGGCCATATTTCCCCAGGCCTCCTCCAGGAATAAAGCCATAAACCAATAACATTCTTCCAGGCGCGAGAGTATGGCCAGAAGGCACGGGAGTCCTCATCTTGGTTCCAGGGGGTGTGTGTACAACAGCTACTAAGTCGAGAGAGTGATAACTCGATTCTTCTTTAGATTCGGGCTCTATATAAGGCACAGCACTCTTTTGATAGGTCGCCAGGTCCATTTCTCCGTGCACTGTTATCACTTTGTTGTCCACTACAAAACGGACCTTCTGATGTAAGCTTGAAGGTACAGCGCCAGCTGTGTGGATCCACGGCCTTCCTAGTAAGAAGCTGAAAGCACTGGGGAGATCCATAACCTGGAATTCGATGGAGAACTTGACCGGCCCAATGAATACGTCCAATTCAATCTCACCCACGACGGTCTTCTTCATACCATCAAAAGCTCGGATGGTCGCCTTGGAGGTGCGAATCAACTCTTCATTCACGTCCAAACTCCTCAGCGTGGCCAAAGGGCATATATTAAACGCCGACCCGTTGTCCACCAATACATGGGACACTTGCTTGCCATGGCACCTTATAGATACATATAGGGCTTTCTTATGAGCCCGCCCATCCATGGGGAAGTCCTCATCCGAAAAGGATATTTGATCTTTCAGCAGAATCGAGCCAACGAAGTCCCCCAGCTGTACTTCGTTAATGGTCTCAGGTACATGGACCTCATTTAGCACCTTCAGCAAGGCATTCTTGTGCTTCTCAGAATTAACGAAGAGATCCAGCAACGAGATCTGGGCCGGCATTTTCCTTAATTGCTCTATTACCTCGAACTCGCTTGTCTTGATGATAGACAACATCTTCTCTGCATCCTCCTTCGTTACCTCTCTTTTCTCAAGTTCGCCTTCCTTGGGTGCGTAGCATCTCCCCGATCGTATTACAGCATCTATTTCGCCTGTTCCGTAGTCCCAATGGACCGCTTTAGGGTTATACTCCTCTACGGGAGGAATCCTTATCACAACTGGCTTAATCTTTTTTGTTTCCATCTTCAGATTATCACTTGCTTCATCATCAGAGATCTTGATTACGACTGGTTTGACCATGAAGCCATCATCCTCCTCCCAGTTGTCAATCTTATCCAGATTAATCACAAAGGGCATTATTGTTTCGATCATCCCAATGAGATCATCTAGGTCTTCTGAGTTATACCCGCATCTGGGTTTCGCATAGCGCATACCATCGGGCTCACCTACGGATGGCACACTCGGTCCCCTCAAGGAATTAGCATCCTTGCTTTTAAGTTTTCCATTTCGCAATCCCCATTCCACCCTCTCGCCTACTCGCACCAGGTGTGAAAACGAATCATAGGCGGTTGTGAACATATGTTCAAAGAGCTCATAAGGGAGGGTCCTCAAGAAGTATTCCACTAATTCTTCCTCAGTCAGTGGCGGATAAACTTGCGAGGCACGTACCCTCCACCTGTGTGAATAGGGCTTGAACCCTTCATCCCTCTCTTGAATTATCTGGACAAGATCTACTCGAGTAGGGACGTCTCCCCTACCAAGATTAGGCCCATTCATTTGGCCTTTCGCCTTCATGACCAAAATAGCCAATTCTCCTAATCGCTCTTCGATAACGGCCCACCGGTGATCCTGGCTTTCAATTCTGGCGTGCAGCTCCAATAAGAGTATATCACTTGCAACTTGTGCTTGACCCATTGCTCTCAATTGCTGCAGTGAATTTAACACTTTCTTGGAGGCAAAAATCAGTCGTCTCTCAATGTTATCGAGCCGGTCTGCGACACTTGATTCTCTCAACGAGTCAATATTTTCCTCACGCATCCCCACTGGGATGATCTCGTCGATTGTCACGAATGAACCCTCTTCCGAGGGGTCCTTTTCGGGCTCCTCTTCTACCTCATCCATGCCTCCCCACCCATCGGGCACTACGTCCGTAGCTTTTACGAAGAAGCTGGGGGGAACCGAGTACAGGACCTGAAAGTTGTATCCCCTACTATCTGGCCCTAGGGTATCCACAGTTTCCCCTCTTCTGCGGGCTTCGCGGACAAACCTTTTATCACCTTGACAGGTCTTCGCAAGCTCGAGTTCTTCTTTATCTATCTCCTCCTCTCCGAATATCATGCCTACCACTTGATGGTCTGGGAGCGGGTTCTGCTGCACATTTGGCTCCATTTTATCGAACTCTAGAATCTGGTTATCAATGAGGGCTTGGACCTTATACTTCAGTGTTGTACAGTTGTCGACGTTGTGTCCCTTCTCTCCCATGTGATAGAGACAGGATTGGCTTGGATCATATCCTTGGAATCTTGTAGGGTTCGGTCTTGACGGCTCCTTGGCAACCAATCTTCCCTCCAATAGCATAGGGAGCAGTTTAGACAACGGCCTGGGGAGTGGCGTGAACTGCTTGGGAGGCGGCTTCTTCTTCGAGGGATACTGCTTCTGCGCCGACCACGATGAACTTCCCTGCGCCGGGGTGGAGTTAGAGAATTGTTTCGGTTGAGGCGGGTTGGGCACGAACGCCACGTCGACGTTAGGCTCCCTTTCCTTCTTAATCGGATACTGGCGTCTGGTTACTACTTCGGGTGTTTTCCTTTCCCCCATCGCCCATTCGAGCCTTTCGGCAACTTTTATGAGGTGCACAAACGTCTGGCACCTAGAGGTGTTCAGTCGATCAAAGTACTCGTATGGCAGTGCTTTCAGAAATAGGTCGACGAGCTCGTCCTCCGGGATTGATGGCTTGACCTGCGTTGCCAAAGCCCGCCACCTTTGAGCATAGGTGCGAATGGCTTCATTTTTCCCTTTCACTGTCCTCAGCAATTCCTCCCTAGTCGGAGCCGTTGCCGTATTGAATTTATACTGATGCAAGAAATCCTCGGCCAAATCCTCCCAGCCATCATAGTCCTCAAGGTCCAATTCAATGAACCAAGCTAGAGCGGCGCCCGCCAAACTCTCTTGAAACGTGTTCATCAATAGGGGGACATAATCGGAGTAGTGCGCCATCTTGCGCAAATAATACTTCAGGTGAGCCCGGGGACAGCCTGTCCCGTTGTACCTCCTGACAAACTCTGGCTCCTTGTAGTCGGGCGGAACTTCAACCTTCGCGAAGGGAGATATCTTGTCAAAACGGGCCAACTCGTACCCTTGACTACTTAGACATTCTTCTATCTTTGCGAGCCTCCTCGCACCCTCTTCTGTCTTGCCCGCGGGCTTTTCCTTTTTTTCTGCGTCCAAATCGATGACCATCGGTGCAGACTTAGGCGGCGCATCGATGTTCGGAACATGATCGGCTTTTAGGGTGTGAGTTTCGTCCGGGACCTGGGCCGTGTCCGGGGTGTTGGACGAGGACGGACGAGTGGACTGATTCAGATCAGGCAACTGGGCATTCCTCTCTTGGGCCGCCATCATCATGGCTTTCATCTCGGCTAGCATCGTAGCCATCGCGGTTACTTGCGTCTCAAGGTTGCCTACTCTCGGGCTCAGTTCCTCTTGCTCCATTCTTGTCCTCAGATGGGTTCTAACACGATTCCGCGTCGGTCCCGTGATTAATGAGCACCTGTTTGGAGATGGAAAGTTCAATTAGCATGTGGCTTCAATAATTTTGAAGAAATACGAAACCCCTTTGATTTTATATTTTCTTTTGATGAAATAGCAATGGGAGGCATCCGTTCGATTTGAGCAATCATACGGGTCATTTTCCCAATAAGATTTCTTCATAAGAAATTATACAATTAAAGTGGAACAAATGGTGATTACTTGAAATGCCCCATGTATATTCCATTAGAATCTCATGAGACCCGACAAGACTGCGAGGCTCATTACATTAAGGAAGTAGATCCCTATACATCATTCTAAAGAGATAGAAGAGAAGGGGATCATTATTACACGAGAACTGAAAGCTCATACAACCAAAGGAGGGTCTAACGGAATATAGTGCCTAATCCTCAATGGGTACGACGGCCAGGCGAAGGCGTTTGTTCTGCTGAGCCAAGGCTTCGGCTCTGCGAATCGCATCATCTCTTTCTTGGGCGGCCTTCTCAGCTAAGACCTCCTGAAGAGTCAACTTGGTAGGCAAAATGGGGACGACCACCTTGGGCAAGGTCCTCAAAGCGCAGCATATGTAATCTTCAAATGCATGATGCTCCTTCATATCCCCATCAAGCTCGGACCCATCCACCATAGTAATGGGTGTCGTACGATAGTCACGCCAGGTGTGGACTATGTTGTTAATCGTCTTGTCCAGTTGTGCTCCACGTCCTTCGGTGACCTCTTTGTGATAGTCCAATGCGAAGGGATTGGGTTCAAGAGGAGGAGGGATTCGTTGGATGGCACGGAATTGACGGATCACCCTCAGAGGGTAGTATGACGTAGTTCCCGTCAGTCCCAATAAAGGGATGACGTTGTCGAATCCATCGGCTAAGCAAGGGTTTGGGGATACAAGCCACTTGGCATACCACTGAATGCGAATAGGGACGAGAGCTTTAAGATAGTTGAGCCACCTAGAGAATGCCCAACAAGGGAAGAGCTTGTTCTTGTCGATGAATTGAAGGAAAGGGTGAGAGGAAGGACCAATTCGTATGATTTGCATGTCAGTAGCGAATTCCCTAATGTGAGATATCATCCAAACTTGAAGGAGACCTACAGGTGCTCTAAGAGTTCCCTTACCCGACTCCTTGAATTTTGAGAGAGAGATGAAAGTTTCCCCGAGGACCAAATGGGAGAATTTCTTACCGCCGCACACTTGGAGGACAACGTGAACGATGGAGGGGGTCATGCTCTTGTTCGTATATGGAAAGATGACGAATCCGAAGAAGGCTAGGATAAAGATCCTAGGGATTTGGGCTCCTGACTCGATGGGTAACCCAAGGAACAGTTCCTCCAAAAAGGTTATGGGAAGGGCATTGGTGTTTCCCTTGAGGATGTTTCTAATGAGAGTGGAATTGACCTTTAGGAATTGGCTAAGAAGTGGTACTGAATCGACTTCTATCGGGGGAGTAGCTAAACCGAAGGTTCCTACGGGACCTATCATGGTGTCGTATTCTTCAAGGGTTGGAGTGAGTTCGCATTGGCCTATCACGAAGGAGGACGACTCGGGACTCCAAAAGTGCGACAGTGCTTTGATCATGGGGATTCTTGCCTCCAGGTGTATTAGAGACGTGAGATACCCTATCCTCTTCTCCACGTAGGTCTTGTGGACAGGTGGAAGACGCTCCCACATGTTGATTATCGCTCGAGGAAAGTGTGCAATCTTGATCTCGGGTGGACCCATTTTCTAAATCCTAGCGAGAGGCATTTATGTTAATCACCATTTGCTTTTGCAGAAAATTGCATTTGATTGAGGGAATTGAAATTGCGAGATGGAACAAGACTTACAAACCGTTCAAAGAGGAATATGGCAATCACACAGATCATGCACATGCATACTTGTGAGGTTTTGACACCTAAAGGGGGAGGTACCTAAGGTTTCAAGGCTCCCACTTTGAGTTCTAGAAAGGGTTAATTCCATTGCACAACTATCGTTGCATTGGCACCAAATCCATAGTTCGAAGTGAGCGGAATTGGAAAGTGGATTACCCCATGTTTTTCCCCACGGAGATTCCATTTCCAATTCCTTCTATTGGTTTCCTAAGGAATGCGCCCGGGGTTTTAGGCACGGTTGTGTGTGCATTCAGTGTCGTGCTTAGGCAATAAACATGCGTTTGAATCTAACAACCAGCACTTCAATATAATCATCCACACAACATACATCCAAACCCCCATCTGCAAGAGCAAATAGTCAACAAACACGTCCCCCCTTATAACTCCCATCTGCAAGACCATTTAACACGAATTAGCGACTAACCTTGTTTTCCTCGCGACTTGGACATGCGCTACAAAACGCAGACCAAGTTAGATAATCACACAACCGATTTGTTACGGCTTAAATCCTCTTAAAGTCCCCAGCGGAGTCGCCAGCTGTCGCGACCCGAAAGAAGATCCCCCTAGGGATCGAATCGAGGCTAATGGATTGCCGGGCCCTTACTTTTTGATGGGGGATTTGGCGCGGGCCCTCCCAGGCCCATACCAAATCGCGGCGGGAGTTTATCGGCTTCGACCTTGGTGTGGTCGGGTGATATGTGCTATGTGTGCATGCAATTGGAGTCGCCACCGGTCTTTTTGGGGAGGTAGACCGGATACCTCACCGGGCGATTGGGAGAGATCGCTCGATCCTACGCAACCAGAGATTCTAGGGCCGGGGATTTGGTTACCCTAGCTTAAGCTAGAGTCCTTTCGGTTACCGTCCGGAATTGATTTTTATCTAACTTGTGAGCACGCGAGGTTTTATCAATTTGACTTCTAATCATGTTCTTGTCAGTCGCTAAGTGTTCATGCAAAATGGTCATGCGGGGTTCATTTCATGGCATTCTAACTTTTTTGATTTTTATCAAAACAAATTAAAATCAACCAAAGCAGTCAAAAAGGGATATAGAGGAAGCATAAGAAAATCTACGCTAAGGCGGTAAATAAAAACCCGCGGCCCTCGGGTATTTAGGTACAAGGCCGGAATACGAAACCCGAGACAGGATCGGGTGTACAATAATAAGACCGGATTGGACATCGGTCTTCCTCCAATGCGGGATAAAAGTAAATTGATGTTGGCCATGTTGAAAAACGCAATAAAAGATCAATTTTGACCTTTCCACGATTTTTTGATTTTTTGGGATTTTTCTCGATTTTTTTTTTGCGGACCGGGTGGAACAAGCCCGGAGATACTGAAAATGAATTGCGCGAAGTTCCGGCGAAAGTCTCACTCAAAATCTCGGGTTTCGCTCGTTTTCCAAAAAAAAAAACTGGTTTGGAAAAGTTGACTCTCTGGGTGTTTTCAAAGGTGATTATCTCAGTACTCATATCAAATAGGGGGACAAAGATCATACCGCAAGAAATTAGGTATGATCAGGTTTTCAAAACAAGCAACGGCTCGGGAAATGGTCAACCGAGCATGTTGTAATGGCGTCGGGAAAATGGCTTGCCGCAAAGCAACACTTGCCGAAATCCCAGGCTCTCACTTTGCAGTTCACCGAGCCGAACTCGAGAGTAATTATCTCGGTGAAGAAAACTAATCAGGGGAAACCGATCATACCGCATGAAACTAGGTATGATCTAGTTTCCAAAATGACCGACGGCTCAGGAATTGACTGAACGAACGCACCGTAATGGTGTCGGGAATATGACTAGTTGCAAAGCAACACTTAGCCGAAATCCCAGGCTCTCACTTTGCAGTTCACCGAGCCAGATTCGAGAGCAATTATCTCGGCCCAAAAAATTAATCAGGGGAAACCGATCATACCACAAGAAACTAGGTATGATCTAGTTTCTAAAATGATCAACGGCTCAGGAATTGACTGAGTGAACGCACTGTAATCATGTCGGGAATACGACTAGTCGGGAGCCAACACTTAGAACGAAAAAAGCAACCTCTAGCACAGTAGCTCACTGAGGTGTTTTCAAGTGCAAATATCTTGATGATCCGACACAACTAGGGAACAAGCCACATACCAACGCGAATAGCTACATGCAAGGAACGTAACGAGGCAAAATATGCTGAAAAATAATCGCGGGAAGGCCATGAAAATCGAGTACAAAGTGGGTGATTCGAACCGTTCTCCACACTTGGTCAAAATTTTCAGGTTCGGGTCAGTGCGACAAGGCGACTTTGGAAGGGCATATCTCACGCCTCGCTCATAACTAGGGGCTACACGACATATCGATACGAAGTTCTATGCACCTAGAATGCATTTGAACAAGAAACTACCAAAATATCACGCAGAATGGCTAAGAAAAACAGGTTCAAAGTCAGGGGTTTGAACCACCAGAGGCATTTTATCGAACACGTTACGTGCATTGTTAAAAACGTGCATCCGGGGCATTAACAACAAAACCGAACCACAAAAACATGCAAATGGGACTAAATAAGCATATGAATGTGCATGAGAGACGTCGGTTTGGTCCCGTTCGACCCGAAAGTCGAACGAGACCAAACCGGGCAAAATGCACAAACCAGGGGAAAGTTGGTCGCGAAGGGGTATTCGCGTTACCTTTGCGAGCAACTCCGTCAACGATAGGGGGTCAGCAGTGGCTCTGTGTATAGACGAGGTGTAGACGAAGGTTTATGGGCTCTCTATGTCGCTCAAGACTCCCTCACGGCTCTCTATTTTTCTCTCAAAAATCGCTAACGGCCAGCCCGAGCTCTGCCATGGCCGACCCTCCCTCTCTCGGTTTTCTGCTTGAATTCGTCCAACCCCTCACGCTCTGGCCTCTCTCTCATTTTATAGACCCCGTCCCGCACCCTTGCGCGCTCAATCCTCTCTCTCTCCCCCCCTCACGCTCGGTCTCGGTCTCACCCCGCTTTTTTTTTTAACCCGAGCACAGCTGTCCTTGGCTCCATTATGCTCAGAAGATCGCCAGAGCAGATGGGGATCGTTGGTGCAGCGTCTGGGGAGGAAGACCGGGCAGGTGGGCCTCTTTTGGCGCTGCCACTTGCTGAAGAAATGAAAGGGAATGTCTCATTTTCTGTTTCGGGCGTGCGGGTTCGTCCGCGGTGGAAACGAGGCTCGGGCACGGCGGCTCCGGCGATGTCACGGCTCGAGGTCGGGTTCGTAGGGACCGGAAGAGAGTTGGCTTCAAAGCCCAACCGGTATCGTCGCCAATTATGCTCGTTCAGGCGGTCAATTTCGAGGATTCGTGCTCGGGGGTCGCTGGCGCAGGGAGGCTGGAGGTTGGGGATGATGAATAGTACCGGGTCGGACCCGCCCGACCCGGCTGACCCGGTTGCTATTTTTCGTCGAATTGACCCCAAAATCGACCCTTTTTCATGAAATTGACGCCAAAATCGGGTTTCCCAGCATGTTTTCCATCTAAGAGAGGTGTTTTCGGGATTGAAAAGTTTGGTTTAGTGCGAAAACCCCAAATTTAAAGTTTGACCCGAAAATGGATTTTCACTAATCCAAAGCCTAAACGGCAAAATCGAACCCAACCACCTCTACCAATGGATCCGGAATGATGAAAAATAAAGGGTGGCGGGCTTGGATTTTCATGGGTACCCCTAGAAAAAGGTTAATTTCGTTTTTAGTGAAACCGCGGACTAAATCGAAAATAAAAAGTGCAAATAGGTCCTTTTGGCCAAAATTGAAGAAATTCTCAAGCAAATGAGCCCAATTGCAATTCAAGGCACCAGAGGCGAATGTCATAGCTTGGAAAATAAAAAAAATGAAAATAAAAGGACTCAAAATGTAATTGTTTGGCTCGATTTGGGTTTATGTTTGTGAAGAAACATGGTGGCCCAAACTGAATTTTTGAGATTTAAAGTGTCCAACGTAAGGAGGGCATTAAAATAAAAATATTGGATATTTTTTCATATTTTTGTGGACACATATGCTATTTTTCGCAATTTTTGGTCATTTTTAAATGAAAAGAAATTCCGAAAATTCAGTAAAAATTCGAAAAATGTTTTTTTCTCAAAATTGGTTCCTTATGCTTGGAAAAGGCTTCCAAAGTTGATTTTACAATTTTATGAATTTGTTCTATTTTTAATTAATTTTCTAAAAGTAAAATGATTAAAAAAACAAGTGTCAACAGCAGGCATAATGCATAGATAAGTATTGGATTTGATGCAATATTCCCTAGGGGCTCCTGCTAATCTTCTTTCTTTTAGAATCCAAGGTGTGTTTCGAGGCTCCAAGGATACCAGAAATCTTCTCTATGCCATTGTCCCACTCTTGCAACAGCGACACAGAAAAGAATTCTAATATTCTTGAACCTCGAAATACGCCTTACATTGCTAAAGAAAGAAAAATAGCAGGAGCCCCTAAGGAATATTGCATTACATCCGATACTTATCTATATCTACCATTTGGGTATTAGTGGTGCTACAATTTCACATGTTCTTTTTCAGATATTCTTACAGGTTTGGATGACATCATCATTTATTGATGATGGTTTGGCTATTGCAAGACAGGCAGACCTAGCATATGCATTTGCAGAGAAAGATTATGAGAAAACTGTGGTTGTGTCTAGGTATTACAAGCTTAGTGGACATTGGTTATAAAGGTCCTGATCACTTAGCTGGGTGTTGTGCCATCCAACTGTGCAGTGCCCGTGTAGTGCTAGAGCCTAGACGTACTGCTTACTACTAGGCATTCTAACTTCTCAACAATTAAATCATACATATCGAGAACTTTGGCCGCCTGTCATGGACACTCTTGGCCACCTCTTCCTTGGGCATTGCCTTCAGCCAATAGTCATGGCGGTGGTTTCATCCATACACGCATTCAATTAACCAAAGTTCATTCAATTGACATTCAATAACCTTGTCGCGACCTATTTTTCATGGGCACGGCCGACAAAGGGAAAGGTTCAAAGGTATTGCCCAAAAGGCAGGCCAAATGGCCCATCAATTTAGGCGCAGGCTCTCCCAAGCCCAAACCTCACGCGAAGTTGGTTTTCGTTTTGAATTATTTAAAACCTAAGTATTTTTAGTAGTCGCCACTAGCCATTTTGGGTCAGCTAGAAACCAAACGAAACGCGGAAGATTCGTCTCATTTCCTACGAAATCAAAGATTCTAAGTTGGGGAACTTGATTATGCTAATGTCTAATTAGCGCCTTTTCGGTACCTTTATCTAGTTGATTGTTTACCTAAGTTATAATGCAATCTTGATTTATCAATTGATCCTAAAGGTGTTACCAATGTCAAGTGATCATGCAAGTTGCTTTGTGGTTTTTCGTTAATGTTCTAACCTAATCCTAATCCTAAATCTAAGAAAGTGATTAACACTCAATTTATGGAAATGATAGTGCGAGAATTTAAACACTCAAGAATTGAAAACATCTATCTAAGTGTGAAAATGTAAAAACCCAAAACTCGTCGGGTACAAAAAATAGACAAGGCCTTGTTATTAAGCCTCGAGACATGATCCCTCATAAGCTTGCTATTTGAGACTAAAGCGAGCCTAATTCTAATCAATTAAGACTAAACTTCCCTGATTGTGTGATTCTAATTTTAATTGGTTTTATTATTCGAAGGAACTAGACTAGTAAAAACCTTAAGTGTAGTGATCATTGAATTAAACCTAAGCTATTACAACTATAAGACCGGAATGGACAACGGTCTTCCACCATCACCGTTTCCATTGAGATACCTCCGCCATGGGCTACCGTCAGCCACCACCTCATGGAGCCGAGTTCATTCATTCATTCAAACATTTGACATAATCAATTTTTTCATTCAATCGAAAATAAGTGACCTTGGGTGCGGCCTTTGATCACATGAAATTCGATTTTCCCTAATCCCCATGTTAAATTGACTAATAAGATCAGTAATGATCAACCCCCACTTGTATGCTCAAAATGGATTGGCCGATATTACCAATCACTAGTTAGCATTATTGGTCCCCTCTAATTTACCCGGCGATCGACATCAGTCGCGAGCTATTCATTCATCTAGAAATCACATTCGAGCTCTAATTGAACATGTATTTAGGCTAAATAGTCTTGAACTAGCAACGAACAATTGAGTGAACCAAGTCGATTTTAGCTGATTCTGAGCAATTATGTTTTGATTCGATAGACTATCTTAATGACTTACCCATGCCCCCAAACTTTCTAGATTCCTAATTAAGACCCCAATGAACAACTTTCATGTTTTACACTTTTGCAAACAAGCCCTTGAATTATGTGAAAATTGCGTGTTTTCCTAAGGACTCAACTGAAAAATGTTCTGTAGGCCAGCTCTGACCTTGTCTGATTTTTAGCCCATTTGACATCCTAAAAGTTGCTATTTAATCCTCAAACTTTCCATTTTACACAAATAGACATCAATGAACTACTTTCCAGTATTGAAATTTTGCAGCAAAGTCCTTGAGCTAACGATGTTCGTTTTCCATGAAATTTATGTCAAGAGAAAGATCTGGATATCGTCTTTCACTTTCGTGAAGGATGTTTTGTCAAAGAAAGAATGAAAAATTTTATAACAAGCTTGGAACAGGACGAAGTCAGTCCAGAAACAAAGAGAAAACAGAACTGTTTTCATTTTTTCCAGACTCCGTGCCTTGATTACGACGTGTTTTCCACATAGCAAACGAAGTCCATTTGCATCCTACGACCTATCAAATCGAAGCTTAGGATGTTAGGATCATTTCTCTAGTTGATCATTTTGCATGATGTTGAGTTTTATCCCTAATACAACGTGTTTGTCACAACAAGTTTTAAACACACTATGTAAGCAGTAAACTAATCTCAGCAAAAAAACAAGGAAGAAGTTCTACTAACCTTCAGCTTGTTCAGCGTTCGTTGATGAAGTTAGTGAAGAATTTGAATCTACAAAATAGAAAAGGGAAATGAAACACTTAGCTCTTAGCTATGTCCAAGGAGGAGAGAGGATGAGTGGGAGATTTTTTCTAGAGAAAATTTCCGAGGCCGTGAGAAAGTGAGTGCCGTGAGTATGAGAGAAAGGCAAGAGAGAAGAGAGGTACCCCTGTGGGAATGTGCGGCTGCCCTATAAAAAAAATGGAGTAACCTAGGGTTTTGTGCGATCGCATCACTTGCGATTGCGCCAAGTGACGCGATCTTGAGAGGCAAGAGCCTAAATCCTACGGTGTCAAGTGTCATGCTCTAAATAGCTCCTCCGCTCCATAGGTTAAGACTTCTTCTAACGGACTTGAGATCTCTAAATTTTAGAGTCCCTAATCAAATATCTACAATAAATCGGAACTTAATGAAATTTTAATTTTTTTTTCCCGTACAAAGGTTAAAGTTATCCTTCGTGTCCATTGTTCATGAAAATTTAAAATCTAGAGCCCTAATTCTATGTACCTATGCTAAATCCACATTTATTATGCAATTGCTATGCTTAGGCCACTAGCTGATTTTTTTGGTCAAGAAGCGAGACTCGCCTCGATCAGGAATCTCAAACTTCGAATTTTCTAACCTAGACCGTCGAGAAAATTCAGGTGTCAACAAGCCTCGCGGACGGCTTTTGGAGTACTCATGCATATCGATTATCCCATGCCACCTTCTAATTGATTAACGGTTTATCGATTAAGACTAGCGATAATTAACCCCCACTTGTGCTCACAAAGCCATAGGCTAAATCACTAATTAATTCTAATCATCCCCACTAATCTACCCGCCGATTGACATGTGTCGCGAGCCTAATCATACATCTAAAAACTACATGCAAAGCTTAGTTAAGTATGCAATTATGCCGATTAACCTTGGAAAGCAATCAATCAATTAGTGAGCAATGTGGATCGGTTGTTCCATTTTGGAAAAATTCCGTTCAACTATATTTTCAAGTAATTCACAAATCAAATGATGTCCAATTGAAATGATTAAGGTGTCTTTAGAAAGCTTAGGGAGTCTAGTTTAATTGTCATTTGAACTACTTAACCCAATTCAAACTCAATTGACCCACAGCACAAAATTTGACCCTATTCAGACCCAACTTTAGAAAATTGCGGGAAAACTACCAAACTAAGTCAAAACTTTTTTTTGACCAAAAAAAAAAATCAAAACTCTTTGAAATTTCACAGGTAGTTAGTCCTAACTGTCCTTTTTGACTTTCATTCTTTCCCTTTTTGCAAATAAGCCCTTGAATTATTTCTTTTGAGGACTCAATTGAAAAAATGTTTGGGAGAATAAATTGACCTTGTCCTATATTTTGCAAGTAAGGACCTCTAAATCATGTTGAAATGACCTCAAACTTTACAGTCAAGCAATTAAAATCATTTTGACCAACTTTTATCCTTTGAGTTTTTGTATAACAAAAAAGGACTCGAACTATTTTATTTTTTCAAAACAAAATTGGCATGCGAAACTGGACAATTTTGGATCAAAACAGGCAAATTTTTTACTACCTTGAGCTTGAGACTTTCTCGATCAAATGAGCTAAAAATTTTACAAAAATTGTATCATTGGAAAGATCTAGATCTCAGTGAGAAGTAATATTTCATCAACTTTTTCAAAATTTGAATCACAAAAAATCATAAAAATCAAAGAATCGACAAAGGTCATCCTCATCAAAAGCCAGAAAAATCAACCATCACTTCTGATCACAGCCAATACCACAACTATAAGCATATATATACAGGAAGAGTAGATATTCCAGGGTCTAAAACTATAGAAGCATAGACCATGAACATCACCAGGGGTGAAGACTCAAATGAATGACTCCACATTACATTCTCATCAACCACCAACGTAGACCATTGTCAGAACACACAAGCAAGACAGAACAGTGAAGTCAAATAAAGATCACCAATGCTTGTACAGCGGGCACATGTTTAATTTCAGCAAATTCAAGCATGACAACATGATTATCTCCCTCGAAAATTAACATGGATCTCTCACCACCACTCATATGACCAAGATAACACATAGACAAGTCTCCAAGATTGTTGTTTGAACAACTAATGAATATGGACGTGTGGCATGGACATGAATCCAACAAATTTAAGTCTCAAACATCACTTATAACCATGACTACAGCATATTACGAACGTACACAACATCAATAACCAAGAATCGAGCATGTTCTAAACTTGCACGACACTCATAGCCAAGAAATCAGCATATTTCTGAACATGTACAATAAGAACAACAAGAACAGCATGAATCCAATAAATCTGCCTATATAGGGTCAGCGACAAGGCTTGGTGATGGCCGACAGAGGAAAAAGGGAAAAATAAAAAAGGAAAGAACAAAAATAAGAAAGTACATAAGGAAAATAGGAAAAAAAAAAAGAGACATAAAAAAGTAAAAAAATTCAAAAAAAATATTAAATTATTATTACAAGTCAGTGCTAGTCGTGCCACGTAAGACGACCGATATCCACATCAGCGATTTTCGGCCAAAATTGGCCTGATGGACTCAATTGGCAAAATGTGAAAAAAATTCAAGATTTCGACTGGTAAAATTAAAAGGTTCAGGACTGATTTAATAAAAGTGCAATAAGTATAGGACTTTTTGGATAATTTCTTCGTCAACGAAACCTCTTGTGATGGAAAGAAACAGTATAAGGGCATTTTGGTTTAAGGGCACATATCAGCTCATTTGGAAGGGCCGTGTGCTTATCAAGGAGTGTAGTGATCTGCTACTTCACATATCCCCCCATAGCAACAATATTTTCCTATCACATCCTTAGATTAAAGAATAATAACATTATGCAATCGTCCTAATTTTTCGTTCTTCCTAGCAGCTTCAACAATCTAAAAGTTAAACATTATTAATCTCACAATTTTTTCTTTTTGGTTTTTTTTTATTGTTGGGTGCTTTTTTGGGGCAAACACCACTAAGATACTTTGGAGGGCCAATCATGCCCACTCAACGTCATTGGGCCACTTAGTAGGCAGAATCATTGACTATGTTTGACCTCGACATTCAACACTATTCCTGACGTCAATGATGATGTTGACCGAATTCATTATGCGACGGTCCTCATGACTCATGAGTTTTTGTTTTCGAACATGATTCATGAGTTTGAATATGTACCCAATATACATAATCACCGCCGTAAAGTGAATAATTGAGAGCCGGCGTGCTCCGATTGCATTCGCTATGCAAAAGCCTCGACGATAGTCGTTAAGAGTAATTTTGGGATTACCGAGATCTAGATCACGTAGCGAAAATGTAGCTCGGTGTTCGGTATGGACAGGCCTTTCAAAGCATCCGACAAGAGCAAGACATGATTCGTGAACCGGTTTGGCGGACCGACTGTAGAATCTTGGAGGAGATACTGCAACGGCAAGAGAGATTTGGTTTGGTCCCTTGACTCCTAAATCCATCTCTAGATGGGCCCAAAAGGCTTTAGGAGTGGTGGCCCAACTGGCCAATCCATGGGACTCCACCAGCATCAAACTTGTACTCTCCAACCTTCTTTTGTGGGCCAAATGTGTCGAATAGCCCTTTTCGATTACAATGTTGTTAGAACTTTTCGTTTATGGATTAGATTTTGCATCCTTCTTTTAGTATTGGATCTAATAAAAAAGAACCTTAAGCAGTTGTTAAAAATTAAATGAGGAAATAGTACAATACGAAATGCACTAGCAGTCCTTATGATGTGCATAATCAATGCTTTGAGAGTCTAATATTACCTTTTAAAAATATATTTAATGATTGTTTCAAGGGTACTAGTGAAAAAGAACATTTAGCATATGATGTCACAGTTGCGGCTATATTCGATAGAACTTTGGCAATTCTCATGTTATTGTGAAATCGCAAAGACACCTCTTTTGATTTACTCTGAAAATTTGATTTAGCTCGTTTGTTTTGACTTTAGCAAAAGTCAAACTCTATTTTTCTTTTTCTTTTTTCCGGTCAAGATTTGAAATGTTACCTAAACTTTTACGATAAATTTTGGAAGCATTATAAGTTTAATCTAAGTGCCAATCTTTGTATATTGTGAATATTTCAAATGTCAGACGTTAAAAGAAGCTAAATTGCATGCTCCATAAGATTCCAAATAAAGTGAAAACTGAAAAGTAGAAGTCTCTCCAAAATAGACCTTTCAATGTATTTGCATAAGAAAGATACGCGAACTAAAGTACAAGGGCCATAGGAGTAATTTACGCAAAAAGGCCATCGGGCCAGCCAAGGAATTTATGCTCATCTGCCTTTCGTTTGTCACGGAATTCAATCAATTTGAAATCTGACTCTGCTCACCAGTCATTCCTTTTATCTAACCAAAGAATTTGACTTGTGAAAAATGAGTAACACGTGCAAAAACCTTTTTTGCAAAGCCGATAAGCAACGTCATTTACAAATCTTTTATGTTAGAAAGTCTAAATAGCAAACCAATTCGAGAGTCTAATCTTTTAAAAATCTTAAAAGTGGTCCCGCAAAATTTTATATGATCCCAAACATTGGCTCACACTATCTAAGAAGGGTCTTTTAAGGGTTTTCAGTTGGGTGACTTGAAATGTCACTATGGCGGAAAACTCCGGTATGGGATGCCATCTCCTTTGGAGGCTAGACGGGCGAGGGTGGCGCCTGGCGCAAGAGCATCTCAATGCTCGGCCGTGAAAGGATGAGGCTGCTCGGTGCGAGGTTCTCGCCTCCAAGCAGGGCGGTCCGAAAGGTCCGGTGGCAATTTCTTATTGTTGTCAAGAGTCACATTTATTAGTGAAGCAATATGTCCATTCATATAAGAGTTGTGTATTTCATAAAACATGACTATTCGTTCAAACAACGGGTCTTTCAACATATTTTGAAAGGACTAACTATGAACAAAATATTTCACATATTCAAATTAAGATTGATTTGACTTATTTATACTTGCTTGTACTAAAAAAATCACAAAATGTCCACGTAACTTTGATTCTTTCTATTAGAAAGACGTCCTCTACATATGGTTACAAGAAATGAAAACACTCATCAAGTGACCTCCAAACCATACAATTTAATACACTCTTCTACATATAAATTAAGTTAAATTAACGACACCCATTTACGTTTACCTCCTTTGTGACATCCGAAATTTTTTATGTTCGACAATAATATTTAGAATATAATAAGTTAAGTATAATTTAGCTTAGAGTTTTGGATAACACGTATGTAATCTCATGTGGGTCATTAATTTTGAGACATACGGAAAGTACGAGTGATGATTTTTCGGCCATAGTCACCCGGAGTGAGATGCTTTAGGATTAAATTGATAGATGCTGATATGTATGTTGATGGTGTAGAGTGACGATAATTGATTTATCGCCATATCTACTCTTTTTTTTTTTGGGTCAAAGGATGTTCATATAACTAAACATTAAGAGTCTTTACAAGAAGAGCCCAAAACAGGAGCATCAAAACAGAGAAGCTCTCAAAGGGGTTTGTGGGGGTTTGGAGATCCAAGAAACTGGAATACAGTTTAAACGGTGCGACTTAGCCAACCAATCTGCTACAAGGTTTGTATTTTGACTGCAATGGATCACCGAGAGGTTGTCGTCTTGGGCCAGTAGATTTTGGGCTTCAAGAATAAGAGCTTCAGCCTCCCAGCCCATGGTGTCTTCCCCGTTGACCTGCTGCGCCAAAGTACAGCTGTCTGTCTCTATAGAAATCCTCCTTCTTCTCTCTCCCTTGAACTCTAGATACTTCGACTTCAGAAAGGTGAAGACTTCCAGCAAAGCTATCGCTTCCGCTTGGAATGGAGAGCAAGATCGGATTTTTTTTTCACAAAGCCGTCAAGGAGAGTTCCGTTCGAGTCTCTGAGGACATCAGCGATGGCTCCACCCGCAAAGGCACCACCTACAGAGACGTCTATGTTGAGTTTCAGTTCAGATCTCGTCGGGGGGGGGGGGGGGGGGGGGGTCCATTTAAGTGGTGAGGCTGGTTTTTCCTCTATAAAGCTTTGATCTTTACCGACTAATTTACTGTAATTTCGCAAGATCGTATCTGCTTCGAGGATTAGGTTCTCTACGCTAGGCTTTTTCCCCCTGAATACTCCGTGGTTTGTCCTTTTCCAAATGCACCAGAGAATAGTTGTTGTTCTTTCAAATCTATATGATGTCCTGTGGTTTTCAATTTGAGCCTAGAGCCACGCATCCATTCGTGGACTATTTGGGGGGGGGAGTATGGCCAGAGATGCTCTGTTCTTGCTAGATCTGATTAGTCCAAGGGCATGAGAGAAAGATGTGCTCTGCACTACTTTGAAAACATATAGTTGAGTCATTTATCACTCTTTAATTTGTACACACCTTTCTTATTTTGCCACCAAGTACTTTAACACACATGCTCTTAGTTTGCGATATTTGAACTTAACCTAACAATGATATCATGCATTACATCACATCTTTTAACTTAGCTCATTAATGCTATTGATAAGCTTGAATCCTCATTCATGCATTCTACTTGACCAATGATGCTCTTTCTCTTTCCAATCAAATATCTCCTTTTAGCTACTCGCATTAAGTCACTTGTAATTTTTGGATTGAAATACTTTTCTCTCTTATACACCTAGTGTTTTTAACCCAATATCATCATTGTCTTTAATCTTGTTATTTGTTCTTATCTTTTGGTAACTTATAAAACACCTTCATCAAACAACCCAAATGTGGCCATGTGTTGTATTTTCACTTGACCACATCCCATCCAATTTCAACTATATATTTTTAACTCAATGTCATCATTATTTTAACTTTGGTTAATCAATCTTATTCTTTTTTAACTCTTGTATGATTTACTAGATTCATTCCGCTTCTTGGCCATATAAATTGGTCTTCAGATAGCCCAAGTTTCAAAAAGAATTCCAACTTGTTATTGCAAAAAAAGAAAAGAGATCTCTCATCACTTTCTTCTTCTATTTTCACTTTCCAATCTTTCGTGCGAAAGGAAAGATTCCATTCCTCTGTTGTTAAAGCTTCAAAATTCCATTCTCAAAGAGTTTATAAAGTAAACTCGTGGCTTTATTCTATTTTATTAATAAATTTTCTTAAAAGATTGAAAGTTGTTAATCTCTGTTCTTGCGTATTTTTCCTTGAAGGTGGATAAGGCTTTAAGTTGTCCAAGTCTTTATTCAAAGTAAGTGAAACTCTAGGGGGGTGGGGATATGGCCAAAGATGCTCTGTTCTTGCCAGATCTGATTAGTCCAAAGGCATGAGAGAAAGATGTGCTATGCACTACTTTGAAAACATATAGTTGAGCCATTTATCACTATTTAATTTGTACACACCTTTCTTATTTTGCCACCAAGTACTTTAACCCACATGCTTTTAGTTTGTGATATTTGAACTTAACCTAACAATGATATCATGCATTACATCACATCTTTTGACTTAGCCCATTAATGCTATTGATAAGCTTGAATCCTCATTCATGCATTCTACTTTGCCAATGATGCTCTTTCTCTTTCCAATCAAATATCTCATTTTAGCTACTCGCATTAATTTTTTATTAGAATACTTTTCTCTCTTATGCACCTAGTGTTTTTAACCCAATATCATCATTGTCTTTAATCTTGTTATTTGTTCTTACCTTTTGGTAACTTATAAATCACCTTCATCAAACAACCCAAATGTGGCCATGTGTAGTATTTTCACTTGACCACATCCCCTCCAATTTCAACCATATATTTTTAACTCAATGTCATCATTATTTTAACTTTGGTTAATCAATCTTATTCTTTTTTAACTCTTGTATGGTTTACTAGATTCATTCCGCTTCTTGGCCATATAAATTCGTCTTCAGATAGCCCAAGTTTCAAAAAGAATTCCAACTTGTTATTGCAAAAAAAGAAAAGAGGTCTCCTGTCACTTTCTTCTTCTATTTTCACTTTCCAATCTTTCGTGCGAAAGGAAAGATTTCATTCTTGTGTTGTTATAGCTTCAAAATTCCATTCTCAAAGAGTTTATAAAGTAAATTCGTGGCTTTATTCTATTTTATTAATAAATTTTCTTAAAAGATTGAAAGTTGTTAATCTCTATTCTTGCGTATTTTGCCTTAAAGGTGGATAAGGCTTTAAGTTGTCCAAGTCTTTATTCAAAGTAAGTGAAACTCTAGGGGGATGGGGTATGGCCAAAGATGCTCTGTTCTTGCCAGATCTGATTAGTCCAAGGGCATGAGAGAAGGATGTGCTATGCACTACTTTGAAAACATATAGTTGTGGCATTTATCACTATTTAATTTGTACACACCTTTCTTATTTTGCCACCAAGTACTTTAACCCACATGCTTTTAGTTTGTGACATTTGAACTTAACCTAACAATGATATCATGCATTACATCACATCTTTTTACTTAGCCTATTAATGCTATTGATAAGCTTGAATCCTCATTCATGCATTCTACTTGGCCAATAATGCTTTTTCTCTTTCCAATCAAATATCTCCTTTTAGCTACTCGCATTATTTTTTGGAATGGAATACTTTTCTCTCTTATGCACCTAGTGTTTTTAACCCAATATCATCATTGTCTTTAATCTTGTTATTTTTTCTTATCTTTTGGTAACTTATAAAACACCTTCATCAAACAACCCAAATGTGGCCATGTGTAGTATTTTCACTTGACCACATCCCCTCCAATTTCAACCATATATTGTTAACTCAATGTCATCATTATTTTAACTTTGGTTAATCAATCTTATTCTTTTTTAACTCTTGTATGGTTTACTAGATTCATTCCGCCTCTTGGCCATACAAATTGGTTTTCAGATAGCCCAAGTTTCAAAAAGAATTCCAACTTGTTATTGCAAAAAAAGAAAAGAGATCTCTTGTCACTTTCTTCTTCTATTTTTACTTCCCAATCTTTCGTGCGAAAGGAAAGATTCCATTCTTGTGTTGTTAGAGCTTCAAAATTCCATTCTCAAAGACTTTATAAAGTAAACTCGTGGCTTTATTCTATTTTATTAATAAATTTTCTTAAAAGATTGAAAGTTGTTAATCTTTATTCTTGCGTATTTTTCCTTGAAGGTGGATAAGGCTTTAAGTTGTCCAAGTCTTTATTCAAAGTTAGTGAAACTCTAGGGGGATGGGGTATGGCCAAAGATGCTCTGTTCTTGCCAGATCTGATTAGTCCAAGGGCATGAGAGAAAGATGTGCTCTGCACTACTTTGAAAACATATAGTTGAGCCATTTATCACTATTTAATTTGTACACACCTTTCTTATTTTGCCACCAAGTACTTTAACCCACATGCTTTTAGTTTGTGACATTTGAACTTAACCTAACAATGATATCATGCATTACATCACATCTTTTGACTTAGCCCATTAATGCTATTGATAAGCTTGAATCCTCATTCATGCATTCTACTTTGCCAATGATGCGCTTTCTCTTTCCAATCAAATATCTCATTTTAGCTACTCGCATTAATTTTTGGATTGGAATACTTTTCTCTCTTATGCACCTAGTGTTTTTAACCCAATATCATCATTGTCTTTAATCTTGTTATTTGTTCTTATCTTTTGGTAACTTATAAAACACCTTCATCAAACAACCCAAATGTGGCCATGTGTAGTATTTTCACTTGACCACATCCCCTCCAATTTCAACCATATATTTTTAACTCAATGTCATCATTATTTTAACTTTGGTTAATCAATCTTATTCTTTTTTTAACTCTTGTATGGTTTACTAGATTCATTCCGCTTCTTGGCCATATAAATTCGTCTTCAGATAGCCCAAGTTTCAAAAAGAATTCCAACTTGTTATTGCAAAAAAAGAAAAGAGATCTCCCGTCACTTTCTTCTTCTATTTTCACTTTCCAATCTTTCGTGCGAAAGGAAAGATTCCATTCTTGTGTTGTTAGAGCTTCAAAATTCCATTCTCAAAGAGTTTATAAAGTAAACTCGTGGCTTTATTCTATTTTATTAATAAATTTTATTAAAAGATTGAAAGTTATTAATCTCTGTTCTTGCGTATTTTTCCTTGAAGGTGGATAAAGCTTTAAGTTGTCCAAGTCTTTATTCAAAGTAAGTGAAACTCTAGAGACTAAGTTAGATTGATCTACTTTGTAGTCTTGATTTGGTTGGTTGATGTTTGTTAATTAGTTTAAATTTGATGTTAAGTGTGAGTAAGCCTCAATAATGGCGTGATGAGATATTGTGGTAATCTAATTTGTATCGATGAGTTCTTACATGCCTAAAAGGCATTTGGTAGATTTCCATGAGGTTTGGTAGCATGATGGAAGGGAAAAATGTGAAAGTGACGCAACTGGACTTGAAAGTGTTATTTACATAATTTTGACCATTTGTCGGTTATACCTATCTATCGATTAATCTTCTTGTTGATTATACCCACCTGTCAATTATACCTGCTTGTCAATTACACACACTTATCGATTATACATGTCGAATTTACCCACTGGTCGATTCTACCCAATAACCGATTTGTGATCTGGTTCCCCGAATAATGCCTTTTATTACCTCGATGATAGCGTGATGAGAAGAGAATGATGGTATGTGTGTTGAAGTGCATGTAATTAGTTGTTTGCCATTAATTGAAATGACAAATTATTGAGAGGTACATGGGAATTGTTACGTTGTTATGAGATGTATGTGAATGATGCCATGTGAGGAAAACCTATGACATAGCTGATTCCCTTGTATGAGTATGTGTGAAAGACTCCAAAAAAAGACGACTGTTCTACCGTCTAGACGGTCCTGTAAGGACATGAAAGTTTTATAATTTACATATGATATGAGTTGGCTAGTGCAACCTAAGTTGGCTTGTGTAGCTTGTGTTGGTCGTATAGTGGCATATTTATCCTGGTTGATGTAGAGGACAACCACGATAATTGGGCTGTGTGACGTAGCAAAGAGTTATTTATGATTCCGTCTCCCATGAGTTGGTGTGACAATACGCCTGTATTGGGATACCCCAGGAGTGTTCGGGATGCCTCGTGAGTCGAGATGGGTCCTGGCCAATGACAAATAGGGAGTAGATATTCCCTACATGTATGGATGAGCTACCATGTGATATTTGTGGATCATGGAATAATATGACATCCACTTGTATTTGAGTGAATATCATGATAGGAAAGATACTGCATTTACTTCTATATTTGTCATACATGATTATTTTGAACTTGTTATGAGCTCGAGTTGTTTGTTGATACTAAGTTGAGTGGTAAGAGGATCTTCTATCTTAAGCTTAGATAATTTTATTTACTGGGTTTCGGGTCACACCTTATGTAGGATGGATCCCCCGCCACCACTGCTTTTCGAAGCTCCCATGTATCTTGATTGTGAATATCAAGATGTACCTGAATCAATGGTAGTTTATACTAAGTGCAGTTCTATTGTATGGATTGACATAGGGAGTCGAGGGTGGACCCCTCATCTATTTGTTGCCTGGTACTTCAAAATCGACGGGGAGTTGATTGGGCCACTTAGTTTGGTATGTGACTTTGTATAGGTAAGTTTTGGGTGCCAGAGCATGGGGTAGTATCGATAAGACCCCGACTTTCTTCCCAGAGTTGAAAACTTGTATTCTGTTGCTTTTGGTTCTTGTATCATTCACAGTGTCAGAATTATGTGTCTCTTACGTGGTGAACTTTTGTGCTTCCATATATTAGTGATAATTACGAATTACGATAGAAATGGACAAGTGTCGCGCATGGCATTCTGGGGCGTTAAATCCTTTCACATATATTACTTCTCAATTTCCACCTGCTCTTTTTGCACTAATAATCCATTTATTCTCCAAACTGGACAGATGGAACGTTACTTCTCAAGTCCAAGTATTGCTTCTCAATTTCCATTCTTTTGACTCACATTTTGTAGTTGACTATAAGATCTATTAAGGGGAAATTACCCATTTAATTCTAAATCTAGTACACTAACTATTGAATTATGTCTCGAGTTTGAGCCGTTTACGGAATCCGATCTGGTTGGATAAAATCAAGTTTGACCGCAAAATGAATTAAAGAGGTGGACTCTAGTAAATTCCTCCAGGTTAAACGTGTAAAAGGAAGTGGGCACTAAAGACAAAAATATGGTCTTATGTATTTTATCATTTTTCTTATGGGCCCAAGGAAAGGTTGAGAGAAAAAGAAAAAGGAACCCTAGTAGCTCTCGAGCCCTCAAGTAGCCGCACAGTAAAATGAGAGAAGAAGAGGTCGCGGGTTTTCTCTTCTTCACTCTACTTATGGTCGCACATTGAAGAATGAGGTCTGATGGATTTTCTCTCTCCAACCCTTGATAAGACCACACACGGCTTGAAGTCAAGCAACTGGTGGGTTCCTTTGGTTCTGAGGTGACGGCTGCACAGTAGAGGTCGAATAAAGCTCCTTCTTGGAGTAGGAAGGAGCTTGTTTTCGGGGCCACGCCAGCAAGAACATACGAAAATTGATTTGTGCCGTGAGTATGTTTATTTCCATTTGAGTTATATATTTATAAACATTTGGGGGTTTGGGTTTAATTTAGGTTTGGGAAATACTCGAGGGTGTGAGTGATTTGTAAACTTGAATTCTTCGATTATAGTGGATTATTTGCGACTGGCTCTCCCCGTGGATGTAGGTTCCGACATTCAGACCGAACCACGTATATCGTCGGTGTCCTTTATTGTTCCTCATTTAATTTCTCTGGTGCTCTCGCATTGACATTTATTTGCAAGATCCTGATTAGAGCTTCCGCGTATTTATTACAACAATTGGTATCAGAGCTATGGGATAGGATTTTCTGGATTGTGATTTAGGGCTTTTGCTTGTCTGATTATTATCTGGAAATTCTATGGTTGCAATTATGTCTGGAGTGAAAGCAAAAATTGAGAAGTTTAATGGGAGAAACAACTTTGGGTTGCGGAGTGTTAAGATGGAGGCGTTATTAAACAACTCAAGGTTTGGCCGAAGCATTGGAGGGTAAGGATAAGTTGCCAGAGAAAATGAAAGATGCTGAAAAGGACATGCTAATGAGGAAGGCTAGGAGTATAATCCTGTTGAATCTATTGGATGAGGCGTTAATAGAGGGGCCCGGGGAAAAGGATGCCACGGCATTGTGGGCTAAACTTCAGGCACTCTATGTAACGAAGAGTTTGAACAATCACTTGTACATGTTGAAAAGGATGTTTCAGTTTAGATATACTGAAGGCACGTCTATTAGATCCCACCTAGATGAGTTTAATAAACTCATGATGGATTTAAAGAACGTCGGTAAGATTCTTGATGATGAAGAACAATGCATGATATTGTTAGCTTTTTTACCAGTCATGGGAGCACTTTATTGATTCACTTCTGTAGGGGCGTACTACGATTACTTCGAAAGCGATAAAGTCCGCCTTGTTTTCTAAGGAGTGGAAGAGAAAGTTGCGAGATGACAGTCTAGTGCAGGATGTAGTACGGGGACTAGTGATTCGGGGTAGAGATCATCATCGGGGCTCCAATAGCAGCAGAAGTAAAAGCAGGTCAAAGTCACGCTATAGAAAATCCAAAGAACGCGTGAAATGCTTTGAGTGTCACGAGGAGGGCCACATCAAGAGAGATGGTCCGAAGCGGAGAAACAAAGGTGACAGATAGAATGCCACAAGCAGTGTGGCGAATGTTGCTGAGAAGAGCACCAGTGATGCAGAGGCTGTCTTGTGTGTGACTACTAGTTCGTCAAGTGATGAATGGGTGCTAAATTCAGGGTGTTCTTATCATATGACGCCTCATAGGAATTGGTTTACTACTTATCAGATGACAGATGGTGGTAGAGTTCTGACGGCGAATAATGTAGCCTGCAAAGTTATGGGGATAGGGACAGTTCGGATTCGGATGGACGATGGGGTGCAGTGTACATTGACAAACGTGAGGCATGTGCCGGAGCTCAAGAAGAACCTTATTTCTCTAGGGACACTTAATGACATCGGGTGTAAGTACACTGCTAAGGGTGGAGTACTGAAGATCTCTCAAGGTGCCATGACAGTGATGAAAGGGAAGAAAGTGAATACTCTCTATCATCTACTAGGAGAGACCGTGACCGGAGTTGCTGCAGTTTCATCAGGTGAGCCAGATTCTGATTTGACTCAGTTATGGCATATGCGGTTAGGGCACATGAGTGAGGCAGGTATGACGATGCTGAGTGACAGGGGGTTGTTGAAGGGTCAGAAGATAGGAAAGTTAGACTTATGTGAACACTGCATCTTTGGGAAGCAGCGACGGATTAAGTTTACTACAGGTATTCATTCGACCAAGCAACCAGTTGAGTACAATCATTTAGACCTCTAGGGTTCGTCTCCAGTTCCTTCGAAAGGAGGTGCCCGATATATGCTAACATTTATCGACGACTACTCGAGGAAGGTATGGGTATACTTTTTGAAGCACAAATCTGATGTGTTCGATCGGTTCAAGAAATTTAAGGCATTGATTGAAAAGCAGTAAGATAAGCAAATCAAGTGCCTGAGAACCGATAATGGCATGGAGTTCTATGGTAAAGATTTTACCGAGTTCTATGAGAGAAAATGGATTGTGAGACACCGCACAGTACCTGGGACACCACAACAGAATGGCGTAGCAGAACGGAAGAACAGAACATTACTTAAGCGTGCTCGGTGCATGCTTTCTCATGCTGGACTAGGCAAGGAATTTTGGGCCGAGGTAGTGAACATGGCATGTTACCTGGTTAATCGATCTCCATCATCTGCTATTGAGTGGAAGACTCCAGAGGAAGTATGGTCGGGGAAACCTGTTGATTATTTCGGATTACGAGTATTCCGATGTCCTGCGTATGCTCACACGAGTGATGGTAAGCTTGAGCCAAGGGCGAAGAAGTACATATTTCTGGGTTATGCACATGGGGTGAAAGGCTACCGGTTGTGGTGCACTGATCCCAGATCACCCGATTTTCTAATCAACAGAGATGTGATCTTTGACGAAACTGCAATGCTTCGACAGGGGAGTTCTGAGACACTACCAGTAGAGCAAATAGATCATGGTGTTAGTAGTGAGGTGGAGCTTCAGGTGGAGACTTTGGAGATCTCGGAGGTAATACAGGTTAAGACTACATATGAGGCCACAGTTCTTAAAGTCGGTGATACTGAACTAGCATAGCCGCAACACACTATAGCCGAGGGCAGACATAAAAGGAAAATCAAACCACCGGTACGTTATGGTTATACTGATATTGCTTATGTATTGACTGTAGGTGACAAGGTGAAGACGGATGAGCCTTCGTCTTACTCGAGGCAATGGCTAGCTCGGAGTCATCGCAGTGGCTAGGGGCTACGAGTGAAGAGATGGAATCACTTCATCAAAATCAGACATGGGAGTTGGTCAAGGTACCCAAGAGCCAAAAGATTGTCGGAAGCAAGTGGGTCTACAAACGGAAGGAGGGCATTCCCGGTGTCGAGGCAGCAAGGTATAAGGCAAGACTTGTCGCGAAGGGGTATACACAGTGGGAGGGCATTGACTACAATGAGGTGTTTTCTCCTGTGGTAAGGCATACTTCTATTCGTGTATTACTTGCCTTAGTTGCTACACAGGATCTCGAGCTTGAGCAGCTTGATGTAAAACAGCGTTTCTTCACGGTGAGTTGGAGGAGCGGATTTACATGAGGCAGCCTGAGGGATTTGCTATTCCAGGTAAGGAAGATCATGTTTGTTTGTTAAAGAAATATTTGTATGGGCTGAAGCAGTCTCCTAGATAGTGGTATAAGCGTTTTGATGCTTTCATGGCTAGTCAGGACTATTCGAAAAGTCAGATGGATAGCTGTGTTTATTTTAGGAGATTGGAGGATGGGTCTTTGATATATCTGCCGTTAAATGTTGATGATATGCTGATAGCAGCTAAGAATATGTCTGATATTGATGTGTTGAAGAGGCGATTGAGTGTTGAGTTGGAGATGAAAGATTTAGGTGCTGCGAAGAAAATATTGGGTATGGAGATTTTGCGTGACAGGGTTGCAGGAGTTCTACGTCTATCTCAAAAGAAATATATTGAGAAAATTGTGGCACGTTTTAACATGCAGTCAGCGAAATCTGTGAGTACACCTTTAGCAAAGCACTTTAAACTTTCTGATGAGTTATCACCGCAGACTGAGGAGGAGGAGGAGCATATGTCCTGTGTTCCTTATTATGTATGCTATGGTATGCACTAGGCCTGACATTTCACAAGCTGTGAGCGTAGTTAATCGTTACATGAGGTGTCCTAGTGAAATTCATTGGGAAGCTGTGAAGTGGATCCTTAGATATTTGAAGGGGACAACAGACGTGGCATAGTATACCAGAGGGACGACAATGGCAGTGAGACCACTGGTTATGTGGATTCGGATCATGGCGGTGACTTGGATGATTGCAAGTCTTTAGCAAGGTACGTGTTTATGCTTGCAAGTGGTGCAGTTAGTTGAAAGCGTCCTTACAGGACAACGTTGCCTTGTCTTTGACTGAGGCAGAGTACATGTCATTGAACTTTATAGCGAAGGAGGCGATATGGCTAAGAGGTTTGCTCTCGGACTTTGGTTTGAAACAGAAAAGTGTTGATATACATTGCGACAACCAAGGTGCGATACACCTGGCATATAATTCAGTTTATCATGAGCGAACAAAGCATATCGACATCAGGTACCATTTCATCCGAGATGTCTTAGCGAAGGGTTTGGTGGTTGTGAAGAAGATTGCGACACCGGAGAACCCAGCAGACATGATGACTAAGTCTGTTCCTTTGGTGAAGCTTAAGCTTTGCTTGAGCTCAATTAGCGTCTGTGGAGAGTGAGCGCCCATCGGGGCGTTGGGAGAGCTAGCATGGATGATGAGCACTATGACTTGGCTTCAATATAGAGCCAATGTGGAGAATTGTTGAATATGTCTCGAGTTTGAGCCGTTTACGGAATTTGATCCGGTTGGATAAAATCAAGTTTGACCGCAAAATGAATTAAAGAGGTGGACTCTGGTAAATTCCTCCAAGTTAAACGTGTAAAAGGAAGTGGGCACTAAAGACAAAAATATGGTCTTATGTATTTTATCATTTTTCTTATGGGCCCAAGAAAAGGTTGAGAGAAAAAGAAAAAGGAACCCTAGTATCTCTTGAGCCCTCAAGTTGCCGCACAGTAAAAGGAGAGAAGAAGAGGTCGTGGGTCGCACATTGAAGAAGGAGGTCTGATGGGTTTTCTCGCTCCAACCCTTGACAAGACCACACACGGCTTGAAGTCAAGCAGCCGATGGGTTCCTTTGGTTCTGAGGTGACGGCTGCACAGTAGAGGTCGAATAAAGACTCCTTCTTGGACTTAAGAAGGAGCTTATTTTCGGGGCCACGTGAGCAAGAACATACGAAAGTTGATTTGTACTGTGAGTATGTTTACTTCCATTTGAGTTGTATATTTGTAAACATTTGGAGGTTTGGGTTTAATTTAGGTTTGGAAAATACTCGAGCGTGTGAGCGATTTGTAAACTTGGATTCTCCGATTATAGTGGATTATTTGCGGCTGGCTTTCCTCGTGGATGTAGGTTCCGACTTTCGGACCGAACCACGTACATCGTCAGTGTCCTTAATTGTTCCTCATTTAATTTCTCTGGTGCTCTCTCATTGACATATATTTGCAAGATCCTGGTTAGAGCTTCCGCGTATTTATTACAACATCAATATCAGTTCAACCCTAAACTTTTCAAGTTTGCCGATATAGTCCTAAACCTTTATGAAAAATTCCACTACTGTATTTCTAGCCAATTAAACCATGTCGCCGAAGCCACAAAAGCCAAGAGTCACACATCTTCTTCTTATTGTGTCCTATTCCCTTATGAATCTCACTACTTCTTGAAGTGGTTTTGTATGGAGAAACCCCTCGTGAAACTGTTTTATCCATGAGTGTCAGATTTCGGACCGTCATTTGAAGGAACCATCGAGACGGTATTGAGCTCAAAGGTTGAATGACCCGCAACCGCCGTTCTAAACTTGGGCTTTTTGAACGGCCAGTGCGCTTGTGCAATCAAAGGTGGCCACGGCAAGACAGTTCAGACATGAAGATACGACCGACCCGATGATAACTGTTGAATCTAGCAATATCACCTAGAGGGGGGGTAAATAGATGCTTCTGAACTGTTTTGAAGCTTAATGCGGAAAATGATAGAATCAAAACACAAACTAAGTAAAACCAGTAAATTAACGTGTAGACAAACTAAACCTAGCAAGAGAAGTTTAGGGATAAGAGAATTTCCACGCAATGTTTATAGTGGTTCGGCTTTAGCAAGCCTACGTCCACTCTCCCACAATGACAGCCGATTGGCTGGATTCCACTATGAATCGATGAAAGGTTACAAGAGTTGTTTCTATAATCACTCTTACAAAGGAACCTCTCAAAGATATGAATTTTGAAGCTCACAAGAACAAGAGAATGTGAATCTGAATCACTCAGGACTTTGAAATTTTTTAAGTTCATATGTCTCTATTTGCAACAGTCACCATTGATCTTCTTTTATACTCCTTCAACCTCGAACTAGCCGTTACCAAGGTCCTCCAAAGGATCGCTTCACAATCTTTGATTGGACGTCATCAATCCTGATTGAACGAGACTGTATATGGGAAGATCTAGTAGCCATTTGAAGTAGAGTCTGAACCCTTCAGATTCAGTCGCCCATACAACCAAATCTTCGATTTCCCTAAGTAGAGTTCATCCAAATTGCCAAGATATCTTATCCATGGAAGGTAATATCCAATCGGGGATATTTTTCTAATTTGATTGGAAAATAATTCTGTCAATCAAATCTTACAAACTTCTATAAAAAGTTGCGGCCAAAACTGAAAATCTGCCAAACGTGGGTCTTTAGAATCTAGTAAAGAGATATTGTAGAATCTGAACGTAGTTCAGAAGCAATCTTCTGAAGTATAAAGATTCTCTGAATCTGAACAGATTAGAACAGTGACTCTGAGCTTTTGTAAAGTCTTGCTGACGTGTCACATAAGTCTTCTCGAGATTGAGTCTTCAGAGGCAACACAATCATCCATCTGAAGTCTTTAGAGGCAACCCATTTCTCTATATGAATACTAGACTTCAACTGTCTCAGAAGCAAATACGGGACGACTACTTCTAGAGTCTGAACGCCAGTTTTAGAACATTAAAAGCTTTTGTTCACATGCTCATTCCTGCAATAAAAGTTTATTTGCATTAACTAGATTCTCTCACTAGAAGGATAGTTTTATCAGAATCAAAATATTCAGAAGGAAGGTTTTCTCAATAATCTCCCCCCTTTTGATTGTGACAAAACTTCCTCAAAAAATAATAGATTTTGAAAAATATTTATGAATATAAGCGCAGAAAAGAAGTCACAAAAGATGTGATAATCTGTCTCAATTGAATCTTTTCTTTTCCAAAAGATGTGCATCTGAATATGCATATGAATAAAATGAATTTGTTCCTCATGTGAATTTATGAATTTATGTGATGTTTCACCATATCACCATTGCATATAGTTCTCCAAGAATGATAATTGCGTATGATCCTGCAGTTCTGCAATAAAAAACTCGATAATTCTCCCCATTTTTGTCATCAGCAAGAGTAATAAACCGATATTATAGCACAGAAACCAAACTTGAATAGCAAAGCTATCAGTCCATAATAAGGACGTGATAGACAAATTCACAATAGGTCAAGGATGTTCAGATCAAAAATAAAAACAACTTAAACAAAGAATGTTGAAAAATAAATTTTAAACGGACGGTGGTTGAGGTGGTTTTGTGGAAGAGGAGGGAACATCCATGTTCTCTTGATCACCCTCCTAATTATCTTCTGCAACCTGTGCTTCAGCATCTCTGGCCACAGTAAGCATGTAGTCTCGAAGAGCTTGCAAATGAGGGAACTCCCGAACAATTCTGTTATCTCGAATTATAGTATATGTCCCCAAACTTGCCATCTCAGAACAGAAAAGACGATAGTATAGATTGAGCGATTCTTCGAATTTATCCAACTTCTTTGAAACCATTCTTTCTAGACCATCCAACCTCTTGAACACTTCAAATTGAAGCTTCTCTATTTCCTTCTGAAAAAGCTTCGTGTTCACTGTTTCTTCAATGATATCATCCAAAGTTTCCTTTGGAGAAAGAGTACTTGCAGGAGTCTGTTGTTCTCCTTCTTTTACCATCTGAGCCTTACCTTTTGATCTTGAATCCAAGGTATGCTGCAAATTTATCTCTCCTTGAGCCTGAGCAGGGTCTACATCTGAAATAATCGTTGATTCGATCATAACAGGTGGCTCTTCTGTGATCTTCTCAATGACAACAGTACTCGTTTCCTTCTTAGAGATTTTCTCTCCCTGTTCCCGTTTGCTGGATTCTTCCTTTTTGTCAACAGCATGATCCTTCTGAACAACTTCAGTCTGAGTTTCTTCAGTCTGAATAGCATCTGTTGTTGTCTCCTCAGGTTGTTCATCCAAAACAACAGTTTCTTGAGGTTGCTCCCCCTGAATCTGAACTGTTTTAACAAGAGTAACTCCTATGGATCCTTTAGCTGTGTCAAGGAATTCATCATCCTTATCAGTCTCCATGTCCTCAGAGGATTTCCTCTTCTGTTCTCGAGCAACAAGCACATCAATTGTTGCCCTGTCATTCATCTCTTCTTCCCAAACAGCTACATATTCTTCACTAGCCTTCCTAACTTCTTTTTCTACCTTCTCAGCAGATGTTTCTTTTTCATCTCCACTCTCATGAGTCTTATGGTAGTCCTCTTCTTTGTCCATAGGATCCTCTTGCTCATTTGTTTCACCTTTCTGACCACTTTCTAACTCAACACTTCTTTCAGATAAGGCAGTGAGGGTTCTCTCATCATCTTCTGATGATACATCTTCTTCTTCTTTTGCTTCTTCTTCTTCTTCTAAAGACTCATCTCGAACAGTAGTCTCCTTTCCTTTCCTGGCCACTGTTTTCCTTCTCTTTGTAGATCTTTCACTCTCTGCATTCTTCTCCTCTAAATCAACCAGAACAACCTCTCTATTCTTGTTCAACCATCCACTAGTAGTCAGTTTAAAACCCATTTTTTGTATCATGGACTCTCCAGCTACCATGACTTGAGTTTCATTCTGAATAAACTCACCAGGAATCTTGATATTATGGAAGGACATGATCCGATAGATTAACCCTGCGTAGGGTAATTGTCCTTTGGTCTTCTGCACAGTCCTGTACATATGAAGAAGAACAGTGTCTGCCAGAGAGAGTTTACACCCATTTAACAGACCCCACATCAGTTTGGCTTCATACTTCGAAATATCTGTCTTTGAGGTAGCCTTGGGTCTTAAACACTCGATCACAACCTTGTGCATTACAATGTGCTTCAGTGGGAAGTCATTGTAAGCAATATGTGCCTTTGAGTCTCTGGAATAGCTTTCTTTTCCAATAAGAAAATTATAGGCAGCATCAAGTTGTACATCATTGGGTACAAAGTCCATTTCTTCAACTCCCATCAGATTTGCAAGTTCTCTAACATGCAAATGATATTGAACTTCTCCAACAGTATAAAATAGAGAATCAAAATTTCTGAAACACAAACTTGAATAAAAGTAAGCCGCTAAGTCTGAAAGATAGACCTTCTAGCAGTTGCAAAATCTTTCGGCTTTATATGTTCCAAGTGCTTCCTTATAGGGATACCAACCCTATCAAAATATTTAAGGTCAAATACCTTATGGGGTATAACTCCTCTTTCCTTCAATGACTCGTATTTCTCACAATGCTTCTAACTTAAGAACAGTTTGCTCTTACAATCCTTGTCTTTTATAATCCCTCCAATCTTCTTAAAATCTCTAACCAACACATCATCATCATCATCGGGTCTTCCTCTGGTTTCAGTATCACTTTCTTCCCTTATTGTTTCTTTGATAACAATGCCCTTTGATTGTGACCTTTTAGGTTTCGATATTCCAGTCGACACAAATTTTTCTCTTCCTTTTCGAGAAATATTCTCAGGAGCAACAGTAGCAATCGGTGTCACAGTTTGCAAAGGTAGTTCTAAAATAGCGAGAACATCTTTTTTGTTTGCAAACTTGTGAATGTTCAATAGCAACTTGACCATATCATCACTGGATCCTTGGTCCTTAAAGGAATCATACAAAGGTTTGATAGAGAGAGCCAGAGCAACTCTTTCGTCAAACTCAGACTGCGACAAACCTGATTTCCTTTTAGCAATGTGTCTCTCATCTTCGTGTTCTGACCCAGAGACATTTATAGGTTCAGTGTTGCGAGCTTTTCTACCCTTTGTCAACATTGACGATTTCCATCTCTGACTTGCACTTTCTTATGCTCCTTTCTTCATGGAAGAGGATGATTTCGGAGCCATGGATGAAGAAATTAGAAGTTTGGAGAGAAAGATTTCGAGAGAACGAGAAAGAGTGTAATTGGTGAGAGAAGAGTACGATTTAGGGTTTGAAAGGAGATTTTGATATGAAAAGAGGTTCTAAGAAAGGTAAAGGTTCGTGACCTTTCAAAAAAAATTAAAAAAATGAAAAGCGGTTATTTTTAGATATAAAATCAACTTTAGAGAAAATCTGAAAATATCAATCCAAAGACAATATATTATCCTAATCAATCATCGAGACATATATTTAGAAGATAGAGAACGTATCATAAATCCTTGCCTTTCCAAAAAAAAAAATCGAACTGGCCTTGCTTTTGAAAGACTTCTCTATTAATGTGCTTCTGAACATAGGTTGTGCAGATTTGCTTCTGAACTTTGCTTCTGAGCATTGATTCTGAACAGTTAGGCTTTTGAACAATTTGCAAGTAACCTATTCTTAATACATCTCAAGATGAAGGATTAGTAATAGCTAATTCGTTTCGAATAAAATTGAAAGTCTCTTTATCAAGAGGCTTAGTAAATATATCTGCGAGTTGATTCTTCGTATCAACATACTTAATGTGAACATTTCCATTCTGAATATGATAGCGAATAAAATGATGTTTGATCTCGATGTGCTTTGCCCTTGAATGAAGAATATGATTCTTGGTTAAATTTATGACACTTGTATTTTCACATCTGATCTCCACATTTGAATCCTCAACTCCATAATCTCTTAGTTGTTGTTTTAACCATAGGATCTGAGCACAACAACTTTCAAGAGATACGTATTTTGCTTTTGCTGAACCGAGAGCAACTGTGCTTTGCTTTTTGGAATATCAAGAAATAAGCATATTTCCCATAAGTTGACAGGTTCCAAAAGTGCTTTTCTTGTCAATTTTACATCCGGCGAGATCTGCATCTAAATATCCCTTCAAAATGAAATCAGAATCTTTTGAATACCAGAGTCCATAAGCTGGATATGTTCCGATATATTTGATGATTCTCTTGATTGTTGTAAGATGCGATTCTCTTGGGCATGTTTGAAATCTTGCACATAAGTAGACGTTTTATAGAATATCTGGCCTTGATTCAGTGAGATATAGAAGCGACCCAATCATACTGCGATATAACTTCTGATCAACTTCTTTTCCTTGTTAATCTTTATCGAGTTTAAATGAATGGGACATTGGAGTTTCTGTCTTCTTGCAATTCTCTAGGCCAAATTTCTTGACAATCTCAAGAGCATATTTCTCCTGATAAATAAATGTTCCTTTCTTGGTTTGTTGAATCTGAAGTCCAAGAAAGAATCTTAATTCTCCCATCATGTTCATTTCGAATTCATCCTGCATTACTTTAGAGAAATTCTTGCATAGATATTCATTAGAAGAGCCAAAAATAATATCATCAACGTAAATCTGAACAATAAGAATATCCTTACCCTGCTTCTGAATAAAGAGGGTAGTGTCAACATTACCTTTAATGAACTTTTATTCAGATAGAAAGCTACTTAACCTTTCATACCACGCACGAGGTGCTTGCTTTAGACCATATAGAGCTTTCTTTAGGGAATAGACGAGATCCTTTCGTCTTGGTTCCTTAAAACTAGGTGGTTGTTCGACATAGACTTCTTTTTTGATGTAACCGTTCAGGAATGCACTTTTTACGTCCATCTGAAAAAGTTTAAAGTCATTGTAACAAGCATAAGCAAGAAGTAGCCTTATATCCTCTAACCTGGTAATAGGTGCGTAAGTTTCATCGTAATCTATTCCTTCTTCTTGAGAATATCCTTTTACCGCAAGTCTTGCTTTGTTTTTTACCACCTTTCCTTTATCATCCATCTTGTTTCTAAACACCCATTTTGTTCCTATTACAAGACGATTTTTGGGTCTTGATACAAGCTCCCAAACATTATTGATCTTGAATTGATGAAGTTCTTCTTGCATTGCATTGATTCAATTTTCATCAGTAAGAGCTTCTTCAATCCCTTTAGGCTCAATTTCAGAAACTAATGCTATATTGCTCATTGATTCCTTGAATTTCGATCTGGTTTTGATTCTTTCTTCCAAGCTGCCCATTATAAGTTCCTTGGGATGACTGGATTTGTGTTTCTAATTCTGGTTGAATCTCTCGTCTTGGACATTACTTGAGTCTTTAGATTTAGGTTGTATCTCTTTTGGTTCTTCTGTAGTTTGTTGACTTGTTCCTTGATTCTGAACTTCCTCAGATGCATGATTCTTTTCAGTTTCTTCAACTGGTTCTGAACTTTGATGGAGTGACAGAACTTGAACATATTCAGATTGACCATTCTTATTCTGAATATTTTCATCAAACTTGGCATTCATTGATTCTTCAACAACTCAAGAGTTTTTGTTGTAGACTCTGTATGCTTTGCTCGTTGTTGAATAACCTAGGAATATTCCTTCATCAGACTTCTCATCAAACTTACCAACTCGATCATTAGCATTCTTCAAAATGAAGCATTTACAACCAAACACACGAAAGTATGCTAAATCTAGTTTTCTATCTTTAAAAAGCTCATAGATTTCTCAATGATTGGTCTTAAAGAAATATGGTTTAAAATGTAATATGCTATTGACACAGCTTCTGCCCAAAAATGCGATGCAATTTTACTTTCAATCAAGAGAGTTCTCGCCATTTCTTGTAGAGAATGATTTTTCCTCTCTACTACCCCATTTTGTTGAGGTGTGTAAGGAGATGAAAAATTATGCTGAATTCCAAACTCATCACAAAAATTAGAAAAACTTTGGTTTTCAAACTCTCCCCCATGATCAGTTTTGATGCAGGAAATAAAGTAACATTTCTCGTTCTGAATCCTATTAGAGAATTTGGAGAAAGATGAAAAAGCATCATTTTTATGCACAAGAAATAAAACCCATGTAAATCTTGAGTAATCATCAACTATAACAAGACAATATTTCTTACCTCCAAGACTTAGTGTTCTGTTAGGACCAAAGATTTCCATGTGCAGCAGTTGCAATGTACGTTTAGTATATACATGATTAATTGATTTAAAGGAACTTCTTACTTGTTTCCCAAGTGTGCAAGCTAAATATAGTTATAACTTCTCAAGCTTTGTCTATGGTAATCCTCGAACCAATTTCTTGGATGATAACTTAGAGATGTGTTTGATATTGATATGGCTAGCTTTCTGTGCCATAGTTCAGATTCATCCTTGATAGAAATAAGACACTTGATGTCTTCAGAATCAACGTCCAGAAGGTAGATATTTCCATGATGTCAACCAGTGAAGGTTTGCTTCTTGTCTTTGCTAACACCTGAGCATTTTGAATCTTGAAAGCAAATTTGATAACCAGAGTCACAGAGTTGACTTACTGAAATCAGATTGTATTTTAATCCTTTGACAAGAGAGACATCGTTGATCGTAAGATTTTGGATTTTTACAGTCCCTTGACCAACCACTTTGCCTTTGTTCTTTCCACCAAACGACACACTTCAACCATTGTATTCTGAAAGTTGAATGAAGTTTTCTGGATCACCAGTCATGTGACTTGAACATCCACTGTCTAGAAACCATTTGTCTTTTCTCTTCCTTGGTACCTGCAAGTAGAAAGTAACTCACTATTTCTTTGATACCTAGTTATTCTTGGGTCCATCTGAGTAAGTCACAATTGATATCTTTCTATTGACAGGTCTCCATATCATCATGCAATTATTTCTAATATGATTTCTAGCACCACAATTTACACAATGCAGAGGATAAAAGGATTTTGTAAACTGTTTATTGAAATGCCGTTGATATGCAAATTTGGAAGGTTTATGTGAAATCCTGTCATTTGTTTCTAGAAATTTGTTTTTGAAATTATTTTTCTTTTTGAAACCAAGACAAGACTTGTCTCCATACGGAACTTGTCTAGAAATAATGTTTTCCAAATTTTTTTAACTTTGGAAAAATTTCTTTGAAGTATTTTCAATCTTGGTTTTCAAATAATCATTTTCTTTCAAGATCAAATCACGATTTTCCTTGATTTGATGAAATTCCCTTTGCAAAAACTCAATCTTGTCTTTTTGAGAATCATTTTGTTGTTTCAAAGAGGAAACTTCCTTTTTCAAAATGAAAACCTTTTTGAGAGCTTTTTTGTAGTTCAAGCATAACTCAGCAATGTATTCAGAAACTTCATCTGGTATTTCAGAAGGATATACCTCAATATCTGAATCTGAATCTGAATCTGAATCTGACTTTGCCATGAGAAATATGTTAGCATAGTCATCCTCGTTATCTTCAGAATCACTCATTGTTTCTGCCTTTAATGTTTTTTTTGTATTTCTCATACTTGATCTTGTCTTTCTTCAGAAGCGGGCAATTGGGTTTGATGTGTCCTGCTTTCTTACAATGGAAGCATATTACATCTTTGCCTTCCTATTTATCATTGCTCGATTGTCTTTGATTATTCTTTCTGAATGATTTCTTCCCTTTAAAGTTTCTACCTCTTCGAGCCATCTTTCTGAATTTCTTCACCATGCGTGCAAGCTCTTTGTCGTCTTCATCTTCATCTCCTAAATCTGGCACTTCAAAATCAATTTCAGATTTTAAAGCAATAGACTTCTTACCTTTTGAATCTCTTATTTTGTTGGCACGCTCAGTCTCATATGACTGCAAAGTTCCGACTAGCTCATCAATAAATAGAGGTCTGATTGCTTGACATTCCTGTATTGATGGCTTGATGTAATTCCAGTCATCTATAAGTCCTCGAAGGATCTTTCTGACTTGCATCGGTTCTGCTATAGGAGCACCTTGCCTTGCAAGACCACTAGCTAGTATTTGAAACCTGTCAATCATTTCAGCAATTGACTCATCGGGCTTCATTTTGAAGGCTTCGTAATCATTTAGCAGAATGCTAAGATTGGTTTCTTTCACTCTGTTAGTTCCCTGATATGTGACATGAAGTCTGTCCCATATAGCTTTCGCTGAATCTTCTTCTGCAACTCGATTATATAAAGGAATGGATAATGCACAGCAAAGTACGTGTACGGCTTTAGAATAGAGTCCTTGTCTTTTTGCTCTTTCAGCGTCTGACAGTGTTACAATAACATTTGTATTGTTGTTTCCTTCATTTCCAGTGGAAAGAGTTGCTGTTGCAACAGGAACTAATCCATTAACAACAACATCCCACATCAGATCATCTGATGCCTTGAAGAACCACTTCATTTTGTTGCACCACATATTGTAATCTTTTCCGTCAAAATAAGGTGGTTTGTTACTGAAATGTGCATCACTTGCTCCTGTGAAATTATTGCTAGACATGATAGATCGTTACCTCTGAAACAAAACACTTCAAAAAAATGAGCAACCTTGCTCTGATACCAATTGTTGAATCTAGCAATATCATCTAAAGGGGGGTGAATAGGTGCTTCTAAACTGTTTTGAAGCTTAATGCGGAAAATGATAGAACCAAAACACAAACTAAGTAAGACCAGTAAATTAACGTGCAGATAAACTAAACATAGCAAGAGAAGTTTAGGGATAAGAGAATTTCCACGCGATGTTTATAGTGATTCGGCTTTAGCAAGCTTACTTCCACTCTCCCACGATGACAGCCGATTGACTGGATTCCACTATGAATCAATGAAAGGTTATAAAAGTTATCACTCTAATCACTCTTACAAAGGAACCTCTCAAAGATATGAATTTTGAAGCTCACAAGAACAAGAGAATGTAAATCTGAATCACTCAGGACTTTGAAATTTTTTAAGTTCATATGTCTCTATTTGCAACAGTCACCATTGATCTTCTTTTATACTCATTCGACCTCGAATTAGCCATTACCAAGGTCCTTCGAAGGATCGCTCCTCAATCTTTGATTGGACGTCATCAATCTTGATTGAACGAGACTGTATATGAGAAGATCTAGTTGCCGTTTGAAGTAGAGTCAAAACTCTTCAGATTCAGTAGCCCATATAACCAAATCTTCAGTTTCCATAAGTAGAGTTCATTCAAATCTCCAATATATCTTGTCCATAGAAGGTAATATCCAATCGGGGATATTCTCCTGATTTGATTGGAAAATAATTCTGTCAATCAAATCTTACAAAACTTCCATAAAAAGTTGCCGCCAAAATCGAAAACCTGTCAAACGTGGGTCTTCAGAATCTAGTAAAGAGATATTGCAGAATCTGAACGTAGTTCAGAAGCAATTTTCTGAAGTATAAAGATTCTCTGAATCTGAACAGATTAGAACAGTGACTCTGAGTTTCTATAAAGTTCTTACTGACGTGTCACATAAGTCTTCTCGAGATTGAGTCTTCAGAGGCAACACAATCCTCAATCTGAAGTCTTCAGAGGCAACCCATTTCTCCATCTGAATACTAAACTTCAACTGTGTCAGAAGTAAATACGCGACGACTACTTCCAGAGTCTGAATGACAGTTTTGGAACATTAAAAACTTTTGTTCACATACTTATTCCTGCAATAAAAGTTTATTTGCATTAACTAGATTCTCTCACAAGAAGGATAGTTTTGTCAAAATCAAAATATTCAGAAGGAAGGTTTTCTCAACAATAACGACATTATAACGGGTTGTGCCCGTTTCAAACGTTGGATCGTAACGACGCGCACGTGGAGAATGAACGTAGAATAGAGAAGAGGCGTGATTCGACCACATCGGTTCGATTTCGTATTTCTCTTGATAGATGTTAGAGAAATTGTTGGACCTACGGTTCTTAGCACCATTTGTTTCTTTTATTGGAATAACTATCCAGAAAGGGGTTTTGTTGGCTTCCATGAGTTTAGGACATGGTCAGTTTCATGGGATAAGGAGGAATTTTACAGCATTGAGAGTGAAGTGTAGAATGTGTGGTTGGAAGCATTCCATTGTTCAAACCATCGTGGGTCTCGTTCTTTCTTGCCATGTCAGCATATCATGCTGTGGAACAGTTTTTAGGGTTAAGTTTGGCTGCTGGCCAAATCCTTGATCGGTTGATTTGGATTAGAATTTCTACATGGGATTGTTACTCACTTGGATTAACAAAAAAAAAAAAAAACCCCTAATTTTGACTCTCTCTCTCTCTCTCTCTCTCTCCGGGTGGTGAGACTTGATGGGTGTGATTATATGGCATTGCGGAACTTTTCAACTTTAAAAAAGACAAAATGTAAAACATGATGCAAGATCATATAATGCCCATACACAAGTGAGATGGGGCGATAACTATCTCTAAGTAAAAAGATGGGTCCTACCCTCGCACTTAGACCGATAATCCAAACATGTCTCGTTTAAACGCTGGATAAGTTACTTAGGCTTCAACAGTAGATCAAACTATCCCACCTGAACAAATTAAAAAGTTCTGGAAAGTTCTGCCATTTTTAGATGATAGCACCCCACCACACCCCACGATTAGACAAGAGAAAGTACAATGAGCGCGTCGCAAGTTGAATTCGAGCTTGGGACGTCAGATTCAAGTTTGAAGTACATAGATGAAATTAAAAAAAGGAAACCATATGTGTTGCACTTGCTAGGTCCTAAATATCTATGAAACCCTAGCCGCTTTCTCTTCTCTTCTACTTTTTTCTCTTTCCCTTTTTCTCTTTCACTCTAAGCTTTCTCGACTGAGAAATAACTCTGAGTCGAGGGAGGCTCCTTCATCAATGAGGAATACGATGGGTTCCTACTGCATTGAAAGCGATTATATGACTTCTCCAAGTTTTGGAAGCTTTCGTCGCTAGATCTAGATCTTAGAGCTATTCTCTCATGGCCTAGATTTAGATCCGTGAGTTCCTTAAAGGCATTTATGTACTCCTTCAACTTCTCTTGATCTAGATCTAAGAGCCTGTTTAGCCTATTTTTGGTGTCTCCATTTTTTGTGTCTTCGTACGGTTACGGTGTTGAGGACGCTAGGCATGCATCGCCGTAAGCTGTATCTATTAGAGAAAAAGATTACAATGCGTGCTCATCACTTATAATGATGCAATATTAGATCATCCACCGCTGTTCGTTGTATTGATACTAAGACAAATCCGTTCCTGTGGGATGAGAGTGTGCTTATCACAACAGTTTGTGCTTTATTGTTCTACTTTAGTATTTGGGATTTCCTTTGTTTCGACCCATCATCTTGAGATCTTGAGATATGGATGACATATAAACTTTTGAAAAAAAATCATAAATATCTAATTTAGGAAAAAAAAAATTAGTCCACCAGTTAGATGCATCATTGTTCCTAAATCGAGATGCCCTTGATGACCCAATTAGAGATTTGAAAATTTCCCAGAGTGTACATACATCAATTTTATATTAATCGACAGTAAATTTGGTATATTTTCACATTTAACAAACTCTCAAGCCAATAGAATCTTTCACTTATAGTTAACACGTTGTGATTGGTTGCTAGCTTGAACTTAGACACTTTGACAAAGAAAAATCGAAAACCGAAAGAGATCGAATGAGGGGGATCTTGAGATTTGGATCCATTCATAACGTTCCAATTTTAGGATGATGTGGGTCTAATTACTCCTTTGTGGGATCTAATTGACTTTATAGCTAAAAGTCAAGGAGACCACGCTCCCACGTGCTAGATCTCGATTGAATTTCTTATCCACCCACGTACTGAACATGACAATATAAAACTATACATTATGATGTATATTCCTTAACAAATATAAGAATTAAGCATGGATGTTGGTTGAAAATAATGAAATATTGACGAGGAAAAAAGGAAGAAGAAGCTCTAACCTAACCATAAAGATCGGCTGGTTATTGACAAATTGGAAATGTAGTTGGCCCAACCGAATTGATTTGATAAGAATTTGAAAAATCGTTTCTGGGCCACAGAAATGTACTAGAAAAATTGTTATGATCACTTGCCCGTTATCTCCAAGGTGACATCACATAGGTTCAATATTTCAAAGTTCTAAAGTTTCATGATGGGAAATTTTGTCTAGAGTAGTTTGATTAGCATGATACTAATTTGATTAAGTCTTAGAACAAGTGGAAGCCTAAATGGAAACAAAGCCGCCCTACAAACTATACAATGTGGGTTTTTGTGAGATTGTTTTGTGTAATACGCTACGTTTGATTCACTAAATGAAATAAAGCAGAAACGAGATCACTATTTCAATAAAATTACTCAACGAATCCTAAATCTATTGCATTGATGTTAATTTAGTTCTAAAATTTTCGATTTTCTCAATTTAGTCCTAAACCTTTGTGCGATGTTCTAATGTAGTCATTCCGGTCAATTTTCGTCGAAAATTGCTGATGTGGCAGTCTAATTTTCATCGGCCGTCCTATTCGGCATACTGCCAGGTCAGCGATTTCTGGCGAAAATTGGCTGGAATGACTACATTGGAATTTTGCGCAAGGATCTATAACTAAATTGGCAAAATTTGAAAAGTTTAAGATGTGACTGGCATTCATAGAATAAGTTTAAGACTGATTAGACAATTTTTCGTAACTATTCGATAAGAATATGATCGACCAAGTATGGGAACGGAATAGTTACTCCCTAGTTTGGTTGGCATGATATGAGGTTAAATCAAAGCCTAATATATCGGATTCTTAAGATTGTGAACTAGCAATAATTACTATTTATATATAAGTATAATATATATTTTTCAATAGTATGCGTAGTTTGTTATATCTTTAATCGGAATTTAAAGCCATATCATCGTTAAATGATATAGGTTATTTAGATTTGTAGCTATGATTTAGAATATACTAAATACCACTTTATTATTTACGATAAATAATAAAGTGTCATATTTAATTAGCTTTTACTAAAATTATAGTTATGTGACAAATGAAACAACACATGCATGGAACACAGACCAATTGATGCATCTTATCATTTTTCACTCGTGCAATCTCCTTCTTTCGCCTTTTGATTCTTGATTTCAGCTAGCAGTGAGCTCACGTCGATCTCATCGCACCTCGACTGGCTTGATTAGCGAAATGCTTGATTCTTTCAAGGAGGTCGACTATTATAAAGTTTGCTCGATCTGATATCTTGGAATTAACCCACATAGAGAATTTGCAACAACCTGTACCATTGAACTTAGCTCAACCACGAAACCACCTTCTTGTATTTTCCCTTATCCCGCCGTGAGAATTGGTGATTGAAGACACAACCTCATTAAGAGTTACACCACTCGATTAAGACGTTGGCCCCCTCATTCTTTTACTTGCCATTCTTCGATCTGAGGATTAGGGTTCCTTGTGCCAAAATTTGGGATTGCAATTCACTATGGGGCTAAGTGTTTAAGAGTTTTATATTTTTGAAGGGTTAAAGAGAGACAAACCATGTCATTTTAACCAACTTGGACAACTCAATTAAGTAAAAACACCTAGGGGAGATAAATTAATAAATAAAATCGTGTCTTCATTTTCTTGCCATCAGCTTGGACGGAGCCAGTGAAGGAGCTTAATTGTACGAATGTTAAATTGTACAACTTGATTGGGTTGTAAGAAAATTTTAGGACTCAACTGCACTTTTTGACAATAAATTTTAAAACTTTTGGTACACTTATGCTTGCCCTTCCACCCTCCCCTTGTTTGGGGTTATGTGGATTGTGCTCGGCATGACCCTTCTGCTCTAGTATTGGGTCATGCCGGGCTGCCGACATGATTCGTTTATTATGGGTTGTGCTTGGCCCAAGGATGGCCTTGGCTCGACAGGGTGAGTCGGCGTGACACAATCATTGCTCAATGGCTACTATTTTTTTTTTTTTTTGGGGTCGAAAATGGCTACTATTGAAGTAGCCTTTTTTTTTTACCAAAAAAAAAAAGTAGCCATTTTTGTGGAAATTCTTTGTTTGATTATTCTTTTCTTAAGATTAAGCTAACTCATCCCACAGGTCAAATTCCATCAAATATCCCTCCAGAGTTCCATTTTGACCAACTGTATTCCACACCCTCCTTTCTTCTTCTCAGATCCAAGTCCAACACACACTGCCACAACTAAAGTTCAAAGTCCTCTCCCCCTTCACTCTCTGGTCTCTACCAACATTTCCATCCCGCTATCCGAATTCCCTCCACTTAGATTTCAATAAAAATGGCATCTTTCACGACAAACTCGCCACCCAACTACGATTCCATCTTTCCCTGCGCACACAAGCACCATAAAGAGCTTGCGCAAAGATTTGGGAGGCCCCAGAAAAGAAAAAGAGAAGGGGAAAGAAACTGCATAAAAATTGCTGCTGAAGCAGCAGGTGTGTGAAGCGGCGCCAAGAAAATGACTAAGATTTTCTTGCATTTGCTGCTTCTTGTGGCCTTCTCGGCCACTGCAGCTTTGGGAGGCAAAATCGTCACGACTTTGCCCGGTTTTGATGGTGAACTTCCCTTTAAGCTCGAAACAGGGTAGGTGTTATCTTTCTCGTTCTTTTTTGCTTTCCTTCAGGGTGAACAGAGAAGAATGTGATGTGGGTGTTTGTCTTGATTGTTTAGGTACGTCTCTGTTGAGGATGCGGAGATGTTCTACTACTTCATTGAGACGGAGGGGAACCCGAAAGAAGACCCTCTTTTGCTCTGGTACAGTGGAGGCCCTGGTTGCTCTGCATTCAATGGCCTCATTTTTGAAAATGGTCAGTCTTTTTCTCAATTATCATTTCATGATTTTGTTGTGCCAGAGGGCGTTTTTGAATGAGCGTCCGCCCCAGTCGTTATGGACTCATTTACCCAGTCGGCATGACTGTATCCTCTATTCAGAGATTCAATTTTGATAGCCTTCTCCTGCTGCCAAGATTGGCAATACTGTATTTTACCTATACCCATCAAAATTGAGTTCTTGGGTTTTATAGTAGGCAGTTGTGTTCATGGTGGAAACTAAAATAGGATTGGGCGCAATGATGTCATTAGCTGACTCCACCTGGTGGGATAACGCGTGCTTGTGAGATGTGGTGGGACCACTGTTATCACTACCCGTTACACTTAGTCTGTTCTTTTTGCCTAGTACTAAGATTGGAAGTATGTAATTGGGGAAGCAAATAGGAGCCTGGAAAGATTCGAACTCAGGATTTCCTGCTCTGATACCATGTGAGATTTGGTGGGACCATTGATAACTGTTATAAAAGCGCGGTTTAACATTTATTTATTCTGCTAGGCTTGTTTTTGTTGTTGTTGTGTTCATTGTGCAAACTTATATATTTTCCTCCAACATATAGGGGTCATAGGGCATTTTGTTAAAATTAACTGTTTATATTCTTAAGTTGAGTATTTAGTGAGAATTTTTGTTTCCAGACAAGAAAATAATGTTTATTGAATGGGCACAATGGTGGACAGATTCTTCAATGAAATTCTGTTGGGTCAAGGGATGAAAGGATGAAAGGAAATCCTAGGAATAATACGTTGTCTGGCGGGTCATGAACAAACAAATGACCTGGATGATAGATGCAGTTGCAGTACTTTAAGTTCTTGCGTGATTGAATTGGTGGTAGGAAGCACCAATTTTGGAAATTAATTCTTGAGGCCCAGCAAGTCTTACTTATGTGGACCAGATATACCTTGCATTATTTGTTTAGTAGTCCTGTTTGAATTCTGTAGCCCAGAGGATCGGTTGGAGCTGATATTATGTGGGGCAACTAGTCTCACTTTTGCTCCCAGTCTGAACTACAGCAAGAAGCAGTTGTATACCAAACAGTCAAATGTTTTTCCAATTACCTCACTGTTGCATATTCAGTATCAAGTCCCATCTTGTGCTTTGGTCCCTCTTAGAGGAAAAAAAGCTCACTCGATATTGTTTTCGAGTTTAGAGATAATTGTAATAGCTTGGTCCCCTTCTTATGGGGGGTGTGAAATTGACAACAGTTTCATGGAAGTTTCATCACCTTTATGAGAATCCCATTTCAAAATTGTCCGTCGTTTTCTAGCTGTTCCAAGTTCGGGAAGTTTATGGAGAATCGAAAATTAATGAAAGCTCAGCTATGAAGTAGAACCAAAATGATTGCAGATTACCCAACCCAACCCATCTTGGTTAAGTTGATGCATATTATTCTTGCAAATTCGGAGACACTTTATGTTTTTCATCTTCCCTCAGTGAATGGAAATTGATCTGGCTTGGTTTTCATTGGCGATGTTATTGCACTGACTTGTAATTTTCTTTTAGGTCCGTTACAATTCAACATCACCGAATATGAAGGAGGCGTGCCACAGCTGGAGTACTATCCATACGCTTGGACAAAGGTATTCTGTTTCAGATTAATTTCTTTGTATCTTACTTTACCCATTAAACATGCATGTTGTTTTTTGTATTCTTGATAAGCTTTGTTTTCACCTGAAATCTGATGCATATATTAATCCTATGAATTCCTTGTTCTCCTTTCATTTTTAAGCATGCCAAATGACTGCCTAATTCTGTGATCTTTTATGTACTTATAGCCCCAAAATTACATGTTTTCTATCTCTCGTTTTTTTTCGTTTTTTTCCTTTCTTCCTTATGTTGCTTTTGCGTAATGAGCGTGATATATTTCAGACATCGAGCATTTTGTTCGTTGATGCACCAGTCGGTACTGGCTTCTCTTATTCCACAACTGCCTCTGGTTGGTACATCTCAGACACACAAGCCGGCTGGCAAGTCTATAAGTTCTTGAGGAAAGTGAGTAAAATTAATCAAAGTGATGTTATATTTCGGTTTTCACTTCTGAGAACGCTATTGAGTAAATTGTTTTTTCTTAAGAAGCATCAATTAGAAGGGTGATCTGCTTATTTGATGAGATTTTGTTCTTTGTTTGGAATGCAGTGGTTGATTCAACACCCGCAGTATTTGAAACTCCAATTATTTGTTGGTGTTGATTCTTATTCGGGCATTTCTGGCAGTCTCGTAGTCAAACATATTGTGGATGGTAAGTAGCCTTGAGAGTCGATACTGAGTTACATATTTCTTTTCAGCTTTCTGTTGTTGAACATTCTGAAAATGGCTTGCAATGCTCAAAATCTGCTGATTGCACTTTTCAGACAATGAAGCCGGTGTTGTCCCACGCTTGAATCTCAAGGTATAAGGGAAATCTAAGCTTGGCTTCAAGTAGTTATTGAGGCTTGCCTGATAATTGCAATCCCCAATTCGTGCTTTTTGCATTGTTGCAGGGTTACATTCTTGGATGCCCACGCATTGATGCAGACATTAACGATAACTCGAAAATTATATTTTCTCATCGCATTGGCCTCATAAATGATGAGCTCTATGAGGTACTTGTCTTTGTGAATTAGCCAGCTTGATGTTTGAATTGTTGGGAAAATTGTATTTCAAGCAAGAAATAAAATTACAGTCGGCCAACTCTTCTTGCACTGAATGTTTTAATTTGAATCCACAAGCATGCTGCTAGGGTTACATGTTTACTTGATATGGAATCTTTTATGTCGAAATTACACGAGTCCATCATGAACTTTCAGCTTTAGTCGGTTATGTCACACTCTGAGCAAAATTAGTTTCCTGGGATTGCTGAGTTTGATGTTGATCATTGAATGTTCTTCTGCAGACGTTGAAGGAGAGTTGCAATGCTAGTTACACCGACATTGATGAAAGCACATCCTCCCCTGAATGCTATGAGGCATATGAATTTTATTCTCGGGTAAGCGACTTAAACCTTGTTTTTATGCATATTACACGCAATACATTAACATTACTTCATTGTGGAGATTTCTGTTATTGAATTTGCATTTTCTATGCAGCTTATCAAAGACATAAACAAAAACGACATTTTGGAGCCTAAATGCACCTGGGCATCCCCTCAATCCAGTGGAGAGCTCAGTTATAGATCTCTTGAAGAGAACCCCGATAACTTCATTCTCTCGCCTCCCAGGATCCCTGAATTTTGGTGCCACGTGAGTCTCTTCCCTCTCTGCTGTCTCCACAATAAGTACTAAATCTGGAAGGAAATTACACTTAAAGACTTCTAGATCAAGCGATCTAGTATGCCACCATCATTCGTTTAATCACGACCAACCATGTTGCTTTGAGTCTCACATACAAATCTCCAATTTGTTGAGACAGTTTTAGTGTAATATCGATGTCTGGCATTGCTCTTGATTGACTTGATGGTGTATAAAGGGTACTAAACATGCATTGACTTGATTTGCAGAACTTCAACTATGCCATGTCCTACTGGTGGGCGAATGATCAAGGCGTTCAGGAAGCTCTTGGCGTGCGGCTGGTACACTCCTGGCGCTCGCGTCATTCTCGAAGAAGCTAATAAGTCGTAAAGTTCTTACTTAAATTCATTGCTTTGATTTCTATTACCAGGGAACAGTTGACGACTGGGTAAGATGCAACAAGTCACTGCACTACACATTTGATGTGGACAGTGTCCTCGATGTTCACAAGAACCTCAGCTCCAAAGGATTGCAAGTTCTCGTATACAAGTAAATTCAAACATACCTGTTTCATGTCCTACCTCATAGTTCCTCAATCCAAATTCACACTGATTGAGGCGTTAGTCGAACTTTCTCACAGTCAAGTTGAGAGAAATCCTCTGCTTTTCAGCTGGATTATTACTCACTCTAATTGAAGTGGTTTCGCTCTCTTGCTGGAACTATTGTGAAACTTTCTTGTTCTTGCAGTGGCGATCACGACCTCACCATTCCGAGCACGGGGACCCAACAGTGGGTCAAGGTGCTTAATCTGACGATTGTGAATGATTGGCGACCATGGATTGTTGATGGCCAGATTGCTGGGTCAGTATTCTTTAGCTGACGTTCTCAATCTGCTTAATCCTTTCTGGTTTATTTCTTTCTTTTTCGTTTTTGTGATTAGTAAGTCCTTAATCCTTTCTGAATTATTGATATTTGCAGTTATACCATCAAGTATTCGGAGAACGGTTACAGATTGACCTATGCTAGTATCAAGGCAAGATCGATACTTTTATCTTAATCTTTTGTTTTACGAATCACTTGCTTTATTCTCAGAAGCTAAATCCTTCGTCTGCGCATGCGCGCGTGTTTTTCGTGCATGTACTGCAGGGGGCTGGTCATTCGCCTCAAGAGTACAAGCGACGAGAGTGTTATGAGATGTTCCGAAGGTTCATCCACTACTATCCGATCTAACTCGATACCAGAAAATTTGAGGAGCTAGCTCGATTTCCAGTTTCGGATTCTTTCTTCTTGCCTGCGTAAATTTTGTATCCATAAACCGGTGTAATCAACCAAATAATGAAAGTTTTGAATTGGGAATTCGGAACCACGGTGTTGATGCCGATGGTCGTGGATGGATTGACGGATCGCGCACGCCGAAATTTTTTGTTGAATCATTTACAGAGAGATGAGTACGCATGATCCTTCTGCATATCATGCATCGACTGTCAATTCTTCTTCTATTGGGAGCTGATCATGAGCAATTACTTAAGGGTGCATTCGGTATCTCCAAGTAAAAAGATGGGTCCTATCCTCGAACTTGGACAACATAAATCTAAATACGTCTCAATCGGATATCAGATAAGTGATTCGTCCCTCTCTCACTCCCGCGAGTTGCGGCGGCCTCCAATGACTACCACCGCAAGGCGACTAGCTTGGCCGTGGCTATTGTCAACAGCAGCGACTGCTGCCGCCATGTCGGTCTCCGTTTTGACACAAGATCTAGGGCTTTTTGTCTTCCAAGCTAGTGTTTTTATCCCTATCATGCAAAATCTATCAAAACACCACATGATTTTGCATGTCGACCCCTTAATCAGTACTCTTTCAAACAAATACTAAAGATATAAAACATAACATCGGGATTTATATTGCACCACATCCAATCCCGTCTGAACGAAGCCCAAAAGGCATAAAACAACGGTCATAAAATGAGTAATACGAAGGCCTCAACGCATCGAATCGTTAATATATAGATAAGGAAGCTACTAACCTGACAATCTGATAGTATTGTCAATTATTTTTTACCACACAATCTCCCAATCAATAATTGCTTTATGCAAAACACGTGATGATGGCGTGTGGATCTACGGTTGAAATAATATCGTCTCTGAAAGTATTATCACGGAAACATTTCCCTATAGATAGGAAGCTGCTAGCCTGATAGTCTGACAGTACTGTCTGTTATTTCTGACCACACAATCTCCCAATCAATGAATGCTTTATGCAAAACACACAATGATGGTGTGTGGATCTACGGTTGAGATAATACCATCCGTGACAATATTGTCAATTATTTCTAATCACATGATCTCCCAATCAATGAGTGTTTTATGCAAAACACGCGATGATGGTGCGTGGATCTACGGTTGTGATAGTATTGTTCTCAAGGAAACATTTCCATATAGTTAGGAAGTTGCTAGCCTGAAGTCTGATAGTACTGTCAGTTATTTCTAACCACACAATTTCCCAATCAATGAGTGCTTTATGCAAAACACGAGGTGATGGTATGTGGATCTACGATTGAGATAGTACCGTCCCTGATTGTACTGTCTGGGAAATATTTTTCTATAGATAGGAAGCTGCTAGCTCGACAGTCTGACAGTACTGTCAAATATTTCTGACCACATGATCTCCCAATCAATAAGTGCTTTATGCAAAATATGCGGTAATGGTGTGTGGATGTACGGTTGGAACATGAAAACGTAACTTAATTGGTAGTTACTCTTCCGGGCTATCGTCCCTGACAGTAGGGAAACATTTTCCTATAGATAGGAAGCTGTTAGTTTAACAGTTTGACAGTACTATCTATCATTCCTGACCACACGATCTCTCAATCAATGAGTGTTTTATGCAAAACACGTGGTAATGGTGTGTGGATCTACGATTGAGATAATACCGTCCCTGACAATACTATCAGGGAAACATTTTCCTATGGATAGGAAGCTGCTAGTCTGACAGTCTGACAGTACTGTTAGTTATTTCTGACCACACGATCTCTCAATCAATAACTGACTACGATCGATCAATGAGTGTTTTAAGATGATTACTGCCCAAAAGGAAATAGAGTTCCTTGGTATGCATTTGAAAGAAGGAACCTATTGCCCATAGTGCGTGGATCTAGTACCGTCCCTGACAGTAAACACGCGATTATAGTGTGTGGATCTAGTACCGTCCCTGACAGTATTGCTAGGAAAATATTTTCCTATAAATAAGAAACTGCTAGCCTGATAGTCTTGACTCTATAGATAATACAATGGATTGGGATGTTCTGCTTTCGATAATATCCACAAATATTCCTAATCCTATGTTTCTTTTTCAAATAAGTCCTGCTCTACAATCACACCCTCGTGGAGTGCTTATCTACATTTGACCCCTCAATTTGAACTTGGGAATTCCAACTTCGTATAAATAACAAAGTCACACCAGCTTTCTATCTCGTGACAAGTCCTTATCAAATTCGTTTTCCTTATATTTCTAATCTGAAATATTTCTCTCTCTCTCCCTCCCTTTTATTTCCCTTTAATTTTCAGAAAATCGAAGTCTCTCCTCTCTACAGAAGCAACACTAGGCAAGAACAGATTTTTAATTTCAAAATATTTACATACATATTTATTCTATTTATCTGTATTTTAAACCCATTATTTTCGCAATTTGCGATGATAAGTCATTAGATCCGATGTTATCTGTTCATCAATCGTCGTCGTCGTCATCACCTAGAAAAAAGCGCGACAGATTTGGCCTGAAACGAACTTTCGGATAAAGCCCCACGCATCAATCTCGACCTTTTCGAAAATCTCTCTCCCCTCTCTCGATCCAATTTCGACTTTTCTGGTACGAATTATTCCTGGGTTTATGCTATTATCGTATAAAGATGTCACCTTTTCCACTGCCGCATAAGCAGTCTCCATCTTTCGAGAGGCATTGATTGATTCTGTAGTTTGGCAAAGCCCCGGCTGTTTCGGGTGAAGCTTTAGTTTTCTGTAAACGTTCTTCGCTTGATTTTCTACTTCTTTCTGTTTTTTCCTTTACTGTGCATGCATGAAGTGTTAGATGCTTAGTTTCCCGAGTGATCAGTGGAATTGCTGCTGCTTGTATGTGTCACTGATGATGTAAACATAATTGCTTCTTGCTGATTTTGGAATTTCGGTGGATGGGTGATTTCGTTTTTTCTTTTTTGGGTTTGTTTGTTTCGATTTGGATTGATTGTGAATGCAATTGGTACTGCTGTTTGTGTTACAGAGATAGATCACGGGCACGAAAAGAATGGAGCTGGGAAAGATTTTGTTTCTTCTTGTCTGTACTAGTCTGACTGTAGCTGGAGTGGTAAAGCAAAGTTCCCTCTTTTTTCCCGTAGTCTTGTGTTTTTTGATATATTAAATTCGACCCGTTTGAAACTGGAGTGATGTCCGATTATATGTTTGCGATTCTGGGTGGATTATGCAAACAGGTTGGCGCTCCGCCGACGTGCCCTGCCACTGACGTTGGTGGTGAGTGTGGTGATGCTGATGATTGGAAAGGAGAATTTTTCCCGGGCATCCCTAACATTAAGTATGAGGTGAGGCTTTTCGGAGAAAGGGTCTGCTTAGCTTCCATCTCATTGCAATTTTACTTCTTCAACTTTGTGTTAGGGCTCGCAAAAGTTCACAGGATATCGTGTTTCTTTTTTTAGCTACTACATGCAGATTGAAGTAGTAAAGACGATTCTGTTGTCTTATAATGAAAGAACATTCAGCAATTTTGCTTGAGAACTTTAAGTGTAATTTTGAACTTTGTTATGTACTGTTTGAAGTGCCTGCTGGTTAAGATTTTTGCACTCAATTTATATGACTTGCTTCCCGTTTAGGGTCCTTCAAGCAAGAACCCACTAGCATATAAGTCGTATAATGCTGAAGAGGAGATACTAGGCAAAAAAATGAAGGTGGGTTCTTTTTCTTTTCCTTGGTGATTTTTTTTTTTAACTTTTGCAGATCAGTTGGGCAGGTTATGAATTTTGATGGCTGGCTGATGCTTGCAGGATTGGCTAAGATTCAGCGTCGCCTTTTGGCACACATTCAGGGGAACAGGAGGTGACCCATTTGGTGGTGCCACGAAGTTTTGGCCCTGGGAGGATGGCACGAATTCTTTGGCTATGGCCAAAAGGAGAAGTAAGGCTTGTTTATCTAGGAATTGCTCAGTAACTGTGTTTCAGTTCCGAAAGTACTTCAGTTTGGATCGTATATAGGAATCAGTGCTGACACTTTTTTATTTCATTCTGCATTTGATGAACAAAACAGTGAGGGCCAACTTTGAGTTCTTAAAGAAACTTGGAGTTGATCGATGGTGCTTCCATGACAGGGATATAGCTCCTGATGGCAAGACATTGGAGGTGAATTACAAGTTCATATATAGAGGTTGCACAGGACAACGTTAGAAGTTAATATTTGTCACTGCTTATGTTCTTAGAAGAAAGTTTGAAACACCCGTACTTTACGTGTGCGGACACAGCTGCCCATGAAATTTCTTAATCCAGCAGTCGAGCTTAAGTTTTCTATTTGTCATTACTGTCACAGGAATCTAATGCAAACTTGGACGAAGTAGTGGCCCTTGCTAAGGAGCTGCAGGTAGACTCCTGGACAAATACAATAATGATTGTTTTTGATGCAGCTGTAGCATACTTTTTGGATGTGATTCCCCTGTGATGCCTTCTTTACTCAATTTATGAAGTCTACTTGGCTATTGCTTGAACACATGAAAATCCTTAACCAGACTTAGAATTTTCTATATTAGAAGCTTTGGCTCAGCGTTGATTGATGGAGTGTTCGGATGGATGACGATTCCATATTATTGCTGAGAGTATCATCATTCATAAAGCATATGCCTAAGCTGTGAGGATCTTTTGCCTCTATTTTGTAAAATACGATCAAACTTGATGTGGGGACATGAAAGCATGGTTTCTAATTGATGTTTCCATTTTCTCGATATTCTGAGCTTAATTTGTTGCATGCAATAGATTTTCAGAGAGAAGTCTCTCAATTTGTATAGTTTCACTATTCGGTTAGTCATTTTAATCATTTTAAAGAAGTTCTTTCTATTTCTGCTCTAGACTGTCTTTTATGATCTCGACTAAGATGATCAGTAGTTTTATATTACTTTTATTGGATGCTTTATCTCATTAAGGGTCAGCCATTGTTAGTCAATATGCTATACTACACTAGCTTCTCTTCCTTTTTCTAGTGGCTTGAACAGGAATGCATTAAATTAAAAATAGTTTAAATGTCTCCCAAGACAGGAGGGAATTAAGTTCCCTTCAGGTCCACAAATGCTCTGGCTTCTCAGGTGAGTTCTCTTACACATGCAGGGAACTGAAATCCGTCCTTTGTGGGGTACAGCTCAATTGTTCGTGCATCCCCGATACATGCATGGAGCTGCCACCAGGTAATATATATGAATGTGCATGCTTATCCATACAAAGGTGGTATTCATTAACTTAGTTTGTATATAACCATATATTCCATGTGTTTCTCGACAGCCCTGAAGTTGGGGTGTATGCATATGCGGCTGCTCAAGTCAAGAAAGCCATGGAGGTAAACATTTTTTGGTAGCTGTTGTATCTTTTTTCTGTCATGACTTCTGGTTAGTACTATATCTTATGGCTTTACCTGGACAGGTCACTCACTATTTAGGAGGAGAAAATTATGTCTTCTGGGGTGGTCGTGAAGGATATCAGACTTTACTAAACACAGACATGGGACGAGAGCTGGATCACTTGGTGTGTTTGAAAGCATGCCCTTATGTTACTCTTTATCTTTTGTCTTTTAGGCTTGCTTGATACCGGCTGCATGGCCTAAATCATCTAGTATTTTATATTTTCCTTCTACTCGGCTGATCATTCTACCCTTAAAATACCTTTTTTCCTAACCGACAGGCAAGGTTCCTTGAAGCAGCTGTTGCCTATAAGAAGAAGATCGGGTTCAACGGTACTGTCCTTCTTGACATTTAAATGGAGCAGTTCTAATAGAATTAGTTATTAATTAGACTAGGGATTATTTGGATTCTTGTTCAGACTGTTTTATATTTAGCATCAGTTAACTCTGCCTCTGAAATTCTTTCACTAAGTGATTGTTTTGCCTGCCATTTCAACTTTGTTTGATTTTCCTTTCGTCATGTGTTTTCCCAGGGACTCTATTGATTGAACCTAAGCCTCAAGAACCAACGAAGCATCAGTAGGATTCTGAATTTGTGCTTTGAATTGTTAAGACAGCTTCCGTGAATCACCTTTACTTATGGGAATCTTGTTACAGGTATGACTGGGACGTTGCTACTACTGCCAATTTTCTGCAGAAGTATGGCCTTTTTGGTGAGTATCGACTGACTTGCCGGTCCGTGCGTGAATGTCAAATTAACGATTTACTGTCTTTTTCTTTTCCTTTACCTTATCATGTAAGGTGTCCGGTGTTGGTATACCTGCAATTCCGATATAGTTTGTAAACTTTGAGATCGTCTTCATTGACGTACTCTGCCTATTTGAAAACCGTGTCTTGATGTTGCTCTGTCCATTGTCGTGCAGGAGAATTCAAAATTAATGTTGAGTGTAACCATGCAACTTTATCCGGGCACAGGTACTTCATGCTATTTGGTGCTAAAACTGAATGCTGATTTGTTGCAACTAAATTCATGAATTTGGATTGTGTGCCTGAAGATCCCATTGCTTCGGTGCAACTTTATATATATTTTTTTCAATTTTTGTAGTTGTCATCACGAGCTAGAAACCGCTCGACTTCATGGTCTACTTGGAAACATAGATGCCAACACTGGCGATCCACAGATCGGTACTTTCCTATATCAAAATCTGGAATATGTGCAATTAAAGCATCTGAACAGTATTAGTACTCACATAATGCAATCATTGACAGGATGGGACACTGATCAGTTCCTCACTGATATTGGAGAGGCGACAATGGTCATGCTCAGTGTGGTTAGAAATGTATGTCAAAACTTAATTTTGCTTTTGCATAGTCAAAAGTCATGTTGGGACAAGCTTATGTATATGCAACTTTATAATTATGTTCCTCATCCTCATTTTTCATAGGGAGGATTGTCACCAGGGGGCTTCAATTTTGATGCCAAACTGTAAGCATCCTTTTCTGTTTTCTCTTTTTGGTGATTAATACTGATTATAGAGGCTAGGAGGCATAATATGGATTCTGCCTAATATTGTTTTCAGTGCTTCATTTTCATATGTCCTGCGCTGTAGTATAACTGTAGTTTGCATGATATTGTAGACGAAGAGAGAGCACGGACGTTGAAGACTTGTTCATTGCTCATATTGGTGGAATGGACACCTTGGCCCGTGGGCTCCGAAATGTTGCCAAGCTGATAGAGGTGAACTAATTACTTCCGTTCAACTCATTGATGTTCTAGTCTGACAGTTTAGATGCTCCCTCTCAATCAACATGACTTATTGTGTTCACTTTTCAAACATAGGATGGTTCTCTGAACAACCTGGTCAGGAAGCGATATGAGAGCTTTGATTCCGAATTTGGGGCTCAAGTTGAGGTACTTTCTCATAGCAAGCATCTCCTCTTACTGTTCCCTTTTAAATATGCATCGATTCTTCACTATCTTTTATTCTTCTTTTATGATTGATCTTGAACTTTCTTCGTCAGGCTGGTAAGGCGGATTTTGAAACGCTTGAAAAGAAGGCTATGGAATGGGGTGAGCCCAAGGTTCCTTCGGCCAAGCAGGTAATTCGGAAGGCTTCTTACTAAATACTTGATGAGGGCCTTACATCCTTCACTGTTAAAATTCTGTTCTGAGATTCTGTGCTTGGCTTATGTTTTTAAGCTTCCTTATGTAGTTAAGACAGATGCTTTAAATACTAGGGAACCTTTTGAACGTGTTACCACATGACGTGGCTAGCAGTTGCTTGATCTTAAGTTGTAGGTTCTTAGTGTGCTAAACAGAAAACGGTTAATCAAATAATGTCACATGTTGTCCTTTAGTAAACAAGTCTAAACGAAGATTTAGTCCTAACCAAATAGTGCCACATGTTTCATGTAGCGAAGGAATTAACTAACTAGCTTTGGCAATGGACCAAAGTTCCTTCAAGTAATGCGTTTTCTTTTGTATGAGTGTTACTAGAAGAGATGTAGGAGATATAATTGTCCAATATTGATAAGTAGTGTCAGAAACATTATAAGATCTCTGAAACTACAATTTTCATTGTCAATCACAACTATGAACTTCTCTAGTACCGTCTCTTTGATGCTAAGTTATTTCCTCTTGCCTCTGTCTAGTATGCTTTCCATCTGTCGACTACGATGGATTTTGCGCTGAGCTACTCTCTGATTTTCTTTGGTGCTGTCCACACCTAGTACTCGAAACCTCATATGTCCCCTTACTGTAACCTCAGGATAAACCCACTTCACTATCTGCTATGTAAATGACTACCCACATCTATTTCTAGATCATAGTATATTGACACATTCTCGATCTCTGGAGTTCTTTTCCCCTTGGCAAGCATCATCCTTTTTCCAGATGTTGGTGTGGCCTGACCTGATGACGTTTCTGTTTGCGATTTTTTCAGGAACTCGCGGAGATGATTTTCCAGTCTGCATTGTAAATAAAGCAAGGGTTTCTTATGGTCCCTGTGAAAAGTTGTATGGTTCACGTAGATATAATGCTAGTTTTGACAGCACACTTCCGTAACCTTATGCTCGGATGGTTTTAGCAATCAAAATCAACCCTTATCTTCTTGGAGCATCATCATCGCGGCGTTATGTTAATTCCGCACTTGCATGTGGTTTTTCTCTAACCCTCTTTCTGATCCTCAGGAGGTATCTATATCTTTTTGCTTCTGGGTTTATGAATTTTTAGGGCATAGTAGTGAAGTTCAAATGTGGCTTATTTTATGCATTGAATCCATGAAAAAGCTCATCCAAAAACCTATCTGTGAGGAACTGCTAGAGAGGAGGCCTTGATCATATCTGAGAAAAGAGTGTACTTGCTGATATTAACCTCTTTTAGTTCGATCTTGATGTTGGCCTCTTTTAGTAAATCCTGCACCTGATCACTGCACGCTCTCGTAACTCACATGGGTCCTGAAAGAACCAATCCTTTGCTCGAGGAAGACGGAATTGGGACCCTGGCAATGAGTGCCGCGTCGGGTCGCGAAATGGTCTGGAACACAGGATATGAGTCCGAACCAAGCGTTTTCCTATGTCAATGAGGAAACTGTGTTTGTTATGAATCGTGGGCATGCAAAATGAGCAGCATTAGAACCTGCAGAGATATCTTCCTAAATTCTCGAAAACATGGAAGTGGTTGGTGTTTCTTGGTCTTGCTCTGTCTTCTCTCACTCTGGACTCTCAGAGACATTGATCAACGCTCTCTCAGGATTCTCTTTTGAACTTACTTTCTATCTTCAAACTGTGCGCGCATGACAACACTTTTGATGTAGAATTTCTGCTTTAGAAGTGCTTCTGGAGTAGAAATTCGTTTGATTATGCCACTTCATTTTTTTTTTTGTACTTCTGGAGCATTTCTTTGCTCCGAAAGTAGTTTTGGAGCCACTTGAAGAAGTAAATAAAATTTACTTCTCAGAAGTTGATTTCTAAAGCAAAAGTGTTGCCCCTCTCTCTCGTAAGTTTACTGGAAGATGTTCAGATGTTCTATGGCTTCATGAAGTCCAAAATGCAGCTAAAAGATGATCCTCTAGTGCTTTTTGGATCACCGGACGCCCCAGTTGCTCCACTCTCTCTGCAATCTTATGTGAGATCGGTAAGGCTAAACATATGCTGGCAAGAGAATGAAGCCGAGAGAGAGAGACTACAACTTTCTTAATTTTCTGATTCGGTCTCTTGGGAGCATATCAATCGTTGAACGATAGATCGAAACGAGCGCCGTACGATTCAGCGATTGCACAGGGAGTGAATGCTTCGGGAGCACCTAGTTAATGTTTCTGAGATTTTCCTGTCTAATTCTAGATTGATATACAGCATTGCACCAAAACACTAATGAAGATCATTGGAAGCTTGTGGTTGTCCTATTTAGCTCGGAAGTCCCAAATTCCAATGAACGTGCCTTTATGTCTTGTTGTTGCTCTTTATGCCACTTTATCTCTATGTACGGAGTTTACATGTCCAAGCTTCAAATCCTAACCCTCATTCAACACCTGGTTTGGCGTACCTCCCCTTCAACGGTGAGAAGGGGCGTTGAACCCCCTCCATGCTAAACGAACAAATCTCTGGTCGTGATCAGATGACGCGAAATGCCATTCTAAACGAACAAATCTCGGTCCCGACATGCCACGAGAGTCCATTAAGTGGTACACGAGCGGAGCCGACCTTCCCGTGGATCAGTCCGATAGACTTAGCCAATCGCGTAACGAGAAAACCGCGATGGGATTGATACTGGATCCCACGGCAAAGTAGGGCCGAGCATAATGGATCGATCGAATTGGGAACCGCCTGAACCGGTGAGACTGTTTCTGCAATTAACTGCGAACAGATCTGTTAAAGGTCAAGGAAGAACATAACACCAAGACGGAAAACCTGGTGGTCAATTACCTGGCGGTGTTTTCCTCTTCGTAGCCCGGCGGGATTTAGCTGGAGAAGCTAAATCAGAATTCTTGGCCTTAGGAGAAAAAGGGCTCTCGGTTGGGATCTTGTTCAAGATGGAGGAGAAGTCCTCTTTGAACTTGATAGCTTGATGCTTGGCCCACCAACCAGAGAACTGGGCGGAGACCCAGGAGAAGGCACAAATGGAGCTTGCCTTTAACAGAAAGTCTGAGGGGGAGATCAACAGGTGTCAAGGTAGAAAGCTAAAACCTCTCTGGCTTTTGAAAAGATAAATAAGTTGGCAAGTTCTGAACTTCGGAGAGGGAAGAGGTCAAATGATTGTAGAGAATGCTGAAGAAATACTTGAAACTCGAAGTCTCACGAGGAGCAGATTTGAGTTTGAACATGAAGGCTTGACCCCTCAAGAATCGGGATAGAAAGAGTCGGCCTTGTCGCCAGCAAGAAGAGGGACTCTATCTTCGGTGAATAGAAATGGAAAATAAAGGGTTATCCAGGCTTGAAGAATCCAGAAAGGACCAAAGAAATTGCCGGTAGTATCCTCGCGCATAGACAAAGTGGCGAAGTTGAGATCTCTGTAGAGTGCGGCCAAGGCCAATTTTCATAGGGAAAAATGCCTTCCCCGAGTAAGGTGATAAGCCAAATGTGCAAGATCTTTGCATATTTGCAGAGCTGGATGAAGAAGGACAAACTTGGCAAGCCAAACCAAGAGGAATGCCTTATGTTCGGCAGGAGAAACTTCACCTGATTCCTTACTATGCTGAGTGATAAAGTTCCATAGGAGGAATCCTTGAAGTAGGATACGAAAGGACATTTGGACAGGTTGCTTTGACAGGGGTCTTCGCCAGAAGGGCTAAGTCCAGTGATAGCGAATACATCAAGGAGAGTGACAGACATGGGACTCGAGCGGAAGAAGAAACAATTTGTGGATGGCGACCAAACGCTAGTAAAAGCCCCTAATAGGCTATGGTGGAGCCTCCAATCAAAACAACAGAACTCAAGTGCCTTTTCAATTCCAGCATCACGCCAAATAGACACTTTCTGGGTCCTAATCCTACTGTACCATTGGAAGAAATTAGGATGAAAGGAAGGAAAAGACCTGAAGTGTGGCGACGAAGGCCACACTGGTTCGTTCAGCGTATCATGTTGACAAGGTAACTTCTCATTCTTGCATCGAGGAAAGCAACCTTGAACGGATAGTGGAATGTGAGGTTTAGTGAGACAAGGACCTAACATGGCACGCCGCGGACTAGATTTATAAAACGTGAGTAGAGAGCCGATTACGACGTCTTTACCTTAATAATTGATCAAAGCCTCGTGTTAGGAGATGTAGTCGTCGGGCGAAGGAATTGGTTGATCTTTTGCTGCCATTGTCATAAGATTAGGGTTTCAAAGTCAGAGTATAGAGGGATTGGAGATCAGAATAAAAATCGTATCTTGGAAGATGATTAGGAGTTTAAAAGGAGATCCCAAGGTGTGCATCGAATCGTCGGGAGTTTGTAATGATGGAATCACAGTGAACGAGGCACACGTCAGATAAGAAGACAAAAAGTCCATCGCGAAGAGGCGGCAATAGAGGTCATACAGGTTTCAAACGAGCCAATTCGTTATAAAGGTTTACAAGAATTAGTTATATTGATTCTTTTGAAGGAGGCATATGTTGACACCAAAAATCGGCTTGGGCCTTAAATGGTCATAGAGCTCATAGGGAAATCGTAAGGCCCCTGGGAAGATTTGTTGGTAGCCGAGAGTACGGCAAATCGACGCCCAATTAAACGTGAATGTCGATGACACCATGGAGTCGGTATGTCACGCCGACAGTTATGCGAAGCAGTTAAGTAAATGCTTTAAACCGTTTAGAGGATAAGGAGAGCAGTTACCAAAGCCAATCTGAGAATTTAGGGATAAGGTGCACGAAAGTAACCGCAAGTGACGGTTATATCTTGTACTATGCTATAAATAGTCGGAGACGACTCTTTGTTGAAGACCAATCAAGCATCAATCAAAAACACTTATCTTTTGCTCTGCAATTTATCTTACTTGTATTTACCCTTTATCGCACTTTACTTTTATCGTCATATTTATTTTTTGCCATTTACTTTACTTCCTATTTGGAATCATCACAAGAACCCGTTAAACAATAAATTCGAAAACTCTACGCTTTTCGGTGAAAAATCTTTCATCACTGACATATTCGGCGAAATAGGCATATTTTTTTTAACAAATGGATAATCCTAATCAGGATAGTGGGTTGAAATCTTCTAAATTTGATAATATCTTCAAAATCCTATGTTTTTTTACCTTATATGTAAGTCCTGCTCGACAATCACACTATTGTGGAGTTCTCATCCACATTGGACTTCCAATTACCAAACGATGTTCAAAAGGCTTACTTTTTTTTGACAAATGGATAATCCTAATTAGGACAGTGGATCGAAGTCTTCAAAATTTCATAATATCTTTGTAATCCTATTTTTTTTCCCTTATATGTAAGTCCTGCTCTACAATCACACCCCTCGTGGAGTACTTATCCACATTGGACTTCCACTGACCAAACGAAGCTCAAAAGACATATTTGTTAACAAATGGATAATCCTAATCAGGATAATGGATCGAAATCTTCTAAATTTGATAATATCTTTCTAATCCTATGTTTTTTTCCTTGTGTGTAAGTCCTACTGTACAATCACACTCTCGTGGAGTTCTTATCCACATTGGACTTTCACTGATTAAACGAAGCTCAAAAGGCATATTTTTTTAACAAATGGATAAATCCTAATCAGGATAGTGGATCGAAATCTTCTAAATTTGATAATGTCATCCCAATCTTATGTTTTTTTCCTTATATGTAAGCCCTGCTCTACAATCACACCCTCGAGGAGTTCTTATACACATTGGACTTCCATTGACCAAACGAAGCTAAAAAGGCATATTTGTTAACGAATGGTTAAACCTAATCTGGATAGCGGATCGAAATCTTCTAAATTTGATAATATCGTCCAAATCCTATGTTTTTTTCCTTATATGTAAATCCTGCTCTACAAGCACACCCCTTGTGGAGTTCTTATCCACATTGGACTTACACTGACCAAATGAAGCTCAAAAAGTCATATTTTTTTAACAAATGGATAATCCTTTTCAAGATAGTGGATTAAAATCTTGTAAATTTGATAATATCTTCCTAATCCTATGTTTTTTTCCTTATATGTAAGTCTTGCTCTATAATCATACCCTCGTAGAACTTCCACTGACCAAACGAAGCTCAAATGGCATAATTTGTTAACAAATGGATAATCCTAATCAGGATAGTGGATCGAAATCTTCTAAATTCAATAACATCTTCCTAATCCTATGTTTATTTCCTTATATGTAAGTACTACTCTACAATCACACCCTCGTGGAGTTCTTATCCACATTGGACTTCCACTAACCAAATGAAGCTCAAAAGGCATTTTTTTTAACATTTGAAGAATCCTAATTAGGATAGTGGATCAAAATCTTCTACATTTGATAATATCTTCCTAATCCCATGTTTTTTCCTTATATGTAAGTAGTACTCTACAATCACACGCCTCGTGAAGTTCTTATATTTATTAGCTGTGTTTGATCGTCGGATATAAGCCAGGTTATCATATTCTATGTTTGGTAACTGTCCAGGATAGGATAAAAGGGATATAACTCAAATAAAAATATCCTAGGGGAGGGGGTGGGATAGATCAGGATAAGATTACTTAAAAGAACAAACACGGCGAGAACCAGATTTTTCCCACAACCATTGCCTATCCTCCGTGTTGGGCCGCCTTTCCATCGCACTGGGTCACTTCTCTAGCAGGGGCCCACCTCTCCGATGGCGGCGACCATCAAGTGTGGCCGCCTCTCCAATCCTTTGAGAATGACCCGTTGGCCTTGCTATTTGTTGAGTGAGTAAATAAGTGCTAAACAATCTAATTATTCGGCCTCTTTTCACAAGTTGAAGATGCACTCATGCATATTGGAAAGGCCTCTCCGTCGCACCGGGCCACTCATGCTAGGGCCTCTTGTTCTGTAATCGATTTTAAGTTCGTAATTCACCAAACAATAGATAGAATATGACAAAGTCCTTGGATTTCTTATCATATCCTATCCAATCTTATCCTAACTAGAAATCCAGACGATCAAACACAACTTCCACTGACCAAACGAAGCTCAAAAGGCATATTTTTTTTAAGAAATGAATAATCCTAATCAGGATAGTGGATCAAAATCTTCTAAATTTGATAATATCTACCTAATCCTATGTTTTTTTCCTTATACATATGTCCTGCTCTACAATCACACCCCTGAAGTTCTTATCCTCATTGGACCCCTCAATTTAAATTTGGGAATGCCAACTTAGTGTAAATAATAATGACTCATCAGCTTTCTGTCTCTTGTTTCTATTTGGATTGATTGTGAATGCAATTGGTACTGCTGTTTGTGTTACAGAGATAGATCGCGGGCATGAAAGTAATGGAGCCGGGAAAGATTTTGTTTCTTCTCGTCTGTGCTAGTCTGACTGTAGCTGAAGTGGTAAAGCAAAGTTCCCTCCTTTTTCCCGTAGTCTTGCGTTTTTGATATTTTAAATTCGACCCATTTGAAACTGAAGTGATTTCTGATTATATGTTTGCGATTCGGGGTGGATTATGCAAACAGGTTGGCGCTCTGCCGACATGCCCTGCCACTGACGTTGGTGGTGAATGTGGTGTTGCTGATGATTGGAAAGCAGAATTTTTCCCGGGCATCCCTAACATTAAGTATGAGGTGAGGCTTTTCGGCGAAAGGGTCTGCTTAGCTTCCATTTCATTGCAATTTTACTTCTTCAACTTTGTGTTAGGGCTCGCAACAGTTCGTAGGAGATCGTGTTTTTTTTTTTTTTTTATAGCTACTACATGCAGATTAGTAGTAAAGACGATTATGTTGTCTTATATAATGACAGAACATTCAGCAATTTTGCTTGAGAACTTAAAGTGTAATTTTGAACTTTGTTATATACTGTTTGAAGTGCCTGCTGGTTAAGATTTTTGCACTCAATTTATATGACGTGCTTCCCGTTTAGGGTCGTTCAAGCAAGAACCCACTAGCATATAAGTGGTATAATGCTGAAGAGGAGATACTTGGCAAGAAAATGAAGGTGGGTTCTTCTTCTTTTCCTTGGTGATTTTTTTTTTTCCTTTTGCAGACCAGTTGGGCAGGTTATGAATTCTGATGGCTTGCTGATGATGCTTGCAGGATTGGCTAAGATTCAGCGTCGCCTTTTGGCACACGTTCAGGGCAACAGGAGGTGACCCGTTTGGTGGTGCCACGAAGTTTTGGCCCTGGGAGGATGGCACGGACTCTCTGTCGATGGCCAAAAGGAGAAGTAAGGCTTGTTTATCTAGGAAGTGCTCAATAACTGTGTTTCAGTTTGGATCGTTTATAGGAATCAGTGCTGACACCTTTTTATTTCGTTCTGCATTCGATGAACAAAACAGTGAGGGCCAACTTTGAGTTCTTAAAGAAACTTGGAGTTGATCGATGGTGCTTCCATGACAGGGATATAGCTCCTGATGGCAAGACATTGGAGGTGAGTAAATACTCGAAGTCACTTTTGGTATTACAAGTTCATATGCAGATTTCGGTTGCACAGGACAATGTTAGAAGATAATATTTGTCACTGCTTATGATCTTTAGAAGAAAGTTTGAAACACCCGTTCTTTACTTGTGCGGACACAGCTGCCCATGAAAATTCTTAATCCAGCAGTCGAGCTTAAGTTTGCTCTTTGTCGTTACTGTCACAGGAATCTAATGCAAACTTGGATGAAGTAGTGGCCCTTGCTAAGGAGCTGCAGGTAGACTCCTGGACAAATACGATAATGTTTTTTTTTGTTACAGCTGTAGCATACTTTTAGGATCTGAATTAAGTTCCCTTTTGGTCCACAAACACTCTGGCTTCTCAGTTGAGTTCTCTTATGCATGAAGGGAACTGAAATCCGTCTTTTGTGGGGTACAGCTAATTTGTTCGTGCATCCCCGATACATGCATGGAGCTGCCACCAGGTAATATATATGAATGCGCATGCTTATCCATACAAAGGCGGTATTATAAACTTAGTGTGTATAACCATACATTCCATGTGTTTCTCAACAGCCCTGAAGTTGGGGTATATGCATATGCGGCTGCTCAAGTCAAGAAAGCCATGGAGGTAAACATTTTTTGGTAGCTGTTGTATCTTTTATCTGTCATGATTTCTGGTTAATACTATATCTTACGGCTTTTGCCTGGACAGGTCACTCACTATTTAGGAGGAGAAAACTATGTCTTCTGGGGTGGTCGTGAAGGATATCAGACTCTACTGAACACAGACATGGGACGAGAGCTGGATCACTTGGTGTGTTTGAAAGCATGCCCTCTCGTTACTCTTAAAATTTTTCCTTTTAAGCTTGCTTGATACCGGCCGCATGGCCTAAATCATCCTATCCTTAAAATACCTTTTTTCATACTTGACAGGCAAGGTTCCTTGAAGCAGCTGTTGCCTATAAGAAGAAGATTGGATTCAACGGTACCATCCTCCTTGACATTTAAATGGAGCAGTTCTAATAGAATTAGTTATTTGTTAGATTAGGGATTATTTGGACTCTTGTTCAGACTGTTTTATATTTAGCACCAGTTAGCTCTGCCTCTGAAATTCTTTCACCAAGTGATTGTTTTGCCAGCCATATCAGCTTTGTTTGATTTTCCTTTCTTCATGTGTTTTCCCAGGGACTCTATTGATTGAACCTAAGCCTCAAGAACCAACGAAGCATCAGTACGCTTCTGAATTTGTGCTTTGAATTGGTAAAACAGCTTCCATGAATCACCTTTACTTATGGGAATCCTGTTACAGGTATGACTGGGATGTTGCTACAACTGCCAATTTTCTGCAGAAGTATGGCCTTTCTGGTGAGTATCGAATGACTTGCCGGTCCGTGCAGGAACGTCGAATTAATGATTCACTGTCTAGTTCTTTTCCTTTACCTTATCATGTAAGGTGTCCGGTGTTGGTATACCTGCAATTCTGATATAGTTTGTAAACTTTGCGATCTTCTTCATTGATGTACTCTGCCTATTTAAAAACCGTGTCTTGATGTTGTCCATTCTCTTGCAGGAGAATTCAAAATTAATGTTGAGTGTAACCATGCAACTTTATCCGGGCACAGGTACTTCATGCTATCTGGTGCTAAAACTGAATGCCGATTTCTTGCAACTAAATTCTTGAATTTGGATTGTGTACCTGAAGATCACATTGCTTCGGTACATCTTTACATTTTTTATTTTTTTTCCCATTTTTGTAGTTGTCATCACGAGCTAGAAACCGCTAGACTTCAGGGTCTACTTGGAAGCATGGATGCGAACACTGGCGATCCACAGATCGGTACTTTCCTGTATCGAAATCTGGAATATGTGCAGTTAAAACATTTGAACAGTATTAGTACTCACATAATGCGATCATTGACAGGATGGGACACTGATCAGTTCCTCACTGATATTGGAGAGGCGACAATGGTCATGCTCAGTGTGGTTAGAAATGTATGTGAAATTTGCATAGTTAAAAGTCATGTCGGGACAAACTTATGTATATGCAACTTTATAATTATGTTCCTCATCCTCACTTTTTATAGGGAGGATTGGCACCAGGGGGCTTCAATTTTGATGCCAAACTGTAAGCATCCTTTTCTTTTTTTTCGGATTAATACTGATTATAGAGGCTACGAGGCATAATATGGATTTTGCCTAATATTGTTTTCAGTGCTTCATATTCCTATGTCCTTTGCTGTAGTATAAATGTTGTTTGCATGATGTTGTAGACGAAGAGAGAGCACGGACGTTGAAGACTTGTTCATTGCTCATATTAGCGGAATGGACACCTTGGCCCGTGGGCTCCGAAATGTCGCCAAGCTGATTGAGGTGGAGTAATTACTTCCGTTCAACTCATTGATGTTCTAGTCCGACAGTTTAGATACTCCCTCTCAACCAACATGACTTATGATGTTCACTTTTCAAACATAGGATGGTTCTCTGAACGACCTGGTCAGGAAGCGATATGAGAGCTTCGATACCGAATTCGGGGCTCAAGTTGAGGTACTTTCTCATAGCAAGCATCTCCTCTTTACTATTCCCTTTTAAATACACATCGATTCTTCGCCATCTTTTGTTCTTTTTTTATGATTGATCCTAAACTTTCTTTGTCAGGCTGGTAAGGCGGATTTTGAAACGCTTGAAAAGAAGGCTACGGAATGGGGTGAGCCCAAGGTTCCTTCGGCCAAGCAGGTAATACAGAAGGCTTCTTACTAAATACTTAATGAGGACCTTACATAATTAAGTTATTTCCTCTTGCCTCTTGTTAGTATGCTTTCCATTTCTCGACTACAATTTTGTGCTGATCTACTCTTGATTTTGTCTGGTGCTTTCCACGCCTAGTACTTGAAACCTCGTATGTCCCCTTACTGTAACCTCAGAATAAACCCACATCACTATCTGATAAGTAGATGACTAGACACATCATTATCCTTTTTCCAGATGTTGGTGTGGCTTGACCTGATGATGTACCTATTTTTTATTTTTTCAGGAACTCGCGGAGATGATTTTCCAGTCTGCATTGTAGATAAAGCAAGGGGTTTTTTTTTTTTTTTTCATGTTTCCTGTGAAAAGTTGTATGGTTCACTAAGATATAATGCTAGTTTTGAGAGAACACTTTCGTAACCTTAAACTCGGATGGTTTTATCAATCAAAATCAACCATAATGTTCTTGGAGCATTATCATCGCGGCTTTACTTAATTTCGCACTTACATGTGGTTTTTCTCTAACCCTCTTTCTGATCCTCAGGAGGTAGCTATATCATTTTGCTTCAGGGTTTATGAATTTTTAGGGCATGGTAGTGAAGTTCAAAGGTGGCTTATTCTATGCATTGAATCCATCAAAAAGCTCATCTAAAAACCTAACTGTGAGGAACCGCTAGAGAGGAGGCCTTGATCATATCTGAGGAACAAGTGCACTTGCTGATATTGACCTCTTTTAGTTCGATCTTGATGTAGGCCTCTTATAGTAAATCCTGGAACTGATCACTGCACACTCTCGTAACTCACATTGGTCCTAAAACAACCAATCCTTAGCTCGAGGAAGACGGAATTCGGACCCCAGCAATGAGTGCCGCGTTGGTTGTGAATCCGTCTGGAACACAAGATTTGTGTCCGAACCAAGGGTTTTACCGCGTCGATGAGGAAACTGTGTTTGTTATGAATCGTGGGCATGCACAATGAGCATTAGAACCTACAGAGATAGCTTCCTAAATTCTCAACAACGTGGAAGCGGTTGGTGTTTCTCGGTCTTGCTCTGTCTTCTCTCTCGCTCTGGACTATCACAGACAGTGATCAAGACTCTCCCAGGAAGATGTTTTAGATGTTCTATAACTTCATGAAGTCCGCGAGGCGTCTAAAAGATGATCCTCTAGTGCTTTTTGGATCACCGGATGCCCCGGTCGCTCCACTCTCTCCGCAATCTTGTACGAGATCGGTAAGTCTAAACATACTCTGGCAAGAGAATGAAGCCGAGAGAGGGAGAGACTACAACTTTCTTAATTTTCTGATTCGGTCTCTCGGGAGCATCGCTTCCCTTGCACCTCATCAATCGTTGAACGACAGATCGAAACGCGCGCCGATTCAGCAACGGCAGATTAGCAGGGAGCGAATGCTTCGGGAGCACCTAGTTAATGTTTCTGAGATTTTCCTGTCTAATTCTAGATTGATATACAGCATTGCACCAAAACTAATGAAGATCATTGGAAGCGTGCGGTTGTCCTATTTAGCTCGGAAGTTCCAATGAACGTACCTTTATGTCTTATTGTTGCTCTTTATGCCACTTTATCTCTTTGCACGGAGTTTACATGTCAAAGCTTCAAATCCTAACCCTCATTCAACACCTGGTTTGGCGTACCTCCCCTTCAACGGTGAGAAAGGGCGTTGAACCCCGTCTCCACAGGCTGGATCCCACGCCAAACTGGGCTTTAGCATAATAGACCGACCGAACTGGGAACCGCCCAACTGGACAGAAGCGTCCGATTGGATCCGGTTCCCAGTTTCATAAAATTGGAACCGTTTACGGTCGGTCCGGTTCCCGGTTCTGGGGGGAACTGGACCGAATAATTTTTCTTTTAAAAAAATTCCCTAAATGTGATCCTGTTCCTAAACCTAAGATGCTTAGGATGCTTAGTATGACTTTCAAGTTTAGTGACAACACGGTGCGATTAATGTTCCGGCAAATATGTCGTTAACTGGAAAATTTAACGATAAACAAAAAACCGCAACCAGTCCATTGATTGGACCGCCCGGGAACCCGACCGGACTGTGGTCCGGACCCAGGACCATCGGGTCCAGTCCCAGGACCATCTAGTCCGGTTCTAGGATGGCATTGGACGGACCGGGAACCCATTACTCCTTCGGCAAAGCTCGAGTTCTGGATTCAGCTCGGCTCCATCTACCCGCATCATCCGAACGCTGAGCCTGGGTGACATTCCCGCGCCGATTAGGTAGCAATCACCATCAACACGGCACGCACCAGAGTCTCCATTACTGATCAGGGGCATGCACGACGAGACATAGTCTTTCCAAGAGGAGCAAAGGAGGAGCGTGAACGAAACACAGCTCCATTATCACCTAAGGAAGTGCCCCTCCATTCTCCAAAAAGGTACATGCTGAGGGCGCTTCATCTTCTTGCTCTGTGTCTTCTCTTCCAATCTGGTCTCTCCCAAACGGTGGTCAAGTCTCTTCCCGGATTGCTCGGTGACCTCCCCTTTTATCTCGAAACCGGGTCAATGAAACCTCTCTCTCTTTCTATAAATGCAATCGTGAGATCAGTCGACACACCGGGAACGGTGTTTCAACCGGCGGTGCATGTTGCTACTGATTCTTTCCCTTCTTCCTTTCCAGATACGTCGGAGTGGGGGAGTTGGAAGATGTTCAGCTGTTCTACTACTTCATCAAGTCGGAGAGGAGCCCAAAGGATGATCCTATGGTGCTGTGGCTCACTGGCGGCCCGGTTGCTCTCTTTCTCGGCAATCTTGTACGAGATTTTTTTTTTTGTCCGGTATTATCCTATCATATTCTACTATACAAGCCACATTGTGTGCACTATATGCAAGTTGCGAAACCCTGCTTCCTCCTCACGTGTCCCTACTATACAATCTTGTACAAGATTGGTAAGCCTAAACATGCGCTAACAAGAGAATTATTGCTTAAATTACATGCTTTAAAAATGAGTTAAGAGAACTCCTTTTATAGTTAAACAAAAAGCTATACTCTAATATGAAAAATCATGACTTCTTCTGTTGAAAATAATATAAAAAAAATCACTTGCTAGAAACAGAACAAAAAAGTTTATCTAGAATGGTGCATTTTTCAAAGTTGATTATGTTAGTGATATATTTATGTCAATTCTGCCCATTTGGTCGGTCGGTGCTGGCATGGACAATACTAATAATATATCGATATTTTTAATTTTGTTACTTACATATATTTTAAATAGTTTTTTCATGTCTTTTTTTTTATTTGTTAGGGCCGACGGCCTCCATCGGCCACTGGGGGAGGGCCTGTGAGCCCTCGCCAACCACTGGCGAGGACTCGCAGCCCTCGTTGGCCACTGGGCGAGGGTCGCGAGCCCTCGCTAGCAACTAGGCGAGGGCCGCAACCGTTGCCGCGGCTGGCGAGGCCTCGCGACTCACTCAGATATGGGCGAGGGTTGCAGGCCCTTGCCCAATGGCCAGTAGCCTCCTGCCGGCCCTAACAAAAAAAGAAAAGAAAAGAATGACAGGAAAAGAATTATTAAAAAAAATTTAAAAAGTTCGAAAATATTAAAATCTTATTAAAAATTGTGCACGTTAGTGCCGGCAGGCTAAATGGACTGAATTGGCATAAATGTCAAAATGTTTAGGACTCAATTGACAAGAAAAGGATATGTGATTGAATTGGCATAATTGCAATAGATTTATGACTTTTTTTGGTAATTTTCCCCGAAATCGCGTGTCATGGCGGATAAGGAAAATTAATTTTTGAATATTAAAATATCTAAGTTACTAATTTATTTTGTCGTTGAATTCAGGTCCAATGACGTTCGACTACGAGAATTCAACTAGAAGCAGACCAACCCTAAAATTGCAATCCATATTCATGGACAAAGGTAACAAAGGATTTTGATTCTCTCACCTGCTGTGACTTTGGCTGCATCACCGCATCATTTAATTGGTTAAGTTGCAAGTTGCGAATATTATATTCCTAGACCAGCCTGTCGGAGCCGGATTCTCTTATGCCAATAGTTGAGAAAGCTACAATGTGAATGACAATATCTCGGCCGCCGATTCTTACGAATTCCTTAGGAAGGTAAAGCGAAAAAGTTTTTAATTAATTGGAAAAAATTTCAAAAAAAAATTATATTATGCTCAAGTCATTGAATTTAATTTAATTTTACTCTGATTTATTTTTATTTTTTTTGTTTGTTGAGCTGTGATTTAGTGGCTTAAGCTGCATCCTGAGTTTCTGAGCAACCCGCTCTATATTGGTGGAGATTCTTATGGCGGTTTGATCCTTCCAATGGTCACTCTGAAAGTTGCTGAAGGCGTGTTTCTTTTTGCTAATATTTATGTAGATAATTTTCAGCAAAATGAAAGAATTAAATGCCATTTACTAAAGTTTTTGTTCATCATTACCATCATTACCATCGACGTCTAGGCAATTCGTTCTTTGTGTCGAAAAATCGTGTCGTTTCAATGTAATTACGAAATGCTTTAAATCAAATTGAGTGAAAATGTTTCGGGTTTGAATTAAGTCGTGTCATGCCATGTCAGGTTTTGATTTATTTTAATAAATTCGTATTCGATTCAAGCCCTATTCCGTATTGGATTGGAAATTATTACTCTTACATGACCGAGGATTTTGACATAAATTGTTCTTTTTTTACTATAATCCATTAATGTCCTTTTTTCTATAATCCATGCATATTGAACATGGGAGAGGAAAATTCGACCAAAAAAAAAAGAACATGGGAGAAGGAAACAAAAACTAGGGATTAAATTTGAGATAAAGGTTTGAAATTGGGTCGTTTTCTCAAAGAGCCTAGATCGAATCTTAACTCAAATTAAGACTTAAATGGTCAACTTAATTTAAGAAAAGGCCCGAGCTCACCCGCCAACAAGCACGTGCATCTCACATCACGCCATGGCCAAAGACATTTTCATCCGGGGCATTTTTTTTTTTCCTTTTTCTCTTTTGGTCTTTTCTTCTTTGTTTGGCCTTAGCGCGATCATCTTCTTCTTTCTCGAACGCGGCCGCCATTTTCTTCATCAATTGTACGAGCTTAATGACTACCGATAACAACGGTTGGGGCTTGAACGGGGGTTAGTTGGAGGACGTGACAACACCGGTGACCTCAAACCGAGCGCTAGAGCTTGATTTCAGCGGTGATTCGAAACCTGGTGGCGGCAACAAGCCCTCCAAGGGCGGTAGTGACTACCGGTGAAGGCCTGAGTGGCTCGCACGACGACAAAGGCGGTTGTTCTCGGTGGTGCTCCAAGCTCAGACCATGTCCTAGGGCTCGACTCCGGTGGCAATTTCCTAGCAGCTTCCTGTCGTCGACAACATCCGATAGTGCGACTCTTGGATAGGTACATTGTTTTGTTTATGGTCTGATTTTGGGCAATTCTGGTGCGTGAATTGCGGGATTTCAATTTGGGATCCAATGTTTGGGGCTGAGACGGCAAGAGCTCAGAGATATGGTGGCCATGGCCAGGAGTGAGAAAAGGGAGAACGGTCATCGGCGTGGTCGAGCCGGTGTTGGATGGAGGAGCGGTTGTAGGTGACCGTCGGTATAGAGGCTCATCGGCCACATCATGACGACGAGCGAGATCGGACATCGAAATTGGCTCGGCACTGGTGTGGAAAGAAGAACAAGATGAACATAGAAAAGAAAGAAAAAGAAAAAGACAAAAAAATGCCCTGGACGAAATGCTCCCGACCAGAGCTTGGAAAGTGGCACATGAGAATGAGATGTATATATTCATCATCGGCGAAGATTTGGCCAGTCGATGAGCTCGGGTCTTATTTGAGACTTAATTAGCCACTTTATATCCTAATTTGAGATAAGGTCCACTCTGGATCTCTTTTAAGAAAACGGCTCCACTTTGAATTCTTAGTTATAATTTTTCAAAACTGGGCTGTGGCCTACGACATCGAATCCGGGTTCTAAAGACTTGGTTTGAGAATACATTCTCTAATATTTAATGGTAGAATGAGATTTGGCCTTACTTTTAGGTCCTTTCAACTATGATTAAAAAAGAGAGTAAATGCGCAGTGCTTCCATAAAGTCAAGTTTTATTTGTTATTATACTTTAGGGAATTAATTAACATGTTAAACAACAATCCGTGATACTAGTCCAATGATATAATTTGTTCCAGGAAATGAAGCGGGCATTCTACCAACAATGAACCTTCAGGTAAATATCATCAACCATACTAAATACCATGTTTCCCATATGCATTTTCCGCTGAAAACACCGACATTTATCGGTCGAATTCGATTTAGGGCTACTTGCTCGGAAACCCTGTAACAAATACGAAGAGCGACTTGAATTCGAGGGTCGCGTTCGCTCATTTAAAAGCTCTTATATCTGATGAGCTGTATGAGGTAACAATTTTCACCTCATCTATGGTACCTTCTCTTTCAATATTGTTCGCAACACGATTAATATTTAAATTTTTATGGATTTCAGTCACCTGACAGAGATTGTAACGGCGATTTTATAAACGTGAGTGAAAGCAATGCTGCTAGCATGGATGACCTCAAAGTCGTGAGTAAGGTTAGTGGGCCTTCATTTTTTTTTTCTATTTAGATTTGTCTTCTTGCATTTTTGGATCATCTCTTTTCTTGTTGAAAAGTTCGTTTATTTGAATCTTCCTATTTGTGTAAATTAACTTTGAGAAAACGACACAAATGACCCAGTCAAATGTGGTTTTGGCTACTATGCGGAGATTATCTACCTCAATCTTTTCGAACTACTAGCTCTATTTGTAACGCTGGGGGATGCCCATAAGCTGTTGTACTTCATTTGCTTTATAATACTTACATTTTCCAACAACAAAAAAAGACACAAATGATCTTTGAACTTTGGCACAATGTAGGATGTGGTCTCTAAACTTTTAATTTGTTTAATGTGGTCTATGAACTTTAGCCCAATGTATAAATGTCATCTTTAAACTTTTAATATGTTTAATGTGGTTCCTGAATTTTTGGTACATGTCTGTCGCGACCTAAAAATCAGGAATTTCAGGTTAATGGATTATTAGATTAATTAAATTAACTAACCTAACCCAGACTCTCCCAAGTCCTACCAAATCGCAACTTAAGGTTCAATATTTAACATGCAAAAGATTTTCAAATTGGAGTCGCCACTAATCATTTTACGGTAGGCTGATTAGACACCTAAATAAAGTATCGGGAGAAATACTTTATTCCTACGAACCAGAGATTCATTGAGTTCGGGGACTTGTTACACTAATATTTCTATTAATGCCCTTTCGGTACCCATTTCATGAAAATTATCTGAGTTGGCAACATTCGAAGATTCTGATTTAAAGTTCCAAAGGTGTAATTATTTTTGTTTTATTTTATTTTATTTTAGGCAACAAATCAAAACACATCCAAATATAATGCATGATCCTCTTGAAAATATTTTCCGATTCGAATTAGATGACGAGTTGGGTCGAGGAATCAAATCTAATGGTTAAGATTAGATATCTCGATCCCCGCGCCATCAAAACAAATCTCAGGGTCGAGATTAGTCCGACTTTGCGCGTTGTCGGTAGGAAATGACCCCTTAATTCGAACGGTTTTCTAATCTAGAAAATATGCATGAAATCAAATATTTCAAATCGGGAAACATTATCAATAAATCAAATCAAGATAAAATATTTTACCTAATTTGAATATTGGCTCGGATATTGTTTCCCAATTCGAATGAGCGGATCGAGACCGACAAGATCGGCAACGACTAATCGCGCGCGGTGGGGATGAACTCACGTGGCTCAATTGACAATCTGCTGGACTTTTCGTATGCAGTGGTATATAGGGCCAGCTAGACGAGACCTGTGGGACACCAATGGAAGGCCTGCAAAAGTCAACAATATCATTCAAAGAGATTACTAGACTGCATGTGGACTAGGCTTCGAATGATCCTAGAGAATCGAGGCTCTCGCTTGAAATCTACAAAAAGCGACTTCGTGGCAACGGTCTCTCGTCACACGATAGGAAGGGTCAACGGCGGTGAGCTCAGACCAATACGGAACAGCACCGACGAAGAGGCTAGAACAGGCTTTGACGTCGTCATCAAAGGTAGTGACGAGACAGCTCGGACGAGGCGGCACAACGACTGATTCTTCGGAGCCGTAGACTTGCTGGGTTGGACTGGAATCGCAAATCTGAGTAGCGGGATCGAGACTCCATGGCCGCCCGTCAAGACGTTCAACAAATCAATAAGGAGTGACAACCGCAAGGGATGACCTGCAGTACGTCTCGTGTGGATCTGCAAGAAAAGAAAGAATTAAAGCAAAAATTCTCATTTGTTTTTTGACCTCACCTGTTCGAGACTTTGCATGAACGTTATGATGAGGGCACCACTAATACTTGGACGTCAGGTGAAGCTTGAATGCCTTTTTCTCTCACTGGACGAGGTGGAGTGGATGGCTCAAGGAACGTTGACAATTCGTGGTTGATGGTGAGCTTCCTTTCTCTCTCGTGCGCCCCCCTGTCACTTTCTCACAATTTTTTTTGTAACTTCTCATGTGTTTGCCTCGGTAAGAATTCGTCTGAGTATTTTCTGAGCAAAAATGTCCACCCCCTCGAAATGAGCTAAGTCTGCTTTTTATAGCAAACATCACTCACGTTTCTTCGGAAAGCTTGAATCGGTGGAATCAATTACTGAAATTTGGCTTAAGATTGCCACCGAGAATTGGCTGTGAATCAGTGCAAGAAGGATTCTTTCTATGACCAGATTCATCCTTCCTTCTTTGCCTTGCACGAACAGATGGAAGAGAATAATAGGTGATCTTCAGACTCAATCAATTCTCTGTCCATTTCATTGTGCACATACTTTCCGATGCTCTTTCCTTTTCTTGAAAAAGAATTCCCAAAGTGAAAGAAGTTATCTCTTGATTTTCGGGACTTCATTGAGTCATTCCCTTCTCTTCTGCTGAATCGTTTCCCATATATTATCCTCTTTGAATGCCAAAGTGGAATGTACAGAGAGAATAATCAGCAATCTTTCCATTCTGTTTGCTTTCCCCTTTTCCTTGAATATGTCCACGTCCACTCATATCGGCCTGATCTTTTATCGATGAACATATTTTCCATCTTTCCAGATTTTCAGCCAATTTCTTCCCGTGGTTGCCTCCTATTTGTCACGATTCAAGGCTGAATATATCACCAAGTGTGCATTTTGAGTTCATTGTTCTTTTGGGCATGTGGGCAAGTTTCAATGATTCTGCACAATCTTCCTTTATTTACTTATTTTTTTACCGACCAATTCTCCGACGCATGCACATTTTCTTTCCAGTTTTCTTCCAATCAAATTGCACACTGCACGGCCAAGAAGTCGCACACTCCATTGGACTTGATAAGTTCAAAGTTTCATCGTGTCAATCTAAATAAAGACTAATTAAGTCCCGAACCTACCTTCTAAGCATGTCCGCTGCCGGTCCAAACAAATTATATGCAAGTGCATGTATGCTTACAATTAAATTATTCTACATGAAAACTGTTTAAAAATGATTTAATATTTTTGGTAGGGCCTAAGGCTAGTCCCTAATTTTCTATGCGACTAATGACTAAATAAAATCAAAATTTAGATGTCAACAATGTCCAATTTAGTTCTTAGACTATATGAAAATATTCAATGTTGTTCCTGATATTAAATTGATTGAAGGATAATATTGAGCATTTCATATAGTTCATGGACCAAATTGAACAAGTTCCAAAAGTCTATGGACCACATTGCACAAATTAAAAGTTCAGGGACGACATTGCACATTTGGGCCAAAATTCATGGATCAGATTGAACAAATTAAAAATTTACGAAACACATATTTAGTCAAAATCCATGGATTATTTGCACCGCTATCCCATTCACTTTAGTGCCTGGAGAAATTAGATACAACAAACATATTGTTCCGAGTCCCTGGTGTCGGGTAAGTATAAGAATGTTTTGCTTTGTATTTCTTTTCCCTTTCTTTTTGCGAGTGAGTATCTTAATTTATATCCTAGGAAGCACTGACACTCTTTGGGAGCCTTCGCGTCATGTCGTGTCGTGTCCGACACTCTTCGACACTTCGACACTCTCCGACATGTGATCGACACGTGGTCAGCACTCCAGACACGCCAGCGACACTCGAGTCTAGCATCCCGACACTCCATTTCGACATGCACATGGTTAATTTCAAGCATTTTCAATAAATTAGGGGTCAAAATGTATGTATGTATGTATGTATGTATGTATGTATCCAGTCACCCCAAAATTAATATACCAAGACAGCCCAAAAAAAAAAAAAAAATTGTGAATCCCTACCAAAAGAAGAAAAAAAAACTCACTGCTGATATTTTTATACATACATGATAATCTATCATGTATCATTTAATATATAACGTGTCCCAACGTGTCGAAATTCTCTATTTTTTTAGAAATGACGTGTCGACGTGTCGTGTCGACGTGTCGTGTCGTGTCGCGTCGTGTCGCGTCACGTGTCGCGTGTCGGTGTCGGTGCTACTTAGTTTATATCATCATATGACTAAACGAAATAAAAGAAGAAGAAAATTCAGACTAATGCACCTAGTAATTTTGATCTTTATTGTCAAGAATTCGCAAGGAGTTTCAGCATATCGCTGTCAGTATCTATTTTCTTTTTGAGATTCAATTTAATAGATAAATTACATTCGCTTATACAAGGTTGCGTGGAATCTATACGAAACCTAAAACCGCTCATTCCTACCATATACCTCAAGCAATGTGACCAAAACGACCAAGTGTTGTGTGGCGTTAGGAATTTGCAAAGCGAATTGTTATTAAATGGCTAACAATTGTAATTTTGCGTGGCACATTAGTAAATTCTAACGTATGTTTTTTCCATGTAGTTATATGACCATTTATACCCTTATACTTGGGCTAACGATAGAACTGTTCAAGAGGCTCTCCACGTTCGATCGGTATGTAATTGGCCATACTACGACGAAAAGCATTTACGAAACGCATTTGACTATGCAAATTAATATAATTTCCTCCTAATTAAATTGTAATTTTATCTGTTTATTTTCATTTTGTTTGGGGTGATCCATGATAATTCAGGGAACAATTAGGAAGTGGGCAAGGTGCAACGATAATAAACCCTTTTCTGGTCTTTGCATTTTCATTTCGGATAGAATTTTTCCCGACCCTCGATTTTTCGATTTTTTTTATACGTTAATGCAAAATAATATATCTTCATAACTCATTTTTGTGCTTACATTGATCTTTTTCTTAGATACACCACGTTATATTCTTACGGAGAAGCCTATCTTACATATGCAACCGTCAAGGCAAGGACAACTATCCAATAATATTTTCTAGATATTATATTTTGTCCCTCATAATAATTTAGAAATATAGTTTCTCATATTTCTAAAGGCGTGAATGATAACCATCATGTTTCTTTATTTTTCTTTTTTTTTTTTTGTTCCTAAAAATAGGTTTGGAACAGAAATCTTGGTAAAACAATTTTACTTTTCTATTTTCGGGATAAATTTTTAGCCCAGAAATAGATTTGGAACTGAAATGAGAAGTTGAAATTATCTACTAGTATATTTCAGAAACAGAAACAGAAATAAGAAATTTTCTAATCGCTCACTCCCTCTCTCTCGCGTCCCTGTCGATGGCCGCCCGCTGCCGATCGTCCATGGGCCGCCATCCGCAGGACGCCTTTCGCAAGCCGATGCTTGGTAGCCAGCAACTATAAAAAAATTTATGCTATTATCAAACGAATTTCTTTTTCGGAAATATAAATTTTATGTCGTTATCGAACGCGTTTATCTGTTCAGAAACTCATCTAGGGAATAGAAATATATTTTTCTATTTCTGGCCAGAAATAGCTCTCGAAAATAGAATGGTTATTATTCGCGCAAGTGGCTAACTATTATTTGTGAAAGCAGCACTAACCTGTCAAGTGTCAACTCGTTTTGCGCAGGGAGGAGGACACACAGCTCCGGAGTACAAGCCTAAAGAATGTTTTACCATGATTGATAGGTGGTTTGCTTATTGTTACCTCCAACCAAGAGTCGTAAGCCCCCTCTAATTTAAGGAATTAAAAACATCGCCAGTGTAATAGCATCTGGTGGAGATGAATGTTTCAATTGCCAAAGCCAAAAGGTCCTTAATTTGCATGAACATTATGTGATTCAAAACTGTGTTACGGTGTTCCTATTCGGCATCGATGTTTGAATAAAAATCCTCTCTCATCTCTACAAATCCCGAATTCAATCGAGCTCCTCGGGGAGTTTGTAACCCCTTAATGTGTTTTTATTGCATAAACTTTGTGAATGAGTGGTAAACCGGCACTCGGATGAGTAACTGAATAAGTATACTTTACATTTTTCAACAAACTGACATCTCTGTTGATACCTGATTTTGAAAAATAGGTAGCGACAATCTCTTGTATTATGAGCGTTTAATGCTTTGAAAGTTGAAGTGCTCCATGTGGGATACGTCTGACTGGAGCCCCGATTAACTGACTGGAGCCCCGATTAATGCGCGTTGAGATGATCCGTATTACACACGCATAATGGGTATCACTAATTTTCGGAAAAAAAGAGCGAGAAAATAAAATGTATAAATGCGTGTTTTGGGAATTCTTTTCGACATCGATTCTTTTCCCATTAGTGCTTATTTTAATTTAACAGGTCCGACCCGAAAACTAATGTCATCCTTTTTCGTGTATTTTTTGTCGATTAACTCTGATTGTAAGGGCGATTACATAAACATCGACGAAACTAATATTGATTGCGACCGATGTTAGTGAGCATTCATTCTGTTTTCTTTTCTCCCATATATTTTTGCTTTTTCTTCTTTTTCCCATTTCTGGACATTTTTATTCTTTTTCAAAATTTAATGTATTGACCGTTTACTTTTGTTACTTTTAGTGCCTGGAGAACGTATATACAGCCAACCTAGGCATGTCAAATGAGTAAATGCGGTCAGGTTTGTATAGGGCCAAATATCATCCGATTTAAATTGACACATGTAACTAGTATTGATCCATTTTTATGTAATACAACTTTAGCGACCCAATCCCAACCCTACCCATATTAGTAAAACACACCTATATCTACACCAAAATATTTAACCTACTTTTAAGCTCTTCATAAGAATATGTTACTTGGATAGATTTTTTTATCAAATTAAAAAAATAATTAACCAATAAATTTTTTTAGTAAATAAAATAAATAAAATAACATAAAGACTGCAATGCAAAAATAGAAGTAAAAAAATAAATTATCCGTCCTACGTAACACAATCGACCCTGGACAATTTTTATAATTTTAAAAAGAGAAACCTGATTTTTTTTTCTTCTCTTCTTTTCTCTTTCTTTCTTTCTTTTCATCTTTTTTTCTTCTAAGGCTAGAAGCCCTTGCCGATCGCGCCACTCGCCTAGTGGCCTTCTGGGCAAGGGCGGAGGGCTTTGCGGCCATCGCCAGATCTAGGTGAGGGCCCCTTGCCTGCGACCTACGAGTGCTTCGAGCCCTCATCAGACTTCGTAGAAAAATAAAAAAGGAAAAAAAAGGAAAAAAAAACAAAAAACAAAATAAAAATTATAAAAAATAGGAAATTTAGGAATAAAAATTATACAATTATAAAAAGATAAATCTGATTTTTTTTTCTTCTCTTTGTTTCTTTTTCTTTCTTTCTTTCTTTTCATTTTTTTTCCTCTAAGGCTGGCGAGGGCCGAGAAGCCCTCGCCGATCACTCCCCTCGCCTAGTGGCCTTCTAGCCAAGGGCCAAGGGCTTCGCGGCCATTGCCAGATCTAGGTGAGGGCCCCTCGCCCGCAACCCACGAGTGCTTCAAGGCCCTCACCGGACTTCGAAGGAAAAAAAAAACATGAAAACAAAAAATAAAATAAAATTATAAAAATAAGAAATTTAAGAATAACAATTATATAATTATAAAAACTGTCCCAACATTTCCAATTCCACATGATGCAATGGGTGCTTTATTTAGTACTAGAAAACGAGTGAAAAAGTTCTTTATTTTTATATGGGTTTGCAATGGGTTAGTAATAAAGCATTTAGTTGCCGTATTAAACATGTTTTTAACACTTAAGGTAACCCATTTATGACCCACACAATCAAATATGGGTTAACATATGGGTTCTAGACTCATATTGCCACCTCTGTGGGAACCCAATTGCGCGTATACAACTTCGAAATCGACGACGGGTGATACATGAGACCCCAATTTAATAGTTTAGCCCAACTCATTGGAATTACGGCGGATAAAAATGTTGAGGCATAAAATTTTGTTGATATTGAAAAAGATTTTTATTGACTAATTTTTTCATATGATATAAATAATCATTTTTAAAAAATATATTTTTAAAAATGTTACTTTTCTGTCAAACAAACGTACCCTTAGTTTTACCCTGATATTTTGTTGCTCGACCTTTAATTCGGTGGCTCACATTGCACCCTGAGGCTTCGAGAAACAAGAGAACATTAGTGCTTCTAGCCTGTTCCTCATTATTCACTTTGGTTGATATATATCTTACTTTCAACGGTGAGAAGGGTAGATCACGATATCGTACTGTCTTGTCTCATTACTCGAATGTCGCACCAATCATCGCACTCTGTCGTAGCTCAATTGTATACCAATCGCTGGTTCCCGTCCACTATTCTCCTCATGTCTTGCCGTTACCAAACCTTCCCGATCCGATCGAGAAAGCGTTCCTCGTTGAAAATGGGCAGAGAAACGCGTCGATTCGGAGTTAAGTCGTGTCGTGCTAAGATTTGTCCGAACGAATCCTTCCGCGCTCAGGTTATGTTCCTGTAGTGAAAATATGGGAGAACCGAGTCGGATAGTAGACAAAAGGAAGAAAATGCAATCTAACACTAGATTTACTTGATTCGGTGCGAATATCGGTGCCTACTTTTACGGAGAGAGTAGCACAGAATTCGATCGCTAGAGTTACTCGAACACTCTCTCAGTGCTTTCCAGCCCCTAATCACACCCACCCAGTAACTCACTCGGTGCTTAGCCCCTCACAATTTTCAGTGAAATCTCACTTACGGAATTACACAGAATCTATATCACGAGAATTTAACTGGCTAAATCACTGCAGGGTGTAGTTACAGCAAGAAATGTCCGGCATCTAGCAGAAAGGATGAGAGGTTCAAATGGCCCCTTGCCTCATCTTTGCTTGGGGTCTCCTTTAATTAATGTGCAAATAGGAGACAAACAACGCCCGCATTCCTTTTATCTTCTTCGGTTTCTCTCTTGCACCTAACAAAATCAAAGGCAAAGTTTGGACTTTATTTATTCGGCCAGACGTGCTCATTTTAATTTGGACCATACTTACTTAACAGGCTCAAACTCGTAACATATTTTATCTGTTTCCATGTCACATTTTGAACTATCCGCCCTACAAAAGAAGGTCGTTGTTTTCTAACGCTAACGCTCGTGACAATTTGTTCTTTACTATAACCCGGTATGCTCGAACCTTTTGACGGTATTAATTTGCACTAACTGTCGTTTTCGCATGATAAGACTCCTACCCGCATGGGAGACGCTATGATGCGAACACGGGGATTTAAGACCGAGCCAAGCATCATAATACCGCAATGAGTAAACGTGGGCATTGAGATTGAGCATTTAGAACCGACAGAGAGATCTTCCTAAATTCTGAGAAAAACATGAAGTGGTTGGTGTTTCTTGGTCTCTCTCTGAGTCTTCTCTCTGGCTCTGCACTCTCACAGACAGTGATCAAGACTCTCCCAGGATTCCCCGGTGAACTTCCTTTCTATCTTGAAACTGGGTGCGGCGAAACATCAACTCTCTCTCTCTCTCTCGATCTCTCTCGATCTCTCTTCTTACTGAGATTTCATGTTTTTGACTGTTGGGTTGTTCTTGGTGGGGATTAGGTATGTTGGAGTGGGAGAGTTGGAAGATGTGCAGATGTTCTACTACTTCATCAAGTCGGAGAGGAGCCCAAAAGATGATCCTCTGGTGCTTTGGATCACCGGAGGCCCCGGTTGCTCCACTCTCTCCGCAATCTTGTACGAGATTGGTAAGTCTAAACATGCGCCAAACATGTCCATCCTCTAATTGTTCATTTTCTGCAGAACAAACCGAACCTCAGTACGACACGGAGATTAGGGTAACAATGTCGCTGTAGTAACTCTATTCCGACATCCATTGGGTTATTGAACTTTCAATAACTGTCCGCGATTGCATTAGCAACTTCAAAGTTCTTCGAACAATTCTCCCCACGAAAATCTTATATGACGACCTGTTGTGTCGAATGGGCATTTCCAACTCTAACAGTATATTTAGGTTGTCATATAAGGTTTTCATTCGCGGGTTAAGTGCAGAACGATGAATGTATTAGCGTAAATTAAACAAAACTTAATAAGTTTCGTTATAGAAACTACAGGTTTTTAGTTACTTAAAGAGAAACGATTATGTTACAGTTTTTAATCTATCGTATCATTAACAGCAGCCTATTCTGGACCACAAAAATTTAAATAACACATAATTAGAAATTTTCGTGGGGTCCACTCTTTCAAGAATTTGTGGCCTGTAACATGCTGTTACTTTTACGGTCACTCAAAGACTGTTATGCTGACAAAGCCCTTAATATATCGGCGTTGCGTGCAAGAAATTATTTTGGGTAAAAATTTATATGTAATGAAGTGATTTTGTGTCAAGAAGGATAAGGAAATCTAACTTTAGAATATTAAAATAGCTGAGTTTGGAAAATGCTAACTTATTTTCTGCTTGCATTCAGGTCCATTCACGTTCAACTACAAGAATTCAACTCCAAGCAGACCAACTCTGAAAGTGCATGAATATTCATGGACAAAGGTAACACAAAGTTTTTCTCCCTCCCCGGCTGACTTTGGCTGCATCACCCCCAATCATTTAATCGGTTCGATTTGCAGGTTGCAAACATTATATTCGTGGACGAGCCCGTTGGGACCGGGTTCTCGTACGCGAATAATTGGGAAAGTTACAATGTGAATGACAATATTTCGGCTACCGATACTTACGAATTTCTTAGGAAGGTGAAGTAAAATAACTATAAATAAAAAAAATTTGAGAAATTTTCTATATTTGAGATATTTATAATTTACTTAAACTGGCCATTATAATTTAATTAATATTACTCTGATTTTTCTGTTGCTTGAGCTGTGATTCAGTGGCTCACCTTGCACCCTGAGTTTATTAGCAACCCACTCTACATTGGTGGTGATTCTTATGGCGGCTTTATCAATCCAATGGTCACTTTGAAAGTTGCTGAAGGTATGCTTTTTCTTCAATTACTTTTTATTTAAATACCATCCAATGAGTTTTTTTTTTTTTTTTTTACAATACCCTCGACATACTATTGACAATTCTGAGTTTGTGTCTCGACAATTCAGTTCATTACAAAAATGTTACGACGTGATTACGTGATGTTATTATTAAAAATGAAAGAAAATGTGTCCTCTCGTGTCAATTTGGAACTAAACAGTGTCCTATCAAGATGGGTTAGATTTTTTTTAACAAGTTCGTGTTGAGAATAATCATCCTGTCTACATCGACCTAGGATGCGCACATGTATTCTTCTCTTCTCAATTATCCATGCATATTGAAAATGAGAAAGGGAAAAAAACACTAGAGGACAAAGAGATCAGAAGTGCCATAACTTTGGTATGACACTCACTTGAGCGCCATGATTTTTTTAAACTATTTGAATGCTATAACTTCTAAAAAGCGTTCACTTAAGTGCCATAACTTTCACTGTTCACCCAAGTGCCCAAAATTATGCTTGGCATCATACTTGCGGTGAACGTTTTTAAAAGTTATGACACTAAAGTGATCAAAGAAAAAAAGTCATAGCATTCAAGTGAGCGCAGTAGATAAGTTATGAGACTCATATGATCGAGAAAAAAAAAAGTTAAGGCGAAAGTTATGGCACTTGTAGTATATTTTTTTTTTCCCAAAACTAGGCTGCTGTCTATGACATCGAATTGGGGTACCAAAGGATCAGTTTGAGAATATTTTTTCGTAATATTAACTAGTTAATCTTATTTTTCCATCCTCCCAGTTTTATTCTACAATTAAATTTCTCTTGCTCACACAACAAATTGTCTTAGTATTTTTTGGACATTTGAATTTAATAAATGATTAGGTTCGTTCAATGCAAAATAAAAATAGGTTGGTTTATAAAAGATCACATAAAAATAAGTATAAAACAACTAAGCAAGCGCATAACCCTTCCTTCTATTTATTTAATGTTTGATGAATTAATTAACAAGTTAGGCTTGACCTGAAAACTCGGCTGCCATCCAATTAATGATCACAAGAGCAAATATCCTTCTTCCTCTACCTAATCTTATAAATTTTGTTTCCTGTAAAACAACAATCTACATGAGTTTAGTCGAATATTATCATTTGTTCCAGGAAATGAAGCGGGCCTTAAACCAATAATGAATCTTCAGGTAAATAGTCTCAACCATACTAATACCATGTTTCTTACATGCATTTTTCGCCGAAAATGCCGACATTTATTGATCGAATTCGATTCAGGGGTACTTGGTCGGAAACCCCGTAACAAATATGCAAAGTGACTTGAACTCAAGAGTCCGATTCGCTTATTTGAAGTCTCTTATATCCGAAGAGCTGTATGAGGTAACAAATTTCCAACGTGTCTATGGTATTTTCTTTCATATGTTTTGTCAAATGATTGATTTTTAGTTGCTACGTCAAATCATAGTAGAGAGCAAAAGAAATGGTAGTCGAAGGAGGTTCGGAATTTTTATTGGTTCTTCCTAAAAAATGATTTCTCATTATTTCAGTCAGCTGACAAGAATTGTAATGGCGATTTCATAAACGTGAATGAAAGCAATGCGGCTTGTGTTGATGACCTCAAAGTCGTGACTAAGGTTAGTGGCTATTCATATATATATCTCTTTGGACCATATCTTTTCCTCTTGAAAATTACGTGTATTAAACCTTCGCTTTTATTTAAATTGACTTTAGTGCCTGGAGAAATTAGATATAGCAAACATATTAGAACCGAGTTGCTTGTATATGACTCCAAGATCAACGGTGGGTGGTACGTGGGACCCGAGCTTAGTCAATCGAGACTCTTCACTTCTTCCCTCCCCGGAACTTCCTGGGGTCTGGTGCCGGGTAAGTACAAGAATGTTTTGTTCTTCCTTCTTTTTAACAAGTGAATAATTAAGCTTATATCATGATCTGACTAAAGGGAAAAAAAAATAGAAAACTTAGACTAATGCACCTGGTGATTAGGACATTGACATCCAATTCTCATCTATAGGTTAATTTATATAACGTTGACGTTAATTCAGTCTTTGACTTTATCGTCTGCATCGTTTTTCATTTTCTGTCATGCCATCGAAACTAAACGATAACCGACTCTTAGTAATTTTGATATTTAGTATCAAAAGTTGATGAAACGAATTTAAACATGCGGCAATTAAATTACAAATAACTTATGTAGCACGAACACTCTCCGAAGGCCTCCATGTCGTGTCCGACACTTTCAAATACTCTTCAACATGTAACCGATACGTGGTCAGCGCTCCAAACATGCCAGCGGCACGCGAGTCCAGCTTCTCGACATACCATTTCGACACACACGAGGTCAATTTTGAGCATTTTCAATAAATTAGGAGTCAAAATATAAATTTGTCAAAAATATATGTGCTTAAGTCATATACCTAGCCACCCCAGAATTAATATACCCACCTAACCCAAAAAAAAAAAAAACTAATCGTGAATCCCTAATAGAGGAAGAAGAAACTAGGGCAAATTTCCAAATCAGGAGAAAAAAAATATTTACCAAAACAGGTTGAAAAAAAATTTACCAAATCAGGTGCCACTCGGCAGTTGTAGTGCCGAGCAGCACCCCGTTCGGCAACCACACTGCCGAGCCAGGCCCGAGGCCCCCAACTAATTTTTTTGTTGTTGAAAATTTCATAAGAAAAACTATTTTTTAATAATATTTAAGCTGTATATTACAATAATAATTAGTACTTTGCACTAAAATTATGAACACGTATTTTCCTCAAATTTACGAATTTCAATATTTACCTGCCATCTCAAGATGCCTTTTGCCATCGTCATTTTTGAAATATTTTTTTGTAGTTGCTGACAATGTGACGAATGCAATATCTATGGTGGGCATGTGAAGGACGACACTCTTCTGTCTCCATTGCTTGCCGAATCCCGATATGTCTGTCTGATATTATACAAATATCATCCCTGCTGGTGACATATGTCCGCAACATATTCATAAACCACTGCCAATTATCAACATTTTCCCGATCAACCATAGCAAATGCCAACGGAAAATATTTCCTTAGGGACTGAATTGCAAATACGTAAAACCTCAAGGACTAAAGTGCAAGTATTTAAAACTTGAGGGACTACTTTACAAATAACCAAAAGAAGAGTTAGTGGAGAAATTAGAATGGGAGATGGAGAAAGGAAGACGGAGAAAGGGAGATGGAGAAAGGAAAACGGAGAAAGGGGGATAAAGAAAGGAAGATAGAGAAATGGAGATAGAGAAAGGAAAATGGAGAAAGGAAGATGGAGTTAGTGGAGAAATTAGAAAGGTAGATAGAATGAGGGAGTTATAAAAGGAGAAGAAGAAGATAATTTTGGGAGAAGTTTTTTTGAGAGCTTTGAGAGAAGAATTTTTGGAGAGTAAGTTTATTTTTAGAGCTTGGAGAGAGAGATAAAAAATCAAAGTGAGGTGGGAGAACTTGTGAGCCAAAGAAGAAAGAGTTCGGTTGAGAGAAATCCCGATCGAGTCCCCCCACAATGACTCCTTCATCAACACAAAGCCGTGAGTCCATCCCCGTCGTTCGAGCCGTGGTCCGAGGTCCTGATCCACAAGACAATTCAAGGTTCGAATTCGGCAGTCGAATCTGCCAAATTAGGTAACGATTCTAATCTTTTAGAATATTCAAAAACTTTGTTACCTAATTTGATTGATTGGAATCCCGATTAAATCTTCTCGGACATATCATTCCACCATGCTTAAAAATTGCATCTTCCAAAATTAGCATCATGTAGATAATTGCACGTGTAATCCATCTTGTAAATATTTCGATTAGATTGCATTTTTATTAAACTTTCATGGCATACATTGCATGTAGTTTAATTCTTACCTTTTCATAAAAAAGAAAACCCAAAAATTGCACCTTTGAACTTCAAGTGAGAATTTATCAAAATTGCCAAATTGAACTTTTTTTCATGAAGTTGGTACCGAAAGGGCATTAATTGGAAAATTAATGTAATTGGAAAAATCGATTTTTAGGTCGCGACATATGGCACAAATAACTCACCTTCAGCCTGAGCCTGAGGATGATTCACTACTTACTGGGCAGGCCCAACATAGATCACAAGCCGTATGGGATTCTACGGTAACTGAGGAATTTAACAGTACATTTGTCATTTATAACGGCATTATGAAAATTGTCACTAACATTTTACTTGACATTTCACAGATACATGCGTCTGCAGTCCTTAGATGTCAGTGAGCGTCGCTACACGTAGGTGAACTCAATCCGCGCATAGCCCCTTATCTGCAAGATTTGGGATTTTACGATATTTATAAGATGGGATTTGTCCGCTTGATTGGCATTTGATTACAGCATTGGTCGAGCGATGGAGGCCCGAGACTCACACCTTCCATATGCCGGAAGGTGAAGTTACGATCACACTGCAGGATATTGCGATGATCACAGGGCTTCCCATCAATGGAATTGCAGTTACTGGCCCTACTGATTGGAATTGGGGCACTCTCTGTGATCAACTGCTTAGTGCTCGCCCAAATCAATTGCAAGCAAAGTTATACGAGCACCAAGTAGTTGATCACAAAGAGCGCCCTAATTCCAATCAGTAGGGCCAGTAACTGCAATTCCATTTATGGGAAGCCATGTGATCATCGCAATATCATGTAGTGTGATTGTAACTTCACCTTCCGGCATAAGGAAGGTGTGAGTCTCGGGCCTCCATCGCTTGATCAATGCTGTAATCAAATGCCAATCAAGCTGGACAAATCCTATCTTATGAATACCGTAAAATCCCGAATCTTGTAGATAAGGGGCTATGCGCGGATTGAGTTCACCTACGTGTAGCGACGCTCGCTGACATCTAAGGACTGTAGACGCATGTATCTGTGAAATGTCAAGTGAAATGTTAGTGACAATTTTCATAATGTCGTTATAAATGACAAATGTACTGCTAAATTCCTCATTTACCGTAGAATCCCATACGGCTTGTGATCTATGTCGGGCCTGCCCAGTAAGTAGTGAATCATCCTCAGGCCCAGGCTGAAGGTGAGTTATTTGTGCCATATGTCGCGACCTAAAAATCAATTTTTCCAATTACATTAATTTTCCAATTAATGCCCTTTCGGTACCAACTTCATGAAAAAAAAGTTCAATTTGGCAATTTTGATAAATTCTCACTTGAAGTTTAAAGGTGAAATTTTTGGGTTTTCTTTTTTATGAAAAGGTAAGAATTAAACTACATGTAATGTATGCCATGAAAGTTTAATAAAAATGCAATCTAATCGAAATATTTACATGATGGATTACACGTGCAATTATCTACATGATGCTAATTTTGGAAGATGCAATTTTTAAGCATGGTGAAATGATATGTTCGAGAAGATTTAATTGGGATTCCAATCAATCAAATTAGGTAACAAAGTTTTTGAATATTCTAAAAGATTAGAATCGTTACCTAATTTGGCGGATTCGACTGCGAAATTCGAACCTTGAATTGTCTTGTGGATCAGGACCTCGGACCACGGCTCGAACGACGAGGATGGACTCGCGGCTTTGTGTTGATAAAGGAATCATTGTGGGGGAACTCGGTCGGGATTTCTCTCAACCGAACTCTTTCTTCTTTTGCTCACAAGTTCTCTCACCTCACTTTGATTTTTTTATCTCTCTCTCCAAGCTCTAAAAAAAAACTTATTCTCCAAAAATTCTTATCCCAAAACTCTCAAAAAAACCTCTCCTAAAATTCTCTTCTTCTTCTCCTTTTATAACTCCCTCATTCTATCTATCTTTCTAATTTCTCCACTAACTCCATCTTCCTTTCTCCATTTTCCTTTCTCCATCTTCCTTTCTCTATCCCCCTTTCTCCGTCTTCCTTTCTCCATCTTCCTTTCTCTATCCCCCTTTCTCCGTCTTCCTTTCTAATTTCTCCACTAACTCTTCTTTTGGTTATTTGCAAAGTAGTCCCTCAAGTTTTAAATACTTGCACTTTAGTCCTTGAGATTTTACGTATTTGCAATTCAGTCCCTGAGGAAATATTTCCCGTTGACATTTGCTGTGGTCGATCGAAAAATGTTGACAATTGGCGGTGGTTTTTGAATATGTTGCGGACATATGTCACCAGCAGAGATGATATTTGTGTAATATCAGACAGACATATCGGGATTCAACAAGCAATGGAGACAGAAGAGTGGCGTCCTCCACATGCCCACCATAGATATTGCATTCGTCACATTTTCAACAACTACAAAAAACATTTCAAAAATGACGATGGCAAAAGGCATCTTGAGATGGCAGGTAAATATTGAAATTCGTAAATTTGAGGAAAATACGTGTTCATAAATTTTAGTGCAAATTACTAATTATTATTGTAATATACAGCTTAAATATTATAAAAAATGGTTTTTCTTATGAAAATTTCAACAACAAAAAAACTAGTTGGGGGCCTCGGGCCCGGCTCGGCAGTGTGGCTGCCGAGCGGGGTGCCGCTCGGCACTTCCACTGCTGAGCGGCACCTGATTTGGTAAAAAAAAAATTTAACCTGTTTTGGTTAAAAAAATTTTTATCATGATTTGGGAATTTGCCCAAGAAACTAACCGTTGATATTTTTACATATACATAATAATTTATCACGTATATATAAAAATATAAATTTAATATACAACGTGTCACAACATGTCGAAATTCTCTATTTTTTTTATAGAAATCACGTGTCGGCATGTCGTGTCGTGTCCCGTGTCAAGTGTCGTGTCGGTGCTACATAGGAAATATCTGCTAATCCGGAAATTCAATGACCGGTGGCCTCTGTCGGGGCGGCGAACCTATTAGTACTTATTTTCTTTTCGAGATTCAGTTTAGTAGATATATATTAGATTCGCCTTTCAAAATTTAATGTATGCTTTTTCTTTTCCATGAAGATCTATAACTACGTACTCTCTTATATTTGGGCCAACGATAGAACCGTTCAAGAGGCTCTTCACGTCCGACCGGTATGTAATGAATGCTGCAGCGAAACGCATTTGACTTTGCAAATTAACATAATTTTCCTCCTACTTAAATCGTTAATTATCTGTTTATTTTCATTATGTTTCCGGTATAAAAAAAAAAATGATATGCCAGGGAACAATTAGGAAGTGGGCAAGGTGCAACGAGAGTTTATCTTACAAATACTCCGTCAGAGAAGTGATTGACTATCACAAAGAGCTCTTAAAAAGGGGATATCGAGCACTTATTTATAGGTAATTAAATTAACCAATTACTTACTTTTATTATTCTTTGGGAGAAGTGTCAAAAAGTCCTAAACCTATTGTATTGGTGCCAATTAGTCTTAAACCTTTTTTTGGTGCCAATTTAGTCCTAAACCTTTTGCATCGGTGCCAATTCAGTCCTAAACCTTTTATTGGTGCCAATTTAGTCTAAAACCTTTTGCATTGGTGCCAATTCAGTCCTAAATTTTTTACATTTGTGCCAATTCAATTGGTCGATTTAGGACTAAATTGGCACTAATGTCAAAGGTTTAGGACTAAATTGGCACTAATAAAAGGTTTAGAACTGAATTGACACCGATGTAAAATGTTTAGGACTGAATTGGCACAAAAAAAAGGTTTAAAACTTAATTGGCATCAATACAATAGGTTTAGGACTTTTTGACACTTTTCCCTTATTCTTTTGGAAGATACTCGATTTACTTAAACTTTCTCCACATGTAGTGGCGATCACGACTTGGCCATCCCGTACGTGGGAACGCTCGCGTGGATCTACACGCTGAATTTAACAATCTCCCAAGATTGGGAAGCATGGTTCGTCGATGGACAAGTTGCCGGGTCAGTTTCGATAATAACCCCTTTTCTAGTCTTTGAATTTTCATTTCGGACAGAATTTTTCCCGACCCTCGATTTATTTTTTACGTTAATGCGAAATAATCCATCTTCATATTTCATGTTCGTGTTTACATTGGTCTTTTTCTTAGATACACTACGTTATATTCTTACGGAGAAGCCTATCTCACATATGCAACCGTCAAGGCAAGGACATTTATTCAATAATTTCTTTCTGGGAATATAGTATTTGTGAAAGCAGCACTAAAGTGTCGAGTGTCAACTCGTTTTGGGCAGGGAGGAGGACACACAGCTCCAGAGTACAAGCCTAAAGAATGTTTTGCCATGATTCGTAGGTGGTTTGCTTACTATTACCTCTAATCCAACAGTTGTTAGCCCCCTTTTAATTTGAGGATTTTCATAATAAGGTGACATTAGATTATGCAAATTTGCCTGTATTTTTATGCAAATTTTATTGTATAACACTTTAAAAAATGAGTTTTGCGGAAATAATCGTTCATTTTCCGATGCTGAGATGAATATTCTCTCTCATCTCTACGTCCCCTATGAGATTGAGCTCCTCGGGCATTCAATTTTGTAACACCTTAAGGTGTCTTTATTGCATGAATTTTGTTAATGAGTGGCTAGAGGGCACTTGATAAGTAACTAATTAAGAATTTTTTACATCTTTCAATACATCTTGCAGTCTCATATTATGTACAAATCAATGCTCTGAAAATCGGGAAAATTACTAAAAAAAAGTCATACATCTATTGCAATTGTGGCAATTCAATCCTAAACTTTTTCAAATTTTGACAATTGAGTCTATCCGGTCAATTATGGATGAAAATTGTGGACGTTGGCCATCCACTGGCCGTCCTACGTGGCACTGTCGGCACTGATGTGGATTTTTCTTTTTCTGTTTTACTTTTTTAAATTTTTTTATTAATTTATTCTGTCTTTTCTTTTCTTTTCTTTTCTTTTATTGTTAAGGGCCGGTAAAGGCTGCTGGCCACTAGGTGAGGGCCTGCAAGCCCTCACCGGCCACTGGCGAGGATCGCGGCCCTTGCCTAGATCTAAGCGAGAGCTGCGACCCTCGCCGGCACAGCCAAGTGCGAGGGCTCGCAGGCCCTCGCCTAGTGGCAGGTGGAGGTCATCGGGCTTTAATTTAAAAAAATAAAGAAAATTTCAAGTCAAAGAGAGCAGAGCCACGTAAGACGGCCGGCATCCTTGTCATCAATTTCCGATCGAAATTGACTGGATAGATTTAATTGGAAAAATTTGAAAAGACTTAGGACTCAATTGGAAACAAAATAGATTTAGGATTGAATTAACATGGTTGTAATAGATTTAAGACTTTTTTGTGGAAAATTACCAAAAAAGTCCTAAACCTATTGCAATTGTGCCAATTCAGTCCTAAATTTTTTTTTTTTGCCGATTCAGTCCTAAATCTTTTGCAATTATGCCAATTCATTCAATCCAGGGAATTTTGGCCGGCCGGCGCTGACCTGGACGCCAGCCGACCGGCGATATAATATTTTTTTATTTGTTTATTTTTTTTTTTTCGAATTTTCGGATTTTTCATTTTTATTTTTATTTTTTTACTTCCCCTTCCCAGCCCAGATCTGCACTCTCTCTCCTCCTCTTCTTCTCCGTGAGCTTCCATGGCGTCCTCATGGCGAGGCTCGGCATGAGGAGCGCTGCAGTTGAAGAAGAAGGGGCTTGAATGTTGTGGCTTGACTCCTTCTCTGCCCTTTTTCTTCTTCATCGTCTTCTTTTTCCAACCACACAAGAAAATAAAGAGCAGAAATGCGTCGGCACTTGGCCAAGGCGCGTTCTTCCTTCTCTCGGGCGTCAGAACTTTCACAGCAAAAGCGCAATCTTTCATTCCAATTTTCAACCAACCAATTCCTTAAGTTTCTATTTTGTACTTGTTTTATTATATTTTAGTTCACTTGGGGGTGCTGTGCTGGCCAGCTATATGCTTCTGGCGGACGAGCGGGACAGCTTGAGACTGAAGTTGCTGAGTGTTCTTCCTCGAGTTCGATTTTGAAAATCAATGGCCCATTTTTTATTTTTTTTTCGTTTTAGCTCTCGATTTGGCCAAACGACGACATGGATGAAGGGTTTCAACTTTTCCGACATTTTCCCAATTCGATTGTCCCCTGGTGGTGGGTGAACTGTAGCAACGTAGAAATGCAGATCACGAAGAGGAGGAGGAGGAGGAGGAGGAGGAAGAAGAGGAAGAGGAGGGAGACAGGAGTAGAGAGAGTGCAGATCTGGGCTGGGAAGGGGAAGTAAAAAATAAATAAAAAATGAAAAATCCGAAAATTAGAAAAATAAATTCAAAAAAAATATTAAAATATTATGTCGCGGGCCGGTCGGCATCCACTTCAGCGCCGGCCGGCCAAAATTCGCCGGATGGATTGAATTGGCACGATTGCAAAAGGTTTAGGACTGAATCCGCAAAAAAAAAAAAGTTTAGGACTGAATTAGCACAATTACAATAGGTTTAAAATTTTTTTGGTAATTTTTCCGACTTTTTGATAAATTTCCCTTGAAAGTCAAAGCATTTTCAAGCGGAGCACATTCGACAAGTGCCGCCACGGCACTTCTTGTTTGTCTGATCCGTAATACGTACTTGGAAGCATAGGTCTCCTCTGCGACTCATCAATCCTGGAATGACAGATCGTAGGGAGCATAGGTCTCCAATCCTAACTTTCCGTTTTTCAAACTTGGTTTGTTGCACCTCCCCTTCAACGTTTTGTAGCTAATAATAAAATTAAATTACACGTTCATCTCACGACTTTAACTTTTTAAAATAATTGACAGTGATTTAAAGCCCGCCTCATTTTTCGGAACAAATTATAATACTGGACAAAGAATCATAGATCACTGTTTCCGAGGAAAATAATTTATGAGACGGTCGTTTATTAGGGAAATGTTAGGTAAAGGATAGAAGAATGCTTTCTAATGTTCTAATTGTTAGGTACTAATCACATTTCCCCTAATTTTATTCGATCTAACCCCAATTAGATATTAATCACCATACGCATGGCACAGACCGGAGTCTTCATCATATATTATGGACATGAATGAAGGTGAGCATGATCTTTGCACCTAAGAAATCTCCCTTCATTCTCCAAAAAGTATGAAGCTGTGGGCGCTTCATCTCCTTGCTCTGTATCTTCTCTTCCAATCGGGAGTCTCCCAAACAGTGGTCAAGTCTCTTCCCGGATTGCCCGGTGACCTCCCTTTTTACCTCGAAACCGGGTAGGTGAAGCCTCTCTCTTTCTATGAATGCAGCCGTGAGATCGGTCGACACGCCGGGCCGGTGTTTCGACCAGGATGTGTAGATCATGTGTGTTCAAATCTTTGCATATGTTGCTGATTCTTTTCCTTTACGTCTCAGATACATCGGAGTGGGGGAATTGGAAGATGTTCAGCTGTTTTATTACTTTGTCGAGTCGGAGAGGAGTCCAAAGGACGACCCTTTGCTGCTGTGGCTCACCGGCGGCCCCGGTTGCTCCGCGCTCTCTGGACTGTTGTACGAGATCGGTAAGTCCCCCTTTCGAAACCTTCGCTTCCGCCAAACACGGGGCAGATCGAAATCGAGTCGAGCCCGTCGCATCTGATGGGACTGCCGATTCGGGTGGTTAAGCTCTAGTTTTGATAGTTCTGACTAGGAATAACAAGAGACAGAAACATTCTCTGGTTTTCCTTCTTTAGTTATTACTTGTTTTACGAAAGTTCACCATCCTACCTTTATCTACTGAACTAAAGGTCTCCTCAAAGTCTAGCCATGGTATTAAGAAATTCTTGAGCCATCAATCGTTTCTTATATCGCTCACTCGAACCAAATGGGTAAACTCTTATCTTGTAAGCTCATTTACAAGATAAGGGTTCGATGCCTCCTGGCTTTGGTCCAAGATCAGGTGAACTATCAAAAAAGTCATAAACCTATTTGTAATTATGCCAATTCAGTACTAAATCTTTTATTTTGTCAATTCAGTCCTAAACCTTTTTCATTTATGTCAATTCAGTCCTTTGCGCAAATTGCTGACCTCGACAATCGACTGAAGGAAGAAGAAAGGGAAGAAAAAAAAAATAGAAAAATTTAGAAAAATATCATTAAAAATTGTTCACGTTAGCGTTGATTGTGCCACGTTAGCGATTTATGGCCGAAATTTGCTGGAAAAGATTGAATTGTTACAATTGTAAAAGATTTAGGAATGAATTGGCACAATTGCAATAGGTGGGAACTATGAGGGCCGCCCTTGCCTAATGTCGGCAGGAGTTGTCCCTGCCCGATCAGGCGTGGGCAGCCCTCGCCTGACGCTGAAGGAAAAGACGAAGGAGAAAAGGAAAAAAAGTAAAAAGAAAAAAAAATATCAAAATATCAAAGTATGAAATATAAAAAAATTAAATATTATTAAAAATTATCCACGTCAGCACGGGCGGTGTCACGTAAAACAGCCAACGTCCACGTCAGCGATTTTCGGCCAATAGGGCTGAATTGGCAAATGTGAAAAGGTTTATGACTGAATCAGCAAACTTAAAAGATTTAGGACTGAATTGACAAAAGTTTAAAAAGGTTTAAGAATTTTTTTACAATTTTTTTCGTTTAGGATTTTTTTATATAATTTTTCCGTCCAAGATCTCATGTCCGGTTCTGCTTTTAGGGCGTGGATCTCTCCTTCCATTGCCTTCTTTCATTCTTCCTTGGCAGATCCTTCTCCATACGATTTGCTTTCCTTTTTCGACTCGGCCTACTGGGAACTACCGCCGCAACTTGTTCTTCCTAATGATTTGACCTCTCTTCTTTGGGAGTTTGGCAATATGCTCATTTTCTTCTGTTTGAGTTGGGGATCTTGCCATCATTCGAGATGATGGGATGAGAAAAATTACCTGCCAAGGGGGGGGTACTGTCCGTTCATTTCCAAATGAAGGAGTTAGTTGAGCTGATTCATTATTCAGAGATAATTGCGGCGACCAAATCGTTTTTTAGAAAATCTTTTTCAAAATACTCATTTTTCTAGAAACAAACAGAGCCTAAGAAAATATGTTAGAGATTTGTTAGCGATTCACGGCGAGTCCTGCTTTCTTAATCTACTAATAACCCTTTTATTTGCAAACCAATCTCCGCGCTCGGGGGAGGTTGATTTCAAGGCTTCATGCCGAGTAAGGTTGTAGCTGACAACAAAGCGTTAGGAATCAACAACTACTTTCCGAGGCATAGCTACTACTACTTAAGGCTTTGTTTGTTTCACGGAAAATAACTTTCGAGAAAATGTTTTCCTGATTTTCTGGCATTTGGTTCATAGATTTAAAACTAGTTAATGAAAATAATCTCCACCAATGGAAAAAAAAAAAAAAAAACCTTCAAAAACGGGGAAACTAATTTTCACTTTTCAAAAAGGGGAAATCATTTTCCCCTGCACTCATTCACATTCATTTTCTTTTAAAGTATTTTTATTTGGCTTTTTTTCCTTGTCTTTCCTTTTCTTTTTTCCTTCTTCCTCGGCTAGTGTTGGCCACAGCCGCGACCGACCACAGACACGGGCCGGCGAGCTTGAGGGTTGCCAAATATCTCCAGCCTCGCTGGGATCTCGCGAGCTCGCCTGTGGCCACCGCCGGCCGGTCACAATGGAGGAAGAAGGATTAAGGCAGAGAAATAAAATAAAAAATTATTACAAAATTTGAGATTTTTTCTGTTAAATTTGTGGAAATTGTCCACATTAGCACCAGCCGTACCACGTAGGACGGCCAGTATCCACATCAACAATTTTCGGCCAAACGACGGAAAATATTTTCTAGTTAATTTTCAGGTCCAAATCAAATACCGAAAAATATTGTTGTTGTTTTGTAAAATGGCTTCTCGAAAAACATTTTCCGCGAAACAAGCATGGCCTAAGAAACAATGACACTTCTTCTCGGTTCAAAAAGTTCACGTGGCACCTGTATTTTCAGGCCCTCAGTCAAAAACAACGTAAGGTACTAAGGTGTATGCGACAAGTTCTCTATGTAATCGCCATGATAATATTGTGCAATAAGCCGATTACGTTATGATTAATATGGTGCATTATCGTAAAAGAAAACATACACGTCATTAAATTTTGAAATCTTGTGTATTCTAAGTTCTAATACGCATGTCCATCACATGTAATGCAGGTCCATTTACGTTCAATTACGAGAATTCTACTAGATACAGACAAACTCTGAAATTGAATGATTATTCATGGACAAAGGTAACAAGTACCAAAATAAAATAAATTAGTCAAAAATTTTAGTCCTATATATTAGCAAGCCATTCATGATCAGCTCTGCTCAAGCATTGACGAATTAATATTCACCCAGGTGGCGAATATTATATTCCTAGATCAGCCTGTCGGAACTGGATTCTCCTACGCAAATAGCTGGGAGAGCTACGACATAAACGACAACGTTTCCGCAGCCGAAACTTATGAATTTCTGAGGAAGGTAAAGTTAAGTTTCATGGAGAGCCTCTTCATAATTATAATATGTAATCTCCTTTTTTAATCTTTTGGCTTTGTTGCTTGAGCTGTGATTTAGTGGCTTAAGCTCCATCCGGAGTTTCTGAGCAACCCACTCTACATTGGTGGGGATTCTTACTCGGGTTTCATTGTTCCAATTGTCACTCTAGAAGTTGATAAAGGTATGATTATTTGTTCTCTTTTTTTTTTTTTAATTTGCAATTCCACGCCTAATTTTTTTTATATTCCAATAAATTCTGAGTAAAAAAAAGTCAAAGTTTATACTATCAAAACCGAAAATAAAAAGTATAAGTCAATTAAGACGCGTCCTAAAAGACGATTATATATGCTTCTTATGGGGATCTTGGTCCATTACGATTTCCACCAGGAAATGAAGCCGGTTTGGAGCCTAAAATGAATCTCGAGGTGAATATTTAAGTCGTCGCGTTAGTACACAATTTATTAATTTGCGTTTCCGTTTCAAAATAACGAAATTTATCGGTCGAATTCGATTCAGGGCTACTTGCTCGGAAACCCGATAACAAATGAGACTAGCGACCTCAACTCAAGAGTCCCATTTGCTCATTTGAAGGGTCTTATATCTCAGGAGCTATATAAGGTAAAGGCTTCCACTGTTTCTACAGTATATCATGTGAAAAAAAAAAATTGTTCATGTTTTTCTTTATTGCATAGTGTGTGAAAAGATTGATTGAATTGCATACTAAATGTATTAGATGTAGAATGTGCATCCTTGTTTTTAGAATGAGGTACGAATTCAGAAAATTCTTAATTTGTCGTGACCGATATTATAGAACGCGAGAAAACAAAAAGGTCGAAAATATGTGTTCTGGGATTTTTCCCCTCATCGATTCTTTCCATTAATTCACTAACTTCGATTTAATGTTCGATCGGGAAAAATTAATCTCCTTCTTTTTTTTTTATATGTATTTCAGTCCGCCGAGGCTGATTGTAACGGCGATTACATAAACGTGAACGAAAGTAATGCTGATTGCGTCGATGATCTTAAAATTGTGAGCGAGGTTGGTTGGCAATGGCATTCATTCTGTTTTCTTTTTTCCTCTTTGTTACTTTATTTATTTTTTCCTTTTTACTCTTTTTTATCAATTTATTTTCTCTTATTGGAAATTTAATCTATTGAACCTTGATTTTTACTAAGTACAGTGCCTGGGGAATTTAGATACAGCAAACATACTGGAACCGAACTGCGCAATAGACACTCCCAAATCGACCGTGGGTTATAAGTGGGACCCCAGCTTAATAAATCAAGACCGTTCATTTCTCCTTTTGCCCATGCTCAGATCTCCCCGGGTTTGGTGCCGGGTAAGTGTCAGTATTTTCTTTTCATCCATATTTTTCCAAGTAAAAAATACCAATCAACTTCTTAATTAAATCTTACTTTTTTTTATGACGAAAAAAAATTAAATCTCAGTTTTTACCTTTTAATTAGCTTAAATTTTGCCGCGTATGCACTTATACTCTTACTCGAAACACCCTAAACTTCCATAGCATATAAATGTTGACATGTAGATTCGCATCTGGTATTCTTAATATATCAGAATCGAAAAATATTTTCGTTTGACGAGGAAAGAAGATGTCGTTTATTGTTTCGTTTATGAACGCGAGCGATGAAATCGGCTTAAGGATGATTCCCTTAAGCTCTCTAATCAAATAGTTCTCGACTCATTTTCTTAATTATTGGGTGGCTAATTACACCCTCAAGCAATCTGACAGGAAATTCTCGAGTAAAAAAAATAATTTTTCGGGAAATTTGTGTGGAATTAGTCATTTTCAACTTAAAAAGAAAAGAATCGTTATCAAATTGCAAAGTCCACGGCTCAATCTTGTGATCTTTGTTTTCTAATGTAGAATTATAACTATCTCTACTCCTATATCTGGGCTAGCGATAGAGCGGTTCAAGATGCTCTTCATATTCGCGAGGTATGTCAATTGGCAATGTAAATTTAAATAAAATCGCTTTTTAATCCTTTTTTTTTTTATCTATTTTTTGTTTATGTGTTTTGATGTTTTTAATGATAAGCCAGGGGACAATTGAGAAGTGGGTAAGGTGCAATAAGACTTTATCTTACACATACACTGTGACAGACGTCATTGACATACACAAAGAGCTCTTGAAAATTGGATTTCGGGCTCTTATTTATAGGTAAATTAAGCAGCTCTTTGCAATATGATTGATGGCTTTATGGCTCGTAGTCAAGTTACTTACTTCGCTTAATGTACTTTCTTAACATGCAGCGGTGATCATGACATGGTCATCCCGTACGTCGGAACTCTAGCCTGGATTAATACACTGAATCTGACGATCTCTCAAGATTGGCACGCGTGGTTCGTCGACGGACAAGTTGCCGGGTTTGGTTTCGATAATAGCCTCCTAACTGTTGTACAGCTAAATTTCTAGATAAATTGTCCCGACACCAGAGCACTTATGTCGACGGACAAGTTGCCGGGTCTTGGTTTGGATAATAGCCTCCTAATTATCGTACAATGAAAGTGTAATCGAGTCCTAAAACCTCCGTGACAAGTTTTAGGACTTTCAACGCATTTGTCCATTTATTTTTCTTATATCGTTCATTGGGTATCTCAATTGTTTGTGCTTACTTTCCTCTCTTTTCTCTCTTGTAGGTATGCTACGCTATATGAATACTTTCCATCCCTTTTAACATACGCAACCGTCAAGGTAAGGAGACTTTCATATCCTATAATTTCTTCTGTACAAAGCCCTTTTTTCTTAGCTTTTTTGCATCTTCATATCGTAATTTCAATGAAATTGGCTCCATAGAATTTGCGAGTCGTAAGTTGGAAGTGTATAATATGAACTCCTTTTTGCAGGGTGCGGGACACACAGCTCCCGAATACAAGCCCAAGGAATGTTTTGCGATGATTAATAGGTGGTTCAATTATTATTACATTTAATTTGCAGTTGTAGCACCCTTTTAATTAGCAAATTTATATAATAAACATAGTCGATGTAATAAATTTTTGCGGAAGCGGTGTATGCATGGTAACTATTTAAAGTCATATAAATGCATAGGTGCCGTTAAATTAGGACGACTTGTCAATTTTTATTTTTTTTCGAACGACAACGTTCGGTATAAGGGTCCTTATGTAATTTGCCCGTTTATGCAATTTTATTGAGGAAGCTGCTAGTATGACAGTCTGACAGTATTGTCAGTTATTTCTGACCACACGATCTCTCAATGAATAAGTGCTTTATGCAAACCACGCGGTCATAATGTGTGGATGTATGGTTGAAATTATACCCTTCCTAATAGTACTATCAGGGAAGCATTCCCCTTTTATTGAGAAACTGAACGGTGCCGATAAGGCATGTTTAATTTTGGGAAAATTCTCCAAAAAACAATCTCCACTTTTCATTCCCGTGTCAAATTGCAACCTCAAGTTCAAAAACCAACAATTTAGATCCTCATAATTCCCACTTCTCCTTTTTTTTTTTTTGGTCTTCCCACTTCATTTCAAGTTGCATCTACCGTTAGGTAGAAAAACGTACTAAAAAAGTCATAAACATATTGCATTGATGTCAATTAAGTCCTAAATCTTTCAATCGAATCAGTTTAGTCCTAAACCTTGTGCCAATTGAGTTTATCCGGCCAATTTTTTTTTAAAAGTAAAAAAAAAGAAAAAAGAATAATTAAAAAAATCATTTTTTAAAACAAAATATTAAAATTGTCTACGTTAGCTTTGACCGTGTCCCAAAGGACGTTTTGTGTCCATGTTAGCAATTTTCGGCTAAAATTAGCTGGATGGACTCAATTGGCACAAATGCGAAAGGTTTAGGACTAAATTAAATCAATTAAAAGGTTTATGATGCAATAGGTTTAGAATTTTTTTGATACTTTTCCCACCATTAGGTTCTACAATTTACCTTCAATTTTGCCTTTCCCTACTTGTCCTAAACCCGAATCCTCTCCCACCCATTGCTCAGCCCCTCTCCTTCCGACACCGCCGCCCTGAGCCAAGCCACCACCTCGCCACGCCATCTTCTCCTACGCCAAGGTCTCTTATTCAATGTTTGAGTCGAGAACAGACCTGCTCTAACTGTTCTAGGATAGGTTTTGAAACCCGTTGGAGTGTATTAGGTCCTACAATGCAACATATTTCTGATTCTATATGATGTAAGCTTATTCTAGCTATGAAATGGATCCATTGGAACCATGTACCTCTTGAACAACCTTACATATCTTATAAGACCACGATAATTCCTCAATATACTAGGATGGAACAATTATAAAAGAAAATGTAATCCCGCCACAATAAGTAGGCGTCTGAACACAATAAGTCCCACGAGGCTTGAGGGGGTAATTGGCAATACTATAACAAAACGCATTTGATTCTGCAATGTAATACTAAAAAAGAACATTAATGGTGTCATAACTTTGATATAACGCTCATTTTAGTATTATAACTTTTCTACCGATCATTTAAATGCTCTAAAATTAAAAAAAAAAAAACGTTCACTTGAGTGATAACTTTGGCAACGTATCTCCGATGAAAGTTGCATAGGATCCTCGGCATCAACCCGTCATATCATCTCCACTTGTTATCATCATTGTCTTAGAGTATTTTTGGACAATAGAATTAAACAAATCATTAGTTTTCTTCAACTCAAAATTAAAAATATGTTGTTGGAAAGTTCACATAAAAAAAAAGTACAAAAAACTGAACAATCGCGTGGTGGTTCCATAAACGCTTTGTTTTTTTTTTGCTATGGAATATATTAGCACGTTAGGCTTGACCCCAACACTCGGCTTCCGTCCAATTAATTATCATTTCCAAGAGAAAACATTCTTCTTTCCTTTACCTAACCTTCTCCCTAACAAACAACGGTCCCATAAATTATTTCCCTCAAAAACCACAATTTATGATTCTTGTCCAATATTATAATTTGTTCCGGAAATTGAAGCGGTCTTTAAATTAATAATGAATCTTCAGTTAAACATCATCAACATACTAAATACTGTGCTTCTTATATGCATTTTCCGTCCAAAATGCTGATATTTATCGGTCGAATTCGATCCAGGGTTACTTGCTTGGAAACCCCACTATGGTACATGTATTATTATTTTTTTAGAAAATTACCCAATCGGTGTTAAACCTATTGTAAGGATGCAAATTTAGTGCTGAACTTTTTAATTTAGCCAATTCAGTTCTAAATATTTGCGCGAAATTTCAATATAGTCTTTCAATTGGAAATCGTTGTTGGAAAATTTAGGACTAAATTGACATCCAAATAATTGATTTATGATTGATTTGGTAATTTCCTCTATTTTTTCTAACATGGTTTGTGAAATGATTGATTTTCAGAAGCTATATTAAACGTACGGAACGCATCCCACTTATGCTATATCTCAACTTAGACTCGTTACCATGAGGTGGTACTTGCTTGACTCAAACTTAAAAACAAAAAACAAAGTAGCAAGCAAAAGAAAAAGTCGAAGGATGTTGGAAATTTTTAGTTCACCCCAAAATTTGTGAATTTATTACATAAATCTAGTTAATGAATGGTTAGAGGGCATTTGATAAGCAGTTAATCAAATAAACCTTACAACTTTTTTCAAAACACCAGCATTGTACCAAAAATTATTATCTACCTAATATCTTGTGTTGCTTTGTTTGCTACTTAATTTCTTATTCTGGAGTTAATGTCGAATCTCCAAGCCTAAGTTTCCCTTATTCGCACTTGTGTTTGGTGTACCTCCCCTTCAAATGTGAGAAGGGACGATGAAACACCTCCACGCTTTGCAGCCAATTATACAGTCAAGTAGTTAAAAGTTCACATCTGATGGGACTGCAGGTTCAAGTGGTTAAAGTTCTAGTTTTGATTGTTCTGATTCGGAATAAGAAAAGACAGAAACATTCTCTGGTTCTTCTTCTTTAATTATTACTTGTTTTTCAGAAATTTTACCATCCTACCTTTATCTACTTAAACTGAAAGTTTTGTCAAAGCTTAGCCCATATGGTCTTAGCCTCTTAGGAAATTCTTGAGTCATCAGTCGTGTCTTATATCGCTTACTCGAACCAAATAGGTAAACTCTTTGTTAGTTAATATCTCGAGTTTGAACCGTTTATGGAGTCCGACTCGATTGAAGGATATAAACCGATCCCAACTGCGGTTATAATTAGGCGTGGGTTTTCTTGAGCTTGGTTATTTGGTGAGATATATATCAGATTTGTTATTAGGATATACATCCAGAGATTCGGTCTTTCTTCTTTGATGAAGGTTGACCGATTGACCAAGAAGTGGGGCCATCTTCGGCATGCACGTGGGGCCAAGTAAAGTGAGAAAAAAAACAGGAAAGAAAATAAAAAGTTTTTTTTCTCTGCTAAGTCGCCGCACGACAGAATATAAGAAGCTCTGTTTTGGTTTTGCTTCTGGACTGACGAGCCGCACGTAAGAAAGAAGCCGTACAGAGCGCTTCTTGAAGCCGCACGGAGAACGAAGAAAAGAACGAAAACGCCGTTCTTCGTCCAGCCGTACATAGAGCAAACAAGATAAGTATATTGGATCTTCCATATGAGTTTTTTGAGTGAGTTTTCTGTGAGAGATTGTGAGATATTACTTATGGATTTATTTAGAGCTTAATCTAGGTGCGGGAAACACGATTGTAACTCCGATTCTCCTATTATAGTGGATTATATTGCCGGCTCTCCCCGTGGACGTAGGTACTGACATTCAGACCGAACCACATAAATATCCGGTGTTCTTTATTGTTCCTCGTAATTTCTCTGGTGATTTTGTATTAACATATTTACAAGATCCGTTAGTGTTTCCGCGTTATATCGCAACACTCTTATCTAGTAAAACTCATTTACAAGATGAGGGTTTGATGCCTCCTGGCTTCGGTCTAAGATCTCATGTCGGGTTTTGCTTTTAAAGCTTGGATCTCTCCTTTCATTGTCTTCTTTCGGTCCTAAACCTTTTAATTTTGTCAATTGAATCAGAATCATTTTCGCGTTTTGTCAATTGAGTTCACCCGGCCAATATTTGTGACTTTTATCAATACATATGGCAAGATTCGAATGGCCGTCAATTATTTTTCTACCGAATGAATTGAGTAATCACTCTCTTGCTGACTAGGTTAAGAGGCTTTTCTACGTAATTGAATCATTACATCAATTCTGTTTAAAATTTTCAATCAATCTTGATCTCATTAAGTGCTCAAGTTTTAATTTTCAACATTCAATTGAACTATCCAACAAGCCCCTAGTCACAAAAATGCAACATGTATGCGAAGAAGTACTTTATGTCAATTATCACGATCACATTATACAGTAAGCCGATTAGGATGCCTAATCATTGTTAAAAGAATCGTATAGAGCCGAAGAACACCATGCATTGATGGGTGGTGAGGTCCCATATTGACTATCATGAGGTCTTTTCTTGTAGTTGCTACGTTCATAGTTATTCCTCGATTCATTCTTTCATGAATTGTTGAAAATGAAAAGAAGTTCATTAAAATTCAAGCTCTAATACAAAAAATCAAATAATTCGAATTCCTTTTTCAATTAACGAGTTTTTGATTCCCGAATATCGACATTAGATCTTGAAATTTGTGAAATTCTAATAGGTGAAACGTGGGATATTCATTAATTTGAATGCAGGTCCATTTAGGTTCGATTACGAGAAATCTACCAGAGACAGACCAATTCTAAAATTGAATGAATATTCATGGACAAAGGTAACAAGAATTGATTTTTCCCCCTTCCCACAGGTTTGCTACAAGACCCTCATTATTTAATTGGACAATCGCTAAGTATTTCAAATCAATGAACCGCTAATAACGAAAAGGAAATGATATTTTCTGGTCTCGTAAATTGGTTGATGCTGCCGATCCGAATGAGGGCTAATAAGTAAGAGTGATCGGTTTGAGGGTGGATCAATTCCCACCCTAGAACTTGGAACCAAGCCGGGCATGATCGATTCCTAGTTTGTGGAAATGGAAAACAGTCCACCCAATCCTAGAATCGGACTGACTAGTCCGGTCCGGTTCCAGGACTGGTTTCGGAACTTTTTTTTTTTTGGGTTTCATCTATTCCCTACAAGTGGGAGTTTCCCAACATTAAACGGAAAAAATAATTTACTGATTAGGATTTGTTTTATAATAAAAGATATAAAAAAATTAAGAAATCTTGGCCAGTCCGTGGTCCAGTCGGTCCAATTCCTTATGTCTTACTGGGAACTAGATTGGTCTCCCCGAGAACCACCCAGAACCGGCCAGTTCGGATCAGCCCAGTTCAATTCACGGGTTGGACCGGGACTGATGCCCACCCCAACTAGCAAGTCATTAGGCTCATGATTAGTTTATGTTCACACAGGTGGCAAATATTATATTCCTAGATCAGCCCGTTGGAACTGGATTCTCTTACGCAAATATCTGGGAAAGCTACAATCTAAACGACAGCGTTTCGGCCTCTGATTCTTATGAATTTTTTAGGAAGGTAAAGTACAAAAAGAGAATCCTCATACAAAAGAGAGCATCTAGATAACTAAAGCTAGCGATCTATTTTTAATATTTTGTCTTTGTTGTTTGAGCTGTGATTTAGTGGCTTGAGCTCCATCTTGAGTTTCTGAGCAACCCACTCTACATTGCTGGGGATTCTTATTCGGGTGTCATTGTTCCAATGGTCACTCTGCATCTAGATACTGTTATGTTTCTGTTTAGAATGACTGTGGAAAGAGTTTTCCTTTTGGTCCAAAAAAATTTGTTATCCATTATGGGATTCTACCTGGAAACGAAGCCGGGTATGAAGCCAAAATTGAATCTTCAGGTAACCGTCCCTATCATCACATTAATGGATTGCTCCTTAATTTGTATTTCCATTTTGATATAACGGGACTTAATCGGCCGAATTCGATCCAGGGCTACTTGCTCGGAAACCCCATGACGAATCCAAATAGCAATGTCAATTCAAGAGCTGCGTTTGCTCATTTGAAGGCTCTTATATCCGATCGTCCTAGTGGCACGGTCGGTGCTAGTATGAATATTATACCTTTTATTTGATTTTTGGTGTGGTCAACAATTGCAGCCCTAGACGAGGGCCGCAACAAGAGTGGCAAATGGGTGGATCATAAATGGATTCTATCCAAATCCACTTACTGAATTCACATTGGCCCATCTCTTTGCTAAACAGTTTAGGCAGCCTATGCCCAACCCAACCCAAGCCTACCTACGTAACCCACTCAAGTTAAAAGACGATCTGAAGTGAACGATAATGAGATGGCTAAGGAATGAGATGGAGATGGCAGGAAAATGGCGGACACCCGCAAGATGAGACAAGAAAGAGCGAGAGACGCCGGAGTGATGCACCCAAGCGAGCGCCGGGCCGGTCCACAGCCCCGGCGAAGTCCTGCACCAGTGGAGAAGCCTACCCTATAGCTTCACCACCACGGCCATCGCCGGCTTGCTCATGACCGGGGTCGCCGGCTACTTCACGCTCTACCGGAGTTTGCTTTCAAAAATCAACACAAACAAAATCCTCTGAACGACTCACTTTGTCAAAATTTTCAAGATTACCCAACGAAACGGATCAGACCTAATAACAAACACAAAACCACAATCAGGAAATTCATTTCATTTCACCAAATTAAAAATGTGAATCTGGTCATTTTCTTCAGTAAATAATGTTGGCATGAGCAGAGAGAGCCTCTCCGGTCAGACTGCAAATCCTACACTCTTAGAATCTCCGCCCCCATCTCCTCATAAAAACTTATGGGAAAATTCCAAACAAAAGCTCGAAATGCCATCATTTTCTCAAATAAGGGACTGAAGTGGTCTTTGTGGCAAATAAGAATCTAAAGTGGCATGACAATTTCAAATGAGGGAATGAAGTGGGCATAACTGTTTCAAATAAGGGCATGATCTCATCGGCTGGCCGGCTAAATATTCCGGCCGATCCAGAGTATTTTTGTCAAAATAACATTTTGATCAAATTTTTAATTACATTGTCCGGCGACCCCGCCGACCAGAGGCGAGGGCCCACATTTGGGAGAGGGTTGCGGCCCTCTCCCGTTTCTTGCCCTCTCCTCTGATCGGCGGGGTTGTCGGACCTTGCCGAGGTGCCGGCGACCTCGACATCCATCGCCGCCGTCCCACGGCCGTCGGCGGCGGTCCTCCAGCCTGTGTTTCTTTTTTTTTTTTAACTTTAAGATTTTTTCTAACTTTTACAAAATAGAAAAAGGAAAAAATAAAGAAACAAATAAAAAAGTAAATGACGAAAATACCCCTAACCAACTAGTGAGTCAGACCCTTTTTGAGACTGATATGGCCACTTCAGGTCCTTATTTGAAATAATGTCTACTTCAGACTCTTATTTAAGAAAATGAGAGCACTTCGGGCCCTTATTTGAAATTTTTTCAAAATTAATTCCGTTCATGTTCGAATTGAGCACCTCCCACTCAACCTTCTCGTACTCCATCGCCGTCGCCTGCCTTGCCATCGTCGTCAGTAGCATTCGCCCTGACCCCTTCCTCCGTTAACATTTCCTCATGAACAGGTCTATGTAGAATCCATGCTTCGCCAGGAACGTCGAGTAGTTCACGAAGAACAGGACGAACCCCATGACCACGGCACCACCGCCCTTGGGTCCAGAACCGGAGATCTCAGTTCCCGGAGAGAGAAAGAGAAAGACGAAGAGAGAGACCTGTTCTGCTGGGTTAAATGGGTTCAAATATGGGTTATAAGCAAACCCATGGTGACCTGATTTCTTGGCCTTCAAATTTTTCTTAACCCACTTTAACCTGTTTTAGAAAGAACTGGTTATCCATAACGAATTGGCCTCCTAAAACTGAATTACAAAATGGGTCATGAACACATTTTTTGTTGGCTAGCAATCGGGGAGGGCTTAGGGCAAGGCCGCGACCCTCCCCAGCAGCCGGCGAGGGCTTGCAGGCCCTCATCTAGTGGCCGGCAAAAAATTTAAAGTAAGAAACTAAAAAAGCAATGAAAAAAATAAAAAGTGTTTATAAAAGAATTCAGATTTTTTTTTTCAAATTACAAATATTGTTCATATCAGCGCAAGCCGTGCCACGTGAGATGACTAGCATCCACATCAACAAATTCTAGCCAAAATTGGCCGAGAGGACTATATTGACAAATCGTCAAAAGGTTTAGGAGGAAATTGATCAAATTAAAATGTTTAGGACTAAATTGACATTTAAATGATATGTTTAGGATTCTTTTTGTAATTGTCCCTAAAACTTTCATAACATCAAAATGTTGACAAGTAAATTCGCAAATAATTCTGTCATATTCTTTCAGAATTTAATTAATATTTTTTATTTTGATCGGAGCTCAAAAAATTGCTTTTGCTTAGTGAAAACGAACATGACTTAATTAATTAGATCTTTGTTGGATCACCATCTTCTTCATCGGTCAATTTAGGATTCTCAGATTATTTTGATTCTCTGCTTCATCACGTCATCCATTCTCCCGTCAAGGAAAAAGATTAAAAAAAAAACGGATTATTTGTTGTTACTAAAAATTCAAGTTTGAAACTCATAGAATTAACCTCTTTTGCTTTTGGTTAACCTGAGAAAAAAAAAATGGGACACCACAAGAATTGAATGATGAGCTGTATGAAATAGGAAACTCTCAAGTACGGTTCTAAGGGAAGAAATTGACCCACCTATTTTGACCAGAGAGAACAGGTCATACGACAGGGAGATTCTGAAATTAAGGAGGCTTGGTTTGATCAAGCCGCTGAGTATCCACCTAAAGAATTTGCATCCAATAGAGACGGGAAAACAGCTAGTGCTCACGTCATTGAATTAGTAGTATCACGGAAATAATGCGTTATACAACTATGTTACGTTTTAATTAGTACTCATTAACATCAAAATTTGGTTGTTAAAGTTAAGTCAAAGTATAATGTTGGAAAATAGTAATGACAAAGTTCAAAGTTCAATTTTGAAATCATATTTTTCTAATGTAGAGTTATATCTACCTGTACTCCTATATTTGGGCTAGCGATATAGCGGTTCAAGATGCTCTTCATATCCGAGAGGCACGTAAATTGGTAAAATTAATCACATAATATCACTTTTTTAATCTTGTTTTATTATCTTGTTTCTTTTTATATGTTCTTAATGATATAAGCCAGGGGACAATTGAGATGTGGGTAAGGTGCAACGAGAGTTTATCATACACATACACTGTCAAAGAAGTCATTGACATATGTGGGAACGTCGCCTTGGATCGGAACACTAAATATGACGATTTCTCGAGATTGGGAAGCGTGGTTCGTCGATGGGCAAGTTGCAGGGTTCGTTTTCTTATCACAACCTTCTAACTGCTGTACAGTTTAAATTTCTAACAAATTGTCTCGACACCCATATGCTTATGTCAATTTTGTCGAATGAGGCTCCTGTAATTTCGATAAATCGTGAAAGTATAAGTATCTCCATCCGAGTTTCTTTTAGGGTAATAAAGAAAGTACATATAGGGTACGTTTGTTTCGCAGAAAATGAATGATTTGGAAAACGTTTTCCTAAAAATGATCGCCCGTATCACTTGCAAAAATGAATAAATGTAAAATATTTTCGTCATACGTTAAAATGTTCACACATAAATTGTCGTCGATGATGAGAACATTTTTCATTGACTAGATGTTTCAAGTGTTATAAGCGATTATTTTCAAAAAAATATTTTCTAAATCATTTATATTTCGCGAAACAACCGGAGCCACAATGTCTAGATAATCAATTCTTTTCATTTTTGTTAAATCTTTTGTTTGGTATCTCAGTTGTTTGTGCTTACTTTGGTCTCTTTCTTCCTTGTAGGTATACTACGCTATATTCTTATTTTCCATCCCTTTTAACATATGTAACCGTCGAGGCAAGCAGATTCATATCCAATAATCTCTTATTTACGAACTCTTTTTTCTTGATTTTGTTTTCAATTTCAATATTCTAATTTCATTAATTTGGCTCCTTAGAATTTGTGAGTCGTAGGTTGTCCATGTAATATGAACTCCTTTTGTGTAGGGAGGGGGTCACACAGCTCCAGAATACAAGCCCAAGGAATGTTTCGCGATGATCAATAGGTGGTTCGATTATTATTACATTTAATCTGCTGATTTATGTAATAAACATCGTCAATGTAGTAAATTTTTATAATAACGCCTTCGGTGTAATAGCATCTTACTGATGACTTAAATTCCGGTGGACATGAACTTTTCCATTGCCAAAGCCAAATTTCTTAATTTGCATGTATCTTATGCAATTGTATTTGGAATATAGGGTAAAAAAAAAATTTATTTCCAAATATGAGATAACACTTGATAATATATTTACAGAATAATCATTTATTTTTTTGGAAATTCCTATTCGGCGACGATGCGGAAATAGATATCCTCTTTCGTCTCTACAAATTTTTCGACGAAAAAAAAAAAGTCTACAAATTCCATATTAGATTGAGCTCATCCGGCATTTAATTTTGTAACACCTTAAAGTGTTTTTACTACATGAATTTTCGTAAAAATCGATATTTTCAAATTCGAAATAACTAATATCTGGTGTTGGCTTTTATGCTACTTAATTTCTTGTTTATGGAATTAATGTCAAAGCTTCAATCCTAATTTTGCCTTATTCGCACCCCGCTTGGTGTACCTCCCCTTCAACGGTGGGAAGGGGCGATGGACCCCTTCCACGTTTTTGCAGCTAATTATATGATCGATCCTCCAATTCTCATACTTAATACTAAGGAAAGAAATTTGAAGGCACCGATGCAACGGGCACTTCCTAGCTCATCACACTCCTCGGGTGACCAAAATCATTGCACAAATCTCGATTGTCGTCGAATTAAGCGAGACGTCATTTTAAATAGACAAACTTCGTCTCGATATGACATGCACCCTTTAAGCGGTCCACGAGCCGAGCCACCCTCATGACTTTTGTATTCACGAGACGTTGTTGTGTGGGCTCTGCGTTTGGTTCGATTTTGGGAAATAGTCTCTGGAAAAATTTCCCTCCTTATTTTATTCGATCTAACCCCAATTAGAGATTAATCACCATAGGCACGGCACAGACCGGAGTCCTCGTTATATAGTATGGACATGAATGATGATGAGCATAATCTTTGCAAGAGTCGCAGAAAGGAGCGTGAATGAAACACAGCTCCATTACCACCTGAGAAATCTCCCTCCATTCTCCAAAACGTATGAAGCTGTGGGCGCTTCATCTCCTTGCTCTGTATCTTCTCTTCCAATCTGGACTCTCCTAAACAGTGGTCAAGTCTCTTCCCGGATTGCCCCGTGACCTCCCCTTCTATCTCGAAACTGAGTCTGTAAATCTCTCTCTCTCTCTCTCTCTCTCTCTCTCTCTCTCTCTCTCTCTCTACACTCTGTTTGAATCTTTGCATGTTGTTGCTGACTGTTTTCCCTTTTGATTTAGATACGTTGGAGTGGGGGAGTTGGAAGATGTTCAGCTGTTTTATTACTTCGTCAAGTTGGAGAGGAGTCCGAAAGATGACCCTTTGGTGCTGTGGCTCACCGGCGGCCCGGTTGCTCCTCTCTCTCCGCGATCTTGTATGAGATCGGTATGTCCCCTTTTCCAAACCTCCGCTTTTTTTAGGGTGTAAGATGTAAGTATTATAGAGCAGATGTAGAACAACAGCTTATGTGCATCCCCAGCATTACAAACAGAGCTAATAGTTCAAAAAGATGGAGATAAGGAGTCTCAACATAATAATCAATACGACATTTGTCTTGGAAGGTCTTGTTTTTTTTGGTAGAGTGAACCTCTATCTCTTACATTTTTATGCGCTTTAGCCAAGATAATAGTGACGTCGGTTGACTTGTTCTCCACATAATAGCCAAACCTCTGCTTTTGTCAAAAACGGGTGAACTGAAATAGAGTCATTCCCATCCAATCTGATGGGCCCGCGTATTTAAAATCTCAACCGATATAGGGGAACTATGTTTTGTATCACCCTGACAGTTGACTATTTATGTTTAGACTTTCTATCCGTGTTTAGAACTTCACGACTAGAACAACGTGGTGCGAAATGCGAATGTTAAGTTAATATGCCTTTGTCTAGCGGCTTTGGCAGAATTGTTTGGCGTAATGTGGCACAAGAAAGTTTTGATAGGCGATCCCTTTTGTCTTCTTGAAGCCAGTTCATACAAGTGAGACTTGTCTGAACAAATTTTACTGTGCCGCAGTCGTATAAAGCATAATAAATAGTACATGAGCAGAATACCAAAGTGCAAGATGATTCTGCATGTGGTATCAAAGTTTTCGCGAAATGCTCAAACATGGAATCGATCTCGCTAATCTTGGAATTGAGATTGTTTTGATCAATCTAAGATATTGACCGAGATAATTTGTTGCACGATTACAGTTCAGTTCAAATTTGTTTGGAGTGGAGGCCAAATCGGATTAAAATGAACAAACTCGGTTTGGAAAAACTACAATCAAGCTAAATTGACTTGAATTGAATAGAGCTGTTCTGTTATCTGTAAAATCAAATCGAACCGAATAAGTTGGATAATTGTACTAGGGATATGCTTAAAATCCTTAAAGTGATTTGGAAAGGGCTAGCACACTGTGCACTTTGAGAACGAATAAGTGTCATGGATTTTTTTTTTTTTTTCTGTCCCACTCTAACTCTCCTTCGTCTTTGTATAGAGCGCGTGAGTCAAACTCCACACTTGAAACTAAACGTCCTCGCCCCACCCAATTCCCTTACCACTAGGTCGCGTGCCTAGTGTGTATTTGTCATGGATTCACCTATTAAGTTACAACTCTCTACAGTGAACCGGACTAGTAATTTCAATTCGATTCGACTTGATTTGCCAATTTTAATGTTAGCCCTAATTCAAGGCACTCTTTCAACTCGAAATGATTCTATTAAAACGAGAACATATTGGTGAAACTGTTTCTGGATCTCTACTTTATGGCATCGCTCTGGAAACTTTTTTGGCCGATATTTGACTTGATTCTGCATAATTTTTCGTGCACAATGACGTAGGAAACACGAACTTTCTCGAAAATAAGAGAAACTATGCCATCATAGCGAGTTTCCAGTAATTTGTCTTGTTAAAAAGCTGATAATGCTCGTAAGCGCAAATTAGTATAATTGAATATTATTGATCTCTTACCAAACATAGAAAAACCTATATTTGATACCTTTTATTAATATATTTGGCAAGATTCTAACGACCATCAGTTATTTTTTTAATGAATGAAATAAGTAAAATTTTGTAATTCTTTTTAAATGTGCCATTACAGTTTGCAATTCATGTATTCTAATACGTGAAACGTGGCATATTCATTACATTGAGTGTAGGTCCATTTACGTTCAATTACGAGAATTCTACTAGAGATAGACCAACTCTAAAATTGCATGAATACTCATGGACGAAGGAAACAAGAATTGATTCTTTTTTTCCCTTTCAGACTATGATTTTTGCCACAAGACCCTCATTATTTGATTGGACAATCATAGAGTAGACCTAATCGAGGATTGACAAAATTAATGTTGACACAGGTGGCGAATATTATATTCCTAGACGAGCCCGTTGGAACTGGATTCTCCTGCGCAAATAGTTGGGAAAGCTACAACATAAACGACAATGTTTCAGCGGCTGAAACGTATGAATTCCTAAGAAAAGTAAAGTGAACGATGATGAAAATAATTTTCTGGAATCTCCAAGACAAATAATTAAAATTCATAATTCTGTTTTATCTTTTGGGTTTGCTGCTTGAGTTGTGATTTAGTGGCTTAAGCTCCATCCTGAGTTTCTAAGCAACCCACTCTACATTGCTGGGGATTCTTACTCGGGTATCATTGTTCCAATGGTCGCTCTGCAAGTTGCTAAAGGTATGGTTGTTTATTGTTTTATTATTCTCTTTGCTTGTCAATAAGCATTTATAGATGCGATTCTATGGGTCAAAATTTAAATATCTTGTAGAATTTAGTCAAAGTATATACACACCAAAATATAAATTAAACAAATGGTGAAACATAAAAAGTCAATTTAGACCCGTCTTAGCTTTCATAAACTACTATAGGAGGTTAACAGGTGTACCTCTGAAATATGAGAAATCATATTGTCTTTTCAAAATCATTAAAATGTCACTCTGTAATCTCCTATGTCTGTACAGTGTCTGTACAAATATATATACGTTTCAATTGAATTGGTACCAATTCAGTTCTAAATCTTTCAATTAGATCAATTTAGTCCTAAACCTTTTAACATTAGTAACAATTCAATCCATTCGGCCAATTTAGGCCGGAAATTGTTGACATGGACGCTAGCAATGTCATGGAGGATGACTGGCGTCTGACGTGAACATTTTTTTTTAATTTTATAAGAATAATTATTTGTCTGGAATTTTTTTAATTTTTTTTTTTAATTTTTTCATTTCTTTTCTTTTCCTTCTTTCCTTCTTTTTTTTTTCCCATTATTGCCGGCTAGGGTCACGGAGTTGGCCGACCACTGGGCAAGGGCCGCGAAGCCCTCGCCTACATGTTGGCGAGGCGCAATTGGCTGTGGGCGAAAGCGGCCTCGCCTAGTGGCCGACAAGGGTCACCGGCCAAAGTAGAAAAACAAAACAAAAAAAATGAAGAAATATTTTATAATTAAAAAATTATCCACGTCAGCAAGCCTAAATTGGCCGAATGGATTGATTGGTACCAATGTGAAAAGGTTTAGGACACCAATTGAAAGGTTTATGACTGAATTCATACTAATGCAATTGGTTTATGACTTTTTTTATACTTTCCCTTATATATTCGAAGCCGTGAGCGGACTATCCATTAAAAAGAATTGATTCCGTATATTGGATTTGAATCATCTTTATTGGTTAACTACCTCCATTATGTTATTACTAGCAAATACCACTAATTTATTATTATTATTTTTTGTTGGGATCTTCCAAACCATTCCTGCAGGAGATCTGGGCCCATTTTTTTCGGTCCTTTGACAAAAAGAGCCGTTCTCCTCATATAGAAGAGGAAGTAGAACCAATAAAAATTTCTTTTTCGATTCATCCCTGGAGTTGAATGCCTCGTTTAAAAATTATTTACTATCATACATACATACATACATAACTACAACCCTTGAAACATACTTGAGCCCCGGGTGATTTTTATATAGAGAGATTATCCGAACCTTTTTGTTGAAAGTCTATGCACATGGAATGGAGAAAACTTCATGCTCACAGTTATGATAAATGTCATATACTTAAACTAATCACTTAACTTTTTTTTTGACTTAGTAATTTACTTTATCGAGTATCTACACCAAATCAGGGTTCGAAACAATTAATTTGAGGACTGTTAGTCATTCTATAAGCTCATTGCTCCTGATTATTTTTCTTGATTTTTCAACAAAGCTAATGTTTAAGGCTAACATGCTTCAATCTTGGTCCGTCATGATTTCTACCAGGAAACGATGTAGGTTTGAAGCCTAAAATGAATCTTGAGGTTACTACCCCTGTCATCACATTAATACACTGTTCCCTAATTTGCATTTCCTTTCTGAAATGACGAAACTTATCGGTCGAATTTGATTCGGGGCTACTCGCTCGGAAATCCCGTAACGAATGTAAACGGTGACATGAATTCAATGATCCCGCTCGCGCATCTAAGGCTCTTATAGCTGATGATCTATACGAGGTAATGACTGCCACTGTGCACATAACATATCACGTGAAAAAGTTCATGCTTTTCTTTATCACATAGCGAGTGAAAAAGATTGATTCGGATGTATATTAGACGTGTTAAATGTAGAAGGTGCATCGATGTTTTCGAAATGTGATACGAATTCAAAAAATTTAATATTGGACCCAAAATATTGATATTTACCTTTTTGGTGTATTTCAGTCGGCTAAAACTGATTGTAATGGCGATTGCTTCAACGTTAACCAAAGCAATGCTGCATGTGTCAATGACCTTGAAGTGGTGGCCAAGGTCGGTGGGCATTCCTTCTGTTTTCTTTTCTCCTCTCTAATTAATTTCTTTTGTCTTTTTGCCCCCCTTTTTCGCCATATTCTTTTGAGAAAATAACACGAATGGTCCTTAAACTTAAATTCAATGTGCAATATCGTCCCTGAATTTAAAATTTATTCAATGTGGTCACTGGACTTTAGCCCAATGTGCAATGTCGTTACTGAACAATTAATTTGTTCCTATGGTCCATGAACTGTTAGTACATGTTGAATATAATCTCTGGATTAAGTAATACGAGGACTAGATTGAATCAATGGACTAGATTGAACGGGCACTAAAAGTTCATGTACCACATTGAACACATTAAAAGTTTAGGATCGACATTACACACCAAGATAAAATTCAAAGACAATTTATGTGATTATATCTTTTCTTTCCTTGTTGGAAATATTGCTAATTTAGTGCCTTGAGAATGTATGTCAAGCAAACATACTCGAACCCAAATGCCTGCCTATGACTCCGAAATCGAAGACCGTTCACTTCTCCTTCTTCCCACGCTCGAAGCTTCCCGGGTTTGGTGCCGAGCAAGTGTCAGATTTATGTTTTTTTACTTCTTGCCACAATTTTTTTTTTCAGTAAATAAATACGAGCCATAAACTAAAATTTACTTTATAGTAAAGGTCGGGGCAGGACCCCTGTGAGCTATACCAAAATTCAATGTCACATAATTTTAAACTAATGTCAGATTTATGTTTTTTTTATTTTATTTCTAGACACATTTTCTTTTCAATAGATAAATATGAGCCATAAATTGAAATTTACTTTATAGTAAAGCTCGGGACAGGACCCCTGTGAGCTATACCAAAATTAAATGTGCACATAATTTTAAACTAAATGATGCATGCATCCTAAAACAAACTAAGTGATGATCACATAATATTCAACAGTGACGAACTAAGGCCAAAATTAGATTAAACTGGCTCTATTCAAGCAATTCACAACTAAATGCAATTCCGACATTTATATTTTGGTAATGATTAAGAACTATCTGTGATTAGGCATAAATTAAACTAATCCTAAACATGCAACTCACTATTAAACGCCAATTTGATCTTCGCACGTATTATTTTTAACATCAAACTTGCAAATGCCTTGAATCAACGATGACAATGAACTATCTAATAACATGAAGTGCTACCAAGCATGAGTTAGAATATTCCAATATATATATATATATATGATTAACCACTAAATGTAAATTCCGGTTCTTTTATCATTTCCATTTATCATTTTGTGTTTTTTCTCATCTAGTTTAAAGATACAATGATTAAACATTTAAACTACACCAAACACGTCAATTAACCACAAATCAATTACGGTGACACGAATTAGACAACGATATAGCCTAAACATGAGATTCCAACCCCGAAATCATATTCTAATGTATGAGGGATGTCCTGGGTCGGCTCAGGGCCCTCTTTGGAGCCACATAAGGATCCGAGGACAGCAGGTTTGGAGCGCTTATCTGTGCTCCAAATGGGCCCGAATTAATCCGGAAATACCCCGAATCAGCTGGGACCATCAAATGGACCGTAATGGGTCCGGCAGTCCGGTGTCCAGAGCACGTTAGAGGTGCTGGGCAGCGGGCGCTTGCTTGTCATATTTTGATCGAATGGACCCAGGTTGCCATGGAAATGTTCCAACAAGATGACATAAAATGATACTAATGAAGCCCACATTCTAGCCATTAACCCATACTAAACAAATAGAGCAACTCAAGTAAACTAATATGTTAAACGCCATATCTTGATCAATGACCATAGATCGAGGTAAGGATTCGCAAAACCCGTGAGGGCGAGATGAACCACGATACCGCGAGTTCCAGCAAGGGTTTGGGCTTGGAATCCTTGGCGAACGAGGTCAAGTGGAAATAAAGAGACTCCTACCTTGCTCGGGCGAAACATAACACTTTGGGACCAAGAGAGAGAGAGAGAGAGAGAGAGAGAGAGAGAGAGAGAGAGAGAGAGCGAGCTTGAGGTTCTGAGAAGTGATGGGGTTTGCCGAGGGAGATGGATAGGATGAGAGGGAATGTGTGTTTGCCGAGAGGGAGAGATGGTGAGGAGGAGAGAGTATGTCGGGCCGAGTGTGACGTCCTGAAATTTCAAGGCTTGTGAATTGAATAATATTGAATTTTCGAAATTTGAGTGACAATTATCGGACGCGAAATTGCTTATTTGAAGGGCTGTGAGTAGCCTCTGAAGCGTAGATTAATAGAGTCCGTTTGGTTTTGTCACGCCGTAGATATTAGTATCGTATTCCTTCGCGCTCGAGCTTAACCCTAACCGGAAATATCTTCAGTCGTCTGGGCCAAATGACCAACTAGTCCTCAATTACTAAATTACCGTTTTACCCTCAGATATTATTCATATAAGCCAGACGCCATAAATGCTGATTGACACATGGGGCCCATGCCATTAATACAAGGTAAATATCTTGTTTTTACTTTTTTACTTTTTTACTTTTTGGAAATTTACCAAAATACTCTCAAGAGCTCTCTCTCTCTCTCTCTCTCTCTCTCTCCCTCTCCTTGCGTGCCCCGGCCGAGCACCACCGGCGACCACCGCCTCATGCCGTCGCCTCCGTTCGGTCTGCCTCGTCGCCATGCCGCTCACCCTAGTCGCGTGCTCGCCTAAGCCGCGCCTGCCGAACCCCACTGAGCCTTGTCGAGCCGCCAACCGCCGCTGTCCAGCCACCCCGTCGCCCTCGTTAGCCATCGCCGCACCCCGCCATGCCTCCGTGAGCTTAGCCGAGCCCGCCGCCGCGCCCCTAGCCATCGTCGCCATTCGTCCAACCAGCCGTCCACCCTCGGGCAGCCACTGTTCGTGGTGGTTCGCCGCCGTCCGCGAGTCGTCAGAGTGCGTTGTCGTCGTAACCGCGTTGGTCACGTCGAACCGAGTCTGTTGAGCCATTCGCCGATCGTCGCCGCCAGTCATCAAGTGAGTTAACCCGTAATCCCTGATTAGGCCGTTAATTAGACAGTTACCGTAGTCAATTAGTTAGTTACCGCAGTTAAATTAGATAGTTACCGTGGTTAGGATAATGTAACTGTGGTTAGGTTCAATAGTTACTATGGTTAGATATATATTACCATGGTAGAATAATTAATTACTGTAGTTAGTTGAATTACCGTGGTTAGGTGGAATAGTTACCATGGTTAATTGTCTGCTTTACTATGACTAGATCGGGCTGGTTTATTAACTGATGTGGAGATAAATAGTCTATGCCTAGATATTTATCTGTTGTTGAATAATCAGTATCTATTTACTTAATGATCACACCTGTGTTAGAGTGACTTGTTTAATTGGAATTGAATATCCGTGTGACCAATTATATCCTTTGAGCACAAAAGTGGCCGTTGGCCCCACTCATCTCCAGGACGAATACGAATTTGACCCACTTTGTTCCATCTGTCAAGGCTAGAATATTTCCTGTAGTTTTTCGTCTATATTGATAGAGTAATATGCAGAGATAAGAAGTTGTACTCTTCTAAGTTGGCGGTCGGGTTTGGCTAGAAGCCAAAAAACAACTCAATATTGGAAAACTACACGCAATATTTGACTTGGACTATGTGATTTTCAGGTAAAATATAATGTCATGATGGTGGTGCTTTGGACCTATTACAATATAACAAGAGTCGTTTGGAAAGATTGTGTCCTCTTATTTCAGAACGCAACGTTTCTTGACACAACTACTATAAATGACAAATCAGGTTGCATAAAATCCTACAACCATTAGAAACCCTCAAATAGCTATTTCAAAACTCATAACCTACTCTTCGGAGGTTTTTGTAGTCAGGTCCTCTTATTGCAACAATGGACGCGGATCTCACAAAGTTCGGTGGTTCTCTTCCAGTCCCAAGTGTTCAAGAGTTAGCAAAAGAGGCCATAACTGAAGTCCCACCTCGCTATGTCCGTACCGAGCAAGATGACCTGTCCATGCATGATGAACAAGGAACTCCCTTGCTTCAAGTACCGTTAATTGACCTGAACAAGCTCTTGTCAGACAATGGCGATCTGATGGAGTCCGAGCTTGAAAAGTTGCATGCTGCATGCAGAGATTGGGGATTCTTCCAGGTAAGATGTCATGAGACTAGCTTTTTCTTTCTGTGAGGACTACTTGAGACAAAAGGTCTGGATAGTTTTTTAAGAATCGGCTTTTGAAGTTCATCAATCCCTTTTTGTGCATGCAGTTGATAAATCATGGAGTGAGTTGTTCACTGGTGGAGGAGGTGAAGTTGGGAATACAAGAGTTCTTCGAGCTTCCGATGGAGGAGAAGAGGAAGTTTTGGCAAGAAGAAGGAGACTTGGAGGGTTTTGGTCAGGCGTTTGTTGTGTCCGAGGAGCAGAAGCTTGATTGGGCCGACCTCTTTTGCCTGGTGTCCCTCCCAAGACATTTGAGAAAGCCTCACCTTTTTCCCATGCTTCCTTCTCCCTTCAGGTTCTCTCTCTCATGCATTGAGTTTTCAAAATAGTTGAAAAATGCATTTTTCTCTTCTCGTGCCCAAGGCAGATGTAATTTTGAATGTTGGAAAAAAAAAACAACAATATTCATTTTTAGTTAATTTGTAAACTAGAAGTGAATTTTTTAGTTAACAAAACGGATTTTTCTCTCAGGTATGTCAAGTGAGTCACCCACCATTTCTAAGAGAGACGTCAAAATTTTTGCCCTCCTTTCTCCCCGCTCCTTGAAATTGGATTTTTCCCTCCGTTACTAGCTACTAGCGCTATCTGGATGTTTTCGAAGTGGGATTTTTCCCTCCGTTACTAGTTAATTTAGGAAGATTTTAAGTTTACTGTAAATGAATGATTGATTACTTACTTAAAATAAAATTACTCATATCAATGCCTCATATTTTGTGACTATTATGTAGAGATGTGTTGGATGAATACTCCTCGGCGCTCCAAGATCTTGCGATGAAGTTACTCATTCTCATGGGGAAAGCTCTGAAGATGGACATCGAGGAGATGGTAGAACTGTTTGATGAGGGCATGCAAGCCTTTAGGATGAACTATTACCCGCCGTGTCCGCGACCTGAGCTCGTCATTGGCCTCACTCCTCACTCCGACGCCATAGGCCTCACCATTCTTCTCCAGGTCAATGAAATGGAAGGTCTCCAAGTAAGGAAAGAGGGCAAGTGGGTCTCTGTCAAGCCCCTTCCTAATGCATTCGTTGTCAACATCGGAGACATTTTAGAGGTAAATCTTACGATTGGCCATATTTCTATTGTTTTGATGCGGAGTTCCGCCTAATTTTGCTTGATATATGAGCTAGTATTGTCTAGATTCATCTGCTATTGATGACCATACTGTAATTTCATACACAATTTGTGTAACGTTTTATCTATGTATTTCTTAAAAAATCTTTATGCAGTTGTGAATGCAATAATAATCTTGAATATAACCAATTATATGCGGGGGATTTGTGTAGTCACGTATATATTTTGCAAGTCCCAAAGTGGGCATCATTTTTTATTCATATGTAATGAGCTAGTTACCTTGTTAGCATATGTATGGATAATAGAATTTCATGAACAAAATTCATCAGAGGTATGACAAATAGTCTGTGTATTTGATTATCGGCACAGATTGTGACGAATGGTACTTATCGTAGCATTGAGCACCGAGCAACAGTTAACTCGATGAAGGAGAGGCTCTCAATCGCCACATTTTACGGCCCAAAATTGGAAGGGGAAATGGGTCCTGCATCGAGCCTAATCACACTGGACAAGCCAGCACTGTTCAAGCGGATAGGCATTGCCGATTACTTCAAGGGACTCTTCTCTCGTGAGCTTGAAGGGAAGTCATATCTTGACGTTATGAAGAGTGAGGAAAATAATGGGAATTGAATTTAACCATTGAGAAACCAAACTATACTAGCTTTTTGTGTGTGTGCGCGCCCTAAAATCCTATCTTTATGTTGATTCTGTCCATGTACTTTGAATAAGTCAATCCTGTATTGACACAATTTGTACAATCCATATTCTTTCTGCTTCATCCTTGCTTTCACTGTCAATTTCATCCCTTGGCTTTCTGGAGCGACAACAATATAATGACATGAATATAACTTTTTAACTCGTATACATTTTGTTTTATTATTTTGTTGGGAAAGCAAGTGAGCTCTATTCATAATAAACAAAGTATGTGTAAATTTGCAACAAGTATCTGATCAACATTCTCGGATTGCCATTGCAAACTGCACAATGTTCACCGGCAACAAAGTAAGGCTGAACTTAACTATTCTAGCATAGCACAAGTCCTTGGCCTAGTACGCAGTCTAAGTGAGAAAGATTAGTGTCTGGGGACAGAATTTCTATCCAAGCGGACTAGCATGGATCACCAATCTATCGAGGTAATCGTTGTATTTAAGACAAAATCACCTATACGCCAGACTCTGTGCTGAGAAGTCCAATGTTGTGCCATGTCAAATGCAATTAGATTTTTTTTTGGTCAAATAAAACTTTCATTAATAACCGGAATTTAACCACAAGAAGGTTCGAAATCAAAACATAACAAAGACCAAAGAGAGTGAGGGGGTTTTAGTAATCCAATTCGGATAGAGAGAATCTTTTCGATGGGCTTTAGCCACCCAATCCACGACCTGATTAGCTTTCTTAATGCAGTGGGCTAAAGGCACCCCTGCAATTGGATCATGAGCTGCCGACAATCCTCAACAATTGTCCGAACTGTCCGAGTAGTTTCGGCCTGGCCAAATACTTGGAGAACAATAAACAAATTGTCGCTTTCCAAGTACACCCATGGCTCACGTTCCAACATATCAGTTCCTCTTCCTGTACTTTGTTGTTCACGCAACTCCCTCAAGAACGACAGGCCCTCCTCCAAAGCAAGGGTTTTAGCTACGAGGATTGATGGAGCATGGATTTTTTTGGCGAATCGGCCACGAGAATCCCATGAGCATCTCTACAGACCCCAGCTACTGATCCTGCTCGGGAGTCGCTACACCATGAGGCGTCTACGTTCAATTTTAGCGTGTCCATGGGCGGCGGGAGCCATCGGTCGGAAGTTAACCTTGCTTCCCCTTTCTATTCCCACTTGCTCGGATTACATTTCGCATAGAGTTCATGTAAACTGATGGCTTCCTCGACGAGACGGGTGTGCCTTGGCATACGATTTCGGAACACGAAGGCATTCCTTTCCTTCCAAATTAGCTACAAAGTTTCAGCCAGGGCAGCTTGCGAGGAAGAGCCGGCTCGAGAAGATAAGTTTTTCGAGATCCATTTATCAATTCTTGTGATGTTTAACGGGGAGGTGGGGAGATTGAATCGACGTTCTGACCATATGTGTTTCGTCTATTCGCACAGGAGAAGGAGATGCTCGAGAGATTCAGGGGCTTGACGGCAGATCGGACAAAGCGGATCAAGCACCATTTTCCTCCTAAATAGATTCTCCTTTGTAGGTAGTGCATTGTTACATACACTCCATAAGAAGAAACGTGTCTTGGGATAGCATTGGACCTTCCATATTGTCTTCCATAATGTCCTCGGGGACTGGTATGACGATGATGCCTGGTTGGTGTTTTGTTGCTTGTCCTGGGACCATAATTTATGATACCCACTTTTCACCGAGTAAGCACCAATTCCATTTCTTGTCCATACTAGTTTGTCCGCCACGGGGTTAGGGCTGAGTGGGATAGTCAAGATTTCTCGCACCACATTCTCGTCAAATAGTTCAATTAGCACCTGGGTTTTCCACTCCTTTGTCTCCTGGTTTATCAGCTCTGCCACAAGGTGAGGGTCATTTTGGTTTGCTGGCCCGCCAATTCTGCCGATGGACAACCACTTGTCTTCCCTGACTTTAATTCTGTTTCCGTCTCACACTGTCCATCTAACTGCAGGCTCAATTACCTCTTTACCCGCCAACAGACTTTGCCATCCTCAGGATGGGCGATGACCCTTTTTTGCACTCCACAGCTCTCCCCACGGGTAATAGATTCCTTTCATTACCTGACTCCATAAGGCATTAGGTGTCTATATCAGGCGCCATGCCTGTCTTCCAAGCATCGCCTTGTTGAATGCAACAAGGTCTTTGAAGCCCAATCCACCGGTCTTTCCTTGTCTTCAAGGTTTCCCATTTCTTCCAATGAAATCCTCCTTTAGCAGCATTTTGTTTCCACCAAAAGGATGCGATTTTCTTCTCAATCGTTTTACAAATCAAGATGGGGATCTTGAATATAGACATTGCATACTGTGGCAAAGCTTGTGCTATTGTTTTCACTAGAATCTCCTTCCCTGCTTTTGTGATCAATTTCTCCTTCCACCCCTCCAATTTCATGTTGACTCTTGCTAATATCCATGCGAACATTTATTTCTTTGTTTGCCCCCAATCTGAAGGAATTACTAGATACTTCCCTATTTTATCAATAATTGGGACCCTCAGTTCATTTGCCATATTCCTCTTCAGTTGCTCAGGGCAGTCGTTACTGAAATAGATACCGGACTTGTTCAGATTAATAGCCTGACCTGATGCATAACAGTATTGATTCAAGATGTTGGCTAGATTTTGGCATTCCATAACCGTTCCATCCAAGAAAAGTATAGCATCGTCAGCAAATAGAAGGTGAGATAACGTTGGGCACCACCTGTTCAGTTTAATCCCTCTTACACTGCCTTCCTGAACCGCCTTGTTCAATAGTGAGGACAAGGTATTGGCCATAATGTTGAATAGATAAGGCGATAAAGGGTCCCCTTGTCTTATACCTCGGGAAGGCCGAAAGTATTGAAGAGGTTCCCCATTAAATTTCACACTAAAGGAGACCGAGGAAATACATTGTTTCACCATATGAACCCATCGTTCGCAAAATCCCATCCGTAGCATGTAAGCACACAAGAAGTCCCATTCTACTCTATCATAAGCTTTCTGCATGTCCAGCTTAAGCACCGCTTGATATTTCCTTTCCCTTCTCCTGATACACAAATGATGCAGTACCTACTAATATATTATCTTGAATCTGTCTACCACATACAAAGGCACTTTGTTCTGTGGCAATAAGAGCAGGGAGCCAGGGTTTGAGACGATTGGCCATGACCTTAGAAATGATATTGTAGCTGAAATTGCATAAGCTGATGGGTCTATATTGGGTGATACTTTCTGGATTTGTCACCTTAGGGATAAGAACAATATGAGTTTTATTCAGAGTAGGATCAAAATTACATGAAGTAAAGAAGCTAGCCACCATCCGATGTACATCATGTTGAATCTCCCCCCAATAATGATGGTAGAATTGCTCATTAAGCCCGTCCGAACCTAGTGCCTTAGCTGCTCCCATTTGAAAAACCGCTTCTTCCACTTCCTTTAAGGTAACTTCAGCCATCAAAGCTACATTCATATCATCCTTGGCAAGTTGCAGACATTGAGCCAACACTGGCTCAAAGTTCCTGGGGGCCATGGTTTCATATAAGGACTGAAAGACATTGCCAATATGTTTTCTCAGCACTGAAGGGTCACGACTCCAGAAAAGGTCATCCACTCTTAACATAGATATCCTGTTACGTTGTTTTCGTTGAACTGTAGTGGCATGGAAGTACTATGTATTCCTATCACCCCACCTCAACCTGTTGATTCAAGATCTCATTCTCCAATACATCTCTTCCTATCTCCAAAGTATTTCAATTTGCTCCTTAATTTGCTCGGTCTCCTCCTTACTCACCTCCTCCGCAGGACTGTTTGTAAGCTTTGTAAGCTTCCTCTTTAGATTCTCGATTTGACGATAGGCGTTAGAAAAAATTTTCCTGCTCCAAAGCGCCAACCACCTTACTTGATTTGCTCACAAAGTCCACTTGAGTACTAGTTTGATCATTCCAAACCTCATTGACAATAGCTTTACAATCGGGGTCATCTAGCCAGTACGCCTCAAAGCGGAATTCCTTCTTTCTTTTGGCAGTCATTGGGAACAATGAGAGTAAGAGAGGGCTATGGTTGGACCCTATAGCCGGCAAGGCAAAGGCTTTCGCGTTTGGAAAGGACACTCTCCAATCAAGTTTACAGACCGCTCTATCCAACCTCTTCCTCACTAGAGCTTCCCCATCTCTGTTATTAGCCCAGGTGTAAGCACAACATTTGCTTTTGATGTCCTTCAGAGAATAGTCATTCAACATCTCTTGGAATGCCACCAATCTACAATGGTCCGCCTCTCATTTTCTGGCCTTTCTCCCAATAATATAGAATCTCGTTGAAGTCCCCCATGCAAAGCCAAGGTAGACCATTGGCATTATGTATTGACCGCAACTTTTTCCATAGGTGTAATCTCTCTTGATAGTTGGTAGAGGCACGAAGGAAGGTAATTCGCATTGTGATGCCATTGGTAGGGTCTTTACAGGTGATGTCAATAAGCTCATGTGAACTATCCTCCACTCCCACCGTCACCTCCTCATCCCACATAACCACAAGTCCCCCCGCAAGTTTGGGGTTTTTGGTGGTCAAAAAAATAATTTGGGGTAAATTTATCACAATGGTACCAGTTTGGGTTTTTTGTAGTAAAAAAAAAGTTTGGGATGAATTTGTCACATGTGTACTAGTTTGGGTTTTTCGTGATATTAACCCTTAGGGGTTTGTACATTGATACTTAATTTGCATTTACTTTGTGCAATTGTATTTTTTGCATAGATAATGACATTTTTCCATGCAATATAATACTTGAAAATGAACATATGGAAATAATCGTTAATTTTCCAGTGTTCCTATTCGACGAGGATGCTGAAATTGATATCGTCTCTCATCTCTACAAATTCTGATTTAGATTGAGCTCCCCAAGCATTTAATAAACTTCTTGATGGAGGAAAATATTTTTCACGAAAATCGCTTTTGAGGAAAATAGCTAGTTTTTTGTTGTTTGATGGTGTGCTTGAAAGTTAGATCTTACTTTGTTTCTAATATAACATACTAAGATGATATGCAATCCCTGTTTAAGATACTACTAGTATAAGAATAAAAATTTGAAATTTATGTGGTATCCACATAATGCAACCTAAAATAAGGATGCCAAAAAATTTGAAAACGAAAATCCTCAATGCTCATAAAACTTCACGTGAGAATGTTTCCCCATTTCAAAAAATAATGAAAGAGACATTTCACAAACACCTTCGATGGTATCCTCCAAAAATATGAGTCATATAGCCGAGTGAAAAATCGTCTCACCAAAGGATGATTTTGTAAATTTGACCCGTGACAAATTGGGCGCTTACATGTGGTTTAAGGTTATGTTAGGAATCAATTTGAAGAGAAGATGAAATAGCTTGAGAGTTTGCTGTGAAGAGTAGAAAAGGCACGACACCTAATTTTGTCGATCCAGTTTGAATTTAATTTATTTTTCCTTTGAGGCTTAAAATAGGAAAAGGCCGAAATAGTTATTTGCCCCTGTTCTTGTTTTATTGCAAATTAGGAAAATTAAATTAGATTTTTAAATACTACAAAAAAAAAATAAAGATAAAAAATGAAAGAAGAGGCCCACGGATCTGCCAGCTCGTTGGCCCCCCTTCTCTTTTCCTCTCAAGCCCATTTGGGCCTTCTTTTTTCGCTGGCCTAGCTTCTCCCCATGATCACGGCATCCCATCTCTTTTCCCCTTCCTCCTTTCCTTCTTGTCTCAAGCGTAAGGGACAAAAGAAGAAGATCAACAGAAGGATTTTTTGAGCAGAAAAGGGGTGACGTGAGAGGACATGAAGGATGGACATCTATTCAGGGATAAGGCTAAGACCAAATGAAGCTTGCAGGGGGAGCCAAGGGAAGGACTTGTCCGTAAAGTAGGAGGGAGTTTCGGTTTTGAGGGAGCTCGGTTAGACACATGTAGGCTTTGATTGATAAACAGAATGTGTGGTCACTTTGAAAATGTTAACCGGTTAGGTACCAAAAGGACGCTAATCAGCTAATTATCGTAAATAAATCCCTAAACCTTGATGTTCTGATTGCATAGAAATCGAGATGATACTCTCATGTCTTGATTGGTTTCTAGCCAACCTCAAGAGGGTAGTGGCGACTCCTAATAATGATTTAGGTTGCTAATCATAAAAACGAAATTCAACATGACGCAAGTTAGGACTTGGAAAAATCCGTGCCTAGACTGATAGACAATAAATACCTCTAGACTCTTGGGAGGGGGAAAATCAGCTCGCGACAGGTTCTAAAGAGGAGCGAAAGTCTGTACGACAGAAAAAGAGATTACGTGTGTGGAAAAAGAGTTTGGGAAAACCATCTCCTATTTATGATGGAGAAATCATTCTCTCAATTTGAAGTGTGGTTGTTTTCCTTGACCGTAATATCTTTTCTTTGATTATCCTACTTCAGCGAACAAAACACATGAAAGTTTGGAAAATCATTTCATTTCATAAAAACAAACATACCCTGAGTATACTGGACAATTTTCAATGCACCAACACGTCTCATATTATGTGCCATCAATGCAATATATCCCATGTGGATTATGATTGACGGGCCACGAGGGCTTCGGACTAATATACAACATTGTACACTGAAAAAGTATTAAATCTATAGCATTTGTGTCAATTCAGCCGTAAATCTTTTGGTTGCGTTTGATCGTCCGGATTTCTAGTCAGGATAGGACTGGATAAAATAGGATAAAAAATCCAAGGATTTTTTCATATCCTATCTACTGTTTAGTGAACTATAGATTTAAAGTCGGATAAGCAGAAGCAAGGCGCGGCTGAGATCGACTCTATTTTGCTGAAACAACAGGATGCTTTAGAAATTATTCAATGATAAGTTCTAATGAGTGAGTTATTATTGAGCAGAGGTTTGTGCTATCTGAATTCGGGCACAACATCGACGGAGAGAATCAGGGGTCTTGATTTGGAGTCGAATCCTTTGAAAATGACCCGCTGGCCTTGCTCATGATCTTGCTGAGTGAGTAAACAAGTACTGAACAATTTAATTATTCAGCCTCTTTTTTGCAAGTTATAGATGCACTCATGCAAGTTGTCCAAGAGAGCCCTTTTTAATGCTAAGACTCCTTTTGAAAGTCAATGATCAACCTCAAGTTCTTCATAACATGTCGAGACCCCTTTCGAATGTTGAAAATGTTCAAGCAATTAAAAAACGAGGGACGTGATCTCATATCACGCCGAACAATCGATTAAAGAACAAGGTCTTGGAGATACCTAGCTTTACGGCCGGAGAGCACAGCCTGGCATCACACACTTGACAGTCGCCATCGCCGAAGAGGCGTCACCCCACTAAAGAGGCTGCCTAGGTGGTTGTAAGAAAAACCCGATTCTTCCCATATCTGCTCTCTTGAAAAATCCTATCTTGTTCTATCTCACCCCTCCCCTAGGATTTTTTTTATTCTGGCTATATCCTCCTATAGCCTCCATTGATCTTATCCTGGACAGTTGCCAAACACAGGATAGGATAAAATATATCATATCCTGACTTATATATTGATGATCAAACGCAGCCTTTTATTTGTGTCAATTGAGTCCATTTGGCCAATTTTGACCTAAAATCGCTGACGTGGCCGCCGTCTGTCTTGTGTGACGTGACCAGCGTTGACGTGGCCATTTTTTAATTATTTATTTTAAAAAATTGAACTTTCAATGTTTTTCTTTCTTTCTTTTTTGTTTAATTTTGGCCGAGGAGGTCTCGCATGCCCTCGTCGATGAGGGTTACGGCTCTTGCTAGGTCTGGGCGAGGGGCGCCTCGTTCGCAGCCTCGCTAAATCGCCCTCACCCGCGATCGCTATGGCCTCGACCATGGCCATCGCTGCTCTCACTAGCCAAAATAAAATAAAAAAATAATTCAATTTTTAATTTTTTAAAATTATTATAAAATGTCCAAGTCAACGCCAGTCATGCCAAATAGTGTTAGGATTCGGCGCACAATCACAATAAATTAAAGTGTAAAAGCGAGAAAGAGAAATCGAGACAAGGTTTATCCTGGTTCACTCTTAAATTAGGGCTACGTCCAACAGAGGATTCCACTATAATTAGCATCTCACACCTCTCTATTACATCCCTCAATTACAAGGGAAAAAGAGTATATATAGTAATAGCTATTAATTGGCCCAAGCACAAACTACTAATAAAAAAATTTGGGCTCAAACTATAAAAGCCCTCTAGTGTCCAGAGGATGCTGTCCCATTGCTTTCCTATCGATGAGAAGTATGAAGCACACCCCAATACATAGGACGGACGGCGTCCACATCAGCTATTTTCAGTCAAAGTTGGCCGGATGGACTCGATTGGCACAAATTGAAAAGATCAGGACTAAGTTGGCACAATTTTAAAAAATTATGACTGAATTGACACAAATACAATAGGTTTAAGACTTTTTTGTTTTCTTTTCTCGATTACCTCGTGTTGCTTTTTATTCCGCTTAATTTCTTTTCTTGGAGCTAATGTCAAAGCCTCGGCCGTAGCTTTCCCTCATCCACCCTTGGTTTGGTGCACCTTCCGTTCAACCCTGAGAAAGGGGCGACGAATCCCTCCCCGTTTTGCAGCTACTTATATAATCCATCCTCCAAATTATCAAACTCCCACTAGGAAAAGAGAAAATTGAAGGCACTGACACATCTCGCACTTCCTAGCTCGTTAATATTGATTGTGGCACACATCTCGATCCTCGTCAACTGACGCGAAAATTGTTGCCCGTATTTTCTCTGTATTTTTATCTTTTCAACCCTAACCGGGGCACAACCAGAGTCTTCGTTATATATGATATGATGGTGCACATGAGGAGCGCGAATGAGATCTCCCTCCATTTTCAAAAGTATGAAGTCGCGGGTGCCTCATCTTCTTGCTCTGTGTCTTCTCTTCCGATCTATACTCTCACAAACAGTGGTCAAGAATCTTCCCGGATTGCCCGGCGACCTCCCTTTCTATCTCGAAACCGGGTCAGCGAAACCTCTCTCTCTCTCTCTCTCTACACTTGTTTGAATCTTTGCATGTTGTTGCTTGACTCTTTTTGCCTTTGTGTTTTAGATACATTGGAGTGGGGGAGTTGGAAGATGTTCAACTGTTTTATTACTTTGTCAAGTCCGAGAGGAGTCCCAAAGGTGACCCGTTGGTGCTGTGGTTCACCGGCGGCCCCGGTTGCTCCGGTCTCTCTGAATGCTGTATGTGATCGGTAAGTTCCCTTCCCGAAACTTTGCTTAAGCCAAACCCGGGTGAATTGAAACCGAGCTGCGGATGTTAGATCTGGCGGGAGCACGGATTTATCGATAAATCTATGTTCTCTTTTTTTTTTCCTTTTCTTTTTTAATATTTTGTTCATTTTTTCAAATTGTCATCCACTACAGCATTATTAGGGGCATCGCAGAAAGGAAGGTGTTTGCATAACTTAAATGAGAACCAATTAGTGTTGGCTATGTACCAATGTCTCCCTAATCAAATTCCCTTCAACATAGTTACTACATACCTTTCTTTTGCACAAAATCTAATATCGATAGCAATTGGCTTACAAATAAGCATCTCTAATTATTCCAATATATCTTCACCGTATTTTTCTTGTCATTTGAGGGAGACCACATTCTATTCTATCCACGTCTAGTCCGGAAAAAGTAGTTGAGCTCACCAAGTTCATCGGAGAACTAACCGATTTTTTCGGTAATGGTAATATCACTCGGTGTGAATTTATGGTAAGTCGATTAGGCACAAGCAATCAAGAGCGAGGTGAATATGATTGTCTAAGGAAACTTGAAACTTTTTCATGAATAAGTGTGGGGCAATGTGTAGGACGTACGCGGGTGCTGTAGAAACAATTTATCTTCTATCAACAGAATATAAAGGAGTTTTAATGATAGAAGAAATGCAAATCATATCTGTGATTATTCGGCATACTCCGCTCTCTTAGCCCGAACGGTCCAAGTCAAGGCTGGAATTCACTATGTAATCATTGAAATATTACATCTGGATATGCTTCCTTCTAGTTGTAGATCTGCTTGTACATATAATTCGGACACACCTCTTCAGAGGTTGTAAGAGCCATTTATGAACAGTCGTACTATTTCAATACGACACGATGGTTATTTTATAATTATAATTAATAAATAAATAATAACAATTATTGATTAGTGCCAAATCTAGTCCACGTGTACACTCATATCTTTTCTAAGTGGGACAAGGCACCTCTCAGTTTGTTTTACAAACAAACAACCGACATATACAAGCTATCCTCACTACACTAAGCACTATCATTGTCAGATTACAGACACTCAGACTTCTATAGAGAGCTACAATCGGATTACACAGCTTCTACACACCAGAACAACAAGAAAATGAACACTAGCAGAGACTAGTTTTTTGTTCATTTCCCCCCAGTTCTACTACTTCCCTTGGGTTGAATTTACCGCCATGAGACCTCAAACCACCGTTTTGAATTCCAACACCATCAACGAACCGTTCGACAAAGTGTTTCAAGGGTCCTTTTTTATTTTGGACAGGAATGTAAATGACAGGAATTTAGAGGTACTGATAGTGAGACAATTATCTCCCAAACCATGTAAATTGCAAGAAAATAAAGATAAAAGATAAACTTGCAAAAGAACATTTAGTTCTTGGATTCATCGAAGGAAGTTTACAATAAATACACTTGGGGTATATATAAACCTCTTCAGACGATTACATACGACAGCTACATACAACGGTTATTGAATTTGATAGAATATACGCCTTCTTAATCTTATCTACGATTAGAATAAGTTACTCCGCAATCTCCTACAATTAAGCAACCTTTGTCTGTAAGAAGTTATGAAATAACCACCCAGCATTATGTTCCAGTCTCAATTCATCGTTACTGCCTTTGAGTTCCAACACTTAGTAAAATTCTGCAATGATGTTTGGTATCAATCACTTTATCGGTGAGTTGTCGATTCCTTTGGAGTTCGATTGTTCTGACCAAACTGTTTATAGTTTGTCACTTGTCAATAATAACAAAAAATGGTCATTTTTTGTGTGTCAACAATTGCATAACGGCGAAATGCTCAAACACTGAATTAATCGAATATCTCATCAGAGGCTATTGTTTGCTTGATGCACAGTTTAGTTTGATTTTGTTTTGAGATGGAGGGCATATTGGATTAAAATGAAAAAATTCAGTTGACTCGAATTGAATTGAGCGGTTAAATTATGTATGGAATCAAATTGAACTGAATAAGTCGAATAAATTTGCATAAATTCCTAAAAGTTATTTGGAAAATTGCTAGAACAATATGGACTTTGAGAATGAAAAAGTGTCATGTATTTGCCTATTAGATGTTAATGGATCTAACTCTCTCCAAAGCGAACCGAACTAGAACTTTCATTTCAATTCAATTCAATTTGATTGCCCTAGTTTTTTGGAAAGGCACTCTTTCAACTCGAAATGATTATATTCAAATGATAGAAGAAAGAATTATTCCAACAAAATTATTTCCCTCCAATTTGGACACGAGTTAAATAGATGATCATGCCAGTAGGCACAAATGATCATTGTTTATTGACGTATATCAAGCATGTTCTTAAACATAGAATTATAAACTTGTTTGTTGATAATTGCGAGAGATTACCTTTTGATTTACCAGAAGCAGAGGAAGAATTAGTAGCAGGTTATCAAACCGAATATTCGGGTATCAAATTTGGGTTATTTTACGTTGCTTCCTATCTAAATCTATTAGTTTCTTCGTTATTTGTAACAGTTCTTTACTTAGGGGGTTGGAATATCTCTATTCCTTATATATTCGTTCCTGAACTATTTGAAATAAATAAAGTAGGTAGAGCGTTTGGAACGACAATTGGTATTTTTATTACACTAGCTAAAACTTATTTGTTCTTGTTTATTCTATCACAACAAGATGGACTTTACCTAGACTAATTACAAATTGATAGGAGGACATAAATAATCTCTTACCAAACATAAAACAGACTATTAGTGGAAGGTCTTATCAATATATTTGGCAAGATTTTAATTACTATAAATTATTTTTCTATTGACCATATCACTAACCCCTCCCTTACTTACTAGGTTAAGTGATTTATTTACTTAATTGAATAATTTAATTCAATTTTATTTAATTCATTATCCGCGGAATTTTCAATTTACAACACTTAATTGAGTTATCAAATAGGCGCTTAGTCATGATAATGTAAGTTGTATAGGATAAAGTAATTTATGTAATTATCGCAATAATATTATGAAAAACCGATTACGGCCTAATAAAGATTGTGTATTATTGTTAAAAGGAAATGTATATGTCATTAGCTTTTGAAATTTATGTATTCTAATACGTGAAACGTGACATATTCGTTACATTGAATGTAGGTCCATTTACGTTCAATTACGAGAATTCTACTAGAGACAGACCAACTCTGAAATTGCATGAATATTCATGGACAAAGGTAACAACCATTGATAGTTTTTCTTCCCGACTGTGATTTTTTGCTACATGACCCTCATAATTGGATCGGCAAAAATCGTTGAGTATACCTAACCAGTGATCGAGGCAAGGTGAGTATCAACCTGAATAGTTATTATTCTGAACTGCACATAATAAAACTTTAGATTTTTTTTTTTCAGTATAGTCTATTTGCTAATCCTGCCGATTTGAATGAGGACTAGCAAGCCGTTAGACTCATGATCAGCTCTGCTCAAGGTTTGGCAAATTAATGTTGACACAGGTGGCAAACATTATATTCCTAGACCGGCCAGTTGGAGCTGGATTCTCCTATGCAAATAACTGGGAGAGCTACACTATGAACGACAATGTTTCGGCCGATGAATCTTATGAATTTCTGAGGAAGGTAAAGTGAAAAAAAACAAAACAAAACAAAACAAAAACAAAGATTCTTTCATACAAAGGAGAGCCTCTAGATGGTCAAAACTTATAATTCCTGTTATCTTTTGGGTTTGTTACTTGAGCTGTGATTTAGTGGCTTAAGCTCCATCCGGAGTTTCTGAGCAACCCTCTCTACATTGGCGGGGATTCCTACTCGGGCATCATTGTTCCAATTGTCACTCTAGAAGTTGTTAAAGGTATGGCTATTAATTTATTCAATTTTTTAGTCTGTTTGCTAGTAATTAAGCATTTATCCTTGCGATTTTACGCATGTATTTTGAAAAGTTTTAAATTTTTTTTTTTTGGTCGAATTGAAAAGTTTTAAGTTAAACAAAAAAAGTCAAAAATGTATACACCCCAAAATGTAAATTTATCAAAAAGTAGAAAAGGTACCAATGCAATAGATTTAGTATTTTTTTGGTACTTTTTTCCCTAAAATGCATAACTTGAGAAAGAAAGGATTAATAATAAGCTATCCTATTACTTTAATTACTGAGAAAAAAAATTATTCTCAACTGGTTGATTAAATGATTAATCTAGAAATTATCCCGAGGATGAACTTTTATCCAATGTGCATGGGCACGACAGTTTGCATGTGTTCATAAAGATTAGTCCAACAATAAGGTTCGGACAATATATATATATATAGCACGTCTGGGGCTATAGTATGTTCCAAGGTTGCGGTTGACCAAAATAGAAAACTATGCTACAGAGACTCTATGGACATAGAAGCTTACAAAATGACATTCTATTATTCAGATGTCAAACGTACTACTGTTAACCTTCATCATAGTACAAGAAAATTAAGGTGTGAGTTGACTTTAATTTTCAGTCCTAAACTTTTCAATTGGATCAATTTAGTCATAAACCTTTTTGTATTTGTACCAATTCAGTCCAGTCGGCCAATTTTGGCCGAAAATCGCTGACGTGGACGTTGGCCGTCCTACGTGGCGCAGCTGACACTGACGTGAACATTTCTAATATTAAAAAATTAATTTTTATTTTTACAAAATAAATTAATTTTTTTTCTTTTTTCATTCTTTTTTTTATTTCATTTTGGCTGGCGAGGGTTGCCTGGCAACCCTCGTCGGACGCTGGCAAGGGCTGGCTGGCCCTCACAGGCTGCTGCAAGCGCCGCCTGACCCAAGGCCGACTCAGTGCACGAGGCCACGAAGGCCCTCACTCTAGGCCTTAATGGCCCGCCTGGCCACGAATGAGGCGGTCCTCGCCTCAATCTAGTGAGGGTTGCCGACAACCCTCGACAGCCAAAGTGTGAGAAAAAAAAAAAGAACGAAAATAGAAAAAAAAAATAATCAAAAATATTTTTTAAAAAATATAAAAACGTACTACAAAATGTCCACGTCATCATCAGCCGCGCCATGTAAGATGGCTGGCGTCCATATCAGGGATTTTCTGCCAAAATTAGCCGAATTGACTGAATTGGTACCAATGCAGAAAGGTCTTGGACTAAATTGGTCCAATTGAAAGGTTTAGAGCTGAATTGGTACCAATGCAATAGGTTTAAGATTTTTTTGTCACTTTTGCCAATTTTAAATGGAAAAGGAAAACCAAAGAACATGCAACATAGTCTATCGAGTATCGAGACTGCATTAGGGTTCCATAATAAAAGACGATTGTTGATCTTTTCTTGATTTCTACTAGGAAATGAAACCGGTTTGAAACCTAAAATGAATCTTGAGGTAACTTTTCACTATCATCACATTAGCACATTGTTCCTTAAATTTGCATTTCCTTTTCCAAAAGAACTGAAGTTGTCGGTCGAATTCAATCCAGGGCTACTTGCTCGGAAACCCTTTCACAAATGACGATGGCGACATCAATTCAAGAGTCGCATTTGCTCATTTGAAGGGCCTTATATCTGGTGAGCTATATGAGGTAATTGACTTCCGTCGTGGCTACGGCATAACATGTGAAAAGAGGTTCATGCTTTTCTTTACCTCACAACATGTGAAAGGGTCGGTTCCGATGTATATGAAACGGACCGGATATAGATTGCGCATCGTTGTTTTTAGGATGTGATACGAATTCAGAAAATTCTTAAGTCGCGAGATTAATATCATAAAAAGCGAGAAAGCAAAAATGTAAAAATGTGAGTTTTGAGAATTTTTTTTTCCACATCGATAATTTCTCCACTAATCTCTTATTTTTATTGAATATTCTTTCCAAATATTAATGTCAATCTTTTTTGCTAGATTTCAATCGGCCGACATTAATTGTAACGGCGATTACGTAAACGTCAATGAAAGCAACGCTGGTTGTGTCGGTGACCTTAAAGTTGTGACCAAGGTTGGTGGACATACAATCTGTTTTCTGTTCTCCTCTCCAATTAATTTCTTTTGTATTTTCCCCTTTTTGACATTTGTTTTTCTTATTTTGGAAATTTCATGTATTGAACCTTGACTTTTGCTAACTTTAGTGCCTGGAGAACATATATACAGGAAGCATACTAGAACCGAACTGCATGCCTCAGGCTCCGAAATCGACGGTGGGTGATACGTGGGACCCCAGCTTGACAAATCAAGACCGTTCACTTCTCCTTCTGCCGACGCCGGAAGCTCCCCGGGCTTGGTGCCGGGTAAGTATCAGACTTTTTCTTTTTTACTTTGGGCCGCATTTTTTTTTTTTTCAGTAAAAGGAACGAACCAATTTCTGAATTGATTTCTTTCTTTTCAGTGATTTCTTCTTCTTTGTTCAGTTCTGGTAAAAAATTCTGAATTAAATTTTACTTTTTACTTTTTTTCTTTATTTATATTTTTTTTTTCAGTGAAGAACAATTATCAAATTGCAAACCTCACAGTATAATTCTGTAATCATTTTTTTCAATGTAGGATTATAATTATTTTGTGATGTGTTTAATGATAAGCCAGGGGACAATTGAGAAGTGGGTAAGGTGCAATAGGAGCTTATCATACACATACACTGTCACAGAAGTCATTGACATACACAAAGAGCTCATAAAAAGGGGATATAGAGCACTTATTTATAGGTAATTTAATCATCTTTTTGCAATATCATCTATAAAACTCAATTTTTTATTTTTTATTTTGTAAATGGTGACGTGCCTAACGATTATTTACTTAATTACTTTTCTTCTTTTTATGAGATAACCAATCAATTGAATTAGTTTTTTTTTTTTTTTGGTCGAATCGAATTACTTACTTCACTTAGTATACTTTCTTAACATGTAGCGGAGATCATGACATGATCGTCCCGTACGTGGGAACGCTGGCCTGGATTGAAACACTGAATTTGACAATTTCTCGAGATTGGGAGGCGTGGTTCGTGGACGGACAAGTTGCCGGGTTTGGTTTTGATAACAACCTTCTAACTATTGTACAATCCAGTTTTTGACAAATTGTCTCGACACCGCCTCTACTTAAAGTCGATTTGATCGAATGTGGCTCCTTTATTTTATTTTTTATAATTGGTTAAAGTAAAAGTCTCTCCTTTACAATGTCTGGACAATTAATCCTTTTTAATTGTTATTATGTCTTTTATTTGGCATCTCAGTTGTTTGTGCTTGCTTAAGTTTTCTGTTATTTCTTTTTCTTGTAGGTATACTACGCTATATTCTTACGGAGTAACCCTTTTCACAAATGCAACCGTCAAGGCAAGGAGATTCATATAGAATAATTTCTTCTTTAAAAACTCGTTTTTCTTAACTTTTCCCCATTTCCATGTTCTAATTTCATTCAAAATTGGCTCCTTATAACGCGTGAGTCGTAAGTTGAAGGTGTTATATGAACTGCTTTGTGCAGGGAGCGGGACACACGGCTCCAGAATTCAAGCCCAAGGAATGTTTTGCGATGATTAATAGGTGGTTCGATTATTATTACATTTGACTTGCAGTTGTGGCTCCCTTTTAATTCGTTGATCTATGTTATAAACTGTTGAGATATAACGTGGAAACGCTAATGAATCTTGCAAATATGTCAATGTGAAAATACCAAAGAAATAAACAAGGAACGATAAATGACACTAGATATTTACGTGGTTCGATCCGAATGTCGGTACCTACGTCCACAGGGAGAGCCAGCAATATAATCCACCATAATCGGAGAATTGGAGTTACAATCGCTCATGCACTCGAGTGTTTCCCGCACCTAAATTAAGCCCAAAGCAAACCCACATGTAATATCTCACAGAGAACTCACTCAGAAAACTCACAGAAAAAATCGATACTCGTCTTGTTTGCTCTATGTACCGTTAAAATTAAAGAGCGCCTCGTATGTTCTTTCTCTTCTCTTTTGTTTGGTGGCTCCGATGGGTTCACTGTGCGGCATCCCTCTCTTTCTTATGCGGCTATTCTGCAAGAGAGGAATAAAGCAAACCCTTGTTTCCTTTTCTTTTTTTTCTGACAAAGACCTTTTTGCCCTCATATACAATTTCAATTCTAGAATATGTGAGCCAATTCTTTGTCCTGTAGTGACTTTCTTTGATCTGTACATATCCAAAGAAAGTGTCTCCCTCTTGCACGCAACATAAAAATAGCCCAAGAAGTCAAACGGTCAAAGATAAATATCAATCTCCTTCGCCCGAATAATCCAAATTTGCACAAGATACTCAAAAGATGCACAACAGATTTTGAACAAATCAAAATCTTCCAATGAGTCTCTATACACGGCTCAAACTCGAGACATTAACTTAACAATCTCCACTTTGGCTCGACGTTTGAAACCAAGTCAATAGTGCTTATCATCCATGCAGCTCTCCCTACACCTCAATGGGCGCTCACTCTCCACAAACCCCTATCAAGCTCAAGCAGAGCTTGAACTTGTATAGAGGAATGAAGTCGGTCCACATGCCCACAGGATTCTCCACCGCAAGAAACTTCTTCTCAGTCACATCCTCTCCCGACATGTTATATCTAACACAAAAATTCTAGTCACTAATGAACTTGATTCTCAAGTGACATTTCTGACTTCTATCGAACATTACATCAACCGAATATCCTACATCAACATCACTAACCAAGTCATTAGACCACACCGCCTCTTCAACTTTTTCTGCTGCTACCATGTTTCTAGCCTAAGTCGTCAATGAGACCATAGTATCTCCCAACAACGCTTTCCAACTCATAGCACAACTAACAAAAGTAAAGGCATAAATGTTCAGTCATCGACCATCTTTCAAGTTTTCTTCGTGACCTAGGTTCACAAACCTAGTTACTGCCACACTACCTGATCTACATTCTCCAAAACATAACTCGACGTCTATTGTCCCCAATAAAATCAGGATGATCCATTTCACAGTATCACAATGTATATCTAGATTAATCATATACATTCTCTTGACTGCATGTGATAGATCAAACCTAATACTATCCATGATATAGCTCAAACAACCAACAGTACTGGCATGTGAAGCATGGGACAATTGCTCCATCTTCATCCAAGTACACTGTGACATACTAGATAATTTATAATATGCAGCAAATAGGGTACTTACAGTATTTCTTCCAGCGGTCTCTCTCTGCATCTCCATACCCAAAGCAGTCTCTACTGCAGCCAAATTATCTATTTTAATATCTGCATACAACTGTCGCTCTATCTCATCCACCTCCGCTGATCCCGTCGAAACTTCATCATCTATGACCTCGAAACAACTGTCAACTGCTATGGAATCTGGCGACTCTGCAGACGCTGTCACATCTATTGTACTCTGAACATCTCTTGGCTCTAGTTGAAGCTCCACCTGTTTCTGAACACCGTCTAGATCTTTCTCCACAATTGATCCCTCACTCCTCTTCTGAAACAAAGCAGATTCATCAAAGGTAACATCTCTACTGAACATAAAACAGGGTGAATCTTCCTCAGTGCACCACAGCTTGTAGCCCTTTACCCCCATGTGCATAGCCTAGGAATATGCACTTCCTTGCCCCCGACTCCAGCGCGCCATCACTCACGCGAGCATCAGTAAGGCAACCGAACACTCTCAATTCGATGTAATCAGCAGACTTACCTGACCAAGTTTCCTCAGGAGTTTTCCAATCAATTTTCTGGTGATGGTGATTTGTTCACTAACCAACAAGCGGTATTAACTACTTTAGCCTAGAAATCTTCATCTAATCAAGTATTAGAGAGTAAAGAGCGAGCTCTCTCCAATATAATTCCGTTCATCAATTCTGCAACTCCGTTCAGCTGTGATGTGTCGGCAATAGTGCGGTGTCTCACCATGCATTCCTCTGTGCAAAACTGACCAAGCTCATCAAAACAGAATTCTAACCATTTATCAGTTCTAAGGCACATGATCTTTCTTCCTATTTGCTTTTCGATCATCGCTTTCCATGACTTGAACCAACCAAGCACCTCGCTCTTGTGCTTAAGAAGACAAATCCAGACTTTCCTTAAAATTTCATCAACAAAGGACAATACATACCTAGCACCTCCCTTGGACGGAACGTGAGAAGGTCCCCATAAGTTTGAGTGTACGCAGCCTACAATCTTCGAAGTTCGATGAACTGTTGTACTAAACTTCACTCTCCGTTAATTACCCATGTCTCAATGATCACAAAAGTCCAACTTCTCACTTCGATGGCCTCCCAATAGACCCCTCTGACTCAGCACAACCATCTCCCTCTCACTCATGTGTCCAAGTCTCATATGCCACAACTACGTTGTATCCTAACCTGAAGTATTAGAGAATCCAACAGACGAGCCAATCACTGTCTTTCCCTAGAGGAGATATAACCCGCAATCTATGTTTTCTCGCATCACAGTAAGCACACCTCGAGAGACCTTTATAACTCCACCTTCAGCGAAAATTCGGTATCCGAACCTGTCAAGAGCACTCAACGAGATAAGGTTTTATCTCAGTTCTGGTACATGCCTTACATCTGTCAACGTTTGCACCACTTCGTTATGCATCTTAATCTGAACTGTTCCGATCCCCACTACTTCATAAGCAGCACCATTTCCCATAAACAATTTACCACCCTCCGTACACTGATAGGTAGTAAACCAGTGTCTATGAGAAGTCACATGATAAGAACATCCAAAATCAAGCACCCATTCAACACCCGATGAACTCATGATGACTGTTAACAAAACATTTGCATCACTAGAACTATTATCTGCTGTGGTAACAATATTACCATTGCCTATAGACTCCACCTTAACTCCTTTACCCTTATACTTCGGACAATCTCTCCTGTAGTGCCTTACCTCATTACAGTGATAACATCGACGGTTTTGAACATTGAACCTCGATTTAGAATGGCTCTTCCATCTGGTACATCTAAACACTCTTTGTTTGTCTATACCTCGGATAACCAAACCTTGCGCACTATTTTGTGCTAAGTTATCTTCTTGTAACTTCTTTTTCCACTCTTTAGAAAATAAAGCGGACTTTACCTCTTCCAAGGTAATTGTAGTACGCTCCTGCAACAATGAATCTATAAAGTGCTCAAAAGAATTTGGTAAAGATGCTAACAACATCATACCTTATTTCTCATCAGGCAAGGCTTCATTGATGTTCTTCAAGTCCATCATGAGATTGTTAAACTCATCTAAGTGGGCTCTGATGGATGTGCCTTCAACCATCCGGAATTGAAACATCCTCTTCAGCATATACAAGCGATTATTCAAACCCTTCATTACACAGAATACCTGAAGTTTAGTCCACAATGTTGCGGCATCCTTCTCATCGGCCACCTCTATCAACACCTCATCCGATAGGTTCAACATGATTATACTTCTTGCATTCCTCATTAGCGCGTCCTTTTCGGCATCTTTCATTGTTTCGAGCAACTTATCCTTGCCCTCCAATGCCTCGGCCAAACCTTGAGTCGTTAATAACGCCTCCATCTTGAGACTCCATAACCCAAAGTTGTTCCTCCCGTTAAACTTCTCAATCTCAAATTTTGCTCCGAACATAATTGCAATAACAAAATTTTCAGACAATGATCAGACAAGCAACAGCTCTAAATCAACTGCAGAAACTCTAACTGTAGCTTTGATACCAATTGTTGAGATATAACATGGAAATGCTAACGGATCTTGCAAATATGTCAATGCAAAAATACCAAAGAAATCAACGAGGAATGATAAAGGACACCAGATATTTACGTGGTTCAGTCTAAATGTCAGTACCTACGTCCACTGGAAGAGCCACCAATATAATCTACTATAATCGGAGAATCGGAGTTACAATTGCTCATGCACTCGAGTGTTTCCTGCACCTAGATTAAGCCCACAGCAAACCCACAAATAATATCTCACAATCTCTCATAGAGAACTCACTCAGAAAACTCACAGAGAAAATCGATACTCGTCTTGTTTGCTCTACGTACCATTAAAATTAAAGAGCGCCTCGTACATTCTTTCTCTTCTCTTTTGTACGGCGGCTCCGATGGGTTCACTGTGCGGCATCCCTCTCTTTCTTATGTGGCTATTCTGCAGGAGAGGAATAAAGCAAACCCTTGTTTCCTTTTTTTTTTCTAACAAAGACCTTTTTGCCCTCATAAACAAATATCAATTCTAGAATATGTGAGCCAATTCTTTGTCCTGTAGTGACTTTCTTTGATCTGTACAAATCCAAAGAAAGTGTCTCCCTCTTGCACGCAACATAAAGAAAGCCCAAGAAGTCAAACGGTCAAAGATAAATATCAATCTCCTTCACCCGAATAATCCAGATTTGCGCGAGATACTCAAAAGATGCACAACAGATTTTGAACAAATCAAAATCTTCCAATGAGTCTCTATACACTGCTCAAACTCGAGACATTAACTTAACAAAAACATCGTTGATGTCATAATTTTTTGTGGAAGCGGTGTTTATCAAATGACTTGTATGCATGCTTACATATGTATCGTCAATTAAATGCATAGGTGAAATTAGATTTGGGCAGTGTGTTGACGTAGATTTTTCCAGCGACAATGTTCGGAGTATAGATCCTTACTTAGGCTTCCTTTAGTTAGACTTTGGCAATGGGCTTTGGAGAAATGCAAATGGCTTTAGCCTAAAGGGGTTTGTAAAAATACAAATCGCGTTTGATATAAACTCCTTTGAAAATGGACATTGGAATAAATAATGTTTGATAAAAACTCCTTTGCAAAGGGCTTTGGCTGATTTTATTATTATTATTATTATTAAAAATCACTAAAACCCTCAGGCCGTCGACCAGCCAAATCTGGCGCCGGTGGTCGTCGGTTGGTTGGGCGACCCCCGACGAGGGTCCAACGACCCAGGCGAGGGGCCGCCTAGGGTTGGGTGACCACCAACTAGGGCCGCGCGACCATGGTGAGGCCCACCTGAGTCGCACGACCTCGCTGGCCCTTCATCTGCCAGATCCGGCCTCGTCGGCTCTCGCCGACCGCCCTTGCGCAAAGAAGATGACAAGGGGGAGAATCGGCATTTGGAAGAATTGGTGAGGGTAGGTTTGGAAGACAAACAATTTAACCCTAGGCCAGCATTTGGCCAAATGCCGAATGCTCAATGCTAGTAGGGATCAACATTGAGCTTTCATCATTTTCAAGACTGGCATTTGGCCAAATGCCTTTAAAAAGACTTGCCAAATACCCCACCATTTCTCTAAGGAGCTTTGGAGGCCCAAAGTCTATTGAAAAAGCTGAACCAAACGCATGAAAAGTCATACCTATTGAACCACCTGACAAATCTTATAAGACCACGAAAGTTCCTCATCCCTAACAATTACTCTTAAAAGAAAATTTAATCCCGCCACATACATTTGTGACCCGTCTATTTAATCTCTACGATCATGTGACTCGCTGTCGCAATCAGACATAATCAGTGGCTACGATGCTTTTACGAGGACCTTCAGAAGACAAGATAACTTAGTAACATGGAGTTTGCAACACCAAAATGTTACAACATTCGAAATTGAATGTCGTCATTACAAATATTATGACTCTATTATATATAATACGCAAGGAAAATTATCAAAGAAGTCTTAAACCTATTGCAATTGTGTCAATTTATTTTTGTCAATTGAGTCCTAAACATTGTGCTTTCATGCCAATTCAGCCCATCCGATGAATTGTGGCTGAAAAATGCTAACGTGGACGCCGGCCGTCCTACGTGGCGGTCGGCACTGACGGTGAGGGTGAGGTCGCCGAGACTCGCCAGGGGCAGGCGAGGTCGGCCTTGCCTTCGCTGGCATGAGGAAGAAGGAAAGGAAGAAAAAAAAAAGGAGACAAATAAGATAAATAAATAGATAAATGAATAAATTCGAAAAAAAATACTAAAGATTGTCCACATCAGTGTTGGTTGCGCCACGTAGGATGGTCAATGTCCACGTCAACGATTTTCAGACCAAAATTGGCCGGATGGATTGAATTGGCACAAATGCAAAAATTTTAGGATTCAATTGGCTAAAAAAAAAAATTAGGACTGAATTGGCACAATTTAAATAAGTATAGGAAATTTTTTTTGTAATTCTCCCATGACACGCAACAGTAAAAGCAATAGACTAGGGGAAGAGGGATGATGACCTCTTTGTCATCTTGTGCTTCGCACAAGAAGCATCGCTCTAACGTTATCCACAAGCACACAAGGCCTTGTGTGGACGAGCAGTCAGACATTTCATGGCTTCAATCGCACAGAATGTGTTGATGGCACTGACCGCGACGGTGAACAAGTTCGCCTCCTCCAACGTCCAGGCCGTTCCGAGGGGCGAAGGCTGGCGGCGCAAATCAAGAGCTGCTCCGGCGCGCTCCCAACAATCGGGAGTCGGAACCAGGCGGTCTCTCCTCCTCCTGTCCGCGGCCGGCGCCGCCGCCGCTCCCCAAGCCGCCGGCAGTTCACAGACCGAGCTTCTCAAGAGTACTCTCTCCAAGCCGTTCTCTTCGCCTTCTCAATAAGCAAAAGTACTCATCACATCCATCGACCGTCGATGGAGAATTATTTTTCCCTTTTTTCCAGTTGAAATAGTATATCATTAAATGCTAATGGTCCATTTACAATATTTGTTAATTTCTGATTGTGAAAAGACCAATTTAATTTTTTTTTTCCATTTATCACATCACTAATTATGCGCTATTTTAACTCGTTTTAGGGTTCTTGAAGAAATCAGAGGAAAACAAAGCGAAAAATGACAAAGAGGTAAGATAATTTTCTCATTCTTTTTCAGCTTTTTTTTTGGCGATTTTATTTCCGCGATATTTAATTTCTACCTGGATTTTTTTTTTTGGTCATTGGAATAAAGGGTTATAATCTTATGGGGTTAATTAATCAAAATTACAGCAAAAGACCTTCTTTGCCCTTTTTGCTTGTGTGCTTTCTTATTCTAGAGGCTGGAGAGCTACTACAAGAGGAACTACAAGGACTACTTTCAATTTGAGGAAGGGTCATTGAGGAATAAGGACCAGCTCACGGAATCAGAGAAGGGCATTCTCGATTGGCTTCAAAGAAATAAATGATCAGATCAGAGACTGCATTACTTTCAGTACAAACATTTTTTTTTTAAATTTTCTCATAATTATATATGTAATTGGCAAAAAGACGCCTTAATTAGATGTTAAATATCTTCGCTCGACTTGTTTGTGTGTATATATATAACAAGAAATAGAGATAACTAGTAGTAGTATATTGCCGGGTTTATAGGCGGCAAATGAGCCGTGCCGTCCTTCGTCACTTGGCCCACGGCTCAGCCGGCAGGGCCAATTTGGGATTACATTATCTCGAAATATCTCGTAATCTCATCTATGTAGTTCTATATATGTGAAGCACACTGCGGCCGGTTAAAATACATTTTAACTGGGAGAATAATTAGGATAAGCTTCATTCACGTGCAACGACATCGTTCGGTTATCCGCAAAAACAAGTAGATCATAAAGTTGGATATATTTCTTAAGGGAATTACCATGCCATGTTGTTATTTATCTACTTGTATTGCCTTCAACTAATACATAAGCACGCATATAAACGGGCAATGGTACTAAGGCCGATGGAAAATCGTACGGATTGAGCCCATGATAAAACTAAAATAGGCAAACATCTGAAAAATTTTATTTATTCACCCAATATTGTAAACCTGGAAAATATATGTTTTGACTTTTGTGTATTTAATAGCTTATTGGAAAAAAAAAATCAGAAATTAATTGAAGCAATGAAGTTTAATCAAGAACAATAAAGAAATGGAACTTAATAACACAGATGTTACAACTTATAATGGTCCACTAGAAGAGATCTTGAATCTCACTCGTTTGGCCCTCAGTTCGTTATACTAAGAAATTGTTGACCTAACGATTTGATAGCGCAAATGGGAAAAATTGCAAGACTCGATTGCACAAAAGTACAACTTTGAGGACCAAACGACAAAAAAAAAAAAAAAGGAAATAGAGAACTTAATTGAATAAAAATAAAAGTTAGAGGATGAAATCATGCAAAACTTAATCTTAAGGACTAAAATTGCACTTAACCTTATTATCTCCTAATGTTGGTATTATTTATCAATGTCGATTATATCATAGCTTCAATTGATAATTATGAACTAGATATTTCTTTTGAATTCAACAAATATATTTCCAAACACAAGTAAAAATATCGTTATCCTTACACTTCGTTTGTTTCGTGAAAAATAAATTATTTGAAAAATATTTTCCCGAAAGTGATGGCTTATACCGCTTGAAATAATTGGCTACTCAAAAATATTTTCATATCGACAAAACTATGTCCAAAAACTTTTGTGGATGATAATTTTTTTGTTTATTCTTTTTTCTTAAGAGTTATAAAGATCATTTTTAGGAAAACGTTTTTCAAATTATTCATTTTTCGAGAAACAAATGGAGCCTTAGTATAAAAAATGTGGATATGCTCTATTAAAATCCATTAATTTTGCCGAAGAGGAATACTGAATAAAAATAAGAAACTAAAAGAGTTGCTATCGTTAGATAATTATTCAGCAATAAAGTTTAATTAATCGTTAAGACTTCTGATCTTATTGTGTTGGTAATTTTTCCCACCCTAATTTCTGATTGCGACCTCAACAAAGTCGCTTCCCAAGGTCAAGGGATTGGTTAGACGGTCCTCTGTTATGACGAGGACTTGAGAACTTTATATGATAAGAAAGTTTTAATGAATCATGATGTCGTCGTTGTGCAATGGTAGCTAGAACGACAAAAAAAAAAAAAAAAAAAAATCTTTTAAGGTCCTATTTTTCATAGAAAATGGCCAAAAAAAAGTACTCCTATTGCTAAAAATTTGAACTTTAAAAATAGGGTTAATACCACAAGAAACCCCAAACTGGTACATTTGTGAAAAATTTACCCCAAATTAATTTTTTGATCACAAGAAACCCCAAACTGGTACACCCGTGACAAATGTACTTCAAACTATTTTTTCGACCGCCAAAAACCCCAAACTGGTGTATCTATGACAAATTTACCCCAAACTAATTATTTTGACCATAAAAAACCCTAAGCTGGTATACATGTGACAAATTTACCCATCATTAGTTTTCGTTAAATTGGATTAATACAACGGAAAATCTCAAATTGATACAATAGAGGGTAAAAACCCCAAATGTGTACATCCGGCAATTGCCACGTGTCATCCAACTCAGCAATTTGATAATAAAATTTAACGAAACTAAGGGAAGGTAAATTTGTCACAGGTGTACCAGTTTGGGAAAAATTATCAAAGGTGTACCAGTTTAGGATTTTTTGTGGTCAAAAAAATAGTTTGGGGTAAATTTGTCACAGGTGTACCAGTTTTGGGTTTTTTGTGGTATTAACCCTTAAAAATAAGAAGAAAAAAAAGCCATAAAAAATCCCAAACAATACTCAATGTGACTCATTTACCCTGAACTTTTATGTCCATCGTGACACATTTATCCAAAATATTTTCTTGTCAAATGATTATTCAATCCAAACAACGTTGTTTTTCTATTTCGCTTTAGTCACATGGGCGTCATGCTATGTTTCTGGTGTACATGTAGGCAGATTTTTAACGATTTTCATTGACAGAACTTTGACATGGGGTAAATGCGTCACACAGGTATAAATTTAGGATTTAGTGCAAATGTATCACGGCGAGTATAGTTTGAGATTTTTGTGGCTTTTTCCCCTAAAAATGAGAAAATCCATGCACCTCTAGAATCGCTTGGGTAGGCGAACTATTCAAACTGCCTCAAAATTAATCCAGGTAGCGCCCGACTGCTTAGAAACATAAAGAGAATATCTTATAATACGAAAACAAATAAAGGGACAAGTCAAAAGAAAATCCGGAGATTAAGGTACGCACTTGCATCCTCAGTTTTACGAGCGACTAGATTTAAAGAAAATAAAGAATTGAGTCAACAAGCATACTTTTTCATTGATAAGTTGTACACTTTAAATAGAGATGCCATCACTTATTAAAAATAAGGGTTAATACTATGAAAAACTTCAAATTAGTACACCTATGAGAAATTTACCCAAAACCATTTTTTTTACCACTAAAAACTCAAAACTGATACACCTGTGACAAATTTATATAAACTAATTTTTTTGACCACGAAAAACCCCAAACTGGTACACCTGTGACAAATTTACCCTCCGTTAAATTGGGTTAATACCACGAAAAATTTCAAACTGATACACCTGTAACAAACATAGGGTAAAAACCCTAAGATGGTACACCCGTCAATTGCCACATATCATACAACTTAGCACTTTAAAGGTTAGATTTAACGAAAAGTAACGAAAGGTAAATTTATCACAGATGTACCAGTTTGGGTTAAATTTGTTACAAGTGTACCAGTTTGGGGGGTTTTTTGTGGTTAAAAAAAATCATTTGGGGTAAATTTATCACAGATGTATCAGTTTGAGGTTTTCTGTGATATTAACCCTAAAAATAAAATCAAATTAGAAAAAATCTCCAAATGATCAACTCGTTGTTACTCTAATTTTTTATTTTTTATTTTTGGTCGGATTTGTTACTCTACTTAACGTCTTATCTTTACGATGATTTGCAGAAGTTTCTCCACGATAATTATTCTGATTTTTCGCTTTTCGGTTTCTTACTTCAATAGATTTTATCTCGCGCCAAATAATCATGTGATTAATTATCAAAACGCCACTTTCTTTTCTTGAATTGCCCCCTACAACGTTGATGTGATTAAAAACTAGTTTAGTGGATGTGCACTTTAAAGTTTAAGAACAACAAGCTCCACGCCTAATCAACATCGTTGTCCCGTTGATGCGAATCACTAGTGTCGTCTCCCCCATCTCTCTCTCTCTCTCTCCTGTCGGGATCAAAGAGTGCCATGGAAATTCCATATTCGAGGTCCTCGAGCTTTGATGACCACAAATAGAGGTCGTGGAGGCTATGGCTCACCTCGGGGTTGAGGGAATCCATCACGAACTCGAGTCAAGCTCGGAAAAATTATACAAAAAAAAATTATAAATTTATTGTACTTGTATCAATTTAATTATAAACTTTTCAATCGTACGATTTTTTTTTTCCTTTCAAAATCGAATTGTGCCAATTTAGTCCTAAACCTTTTGACTATTTGCTGATGTAGTCCTTTTCGGCCAATTTTGATTTGAAAACGTTGACGTGACGGTGTAGTCAGCATCAACTATCCTATATGGCGTGATCGGGGCTGATATGGACAATTTATATATATATTTTTTGTATTTTTTCCTATTTCAGTTTTTTCTTTCCTTTTCATCGGTGGCGGCAGACCGGCCAAAGGCTTTGGTCGGTGAGGGCTGGGTGAGGGTCGACCTCACCCTATCTGGCAAGGGCCTCCCTCGCTTGCCGCAACAAAGAAAAGAAGATAAAAAGAAAAGAAAAAAGATTAAAAATTTGCAAAAATAATACACGCCAGTGCCTGCACTGCGGTACCATGCAGGATAGTTAACGTCGTGCAAGCCATTTCTAGTCAAAATTGACTGGATAGATTACATTGGTAACTTGTCAAAAGACTTTGGATTAAATTGGCCAAATTAAAAAAAAAAGATTTTGAACTGAATTAGTACAAGTGCAATATGTTTAGGATTTTTTAGGTACTTTTTCGGTCAAGGTCACCGCCATGTCATCCTTGACTTGAAGTTGTCCAAGTTCAGATTTGTAGATTGTGTGTCCAAAGAAGTAGTCTAGTTTTTACCCTTAAAGGTATCGTGTCCAAGATTGCTTAAGCCTCTTTTCAGACACTCTCGCGTCGGACAATTTGTTCTTCAATCGCAAGAAATGTCTTATCGTGCGAAAGTAGGTTTTTTTTTTTTTTTTGTAACAGAGGTGTCCGGACCAGCTTGCGCGTACCTCGACTATTCTTCGAGAGAGACTAGCACAGCAACCCACCGTCATGGCCCACACTTAAATCACAGGTGCTCAGCTAGGGAATCGAATTTGGGACCAGTGCGCCTAACAAACAATCCCAAGTGCGCCCTAACCAACTGAGTCACCCATGCTACACATGATATTATAGTCGATCCCGATAAAATTCGACCACGACCCGAGTCTAGAACCCTTCTTGATGGAAGAGGTTTACATGGATTAGCTACTATTAGAAACCCTAACCACCGAATTGCAGAACAAATGAGGAATTCAGATGGACACTCATGGTGGAGACGGTGACATTGAGGTGGAGGGGGGAGCCAGGGAGGGCCGATGTAGCAAATTACAAGTAAGTGATGAATCGAATATGCTATTTTATCGCCTAATGAGACGACCGAGAGAGGCAACGGCCTGAGGTTGGTCGACCCACCAAATTCGACCAAAAGGAAGATGACCCAGAGGCCAAAATAATCTGAGGTTGGCTTGCTATTTTCCATTGCCTAATGAGTGTTTTTTGCCTTGTGCCGTGGAGTTGATGATGAAGCCATGGACGGTTCGAGTCGTCTTGTCGCTCTCTCCTGCCGCGAGCGAGCGGTGTGATTCTCAATTGTTGGTATCTTTGATTTCGAGGGGGTTTAAAAGGATGAATGCATGCTTTCGGTGATGGGTGAGCGCGACCCTTGCCCGGGCGTTGCCATCGACCGGCCACCAGCAAAAATAGAGGGGAAAGAAAAAGAAAGAAAGCAAAGTTCAAAAATCTTATGAAAAATTTATTTAGGAAGTCTACGTTACCACTGATCATGTCAAGTAAGACCGTCGGCATTCATGTCAGCGATTTTCGGCCTAAATTGGCCGGATGAACTGAACTAGTACTAATGTGAGGTTTATGACTTTTTTTTTTGGGTCCATATATAGGTGACAATTAAAATAAGAAAAAACTATTTTATGGTCAATTTTTAGGAACCTATCCAAGTATTTTAGAAACTGCACAATAGAAAATCAAGCATTTTTTTTTTTTGGTCAAAAATAGAAAATCAAGCTTCACGCGCACCCGACGCGGTGCTTTTTCCTCAAGCCCACGTCGCTTTCCCCAACGGCAAAACACGACCTTGCCTTTGCCTTTTTCTTTTAAATAATTTTTTAAAAAAATCTTTTTTTTTTCGGTCGTATTTTTCCTTTTGAAAAGAAAAAACGGTAACGAACACGTCTTCCGATGCTTATTCGCTCCTCCACAAAAGCACAAATCACAACCCTCGAACTCTCGCCGAGCACGACGTGTCGCGATCAGGACCCTTCATCACTCGACAGTTTCCTCGGACAGTAACGATGGCATCGTCATTTTTTATCCACCAATTACCGCTCGCATCCGACGTCTAAGTAGCACCGACACGCGACACGCGACACGACACGACACGATACGCCGACACGTCATTTCTAAAGAAATAGAGGATTCCGACACGTTGGGACACGTTGTATGTTAAATGTATATTTTTGTATATACATGACTATATAAAAATATCAATGAGTTTTTTCTTATTTTTCTTCTGTTAGGGATTCATGATTAAGTTTTTTTTTTACTGACTGTGTATATTAATTTTGAGATGACTGGATATATGAGTATATGTATCTTTGATAAATCTACATTTTGACCCCTAATTTATTGAAAATGCTTAAAATTGACCCCGTACGTGTCGAAATGATGTGTTGAGATGCTGCAATCGCGTGTCGCTGGCATGTCTAGAGTGCTGATCATATGTGGATCGCATATCGGAGAGTGTCGGGAGAGTGTCGGAGTGTCGGAGAGTGTCGGACATGACACGGAGGCCTCCGGAAAGTGTCGGTGCTTCCTAGTCCGATGTATGTTTGCAACGCTTGAAATCAATAAGACCCCATTTTGAATTACGCGTGATTGATTTAAGAATGCATACATTCTCGATTAACGATCCGAAACTCATCCCATCAGAGCCGGTTCCCTCGTGATCTGGCATCGAACTGGTCGGGTGTAGGGTAGACTCGATAATCGGGACCCGACCATGAGTAATAGAATTATTGTTCTTGAAAATCATATCATGCTAACGATCTGTGTCATAGTGATTGCAGTAGGAATGAACCTTTCCCGATCGATCAAAGCAAAATTTTCAATTTTTAAGGAGCCTACCGGTCCAGTATGATCCGGCCAAAAACAGGTTGGGGAAGGTCGATTCGGACGAACTTTTGTTTTTGCGTAGAACACTAAATGTAGAATTCGAATTCGAATTCGAATTTGAATTTCTCTGAAAAATTAATATATAATTCACTCCGTCCACAAGTGACATTATCACGTAAATGTCATTAAAAACAATTGAAGCAACGAAATATCTTCTCGATTCCCGCACCAAATAACACTCCCACGGTCCCACCTCTTGTTTTATTCATCTATCCACGTAAAGAAAAAAGCTATTAAAAAAAAGAAAAACAAATCCCAAAACGAAAATATAAAATAGAAATAAATCAACCTCCCCACTCAACCCATCTCTCTCTCTTCCTCTCTCAGTCTCTCTCTCTATAAGTTCTGGTTTTGCTCGCTGAGGAGGAAGTGATCTGCCCGACCATCGCCGGAGACGGATCGAGAGAACGAGAATGAGCTATTACAACCAGCAGCAACCTCCCGTTGGTGTCCCTCCGCCGCAAGGTCTCTTTTGTTCTTTTTCCCTTTTGTCTTGTTCGCTTCCGATTTCCCCGAGTTTCTCTCGCCCCGCCCCGGTTGATGGGTCGTTGTTTCTTGCGTGAAAGTTCCGATTTTTACCCCTCCCGATGGTTGCGGCCTTCCTCTGATCCCCGTCGAACGGCGTTTCCGGCGACGGATCTGGTGGGTTTCGGTTGCTCCACGAGGAATCTGACTTGTTTGGTTGCGTGGATTAGGTTATCCGCCGGAAGGATATCCCAAGGACGCGTACCCGCCCGCCGGGTACCCCCAGCAGGGCTATCCCGCCGGGTACCCTCCCCAGCCCGGGTATCCTCCGCCGCAGTACGCGCCGCAGTACGCGCCGCAGTACGCCCAGCAGCCGCCCCAGCATCAGCAGAGCAGCGGTTGCATTGAAGGCTGGTACGGTTCCTAACCCCCCTTGTTCTCTACGGGTTCCGAGCGCACTCGCGCGTGGATCGGTCGTATTCGCGTAGCCAAACATGCTCTTTCTTCAGTTTCCATTTCATGCATCCAGTTACGCGATTTGATCCGAACGGATCGGGTCTAGTCCGGTTCTCCGGGCGTCAATCTGGGAGCTGGATCGCGGACGATCCGACGGGTGAGAGAGTCTGGTCTGTTTTGACCCCGGGTTTTCCGGGTGCTTTCGGCAAAGGGCGAGCGGTTGTTGACGTGCGCCGGTAGAGTCGCCGGAACTCTTGGCCACTCACAGTGGGGCAGAGTCGGCGGGTCGGGTTCACGTGATGATAATTGATTTCTTTTTGTTTTTGGTCTTAGCCCACGAAAAATCAATTCAATTCTGGGGTTTAGATTAGGAAAATATCCCAACTTGGTTGGCTATGGATTAACTATGGATTGAAGAGTGATCTGGTCAATTGGGTCTGCTGAGTATTTTATTCTAGGCTAATTTAAGAATGATGAGTATAGTTTGGTGGTGCACTGATTTATTATTTTGATTCACAAAACAATCGACAAGTTCTTCATGCTCAGTTAAAGTAAGGATTTTTTTTTAACGAGTGTCTCGCACATTAAAAAACCATCAGATCCAATGGGGATAGAGATTATTTTCACCGTGTAATGGGTTAATTAATACTTTGGAATCGAGCTCGACGAAACGGGCGGGTTCACATGTGGGTAGGAAGGATGGGGGACCGAAATGTTCTCGAGGTGCTGGAGCTGTGGAGGTGCTAAGGTTTCGAGAACAGGCCGTCGACGGCAACGCCGAGAACGGGTGATATCTAGAAACCTTTGACTTCTAGGCTGTGCTTGTTAGCGTTGGTGTTGGTTGACCAGTTCCATTGCCCTGTCAATGATTCATTGGGGGATTGCAAGTGTTTTTACTGGGATTAAAAGATGCAACTTTCAATGCACGTTGGAGTGTTCAAGAACCCAGACAAACATTTTGCAGCAGCTCCAAATCTCCCCTAAGTCAGATGTATTCAAGTAACACATGAATTCGAATTGGAATTCAAAACATGGACTGCTGTGTTCTTTCGGCGAAGCGATGGTGGCCGGCATGATTCGAAATTGCATTTGTAGAATTGCTCGAGAATCCATTTCTACTGTTTGTTGGGGGTAAAAGGCTCTGATCGGGTGAGGCGATAGGGTGCGATGTTTTCGCCACGATTGACCGTGTACACAAGACAACTTGATCAAGTTCTATGCTGTCGGCGTCGTATGTTTCATGTTTTGATTGTTTTTTTCTTTCTTTCTCGGTCGAGCCTCTATGGTTAAGAGTCGCCTAACCCTTTATTATCTTCTAAATGCCCTTTTTTCCGTCAAATATTTTCGGAAAATTTAGTTGGTAAATTACTGGAAATTATGCTGATCTGGGTTGTTTTTGTTTTTGTTTTAATTTGGGAATGAATGCAGTTTGGCTGCTCTGTGCTGTTGCTGTCTTCTGGACGCTTGCTTCTGAGGATGATAGCCACAAGAGAAGTGATTTTCATGTGAAGGCCCCTCTTTTGTTATTTGCTTTTATTGCTATACTTTCCAGTGTCTATTTCGTTGCTCACATTGACTTGTTGAATAATATGAACTTTTGCTAGTCAATTGTAAGTGTATTTTTCGTCTATGTGGGTCGGCGTGTTTTGTTCTATAGTATTGCTCCTTAAAAGTCCTACATAAATTGTTCTATATTTCAATTGGCTCGGTTCAGTTCCCAAACTGAACCGAACCGAACCGAACTTGCCTTATGCGGCCGAGTCCAGGAGGGTTCACAACCTAGACCAGGTTCGATTGGGGATCAGCCTTCATCTGATTGTTCCTACCTAGGAACCTACCTTGCATGGTTCTCGGATAGAACCGGTTCTCAGTCGCGCCTCTCTCTCTCTCTCTTCTCAAATACGGGGTTTCGATAAGATAGCACGGTACCAGAGCCACCAAATTCAATTTCGTTGTACCACCCACCGTCTTTAATCAATAGTCTTAACAACGATTAAATATGAGATTTTCATTGGAGTATGTTCTAATTGATCTAAGTAAATTTTTTTGGGTTAGAGTCTGTAGAACTATTTATGGAGTTATTTCGATTCTTTGTTTGATCGTTTCGTAAATCGATTTTGGGAGTGGGGCGATGGATTCGCGTGAAGGAATCGTTCTCTTTGCTTTTGGGTGCGGTTCTTGCGTTGGAATTAGAAGATTGAAGAAAGGAATATTCGCTCCGCTTTTGGATGGTGTTTGTGTATAAGTAAATATATACAATCAAAGGAAAGTCAAATCACGTCATCATCATGGCCTTTTTTTTTTTGGGGGGCGGCTTCGGTTGATTCCATTTTGTTTTTTAATTAGTGTCGTGTCAATTCTATACATTAATTTTCAAATATAAGCTAGTGATAATTAGGGTTTACGTAACTTGCCTGTCATTTCAAACTTATATTATTGGAATACCAAAACCAAAACCAAAACCAAAAATTTCTTTTTTGGATTTGCTCGGAAAATTAACTTTTTTCGGGGTCTATTTTTTTCGCGAAAAATGAATAATTTCGAAAACTTTTAATCACCCGCATCGCTTGATATAATTAGTCAAGGAATTTTTTTGCATTTTTTATAACAATTTATGTTTAAACATTTTCGTGAACGATGAATTATTATTATTATTATTATTTGCGTTGCGTTCACTCATTTTTGTAAGTTCTCCTATTACAGCAACCAACAAATGAATTGATATAGGTGGATTATTTTCTTGAAAATATAATTTTTGAATTATTTATTTTTTGTAAAATAAACGGACCGACCTCGAATCTTGATTAATTTTGAAGGGAATTGCAGGGAGAGTCACCGAATTTTGACCGACAGGAACTTTCGAATCTTAAAAAAGTGTGTCGTCCCATGTTCAATCCATACTTGGAGCAGTCTTTCTCGAGATGGAATTTAAGAAAGGTGATTCCTTGGACATCTTCCTTCAAAGTTTCCCATCAGTGTGAACTGAACTTGTCGCACGAAAAAATAATCCAAGAAAAATCACAAAAAAAAAGAGGAAGAAAAAAATGGAAAAAGAAGAAGTTAGCTTTTGCGTGAAAATGTTGCTTTCGTCTCCATGTTGTCCTTATCATTCAATTTTCTTCTTTTGGCCAAAACTTGTAGGGGATCCTAGGATTTTTACAAGCGAGATATATCATTTCAAGATGTATTTGAAGATACTTTTTTCTCTATCAATACTTTTCAGTTTTAAACTCAAACTTTTGAATTGTAGATAGAAAACACAAAAGTTGTATTACAAAAATTAAAACTCTTCGAATTCTGGGTTGATAATTAAAAATCTCAAATCGATACCCCCGACACATTTGCCGCAAACTGATTTTTTTGTCATACAAAAAATCCTAAACTGGTACCTCACGACACATTTAGCTAGTCTCATAAGCTGGTGCACCTGGCCCAAATCTACCATCCGTTAGCATCCCGCCCCCCATCCTGTTAGAATTCATACGTGTCAACACACATGGCAAACGACTGCAAGACGGATATGTCTAAGGTGGAGAATGACAATCCAATGTAGAAAATTTACGTGAGTTGGCACCTACGATTTTTAACGGCCGGTAGATTTGGATTAAGGGTACCAGATTGATAGGGAACAATTACTTCAGGGGTGGATGTGCCATGGGTACCAGTTAGGATTTTTTCTGCGAAGAAAATTAATTTGTAGTAAATGTGTCATGCGATACCACTTAAGGGTTGTTAATGGAATTAACTATTTATTTTTTTATATTTTATTTTACTCCTTTCTTGTTTTAAGAGATTATGCTCAATGAAAATTCATACCAATCAAATAAAAATTATATAGTTGGAAGGAAACATTCACGAAACTAATTTCGAAATAAGCCATATCGTTAGGAGTATATTTGAAGGTAGTTTCTTGAAATTATCCAATTGTCTAAAGTTTAAACTCGACAAAGGATATAACCCTCTGTTACTCTCTGTATCCTCTTCCTAAAATTTAAACTCAACAAAAGATAGTCTTTTGGAGCGAACATTTTCTTAACTCCGGCTTACTATATATTAACAGATGGTTCTCCTTTGGGTTTTAGCAACTTGGGAAGACTTTGCGAAGAGACGTGATTTGAGGTTCAGTAGATGCTATTTGCAATTGCATGGTGGTTTTGTTCTTCGCCATCGGTTTAGTCGATCACAGTAAGTGTCGAAGTACGTTTTTTGAGCGATTGCGATTTGTCGGGTGCCGATTAATTTTCGTTCAGAAGATTTGATTTTGAATCTTAGGGTGCTTTGAAAAACGGTTTCTTTAACTTTGTTTTCCATCAATTTGATCTGGCTCGACCGTCTGGAAGCATGCGGAACATAAGATGTATCGTTTGGTGCAAAACTGTTCATTCATTTGGGTTTTCTGACATGTCTAATCCATTACAATCTAAGTTGATGATTCACAATTAGGTGAAACCACTTGTAGTTTAGTAGATTTTGAGAAGTTTGATCGTGGAGTTAGTTTAATGGGCGTGTTCTTAACATTGTAAGATTAGTTTGGACGCCATTGTCGCCGACCCATGATGGTTTTTGACACGATTGAGGATTGATCTGTACAGGCATTTCCATGGCTGCTCCTGGTGTGGGACTAGGAGGCATGAAGGGTTTCTCAGGATTCACCATGTCACTGCTTCTTTGTCTCACATTTGTGCTCTTCTGCTCAGGATCAGGTTCTAGTTTCTCTCGTCTATCTCCCTCTTTTGTTTGCTAAATCACATGCCCCTCCAAGACCACTTTACCACACACTCTTTGGTACTATTTGATTCTTTTTGTTTTTTTCGGAATAATAAATAGTTCCTGAACTTGTTCAATGTGGTCCCTAGACTTTTGATACATGTTTAATTTGGTCCATGGAATGCATGAAAATGTCCAATGTTGTCTTTCCATTAATTCACGTTCAAGGACAATATTGAACATTTTCATACATTCCATGGACTGAATTAAACATGTACCAAAAGTCCATGGACTACATTGAACAAATTTAAAGTTTAGAGATCACATTGCACATTATGCCAAAGTCCATGGACCATTTGTGTCATTTACCCTTCTTCTTTTATTCCTTGATGGTTTGGATAAAGTTGACTGTCTGATTGTTTCACCTGTTCTGATGCTGTAGTCTTTGAGCAATTAAGCTAATGGTTTTCTGTTGTAAGCCATTTCAGGACAAGTCACGCAGGCTGTCTTCAATGATGTTTATTATGATGCATCGGCACCGACACAGGCAAGATCAAATTCCTAAACACTCTTCTGCGACCTTTGAGTATGTCTGACATGTGAATTGCCTAATCGATTTCTGCTATCATTGCTAAGTTGAATTCAAGAACAAAGAACTGGAGATTGGTCTCGGACGATCAGTTATCCTGGGCATCAGATTTTTCGAGTAGTTCACATTTTTGGTCTCCTGATAGTAACGTAGCTAAAGCTTGCAGGAAACAACTTGCAATCCTGAACTGAGCAAATAGAATGTTATTAAGTTCGCAGTTGTGTGAATTCAATGCTAATGAGAGAATTAACTGAAGCTTCTAATGTGTACGTATTCAATAAGCAGTGTTTGGCAGAGCCGGGGATTACCATGTATGGCGGCGGGATCCTAGTTAACCCGGAGTTCAGCTACGGCACATACGGGTGGACTGTGTTCGGGCAAGGAGAGATTGAAGAACGCGTATCGCGCACCAACAACGGGTTCATGGTGGCGAGCGACAGGAAACATCCACTGGACAGTTTCTCCCAGAAAGTTCTACTCGAGAAGGGCAAGTTCTATATGTTTTCAGGTAATTACTCCCTACCTATACGTGCATGTCGGAATTGTTCATCCGAAGCCCACAAGCATGTGATGCGTGCTTGAATAGTTGTATTCATTGGCAAAGAATCTCCATCCTCAAATGACAAGGGATGTGGAAAAACATGATTCTGGATGGAGTTGAAGATGATTCTTACTTATGTTGAAAGAGGTACTTTTGCAGCTTGGATACAAGTCAGCGAAGGAAGCGAGACGGTATCGGCGGTGTTTGGAACTGGAGAAGGCGAGTTTGTTCCCGGAGGCAGCGTCGTGGCGGAGCACGGTTGCTGGTCTTTGTTAAAAGGCGGCATCGCTGCAAACTCTTCAGGACTCGTCGATGTCCTTTTCGAGGTGAAAGGCATCCGAATTTTTAGTCTATCTATTTCTGAATGGAGAACACATTTCTACTAGTTAGTGATTTCTGAGGTGATTGATTGGAAGATCAGCACATTCAAAAAACGAACTATATTCAAGATACGAAATCAGATACTTGATGTGTGATTGTTACTCTTACGTTACATGTTATTGATCGGGGGTAACCCCGTGTTTACTACATTCACCCTTAATATGGTCGAGATTTAAACCTTTGCGAGAATAATTTCATTGAAGAATTCCAAGCTGCATTAGGTGAAGAGCTGATATTAAGCATATATCGATACCGATTTCTGATTGTGGCAGAGCAAGAATACCTCGAAGGAAATATGGGTCGACAATGTCGCGTTGCAGCCATTCTCGAAGAAGCAATGGCGGTTTCACCAAGACAAAAGCATTGAGAAGGTGAGAGGAAGAGTTATATCGAGTTGAGTTGGATCTTCTGCTATAACGAACCGCCGCGAATTTCCATACTTGCAGGTGCGGAAGAGCAAAGTGAGGTTGCATGTTACTTATCCATATTCAAAAGCCGGAGTCGGCGGAGCCACAGTTCTCATCAGGCAAACCAAACCAGGCTTCGCGTTCGGGTGCGGCATGAACTCCCACATTCTCAAAAGCACGGACTATCAAAACTGGTTCGCATCGAGATTCAGATTCACTGCTTTCACCAACGAGATGAAGTGGTACAGCACAGAGAAGAAGCAAGGCCAGGAGAACTACACGATAGCCGACGCGATGGTGAAGTTCTCGCAGGACAACAAAATCTCAATTCGAGGCCACAACGTTTTCTGGGACGACCCGAAGTACCAGTCTGACTGGGTCAAGACCCTTTCGCCGGAGGAATTGCGGGAAGCAGCAGATAGGAGGATCAATTCGGTCGTATCAAGATATGCCGGAGAGGTGATCGCTTGGGATGTGGTCAATGAGAACCTGCACTTCAGCTTCCTTGAAGACAATCTCGGGAAAAATGCCTCCTCGATTTACTTTTCGATGGCATATAAGCTCGATCCGAGTGCGAGGATGTTCTTGAACGAGTTCAATACCATCGAGTTCGGTGGAGACGTTAAGGTTAGCCCTGGGAACTTCAAGAAGAGACTCGAGGAGATACTTTCCTATCCCGGAAACGAAGACATACCGGCAGGAATAGGAGTGCAAGGCCATTTTGGCCCCGGCCAGCCAAATTTGGCTTATATGAGATCAACCCTGGACATTCTTGCAACAACTGGAGCGCCCATCTGGCTAACAGAAGTATCTGTGGAACCAGGACTTAACCAGGTATTGAACTTATCCTAGGACAGAGGTGATCATGCCCGGCGGCCCACTCGACCCGAAGAGCAAAATGGGCGGGCAGCGATTCTCTTCTTGTGGCTGGCTTTTAGGCCTGATCCTAGTCCTGACCCGTCCAGGATCCTAAAATCCACTGTCCTGAGCCAACCTCGAGTTGTGATCAGTGACAAAATAGAAGTAACGTACTAAAAGACTCACAATTTGACACACTCTAATGCACAAATCTTTTCTTGACATCACAGGCTCAGTACTTGGAGGAGGTACTTAGGGAGGCTTATGCTCATCCTGCCGTGGAAGGGATCATAATCTTTGCAGGCCCAGCGCCCGCCGGCTTTTACGCCACCGCTCTCACGGACATGAACTTCAACAACACCCCGGCCGGAGACGTCGTGGACAAGCTGATCAAGGAATGGAAATCCGAGGACTTGGAAGCTCGCACAGACGACGGAGGGTTCTTCGGCACTGCCCTGCTCCACGGAGAATATGAGATCACAGTAATCGATCCAATCACAAACTCCTCTTCCACTTCAAGATTTGAAGTGACCAGAGATAGCTCAGAGAGGATTTTCCATCTGCAGATGGAATAAATAGTCTGCTAGATGCTCCTACTGAGCGCTAAGGATAGTGTTATGATCATTGACTGATACTGCTATATGTCATAGGAATTCATGAGCGACATGAATGTTTTTGCAACTTTTAATGTACTTTTTTCCTTAATATATACACTGAAATGTCAAGTTGTTTTCCTCTTTTCTAATTTTTTTTTATACCCCAAATGAATTATAAAGGTAAAAATGTTAACTATGTGACAAATAAAAAACTCTTGTTCATCTTCTTCTGCTGGGCTGTTATGTACACAATGACCTACTAGGCTAATTTTAAGCTTGATTTTTTCTATCTAGTTATAATTTTTCTAGCTTGATCTTACATTTTAGCTTACGCGAACATATATGTTAGATTATAAAGCAGAACAACCATCATCTTTGCCTTTTGATGGACGGAGAGAAGAGACAACATCGGCAACACAACCATCACCATCGCCACCATCGCCACCGTCACCACCGCATCGCCCGAGGTGACCCGGCATTATTTACGTGCTTTTAAGGGAAATTTTCACATTCTCAAGAAGGTGCAAAAATCACTTGTATGCCATCAATAAGCATGATCTTCTAGGTCATAATTACATGGCAATTCATTATCCATTCAAATAATTAATTGACATTTTTTATTGGACCCTTTTTTTTTTTTTCTCTCCTTAATTTAATCTTAATCATCAGTTATCAGTCAACCATCAAACACTATCCTCAGATATCTATAGGAGCTTCCAGCTGACTGTTCATTCAATCTGAAAATAGAAAGTTCTCCCTGAGCTATCTCTGGTCACTTCGAATCTTGAAGTGGAAGAGGAATTTGTAGCTGGGTCAGTTATCGTTATCTCGTAGTCTCCATGGAATAGTGAAGTGCTGAAGAACCCTCCATCGTCGGTGCAGGCTTCGAAGTCGTGGGTTCTCCATTCCTTGATCAGGTTGTCCACAACGTCCCCGGCCGGCGTGTTGTTGAAGTTCATGTCAGCGAGGGTCGTGGTGTTGAAGCCGGCGTACGCAGGGCCCACAAACATTATGATCCCTTCCACAGCAGGATGGGAGTAAGCCTCCCTTAGGATCTCCTCCAAGTACTGAGCCTGCAACACCAGAAAAAAATTGAAATTCTTGCCTAGATGCCCATTATTAAGGAGAATCAGATATATTATTTAACATTGAGGGGGTTGGCGGGTGAACTTTGGCTGGCCGGGGCCGGTTACAAGAAGAGAATTGCTTGCCCAAGCATGCCCAATTTTTCCTCTCGGGCAAACCGTGCCTGACCCGGGCCACTGGGTTGCCTGGTCATGCATAATTGAATACCTGGTTAGCTCCTCGTGCCACAGACACTTCTGTGAGCCAAATGGGCACACCAGTTGTGGCCAGAATCTCCAGACTTGATCTCATGTAAGCCAAATTTGGCTGGCCAAGGCCAAAATTGCCTTGTACTCCTATTCCTGCTGGGATACCTTTGTTTCCGGGGTACGAAAATATCTCCCGGAGCCTCTTCTTGTAGTTCCCCGGGCTCACCTTCTCGTCCCCACAGTACTCGATCGTGTTGTACTCATTCAAGAACATTCTTGCGGTCGGGTCGAGTTTGTATGCCGCCGAGTAATACATTGAGGAAGCGTTTTCCCCAAGGTTGTCCTCGAAGAAGCTGAAGTGCACGTTCTCATTGACCACGTCCCAAGCAATCAGTTGTCCGGCGTATCTAGAGACGACTGAATTGATCCTCTTTTCCGCTGCTTTTCGCAAGTCCTCGGGCGAAAGGGTCTTGACCCAATAGGGCTGGTACTTGGGATCGTCCCAGAAAACATTGTGGCCTCGGATCGAAATGTCGTTATCTTGTGCGAACTTCACCATTGCGTCTGCTATTGTGTAGTTCTCTTGGCCTTGTTTCGTCTCTGTGCTGTACCACTTCATTGCGTTGGTGAAAGTGGTGAACCGGAACCTCGAAGCGAACCAGTTTTGATAGTCGGTGCTCTCGAGGATGTGGAAGTTCATACCGCACCCGAACGGGAAGCCTGGCTTGGTTTGTTTGACAAGGAATTTGGCTCCTCTGACCGCGAGTCCGCTTTTGTCCGCATAAGTTATCTGGAACCGCACTCTGCTCTTCCGTGCCTGCGAGATCGAAATTTGCAAAGGTCCTATATGTTTTTCTAACTAACTTGGTACAACTTTTGGTTTTACCTTCTCCATCCTTTCATCCTGGTGAATCCTCCATTGCTTCTTCGAGAATGGCTGCAACGCAACATTGTCGACCCAGATTTCCTTCGAGGTATTCTTGCTCTGCCACAATCAGGAATCAGAATAACATTAGCACTCCACCTAATATAGCTTCCAAATACTGGACGAATACAGCAAGCGAACTATCCAGTTAGCCCCCGATCGAAGGGTATAACGATAACAATCATACGTCAAGTGTCTGATCCTGTCATGAATTCAGTGCATTTTTCCAATGTGCTGATCTTTCAATAACCACCTAAGAAGGCATAAACTAGTTGAATTGTGTTCTTTAAGAAATAGATTGGCCTAAAAAAGTTCAATGTCCATCACTTCACCTCGAAAAGAACGTCGACCGTGCTCGAAGAATTCGCGGCGATGCCTCCTTTTAGCAAAGACCAGCAGCCTTGCTCTGCCACGATGCTTCCTCCAGGAACGAACTCGCCATCTCCAGTTCCAAATACCACTGATACTGTCTCGCTTCCTTCATCGACTTGTATCCAAGCTGCGAAAATCCCTCATCAACACGATTAATAAATCATCTTAAACTTCATCCACACATAGCGGTTTGCATTCCTTGACATTGGAGACCTGAAATTCTTCGCACATAAAAGAAAACCATTCAAGTGTCCTGTTTATGCGAATCCGCATATCACATGCTTGTTGGCTTCACATGAACATAAACTCCGGCATACACGAGAAGACGTGTGCTTGCACTTGGAGTTTGTGGTGATGTCTGCAGAAAAAGTTGATCGAATAATTACCTGAGAATGAATAGAACTTGCCCTTCTCAAGTTGAACTTTCTGATAGAAACTGTCCAAGGGACGTTTCCTGTTGTGTGCCACCATGAACCTGTTCTTGGTACGCGATACGCGTTCTTCAATCGCTCCTTTCCCAAACACGGCCCATCCGGCGGTGCCATGACTAAACTCCGGGTTAACTATAATCCCACCTCGATACATAGTACTCCCAGGCTCTGCCAAACACTGCTTATCGAATGCATAGAGGATCGGAGTTACAGTCAATTGTCATCAGTACCAAAATCACAATTTGGGAATGAACCAAAATTTTCACTCAGTTTTGGCACAAAAGTTGTTTCCTGCAAGCTTTTGGCTAGTGACTTTCAGGAACCAAAAGATCATTATGTGTACAGAATGATCTGTTCGATCATATTTCTCTTTTGGGGCGGCGATCTTGGGTTCAGAATAATTCATTCGACTTAGTGATGACCGTGAAAATAGAATTGGCATTCATAAATGAACATAACACAAAAGTTGCAGGTAGTGTCCAGGACTTTGATCTTGCCTGGGTGGTTGCTGATGCATCATATTGAACATCACTGAAGACAGCCTGTGTGATCTGCCCTGAAATGGCTTAACACAGAAAGCATTTAGCTTAATCATTCATGTTATCACTAGAGAAAACATTTGGAAGAACAGCTAAAACCAATCTAACAGTCAAAGAATCGTAAACTCTATCAAAATGTTCCTGGGGGGATATGGCTTTGCAATTAACTGTGAGAGAAACTAGTACCTGATCCTGAGTAGAAGAACACAAATGTGAGCCAAAGAAACAATGACATGGTGCATACAGAGGAGCTTATCGTCTCTCCCAGTCCTGCAACACAAGCAGGCATAGAAGGCGTGTAAGCCACCAATCAGTCATGCCAAAAGACAAAAGGACTCTCTGTGAATGTGGAAGCGTGCAGCAACCTGACCAATCTCAGTTTTTGCATGTCTCGTGACTCTTATCTCAACCCCTATATATAACCCAACAAAAGACTGGCCCATAATGAAGGGTTTTATCGCACACCGATTCAGAATGATCACATAGAAATCAAAGAGAAAATTGGACGACACACGAGATTACCCAGGTTCACCCCAGAATAGGGCTACGTCCTGCAAAGAGATTTCACTATAGTTTCGGTTTACAGCCTCTCAACTCATTACAATGATCAAAAAACGAGAAAATATATATATGCCCCAAACGGGCCCAAAACTTAAACCTATATGAAACCCCTTAATTCCATACTATACGGGCCAGCTTAAATAAAAGCCCAAACCCGTTGAGGTTTCGGGGGCGCTGCCCCCGAACCCCCGCCCGCTCACCGGCGAGCGGGACAGCCGTCCGCTGACCGGGCAGCGGAACCCCCATCGGGAGGCGCTGCCCCCGAACACATAACTGGTCTGGAGACTATAATGGGTAGGTGACAATGGTGTCCAAATTAGTGTTCTATGACTCAATAGTAAGCATGTGATTTGGAGGTAGAGAGCATCGAGAGGCGAGTAATGCCATTAAACTCGAACGCTTAGCGATGCGATAGAGCATACACGGATATTTGAACAAGTGGGTCATATTCAAGTTTCCATTAGATTCGGCCCAAATCAAATGTCGCTTCGATTAATGATTTCGTTAACAGGTCTCAGTATATTTCAGTAGTGTTCGCACAGTGTCTGGTAACCAGGATTGCGTTGCTGACAAGTTGGTTTCCAAACATTGTGCGAAGCACGGGACGACAACGCAGGAACCGAAACTCCAATGACGCATCTCAGGCGCGGGACACTACAATATGACCCTACTGATGGTAGCTAATCAAAGTTTTCTTCCAAGGGATTTAGCTTAAAAGAAATTGTGGGGAATTGGAGTGAAAAAAGCAAGCCCTTTCGCCCGTTTTACTGTTTGGATTGCCTGTTCTGCTGTCTTGAAGGAATCCTGTTTCGGATGAACCTGAGAAGCGACAACTGTAGATTGACAATGTGTAGTAACAAGGATCATTTTCTTGATTCTTGTAATGGAGATTGTGATTGTTTTTGGGGGGCTCCTGGTCTTGGAGGGATTTTTTTCAATTTCTTGTGGAGACACAAGAAGAGACAAATGGGAAATCTTTAAAAGTATGGCATTACAAAACGTTGGAGAATTGTTTCCAGGAATGGCGTGAAGTTCGGTGCATGATGAGGATGCGTGACAGATGCTTTTGTGTCGAGGTGATGTTCCATGATCTTATGTTGCTTGTAAAATGCTTTGGTAAGTGCATTATATGTTGGCCGTTTTGTGCATATCTCAAAGAAAGAGTCTTGTGACCGATAGCCTTTATGGTCCGGTTTAACGAACGGGACATGAGATGAAGGTGGGCGTTGTGGTGTAGCAATGCGGTTTGGTGCAGCCTTTAAGATATGGTTTGGAGAAAGAGACTAAAGATGAAGTTGGAGACATATTGATACACATGGACACTTCATTCAAGGGAAGCAAAGCTAAGACTGAGCTCCCAACATATGAACTATATAGTCAGGTGATGTGTGATATATTTCGACAATTGCAGTACTTGCAATTTTGGAGATAATTGTCCAAAAAAACCTAAACGATAGCCAATTTAGTCATAAGCTTTTAAATTGGGCAATTTAACCCTAACCGGTTTGAAGATTTGTCAATGTAATACTTCCGGTTAACTTTTGGCCGAAAATTGGCTTCGTGGATGGTGACGGTCCTACGTGGCATAGCCGGTATTGATAGGGATAATTTTTACAATTTTTTAGATTCTCTGAATTTTTATCTTTTTTTCCTTTTTCCTTTTTCTTTCTTTTCATGTACGGCTATCGCAGAGATCTGCGGAGATTGTCAGCCACAGGTGAGGGCCGACCCTTCTAGGCCTCACTCAAATATGCCGACATCTCCTTGTTGTCGCCTCACCCTCTCCCTTGCCTCACCTTGCGTTGCGTTGCATCGCATAACCTCACACTCACTTTGCTTCTCGTGTGGTGTCGTGTTGCCTCGACAGATCTGGGTGAGGCCGTAACACCCTCGCCTCGCCTAGATCAGGCTATGGTGTCGCGACCATCCCGGCGACCCGGAGGGGGGGAGATAAAAAGAAAGAATAGAAAAGGAAAAAAAGAAAAAATTGGATATTTAAACAAAATTAAAAAATTGTCAATGTCAGCGCTAGTCATGCCAAGTAGGACTGTTGGAGCTGACTAGACCGCCACGTTAGCGATTTCCTACCAAAATTGGCCGGAATGATCACATTAACAAATTGTCAAAAGGTTTAGGACTAAATTGACCACATTAAAGTGTTTAAGACTGAATTGACCACTGTGCAATAAGTCTATGACTTTTTGAACAATTTTTCAAATTATTTTGTTTAGGCAAAGTTGATGGTACCATGGGTAATTGAACAAACTACGTTTCTGGGGTTCATTACATTTATTTATATAACTTCTGCATGTTATAAGATATTCTTGAAAATGAAATATCAAAAACCAAACAAGTAGAATAGATAAATAAATAAATAAGAAGCAGGAGCTACTTATATAGCAAGGGATTGATAACTAATTAATTTTTTAATTAATTACCTTGCCTTCCTTCCTTGTTCTGCGACTCATTCCAGCAGTTCTTGTCCCACAGATGAGTTTGTCGATGCCTGCAAATATATTATCAGACAATAGTGCACATACATCTTGTTGCGCGGAACAAGCGATCGAATAATAAATAGATAGAACAAGAAAATAAATGGGACACCAGATGTACGTGGTTCGGTTGTAGAGACTTACGTCTACTGAGAGAGCAGCAACGAATTCCACTACAGATCAAGCGATACATGGAAATTACAAACCACACACGAGTAATTCAAATACTCTCAGTGTTTCTCAGCCCCAATTACATCAAATAACGCATACAGTGCCTCAATTCCTCACGAAATAATCTCTCAATCTCACGAAGGAATTATACACATTCTTACCACAAGAATTTAATCGGCTTCGATACTTGAATTCTTGATATAATTCTCTGAACAAAACCCACGGAGAAAACCCTTGCCAAGCACTCGACGAAAACGGCGCTTCAAAGACTACCACTAGCATCCACGACGTTACTTGCTTAATATATATTAAAGCAAGAAAACAAAAAAAACAAAAAAAAAACCCTTAAATTATCTATATCACCGCCACAGAAGTCCAAATTTGCTCAGGATATATTGGTCAGACAATAGTGCATGTACATCTTATTGCGCGGAACAAGCGATCGAATAATAAATAGACAGAACAAGAAAATAAATGGGACATCAGGTGTACGTGGTTCAGTCGTAGAGACTTACGTCCATGGGGAGAGCAGCAACGAATTCCACTATAGATCAAGCGATACACAAATTACAAACCACACTCGAATAATTCAAATACTCTTTCTCAGCCCCAATTATATCAAATAACACACACAGTGTTTAACCCCAAATTCCTCACGAAATAATCTCTCAATTTCATGAAAGAATTATACACAAATTCTTACCACAAGAATTTAATCAGCTTCAATATTTGAATTCTTGATATAATTCTATGAACAAAACCCATGGAGAAAACCCTTGCCAAGCACTCGATAAAAACGGCGCTTCAAAGACTACCACTAGCATCCACGACGTTACTTGCTTAATATATATTAAAGCAAGGACACACACACAAAGAATCCTTAAATTTTCTATATCACCGCCACAGAAGTCCAAATTTGCTCAGCATATATTGGTCAGCAGAATATCCAGGTTGACCAAATAATCGTCCAACTCAACTCAAAGCCCATACTGGAAAGTTGGACTTTTCAATTTGAGAATAAAATCTCTAATTCGGATAAGGAAATTGTTGCGTGCTTCAATAAACTTATATCCACATGTTCTGCTTTGCTCGATTTCGGAAATCCGCAAAACATCCAAAATATCTGATTTTCCTTTAATAAATCTCCGATCAGTTTCGTTCCCTGACTCAAACTCGAAACATATTTTAACAATCTCCACATTGGCTTGACGTTTGAGTCAAATCATAACCGCTTCGATAATAATTCTGAATTTCATTGCTAGGCTCCCAACAGCCCCACTAGGCTCAACCACCATAGACATCATCCAAATCCAAGCCGCGCTTGAACTTCGCTATAACCGAGGACCTCATTAGAACACCAACTGCACATGCACCTTTAACTGCTCCACAAGGACTTTCCAAGCAAAACCACCGTTGCATCCATATATGTCAGGAGATCGAATACATACCTTGTCAATGTCAGCAGTTACAGCAACCGTTGGCTCTTCAGGCTCCACCTCATTATAAGCACCATCCGTGTTGATTACTACGTTAGTACTCGCTACCTCAGGAGTTTTTTGTTGCAACTCCACCTCAAACTGAACAACGTCCAGATCCGTATAAACACTGCTATAATCACTCATACCCAAAAGTACTGGAGACTTGACAAAATATAACTTCTCTGCTGATAACAGGTGAATTTAATTCCGGGGACCACAATCGATAACCCCGCTCATTTTGTGCATAACCTAGGAACATGCACTTTCTTACCCTCCCATCGAGCTTACCATTACTAACTCGAATATAACATGGGCAACCAAATAATCTAATAACAGAATAATCAGCAACGTTACCTGACTACACTTATTCGGGAGTCCGATATCCAATCCCAGTCGATGAGGATCTATTTATCAGATAGCTCGTCTTACTAATCGCATTCGCTAGGAATCTCCTAGCCATACCAGCACTAGAGAGCATTTTATGGGCCGTCTCTAGTAATGTTCTGCTCATCAATTTTGCAACATGTTGTGGTTCATTGGCACTAGTGCGGTGTCTCACTATGCCTTCCTTAATGCAGAATTCATTTAATAGCTTCGAGCAAAACTCCATGCTTTTGTCAGTCCACACATGCTTGATTGTTTTACCAGTCTTATTTTTGATTAAAGCTCTCAATTGTCTGATCTTGACAATAGCATCAAACTTGCGCCTAAGCACAAACACCCAGGTCTTCCTCGAGTAGTCATCTACAACTGTTAGCATAAATCTAGCACTTTTCCTCGAAGAAAACCGCCACAACCTGCGAACATCCAAGTGAAGTAATTCTGCAATTTTTGTGGTTTCTATGACAATCGCACTAAACCGCACTTTCTGCCGTTGATCTAAATCACAGCACTTGCATACATTCAGTTCGTCAGCAATATAACCACATAATAAATTCATTTCACTTAGAATCTTTAGGCTTCTCTCTAATGTGCCCCAAACGCATATGCCACAATTCTGACTCTTGAACAGATGCATCCGACGTCTCCGCGGCAAAATTCGTCACCGTTTCACCTTGAAGCTCATACAGACAATTATGCTTGATTCCTTTCATTATCATCAAGGCTCCTCGAACAATTTTCAAAACTTCGCATTATGAAGAATACTGACACCCAACTGAATCCAGGGCACTCAAGGAAATCAGATTTTTCTTCAACTCTGGAACATGCCTCACTCCAGTCAATGTCCTCACAATACCATCATGCATTTTGATTCTAACATCACCAATACTTACAACATTGCATTCAGCGTTGTTCCCCAACTGCATTTTACTACTATCCATGCATTGATAAGTAATAAACTAGTTCCTGTTTGGTGTAGTATGAAAAGAACAATCAGAATACATAATCCATCCGTCAAACGACGAATCATCCGTGATAGGCAAGACATAATCAGCACTATCCAAATTACCGTCAGCTACAACTGCAACATCATCCGCAGATTCAGCTTTAGTTCCCTTACCCTTTTCGTTTTTCAGCTTAAGGCAATCCCTTCTAAGATGCCCTCTCTTGACACGATTCCAACAGACAGCATTACCAGTCCTAGACTGACTACGTCTGTTCATATTTATACTACTTCTGCTAACACGTGTATTAGTTCTTTTTCTAGTTTCACCTAATAAAGCAGCAGATACAGATTCGCTAGATTCTCTTCTACGGATGTTCTCACTAAGAATTAAATCTCAAATCCCATCAAAAGTTAAACTTGTTGATGCAGAGGAATTACTAATAGTAGTAACAGTAGTATTCCAACTATCAGGTAATGAGGATAATAGAATCAAAGCACATATCTCATCTTCAAAGTCAATCTCAACTGAACTCAATTGATTAATGATCACATTGAATTCATTAATATGATTAGCAACTGATTCACCTTCGCCCATCTTTAAATTAAACAGACGTCACATCAAATAGACCTTGTTGATCGTAGAGGGCTTCTCGTACATATCTGATATGGCTTTCATCAAACATGTAGTGGTTTTCTCTTTGACGATATTAAACGCGATGTTACGAGCCAACGTCAGTTGAATAACACCCATCAATCGTCTATTCAGCAATTCCCAATCAGCTTGCTTCATCGTCTCTAGTTTCTCCCCACGATAGGGGCAAGTGCAGCTTCATCTGATATAGATAGTCCTCAATCTACATCTTCTAGAAACCAAAGTCGTTCCCATCAAACCTGTTGATTTTCACTTTTCCTTCTTCTATCGCCATCGATTCGCTTCAACTTCAGCCAATCCTAGCTATGATACCAATTGTTGCGTGGAACAAGCGATCAAACAATAAATAGACAGAACAAGAAAATAAATCGGACACCAGATGTACATGGTTCGGTCTTAGAGACCTACGTCCACTGGGAGAGCAGCAACGAATTTCACTATAGATCAAACGATACATGGAGATTACAAATCACACTCGAGTAACTCAAACACTCTCAGTGTTTCCCAATCCCAATTAGATCAAATAACGCACACAATATTTAGCCCTCAATTCCTCACGAAATAATCTCTCAATCTCATGAACGAATTATACACAAATTCTTACCACAAGAATTTAATTAGCTTCGACACTTGAATTCTTAATGTAATTCTGTGAACAAAACCCATGGAGAAAACCCTTGCCAAGCACTCGATGAAAACGGCGCTTCGAGACTTCTGCTAGCATCCACGACGTTACTTGCTTAATATATATTAAAGCAAGAAAACACAAATAAAGAACCCTTAAATTATCTATATCACCGCCACAGAAGTCCAAATTTGCTCAGCACATATTGGTCAGCAGAATATCCAGGTTGACCAAATAATCGTCCAACTCAACTCAAAGCCCATACTGGAAAGTTGGACTTTTCAATTTGAGAATAAAATCTCTAATTCGGATAAGGATATTGTTGCGTGCTGCAATAAACTTATATCCAAGTATTCTGCTTTGCTCGATTTCAGAAATCCGTAAAATATCCAAAATATTTGATTTTCCTTTAATAAATCTCCGATCAGTTTCATTCGCTGGCTCAAACTCGAGACATATTTTAATACATCTGACTAAAGAAGAAAAAGAAGATCGTCCCAAAAGAAAAGACTGAAAAAAGATCTTTCATTTTGACACGAAGAGCTAGGCATGTGCAACATGGAAGTATATCGAACCTGGTGACGCCACGGTAAACGGAGCTACGTTGCTGCGGGGAGTCCTCGGGAACGGTCTTGCGTGTGCGGTGGTGGAGGCAGGCGGACTGGATGGAGTCGGCATGCTAGAGGTGGTGGTGGGTGATGAAGTAGTCGGCTCAAAGGCAACAACATAAGGAGAAAAAAAAATGCTAAAAATGAATCCCGAGTCGGGGTCGGGTATGAGCGGAGAAATTTGCATTGCAAATAAACGAGTCAGAAAATGTTAAATGAGTCAATTTGGGTCGACCATTTATGACCATACACAAACCCAACCCAATCCACAATTTTTTTTTTTTGGGTTAAAATTGAAACATTCTCATTAATTAGTGGAATCCAATCCGCCGGTTTGACGAGCGTATAATCAACCAACTGATTTACATATACAATCTCCCGATATAATTCTAGCAATACACAAGTCACGAGGCACACTCACGTGCTATCTTTACCTAGTTATTTGTTATTTATGGTACTTTACCAAACCTCTAATCCTAGCAAATATCTAATTCTTATGCACATTTAGGTAATACACTCCTAAATTTATGGATAATTCTCCATTGTAATTATGCATATATTTTTTTAATAATAAATGTTAAAATATAGTTACCTATGTATTTGTAGATTCCATTATGATATATATATATATATATATGTATATGTTGAGGGGGCTTTATTCATGGCTCCGTTAACTCAACAATACCGCTAAACAATTATTTAACATGATAACCTACATTTAACAAATCTTTTTATAAATAGTATTACATATGCACTAAATAATATGATCGCTAAGAGTTGAACAATGTAGAGATATGTATATAGCATCATAATTTATGTTTGACAAACAAAAATCGATGATGTACATGGCAGCGTTGGGCATGCCATGTAAGACGACAAGCGTCTAGGTCTATAATTTCTAGCAAAAAAATTTCGGATGGACTACTTTGGCAATTTATTGAAAGATTTAGATCTAAATTGGAAAAATTGAAAAGGTCGTGACTGAATTGACAAAAATGCAATAGGTTTAGGTCTTTTTGGACAATTTTCCCATAGTTTTTTCCAACACAATGTCACGAGGCTCGTCCTTGCACAGGTCTAAGACCATATTTTCCTATGTTTAAAACCGAAATCAGAAAATCAGAGGAACCAAGTGAATATGCCACTGGGGTCTGTCTCAAGCTGGTTAGAAAAATCCCACGATACCCTCTCCGGACAATCTTATTAAGAAATTCTCAAAAATTGATGGAGAAATGCACCAAAGTTAAAGCAACCGTCCACGCCATGCACGAGCTATTAAAATAAATGAGTGGCTTTACTGTTCATACGACAATTGAATTATACATTGTGAAGTATCAAACTCACTCCACCTCTGCCACATGTTTCTCTAGATGCGGTCGTATAGAACGAAAAGTACCACCTTGATATGCATGTTTCGGGAAAGTTATCAAAAAAGTCATAAACATAATGTATGATGCCTGATGGTAGAGATGTAATCGAGTCGATATGTGCCAAGGTCGGGCTCAACTCAACTTGCATATGTTGGGTGGTTTTTGAACTCTCTCATCCTAAAAGCTAACTCAAAAGATGAGACTCTATTTCACACTTATAAACCGACCACTAGCCCCTTCCACAACCGATGTGAGATAACCCAAATAGCTACTCAGTACTTGAAACTCAAACTCAAGCTTGATCGTGTATAAACATTAAGGTTCTAGCTCGGCTAGGATATTAGTACATTTTCTTGGCAGCTCGAGCTTGGGTTTAATAAGCTCAGAAGGTTTTCCTGGTATTTGTACATACGTGATACTATATATGACGGTACGGACCTGTATGTCACTTCTTGGAATCATAAAACATTTCTGAAAGAATGACAGAAACTAGATTAGGTTTGCGAGAACGTTGATCTGAGTTCGACGAGCTCGAGCTCATTCTGGTAAGATATTCAAGTAGCTCGAGCTCGACTTGGAATCAGGCCAGTAGATCTCGAATCGTCGTTGTGTCTGGCATGAGCTATTAGCAAGTTAGCGAATTGACTCGGTTTCACCGCTACCTAGCAAGAGAATGTCCTGCATAACAGTTTTGGGAGGAGCTCGGCTGATGGGGGCTCCAACTATCAAATTGAGTTGGAAAATCTCTCAAGTATATAGTGCAAAATCGTTGTTGGGATAGACTAATGAAATAAGAAAATTCTCTTTAGCCCTGCATTCAATTAACTGTTTTTCTTGATGTTAGAAAACTGAGTGTGCTTTCACTGTAGTTCCCTGTAGAAGGAGATGTTAGCTACGATTATAGCCTTAGGCAGCGCCTCAAGATACCACATATAGATATACGAATCACAATTATGAAGTAGAAGAATTTACGCACCTTATTTGGAATCCATCATTCTTGATGCGAAATACTGATGAATCAACATTCAAGATTTTTTCTTCTATAACCCTCTGAATCACTGGCTTCTATGAGATTGCTCCCCACCTATCGCTTCTTGATACGACTCTTCGTGTGGCGATATTTGTGCATTAGGATTAGAGGAGGGACTTGAACTCTATTTATAGAATTTGTAACCCGACCCTCTCGTTACGGATCGGGCTTAACTCGGCCCATACTAACCAGCCCCATATTAGACTAATAAGAAACTTTATATCTTAACTTTATTAGACCAATTAATTAATTACAATAATAATTAATTTAGCCCAAATTAGAAATAACTCTTACATTCTCCCACTTGGGCTATATTAATTAAAATTGTACTGTATATGAGCATCTTTATATTGGTCTAGAGATAATTCTTAATAGTCAATCCGCTCCCATAAAGTCTCAAACACCGAATCACGACAGTAACTGCATCAAAAGACATAGAGCCATCCATGGTCACAAGTGCTTTTAACTTTACTGATATGGATTTAATATGGCAGTGTGGCAAACGGATAATACCTCAATTAATAGAGAAACTTTATGAGTTATCCTCTTCGTCAGTCACCATTCTCTCTACTTAAGTGTCACGAAACCTGATGTGCCACTAGAGAATATCCTTATGATTCCAATGAACCAATATATGTCTTACCTTTGTAGTTAACTATACTTTATGTGTAAACAACACATATGCTTATGGCTAAAAATTAAATGCCCCAGCCATCACTCAAGGTTTATACAATTCCTTAAGATTTTAATCAGATATGTATTCAATATGAAAACAACACATTCATAAACACTTTATCGAATGCAAAAAAGTCGATACATATCAAATAGCTACTAAATGTAACAAAACATAAATGTAAACTTTATTAGAGCAAAACTAAAAACAACCCCCCACTGTACAACAATATCCCATGATGCTTCTAAGCCCAGTAAATGATATGTTGTAACAACATCCCATGATGCTTCTAATCCCATTCCAATGATATGTCATTCAAATACACAAGGGCAAAGACCTTTAGTTAGTGGGTCCGCAACCATATTATCTATAGAAATATGATCTACTGTAGTGTCACCATTCTCATCTATTACATTTATGGTCAAAAACTTGACCGCCAGATATTTAGACCCACTAAGACCTCTGTTGTTATTAATAACAACACTTCAGAGTTACTGTCACAATATATCTGTATGGGCCTATCAACAAGGTCAAATATGGTTAACTCCCTAATGAGGTTCCAGACTCAAATAGCTTGAGTAGCAGCCGAAAAACATGCTACAAACTCTGCTTGCTTGATAGAGGATGACATAGATTTTTGTTTCTCGTTTTTCTATAATACTGCACCTCCCTTTAACATACAAATATATCTAGTTGTCAATTTCACGTCACCCTGATAGCTAGCAAAATCTGAATCCGAATACCTTACTAGCTGCAGGTTCTAAACATGTCTGTAAATCAACATATAGTCTTTTGTCCTTTTTAAGTACCTCAAAACTTTCTTAGCATTAACCTAGTGACGTGTCTTGGATTTACTGATATCTGCCTAGAAGTCTGGTTGCAAAAGCAATATTTGGTCTGGTGCAAACTTGAGCATACATGATGCTTCCAAGTGCACCAACATATGGTACATTCTTTACTTGGGTTTTCTTAATATCTGTATGAGGCTACTGTGACAGATTCAATTTATTGCCCTTAATGACAAGAGCAATTCCTAACTTGCAATACTATTTACTGAATCTTTCCAATCAACATATGTCCTCTGAAATAAACCCAATACACGGCAAGAATGCTCCATATGGATCTCAATGCCTAGGATAAAAGACGCATCACCAAGCTCATTCATGTCAAAATACTTTGACAATACCTGCTTCATCTCATGAAGTAATTCAATATCACTGCTCCCAAGCAAGATATTGTCTACATAAAACATGAGGAAAATAAATTTCCTCCCACCGACCTTTCAATATATACATTGATTCACTTTGTTCCCGACATAACCAAATGAAGTGACAACCCTATGAAACTTCAAGTATCATTGTCTTAAAGCTTACTTGAGGCCATAAATAAACTTTTCAGTCTATACACAAGCTTACCTGAATCATCTGCTGCTAAACCTTTAGGTTACATCATATAGACTTCCTTGTCAGGATCTCCATTCAGAAAAGAAGTTTTAATATCTATCTGGTAAAGCTCGATATTATAATGAGCTATTAATGCCATAATCACTCTGAAAGAATCTTTAAGAGAGATTGGAGGAAAATTTACTTTACAAACTACTCCTTCTCTCTGAGTGAAACCTTTGGCTACCAGTTTGGCTTAAACTTTTCAATCTTTTATTTGGAGTTCCTTTTAGTTTTATATACCCAATTGCAGTCGATGGGCTTATGACCTTTAGGCATGTGAACAAGCTTTCAAACACCATTATGTTTCATAGACTGCATCTCGTCTTTCACTATATCCATCCACTGATCTAATTGAGGACAAAAAACAACATCTCTATAAGTTATTGAATAAACCACACAGTCGATATCGTAGTCATGCTCTCCTAGATAGACTATATAGTGCGGTGGCACAGCTGATTGCCTCTGCCTGATAGATCTATTAAGTAGAGCTACTTCAACCTTACCCTACGCTTGTGGGGTTTGATGAACTTCATTAGGAACTGTTTCAATAACATGATCCTAAACCCCTAACGCATTCCATTTTATGCTCATCCTGCCGTGGAAGGGATCATAATCTTTGCCGGCCCTGCGCCCGCCGGCATTTACACCACCGCTCTCGTGGACACGAACTTCAGCAACACCCCGGCCGGAGATGTTGTGGACAAGCTGATCAAGGAATGGAATTCCGAGGACTTGAAAGCTCGCACAGACGACGAAGGGTTCTTCGGCACTTCACTGCTCCACGGAGAATATGAGATCACAATGATCGATCCGATCACAAACTCCACTTCCACTTCAAGATTTGAGGTGACCAGAGACAGCTCAGAGAGGATTTTCTATCTTCAGGTGGAATAAATAGTCTGCTACAAGCTCCTATTGAGCACTAAGGATAGTGTTATGATCATTGACTGATACTTGCTATATTTCATAGGAATTCATGAGCGACATGAATGTTTTTGCAACTTTTAATGTACTTTTTCCCTTATATATACTGAAATGTTGAGTTGTTTTCCTCTTTTCTATTTCTTTTTATACCAAAATGAATTATAGAGGTAAAAATGTTAACTATGTGACAAATAAAAAACTCTTGTTCATCTTCTTCTACTGGACTTTTATGTACACATAAATTCGAAGCTTAAATTATTTGTGCCACAATGACCTACTAGGCTAACTTTAAGCTTGATTTTTTTGAACTAGTTATAATTTTTCTAGTTTGATCTTATATTTTAGCTTATGCGAACATTTATGTCACATTATAAAACAGAACAACCATCATCTTTGCCTTTTGATAGACGGGGAGAAGAGACAACATCCGCAACACAACCATCACTGTCACCACCACCGCACAACCACCGCATCGCCTGAGGTGGCCCGGCATTATTTACATGCTTTTAGGGGGAATTTTCACATTCTCAAGAAGGTGCAAAAATCACTTGTATGCCATCAATAAGCATGATCTTCTAGGTCATAATTACATGCAATTTATTATCCATGCAATTTATTATCCATACAAATAATTAATTGACACTTTTTGTTGGACCCCTTTTTTTATTTTCCCTCCTTAATTTAATCTTAATCAGTAGTTATCAGTCAACCAACAAACACTATCCTCAGATATCTATAGGAGCTTCTAGCTGACTGTTTATTCAATCTGAAAATGGAAAGTTCTCCCTGAGCTATCTTTGGTCACTTCAAACGTTGAAGTGGCAGTGAAATTTGTAGCTGGGTCAGTTATCGTAATCTCATAGTCTCCATGGAATAGTGAAGTGCTGAAGAACCCTCCACCGTCGGTGCAGGCTTCGAAATCGCGGGTTCTCCATTCCTTGATCAGATTGTCCACGACGTCCCCGGCCGGTGTGTTGTTGAAGTTCATGTCCGCGAGAGCCGTGGTGTTGAACCCGGCGTACGCAGGGCCCGCAAACATTATGATCCCTTCCACAGCAGGATGGCAATGAGCCTCCCTTAGGATCTCCTCCAAGTACTGAGCCTGCAACACCAGAAAAAATTGAAATTCTTGCCTAGATGCCCATTATTAAGGAGAATTTAACATTGACGGGGTTGGCGGATGAAGTTGGGCAGGCCGGTTACAAGAAGAGAATTGCTCGCCCAAGCCTGCCCAATTTTTCCTCTCCGGCCAACCGTTCCTGACTCGGGCCACCGGGTTGCCTGGCCATGCATAATTGAATACCTGGTTAGCTCCTGGTTCCACAGACACTTCTGTGAGCCAAATGGGCACACCAGTTGTGGCCAAAATCTCCAGACTTGATCTCATGTAAGCCAAATTTGGCTGGCCAGGGCCAAAGTGGCCTTGTACTCCTATTCCTGCTGGTATATCTTCGTTTCCGGGGTACGAAAATATCTCCCGGAGCCTCTTCTTGTAGTTCCCCGGGCTCACCTTCTCGTCCCCACAGTACTCGATCGTGTTGTACTCATTCAAGAACATTCTCGGGGTCGGGTCGAGTTTGTATGCCGTCGAGTAATATATTGAGGAAGCGTTTTTCCCAAGGTTGTCCTCGAAGAAGCTGAAGTGCAAGTTCTCATTGACCACGTCCCAAGCAATCAGTTCTCCTGCGTATCTGGAGACGACCGAATTGATCCTCTTCTCCGCTGCTTTTTGCAAGTCCTTAGGCGAAAGGGTCTTGACCCAGTCGGGTTGGTACTTGGGATCGTCCCAGAAAACATTGTGGCCTCGGATCGAAATGCAGTTATCTTGTGCGAACTTCACCATTGCGTCGGCTATTGTGTAGTTCTCTTGGCCTTGTTTTGCCTCTGTGCTGTACCACTTCATTGCGTTGGTGAAAGTGGTGAACCTGAACCTCGAAGCGAACCAGTTTTGATAGTCGGTGCTCTCGAGGATGTGGAAGTTCATACCGCACCCGAATGGGAAGCCCGGCTTGGTTTGTTTGACAAGGAATTTGGCCCCTCTGACCGCGAGTCTTCTTTTATTCGCATAAGTTATGTGGAACCTCACTCTGCTCTTTCGTACCTGCGAGATCGAAATTCGAAACGGTTCTTCATGTTTTTCGAACTAACTTGGTACAACTTCTGGTTCTACCTTCTCTGTGCTTTCATCCTGGTGAAACCTCCATTGTTTCTTCGAGAATGGCTGCAACGCAATATTGTCGACCCATATTTCCTTCGAGGTATTCTTGCTCTGCCACAATCAGGAATCAAAGTAACATTAGCATTCCACCTAATGTAGCTTCCAACTTTTTGGTGAAATTATTCTCGCAAAGGTTTAATCTTGACCAAATTCGGGACGAATACAGCAAACGCACTATCCGGTTACCCCTGATCGATGGATATATTTCAAAAAATACTGATCGCTCGAGAAGTTAACTGTACACATAGGGTATACCGATAACAATCATACATCAAGTCTCTGATCTTGTCTTGAGTTCAGTTCATTTTTTCGAATGTTCTGATCTTTCAATAAACGCCTAAGAAGGCATAAATTAGTTGAATTGTGTTCTTTCAGAAATAGATTGGCCTAGAAAAGTTCAATGGCCAGCACTTCACCTCGAAAAGAACATTGACTGAGCTCGAAGAATTTGCAGCGACGCCTCCTTTTAGCAAAGACCAGCAGCCTCGCTCTGCCACGATGCTGCCTCCAGGGACGAACTCGCCATCTCCAGTTCCAAACACCACTGATACTGTCTCGCTTCCTTCATTGACTTGTATCCAAGCTGCGAAAATCCCTCATCAACATCAGTAATAAATCATCTTAGATTTCCTCCACAGATACCGTTTCGCATTCTTTGATATTGGAGACCCGAAATTCTTTGCGCATAAAAGAAACCATTCAGGTGTCATGTTTATGCGAACCCGAATATCACATGCTTGTTGGCTTCACATAAACAAACTCTGGCATACTCGTGAAGACGTGTGTGCGTACTTGGACTTTGTAGTGATGTCTGTAGAAGAAGTGGATCGGAAATTTACCTGAGAAAGCATAGAACTTGCCCTTCTCAAGTCGAACTTTCTGAGAGAAACTGTCCAGGGGACGTTTCCTGTTGTGCGCCACCATGAACCTGTTCTTGGTACGCGATACGCGTTCTTCAATCGCTCCTTTCCCAAACACGGTCCATCCGGCAGTGCCATGACTAAACTCCGGGTTAACTATGATCCCACCTCGATACATAGTACTCCCAGGCTCTGCCAAACACTGCTTATCGAATACATAGAGATCGGAGTTACAATCCATTCTCATCAGTACCAAAGTCACAATTTGGGAATGCAACAAAATTTTTGCTCAGTTTTGGCACAAAAGTTGTTTCCTGCAAGCTTGTAGCTATTGACTTTCAGGAACCTAAAAATGGGTGCTACAGGAAAAGATCATTATGTGTACAGAACGATCCGTTCGATCATATTTCTCTTTTGGGGCAGCGATCTTGGGTTCAGAATAATTCATTCGACTTAGTGATGACCATGAAAATTGAATCGGCATTCATACGTGAACATAACTCAAAACTTGCAAGTAGTGTCCAGGACTTTGATCTTGCCTGGGTGGTCGCTGATGCATCATATTGAACATCACTGAAGACAGCCTGTGCGATCTTCCCTGAAGTGGCTTAACATAGAAACCATTTAGCTTAATGATGCATGTTATCACTAGAGAAAACATTAGGAAGAACAGCTAAAACCAATCTAACAGTCAAAATCGAATCCTAAACTCTATCAAAATGTTCCTGGAGGGATATGATTTTGAAATAAACTGTGAGAGAAACTAGTACCTGATCCTGAGCAGAAGAACACAAATGTGAGCCAAAGAAGCAATGACATGGTGCATACAGAGGAGCTTATCGTCTCTCCCAGTCCTGCAACACAAGCAGCCATAGAAGGCGTGTAAGCCACCAATCAGTCATGCCAAAAGACAAAAGGACTCTCTGTGAATGTGAATGCGAATGCGTGCAGCAACCTGACCAATCTCAGTTTTTGCATGTCCCGTGACTCTTATCTCAACCCCTATATAAGACTGGCCCATAACTGGTCTGGAGACAATAATGGGTAGGTGACAATGGTGTCCAAATTAGTGTTCTATGACTCAATAGTAAGCATGTGATTTGGAGGTAGAGAGCATTGAGAAGCGAGTAACGCTACTAAACTTGTATGCTAAGCGTTGCGATAGAGCACGCACGGATATTTGAACAAGTGAGTCATATTCAAGTTTCCAGTGGACTCGGCCCAAATCAAACATCGCTTCGATTAACGATTTCGTGAATCGGTCTTAGTGTATTTCAGTAGTGTTCTTCCAAGGAATTTAGCTTATAAGATATGATGGGGAATTGGAATGCAGCAAGCCCTTTCGTCCCTTTTACTGTTTGGATTGCTTGTTCTGCTGTCTTGAAGGAATCCTGTTTTGGATGAACCTGATGAAGCCACAACTGTAGATTGACCATGTGTAATAACAAGGACCATTTTCTTGATTCTTGTAATGTTTTTTGTTTTTTTTTGGTGATTATTTTTGGGGGGCTCGTGGTCTTGGAGGTTTCTTCCAATTTCTTACAGTAATGTACACGGTTCTTGTAGATACACAAGAACAGACAAATGGGAATCTTTAACAGTGGCATTGCAAAACGTTGGAGATTTTCATTTCTTTTCGGACACAGGAATGGCGTGAAGTTCGGTGCATGATGAGGATGCGTGACGGATGCTTTTGTGTCGAGGTGATACTTTTTGCAATAATTGTTGCCATGATCTTAGGTTGCTTGTAAAATGCTTTGGTACGTGCATTCTATGTTGGCATTTTGAGTTTGTTCTTGTGACGCTTGGATCTATTGGAAGCTAGTAGGGAGTCGAGTTTGGGAAAAAAATCTCGTGGGTTTGTTTTGATGAAAAGATTTCGAGTAGGGGTGATCGATTTCCGGTTCTGTCCGGTCCCACCCTTAAATTGAAACCAGACCGGGAGGACCAATTCCCAGTTTCAAGGGTCGGGAACCTGACTAGAGGGTCCCTGGATTGGATGGTCCAGGCCGGTTCCCAGGCTGTTCAATCCGGTTGCCGAGCAGTCCGGTTATCCCTTAGAACTGGGAACCAGACCGACTTTAACCGGTTCCAATTTTATGGAACTGGGAACGGGATTAGAGCCCCCAAGAGCGGGATCAAATCGGTCGGTTCGGTTCAATCCGGGCAATTCCCGGTTACGTCGGTCCATCATGCTCAGTCCTAAATTCGAGTCATGATGGTTAATTTTGAGGAGATGCTTCACATGAAATGGAAAGTATTGAAGTTGATTAGATGAGCTATTAGGGAGTTGGAGGGAGACAGAGATGGTTGAATGATATGGAAAGTATTGAAGTTAACTTTAATTGTATCGAAACACCTAAAACTTTCATAATATATAAATTTTGACACGAAAAATCACATAATCCTTCATTCGCATAATGCAATTATCACTTTATATATTTTACTTCGATAAGATCACAATCTTATTTAAATAAGTGTTTATAATTTTCTTCTAACTTCTCAATAGCTAACATAAATTACCAATAAGGTCCAATTATTCGAAAATTATGTGCTTTATTATTATTATTATTATGAAATCATGGATTTACATGGTTCAATTAGAGCATAATTGAACTACACTAATTATCTACATGGTTCAATTATAAAATGTCTGAAAAAATAAATTGAAATGCGCTGAGTTATAAAGGAGTAAGCACACATGCAATGATACTACCCGCCGTTTTGCATGGCAGGTGGTTTCCGATTTTTCGCTTCATTGGAAAAGTTTAAAAAATACTCCTTCGCTTCACTTCTCAATTCTCATGAAAATTGTGACAATACTCGTGCTTGGCATGTTTTCTGAGCTATTGGAAAGTAGACTCAAGTCTTCTGAAGATTTGCAAATGTAATTCTTCCGGCCAACTTTTGGTCGGAAATTGTTATGTGGACGCTGAATGTTTTATGTGGCATAGCTGGCGCTAACGTTGACAATTTTACAATTATTCTTAAATTTTTTGTACTTTTATCTTTTTTGCCTATTATTTTCTTTTCATATTTCACCCCGCCAGCCATACTTGAGACCGGCGGAGATTGTTAGCCACAGGCGAGGGCTGACCCGTCTAGGCCTCGCCCAGATCTGGCGACATCTCCTCGCCGTCACCTCACCCTCTCCCTCGCCTTGCGTCGTGTCACCTCGCCCTCACCATGCTTCTCGCATTGCGTCGTGTCTCCTCATCCGATCTGGGTGAGGCCATAACACCCTCGTCTCGCCTAGATCTGGCCAGGGCGTCACAGCCATTGCCAAGATCCCATCGACTAGATCAGAGGGAAATATGAAACAAAGATTAAAAAAAAGAATAGAAAAGGGAAAACGAAAAATAAAAATAAAAAAAAATTGAGAAATTCTCAAAATAATTCAAAAATTATCAGCATTAGCGCGGTTTGTACCATGAAAGATGGCGATGCTGACTGGACCGCCATGTTCGCGATGTTCAGCCAACTACATTGGCAAATCGTCAAAAGGTTTAGGATTTAATTGGCCAAATTAAAATGTTGAAGACTAAACTGACCGCCGTACAATATGTTTATGATTTTTTGGACAGTTTTTCAAACAATTTTGTTTGGGCACAGTTGACGGTACAATGGGTAATAGAAGAAACTATTAGGTTTCCATACCCATTAATGAAATGGATGAAAATACCATAAGTATTTATAAATTAGTATGATTGTTTATTTGTATTTGATGATAGAACATACTAGGGTTTGATTATATCTCCTCCAAGGGTAGAATGGGTATCTTTTATTATTCTTAACTTGTTTGCCGTTATAACTCTAGGAAACCAAATAAAAATATAGTTATGCCATTCTGCAAACCAAACTGTGGAATAGCCCTTCTAATCCGATTCTACAGTATCCTATTCCTTGTGACGGTCATTACGTGTTTGCCTCTTTTATCGCATTACCTATTAATAGATTGCGTTTTATGTTCCGGATTTCTAGTCAGGACAGCATTGAATAGGATAGGATAAGAAATCTAAGGATTTTGTCATATCTTATCAACTGTTTGGTGAACTGCGGATTAAAAGTCGCATAAGTAGAGGCAAGGCGCAGCTGAGATCGACTCTGTTTTAATGAAACATCAGAATACTTTAGAAATTATTCAATGATGAGTTATGATGAGGGAGTTATTGTTGAGCAGAAGTTTGTGCCATTTAAATCCGGACACGACATCGATCAAAGCAGACCCAGTAGAACCAGGAGCCCTAATTTGGAATCGAATACTTTGAGAATGACCCACCGGCCTTGCTCGTTGTTTTGTCGAATGAGTAAACAAATGCTGAACAATGGAATTATTAAGCCTCTTTTCACAAGTTGAAGATGCACTCATGTAGGTCGTCCAAGAGAGCTACCTTGAAAGTCGATGATCAAACTCGAGTTCTTCGTAACCCCCTTTCAAATGTTGGAAATGTTCAAGAGATTAAAGAACGAAGGACATAATATCATATCATGCCAAACTATTGATTAAAAGAATGAGGTTGTTGAGATACTTGGCGTTGCTGCTAGAGACCCCAGTCTGGCGCCACCGGAGAGGCGGCCACACTTGACGGTCGTCGCCAGAGAGGCGGCCCCTTGCCGGAGAGATGGCCCGACGCGGCGGAGAGGCGGTGATTGTGGAAAAAAATGATTCTCCTTGGGTCTTCGCACTTGAGAAATCCTATCTAGGTCTATCCCATCACCCTAGGATATTTTGATCCAGGTTATATCTCCCTTTATCCTATCCTGGACATCTATCAAACATAGGATATGATAAAACATATTACATCATGATTTTTATCTTGACGACCAAACACAACCTAGGGTTTAAAATATCTAATGTGAGGCTCCGTTTGTTTTGCGAAGATTAAATAATTTAAAAAACCTTTGCGAAAAGACAATTGCTTATATCGCTTACAAAAATGAATATCTACCAAACATAGGATATGATAAAACATATTATATCATGATTTTTATCTTGACGACCAAACGTAACCTGGGGTTTAAAATATCTAATGTGAGGCTCCGTTTGTTTTGCGAAGATTAAATAATTTATAAAACCTTTGCGAAAAGATGATTGATTATATCACTTATAAAAATGAACTAATTTTTTTTTTTATCGTTTACGAAAATGCTTAGACAACAATTGTTACCGACAAAGAGTTTTTTATTTATTGGCTAATATTTCAAGCCATATGAGCCATCACTTTTTGAGAAATATTTTTTAAAATCATTTATTTTCCGTAAAATAAAATGAGCCTGAATGGTGACTAATTTCGAGATCCGTTACATTAGGTTATAAACTACACTAAAGGGAGGCGAATCTACGAAGCGGGACAAGAATCCCATCTTCGCGAACCTCACATTACAAAAGTTTCATATTTTGTATGTCGATGTATATACTTAGTACTTTTTCAAAAAAAAAAATGCATATACTCTCATGGTTGACGGAATGGAATACTATTGAAAAGTAGATATAGCACATGTAATAAACCAGATTTTAAAGGGCATGGTACCGTCGCAATAGGAAGGCATGGAACCACTCTCGTTGTTTAAGTTTTTTTTTGTTGTTGTCGAACTTTACAGTTGACCCCATCTAGGTCATGTCCCATTATTTTCTCCCAAGATATCTCCTCAATGCAAAATCATAAAAAGTCCATTCATCATGAAATCCTCAACTAGAGGTGTCAAAATGTGTCATGGACCTATGTTTTGACTCAAATATTTGGGGCTGGGTTGAAAATACACTATGAGACATTTGAAGAGCTGAGTGAAAATGGGTTTAAATTATTGAAATCCAACTAGAATGGATCACAAATGGGTTCTCTAGAAACTTATTTATGACCCATTTAACATTGAAGATAGATAGAGAGAACCATGAAAATTATGTTCGTTTTTTGGTCCCAGTACTTAGATGCAGCCAAGTGATACGCATGCGCTGAGAGGCTTCTTCATCGTCGTAAGACCATGGAAAATCACAATTTTTTCCCATATAATTAAATTACGATAAAAAAACTTGCGAAAAAAGAAAGTTTCCTACGTTCACGAATTTAATTCGAATTTTCTTTTTATTTATATAACTTCTGCATGTTATAAGATATTCTTGAAAATGAAATATCAAAAGCCAAAAAGGTAAAATATATTAAAATAAATGAATAAGAAGCAGGAGCTGCTTATATAGGTAACGAACTCACCTGGATACACTGCATTTCGGTGAGATTCCGTCGCCACAATCGTCGCCAAATCAACAGTCAATAATAAATCGTTTGAAAAAGAAGACTTATTCAGCAAAATCACAAAAGAAAATTACGGGGAAAAACAAAAACAAGGGATTGATCACTAATTGACTTTTTAACTAAATTACCTTGCCTTCCTTTCTTGTTCTGCGACTCTTCCAGCAGTTCTTGTCCCACAGATGAGCTTTGTATCGACCCGTCCATCGATGCCTTCAAATATATTATCAGACAATAGCGCACATACATCTAACTAAAGAAGAATAAGAAGAGATCATCCCAAAAGAAAAGACTGAAAAAGGAAAATCTCTCATTTTGATACGAAGAGCCGGGAAGTATATGGAACCTGGTGACGCCACGGTAAACGGAGCTACGTTTTTGCAGCCCCGGGGAACCCTCTTGCGAGTGCGGTGGTGGAGGCGGGCGGACTGGAATGTAGTCAGTGTGCTCGAGGTGGTGGTGGGCGACGAAGAAGAGGAGGGTCTCGAGAGTGTAGAGGTTGCCCTGCTATTAGCGGTAGGCGGTCTCGGCAACGCAGCGGAAGGAGTAGTTGGAGCAGAACCGGAACTCAGTCGCTGATGCAGAGGATCATGTCGAGGTCGCCGCGCATGAAGTCGCGGAGGGCTGAGAGAGGGTTCATCACTGGGGTAGGAGATAACGATTAAGAGGGGGTGCATAGTGTCTAGAGAACTCATCTATATTTAACCCAAAACCAAAGTCCGAATCTGTTTTATGATTTGTGGATGGTTTGAGCCGGACTTTCACCACCACCTTCACGCCCTCGTCCATAACCCAACCCCCGAGCTCCCTCGCTAACCGATGAGCTGGTCCATGGAACCATCCATAATTCAAAGGCAACAATATATTCTAACAATTAATCTCGAGTCGGGTCGGGTATGAGTTGCGAAATTTTGTATTGCAAATTAATTGGTTAAGACAGGTTAGATATGTAAATTTGGGTTGCACCATTGATAACCTGACCCTACTAATGGGTCTATCCTCAACCAATTTATTTACATATACAATCTCCCGATATAATTCTAGCAATATGCAAGTCGCGAGGCACGCTCACGTGCGAGCTTTACCTAGTTATTTGTCACTGTGGCACTTTACCAAACCTCTAATCCTAGCAAATTTTTAATCTTTATGCGCATTTTGGTAACACACTTCTAATTTTTCATATATTCGTATTCACAATTCTCTAATAGAATTATGCATTTTTTTTTATAGTAAAGGTTCAAATATAGTTACCTATGTATTTGTAGATTCCATTTTGAAATATATATGTTGAGGGGGTTCTATTACATGAATCCATTCACTCAACAATAAGACTCCATTTGTTTCGAGAAAAATGTGACATTTCTGGAAAATATTTTTCGGAAAGTTACTTTTCAAGAAAATAACAATATTTTCCGGTATATGGCTGAGACCTGAAAATGAATTGAAAAATATTTTCCGTCATTTAGTATGGAAAATCACTTCTAAATGGATATACACTATCAGGCACTAGTGGCTTGTGCATGGGTAGCCAAGGAACCCAGCACGGGCACCGGGGTCTGAAGCTGGAATCCACGACTCCTGGGCACGAGCACGAGCACTGGTTGGAAATTGTTACGTGGACACCGTCACAAGGGGCAATTTTAACAATTTTCCAAAGTAGTCCATTGGGCAAGTTTTGGTTGAAAATTGCTGACGTGGATGTCAGCCATCCTACGTGGCACGACCGACGCTGACGTGTAAAATTTTAATTTTTCAAAGTTTTTATTAATTTTTTCTTTTCTTTATTGTTAATGGCCAACAGGCAGCTAGCCGACCCTCGCCGGTTATTGGGCGAGGGCCAGCAATCCCTCACTGGCTGCGAGGTTCACAATCCTCGGCGGCCACGTGTGAGAGCAGTGAGCCCTCGTTGGCTGTGGGCGAGGGCCGCAAGCCCTCACTCGATAGCCGGCGAGGGGTGCCTGGCTTTGCTGGTGGCTGGGGGCCCCTATCAACCCTTAACAATAATGAAAAGAAAAGAAAAGAAAAGAAAAGAAAAAATCAATAAAACAATGCAGAAAAATTTTAATTTTTTCACGCCAACATTGGTCATGCCACGTACAATGGCCACATCTTGATCAACAATTTCTGGACAAAATTGGCCGAATGGATTATTTTGGCAAATTGTTAACAGGTTTAGGATTAAATCGGCAAAAATTGAAAGGTTCGGGACTGAATTGACAAAATGCAATAAGTTTAGGATTTTTTGGACAATTTTCCCAGAATTTTTCCAACACAATGCCACGAGGCTCAACCTTGCACTGGTCTAAGACGATATTTCTTATGTTTAAAACCGAAATCCCAAACTCAACAGATCCAAGTGAATATGCCACTGGGGTCTGTCTCAAGTTGGTTCGACAATCCCAGGATTCCCTCTCCGTGTCTCTTTCTTCTGCAGAGTACTCCTCTGACAATTTCAATAAGGAATTCTCAAAAGGAATGGAGAAATGCACCAAACTTAAAGCAACCGTCCACACCTTGCACGTACTATTAAGAATATCGATGAAGGAGATGAGTGGCTTTGTTGTTCATACGACCATCGTATTAAACATTGTGAAGCATCAAACTCACTCCACCTCTACCACATGTTTCTCTGAATGCGGTCGTATAGAACGAAATGTACGACCAAGGCCGCGCCGGCCCGACCTTAAAAATTTAAGGTATTTTAGGGCCGGGCCTTGGTCTTCTTCGGATAAGGGCCGTTATCATTAAAAATTACCCAAAAAGTTATAAACATAATGTACCAATGCCAATTCATTTTTAAACCTTTCAATTTTACCGATTGAATCCTAAACTTTTTGATAATTCATCAATTTGCCATTTTGTTTGGCTGCATAGAAGAAGTGTCGGCGCCACACTTCTTTTACTGAAACTGTCTAGTAATGCCTGATGGTAGAGATGTAATCAAGTCGATACGGGCCAAGCTCGCTCGACATGACTTGCGTAGTCAGTACTTGAAACTCAAACTCAAGCGTGATCGCATACGAAAATTAATGTTCTAGCTCGGCTCGAATATTAATACATATACTTGGCCTCGACTCAATTATAATGGAGTTGTGTACGAACTTGAGCACAAGCTCGGGTTTAATAAGCTCGGAAGGGTTTTCCCGGCATTTGTATATATGTTATACTATACATTACGGTCAGGACCCGTATGGCACTTCTTGGGATTTTAATAAGCTTCTGAAAGAATTATAGAAACTAGATCAGGTTTGCAAGCCCGTTGATCCGAGTGTCTTCGAGCTCGACTTGGAATCAGGTAAGCCGATCTCGAATTGTCAAGTGTCGGGCATGAGCTATTAGCAAGTTAGCGAATTGATTCGGTTGACGGCTACCTATCTAGACAATGTCCTTCTTAACAGTTCTGGAAAACCAATTATGCTTTCACTGTAGTTCTCTGTAGAAGGAGAGGCTGTGTAGAAGAAAAGGTTATAAGTAGTAGGGGTGAGGAGCAACCAAATCGGGTTTACCCGGAAACAGGACTGGACCACTCGAAAAACAGGTCCGAGAACCGGTTCCTATTCAAATCGGTGTGGGTACAGGTTCTAATTTTTGGGAACCGATTAGAACTGGTCCGGTTCACCGTTCCAAGTGAAGACCCACCTAAGAACCGGACCGGTTTTGGAACTGGTTTTTAGCTACTATTAAAAAAAATCCAGTCTCGCTCGCCTTACCTCCTCTGTTTTTGGTAGATTGTAATTGCTATTGTTCATATTAGGGATTGTTGCTTTTAGCGGATAGTGAGTTTTATTAGTCAATCTTTTACTTTGAATCGTTTTATTGCTACTCCTATTATTTTGCAGGAAAAAATGAAATTAGAAAATGAAAAACAGCTTCTCGGGTAGACCCTGAAATGGGACCGAAAAAACAGGGTAAGTTCCAAAACAGGTTTCAGGATAAAAAGGGTAGGTTCCAGGTTCCAAAAATTGGGAATCGGTTATAACAGGGTAGGTTTCAAGTTCTAGGTCTGAAACCTACCCACCCGGACCATGCTCACCCCTAATAAGTAGAAGAAAGCATCTTCCATCGCTGTAACATGTCAAGGACTTAACAGTGGATCCCGGCCGGTTAATTTTATTAGAGTTGGGGCAGTGAAGTAGGTCAAATGGATTATCGCTTGAAATAATTAGTCATCCAAAAATGTTTTTGCTATCATCAACAATTTATGTCTGAAACATTCTCGAGAATAATAGAATAACTTTCGTTTATTCATTTTTGTAAGCAATATATATGATTATTTTTAGAAAAAATATTTTTTAAATTATTTATTTTTCGCGAAACAAACAGAGCTTTAATCTCTTCATTTTCAATAAATCGAAGAAGATAGTTCTACACGAGCCCACAATTTCTATAGCATTCACGCACGACGTCCAACGCTTATTCTAGCAATATTTTAATATTTCATTCAGTGACCGGTTCCCTCTGAATTGTCGTGGTTAGTCCATTTCAATAATTAGTATGCTTATGTGTATCTCGGAAAACTTACCCAATTTAGCTCTAAATCTATTATACGAAAGTCAATTCAGTCTTAAACTCTCCAACTTCGCCAATTGAGTCTTAAATTTTTGCTTGAAACTCCAAGGTAGTCCTTCCGGTCGATGTTTGCCAGAATCACTGATGCGGCAATCTAGTTAGCATCAGTTGTCCAATAAGACACAGCATCACTTAAGCGATTTCCGGCGAAAATCGACCGAAAGGACTACATTGGAATTCCACACAAAGGTTTAAGACTTAATTGACAAAATTGGAGAGTTTAGACCTGAATTATTATCCATGCAACAGGTTTAGGACTGATTGGACGATTTCACCTTTGTATCCCTACACGGGAAATTACCATAAAAGTCTTAAACCTATTGTAATTGTGTCACTTCAGTCTTAAAACTTCTTTTTGACAATTGAGTCATAAACCTTTTATATTGTGCCAATTCAGTCCATCCGCCCAATTTTGGTCTGAAATCGTTGACGTTGACGCTGGTCGTCCTACGTTGCATGGCCGGCGCTTACATGAACAAATTTTGATCATATTTTAATATTCTCTGGACTTATTTATTTATCTTTATTTTTTGTCCTTTAACATGGCTGACGAGGGTCGACGGGCCTTGGTAGGCCATAGGCGAGGGCCAGTATCGTTCACCAGCCTTGGGCGAGGGCGTCGCAACTCGCAGCCCTCGCCGGCCACTAAGGCCAAGGCTTGTGCGACTGCTCACCTAGATCGGCCAGGGCGACGATGCCCTCTCCAAATCTGGGCCAAGCGAGGGCATCGTGGCCCTTGCCTAGTCTGCTTTGGGGTCGCAACTCTTGAGGTCAGATGGCCTCGCCTGGATCGAGCACTAGGGATCCTTAAAAAATGAATGACGTCTATCGATTGAAGAATGCTCTCTATGGTCTCAAGCAAGCACCAAGAGCATGGTACAAAAGGTTAAGCACATTTTTCATTGAGTATAACTTCGAAAAAGGTAAAGTGGACACAACCCTTTTCACTAAAAAGAAGGGTAGAGACATTTTGCTTGTTCAGATATATGCTGATGACATAATATTTGGATCTACTAATGAGAATCCTTGTGAGGAGTTCCCAAAGGTGATGGCAAACAAGTTCAAGATGAGCATGATGAGAGAACTAAATGTCTTCCTCGATCTACAAATAAAGCAAACATGAGCTGGCACTTTCATACATAAAGAAAAATGTGCTAAAGATCTAGTGAGGAAATTGGGATTGGAGGGATGTAAACACATTGAAACTCCAATGTCCTCATCAATCAAGCTAGACAATGATGAAAAAGGTAAGTCCATCGATAGGATCTTTGTTATACCTAACAGCTTCAAGTCCCGATATTTTATTTGTGGTATGTCTTTGTGCTCGATTTCAATCCGATGCGAAGGAATCCCATATATATGTTGTAAAGCGATTATTAGATATATTGGATCATTTTCCAAGCTAGGGCTGTGGTATCCTAAAGATTCGAACTTCAAATTATTGGGGTATTCGGATGCTGACTATGCAGGATGCAAATTTGTCGAAAGAGCACAACAAGTACTTGTCAATTGATGAGAATATGCTAATTTCGTGATTTTCAAAGAAACAAAATTTAGTTGCTCTTTCAACCACTGAAGCTAGTACATTGCACTAGGAAGCTGATGTGTTCAACTTCTTTGGATGAAACAGCAACTTAGTGACTTTGAAGAACATAATCCAAATATTCCTATTGTTGTGATAATACAAATGCTATAAATTCGACCAAGAATCCTATATTGCACTCAAGAGCTAATCACATCGAGGTAAGACATCAGTTCATTAGAGATCATGTTAACAATGGTGATATCCGCATACAGTTTGTTGATTTGAAGCATCAGCTTGCGCATACTTTCACTAAGCCTCTTGACAAGCAAGCTTTTGAGTTCATCAAGGGAGAATTAGGAATCGCTAATCCTCTTGAGTAACAAAAATTAGGTAATGTTTCCCAAAGATCAGCAACATATCAAAACATCAGGTACGCCTCATCTTAAAAAGTTACCGTTACAGTTTCTCGTATAGATCAAGTTTTTGTTACCGTTCTAACGCAAATATGCATATCTCTTGTTACCGTTTGATATTTACTAGCCTATTTATCTGTTTAATTCTTTATTTTCAGAATGTTACCGTTACTCTGCATAAAAAATCGTGTGGACATTGTCCCTATTTATATGGGTAGTGCAATGCGTTGGTTAACAAACCTTCAACAACTGGCACTCTCCTTCTCCTTAAATCTACCCTATTCTCACCTCTTCTTCCTCACTCTCACTCTCTCTAGAAAATGAGACCCTTTCCACAAAACTTCAGGCTCTCAAAGATGAAATGGATCGTTGGTACATGGAGAAAATGGAGCAACTCATTGGGAAGAAACCAACTCCTCCATCTAGCCCATATGAACCAGCAGCACTGGAACCTCCTGCTGCTCTTGCTCTTGTTCCTGAACCTACTGAATATGCACCTCCTATTGGTACATGGTGTTGGGGAAAAGCGGGCAGCACTTTGCCTCAAACTAAGCTAATCCAGGATCAAACTCTCCCCCGAAACTATACCGTCGTAATCCAGCAACAACCAACAATATATATCCAGCAAAAACAACCTCGCAACATGTAAATAAGATAGCGGAATGATAAGGAGACAACACACCAAGATTTACGTGGAAAACCCAAAACTGAAAAAACTACGAACGACCCAAAATTTCGACGAATCACTGAGAATAGTAGGACATACAAAGGAGTTCATCTCTAGTCACACACTAGAGGCTCAACATCAACATTACAAGAGCATTTCATCACCACAAAGGTGAAACAATACAAAAGGGGCAAGAAAACCCTAACCGCGATTGAAGAAATCGGAGAGGAATCTCAACGAACAAAACCAATCAATCCGTAGCTCTCGGTCTCACGAACAACATACTAAAATTTGAGCCTATTCCGACAATGTTTGGCGGTCAAAAACTTGTTGGAAGCCGCTCCCTTTTTCTTCTTCCCCTGCGTGCGTTCCTCTCGGTGAACGCCTCTCTCACTCTCCCCTATTCTCTTCTCTCTCTTCTAGGCACATCCACACGAAGCTAGCCCCACTTTCTTCTTTCTTTCTTTTTGTCTTTTTCTTGCCTTTTTGACTTTTTGACTTTTTCCTTTTGTTCTTCTTTTTGTTTTATTTACTAGCTAGGCCCCACAAGAGGCGGACCCAGCCAACAAATCTCCCCCTCCGCCTCATGTGGGGAGTTCCATCATGCCCGCTTTGTTTCTACAAGAGTCAAGTTTCACCATGAGCAAGGCTTTGGTCATCATGTCGGATCCGTTATCGTTGGTATGGACTTTCTCAAGTAGAAAGAGTTTCTCTTCTAACTTCTCTCGAACCCAATGATACTTCACATCAATGTGCTTCGATCTTGAATGCAACACCGGATTTTTACTAAGATAGATAGCACTCATGCTATCACAATATTGAACAAACTTCTCTTGCTTCAAGCCAACTCTTGTAGGAATTTTTGCATCCACAAGAGTTCCTTACCTCCTTCGGTGATAGCTATATACTCCGCTTCAGTCGTAGACAAAGCAACACATTTTTGCAATCTTGATTGCCATGAAACTGCTCCCCCTGCAAAAGTCATCATATAACCCGAAGTGGACTTTCGGGAATCATTGTCGCCGGCATAATCGGAATCCGAATAGCCACTTAACTCAGGCTTTCCATTTCTATAACACAAGCAGAATCTGGAAGTGCCTCTAAGATACATCAAAATCCATTTCACAGTACACCAATGCTCTTTACCTGGATTTGAGATAAACCTACTCACAACATCAACTGCATGAGCAATATCCGATCTTGTACAAACCATGGCATACATCAAGCTACCCACGGCGGATGCATAAGGAATTTGCATCATCTCTTCCTTCTCTTTCTCACTCGTAGGACACTCATTACTACTCAACTTGAAGTGACCAGCAAGTGAGTACTTACCGGTTTACATGTATTCATATTAAATCTTCCCAGCATCTTTCCATTGTACTTCTCTTGAGATAGCCAAAGTTTCTTGTTCTTTCTATCACGAGTAATCCTCATGCCAAAGATTTGCTTAGCCGGCCCTAGATCCTTCATCGCAAAGGCTTTACTCAACTCATTTTTCAAGCTCTTGATTTTGTTAGCATCATGCCCAACTATCAACATGTCATCCACATATAGTAGGAGGATAATAAAATCATCATATGAGAATCTTTTCATAAAGACACAAGAATCAGAGTTGGTCTTACCATATCCATGAGCTTCCATGAATGAATCAAACTTCATATACCACTGTCTTGGCGCTTGCTTGAGACCATATAGGCTTTTCCTCAACCTATATACAAGATGGTCCTTGCCTTCAACTTTAAAACCCTCTGGTTGCTCCATGTATATTTCTTCTTCTAAGTCTCCATGAAGAAAAGCTGTCTTTACATCAAGTTGTTCGATTTCTAAATCCAAACTAGCGGCCAACCCAATAACAACTTGAATAGAAGGCATTTTTACAATTGGTGAAAAGATCTCTTCAAAGTCAATTCCCTTCTTCTGACAAAAGCCCTTCACAACAAGCCTAGCCTTGTATCATGGTTGCAAACTATTTTCTTCCTTCTTTAACTTGTACACCCACTTATTTGTGAGTGTTCTCTTGCCCTCAGGCAACTTCATCAATTCAAATGTGTGGTTCTCATGCAAAGATTTAAGCTCATCTTACATAGCTTCATGCCACTCATTCTTTTGATCGCGTGACATAGCCTCTTCAGAAGTTTTTGGCTCTCCTGCATCAGTGAGTAACACATACTCATGCGGTTGATATCTTTGTGAGGGTCTACGTTCTCTTTCTGATCTTCTAACTTGAGGTAGAACCGGTTGTTCTTGCTCAACTGGCTTAACGGGGTTACTCTTGCTCAACTGATTCACCCATCTCAACTGAAGAATCAACATTCTGTGAGGATTCACCCTCTTCATGATTTCCATGCACTTCTCCCCCGTGATTTCCACCCAATACGGTAGGAGGATTTGGGCTGAAACTAACAACGTGTTGAGCTACATTCTTTGGCTTCCCTAGCTTATCGATGTCTTCAATGGTTTGATGCTCAAAGAACACCACATCTCGGCTTCTAATGACTTTCTTTGTAGCTGGATCCCATAATCTGTAGCCAAACTCTTTATGTCTATGACCTAAGAAGATACACTGTTTAAACTTGCCATCAAACTTTGACCGCTTATTTCTTGGATCGTGCACAAATGCCCGACAACCGAACACTTTCAAATAACTATAGGAAACATCTTTCCCACTCCAAACTCTTTGCGGAACATCCCCCTTAAGAGGAACTGATGGAGAAAGATTTATTTAGTCAACTACCGTTCTCATCGCTTCACCCCAGAATGACTTAGGCAACTTCGCACGAGAGAGCATACACTGATCTGATCATTAATTGTCCGGTTTATTCTCTCCGCTACTCCATTCTGTTGTGGTGTTTTGGGAACAGTCTTCTCAAGCTTGATACCATAGTCCCTGCAATAATACTCAAATGGGCCTATATATTCTCCACCGTTGTCGGCTCGAACACATTTCAGCGTCTTCCTGGTTTCTCTTTCCACGTTGACATGAAATTGTTTGAAAGCCGCAAGCACCTGTTCTTTAGATTTCAAAGCAATAGCCCACACTTTTCTAGAGCAATTATCAATAAATGTCACAAAGTATAATGCACCACCAAGTGTTCTAGCATCCATGCAACAAACATCAGTGTGAACTAAATCAAGTACATTTGACTTTGTGTGTGGAGATGAACTACGAAATGAGAATCTATGTTGCTTACCCGTTAGGCAATGAGTGCATCCTGTCAGATTTCTCTCCTTCAATGGTAGAAGATTCTTCCTAACAAGAGTATCAAGCCCCTTCTCGCTAAGATGACCAAGCCTCATGTGCCATAAGTCAACTGAGGAGTCCTCCACTGCGTTTACCTCTTCTCTCATCAACTTTGCTTCCATGGTGTAAAGAGTGCATGTCTTCTTACCCTTTGCCAATACCATAGAGCCTTTAGTCAACTTTCATTTGCCATCATAGAAGGAATTGCAATAACCATCGTCATCTAAGGCACCCGTGGAGATCAAGTAAAGTCGAATATCTGGAACATGTCTCACATTTCTCATAAGCAAATTACATCCCACATCTGTCTCCAAATAAACATCTCCCATGCCGATAACCTTGGAAGCACCACTATTTCCCATCCTAACACAACCGAAGTCACCGTTGCGATAAGATGTAAAGTAGTTACGCCGTGAGGTGACATGAAAAGAAACCGTGGAATTAACAACCCAGCTAGAGTCTTGGCATGTAAGGTTTATACAACCGTCGTCACAAATGAACACAATATCGCCATCGGATGCAACTGCCGATGTAACCTGTTTCTCTTCTTTCTTTCTATCTCCATTTCTATCATGGGATTTATCTCTCTTTGGATGCCAACACTCTTTGGCATAATGTCCCATCTTGCCACAATTGTAACACTTCACACTCTTCCTCAGCCTTGACTTCGACCTTCCTCTTGACTTGCCCCTGTCATTACTTTGAAACTTTCTTGATTGACTTCTTGCCCTATTTTCTACGACAAGTGCCTCCGATCTAGAAGCATAATTTAAGTCTTTTCTCCTTGTTTCTTCATTGAACAAGCTTTCTTTAACCATGCTCATAGAAAGCATATCGTAAGGAGCCGAATTGTTTAATGCCACAACCAAGGTGTCCTGACTATCGGGAAGAGTACCAAGCAACAAACATGATTGCAATTCATCACCTAGGTGAATTTCAAGATTTGTCAATTGATTTACAACATCTTGAAATTCACTCAAGTGTTTCGACATACTACTCTCCTCATTGTATCTCAAATTCACAAGTCTTTTAACTAGAAGAGTTTTATTTTGTGGGGTTCTCCTCTCATAGAGATCTTGTAGTTTCTTCCACAAAGTATCCGCTTTCATTTCTTGAACAACATGATGAAACACACTATCATCAATCCATTGTCTAATAAACCCAACCATCTTCCGATTCATTCGCACCCACTCTTTGTCTTCCTTATCTCCTTGAGCTTCATCACCTTCGACGGGATCAAACAAATCTTTGCAATATAACATATCTTCCATCCGAGGCTTCCATATGGAGTAATTCGAGGCATTTAACTTAAACATGGTGCCACTCGATTCCTCCATTTAACACTAGAATCTCAACACTAGCTCTGATACCACTTTGTTGGGGAAAAACGGGCAGCACTTCGCCTCAAACTAAGCCAATCCAGGATCAAACTCTCCTCCGAAACTATACCGACTTAATCCAGCAACAACCAACAATATATATCCAACAAAAACAACCTCGCAACATGTAAATAAGATAGCGGAATGATAAAGAGACAACACACCAAGATTTACGTGGAAAACCCGAAACAGGAAAAATCACGGACAACCCAAAACTTCCACTAATCACCAAGAATAGTAGGACATACAAAGGAGTTCCTCTCTAGTCACACACTAGAGGCTCAACATCAACATTACAAGAGCATTTCATCACCACAAAGATGGAACAATACAAAAGAGGCAAGAAAACCCTAATCGCGATTGAAGAAATCGGAGAGGAATCTCAACGAACGAAACCAATCAATCCATAGCTCTCGGTCTCACGAACAACATACTAAAATTTGAGCCCATTCCGACAATGTTTGGCCGTCGAAACCTCACCGGAAGCCGCTCCCTTTTTCTTGTGAACGCCTCTCTCGCTCTCCCCTGTTCTCTTCTCTCTCTTCTAGGCACACCCACACGAAGCCAGCCCCACTTTCTTCTTTCTTTTTTTTTGTCTTTTTCTTGCCTTTTTGACTTTTTTCTTTTGTTCTTCTTTTTGTTTTATTTACTAGCTGGGCCCCACAAGAGGCGGACCCAGCCAACACATGGGTTGTTCCTGCTGGAGTTTCAGAAAGATCCACTCAGGAATCATCAACTGAAGGAGATGAAGATGCCCTTATAAGTACGGAAGGAGTCAGTCCTCCCAAGGACACTTCTGCTGATCAACTTCCTCCACACTCCCTTCAAGAGGGGAATGCTCCTAGTTTGGAACAACAACAACAACAACATAACAAGAAGCATCACCGAACAAAGCGAGCCCCCGGCTGAGACTGACAAAACATCTGGCGACAAACGTCGCGAGGACGACGACGTTGAACGGGTAATTGAGTCCTTTGAACCAACCGAAAGTTTTGAACTTGATCCCTCTCTTGATTCTGAGCCGTTTTTTTAGCAAAGATCATGAAATGGCTTTTAAGGATTTTCTGAAACGTGGGCCCTTTCCACAACGCATTGTTGATTTTGAGCATCTTGACTCTCACCAGATTTTTGTTTCGGAACTCCTTGAAAAACTCAAGCTGAAAACTCTGTGCTCAATGGAAGACAAGGTTTATCCTATTCTCTTGGCTCTTTTCTTTTCAAATCTTCACTTTCCTAGCCGCGACTCTTCCGTCTTTTCATTTGAAAGAAAGCATTTCACTGTGACTGCACAAGAATTGGCTGAGATTATACAAACTGATTTTTGACCATTGAAAAGATTTTGATCAACCCTGATGATGCTTACAGCTATATCCTGGAAATTCCAAATTTCACCCGAGCTTTCAAAGAAATCATTCCACTAAATCTTTTGCCTCTCAAAGCTAATTTTGTTCAAAAGATTATGACACTAATCATCCGTCTAAAGTCCTCCTCTACAAATGACGTCTCCAGATATGAAGTCAAACTGATGGGCAATGCTCACAAGTTTTCCTCTCGAGATCTCTCTTTTGATCATCATTCACATGTACCGAATGGCGAGGAAAAAGACTGGAAAGTTACCTTATGGTGCACTCATCACTCGGATCTTCAAGTACAATGGTATTGACTTTTCATATGTGACGGCTCACGGTCTTCCCACCATAGTGATTGGCAAGAAAACCTTGGACAAGATGATGCTGAGAATGACTCATGATGGCTGGGTGAACGCCACAGATGAAGTAATCTCCATTTGCCAGAGTGATGATGAAAAGGCCAAAGATGTTCTCAAGGAAAGGCTGGCTGAACAAGCGGAGCCTTACCCAAAAAAGAAAGGCAAAGCACTGACATCGAAGCAATCAGCTCGTCCCCCTCGACCTGAAAGATCTACATCTCCAGTGGACACATCTGCTTCCTCCTCGGTCGTCTTGTCTCAACTTCAAGCCAATGTTCAGGAGATTCAGCTGTCCATCGCCAATATTTCCAAATATTTGGTGAAGATTGAACGGAAAATCGTCAACCTGGGACTGTTATAATCCTCTCCGAACCCTTCCTGAACAATCTGAACCCACTCCTCCCTCCCAGAAACGAAAGCACACTCGCACTTCTTAGTTTGCTTGATCTTTTGCGCTTATGACGGTTTTGTTTCTATTGCTACTGTTTATGTACCTCTTGCGTTGCATTCAATGATGCTTGATGTTTACTTATTTACTTGCTCTCATTTCTTCGCTTAATCTTTTGCTAATGACCAAAAAGGGGGAGAGTAACCGACAGGTGCAAATTTTAGGGAAAGAATAAAAACAGGGGGAGCCTGAGGAAATGGTATCATTGGCATAAAAATCTCTAGATGTTTTCCTAGCTTATCATCTTGAAAGAAATATCATGAGCATCGACTAAGGATTTTCAAATCTTTTACATTAGAAGATCCCCTAGTCATCTTTTCTCCAGACTCCTTGATTCAACTTTTCGGAAAAGTCAATATCTGCAATTACGCCTTGTCAGAAAAATATTTCCTCATGCATATCTTTTACATTAATGTACTTATCAAACTCTCTTACTATACATCTGCGAGATAATTTTGTCATTTTTTAAATTTTGTCATCATAAAAAATGAAGAGATTGTTGAAGAAATATCTCGTGAAATGCTTTGATGATTTCCAAACTATCCGTGGTATATGTTCTACCTTGTTGAGTGCAGATGTTTATAAAAATGATCAAGGATTACGTTATACCCATGGCGCAGACCATGGGGTGAAGATCGCGTGATAACCAAAATGTTTTATGTAAACATCACCTGTGGACTTAAAGATCAAGTAACTGACCATGTCTATGTCAGAGATACAAAGATCAAGTTCCTGGTAATGTTTGCTCTTTGACACTGAAAATGTTCATTGAAGAAAGAAGAACATAGCCGTTGCTTATGCACAATGGGAAGATCAGGAAGTTTCTCGAGAAGTGTAAGCTAGCGTCTTTCATAGATGGCAGAGCGATCGGCATGGAACAGTAGCTAAAGGCAACTATTTTTGGATAGCCTGCGGTGGTTCAGAAAAAGCAGTTGTATAGGCAGTTCTATTTCTGAAACAGCAGCACTAGCAACTCTCCAACGATTCCTTGGCTCTCTAAGACATTGTTCAATGAAAAAAATTGTTGATCTCTATATAAGAGAGAATGTCAAAGGCCAAACGGTAGAGACGATCACATACCAAATCTAAACATTTGCTGAGAGCTGTTATTATTGTTGATTTTTTTTGTTTCTCGAAAGATCTTCTTGAGATAATCTTACTGAGTTGTAAACTTGCAAAAGTCACGTGTACATGATCTAGTATAGTGACTGAATCCATATAGTGTAATCATACAAAGAATCAGCACCCAATGTCTGTAACTTGTAAAGAAGTTTACTCGTGCATTCCAGCCCAAAGTTGCGGCTGTTAGTTCTGTAGAGTGAATGTAGACTTTGTAAATAAGTCAAACCATTATAAATTTTGTCTGAAAAAGTTTTTAATAACTTATTCACCCCCTCTAGGTTACATTGTTAGCCCCAACAAACTCTACCACAATCTACAGCCTGGTAAGTAGTAAATCAGTTCTTATGAGGCATCATATGATAAGAACACCCCGAATCTAGTACCCATTCTTCTCATGACGAACCTGTAGTCACACACAAAATAGCCTCTATATCACTAGTGCTTTCCTCGGCAACATTCGCCACATTGCTTGTGACATTCTGCCTATCACCTATGTTTCTTAACTTTGGATAGCCTCTACTGATGTGCCCTCTTCGTGACACTCAAAGCACTTTACACGTCCCTTGGACTTTTCTATGGCGTGACTTAAACCTGCTTTTACCTCTGCTACTATTGGACCCCCGATGTTGCTCTCTACCTCGAATCACTAGTCCCCGCGCTACATCCTACACTTGATTGTCATCTTGCAACTTCCTTTGCCACTCCTTAGAGAACAAAGCGGACTTTAACTCTTTCGAGGTAATCGTAGTACGCTCCTGAAGTAGTGAATCGGTAAAGTGCTCCCATGACTCTAGTAAAAAGCCTAACAACATCATATCATATTCTTCATCATCAAGTATCTTTCTGACGTTCTTCAAATCCATCATGAGTTTATTAAATTCATTTAAGTGGGATCTGATAGACTTGCCTTTAGTATATCTAAACTAAAACATCCTCTTCAACATGTATAAACGATTGGTCAAACCTTTCATTACATAGAGTGCCTAAAGTTTTTCCCACAACGCTACAGCATCCTTCTCCTCGGCCACCTCTATTAACACCTCATCCGACAAATTCAACAGGGTTATACTCTTTTCTTTCTCCATCAACTCTACCCTATCAGTGGCTTTCATCATAATCGGCAACTCATCTTCGCCGTCCAATGCCTTGGGTTGTCAATAGCGCACGCATCTTGACACTCCTCAACCCAAAGTTGTTCCTCCCATTAAATTTCTCAATTTCTACTTTTGCTTCAAACATAATTGCAACAACAGAATTTCAGCTAATAATTAATCAAGCAAGAATCCCAAATCACAATTCAGAAAAAATATAATCCCAAGATGCCAATTGTTGTAACTAATATGCGGAAACGTAACAGGATCTTGCAAATAAGTCAATGCGAAAAGCACAAAAGAAATAAGCTAGAAACTATAAGGTACCAGAGGTTTACGTGGTTCGGCGCGAATGTCGAAAGCTACATTCACGAGAAGAGCTAGTAACAAATAACCAACTTTAATTGGAGAATCCGAGTTACAGTGGCTCACACGCTCGAGTGTTTCCCACACCTAGATTACAGTTAAATCCAAAGTGTTTACAAGTAAAACAATTCAACTGGATGTAAAACTAACAGCACAAAATTTCTGTGTGCTCAAGAGCGAGGAAGCGCAGATGCTCTCTAGGGGCTTCTATGCCGTGTCGGACGCGTGTCGGATACTGACATATGGTCTCCGCTCAGGATACTCCAGTGACACGTGAGTCTAGCATCCCAACATGTCATTCCGACACGTACGATGTCAATTTTAAACAATTTCAATAAATTAGGGGTAAAAATGTAAATCCATAAAAATATATATACTTAAGTCATATACACACTACCCCAAAATGAATACACCGAGCCAGCAGCACAAAAAAAAATCTAATTGTGAATCTGAAATGGAAGAAGAAGAAGAAGAAACTCACTGCTCATATTTTTATATTGAATATACTTTTAATATATAACGTATCCCAACATGTCGGAATTCTCTATTATTATTTTTTTAGAAATTACGCGTCGACATGTCGATATCGATGCTACTTAGCTCAAGAGTCCCTCCTTTTCGTGTGTCCCCTAAGCGCTCTTTGTTCGGCTTCACGGACTTTACCGTGCGGCTCTTCACTTGGAGTTCGCTGGCGGATTCAGCAAGTGGGAGGTACAAAAGCAAACCTTTGTTTTATTTCTTTTTCCAACAATTACCCTCTTACCCATAAAATAAACATACATGTGACTCCTTATTTTGCCTTGTAGTGCATAACTTTTCAAGGTCGAACTTAAGAATCACCTCGCCGCCCAAGAAAAGAAACAAATCTGATTCGGACAATCAAAATCTTCCAAACAGATTCCATAATAAGAACTCGAGACAATAATTTAACAACATCATGTGATTAGTTCTCAAAAGTGTTATTTTTAAAGAATATTTATGTTACATATAGGCATTGACAGAGTGTCACAGTCAGAAAATTGCACTCAACATATTCATCCAAGAAAGAATTCCTTCAAGATAGGAGAACTAGCAATCCAACAGTAAAAGGGACGAAAATGCTTGCTTCCAATTTCCAGCAGTCCCTTTCTCTTTTGGCTAAATTTCCTTGGGAGATAAGACTTGTTGAGTGATAAGTCGGACTCTTGTTGGGTCGCGAACATCGACAAGGTATTTCAATGCCGACTTGAAGTTCATCGCATCACCCTGAGTGTTTGGTGAACCGATCATGATAATTGAGCATTACCCCTTTTCTTAATGCTCTTTGAATTTACATCACATCTTATAATTGGATCTCAACACCCCACATTCGATTAAAACTTTTGAAAAAGTATCGCATGTTACTTGTCTATATAGTTTCGATAAGCCTCATATGCCTCTAATCTCCTTCATGAAAGCTTTTGATTGGACATTCTAACATGTATCGGAACCGGATTTCTTCCAGGTGTCTGGCTCCTGTGTCGTTCTCAATCTTGTTGGCACATGAAAGAGGGTGTTAAAGTATTCGGTTTAATACCACAAAAAACTTCAAACTGATACACCTGTGATAAATTTGCCCCCAAATTATTTTTTTGACCAAGAAAAAACCTTAATCCAATACACATGCGATAAATTTAACTAAATTATTTTTTTGACCACCAAAAGCTCTAAAGTGGTACACATGTGATAAATTTATCAAAAAGTAATCTTTTGACCATCAATAATCCCAAACTGGCACACCTGTGATAAATTTACCTTCTGTTAGTTTCTGTCAAATTTTATTGTCAAATTGATGAGTTAGATGACACGTGACAGTTGACGAGTGTACCAGTTTGGGATTTTTACCCTCTGTTTGCACAGATTAATTAGTTTTGATTTTTTTTGTGGTATTAACCCAATTTAACGAAAACGTAGGTAAATTTATTATAAGTGTACCAGTGTGTGATTTTTTTAGGGTCAAAAAAATTCGTTTGGGGGTAAATTTGTCACAAGTATACAAATTTGAAATTTTGATGGTCAAAAAAATAATTTAGGGTAAACTCGTCAAAGGTATACTAGTTTAGGGTTATTGTGATAAAAAAAATTAGTTTGGTTGAATTTGTCACAATTGTTGTACTAGTTTGAGGTTCTTCGTGGAATGAACCCCAAAGTATTCCGGGTCACTTGTCCAGGTAGTTTCAAGGAGACCTATATATATATATCTATGCGCGCGCGAGAGTCTCCTTCCACCTAATTTCTATGCCAATTTTGGGCTACTGTTTCGTTTGTGTACGTATATGGGGTTGAGAAAAGAGTCACGGGACATTAGAAACTGAGGATGATCAGCGTTCATCAGGTCACTCTTTCGGGAAATGAGAACATACTGTTTCTAGGTTGACAGGCTCGGCTGCTCTTATTGCAGGAGAGATGCAAAGTTCATCAGGATTCAACATGTTCTTGTTTCTTTCTCTCACATCTCTGTCGTTCTACTTAGGATCAGGTACTAATTTCTCTCCTTTATTCCCTTTCCTAGGATTATTTTTGCTAGAGTTTAGCATCCCTTGTTCCAAATGTTGTTTCAATGAAGTTGGCTGCGAGATTGGTTTTACCAGTACTGATGTAACGTGGACAGTTAAGCTAATGCTCTCTCTTTCAAGCCATTTCAGGGCAAATCACACAAGCTGTCTTCAATGATTATTACGATTCGTCGGCGACAACGCAGGCAAGATCGAACTTTGTTGAATGAATTAAGTCTACCGATTTGTTGAAGCGGTACAAATATTTGTTGCCTTGAAAGGAAATAGTTAAAAGAGTTTCCAGGAACTACACTAAGCAGATTATGTCATCGGCGTCTTAAGTACTCGGTTATTGCAGTGTTTGGCAGAGCCAGGGAGTCTTATGTATGGAGGTGGGGTCATACTAAACCCGGAGTTCATCCACGGCACTTCCAGATGGACTGCGTTTGGACAAGGAGCGGTCGAAGTGCGCATATCGCATACCAACAACAGGTTCATGGTGGCGCGCGACAGGAAACGCCCATTAGACAGTTTCTCTCAGAAAGTCCAACTTGAGAAGGGAATGTTCTATGCATTTTCCGGTAATTACTTGCTCCGCTGTTTCTAGAGAGAAGGGTTATGCCAGAGTTGTTCATGTGAAGCCGACGACCATGTGATATGCGGGTTCGCCGTTCACACGTATACAGGATATACTCGTATAGTTTTGTTCATTTGCAAAGAATTTCCAATTGCAATATCAACAAATGTGAAAACGTGATTGCCGACAAAGCTAGGATGATTTGTCACTGTTTTTAGCCATGTCCTATCAGCGGAATACTCATGGCGAAGAGGGGAATTTTTTCGCAGCTTGGGTGCAAGTCAGTCAAGGAAGCGAGACGGTAATGGTGGTATTTCGAACTAGAGATGGTGAGTTTGTCCGTGGAGGCAGTGTGGTGGCCGAGCAGGGGTGCTGGTCTTTGCTAAAAGGAGGCATCGCCGCGAATTCTTCCAGCCCGGCTGATGTTCTTTTCGAGGTGAAGGGCATTCAACTTCCGGTTACAATCTACTTATGAAAGACAAGAATTCAAACTGAGTTAATGCTGGTCTAGTGTTTTCTTTTGTTCATCCAGATCATTGGAAAATTGCTAATAATTCTAGGCATGTGTTGATTCTGATTGTGTGGTGCAGAGCAAGAATGCCTCAACGGAGATATGGGTCGACAACGTCGCGCTGCAGCCGTTCTCGAAGGAGCAATGGAGGAATCACCAAGAAGAAAGCATAGAGAAGGTAACACGAAAAGTTGTCCCTATTTAGTTTGGAAAACGTCAAGGACCATCGCGAACTTCGATCTCGCAGGTACGGAAGAGCAGAGTGAGGTTCCAGATAACTTATGCGAACAGAGAAGGACCCGGCGTCGGAGGAGCCAATGTTCTCATCAAACAAACCAAACCGGGCTTTCCGTTCGGTTGCGGCATGAACTTCCACATCCTCGAGAGCACCGACTACCAGAACTGGTTCGCTTCAAGGTTCAGGTTCACCACTTTCACCAACGCAATGAAGTGGTACAGCACAGAGGCGAAACAAGGCCAAGAGAACTACACAATAGCCGACGAGATGGTGAGATTCGCGCAAGGAAACAACATGTCGATCCGAGGCCACAATGTCTTCTGGGACAACCAAAAGTACCAGCCCGATTGGGTCAAGACCCTTTCGACCGACGATCTGCGAAGAGCAGCAGAGAAGAGGATCAATTCGGTCATCTCAAGATACGCAGGAGAACTGATAGCTTGGGATGTGGTCAATGAGAACCTGCACTTCAGCTTCTTCGAGGACAACCTCGGGAAAAACGCGTCCTCGATGTATTACTCGACGGCATACAAGCTCGACCCGACTCCTAGGATGTTCTTGAACGAGTACAACACCATCGAGTACAGCGGGGACGAGAAGGCGAGCCCGGGGAACTACAAGAAGAGGCTCGAGGAGATATTTTCGTATCCTGGGAACGAAGATATACCGGCAGGAATAGGAGTGCAAGGCCATTTTGGCCCTGGCCAGCCAAACTTGGCTTACATGAGATCAAGCCTAGACATTCTTGCCACAACTGGTGTGCCCATTTGGCTCACAGAAGTGTCTGTGGATCCAGGAGTTAACCAGGTATCGGTATACCTTAGAAAAGAGGTGATCATGCCCTGGGCAGCTCTCCGGTCCGGTAGGCACAAAAGGCGAAATGGGCCGGGTCGGGCGAGCAATTGTCTTTCTGCAGCCGGCCCGCTCACCTTGGCCCATTCAAAATCAATTTCATACTGCACATTTTGATAATTTTTCAACAAGAGGAGCAGAAACAGCACTTAAACAGGTTCCTGGCATTGCAGGCACAGTACTTGGAGGAGGTGCTCAGGGAGGCTTATTCCCATCCCGGTGTGGAAGGGATCATAATGTTCGCCGGCCCCGTGTACGCCGGCTTCAATTCCACGGCGCTTGTGGACATGAACTTCAACAACACGCCGGCCGGGGACGTCGTGGACGAGCTGATCAAGGAATGGAAATCCGAAGACCTAGAGGTTCGCGCAGACGACGGAGGTTTCTTCAGCGCCACACTGCTTCATGGAGAATATGAAATCACCATAACTGATCCAGTCACTAATTCCTCTTCAACTTCGAGATTTGAAGTGACCAAAGATGGCTTCAACAAAATTTTCCATTCTCATGTGGAATGAATAGTCAAGCCACAAGCTCCTATGGAACTAAGGATAGTGTCTAGTAGTGGACTGATACTTGCTAACTAAGACTAAATAAATAGAGAAAAAAGAGAGGGACCCTAAAATGCAAAGTATTATTTGTCTGAAAGATGCATTGCGAGTAATTGTGACCTAAAAGATCATGTTGATACCAAGTATATAATGTTTGATCATTTTGGCCGCTCCTACAATGATATATAGTACCGTAAACCAATCAACCGTTAATGATGTTGATCGATAAAAAAGGCTAATCGGCTGACTAATCTCATACTTGGAACGACAATCTAGGAAGCACGAACATTCTCGGGAGGCCTCTGTGTCGTGTCGTGTCGGACACTCTTCGACACTCTCCGACATGCGATCGACACGTGATCAGCGCTCTACACGCGCTAATGATATGCAAGTCCAACATCCCAATACGCCATTTCGATATAATTTTAATCATTTTCAATAAGTAGTAGGGATCGAAATATAAATCTATCATATATATATATATATATACATAAGTCATATACCCAGCCACCCTAAAATTAATATACCCAGCCAGCCCTAAAAAAAACCTAATTTTGAATCCCTAGCAGAAGAAAAAGAAGAAACCCACTATTGATATATATTTTTATATATACATATGAAAATTTATCATGTATATATAAAAATATACATTGGATATACAATGTGTCTTAACGTGTCGAAATTCTTTATTTTTTTTTATAGAAATGACGTGTCGGTTTATCGTGTCCTGTAGTATCGTGTCGCGTGTCCGTTTCGATGTCGATGCTACTTAGACGATAATAATATATGATACATTGTCGTTGTCGGCTATTGTCGATAATGGATTACGAGAATGGATGTTTCGACCGACATGCACGTTTTAATTTGCAATATTTCCAAATTTCCATTGTCACCTAAAAAATCCCGATTTCAGAAAAAAAGAAAATGTTAAAGCTTTTTTTATTTTTACTTTTACTCTTAATATATTTATTAACTCTAAAAAACTATTAACTGGCATTTAAAATCACTCAAAAAGTAAGTTCAGGTAAAATAAAATTTAAAAAAGAACAAAAAAGGACTGAGGACGATTCGGCTCGCACGAAATTGGCGCGCCATTTCTGCGCAGCTTGACTCATACGCCTTCTCTCCGTCGTCGCTCAGGGTTTTCCGGAAGGAGGAGGCCAGTTTTGCTTCTGCTGAGTGAAGTCGCGGAGCGATTCCGATGGAGGAGGAGAAGAACGAGAGCGCGTCCAGCGACGGTGCTCGTCCATGGCAGTCTTATCACACCGTCTTCACCAACGCCAAAGCCGGTGAGTTGCGCCCGCCGCTCAAACTCAGCCCGTTCGGTAAAATCGCGCATTTTTGAGTTCGACAACATGGGTTCTCGTGATTCTTTTTGGGAACTCGTTCGTGACTCAATTGTAGAGAATCGGTGAAAGTGGATGCGATTTTCGGACTTCTGCTGTGCGCGATGCGTCCGAAGCGGTACTTTTAGCAAATTTTGAGACGGTTTGATGCTGCCATTTTATTTTTTAGGTATGGAGGGGGTGGATAAGGAGAAGGTGCAAAGGGTTGTGTACGAGATGAGCAAAGGGTCCAAGTATTTCGAGAACGAGGAGCGCAAGGAGGCATTCATAATGCAGAAGATAGAGAGGATGCGCGCTCGGAGCGCGAAGCTCACTGCTGGGGAGTTGTCTCACTATCAGACGGTATTGCAAAATTTTAAGTCTTGCAGAGTAGTGGATCTCTGTTTTTTGAGGTGCGCCGTGATGATATTACTCTTTTTTGGGGACTTGGACTTTGCTTTTCCAGGGTTTAAGTGTGCAAATGGTCATCTATATAGGAGAGATTGTTGTTGGGTGAATTGTTATTAAGTGTGCTATCCCCGAAACTAATCGACAGAATTTCAAACTGCCGTGTATGGCTTCTGTACAGTTACATCTTTCGAGAAAGGATTGATGGGAGATTCTGAAATTCTACCATTTTACTGTCACAAGGAATTGCCTCTAACTACTTTTACTTCCTTCAAGCTGTTCTCTTGGTATGAGGGCCTCTAAGCAATTTGAACTAAGCCACTGAAAGAAAAGCACGACACTTTCTAAGTTATGGGTGTTGAAAATTCATTTTTATCTAATCTGACTTATGCCCAAGCAGGACAAGGCCATTAATTAGTTTTCAAGTCAATGAACCTGAAGTTTGCAGATCAGTTCTTTGTTTCTAACATCCATTAAGATGTCCTGTTTTAATAGATTTGAAGAAGGTTTGTCCTCTTGTTCATGTTTTTATCCTCAGTCCAACCATTATTCAGGTGGCTGACAAAAGAATCCTAGAACTGGAAGCTACACGAGACCTTTCAAAGGTTTGGCTGCACGTAGATATGGATGCTTTTTATGCAGCTGTTGAAACGTTAAGCGATCCTTCTTTAAAAGGGAGACCAATGGCAGTTGGCGGCATGTCTATGATCTCAACTGCTAACTATGAGGTTTGGTTTACTTCGCCGATTTGTTTGTTGGATATCTTCAATTAAATTGTTTTGGTCCTTCTGATCTTCTTGTAATTTTGAACATTCAAGGCTTAGATGGAAATAAATTTTGAAGAGAATCAATGCCCAATTATATCTTCCTTTATTATCCATTGATACAAGCTTCTCAACGTTGTAGGCGAGGCGATTTGGCGTTCGTGCAGCAATGCCTGGTTTTATTGCACGTAAACTATGTCCAGAGTTAATTTTTGTTCCAGTAGATTTCGAAAAGTATACTTATTACAGTGATCTAACTCGAAAAGGTCAGGCCCTTACTTGTATAATTGTTTATATTGGCAGATTGTCTATTGTTTAGTATGTAATTCAAGAACATTTGTATCTTCTACTAGTGTTCCAGACGTATGATCCCAACTTTATTGCTGCTAGTTTGGATGAAGCTTACCTTGATATAACTGAGGTCTGCAAGGAAAGAGGTGTCTCTGGTGGAGAAGTAGGCCATTCATGTATTCACTGAATTCTAGACTGCCCATTTACTAGTTTAGTCATCTGATTTTGTCACCTTTAAACTGAAGGTTGCTGAAGAACTTAGAAATACTGTGTTTGGGGAGACTGGCCTTACTTGTAGTGCTGGAGTTGCTGCAAACCGCTTGCTTGCTAAGGTATGGAAAGTTTTCTGGAAGTATCTGCAACCTTAAATATCTTCTCGGGTCCAATTAAGTAGCCTAGCATAAACATTTTACCGTTTCTTGTTTGAAAGAATTGTTTGATTTATTTATTTTCTTTCTGTTATATTAAGGTACTTAATTAAACAAAATTACAAAATATAGGTAATGATTTGTGTCATGTGACTAATTGTTATGACATATAGAACTTCATTACAATATTATTAGCCTATAATGCTGGACCTTTGTTTGCTGGAGGTCCAGTCAAAATGCTTATTTAGGAGTTCATCAAAGTGTTTTTTTCCTGGAAAGCAGGAAACACAGTCGGTCCTTTGGACATGATCTTGTGTTACATTAGTGTGGAAAATTCTTGTCTCTGGTTTTGCAGAGAAAGTGAATGATTTACTGTAGCCCCAGCAGTTTGTGGGTTTGCGGGGGAGGGGGGCTGCAGATGAATGGGTGTCCAACTTTCTTAAAAATCAAGGCACCTTGAAGGAAAAACCACAGGAAGTTGACTACTCTTCGAGACTTAATTTCTCAAGGAATTAAGCGGTCTTTCTATTTTCATTGTGGTATTTGACATCTATAGCTTTCATGGAAATGTGTTGCATTCAATGAGATAGGACAATGTAGCTGTTGCCCCTTTTTTTTCCCTTATGACGTCATTTAATTGAGGATACAACATCTCGCCTTATAGTTATGCACTGATTTGATCAGTTTAAGTGTCGTAGTTTAGAGTCATTCTTCTTTTCAATAAATAATGTGGAATTGACAAACTAAGCAATCAGATGCTCCAGTAAGAAGTGACAACTATGAGACAGAGAGTTAGGTTAAAAGCGGTGGGGGAAGACCTTAAAGGACATGGAATGAGATGATGAAAGAAAGATCTAGAGCACTTTGACCTTTTAGATGAGTTGATGCAGAATCAAGTCCAGTGGGTTAAGTGACTGATAAGCTGACTTCACTTAGTGGGATTTGGCTTAGTTTGTTGTTGTTCTTGTTGTTGTAGTGGTTTGACTCATCAATTGCTAAATTCACAATGAAGTTTGTAAGAATTGTGGTCCCACAATTTCAAGGACTCTTTCGACCAAAAATAAAAATAAAAATTCAAGGACTCTTAAGCTATATATTTATGCCAATTATGTTATGGCTCCCAATGCATCAAAGTCTGAGCAGTCTAAAATTATAAAGAAGGAAAGGATGATAGGAGTTTAGGTGGTATGTTGTCAAACCATGTGCTGCTTATCCTTGCTCCTCTATTTTCAGTTTTCACCTTTTCTTTCTCCTCGTGGCCATTTTTCTTGCTACTTAAGATTCACGATAACCTTTTCCACCATTTCTGCTTAGGTTTGCTCTGATATAAATAAGCCAAATGGACAGTTTGTCTTGCCTAATGACCGGCTGGCTGTCATGACATTTATCTCCTCACTTCCTATCCGAAAGGTGCACCTTATTATTTTTTTTTTTCTGGTTTGCCTCTGGAATTTCCATAATTACATCTGAAGATAGTGAGACACCGTTGTGCCAATCTTTGTGTTTGCGGTAATCTTGATGCATTGTTTATAACCATTCACAGATTGGAGGCATTGGAAAGGTTACAGAACGTATCTTAACGGATGTTTTTGGTATTAGTACCTGTGAGGAGATGCTGCAAACGGGAGGGTACCTCTGTTCTCTTTTTTCCCGCTCCACAGCTGGTACCATCTGGGTGCTTTTCTTATTACTTATTTCCCTATCCTGTGATATGATGATGCTTCTTCTGATTTACACCTTCTGTTTTACTGCATCTTTGTTTATCCTATGGCTTATCTGATTTCTGATCATTTTCATTCTGATAGTACGAAATATTCAAGTTTTATGTACTGCATCAGGTGTAAATTGTTGAATCTATAGGAGTGGTGGAGTTAGTCTTTCTTGTGCCAGACAGCTCTCTGGTTTATGCATATTAGTCTGGCGGACCGTATAATTAGATTTTGGCACTGTTAATGGTCAATTCCAGTTGTTACTTAGATAACACCTTTCTACACTAAAACCTCGACACTTCCATTATTACTATCATCTTTCAGTAGTAGCTTCTTATTTTTCTTGATGATGTAGGATGGCTTTAGTTCCGTATTTTCTGTCAAGTGTTGCTCTCTGATTTGCTTCTCTTCAACGTAAGTGTCGCTTCTATGATTTACTATGCCTTATTTCTGTGATTATTTTACAGTCCTGTTGCCTTTTGATATTGACAATTTGCAAGCTCTTGCAGAATTTTTTCTCTCCGTGGGGCTGGGTCTTGGGGGGACTGATGCTCGACAAATAAGGCTGCGAAAGAGTATCAGTAACGAGCGAACATTCCCGGCCACTGACAATGAGGCTTTGCTGTATCAAAAGTTAGGTTGGGGGCTTTCTTCACCTATCTAATTTCAATATTTGCTTTTATCCATTTGAGAATGTATATGCTAGTGATGGTTCTATGAAGAGTGCTCACCAATGGGCTACCCTGAGCATCTTAAAGCTATCTTTCCACTTCCTTTTTGTTTCATACTCTCTTCCTTCGTCTTTCACTCATCTAATTTAGAAGAATGGAAGATAGACTGATTGTGCAGATTAAGTAAAAGCCTGACTCTTTTGGGTTTGAGCCTCACCGCTCCTCTTCCTGAACTTACCTTGCAAAGGGAAATAAAGCTCTTGCCTCCAATGACTAGTCTTGAAGTTTACTAGCTTGGCCAACACGGCCTCATAATCCACTCAAACATACTTATCTAAGATCAGTGCTCTGCATGGGAATACTTTAAACGTACATCTTTCAACAATCTCCTCACAGGGGCTTGGTTGAAGATTCTGATGCCTAAACCAACCACCCTTGACCCCTCCTGTATTGGAGCAGCTGGTGCTACATTGTCTGCACTCACCATTATCTTCCTATAAAAATCTGTTAAATATATGTCAGTATTTTGCCGGTGGTTTAAAGGATAGGAATTGGAGACGCACAAGTTTTTAGACTTGAATAAGTGTTTGTCATTGATTTGAGCATACCTATTTCATAGAGAGCAAGGCCTTCTCCAAACTGCTCCTTAAATTAACTACCCCTTAAGAATACCTTCTGAGGAGCTGAATGGTAATCCTTTAACAACCTGTGGAGCAAGGAAGTAGATTTATCTAGATAATTTTCTTTTCTTGACTGATCTATTGAGCCTTTAGATTTTTGTTGACGAAATTTTATAGACCAATCTGAGTTGTTACATTTATTGTTAAAATAGTTAGGTAGGATATTAAATTAATCGTGTCAATTGTTAATTCTTATTAGGTTCACTTTTGTAGATGAACTTGCAGAGCTACTTTCTAGTGATATGCAAAAGGAAGGTCTTCATGGTCGGACATTAACTCTTAAACTGAAGACTTCATCTTTTGAGGTATTTTCTGCGCATGACTGGATTTTCTTTTTCTCAATGGTCATGTATGTTAGAATTAGAAACTCCAACCCAAAATCTTAAACTATTGGATAGAGGGAGATTACCTGAATACAAGCCATTGTAAACTCCATATTCAAGTAATGTGTTACTTACGAAACACTATGAATTTCCCAGACATAAAATCTATCTTTAATAGTCACTCTGACTGATAGACGTTATTTCAATACTGTTAACTTCCTCAGAACATGATATATTTTAGCTATGTCCGTACTCATGGAATCCTTCTTTTGCTCATGATGTCCTTAGCTTCTTTGTGCTTCTTTATTCACCGAAAAATGTCCACAGGTTCGAACCAGAGCCTTAACTCTTCAGAAGTACATATCCTCAAGGGACGATATAAATAATTATGCATCGAAGCTTCTGAAGGCTGAACTTCCCATATCTTTAAGACTGATCGGTATGTTAACTATGTTGATTGTTGTCTTTTAAAGTACTCAAAAGTCTGAGCATGAGTTTATTCTAGTGGATCTGCCTCTGTTTTTGTAAGATTAAGGCATATTCGATTAAGTCTGTAGTTAATTATTGAACACCATACTTTCTGATAATCAAACAGAACTCTGTATATTTTCATCTTTGTAAGCACTGAAGTTACCAGTAATATTCAGTAGGTGTCAACCTTTTCAGGACTAAGGGTGTCCCAGTTTAAAGAAGATAAGGTGGGCGCTCCATCTGATCCAACACAGAAAACTCTCCTGAGCTTCATGTTAGCAGATGCTTCTGGAAATTTTATTAGGGGACAGAACTCATTGGGATCAGAAACTAGCAATGCTCTCTTCATGAATGATTTGGGCGACGATATTTTTGTGGGGACTCATGAGATGATTGACAGTGAGAGTGAGAATCCATTAGACCGAAATGATTCATCTGATCCAGAAAAGCACTGCACTTTGATTGAATTTGCTCACAAAACCAAGGTAATGCATGGACATATAAATGGCTCTATCATGGACAAGGTATGCAATAGCCTAAACTTCATATAGATCCCAGATATCTATTTGAGCGGGTGGCTCATAATAATTGGCTCCTGTTACAAATGAGAACTTCTTATTTTCTAGATATGTATATTATTGGCATCCAATTTAATATTTACTACCTTATCAGATAGATGCCCTTATAGAGAAGAGCGACCCAAAATCTAGTCAACTTAAAAAATCTGACGGAAGGGGATCGGATTCTTCTTTACCTCACGAGACTGGGATTAGTAGCTGCCTAAATCAGAAGGATAATAATGATTATCTGCTCCAAGGGGAAACATCATCCAGACAAGAAGAGCAGATTCTGTGGATGAATGACTACGAGTGTTCACTTTGTGGGATTGAATTGCCGTCATCTTTTGTTGAGGAAAGGCAAGAACATGCGGACTTTCATCTTGCAGAGAGACTTCAGAAAGAGGAATCAGGCATGGATTCAAGAACACTCATCGCCAGGAAAAGGTATGGTGGCATATAGCCAGATACTCACCAAGCAGCATGATCAGTTCCTAAGAAATATTTGTCAGAGCCTATGCTTTCTTTCTGATGCTTGCTGGTACTGCTTTAACTATCATCCAAGACTTTTTCACTAGCCAAACGATTCTTCCTTTAAGCAAAACTGGCTGGATTGTTTCAGATTTTGTAGTTTTGTTAAAAGACTTGTGTTTTTCCAAAGTCTTTCTGGTCGCTATAGAAGAATCTTAACCTAGGATTCTGTCCTCTTTGGTGTATTATTTTCCATTACGCTTACAGTGCATTCTTACTATAAACTGCTTAATTTTTTTATTTTTTGAAATTTCCCGGTATCCTGAATTGTAGTGGAGGTAATGTTTCCACAGAAGAGCTTGCACCAGTAGTTTTAACTGGTAAACCTAGCCAACTTATGTTCCAGATAAGAGTCACAGACAAGCTCCAGAAGGCATCATCAAATTTTCCTTGCATATTTTTTCGTCTTTGTATGGCACCGTAAACCTCTAATGAGATGAGCCAGGAAAAAGAACTGGTTTCAAATTTTGCGGAGAAAATGAAGTCATTGCGACTGATGGTGACATAAGTTCCCGGCCGTTGATTCTGTTTGTCTGAGAAATTGACCAATTTTACAAACTATCTTCTCAACTTTGATGATTAACAAAAGGTTCACTTATTCCCTTTCTTCCCCTTATTTATCAGACACCGTATCTGTGATTAACTTGGTCTCTTTTCAGGTCGGCACGAAAGCAGACTGGAAGTGGAAATAAACATAAGAAGCACAAGTCGTCGCCTTCAGACGGACATCTTCCGATAGATGTGTTCTTCGGGAAGATTAATCAGAAACCCTAGAGATCATTCTTGTTGCAATTGATTCTTCTTCTATGTATAGTTTTCTTTGCTAAAGCTGAGGTCAATTGTTTGTAGATTCGTTAGATATGTACCATAAAACTCCTAGGATACAGCTGTGTGTAAGTCTAAGTTGTATGGGCCATAGGGGTTGAAATTCCCTTGTACCAAGATCACTGGCCTTTTTCCCCTCAACTATCTTGTATTAAACACTGAGGTTGTCAATAAATAATTACTTCAATAACAATTCAGCCCAATATTTTCTTTACTTGTAAATGAGATTTAATTCAATATTTTGCATAAGATTTAATTCGATATTTAATCGAGATCTCATTAATAGTAAGATTGATAAAATAGGATAAATGTATCTTTAAGTTGTTGTGATGATGGAGCAAACTTAATTTATTTTTCATACGTGATTTTAACTAATTAGTTCTTTCGAGGTTATTTTCGTCAATTCGAGCCTTAGAGAACAAGTACTTTTCATTAAATTGTGAATCGACATGTGTTAATATTTTTAAGGTATTTCGATATTGATAATAATTAACATTGAAAAAAAAGAAAAGAAAAGAAAAGAAACAGTAGAATCCGACGGCCAAAATCACATCTCTTCTGTGTTCCCGTTTCGATCCTGAATCAGACACCGTTTTCACGTTATTTACAAGAATACCCTTTGTCTCCTCCCGGATCCCTTTGGGGAAGAAAGCTTAAAGCCCAGGTACTACTGCTCTGGGGGTCACAGCAGCGAGCCAGCAAAACAAGCAAACGAGAATGTCTCGGCGGGAGGGTCGTGAATCCGACTCCAGACGACACCGTTCCAGATTCGACAGAGAGCCCAGGTACCCTCTCTCTCTCTCTCTTCGACGCTCGCATTTGTGGGACATTGTAGGTGGTGATCGAATGTGGGAGTGGAATGGTGGAATGACTGCTTTTTGGTGTGAAAGTTAAGGGGCTTTTTGTGTTTTTGGCGGACAACGATGTGTTTTGGTGTGTGTGAAATTAGTATTGCCGAAGCTGAGATGAGTTCTCTGGGTTGCATCAAGTCCACGCACTCGGACATGGTTATGCTTGGGTTGGAGTTGGAATGGGGTCATAATTATCAGTCTCGGGTTCGACTTCTTCGATAAGATGCAGCTGCCTGCTTGTTCCAGTCACCTCTTTAGGATAAAATCACCCCCGACTGGCTTCCGATGATACTCCTCGCGTACTGTTGTGATAGAAATTAAAGGAGCTCCAACCTAGGTTGGTGTGTGTGAGGAGTTTACCGGGTGACTGGAGGTGTCAGGTGGTTTCTGTTGTGTCCCTGATGAAGCGGTTCGCTCAAGTTCTTCGTGTTATGTGTCTTCCCTCTCGAATAGTTTTGTGGGCGTTTGACGGTTGCATATTTTTCTTCATGTGGGTTGGAAAAGAAGAGTACATAGTTTGTTGGTTTTTTGGACAACTAATTTGTTTCTTGCCTGGGGAGAATGTATATCCACTGGTGCACATACACTTGTATCAGAAATGTGGTAAGTGGTTTTACTTGAGAGCTGTGAAAGGCGAACTCAATACTTAGAAAATGACTGGACTCAGTAACATCATCAGCAACCTCAAGTGATTATTTTGTTTTTTTTTGTTTTAGCGCCCTAGATTCTTGTTGAGGGGTCATTTAATGTCTTAATGCAATTTTTTCCCCTGAGCAAGACTGACTGGGGCATTGTACTTGGTGGACGATCCATCTATTTCCTTTTGCACCTTTTTTTTTGGGAATTAAAATCTGATTGGGGCCTCTTGTTTTCATTTCTAACATATAATTGTTGGTCCCTAGTCCCAAGAGGTCTAGGAAGGATGGAAAACCTGAAGCAGAGAGAGTCCCGGGCAACACTGATCCTGGAGAGCGGGATGGAAAGCATGGTCGCCAACTGCTTGGTATATCATCGCTTGAGGCACCCTCACGTTTTGACTCTAAACCAGGGACTGCAGCTGAGGGTAAAGACTCTGAAAAGAAGGCCTTCGGAACAAATTCTGATGGAAGGAAGCACCCTTCTAATCCTACTGAAGTGCCTCGGTCAAGATCTTATTTCCAGGTTTTACTGGTTTACTTGAATCTAATGCTGTCAAATGATGAACAACCATGAGCAGAATTGCATCATAGTCTTTTTACTACCCTTGTTGAAATAACTGATCACTGTTGACGTGGAACCGTCTAGAATACCTGCAGGTCGAGGGAGACCTGGTTGGATTCATGATTGTCTTATCGAAAATGAATTTTAGGATTCTTTGGTTCTAGGTAATTTGTTGAATATCCATTAGCCAAAGGTAGAGGAACATCTGCATATGAAAAAGTAAAAAGTGTTGTGTTATACAAGGCTTTTTTATTCTGGCATATGAACCATAAATTTGCTGTTTTTCTGTGCAATGCCTGAAGCAATTGGTGTGGGTTTTCTTGTAACCTACCAATGCAATAGTCAAATTCTTTTTGGGTATGGAAATTGAAGTTGCAAAAATTGTTGATGAATGTTGAAGTTGCAGCAATGGAAGATTATCAATTAAAAGATTGGCATACTCAAGATCTAAATGCTTTTCTACAGTTAAGATGGCTATTTGGTATATGAGGCTTTCAAGTAAAATGGAGTGAATTCTTTCCAGGCATTTTTAGTCTAAAAATAGAAGCAGGGTGGATTAGCTTTGCATTTTTGTTGCATAGAAAAATGAATATGGACTCTCTCTCTCTCTCTCTCTCTCTCTCTCTCTCTCTCTCTCTCTCTCTCTCTCTAACGTGGGGGTGACAGATGCTTTGCCTTCGTCATGAACTTGGTTTTTAGAACATTTCCACATTCGTGATTGTATAGATGATCTACAACTACCAGTGATTATTGAGTTTGGTTGTTGGTTATTCAGTGTACCCAAAATTTTTTGTCTGGGGGTGATGTTGCCGTGGATTTTGTTCAAAGCCTGTGCCTTGCAGGGCCTCCCTGTGTGTAACCATTTTAGGCTTGCCTGTGCATGTCTTATAACAGCACGATGAGCGTGGTAGTGCTGGGCAAGGTGGTCGCAGCTCTGGTCAAAGAGCCCCTACTGGTAAGTCTTCTTGCTTCTTTTCTCCTCTCCTCTGTTTAGTGATCTTCACTGAAGATGGAACTCCCTATTTTTTTATTTTTTTTTTAGAGATTTAGTCTGTGAATTGGATTCAAAGTTTTGTATTTGCATATATTCTTGTTTAACTCAATTTTCTTTGATAAAGTTATGTTACCGTCCTCAGCTAATAATAAAAGACACGCAAGATAATCAGTTAGTAGATTTTCCTCAGATGATGTTAGGGATAAGGTAGCATTGTTGTTTGATCTCTGGACCAGTCTGGAGGTTGGTTCAGAAGTTTAGATTTTGGAGTTTGTTTATTTTTATTTTTATTGAAACTGTTCTGGAGAGAGTATTTTGTCTGTTAGTCAACCAATTCTGTTGACATCTGATGCTGCTGCATAGAGCAATTTCTTTTGTCCTTTTTGGTTCGGTTTGGTTTTTGTTTTTGTTTTTTTCCCTTTTAAAAGGATTTTGAGGGGTGGGGTGGTTTGGGGTTTGCTTGCTTTTGGGAAGGGAAGAAGTTGGTTGGGTGTAGAAAGGGGTAGTCAGAGTGGATTCCTACGGTACTAAATTTATGTGTTTCTATTTGGCGGAGTCTTTCTCTGGATGTTTTCTCAAATTGTGCGTGGTCAGTTTTTTCAAGATCGACTGTGCTTGTGGATTATATTTTGAGGTTGTTTCCGCTGACTATGCTCTCACTTGGTAACTTTCTTAATAGAGCGAGGATGGTGGAAAGATTCAAAGGACCAAGGTACTGAAAGGGCAACCAACAAAACAGCTACTGTGGATGTGAAGCAAAGAGAGGATAATCCACGTAAAGGAGACGACAGCAGCACTTGGCGCCACGATGGGTTCTTTGAGATGGAGGCTAACCAAGCTCTGCCAGCAGCTCGTAAGAGACCTGCATTCAGAGAACACAAGTTTCCAGCAGACATTGATGCCGATAAAGTGACTGATGAGGCTGTAAAGCCTAGCCATACTGCGTTAGATGGTGAAAGAAATGAGGAACGAAGACGTTACCCCCACAATTCGGAAAGATCTGGAAATACTTATTTCCGTGATAGAGCATGGCCTTACAGGAGAGAGGATCAGAGGAGCGGTGGGTTTATATCAAGAGAGAGATACGGTGGCGGTGGCAGCAGGTATAATAGAGGAAGAGAATCTTTTAACGGTAGACAAACTTACCGCCCTGGTGGTGCTCGAATAGAGAAGTGGAAGCATGATTTATACAACGAGGCTAACAAGAGTCCATCCCCAAAGAATGAGGATGATCGCTTGGCCAAGATAGAAGCTCTCTTGGCTTCATAAGCATGTGGACAAATGTAATATGGCATTTTTGTTTTTTGGTGTTCAGGTAGAAACATCAGTTTCTTACAACATAATCTCTCTCAGTTTGTGACATTTATGTCTTGATTGGCTGCTGTTTGCCTTCATTAAGTTTGATTGTAGCGCTGCAAAAGAAACCCTGTTTGGGGTGGACCGAATTTTCTGCTTTCTTACCTGAGAGAGAATTTTATGAATGCTCTTCAACACCAATTTTAGTTCCAAGTTTTCTTTGGATGCCAAATTAGACACAATTTGGTTAATTTTTCTATGGCAAGAGATGAAACTCTGCAGCACTGGGACTCCTATCAAATTTTGGCAAGTTCAATATTTTATCGAGGAATTTGCTTTTCTCAGCAATCTCTGGCAGATGAAACTCTTTGTATTGGAAAATTAATAGTTTCTTCTTTGGTCTTGGAGATTCCCTTGCTTGTGGGATAGAAATTTGGACATGAACCTATAGTGAAGCGTCGCATGGATCTACTCGTTGCATCTTATTCCTCATATCTGTTTTCCTGTTTTGCTAAAATTCCTGTTCACATTTATATTTGGAGCTCCTGTTTTGACATCGCCGGCCGACTAGTGGCGCTATGCTGCCATGTCACGAATAAGTATTTGTGCTATAGCCAAGCTCGACTGCTATGCAATCCAGATGCCTTAGAAAACATGAAAACTCAATGATTTTGACAGAGCTTGTAAGTACTAGTGCATGTTATGATGCTAGTAAAGGGAATTAGTGAGCAAGTTTGGACTCAGGAGGCACACGAGCAATTCAATTGGTTGGATACAGATCAAGCATTTCTCTGCAATAATTGCTTCACGGTTGGATACAGATCAAGCATTTCTCTACAGATCCATGTTTTTGTTGATTGGGAAGTCTTGATCTTGCATGGAAAAATTGCATACAAAACAAACAAATTGCCATTTACAATTACATTTTGACAACTTCAAATATTGTTGGACAAAGCATTTAATAAATCGTTGAATGGCAAGTCCTCCTTATGCCACTCATACCTTATTCCACATGCATCTCTAACTACAAAAAAACAGGGGAAATGAAACAGCACAAATCGCCCAATCTCTTCAACTTCTCAGCTCTCCCGGTTCTTCCCCTTTCACCACCGATGGCGAAGAGTTGAGAAACCGGCGTTCACGTCCTTGTTGAACTGGGGATAATGCGAATTGGCAACGTTTGAGCCATTAGCAGCTGTTGCTGTAGAGACCACCATGGAACCTTTATTCATGCTGGGAGACTGGGTCAACTCTACCCCTCTTCGCTGATCCATGAACTCAGCAGCAGGCAGCTGCGGCAACTCCGACTGGGTTCGCTGGTGAGTCGGGCTGTCGAAAGACTCGCCTCCTGCGAGAAGATGGTAGCTCCTGGTTGAGCCATCAGACAAGCACCTATAGCTATTGTAGAGCCTTTGTTTCCTGATGCTGCGGATGACATATGGGATCAAACCTTCCATAATTCTTCTTCTGCTGCTGCTGCTTCTGCTTCTTGTTCTTCTTGTAAAGATTCTTCTTGGATATGTGAAAGTGGGTGTGTTGCTTGTGTTGGTTCTGTGAATGGCTAAGAAAGTGAGTTGGTAGAGATGTATTTATATAGTAGGGATTGAATGTTGAATGACAGCTTCATCCCATAAGTTAGTTCTTTAGGATTTTGCCAGCAAGATGTCAAAATGGGGAGCCAAATTTGAAGTCTTGTCCATATGAAACATTAAACCACGTGAAAAGTCTGTCAGATTTTTCCCTTTGATTAGAAGAACTTGAATTGTACTAGAGAGAAAATCTTGACATTGCAACTGGGTTTATGTTCTTGACCGAGAAAAGGCAAGATTGATTGAGATAAGGACAACGTCATAAGGTCTCCTTATGCTTATCATCCCTTTCAGCAATTAAGCAATCTCTTGGAGAATAATCTTGTTAATTAGCTATGAAGTGGATAGACATGAGCAGCATGTCGTGGGAGCATCATTTGTATTATATCTTATTCCTACCGAATGATGAGTTGGCTTTTTCTGTAAATCACCTCCTAAAAAAGAGTTTCCTTTTCCTTTTCTTTTGGCCGTTTACGAGGAAAATTATCCACAAAGTCATAAATTTATCGTAGGGATGTCAATTTCATCATAAGCTTTTCAATTTGGCCAATTTAGTCTATACCTTTGACGATTTGCCAATATAGTCATTCCGCCCAATTTTGGTTAAAAATCGTTAATGTGGACTCTAGCACAATAGGCTCTAACGTGGATAGTTTTTTGCATATTTTTGAAGTTTTTTGAAAAACTGAAAAAAAAAAATATATCCACGCCATCGCCGACCATGCCACATAGGATGACCCAAATCGTAAGAAGGTTTCGGACTAAACTAGCGAAATTAAAAAAAAAATTTAAACCGAATTGTCATATGTATAATAAGTTCAGCACTCTTTTGGTAATTATGCGGTCGTTTACGCTCATGAATCATGATTCCTGTGGTCGCAAGCTTTCAAGGTTTTGTGTACGTGGGGACGACATTGAGGATAATTTCAAAGATGCCAGCAAGTTTGACTTTACCATCCGAATTGAATGCGTGTTTTGTGTCCGCTGAATTTGACTTCTCTTTATCCAAGCCGCCGGATCTGTGCCCAACCAGAGCAGGTACACTTAATCAGGGCGCGTTAGGGTGAGGGCGGCCATTCGTGCAAGTGTAATTTTAATGGTGTCTTGTCGATTATAACTGGAATACAACAGTTCATAATCTTGTCAATTTCCGGCCGATTTTTGCCGAAAACTACTGATGTGGCGGTGAGTTACGTAGGACGACAGGCCATAACCTGACCGTCACATGAGCGATTTCCAATAAAAATTGACTGAAATGATTAGATTAGAATTCCGAGCAAAAATCAGTATCTCAATTGGCAAAAATTGGATAGATCAGAGTTGAATTGGCATCCGTACAATCAGTTTATAACTGATCGGGTAATTTTTCCGCACCCAGTGTGTTCACCTAAGGGTAGACCTTGAGTTTTTTCGTCGCTTGATTTCAGGAGATGTGATCAATTATAAGAACAATGTAGAAACTTGGAAAATTCATTTCTGATGGAATCATGTCTTGAATTAATATCATGTACGTGTAATCAAGCTTTAGCTTTAAAAATCGCAAAGCCAATTGAGTCAGGTGATGAACTGAATTACGCTAGAATTACCTTACAATCAAATCCTAAAGTCGGATCACGGTTTTTCAATCATATAAGATAAGAAAAGTGTCGTCCACAGATTATGAATTAAACAGGAAATTTCGGGAACATTCAACGAATAATTAGTGCAGAAACTTATGAAATTTCAGAAACATTAGATAATTACCAAAAGCTACTTTAAAAAGCATGACTATACGTAATAGCAACCTGATACTAACATGCTACAAGCCCCTATAATCCTGTACTCTCTCTCTCAGGTAATTACCAAAAGCTACTTTACAGAGCATGACTATACATAAGAGTAACCTGATACTAACATCCTGTATTTCTTGATTAGCTAGCTAATCCAGGACATGTACACAGTAAGTCAAAATGAGCAATAGTCTTTCAAGACCTGTCTTGCAAGATCGGAGGCTCCGCTCTTCTTGTAGATCAGATGCAAGTTGTAAGCAGCTTCTCTCCGGAGATCGCAAGAAACAGGCTTTGCGTTTTCCGCGTGGAATGGATTCTCGTATGGAAGTTTCGGGAGAGGACAGTCTTTTTCTCGTGTGGCGAGCACCTTCTCATAATAAGAAGCTGCAAGCGTTACTAGCCCGACGTGATGAAATGCCCGCGCAATGTTGTACAATGCTTCCTGGACAAGGTTCAAAGGTTGATAATTAACAGTGCATTTGAACTAAATATTGACTAATCAGAAATATGTCTATAAAGAGAGGAATAATTTGCAGTGGACTATCTAGCAAAAACATGCGAGAGCTTAAGAAAACGAGTAATCTCTAAAGACAGGTAACGAAGCAAAGCTCGTAAACGACTTGTGCCTTAAAGACTGTCCTTCCTTCTGTTTGTCAGCATCTGATTGTGAACCCTTTTTACGTATTTGCTTCAGAATTTAAGCTGATTTTAATTTGATACTTGTGATATCAACTCCTGACCCTAACAGAAACACGCTCAAGATAACTGCCCGATCAAATTCTCAGTTAAATATGAGCACGAGCACCGGAACTTGGAATGACACACATCATCCTTTCCTCCAAGAAATATTCAGTGCAGAGACAGAAATCTTAAAAGTACCTTAAAGATAGTTTGGTAGGAGGGACTAGGAAGGGAGAGAAAGGATCCTAAAAACACAATCTGGTTTGGATGGAGGGGAAAAGAATGAGCGAAAGGATTAGGAGAGATTTTGAGGGATTCATAAAGTCAGCTTTATGTACGTCTCAAGTCCCTCCAAATCCGTCCCAAAATGGAGGGATTTGGAGGGATGAGGAGAAATTGTTCAATACACATTTTATTATTTCTTACTTTGCCCTTGTTTTATATCTGTTTCTATATACGTTAAGAGGATATCATGTATCCAAACAAAATTACAAATCAATCAATTTTCAAATCAGTTCTCTTCTTTTCTCTCATAGTCATTTGAATCCCTTCTTTTCTATTTAAATCACTCCTACCAAACATACAGTTAAGCTACTGTCTCTTACCAAGTTAAACTGATCGAAAAGTTTTAATGTATTGGAAGGAGTCGATGACCTGAACCAGAACGTGCCTCTATATTTTATTTTCATTCACATTTCATCAATAAAAAAATATATGTATATATAAATCTGAACATAATCTGCTGTTAAACTCTTGATGCAGGTTATATGAACCAAGTAACAAAAAGGGGCTTGATCATTAAAAGAACAAAAAATCTAAGGATGAAATAGTAAAGAAAACCTGGCTATTTTCACTCTGCTGCAAATTCTTGAATAGAAATGCCAACCCTTGCGTGATACACTGATGCTTGTTTTGAAGTCTGAAACCAAGCGCCAAGTTAACAAGAGAAGTTCCTGCACAAGAAAAAGGGTTGAATGTTGCACGACTGACAAAAGCAACGAGGGAAAAAAAATTGACAACCTACAAAATAAAAAGAAAGACTATCAGAATAACAAGTTACCAACACAGAGCTTGATTAAGGGACTGTCAGGGAGCAGCTTATAGGCCTTTAGGTATTCCCTTGCTGCATCTTGATGATGGCTACTAATTGTAGACTGATGCCCAGCAATGAGAATAGGTGGTACACAATCCGTATGTTTGACACGTATGTTACGCAAAAACTTCGAATATTTTTTATAGTCTTTCTCCATGCTGCAAGATAGTGGCAATTTTGTTACAAAATTTGATGAATACTAATCCAAATATAAACCAGAAAGAACAAATATTGTCAAAAACATTGATTAATGCCCATCTTTGACTTGATGCATCTATGGTCCCATGGCATGTGCTAAAAGCAAATAGTGCAAAGGTGTGGTAATATGTTGAGATCACAAAGGAGCTCTCAGCTACTAGTACAAGAAATCAGTGACATTGACACTAAAGAGGTTGAAGTCAGGTCACTGGTTGAGTTGACGATGCAAATGAGCCTCTGCAAAAGGAGATACTCCAGGTGGATGAAACTTCACGAATTTCGAAATACCATATTTGCTCATCAGTAGACAACAAAAGAATACATTTTCATGGAACAGAAAACCACCAGGAAACCAAATCAAGCAAGATAAAAATAGCTGGTGTGGAAAAGGTCAGCGAGGCAGCAAGACGAGGAATGTGACAAAGGACTTCTACTGTTCTTTGCATGAGAAGACTAAGGGGGTAAAAAGATTTTCTTTTGAATGAAGAAAAAGTTTCAATAAAAAATATTTTAAACCTTTTGAAGGGGGTAAAAGATTACTACCAAGGATACAGCAGTTCTCATAATCCATATAGTAAGCCTCTTCAAATAAAATAGATGTATAAAAAAAGGTATTGATAAATGGTTTGGACCAAAAAAAATTGGATTATTGGGATGTCTTTTGTTTAGATCTTTCAAATTGGCTTAGTTTGTAAACGAGAACAGACCAAAAATAAACCCCCTAGCAGGCATTGGGGTCCGAATTACCACAAAGTAGATATCCAGAGACACATTTGCATAGTTAAATTAAAGACAAGTTCCAAAATTGAGCAACATGGGATGAAGTAGTGCATTTATCCACATTCCACTCCTTTTTCTTTCTTTGGTGAAAGCACTTATCCAATCAAATTTAATCTAAGGGAATTTTCTCTGACTAGAATATTTACCTCAAGGACTCCAATTTTAAAAAACAGTTCTGCGCTAGACATAGAAATTAGGAAAACTGCTTCCTAATTAATTGTAGATATCAACAATGGCGAGTGAGTCAACATAATTTGTGGGTACTTCTTGTGCCTGAGGAAGATACCGAAGCATGCATAAAACAGGTCCATCACAACATCTATTTCTCGCTTTTTAAGCAATGATAGGGAAGCTTCATTAGGTGCAAACAGGACTGGCAAACCCATACATTTGGAGCTCATAGTAAGAAAAGTTTGCTCAAGCATAAAAAAATTAGGACGAATTGGTTTCCACTAACCTATAACTCAAATGTCGTTTCCACTTGGAAAACTAATGAGACTGTTTGCCCAGAAGTTCTTATGCAAATCTTATTAGGTCGCTAACAATCCATTTAATCTACAGTAAGTTACAATGTTAAAAGAGAATCTCATGTAGAATTTTCACATATTTAAAAGATCCTGAAGAATCAGGAAGCAACAAGGTGCCTCTGCATTGCTTCTAATGCTTCAAGCAATCACAAAATTTGGCCTTAAGGAAAACTATGCCAGATCAAACTTTTTCCATTATAAGATATACCAAAGAAGTACGAAAAGTTCCTTACCAAAAAAAAAAAAGAAGTACGAAAAGTTCAAGGCTTTTCTAATGCTACAAGAAGGTAGAAATCCAATAAGAGTATAACATTTAGGACAATTTCCTATCTTTCCGCAAACAAATGTTCTAATTGAATGACCTACGATGCAGACAAGAGTGATTGCACTGCTTCTCCAGAAATCTTCATATAGGGTAAAGTTTTTAATGTGACATAACACATCACGAACATACTTATTATGAGAGAATGAGATATAAAGGCGTATATTGAGCAATATGATATGACAGAAGCAACAGGTACCTTGAAATCATCTTGTAAAAACAATTCCAGGCAGCCAGACTGTCGGGATGCTGCTGCACAACTTGCCTTACCCAATCAAATCCTTGTTTTGGGTCTGTGGTGTTGTATGATATTTCTGGATTCAAAAAGAAAATAGTCATGAGCAACTCCTCAAACACCAGAAAAGTCATGCACGGTCATGATAATTATGCAACTAAAATGACTTCCAATGCTGCCAACCAGGTCCAATGTTATCATTTCTCCTAACAATTGACTTATCCTTGTCTGGATAACATTCACAAGTGTAAGGGTGAGGATGTGGGTGTGGCGGCACTGTTTCAGAGTTGGTCATGCCATGCTCGTCTTGTTGTAGACTACCCAACAACTAACTATTCACAACAAAAACCTCGAAGAATATAAGCATGATGACCAATTATCTTGGAAACAGAAAATCATAAATACCACACAAAACTTATTGTGCTGAGATAACATATGTGACAGATAATACATTTTAAATATACAACTCGTTTCAATCTATGATAATTCAGAATTTCAATTCGCAGTCTTTTTACCTCTAATGATCACGATACCCTAATCCATCAGTGATCTGTGCTTAAGAAACACATTCAGTGTTATGTACACTGATGTTTTGATATATTGGAATCAACAATCAGAATGCTCTGCTATAGAATAATAGATATACTTAGATATGATCTACTTTTTAACTAGAAAATCTTACATCGTAATTGGCAGAAAAATTTATAACATTGTATGAAAGGTATGCCTCCTACCTGAGCATTTGCCTTTTGGCACTTCAGAATGTCATGACCCACTAAGATAGAAGTCTACCCCTCAAGTATCACATATTAGACTACTAACATTTCCCATTCAAGTCTTGTTCTACAACCAAAGCAATTCACACCACAAATAATCTCGATCTCTCCCAACCCTATCCATTTCCATACGACGGAATATGTATAGAACACTGCCTGAAGTCCATTCCCTCCTAACTTTTCATGTCTACTGCACATAATCTACTCCATCACAACATCCAGTGCAATATAGTTCATATTACTCAGACGCGTAACTCTTATAATTCATTATTTATTTATGCTATTTCCATTATTTCCTTTCTCACATTGGGCTTCAAATAAAAAGGAAACTCAACACTTTGTCTTCTCACGTGTCTGAGCAAGTTTGAATATGAGCATGTTTTGTGCAGAGGCTCTTCCAAGAAAAATTGAGGCAATGCTAAATAGTGATTTCTAAACAACAGAGTAATCATGTGAAAACAAATATGTCTCTAAGTTCAGAATTTACGTGCTCCAAGTGACCGAAGCTCCTCCTCCTTATCCGAAGGAAGTACATTGTGAGCCAATCTCAGAAAGAGATCAATAATCTCTAGGGCTTCCCAATACCTTTTCAAGGATGCCAAGGCCTTACCCAACTGTCAAATATTGAATTAGGAAGAATCACACAGTGTAAGAGGAGAAATTTACAGCAGCTTGAAAAGCAATTTTCTATGACCAAATGCCCAACAAAGAAATAATTAATTGTCACAAATAACTTTTTAAGGCAGTTCAGGGGTCAAATTTTCATAAAAGATAAGCAATGAGCTAGAAAACGAAGAAAATCACATCTAGTATAAGAAGATGATGCTGCTCATCATTCCAAATATTCTGCAAGGGGGCTGCTCCCATAATTTTTTGCGGGCAATCTTCCTGCAAAAATGACACATCAATTGTTAGTTCATGCAAGTGAAGCTGCTACATATTTTCATCATGTAAGAACCTGATCAAACACAAGCTACCAGTTGATCATCATCTGAATTATCACTGCACCAATCGACTCCTGAAGCAACAGCGGCAGCTTTTCTTTCTTCCTTCAGTGTTGCCCTCTTTTGAAGCAACCTTCTGGCTCTAGCAGCCCTTGACCTGATTCAAAGTGGTTTACATGAAGTGGTGTATCGCGAGATTTTGGCAAATGGTAAGCAAGTAATGAAAGTAACAACAGAAAAAGACAGCTGCCACACTTTGACAAGCAAATCGATTCAATAGTAGAACTAGTTAAGCAGTACATGCTGGAGGAGAGAGAGAGAGATCTGTCAATAATAGTGAAATCGCAACGATTTGAGTTAGGTCCAAGATAAATCTAAGAGGTACTTCACAAAACATCCAGCATAATACTGACTAAGTGGCTATCGAAGATTAACCACAGGGTGATACAATATGTGTAGCAGTCCCCATGTGGGGACCAGTAGGCGACCAAACTTTGTGGTTAGGCCATGGGAGATAGTCCATTATGATCCAGTTATGCAAATTAGAGCAAATCAAGCAATTGTATTAAATTACATGGGCCCTATCCATCAACATACAGATGGCGAATTATGTAGCCATATTTAGTATTTCTTTTAAATTCAATCTTGACTCAAAATGAGCATGGTAATGTAACAAGCCATTCTGTAAAAAGTTTGAATCCCCTGAAAGTTGCAACCAGAAAGGGGATAAATGTCCAAAATGCACAAATTTTTAACACGAAGTGCAACAGGGCTGAATACAATGCTGGACTATATAGAACAAGCATGCAAATTTTCAGTGAATTCGGCAGGCAAGTTATTGGTCAAGAAGCAGGTTGGCGATCAAATTGGTTCCGTCATTAGGTCAGTGGGATCCAAACTATATATCCCGAATCAAATCCTCACATAAACTTCACAGTTTTTCTGTATCTGAGTTCCAATAGAAGACATTACCCAGACTAGCAAATCAAGCAATCCAAAGCAGAATAATGAAACAGTGCAGCATATCTAGCCCAGGATTTACGTAATCCGAGCATCCAAGACAGACACGAGATCAAAAGCCAGCATGAGTATGGGCCATTTGGCATTTGATTTTTCTTCTGGATGACTACCCATTTTCTTTGGAGTGCTGCACTTGTCAATCTTAGATCAGTCCTCAATTGATTTCAATTGTCAGCGATTCCCAAAGTTCATGAACCGATCTAGTGTGGATTACAGATAAAGAATGCAGTAAGTATCACTAGTACTTTGGGCATCATTTTGACATTAAATTTCTTTCTTTCATCATCTATTCACAACTGGTCATCTCCCATGCAGCTACTGTCCATGAGTAGGACAATCAAAACCACTAACCAGACTTAACAGTCACATGCCAATGCCATGAACAAAAAATTAAATGCGTAGGATGATAGACTTCCAGGAGCAAGGTCTATGCCAACACAACTATATGCCCTAAGCCAGAAGCTGGACTGTCAAGGCTATATAGCACTCAGAGATATCAATATCAGAGATAATAAACAATCAATTTTCGAGATGGATGGCCCAAATGAAACTCGTATATAATTACTGAAGTAATACTTGTGAGATAGGTCTTATACTCACAGATCTGAGCTGGGAGCAAGTGGTCGGAAGCCGGAAAATACATTATCATTCTGCTGATCATCCAGAATTTTCGCTCTTTCAAAGAGAACCTTTCTCGGGAGTCTTCTTTTTGTTTTAACCTTCATTGGCAACATTTATTTGAAGGGAAAAAGACAATGCAATAAATAATACACTCTAACATGAAAGGTCGCCAGCGCTTCACATGCATCAATTAAATATGTGAAAAAAAGGATAATGCGAGTCGGTGAAGGTAGGCAGAATATATGTTAGCTTTCATTTGTAAAGAAGATAGACAGAAGAGATGATAGTTCATATGAAAGTGGTTATTAATATTGTTGATTCAACATCAAGGAGAAAAGCTCCCCTAACATATCCTAAAAGACAGAGAGGACGGAATAACAGATATTCACCAGTAACAATATTTCCTAAGATTACCTTCTGCCGAAGAGTTTCGATATAAAGTGACTCACGAACCAGTGGTAAGATAGCATCAACAAAGTCCTTAATCATTCCTTTTGCTCTATATATGCTGCAAAGCTTTAACCTCACTTTTCCATTATCCCACCATGGTCTACGGTTATCAGAATCCACATCCCCAGAGCCTAGAGATGAATAAATATTACCAAAGACTAATCAATGTAAGAGCAAACCACCACAATGAGCACAACAATCACCAATTGATTGATACCTGGATTTTCAGGAGGAGATAGTAGTGAAATGGTCTCATCTACTTTATCATCTTCAAGGAGCAGTGAAGCTAATGTTAGGCGGGCACCAACATTGTCCTCAAGTAGATGCAAACCTGAACTGACACATGAATCAGTTGCAGAACAACACATTAGTTTCAATAATGGAGACATGGCGGATGCTGGCATGTTATAACTAAGCACTGTTGCATTACAAAGTCCACATCATCAACTATTTTTTTTTTTTTCCGACCAAAAAATTTATTTTTTAATCATATATCCACAGTAAAACCTTCATTCACAAACATGAGACTCAAAATTCCAATCCAACTTAGTCCTCTCTCCTCTGTAAAACCTCAAAAAATTTCTCCAGATAAAATGTAACTAATCATGGATTACTGAGGACTAATATCTCTGGAAAAAAAATTCCCTCCACATCAAGTATTCACTTGAGGAATAAACTCAATGAAAACCAGCTTAACTGCACATTGCAAAAGAAATAATATTTCCACAACCTGTTTCATAAGCAAAACAACTTTACTTCCATTGTGCGCCACCAAAGTGTATATACTTCTTTGTCATTCATTTCTATGTTATTACAAATCAGCAATATGCTTATTGTAGTTCATAACGTCCAAATCAAATATGTTTTACCTCTATAGAAAGATGAAATTGCGTGTGCTCTCATTTTCAATGCTTGATAGCACTGGGCAATCTTCAGATGGTAAGATCCCTGGGAGAGAGGTTGAGGAGAAAATCACAACTATAAAAAGCAAACAGCATTAACCAATCAATAAGCAACAAAGACATATGTGAGATTTTGTGGAACCACTGCCAACTGTTCTAAAAGCTTAAGCTATTAGATGAAGGCGCAGTTTATTAGTTAATTATTCTATCACTCTCCCTCACACTAAGTCTGGTCTTTTTGCCTAGTTCTAAGCGTGGAATTATTTAATTGGGGAGGCAAATGGAGCCTGGAAAAATTGAAACTCAAGACCTCCTGTTCTGATACCATGTGTGAGATTCTGTGGGACCACTGCCAACTGTTTAAAAGCTCCTGCTGTTAGATGAAGACGTGACTTAATTTTTAATTATTCTGTCAACATATCATAATACGGAGACAACAAAAGACAATCATTAATCACCGTCCTTTTGTGCAGTTCACTCAGTCAAGTAACCATGAAGAAATAGCATTATACACTTCAAAGAGATGACAATATCGGAACACACAACAAAGTCTAGATCACTTCTAAGGTGTCCAAGGGAATACGGAGAGCCTCCACAAACAACGTAATAGGGAGTAGGGACCAAGTGGGTATAGAGAACACAAGCTCTAACTCCGAAATTTACAACAGTAGTACGAGATAGTTTTGAGGGCAATCCTGTCCACCATACCTACTCTACATCGTTACACATGGTTACTTCAAAGATAAGATAACTTATAAAACATACAAGTAGCAAACGTAATTTAAATTACTACTTCACTGAGATTTTCAACTAAATCCTACTGCCATAATGCCAAAAAGCAATGAATAAAAAAACTGAAAAAGACACTCTTTAACTCTCTCTACCACAACTGTTACGTCTTGCTCTGGTGAATTTCTGATGCTTCTTTCCTTATTTCCCTGTCAATTTATCTTGCATTACAATTTAACTATTATACCAAAATACTGGACGCAGTGACCTTCTCCCCTGCTTTAGGGCTTGGGGTGAGAGAGATGATGAGTGCAGCATTTACAGTTCTTTGCGGACTTTTTTGCTAAGTTTGGTTTTTATGGTACATATAATGGTTTATGAATTAGTTTGCCGGACAAAATTTGAAAAAAGGCACTGTACTCAAACTGTGGGAACTGACATTTTTCTGGTTCCAAGTATCTAAAGAGCCATTGTTCAATGGGGAGGTAACCACAAATGCATAGTCACTTAAAGAAGTAGTGTATACAGAGGGGAAAAGAACAATATACACGATACAGAAAAACTAAAAATGGCACTAAAAAAAAGCATAGGATTAAAAACATAGTGCGATACTTTCGTGAGAAAGAGAATTAAAAAGAAAAAGCCACTTTTCCTTACATTATTCTCTAAATTTCCCTCCAGCATCTGATAAAACTTTAATGCGCAATCAAAATGCTCAAGACTCATATAGGTATCTGCTATTTCAGTAATCAGGTCTGCACGGTCACATGAGCTCCCCTTCTGCAAAAAACTGAAGAGAATCTGCAAAAACATGGAAATACCAACAATGAGTAGTGATACCAAAATACTCATATAAGCACATGACCATAGTCCACCGGTCTAGTCCAAACATAAAAAATAGGATGTGAAGCAGGATTAATCTCCACCCTGCTGAAACTATTTAACAATTTAAAAGAAAAAAGAAAAAAGAAAAAAGTAAGTAAAACCAAGGCCACGGAAAAATGGTAAGATGTGCAAAACTGAACGATTTGGGAGACAAACTGTTTCTTCTTTTTGATGATTAGAGTCAGGGATCATATAAGAACTCTCCACCACGAAATACCACTGATGCTGTCCACAAGTTATTAATCACCGACAAATCTGCAAATGGAGTATGCCCTAAATTGCTACGGTAAGAGTCCTGAGTCAGTAAGTCTTCTTATAGTCAGTCCACCTTTCTGCAAAGGACTACAAACATTGTACCCAGTGGACCCTGGTACTAGAAAGCAACCAACAAGCACACTGCTCAGATAGAAAGCAAATTTTCACACTACAAAGAGAGCCATGAATCCACTTCTTCCATTCTCACCCAGAACCGTTACCAAGGAGATACAGTATAAAACTCTGACCAACATGCTCAGAAGATCTTTCAATGTACTGACTTAGACTAGTACTCACTAGCAAAACCATGAGCAATCAAAACAGCAACCAAAATGTGTCTTTGGTGGTTTAATGCATTGTGATATAGGGGAGAAAGATCTATGCCTTGACCTACTACAGCCTATTTGCCAAAACCCAAGTGATCAACTTGTATATGACACACCACTAAGCTAATAAGATCAAAAAATTTCAAATCGCAGCAAGTGCGACCTTGGACATCAATGCAGTCAAGAAGCACTGGAACTTGTTCCTACAAAAATGACAGCATCCAATCTATCATCTTTGAGCACCCTTAATCAGGTTTGGATCAGACCAAATGTAAATCCATTAGGTCCAAGGATGTTTGAACACTGCAATCAATCGCCTCAACATGCTCCAAGAAGATTTCAATTTTATGGTAGAAGCACAAGTTAAAAAGGCTTTTATGGTAGAAGCACAAGTTAAAAAGGCAGTCTAATGGGAAAAAATCCTGAGAGAACTAGAATATTTCAATATCATAGACGCCACAGTATTAATACGAGCACAACGATAACATTTGATCAACACAGGGTACACCCCCCCCCCCCCCCCCCCCTCCTCGGGCCACCACAAACTGAAAATGGCTTTTCTCAGTGCAAAGTTGTTGTCAGCCTATATTCGTCATCAAACTAATCTATCTCTACATGCAATGTAGCCTCAACAATGAGCAAAAGCTTCTATGAAGGTCATGCGTGTAATTATTACATGAACAGCCAAACTTCTCAGGATCACAAAGGAAGAAAAAACAGCTGGTACAAAATGCCCCGGAAAGTGGAAGGATGAAGGGGCATATAAGCAATATGTATCTGCAAACATGGTTTTGGCACTAATGAGAACTGAGCATCTGCCGAAGAAAAAAGCAACTCCCCTAATCGGAATAGGATTACCAAAAGGCAGATTAAAAATTTAGCCAAAAACAAACAAAGAAGCAATAGCCACACCTCTGCCTTCTCTGAATTTCCGAGATGAAGGTGACAAATTCCTTCTTTCACAACCAAATTTGCAGGAAGTGGCTTTTCCTGGCTGTGAGAATGAAAAAGCTGAATAGCCTTATCATATGCATTATTTTCCATGTATATTGTGGCTAGCAGATCAACCACACTCAAATCAGCTTCAGATGCATAACTGTTTACATATTCAACCAAAATGCTGATAGCACGCTCAAGCTGGCCACATTTAAGGTACAACTGAAAGGTAAAATAAGAAACTGTTATATATCTAATAAAACATATGTCTACATAAGATAAATGTTCCCCAAAAGCACAACCTCACAGAATATTAGCGAGACACTGTTTCCATAACAGATTTTATATAAGGCATAAAATAAACAAAAGTTGATAAATAATTATTCATCGTAAATGTAATCCTACAAGGAGTGATATTATCTCTGGCTGACGCTTACTTCATCCTGTAATGTTTGGCCGCCTACCGACCATAAATTTGCTCAAAAATCAACAAGTTTGGTCAAGACATATGTAGTGACCAAATTAAACCTTAAACAAAAGTTTGCATAAACACTGTCTAGATATTCGTCCAACGAAAAAAGAATGCTTTCTAGGGACATTTGACTCTCAATGGGAAGGAACGAGACGGTCGTTGACCAACAAACTATCATCACATAGGACACACTAGCAAGTCGCTATATCTACTGCAAATGCTACTCCAAGCTTCAAGATACAACCAGATATTGCGAGAAAAACTTACTAGGAGACCTCTTCAATTGTAACATCTTATATTTAAGTTCGTGAGTAAAGGAGAATCAGCACAAATATGAAGCGAAATGTACAGAAAACTAGATCCCCACTGTACTTGAAACCATAAATATATCCCAGAAATAGTTTCCCTGTAAAACGGTTTTACCAAAAACTTTTCGGAGTTTATGCTCCCCAACAAACTAACCTCCTCAATGAAATCATGGAAACTTTAGATCCTGGACCAACTATTGCAAACACCAGACTTGCATACCGCGCAACTCATGTGCAACTCATGCACCTCTGCATGACATTCTGAAAAGTACCTTACACATACCACCTATCCTCACCCTGGCGTAGAAAGTAGTAATTGTCCTTGAATTAAAAAGTGATGCATGCCCTAGATGCACACCAATGCACAAACTAACCATCCATCACCATGAAATACAACCCAGGAAGACTGACTTCCATAAAGTACATAAACTATCAAATTAGCACCAGAAAGTAAAAACAACCCACCACAAACTAACCGAACAAAATCAAAGCCCAAACAATAGATACTAAAGTACCTATTATTTTAATAACACAACCGACAAGGGTTCATTTCAATTAACTAGTCTATTTCCAAGCACATGAATCGTGAATTTTACTTATGAGAAATGTCTTGTCTTAGACAAGTTAGAAACCTTTGCCCCATTCTGGAGTGCTTCGACATCCTCAGGACAAATCGTTTGTATCTGTTCAAACAACTCTGCAGCCTTTTGATAATCTCCGAGGTTTGAATGAAGTGATGCTTGGTGAAACAGTAGAGAAACATCTTTGGGGTCTGCTGTGATGGCTTTGGAGAGGCAATACCTTGCCTGACCATTGTTTCCTTGTTCTCTGTAGTACAGAAGAGCAGGAAATCATAATGCCATAATAAAAGCAAAAAATTACCACAGAAACCCTAAATGACAGAAAGGCACATGAGGCGTCAAATCAAATCACGTCATAAGCACTTTCAAGACATACATCAAAATTTGTTGCCAAGAAATAAATTGTATTCAGCCTTTCTGAACTACAATATTTTCACCTGGTTGACTTCTCACTAATGGCAGCGCTAGCGAAGCCAACCCCATCGTGTTCACTTTAACCACCCCGTCCACCGATTACTTACCTTTAAGGTAAAAGATTCCCCTATCCATCTTTTGATCCCCCAGCTTGGAAAGATTGCCACTCCAATAATTAATTCTGTTGTTACTGGACTTTAATTTATTGTATTTTTTTTTTTAACATCAGATGTGTGTCTTTTATTTTCTTTTTCTTTTTTCTTTAGACACCAAAATCTTCAAAAGCTTATAAATATAAGCATGTAAAGTCACCCCAAATTTTTAACAATCTTTCACAAATCAATCTATTATCTTTGTTTTGACGGGAAACTCAAATTTTTGCTTATAAGGCCTTATTAGTCTAAAAAGAGTTATTCTAAGTATCTATCCCCATTCGACCCAAAAAAAAAAAAAGTATCTATCCCCGCATCAGCAAAGAACTTCCAACAGATGTACTCATACAAATATGACACTGACCAGGTACAAGCCCTACCATGCACTAAATTGATGAAAACAGTGATGACCAAAAGCTTACAAGGACCGGGTGAAGAGACGCTTCCAAATTGAAGAATCTTTTGGCTTAAGATGTGCAGCAATCATGTAAAAGTCCACTGCTTTTTTGTCAATGCCAAGATCATCGTAAATCCTTCCTAGTGTATCATATGGATCAGGCAAATTTGGTGCTAGCCTGACCACTTGACTCGATAGTGATATGGCCTGAAATTTTGATAAAAGAAAAACAAGGCAGATAAGCATGTTAATTAAATCAATCTGCTGAACCATAATGCTGCGCACATTCCACAAAAGATAGAACATGTACTCACCCTCATGGTGTATGCAAAGGGAAAAAATAGAACGCAGAAAAGGTCTGGCAGGGAACTACTGTAGGTTTACATAAAATACGAGCGGTAATCTCAAAAGTTAACAGATGATGTACTCTATGTTAAAGGACCAAAAGACTAATTGACTCAACTTTATAGAGAACCACAGGAGACATAACATAATTTTTTCCCCACGAACTTTTAAGAAAGATAAAACACATTAATTATAATAAAGCTGGAGAAGTTGGATGTACTTTGTAATTTGAGACTTGCAGAAGTCAACTAAGCTTGAAAAGAAGATTACCAATATTATTGTAAGACCTGGCAGCAAAAGCAACTTACGAACAAATTCAACATGTGTGCAGACAGGGCATCAAAAGTTGGATATATCTCCTTTAACTAAACGGGTTATTACATAAAATCCTACAAAATGTCCATCAAACCGAGCAAAATACCACAAGCCCAACCTTCACGAGATTTTTATGAACAGATAACCAAAGGATTCTATCTAGAACTTACCTCATCATAATTACCACGGGCATAGTGAAGAGTTGCATCTCCAAGCATTCGTGTGATTCCCGAACTAAGCTTATTTCTTGACCCTTTTCTCCTACCCCTCTTCTTAGTCTGCATGAAGAAGCCACCAGAGGTGAATGCAACCATTCCAGCATAAGAATATGAATATTGACTACAATAATGATCACACCATCTATCATGTACCAAAAAAAATAAGATAGAAGATGCAATTTCACAAAGATATATTCCATTATGGACTAAATCAAAGTACACAATCCCTATTTCGCCAAAAAGACAATGATAAACTCAATAATCAGAAGCGCCACAATTGCATCAGTGTTAGACTAAACATATAGGACTTCTCCAAAGATTAAGCACCAACAGGATGCTAGCATTAATATCTCATCACTCTCAAAATTCACTGAATATTCTCCTACCATTCCAGAGTGCACTTGCTTTTACATGATCTAGATTTACATTTTCACTGGTTGAATGGCAATTGCAAAGATAAACCCAACCTTTTTCGATTTTCTTCGAGAACCGTAGTTCATTGCTTCCATAATCTCCTCAAAGGTTGCTCCGGGATTATCCTCTACACGAGCCTTCTTCGCGCATCTTTCACTGGAAAGAAAAGAAACATTCAGTTAGTAACATAAGCACAAACATGACAAAACTCAGTAACAGCCAGCCCAAACAAAATGAAAATCGCCATACATTTGAGAGCTATCCAGGCCTTTTCGTTTCTTCTCGGCCAATGCTTCATACTCAAGGCGCTCGAATTGCTGGTAAGGTTGGAGTCCAGAATCGTCGTCTTTCGTGAAATCTAGTGGGTCCATTCCACTTCCAAATTGGAAAACATACTCGCCATCATCATCGTCATCTTCTTCTTCTTCTCCCCCCTCCTCCTCCTCTTCTTCCTGCAACCCCTCCCCTTCTACATGTTTTTCTTCTTCTGTCAATACCGGCTCTCCTACTGGGGCCTGACGACCTTCGACCTCCACCAGGACCGCACCATCGTCTCCCATAGAAGTTACTAGAATCCTCTCACTTTCCATCTTGAGTATATAAAACAATCCCAAGAGAAACATAATCACATCACACAATCCCAAAAACAAGGCCTAATTGTACACATGAAAAGAAAAGAAAAAATCTTGTCGTTACTATGAATTTCAATATCAGCACCACTTTTGAAAGCTATCAAATAAGTTCCTTAACTATCATATTCGCTTACATTCTAGCCCAGTGCCACCGACCGTTTACAATGATCACTACCAGATGATTACAGAGATGGGAGATGGACTCACACTGCAGGTCGCCGGAGCTTGGAGGGATGGGTTCGCCGTCGTTCGACCCCCACGGCGGCTACTAGCGTCGGTTTTGCGCGAAAGTCCAGATCTTGAGAGAAAAAGTGGGGCCAGTAGCGAGCTCGGTTTGGGATTAGGATCAATCTGAGTCTTTCGTGACCGGCTGGAGCGCCATCGGGTCGTCCGTCGTCGCCGCCGCCGCTCGCGGCGGGGTTTAGGCGGAGCTACTGGCGGTGGGGGCGGAAAGAGGGAAGCGGAAAATCGAAGAGGAGAGAACGAGGGAAAGTGAAAGGGGGAAAAATCAGGAATTGGCAACCTTTGTTTTTTCCTTTTTTGCCCTTTTCAGTAATTCTTTGCTTTTTATCTTATTTTCTAAATTTCATGAAGCATGTAATTTTGCTTCTTCTTTTTTTCTTATGTAATTTTGCTTTTAGGTAACATTTCATTGACATGTAAATCTATATGTAATTTCTATGCCCCCTTTTCTCGATTTATCTAGATAGATATACATATTTATCATATATTCTCGTATGCGCTTCTTTATTGTTTATTTTCTTGATTGTTTGTTTTCTGAAGACATAAAGAAACCACAACTGTCGAAAAATAGCATATTTTTAGTGCGAAATTTTTTAAAATGTTTTTGCCATGATTTTAATAAATGATTAATCTAATAAATTTGACAACTTGGTTTTACCAAAGATTAAGCATGGCATTATTTTATGGGCTAATACCACGAAAAATCTCAAATTAGTACACCTATTATGAATTTACCATAAACTATTTTTTTATCACAATAAACTACAAACTGGTACATTTGTGATAAATTTATCCCAAATTATTTTTCTGACAATCAAAATCCCCAAACTGGCATACTTGCAATAAATTTGGCTCAAACTATTTTTTTTTTACAACCAAAGACCTCAAACTGGTATACATGTGACAAATTTACCGTCAGTTAGTTTCCGTTAAATTGGGTTTAATACCATGAAAAAAAAAATCCAAACTGATACACCTGTAACAAACAGAGGGTAAAAACCCCAAACCGGTACACCCATCTGTCATTTAATCAACAATATAATGGTAAAATTTAATGGCGACTAACATATGGTAAATTTGTCACAGATGTACCAGTTTGGGGTTTTTAGAAGTAAAAAAATTATTTTTTGGTAAATTCGTCACAGATGTGCCAGTTTGAAATTTTTTATGGTAAAAAAATAATTTGGAGTATATTTACCACAAGTGTACTAGTTTGAAATTTTTCGTGGTATTAACTCTTGTTTTATTGATTGAATCACATGAATGAATGCTTCTACAAAGTTTTTGGCACAAGTGATCTTCATAAGCTTTTGGTCCTAATTATTTCAAAATTGTGTGATGCAAAATTTATGTTTCAAATGATGTGGTTGAATAATTACTTTTCTACAATTGAGAAATTGAGGTTAAATTGGTTACCAGGCATGCCCTAGCATTGCGGTTCATTTTCACAAAACTCTAATCCTTTATATTTAATCTCAAAATAGTAGAAGATCGGAGAAGAAGCAAATGAGAAGTGAAGAAAATTTTGCTCACTTCCTTCTTATTTTGGTTTTTTAAGGAAAGTTTTTAATTTCACTTTAACAATTTAGGACCAATTAATTTTATGGAAGATTACTTTAGTGCCAAAATATTTTAAAAGGAAAAAATTGCAATTTCAATCCTAAACCTATTACACTAATTTTAATTCAGTCCCCAATCCTTAAATTGCTCAGATGTAGTCATATACCTTTGATTGCAAATGCAATCAAGTCCTCCCGTCCAAATCTCACTTGAAATTGATGACATGGCAGTCCAGTCATCCCCGATCATTTTATGTGTCACGACAAGTGATTTGACGTGGACAATTTTAGACAAAACGTCATTGTTTAGCTTAATTTTATGCTTATTTTGTTTCACATGCTATTATAATCTAGTTCCACCCCAAGTTTATTTCGCATGTGCAATTCCCAGTCCGTTAATTTCACATGTCACTGTCAGTTGAGTTTGCATGTGAGAGCAGATAATGCAATATACAGTATCACATGTCTACAGGGTTTTAACGGGACTCATATCCATGTAGTCTCTCTTTATCTATTTATTATGAGATTTTGAATATTTACTTTAATGCCAAAACTTTTTAAACGAGAAAAATTGTTACTTCAGTCCCACATCTATTATTGTATGATTTGAATTCAATTCCAAATCTTTAAATTGATCCAATGTAGTTCTAGAAATTTGAATAGACAGGCAATCAAGTCCTCCCACCCAAATCTCGCCTGAAATTGTTGATGTGGTGATTCAGTTATCGCCGGCCATCTTAAATGCCACGACCAGATATCTGACGTCTACAATTATAAACAAAAACGACGCTGTTTTGCTTAATTGTTTGAATATATTGTTTCGCATTATATTATAATCTACTTCGGCCCAAGTTCATTTCGCATGTGCAGGTCCCAGACCCAATTTCACCTGTCACTCAAAGTTCAGTTTGCATGTGAGAGTGGATTTTAAAATATGCATACCACATAATTTGTTTATGATGTTTAAATAGGGATTATATTCATGTAGTCTCCGTTCATCTATTTTGACCTTACAATGATCTTTGGTTATCCACGGCAAAGAAGAAAAACGAGTTTATTAAAAGCACTATCTTCCCAAAATCTCTCCATATTTTCTGTGATGTACGATACAAATGGCTTATGTTGTGTTGAATAGCTGAGGACAACTCCATACGGAGCAAAATGTCTGCAGACCCATGAGCAGAATGAGCACGACCATGGAGACCATGGTGAGGAACTTCCATGAAGAGTAGACGTACTTCCTCATGAGATTATAAGCCTTGACCTTTCGAGTGCTGTTGTAGTACCTGTTGACGTCTTGAATCGTCTTGTCCAGCTCCGAGGCATTGCTTCTGGAACCTATGGATTTGATCATTCCGTTGAAGAGCTCCACGACCTTGTCGTCGCTGTTCAGATGGTTCTCGACGATGGATGCTCCCCTCAGCAGCTTCACGTCCTCGGAGGTGTCGATAATGCCGTACATCAATTCCGTGTACCGCGTCAGGACCATGGGACTGCTCTGCGATATCATCTCGTAGGCCACGAGGTTTCGCAGCAAGACCTCGGTGGTAGCATTCAAAACGATATGGGGGAGCTTCAGAGTAGCGGTTTTCTGATCGAACGCGATGGTTCTGATACCTCCTTCGGCCAAGCATAGCTTGATCCCGACGCTGTGGAGCTTCGACACCGTGGGAATCATAACAATTTCATGAGAAGGGTCATTCTGGAGGCAGTTGGAGCATCCGGGTATTAATTGCGTTACCAATTGAATTATCTTGAAGATGAGCTCGATCGGCAGTTTCAGCTTCTTCATGAAAGAGAATTTCGATAACTCGTTCCATGCCTCAGTGAGTTTTGATGCTGGTATCGATACCATGTTGATCAGATGGCCAAAGCTTGCACCTGTTGATAAAAATGTACTTTTATTCCCTTTTTTTTATGAACAGAAGTGTTAGGGTGTGGTTCATACAACCATTGACAGGAAAGCACGGGATTCTGCTGCCCGGTGAGCGAGCGGGGGTCCAGGGGCAACCCCTGCGGGATCACGGGGACAGGGCCCAGAGCCGTCAAAGAGCTTTTATAGTTTGAGCCCATATTTTATTATTAGTTTGAGCTTGCGTCCATGAATAGCTACTGCTATTGAGTGACGTAATAGAGAGGTGTAATATACTAATTATAGTGAAATTCTCTGTTGGATGTAATCCTAGTTTAAGGGTGAATCAGGATAAATCTTGTGTCTCGATTTCTCTTTATCTTTTTTGCGCTCTATTTCATTGTGATTGTATGCGGAATCTTAACAAAAAAAAAAAAAAAAAGGGAAAAGAACACATCATCTCATATTTGCATGGCATGGGGAATGAAAACTAACCTCTATGCTCATTCTTCTTCGTCTGTTCTGCTTCTGGGACTGTTCTCCTCAAGATAAGATGGTAAAGGAGATCGAGCAAATGCTTATAATGACGAACAGCTTCTGATGGCGAGCACCGTTCTAGTCCGAGAGGCGATATCGCTTTGCAGAACCTCATCAACATCACCCCGAGCTCCCTATCTATAGACTCATCTTGTTCATTTTTGCTCACTTCATACGTAGAATTCTTGGTCTGCAACATTATTTTCTGCAGCACAAAGGTCGGAATTTGATTCTCCACCATCATCACGTCTTTGACAATGGAGTCTCGGGTCATCGGTACAATCCCCCCTCGATCATCGTCCCCAATCGAGTCTTCCTTGCTCTGAATACTGGCCGACTTATCCGGGTCCATTTTCTCTCGCTTGTACTTGTAACCGTACAGTAGGTCGAGCAAGAACAAGCTGTCGATGGTCATGATCCATTTCAGAGTGTCCGTGCCGACTTCCAGGTGCATCTGGTAGCTCGCGCGGATTTTCGCCTCCTGTGCTTCGAGCAAACCAGCGGTTAAATCAAATGCCGGGAGCTTCAGCGCCGCACGTGCCCGTCGGGCCGCAGCCAGCTTGGGGTTCTCTGTCTGGTAGAGCTGTGGCCGGAAGTGGTGGTATGGTCCCAGCGCGACTTGGTGCGGGATGTAGGCCTCCGGCTTGGCGGAGCTGATCGATTCGGGCACGCAGTGGACCGAGACCGGGGTCTCGATGTCTATCCCGTGATCGAGGGCGTCTCGGATGTGTTCCACCCATTGTTCTTCGCTAAGGCTTGGGTTGATGATGGAGGTCGACGACGAGGACATGCCTGTTCGACGAGGTTTAGAGAGCTAACTTAGCTCATGGAATATTACATGTATATCTTTTATTCGCGTACACACATTCATCTTATCTATCATTGCAAATTTGCAATTACGCAAGAAAACAAAAGGTCTGAGCTTCGTGGTGATTACGAAGGTGACTTTGAATATTATTAGGGCCGAAGGGGCGGCAAGTGGTAGAGTTTTTGGCTGTTCTCCTGGGAATGAGAGTGACTATCTTGAAGAATCAAGGCGTCGGCTGAATGGTCAAGACTCGACAGCTTGGTCCGATGCGATAAGGTTCCTTGTTCGAATCACAGCGGTCCCCCACTCAAAATATACTCGGGAGTCAGGCTCGCCACGTTACATATGAAGCCTTACCCAATACATGTATGGAAGAGGTGGTTTGCTCACATTTATGGGATTGAATCGAGTCGAAGGGTCGAATATTCCATGTTATAAAAGTTAGAGAGCGGTTATCGTGTTTTGTTCATTTAGCTATAAATTAAACTTGATTAGCAAAATGCTGGATTTAAAGAATTTCTGCTGAATTTCAATGAAAAATAAAGCTCATAGCAAGTGGGAGGATTTGCCCACTTGAAGACTTCTTAGTCTTGTTTCCATTCAACTAAGATCACGTGAAGTGTGAACCCTATCAAAGGAGCTTTTGTCTCATGTTCATTGTACTCAAAGAAGACTTTGGTTTTATTAGGGTTCGAGTGGGGCAAGTAGGACTCAGGAGTTCATACAAACCTCAAGGTTTTGAACTTTCCTACAATGGCAACTTTGTTTTTGTTTGGGGCTTCTTGATTCTTGACATGGACTGTAGTTGAACCCGTGCCTTAAAATTGGAGAAAAACCACAGAGAATCCTGATTTGGAAAGCCTTCCTTGTGTTCAGTATTTTGTTTCTTTCTGCAAGTTTTCTTCCCAACCCAATGCTTGATTGCTGAAAAAAGAAGCTTTCATAGTCATTGGTTCTTGGATTAGCATTAAGATGAACAAAACAATGAACTTACACCCTCATGATCTCACCCAATCATACTTGTGATCGCTACCGGCTTCCCGTCGCATCTCACCGAGGGATTATATATAGATCCGACTCCAATTCGTCTTGGCAAGAAAATGAGTAGGATATGCAGCAATCTATATTCCAGCATCACAATGACATGGAAGTATGGTCATAAATCAAAAATCAAACCCTTTCATTGCATAGGCAAATAAAAACCGGTCCTCTTGGATTAGTCGGAATGACATGTAAGAACGAACTAAAACGTATCAGAATTCGGATTATACGTCTTCAGTAATTAAAACATGACAGGAATTAACCTCAACGAACAAGCTAACAAAATGTTATTTCCAGCACCCACTCTTAAACGTGTGGATCAACAGAGGATAGTAACGAATCCATCTGCGAAACATCTCGTAACATTCTCTGCGTTTATATTCTGGTGGCGAGTGACCAGCTTCCTGTATCAATGGCGTCAAGGCAGGGACACAAGTATCATGACACAAAAAGCTACTCAACGAGAAGGAAGAGGCGGCATTGAAGTCTGAGTTCTCTTACCTTCAGTGTTGCGTAGGTCAGTCGGTATCCGTCGTCTGCATACTTCCTCGTGTACCTATTAAAACATGGTGAAATTGGAAGCTCTTACATCATCTGAGGACTTAAAAACGGGAGAACGGAAAAGTAAGTACAAACTGAAAGCTTGCAATAGACAGAATTCCTTGTGAGCTTACCCCGCAACTTGGCCATCTACAAACCACGGTCTCCAATCTGTATCCACCGTCAAATCAAGCCATTTTATCCACTCTTCAATAGCGTTATGCGGTATAAACATGTCATGATCACCACTGCGAAGAACAAGTTACTCATCACCAGTCGAACCAAGTGATTTTTGTATTTTTGTTGAATTTCACAGTTGCCGAAATGTTCCTAGACTATTGCAGTCATTGGTTTTAGCAGTTTTTACCTGAAAACTAGAACTTGCATGCCCAGACGGGTGAGATTCTTATGATAATCGAGAACATTGGTCACATCTTCAGTGTAGGCTAACGAATTATTATACCTGAAGAATTCGCCGATGGTCCCCTACAAATTGATGCAATAAGATACAACTATTTGCTAGTTCTCTCAAGGAGGAATAAATTTGAACGACAAGTTCATTGGCAAGACATGTACATACCGGTCGAACATGAAGAGCTTCTTGTACGCCTGGATAATTACCCCATATATCGACAAGTAGATAATCGAAATACTGTCACATTCAATGAAAGAATTAGAAGACAGATTTAGGGAGAGAGAGAGAGACCCTACACCAAAGATTGCGAGGTCCCGGTAGTGACACAAGATAATCCTTGGTGAACTCTTGGATGGACCTCCTGTGCTGCTCTTGGTTTGATAGTGCTAATTTGAAAGCTTCTTTCGGTTTCGGTGAAATGAAAGCACAAAGAGGGTCAAGAACATTCGTTTCGCTGATCAATTCAATCAGCTGCAAATAAGACAGAAAGAACCAAACATCTCTGTTCAAATTTTCAGTTCAATAATTTTTAAACCCAAAAAGAGTTGGGAGAGAAAAACAGAACAAGTCTACTTCTAATGCATCCATAAAGGATGCACATTCTCTAACCTCATCGTACGCTGCCAGATCCTCTGTGCATTCCCACCACAATGTATTTTCTAAATCCTGATAATCAAGATATAAATTTGATCATACCTCAGGACTCACAAATGCTCAATCTGGTAGTTCTCACATGATTTTTTGTTCATTACCTCATAAAGTGCATCTGAAATTGTTGGAGTTGGCGAATACTTCGGGGACCCTTGTTTCTCACATCGGGTACGCCCACGTGAGCTTAGGGAAACTGAAGTGTTATCCGACGACATGTGACCCATGCGCGCGGAATGCGGGAGTTCGAGGGCAGCCCCCGAAACCTCAACGGGTTTGGGTTTTTATTTAAGTTGGCCCGTATGATGTGGGATTAAGAGGTTTCGTATAGGTTTAGGTTTTGGGCCCGTTTGGGGCATATATTTTGCTCGTTTTTCTGATCATTGTAACGAGTTGAGTGGCTGTAAACCGAAAATATAGTGAAGTCTTTGCAGGTCGTAGCCCTATTCTGGGGTGAACCTGGGTAATCTCGTGCATCGTCCAATTTTCTTTGATTTCTGTGTGATCATTCTGATTCGGTGTGCGATAAATCCCTTCAGAAATGAGGGCCAACCTATGAGCGATTGGAACTTTTGAGTTCATTTCAAGAGCAGTGTACGTGTGGGGACATGATAGTATCATTCCCTGAAAAGGATTCAACAGAGAAGACGGTACATTAACATAAGATACAGTTTATTTAAGAAGGAAAAATTAAGGTGAGGAGCAAGCTTTTTCCATACCTTAAGGTGGATATATGGTTTAAGTCCAGCTTCATTCCCTGCAAGTTTGTAACAAGCACAGAGAAAAATGTATATTTCATAATCCATCCTTAGAGTAGAATTTATTACCTTGTAGATTCGCGGTAGCAACCATGGGAGGATATAAACTGGCATAAGAATCGCTACCAACAAACACCGGATTAGTTTCGAAACTTGGATGAGCCGCCAACCACTGCATCACATCTATAAATTAGCATTCATTTCACATTCAACTTTTTTCTTACATTATGATACAGCCACCATGATCTGTGAAGTATTTTGCTCACGTTTCTTAAGAATGCCTGCATCTGTGCAGAATTCAATGCGTCTGTGGAATTGTACGCTGATGTCGTCATCGCATAGGAGAAATCCGCACCAACTGGTGCATCTATGAATATGATGTTGGCTGTCTGATAATTTTTGGGGGAAAATGTCAGTATGAACTCAATAAGAGGAGAGTATTTAAATTCGATCGAGATTCGGTAATTGGTTAAATATTCCGAAATCGAGGGTAAGTTTATTACTTCTCACTTTACATTAGCCCACGCATTTGACTCGTAGAGTAACAACGGCAAACCCCCAGTGTAATCAGTAACATTGAACTTAAGTGGACCTGCATATGGCAAACATCAGAATACCATATGTAAACACCTACTTGAAGACATTTGCAGCATCATAATGAAGTAATGATAACATACTATGGGAGGAATAGTGAAGATGAAGAAACTAACCGATCTGGTACAAGAAGGCTTTTGACGCCCGGGACCTCCATTCATGAAAAGCAGAAGAGGGTCAGCTCCAGGATTCCCGGTGGACGGCATGAAGTAGTAGAAGAGCTCGACCTCGCCAACACTTATGTACCTGCATCAACTAAAATACCCAATTTAAGATCACTTTAAAAGTCAAATCCATCCCTGCATTCTAAAACTTTTACACAAGATTTCTGACAGGAATGTGTATGCGCTAGAAGAATGAATGGGTTGTGATTCAATATGGAATTGATTTACTTGTTAAATAGTTGATTTGTGCATGCTTACTATCAAAACCTTTACCTGGTTCCCAACATCATCGAAGTTTTTTTGCATGTTTTAGTTCTTCCACATTATTGCTTGTCTCGCTTTAATGCTGTCGATTGTTTCTATTGAACCATCGTCGCTGAAAAGAAAAGTACGTACTTTCCGGCATTTATATTCGCCGAATGTGCTGAAATGAAGGACTAATGGCATAGCTTTCTGAAAGCGTGGAGTCTGGACTGTGGAAGGACTTAATAGATGCAATTAGAAACTTAAGGACCCTGTTGAGATGAGTAAAAAAATTGTAGGGACTGACTGCGGCGTTCACTTAAGCTTGTGTTGTCTTCGTTCTTTAAAGTTCTGCAATCTCAGCACCATCATGCATCACCAAATGTTAAACACAAAGAGATGTTCACATATTCCAACTATTGTGCCACTTGGTTCACTGTGCCCTCTGGTCGTGGTCCATAGTAAATCGGCTCATTTTCGTCGCAGCCGTGAAGAAAGTCTAATTCAAACATTGTCCAGAGAGAGAGAGAGAGAGAGATGGCATGACAGAATACAAAACCGACCCGGTTTCAAGCTTAAAAGGAAGTCTTCCGGGAAACCCAGGAAGTGTCTCGACTATGTGCTGAGATGAAGCAGCTGAGGAACACACTAGCAGAAGCAAAATGTGTTAGTGGTCTGCCCTAAGGATCAATTAAGGTTGATACTCTAACTATTAGTTGTGGATCAGGTTGTGTCGGAAAAACCGACTTTCACTATACTTAGGTAGTCATAATGTCTTGCTAGAGACCGCTTATGACTTGTGGGCCAAAAGAGTTTTGGGCACACTGCTAATGTCTAGTGAACCTATAGGGTCGCACACAATAGCGAATTGATTTAATATTTTCTCTGCGCCTTGATCTGCTTAAGAAGTAGATTTAATTTATACTCTTATTACGAATATCCACGCGATCGTGCGCGTTATAAGATAACGATAAAACGCACGATTAAGTGGACGGTTTAGAAGACGTCGTGGGCCCAGGACGATACGTCGTGGGGCCCAAAACGTGAAACCGTGGGTTATGAGTGATAACCCTAGAGGTGCCTTAGACCAGGAGAAGCACGTCGTACAGTTCTTGGTCGTCGTTCTCGAGAAAGTCTCAAGAAGACAAAAAGGCGACTAGCAGAGAAACTCCAATATCAAAAGCTAGCACTTGGATCATTGGAGATCTCAGTTCGTGTGTGTGGATACCGATAGAGGCGCAACACTTGGGGCGTTAATTCTGACACAATCAATTGTCAACTTATCTACGATCACGAAAGGTAAGTCTTGAATCCCTAATTCGATTCTGGTATACACATGGATCCTGTTATAGGGTTTCGTTCCGCTGCGTATTACGAATCTAGGAAACCCTTCAAAATGCACACCCATTTCTTCTCAAGACCTTGCCTTCTTCAGTTCAACATTGCCTTTTGCCTTGCCACTCTCTCTCTCTCGTCTCTGCTTTTCACTTTCGTGCCAATCAAGGGGAAAAAAGGGGTTCAAACTATAAGAATGAAACACGAAAAAGGGAAAGAATGAAGTACCTAAAAAGGAAATCTTGAACGAAGTACCAAAATTAGAAAAAGCAATCATTTTGACACCATCACTGAAATAAAAGGCAAATTAGACAAATGATCCTGAACTTTGGCCTAATATGCAACGTGGTCCTTGAATTTTACCCCAACGTACAACAATATCTTTGAACTTTTAATTTGTCCAATGTGATCCTTGGACTTCTAGTACATGTCTAATTTAGTCCATGGACTGGATGAAAATGTTTAATATTGTTCCCGACCTTGAATTAATGGGAGGACAATATTAAACATTTTCATACAGTCCATGGACAAAATTGAATATGTACCACAAGTCGAAGAGTCACATTGAATAAATTAAAAGTTCAGGGACGACTCTAAAATTTATGGACTACATTGCATATTTGGCCAAAGTTCAGGAACTATTTGTGTCATTATCCATAAAATAAAAATATCATACTTATAATAAGTCTGTAAATAATTTGTTGAGTAGGTAGCTAATCACTTCAATGCTATACAATGACTCTTTCCAGTGGTGTGGGTTCTCAACTGTTAATTCGCTTTGTCTGCTCTTCACCTTGGGAGGATCCAAAACACAATAAATTTTTGCAGACTGATTAATCCGCATGAACAAGTCCGACTGAAGATAAGCTTGCAAGTTTCCAATGTTCGACCGGCATGTAAAGCCAATGGGAAATAGAAAGGTAACTGACACAATTATTATTGCTTGTGCTCGGAAAAAATTGGATCAAGAATATTTTTAGGGAAAAAATTAACCTTACAAGTGTCGTAATTTTCGTACGGATGTTAGTACCATAACCTTTTTATCAATCACTTGAATACCACATCGATAAAAACCCGATTACTTAAATACCTCTGACGACATTCCTTATGTTCTATATTATGTACTTACATACACATGTCTATGTAAACTACTAGTGATTAAACAAATGAAAAAATTTACCAAAAAACTCTCAAACCTTATTAAATGGAGGCTAATTCAGTCTTAAATATTTTAATTTGACCAATTTAGTCCTAAACCTTTTGACAATTTGCCAATTTAGTTCTTCCAACCAAAATGACGTGGACGCCGGCCATCTTACGTGTCACAGCCGGTATTGACGTGAACAATTTTTGCAAATATTTTTCTTTTTTTGTTCTTTCTCTCTTTTTTCCTTCTTCCTCTACTGGTCGTTGGGCCTTGGTGATGAGCGGGGACTGACCATAGGCGAGGGCTGGAAAGATCACCTTCAATGGATCTGGTAAGTGCGAGCCTCGCCCAAGTTTGGGGAGGGGGCCACCTCACCAGCCCTCTCCTGTGACCAGTCGTTGGCTATCGCCAAGGATCAGCGACCGGTAGGGGAAGAAGGAAAAATAAAAATAACAAAGAATAACTAATAAGAAAATTCAAAAAAAGTTTTAAAAATTGAAAAACAAAATGTTTACATCAATGCCAACCATGTCACATAGGACAGCCGATGTCCACATCAGCAATTTCCAGTCAAAATTGGCCGAAATGATTAAATTGTCAAAATATTTAGGATAAAATTGACCAAAGTAAAAGATGCATGATTGAATTGACATCCGTACAATAGATTTATGCTTTTTTGGTAATTTTACCATCATATATTCCTTTGGAAAGGGCGGTGTCATTACAAGATATAAAGCATTCAAATCATCTTGGTGAACTTTGGGAACCAATTTTTATCGCAAAATTGGCCATATATTATTGTGTTTCTCATGCCAGTCTCTACTCATTTTATTTTCTCCATTAGACACTCCTTTTATGTGGATTTCCATCTTTTTATCTCGTCTATCTCATTGCTGATTATCGTCCAAAAAAAAAATATATCTCATAGCTGATTTTCTGAAATGGTGGGAAGAGGCCACCAATGTCGGTGACTCCTCTGAGCGTTGCCATAAACGTTTCATGGCACAACAGGATATTCGATCTGAACCATGATTACTACTCTTTTTCAGCAACCTTGTCATCGCCGCTCCACCATAGAGAGCTAGTGGACAACCAAAGCATGCAATCTCGACGGAAGGACACCGAAGTGTCAAAGTTTGTTACGGCGCTCATTTTAGTGTAATTTTTTTTTTGGATCACTTAAGTGCCATTTTCTTTAAAACGATTATTTGAGTGCCAACTCTGGTAAGCTTTGCCGGAAATCTTACGTGATTTTTTTATATATTAATAACCTAATCCTATATGGCTTGCCAGAGGATCCCAGTCAGCAATAAAAAGCTGAAAGTTAAAAAAATTAAAAAAAATAAGCTAAGAAACAAAAAAAAAACAAAAAGGTTTGGAAGGGTTGCAGCGGCGAGGGCTTGCACAGCACTTGCCCGCTGCAACCCCCCATTTCTTTTTTTTTTTTTTTTTAAAATTATTAGCTTATTTTTTAGTTTGAGATTGAATTTAAAAAAAAAAATTTGCCACATGGACTGAAAAGATTTAAAAAAAATTGCCACACGGATTGATTTTTAATTATAAATGATGTGTCACTAAATTTTTTAATTATAAATGCCACATGTATTTTTTGGCAGGAATCTCTCGATGTTGGCACTTAAGTGATCGTTTTTCACCAATTTGGTGGTTATGTGAGCCGGCGAAAAATTTTGGCACCAAAGTGAGCACCGTACACAAACTTTGGCACTTTTGGTATACTTCTGCTTGCAATCCCTATTTCGCCAAAAGAACAATGATAAACTCAATTATCAAAAGCACCACAATTGCATTAGTGTTGGACTAAACATGTAGGACTTCTCCAATGATTGAGCACCGACTGCATATTAATGTGTAATTTATAGGTCTTATGTGGTCATTGTATAATTGTGTTTCTATCTGTACCTGACTGTAATTAGTTACTATTATAAATACATATCATACAATCCTAATTGGGGTTGAGCCACCATAAACACTTTTGTTGTTATTATCTCTGACTCTAAACATCAACATTGTATCAAAGTAGGAAAACACATCAAATTCTCTGCCCCATATCAACACTTCTTTTGCTCCAATTGCTTTCTCAACAATATCCAATAAATCTCCAAATCTTTCTTCTTCTCCACCACTCTTTTTCCGTCATTTTCTCTTTCAGTTAGTCCCAATTTCCCATCACCTCTCAACAACATTATGCCTACTTTCACATTTTCTTCCCTCTTCTCTATTACTCTGATTCCTACTGCTGCTCAAATTACAACCGTGCAATCAACCTCGCCGTTTGTTGTTCTTCCCCACCTCACATGTCTCATCTCCATCAAACTTGATGCAGACAATTATCTTCTATGGAAATCTCAGTTGGAATCGATTCTAATATGTAACGATCTGCTGAACTATGTGGATGGGTCCTTTCCGTGCTCGCTAAAGCTTATCAATGATCAAAATGGCACTGTGGCGGTTAATACCTCCTATTATATCCGGATCAAGATAGATCAATGCATTCGTATTTTGATAAATTCAACCCTCACAATCGAAATTTTCCATGAATTTCACGACCTTCGGATGTCTCAGGAGATTTGGCTCCCTTTAGGACAATGCTTTACTAATCACTACATGGCCAAGAAAATTGGACTAAAACTTGATTTTCAGATTGCATTAAGAAACTTGATCAATCAATGTCTGACTATATTTGACATCGGAAGTCAATTGCGGACTCTATCATTGCAATCAATTGCTCCGTCTCTGTTGAGGACTTGGAGATTTAAGCCCTTAATGGGCTCCCATTTGAGTATCTTCCCTTTATCACAATGGTCGCCGACGGCCTTATAATTCTTCCCTTCGGTGATCTGCAATCACACCTCCTCATTTAAAAAGAATGAATTCTTGCGTGATCAGCAAAAGCTATCGAACTCTAGAGAAATCTCAACTCAGTAAATTTTAACTTTTGAAAATAATTCGATACATTTTTCAGAGCATATCGGTCCTCGCCGATAATTACTTTGACAATATGTTTCTAATCATCACCCTATATAATCAATGTATTACTCAGAATTTTCCGCACGTCACAAATTAGCAATCCAATTATTTCACACGACATTCCAGAAATCTAGGTCAATTAATTACTATTTCAATTTTCAAATGTTATCAACTAACCTAGAAAATTTCGGATGACACAGTTATTCAACTTCAATATGATATGCATGTATAGAAGTACCCTATAGAATAGGCCGACCTAGGTTCTCTTACTAAAGGGATTGGGCCGAACGGAACGGAAAGGCGTGTCATATGTACTGCCGGAAATCAAAATTTAAATTTGATTTGTCAAATCCGGCTCCTAAATTTTAGAACTGCATCCATAGTTTGAAATTTTTCCTTAAATTGAAAATCGTACAATTTGCATGCTTTACACACTATCCGAATATGACTAGATTTGATTTTTAAACGTCGATTGCAATAGAGATTAAATAACACGTTGAATGTTTTGTATACGTTGATGCGTAGCATGTATATGTAACCTTAGAAATCATGCGATATTGCTTTAAAGAACTTAACCAAGAAATGTGGTACGGAAATGGCCACGTTGGGCTATTAACCCTACCCTCACACATAATTAAACCTCCAGAGCTAGATATTTGGTTTTCACAGATTAGTTGATCCTAGATGATTAGTTGACTTCCCGCGACACCTGGGATTTTAGATTCCAAATCGACCTAGAAATGATTGGTGTTGACTCCTAAAAACGCTTAAGATTTGAATTGCAATAGCGCACCTCAACCTCGAAGACTCTAGGTCGGAGACCATGACTGAATTGGTAAAATTGCAATAGGTTTATGACTTTTTTGGTCATTTTCACAATGTGAAAGTGGGGATGCAAAGATGTGCTTTTGAAAAATAGAGGATGCAAAGTGGTAATTGAGTTACACGTGGATGGTATTTGTGCTATGTTTATTTCGCACAAAATTAATGATTTGAGAAACATTTTCCTAAAACAGTTCGCTTGTGTCGCTCGAAATTATTAGTCAATGAAAAATATTTTCAATATCTGCATCAATTTATGTCTTAACCTTTTCGTGAACGTTTTTCGATCATTCGTTTTCATAAGCGATACCAAGCGATCATTTTTTTAAAATGGTTTTTAAATAATTCATTTCTCCCGAAACAAACTCACTCATAGTATTTTTCCTTGTTCGTGCTTGAGTTGGAAGGCCCTCCCTCCCTCCCTCCCTCCATCCATTCATCCATCGAGTCAAGTAATTCGCTATCAGGATTAAGAAGTCATATTTCGAGACTAGCGGATCCTATGCATGCCCATTATTAATAAATTCATTTTGACACCATTGGTAAAATTAAATGTGCTAAGAGGGTCGGCATAAAAGATACTCATGTTCAATAAGACGGTGATAACTTCCTCATTTTGTGAGACAATGATTCTAAACTACTGCTTGAGCAGGAACTTTACTGTCTTTTACATTCTTCAGGGTTGATAAATTCCAGAAATAAAATTGCTGACCAAATGAATCAAAGACGAAAATCGATGTAGAAGAGTGGAAAAACCTATGAGAAGCACAATTTTCTTGGACATAGCCGGATTACCACCGCTTTTGTCACCACAATCACTACTAGCTAGCAAACAATATTCTAGCTATTTAAGAGCAAACCGCGGCCATGCTTAACTTGAAATACGACGGCGAAAACTTCTTAACTTGATGAGACAAAGATGCTAAACTACTGCTAGAGCAAGAACTTCGCTCTCTATTTCAATTCTTACGTGTTGATAAATCCAAGAGAAGAAAAATCTCCGTAAAAGAATGGAGAAAACTTACGAGAAGCATACTTTTCTTGGAAACATCCTATAAGGAGCAACAAGAGGTGAGTAGTAGCAAGAAAAGGAGATAAAAGGCACATGGCTTCATTCCACAAAATTGCAACTACAGCACTTGCACTCCTTTGGTCATGCAATGTTATAAAAGGTGGTCCAGATGAAACATTTGTGTCCGGAATCTGCAACAGTGTCACGACTATGAACGGCGAAACCAGCTCCAACCATGGAGTTTGCAATGGAATACTTACTCGTCCGGATTGTGGCTAGCGATTAGGCGATGCCAAGCAGTATGTACTAGGCCATTGTCAGGGAAGCATCGGCGCTCAACTTCAATTTCAAGACTATAGAATCAGGTTTGAGGATTATGAATTCAACGAAAGTTAAGTTGCACACTTTTGTCAAGTGAGAATTACGTTATATATATATATATATATATATATATATATATATATATATATACACACACACACACACACACATATGCATCGTGGTTATGCATGAGGGGTTTTGAGATTTCTATTTCAAAAATCAAATAATTCAAATTCCTTTTTCAATTTTTTTCTTTCTGTTTTCTCGTGGGATTCCAACAATTTCCAATATAAATGATTTCGACTTGTTTGGTTTCTCATGCAATTAATTTTCATCCAAACAAACAATTACACTTTATTTAGAACCGTTGAGTTAGTTAAAACTTCATGTTCCACTTTTTTGAAAATAATCTAGGGGCACTGGTGTTGAGGCTTGCCTACATGAAATGTCTGCCCTTCGACTCGATGAGGCCCCGTACATGTGAGCCAACCTCCTCATCCATATTTGTATTGGGTAAGGGTTCATGATATAATGTGGTGAGCCTGACTCCCGAGGCTATTCTGAGTAGAAGACGGGTGTGATTCGAGTAAGGAATCTTGTCGCATCGGACTAAGCTCTTGATCATTCAGCCGACACCTTGATTCTTGAAGATAGTCACTCTCATTCCCAGCAGAACACCCAAATAATAATATTGAAAGTCACCTTCTTAATTGCAATGATAGGAAAGATGTATGCGTGGGTATGCGAAGGAAAGATAGATATAATATACCACAAGCTAAGTTAGCTCTCTAAACCTCGTCGAACAAGCATGTCCTCATCGCCTCTAGCTTGAAAAATTACTAGATATCCACGTGTTGAGGTCCTCTGGACCACTACCTGAGTAATGATGCCTATATTATGGAAGTACTCCGAAGTTTCCTTAATTGGCTTTTATTATATGCATTTCGATTACGAGGAAAGGTTTCTAAATATTTGAGGTAGATTTGATCTCTCTGACATGGAAAGTGAGGAATTAGGTCTCTTATCATTAGTTGGTCATAATTATGAATACTATTACATTAGTCTTAGTTAAATTTGCACATAAGTGAGATTTTTATCTGTAAATCATCAATCAAAGTTTGTGGGTGGAGTAAAACACAGCCTTTAATCAAAGCTATGTAGCCGTTTCTTGAGACCTCGCAGGTTAAACCACAATTTGATAACTACTGATAGTTGACAAAATAATTTGATTGTACCGGAGAAATCTAAAATAGAGATCAGCATTTGATAATAGTTATGAGGCTTTATTTGTTTTCGCGAAAAATAAATGATTTAGATTTTATTTTATTTTTGAAAAATGATCGTTCATGTCGCTTGAAATAATTAATCGGTGATAAATATTTTTATTTCGTGAAAGATAAAAATATTTGTAGTTCCCATTTTCAATTTTCATAAACAATAAAAAAAGTATTATTATAATTTTCAAATCAAGTCATTTTCCGCACTTTTTTTCTCGGTTTTTCAAACGGAACTGTTGGATCTCCTGGGTTTAATAGAGCTGCATGTTCGTCCGCTTCCGGAAAAAAACGAAAAAAAAAACACAAAGAAAGACTCCCAAATCGATCAAGTTTCGTCCTCTCACCTCAAATCCGGTGCCGTTTGGTAACACATTTAAATAATACATATGCTTTTAGCCTCTCTTTTTTTTTTTTTTTTTTTGTGCATACAATGCTGAATGTGAAACTTGCACAAAATATATGGAAAGACGAAGTAATGGTTTCTTTGCCAATATGTACGAACATAACATATTATATATATATACTCTCTCTCTCTCTCCAATTCCATAGGCTTCTTCTTCTTCACTAGAAAACCTCCCTTTAAAATTTTTCTTTATATCACTTGTATTCTTTCCATTACCTCACAAGACCCCTTAAGCGTCTTAATATATATATATATATACTCTCTCTCTCTCCAATTACATAGGCTTCTTCGTCTTCACTAGAAAACCTCCCTTTAAATTTTTTCTTTATATCACTTGTATTCTTTCCATTACCTCACAAGACCCCCCTTAAGCGTCTTAATAGAGGAATAAAAAATGGATTCTCGGGCGACCTCAGCAATGAATTCCCTTTTCTTCCTATTTGACCGGAAACCGATTGATCTAGCCATGAGCAGGTTGAAGAGAGCTCTAACAGGCCTTGGAGGACCAAACTCGAAACCCTGAACAGACTGCCAGTTATAAGCCGGAGGAAGGCGAGGATGTCGTCAAGTCATCATCGTATCACCTTCGGATTACATTACCTTGTAAGTTCCCTTACTACATCAAAGATTACCAACTAAATCATAGTTGGTTTGATCATTCTTCTTTGCTAATAGTCTTATTTTCTTTTTATTACTAAGTGAGACTTCCCTTGAGTGCGGATTACCACCCTCGTGGAAGGTCAGATTGAAAAATTTATTGAGAGCAAATGCCATGAATCTAATATTAAGAAAGTATCATTTATTTAAAGAGGTAAAATGTTCATGTAACTGACGAGATCTTAAAGTTGTACTAAAACATTTGGTTCAGCATTTTGAAAGCCCATTGGGGGAAATTTGAAGAGTTTGGCAACCATTCCAAAGGGGTTTTTGGGTGAAAACTGACCTTGAGAAGGCTGAAAACCCAATGCTGGTAGTGACCAACATTGAGCTTTAATCATTTTTGGGATGTTGAAGGTATCATTAATGAAAATTATTTAGTTGCCTATTTTTCTCTCAAAATCTTACTAAAAATTCAATTTTACCCTTTTAAAAAGTAAAACCCTAGTCTATTGTTCATCTGCTTAAGCGAAGGCCAACGAGGCCAAATTTGGCTGGCGAAGGTCCATTGAGGGGTTGGCGAGGTCACGCGACCCAAGCGACTGTCGCCTAAGGTGGCGCGACACCAGGTAACGGCCACCTGGTCGCATGACCTCAAGCCTCGTTGCCTTGGGTCGTGCGACCTAGGCAACGATCGCCTGGTCCCTCGATCTCAGACCTCATTGCTTTGGGTTGCGCAATCCCAACAAGGGCTGCCTAAGGTCGCCAGACCCAAGCAACCGTCGCCGGGGGTCACGTGACCTTAAGCGGCCCTCGCCGGGGGTCGCCCAAGGTTGTACGATCTCGACTAACTACTGCCGGCGCTAGGTATGGCTCACCGGCGGCCTGAGCTCTTCACCGGAGCTGGAGAAGGGTTTGATTTTTTTTTTATAACTTTTTTTTATGAATAAGAAATAATGCAGCCAAAGCCTTTTACAAAAAAACGTTTTGGCAAACACTACTTAGCCCAAAATTGTTTTTCAAATGCTGTTTTACCAAACACCATTTGCATTTCTCCAAAGAAATTTAGGCTAGAGTCAGTTGCATTTCCCCCAAATCCATTTCCAAAGCCGGACCAACCATAGCCATTACCTGTCACTTCTCTATCGTGCTCCCTACAAAGTGAATAACTATCTTTCCAATCTTTGCTTCTCGTGTTTGGCTTGAATTACTCCTGCGGAAATGGATACTTTAATATGAATTAAACTGCAGATATTTGAAGTTATACATTGTTACGTTGTTAAGTATATTCTGTGTTCGACCAAAAAGAAAAAAAAAAAGTATATTCTGTGTGAGCAATATTAGTAAAAAATGTGGTTCAAAAAATTTATAATCAATAGCGGTTGTATATGTGCAATTCTTCTTCAACTTTCTAAAATGAATCAATTTTTTGAAAAAAAGTAAAAAAGAAGAAGAGGTCGAGCCTTGTACATGGAACACTCAAACTAGGGCGAAGCGATAAGTATAGGAGTATCTTTGGAAGAGGCTGATTAAGAAAAGTCCAACAACTCCAAACAAAATGTGATAAGAGGGCCGGCATAAAAGATACTCATGTTCAATAAGACGGTGACAACTTCCTCATTTTATGAGACAGCGATTTTAAATTACTACTAGAGCCGGACCTTTACCGTCTTTTACATTCTTTGAATGTTGATAAATTCCAGAAATAACATTGCCGAGCAAAGGAATCATAGGAAGAAAATCCATGTAAAAGAGTGGAAAAACCTATGAGCAAGCATAATTTCCTTGGACAAAGCCCTTATATAAGGAGCAACATAGGATCAGTAGAATCAAGAAAAGGAGATAAGAGACACATGGCTTCATTCCACAAAACTGCAACTATATTAATAGTTGTCCTTTGTTAATGCTGTGGGAATGAGCTGTAAAATTCATGTATGAGTTGTAATTAGCTAAATTAAAGGTTATGCCTTTTAGGAGTCTTTCCTATATATATATATAATGAATTTGTTAAAGATTTAGCCGAAAAGAAAAGACGATTTGCCAAAACCTAGATTTCATATTGAACTAAAGAAATTCCTTGCCTAGACTTAGCTGATCCGACTGCTTTGAATCTTTGAAAACAGCATCTGGAAAAAAGCTTAATATCAAATATAAATTATCAGAAGCTTCGATAATAAAATAAAAAGTTTCTTTGAAAACATCCTTTCTTTAAGTCAAAGATTTAAAACAATGCGTCATTCTAGGGACACCTTTCATATCTTTAATACAACCTTTTAAAGTTTCTGAAAAAGGTATTGAAACCCCGGTCAGCATCTTCTCCCCCAAAAGTCTCAAAAGAAAATATTCTTTCTATGATTCCAAAAGAAACCTTGGTTTTCGAATTTGAAGCATATCTTGAGAATATTGGGCATATTTTTGGATTTTGGATATATTCATCGAAATATTTGATATATCTTGCAGCTTGATTTTGCAGTAATCCAAATCCCGATCATGTCTTGAAAGATACTATGCATATTTTTCGAAATATTTGGATTATCTTGAAGTCTAATTTGAAATTTTCGAAAATTCTGAACATATCTCTTAAATTTGGATAATTATTTGAAATTATTTGAAAATCTTAAGAGATAATCTTTCCTAATTTTAAAAGATGTGAATCCTTAGTGGATAGGGCCATATGCCCTTCATAATTCGGCAATCACCCTCTAGTTGGCCGAAAATCTCATTCTATATATATTATAGTCTAATTCAAATAATTTTATAATCTATCTTGAGTATAATACATGCTCCCATGTGCTTATGTCCCTCGGAAAATGTGCATAAGGATGATTATCCGACTTCACCCCCGAAGTATGATCTCATCCGCACATCAAAATTGTCCGTCACATCCCATAACTTTGGGATCAGACCAACAAATTTCACAAAATTGGACTTCACTATCCGACCCATAACATTTGGGTACAACTTTAGTCCAATATTTAAATTCACCATCCAACCCCAACTCCGGGATATGACGTGAATAAAATTTTCCTTCTGACCCTAAACTTTGGGTACGAGGCGAATTATTCGGAAAATTCGGATTACAAGGTGTATTATGCTCAAGGTTTATTATACTTTTATTTGATTCATTTTTCATATAAAAAAATTCACAAAAAATATCATGTCTTGGTCTTAAATGGAATTTTCGGAAATTACACTTGAAGATGACTTTTAATATAAATTGGACTTTTAGGAATCAATTTCTTAACTTATGTTAATTGTCGGACCAATTTTCTTCAAGCTCATAATGAAACCGAAAGCCCATGAAAGAACAAACCATTCATGTGCATTTCATATAGTATAGGTATTTGCCGTGCCATCATTATGCCATGATTTGTTTTACATGCCATTCATGCATTTGTTTTGTCATTAGAATAGGCTCATGAATTTTCGCATATCATGTAGCATATAGAACATTCTTGCCCGTCATTTATGCCATGTCATGTAATTTAATCAAATCATGTCGCATGTCATTTATGTTAGAATTCACGTTTTTCTTGCATTAAAATTTGATTTTTCCAAAGTCATTTTTGCATGATTATTTTTCTTGTCATATAATTTAGAATGCTTGTCATAACATCATATAGTAAGATTTTGCATTCCATTAATGTCATTGTCATATTCATGCATTTGCATAGCATTCATTAAATCAAGAAAATCCAATGTCACGCCCCGAATCTCAAGCATGCGACAACCCTATCAAATGCCTCGGGTCATTAAGGACGACATCTCAGGCACGTCGTCGATCCATTCATTTTATCTTGCAATTAAGCTCACGCGGAACGTTCTACTACCCCAGACAGAAATGAACAACAGGAACAGTCAGTATGAAGACAACAACCAACAACAGCAAAAGATCATTTTATTTATATAAAGTTAACCCAGGCAAACAAAGACATCTATAAGCCCACTCTTCAGGGCTGCTTCCTAAGACCACCAAAAAGATACCGAGTCAGGGTTAGGGGGTTAATTACAGCTTCCAAAGCTCCATCCAAAAAGGAAGTCTCCACCTCCACGCTCGCTCAGAGGTAGCGGTAACCAGGCAGAGTCTCAGGATCCTCCTCTACTGAGTCAGGCTCCAGGTCCACCACTTCCCCGTCCGGGGTATCAACGTCCATCGGACCTCATGTTCGGATCGTTGGGGTCGTAGTCGGGAGTCCCTCAAACCCCCGAATAGGCCCGTAGAGAGCATCATCGTGGTGGACAAGCCAGGCCTTAAAGCGATGAGGCACAAGGTGCTCCATCCCCTCTTTGACCCAGAGAGTCGTCACGTGATGTTCCCATACCCGGTCTGAATCTGGAACCGGATGGTATGTGATATCAAACGACTGGTCGAGTGGCACCCCGAACCTTACCTGGCGGACCTCCATACTAAGGACCTGAAAAGCAGTTAACAACGATGAATAAGCTATAAAATTTTCGTGAGTCAACGCCTAAGTCCGAGGAGGGCATTAATTCACTCAGGCGGCCTACACATGCAACACAAGCGACGACAGATCAATAGCGTGCGATTCACACCACGCTTTATCTACCAAATAGTTAGGCACCAATCACATGCAAGCTTACCCCCGCCTTGGCCCACACAACAGTAACCACATGGCATTCAATCACGTACAAACCAAGGCACACAACCAAAACACTCAACACGACCACTCAGGCACAATGCAACACGCGTGCGCCAGTTATTAACGCGAGAGATACTCCACTCTCGACCACAGCACAGCCCGACCGCTAGCGCTCTTCTGGCAAGACCGGACGTCGTCCCGCTCCATCTAGCGATGGCAATCGATAGCCCCTCAAGACCCCCAAGGCGAACATACTAGGCTTTCTAGTAAGGAACTTCGATCCGTCATAAGATGCAACCGGCATCTGATCAGCCGTGTTATTCCGAAGACCATCGGCATGGACTATCAAGCAACCGATAAGCCATGTGATTTCGACCCAGCTGGCACGAACATATCAGGCGACGAACCCAATCCATCAAGGGTACCGCCAACGTCCCTAGTTATGTTAGGGTGACGCTCAACCATCATGTGACCACACAAGCACACCAGGCAACCAAGCCAGTTTATATCTTCACATGTAGTCCAATACAATCACATTCATAATCATGCTCAAAACCCGGCTAGCAGCCGTTTTCAAGCTCAAAGGTCACAGTTGATCACACGAATATTCAATTTCAGTTAAACGTGGTATTTTGACATAGGTGATCACTCATCAGATCCACGCAATTAAACACCCAAGACACTCAGCAATTAACCAACTAGCGTCCAATAATAATTAATTAATAATAGATAAATATCTCGATTTTGACTATTTTTCTCCATAACAGTTAATTAACCAGACGATAATTAACTAACCCGGTCTCAACTAATTAACCGATCACAATCACCCAAAGCAACTATAATTAACTAAAGTAACCATAGTTAATCTACTCTAACCACAGTTAACCATTTAACCTAACCACGGTTAAACTAACTAAACCACAATTAACTAAGCTAATCTAACACTAAGTGCAATTAATGACATAATCAGAGATTAGGGGCTAACTCACAAACAACGGTCCGACGACGATGACTACGGCGGCGAGCAATGGCGACGACGACGGATGAAGCTCTGGTAGCTGGGCGAGGCTCGCGGGAGCTAGACAGCGACGACGACGGATTGAGGGGCGAAGATCGGGGGCGCACGAGGGCCGCGGCTCCACGGCAAGCTAGAGGGCGGCAGAGGCGGCGACCGGCGAGCTACGGACGATGGGGTTGCCGGGCTCGGCTGCTCGGGCGGATAAAGGGTGGCAGCGGCGACGACGAAGGAGAGGACGGCGTCAGGGACAAGCCGAAGGGGAAGAGAGGAGAGGAGAGGGTGGCGGTCCAACGGGCTTGCAGGGTGGTTGGCTGCAGCAACGAGGGGAACGGGCAGCTCGCGGAGAGCTTGGCGGGGCTGGGTGACGGCGACGGAGGTGGTGGTGCTCGGCGGGGGTGTGGCCGAAGAAGAAGAAGAAGAGGAAGAAGGAGAGGGGAAGTCGGCCGGCGTGGGGGGGAAGAAGAGAAGAGGGAGGAGAGAGAGAAGAGAGAGGGGGAAAAGTAAGAGAGAGAGAGAGAGAGAGAGAGAGAGAGAGAGAGGTGAAAAAGTTGAGGGGATGAGAAATTAATGGGTGGGGCCCAAGGGTTAAGGTAATTTGCTAATATGGGACAGATTGATTATTTGGCACAAACGAATGAAGGTATTTTCGGTCAGGGTTAGGCTCGAGCGCGAAGGGTCACGACGCAAGGTTCTACGGCTCAACTAAATCAGCTTGATTATACTGACCAATGCTTCACGGTCTTCCAAAGCCCTACCAGATCAAACAAAATCGCGTCCGATAATTGTCCCTTAAACCTCAAAAATTCAATATTAATTATTTTACAGACCTCGAAATTTCGGGATGTCACATCCAAAAACATAATTGCACTTTGATTTCAAAAGTGAATTGATTGAAATTTGCCAATCCAACGAATTTTCTCATAAAAATGGTACCGAAATGGCATTAATTGAAAAGTTAACGTAATAAAGTCCCCGAACCTAAATCTCTTATTTGTAGAAAATAAAGTATTCTCTCATACTTTATTTAGCTAGCTAATCTACCTACCAAAAAAGATTAGTGGCAGCTCTAAAATTGAAAATCTTTTGATTAAAATCATGTTAACCTAAGTTGCAAGTTGGTAGAGCTTGAGAGAGCTCGGACTTGGTTAGTTAATTCATTTAATTAATCTGGTAATCCATTAATCTGGAATTTTTCAAATTTTAGGTCACGACAGTTCGGCTGGTTCCAAACCCCACTAGGTCTGGGTCGGGCCGAATCTTGGTCTGTCTTGCCTCGACGAGTCTCATTTTTCCTTCAATCGATCCCCGCTCGGCGTCCTCAACTTTCCCCTCGCAATTTTGACCAAAAACAACTTGTCGTTAATGCCATGATCTACATGAATACACAAATAATCAAACGTTAATGCGACACTAAATCAAGTAATAAACGGATATTACCGCGTTAGATATAGAAAATCCATTTACCATTTTACCGTATTACTTCGGTGAATGAAACACAAACTAAGATTACAAAGGATGGCGGAACGTCAGTGGCATGGCGGTAGGCGTGACGGCGGCCAACGGCGTGGCGACGAACGGCGTGGTGATGGACGGCGGCATGCACGGCAGCGGACGGTGGCGTGAGGGCGGCGTGGCACGAGAGGGAGAGGGAGAGGGTGGTTGGCTGCTTTTGGAGGAGTGAAGAGAAAGGCTCTACGTTGGTCTCAAGAAGGGAGACCACTCCCCTTTTTATAGAGACAAGGCCCATCATACCCTCCTTGAAGTTTATAGCTTTATGATGAGTTATTTGAAGTTAATCATTCTATCATGATGTCTCTTGACTCTCTTTCTTTAATGATGTGATTCTCTTCTTGAATCCCACGATTAAAGCTCCCTCTTGAAAATCTAGAGCCTTCTTTTAAGTCAAATAAATACTAGACACCTTTCTCCATATTATGAAGCCACCTATCAACCTATGCTCTTATCATGTCATTCATACCCTAGAGTAGCCATGTAGCAATTCTTAATTGGTCCAAATGTCTTTTTGGTCTTAGGTTAGGTTCTTGGCATTTTCTCATTGGTCTAAGTGTCACAGAGGATTAATTAACTTAATTACCTCTTTATTAACTAATTACTAATCTTAATCCTTAAAGCTCGTATTTAAAAGACGAATTCGAGATTGACCATCCCCCTACGAGGGATGATGGCCGACGACGCCTTCCATGGGACGCCGTCCAACTCACGCTGTCCTCACAGTGGCGTGGTCGGCGATTGCCTCATGTCGGCGGTTCGGCCGACGTGTCCCAATTTGGCCTCACGCTGGCTAGCCGTGAGTCAGTCAAACGTCGTCGTACCGTCGCTGGCTCGGCAATTTTCCCACCCTCAGGTTGTTGCTTTTATTCTTCGTTACATAATCTTACTTATTTTGCATTTCTTACAATTTCTAGGAGTACATCTTAAGTTGAATTATTAACGGTACCTTATCTTATTAAGTTTTTTTTTTCTATAATAGGAATACATTTAAGAACACCTTGACTATATTAATCTTACTAATGTGAACTCATTTATAGCTAATGTGTATTTATTTATTTATAATTTTCCAACTTCTTCTCTAAGTTTCTCTATTAAAGAACTTGTTCGTTAAGTTCTTCTACTAGTGTGAATTCATTTATAGTTCTCTACTTCTCTTGCAAGTTATTTCATTAATGACCTTATCTTGGTGTCTTAATCTCATTGGTCTACCCTAAAAGCCTATCCTTCTTAGGTTTCTAGATTAGCTACTTATCGGCGTTTAATTGGTTCACATGTTTAAGCTATTAATCCTAAGTTTCTAGAGTAGCTATGTATCCTCATTTAATTGGTCCATTTGTGTGGTTACTAATGAACCTTATCTTCTCATTTAATGCTTGAAAATGACATTGATCTTATCCTTTAGAAAATTGACTTATCATTGACTTCGCATTGACTTCATTCTTATCTTTTAGAAAATTGACTTGCCATTGACCTTCCTACTTTATTTGATTTTTAAATATCGAATTTAGGAATATTATATTTTCTAATGCAATTTTCCGGAAAAACCTCTTAAATAGGCTAAGCAAATAACTTTCCTGAAAATTACTAATTAACCTCTTTTAAAAGTTCCCTAAAGAACATGTCAAGAAGATTTATTTCACACTCTAATTATTTCTAATGTAGGGAAAATTTGCGATGTCACATTGGTGGCCGACATTCGATGAACGTAGACTAGCGACAGACGAACGAGGACTGGTGGACGGTGGTCAGTCCAGCGACAGATGGTTGGCGGCCTGCAAATGGGGACCGGTGACTTACAGCCGGCGAATGGGGACAGGCGACCGGCGTTTGCGAACAGCAGCCGGGGACCGGAGACCAGCAGATGGCTGCCGGTGGATGGCGAACAGCGGTAGGGACGCAAGAGAGACAACCGGCGAATAGCGAACATCGACTAACTGCAGGGACGAGAGAGAGGCCACCGGTGGTGGACGGCGACTGATGGCCGGAACACGAGAGAGAAGGAGACCGCACGTGAGTAATGAAAAATTCTTATTTCTGTTTCTATTCCAGAAATCGAAAATTAGAAAATTTGTACTTTTCATTTCTATTCGAAACCTATTTTTGGGCAAAAAATTTGTCCCGAAAATAAATAAAAAAAGAAATTACGTTGCCAAACAGATTTCTATTCCAAACCTGTTCCCCAGAATAGAAAAAAAAAGGAAAAAGAAAATAGAGCTGTTATCACGCGTCCTAAGTAATCATTTTCACACCACCGGTCAAATGCAAAAAAAAAAGAAAATCAAATTCGTAGGAAGTTCGAAAGTATTTCAAGGAGAAGGTAGTTAATCACTTCAATCTTATCCATTAACTCTTTCCAACAGTGTGGGTTCTCAATAGATAATTCGCCCTTTACCGATGAAGCATGTGCTCATAAATGCTTGCAAATTTTATAATGCGAGGAAATAGTCAAGTTTAAAATTCCGCCGACAAGTATAGCCAATGGAAAGATAGAAAGGTCAATGTCAGCTATCACTATCAGGGGTGTGTATCAATCCCGATTCAATTCCAAATAGGACCGAATCGGCCGATTTTGAGTGATTTTTCAGGAAATTAGTCCGGTCCTGATTTATGGGAAATAATCATATCGGACTGGTAGATCCAGCCCAAAGTATATCACTAATTTTTATTCAGCAAGAGGAAAATGTGCATGTTATTTATGAGAGTGATCTCTTCTTTTACTAATAATTTCTCTGTAATTAGTAATTTCATTGTAAACTTTCGATATATTTAGGAACTTTTGAGAAAAAAAAAAGAACATTTTAAAAAAATAACACCGCCTATTTCCGGGACAACCCGAGAAACCGGATCGGGACCACGGTGGACAGGGCCAGTTCCTGTTCCACATATCGGAATCGACCCTATCCGATCCAGTTCCCACACCGATCACCCCTAATAAATGTGACATAATTATCATAATTGTCTTTGCTCGTGCTTGTAAAATTGGATTAAGAATCACGATGTCTCCGGATAAGCCTGTCATAGTCAGACAATAGGCCTTCCCATAAATACAATTCGTGTACTATATTAAGCATTCACACCAGTATATATATCCGTATTCTCTAATAATAGTGGGTTGGGGAGGTGGATTGCAACCCCCTACCCCGCCCTGTCTCTAGATTTTGCCTGACCATTACTTATTTACCATGAGCTTGTGGATAAAACGTTCAGTGTTTTTCCTGCTTTTGGTGTTACTCCCCGGGTCAGTGCCGCCGCAACCCGATCGCGTCCTACACCGCCCATTACTTATTAGTTGGTTTGTGCTCATCGTAATCTTAAAGTTGGGAGAAACTTTCAATATTATATTCGAGCGTGATATGGCGTAAGTTGACAGACACTGGAATTCCATTTGAAAAAAAAAAAAAAACACTTCTACAGCACTCGGAACATAACGTACAACATTACGACATCCTGTGGTAATCAAGTACAAAAATATTTTAAAGTTGTTTGATACTGGTATGGTATGGTATGTTGCTGTAGCTTAGGTATCATTCAAGAGGGACGTTGAACTGGATCCGATGGAGACAAGAAGGCATTTGGTCAAGAGAGGGAAAGGACATAAGACAAAGGAACTTATATAAAATGGATATCAAACGGGTAGTAGAAAAGCATAACGCATGATTTTGCACGTGTCTCTAGGAATGTGGTAACGAACTCGACAGATGGGGGCGGTGGCAGGTCTAGGGCAACCTTCTAGTGCTGCGCTAATTTGGTGAGGAAAACTAGAAAGTTAGGCAGATGGTTGAGTCTCTTAGTCCTATTAATATAGAGCAAATTTTAAGAAGCAAATAAAGAATTTTACTTTAATTTATTTTATTAAAAGTCCAATTAATTATTGAAATATGCGAAGTGCTATGCTTGCTCCGAAAACGGATACCCGAATACTGTAATTCCCTGCACCCTCTCGTGATTTTTGTATAAAGTATCGTAATGCATGAAAATTTAAATGTCTTGCAATTAACGGATAAGATTTACGTTTTCTTTTTATCGACCATCATAAGGATGACTGAAATCTGTTCCCGACAAAACCCTTTCTTTTCGAGGTGAAAGAAAGCTCAGATGAAAATGTTTCTTACTTAGCAAAAAAATAAAACAAATTCTTTTGTTGTCTCGGTATCGTTTTTTATTCGATAAAACGATAACCATTTTTTAACTTTGTGATTCATCTCGTCTTAAGTAACTTGTTTTTTACTGCACATTTATCCATTTAGGATAACGGTGTAGTTACATCACACACAATGTTCTGAATCTAGCTAATTTAGTATCAACGAGCTTAAATTAGATGGGAGTTTTACTCCTTCGGTCTTTCTTGCATAAACGCAGCTAATTCAAAAATTAAATCTAAGTCATCTTTCTTCCATGAAATTAAGCTAGATAAAAATACGAACCAAAGGATAGAGAAAAAAGAATAATTCATCTATGGAAATATTCTATAACCTGCATTTAAACGGTAACGCCACTGGCGACTTCAATCTCTCTCTCTCTCACGAAGACGCGACGCAAGTATCACCATCTTCACACGACAAGCAAAACCCAACACGCACGACAAAATCCCTTCAATATCCCAGAAACCAAAACCAACGACACTAGTAACCGGTAATAGCTCCTCCGTTCTTGACCAGTCTCGATCTTTTTCCAGTCGGAAGATTTAGAGAAAAATCACAACTTTTTCCATCATTTCCACCCCCTAAGAAGAAACCCACGAACGAATCAGACCGAGAACCTTCCCCTTCAATGCTCCTTCAACTAGAGACAAATCTTCCCTTCCAGTCCTCGATCCATTGATTCCAGAGATTGCCCCTTTTCTTTGTTTATCCTCTGTAATAATGGAGCTCCCGAGATCAGTGAGGAGGTCGCTGCCCAGGTTCTTGCTAGGGTTCCTGCTGCTGTCGGTGGTGCCCCTGTCCGCGGCGAGATTCGTGGTGGAGAAGAACAGCTTGACCGTGACGTCGCCGGATAAGATCAAGGGCACGTACGACAGCGCGATCGGCAACTTCGGGATCCCCCAGTACGGGGGGAGCATGGCCGGTGCCGTCGCGTACCCGAAGGAGAACCGGAAGGGTTGCAAGGAGTTTGACGAGTTCGGCCTTTCGTTCAAGTCCAAGCCCGGCATGCTTCCAACGATCCTCTTGGTCGATCGCGGAGGTACCCTTTTGGTCTCTTTGTCGATTTGGGGTGTGCCCTTTTCTTGATTTTGAGCTGTTTCTTGATTAGTGCAAGTAGGAACCCCATTTTGCGAGTTTGTTCATTCGTGAGATTTGAGTTTTAATTGGGTTGCTCTGGGGGAGAGTGAGCTTGTGTTAATTTGGGTTAATCTGATTGGGTTTATTGCTTGCTGCCATTGGGAAGATGTTTGTCTTATTAGTCTTTCCCTAAATCAAGTTTTTGTGTGCTGGGGCTTGATTGTTGTATGGTAGAGTGAGCATTTTCTTAGGTAGATGTTGAGACTTTGTCTGTTCTCTTGGCTGTTTTCGGTCTCATGCAGTGCATTTCAGCTGTTGTCGTTTCTTTTTAGCTCAGAGTGAATGAAAGAGAGAGTCAGTTTGAGACACGGTAAATGCTTATAGTTTATTACGGAAGTGCTCTTTTGGTAATTTTGATTTGGTATACTTCTACTATGTCTTATTAGATAGGTACGTCTAGCCTTATATTATTGATTTCATTGTGGTCGACATACAGGAAGTTTTGCATTATTCTTTCTGAGATTGACATAAATCCATATCGTTTGTTGGAAGTTTGAATACTGTTGGACTTGGTTTGCGAGCATCTTGACGATTTATGTTGCGAGAACGCTGCTTGTTTTTCTTGATATATAACACAGACAAACTTGTAAATCTACATGGTTTCGGAAGACAAGTTCCCTTAATAGCTCTTTCCTAAATCAAGTTTTCTGGTGGAGGGGCTTGATTGTTGTATGGTGCGGTGACTAATTTTTTAGGTAGATGGTGAGACTTTGTCTGTTCTGTTGGCTGTGTGGGGCCTAATGTATTGCGTTTCGGCTGTAGTTATTTCGTTTTAGCTCAGAGCGAATGAAAGAGAGCTTGAGATACGATAAATGCTTATTGTTTATTAGGGAAGGACATTTTGGTAATTTTGATTCAAACTGCATCTACTATGTCTTATTAGGTAGGTACGTCAAGTTCTTGGCTTAACTAGATTATATTAAACTCATTGTGGTTGAAATACAGTGAGTTTTGCGTTTTCTTTCTGAGATTGACAAGTCCTTATCCTGTGCTGGAAGTTGGAATGCTGTCGGACTTGGTTTTCTTGCATCTTGACTTTTTATGTGCAAAAAAGGTTGCTTGTTTTTCTTGATATTTAACGCAGACAAACTTGTAATCTACATGGTTTGTGAAGATAAGTTCTCTTGATATCTGCCTTTTTGGAGCTTGATAGCTGTCTTTTCTGTTTCCCAGATTGCTTCTTTGCTTTAAAGGTTTGGAATGCCCAGAAAGCTGGTGCTTCTGCAGTACTTGTTGCGGATGACATCGAGGAAGCATTAATTACTATGGATTCTCCTGAAGAGGATGGTTCGACTGCTAAGTACATTGAAAATATTACTATACCTTCTGCACTTATTGAGAAAAGTTTTGGTGAAACATTAAAGAAAGCAATAAGTGGTGGAGATATGGTCAATGTGAATCTTGATTGGAGAGAAGCTGTTCCCCACCCTGATGATCGTGTTGAGTATGAGTTATGGACCAACAGCAATGATGAGTGTGGAGTTAAATGTGACATGTTGATGGAGTTTGTGAAGGATTTTAAGGGTGCGGCACAGATACTCGAAAAGGGCGGATACACTCAGTTCAACCCCCATTATATTACTTGGTATTGCCCTCAGGCATTTACCTTAAGCAAGCAGTGTAAATCCCAATGCATAAATCATGGGAGATATTGCGCTCCTGATCCAGAGCAGGATTTCAGCTCTGGTTATGATGGGAAGGATGTTGTGCTTGAAAACTTAAGGCAACTATGTGTGTTCCGAGTGGCTAATGAAACTAAAAAGCCATGGGTGTGGTGGGACTATGTCACTGATTTTCAGATTAGATGTCCCATGAAGGAGAAGAAATACAACGAGGAATGTGCGGACGGCGTTATTAGATCTCTTGGTAAAGAAATTCGTTCATTTCAAACATTCCATCTCAAACCTAGTGATTTATCCAATCAAGAATAAACCTATAGTGTTCACTCTCTACAGGACTTGACCTTAAAAAGATTGAGAAATGCATGGGAGACCCAAATGCTGATTCTGAAAATCCTATTTTGAAGGAAGAGCAAAATGCCCAAGTATGTGTCCCTTGTTTCTTGATAATTACAGGAACTCTTCAGCATGTTTCTTCGACTCATTGAAAGGATCCTCTAAAGAAAATTATGTGCAATGTTTTGACCATAGAGCATATATTTGTAGGTTGGAAAAGGAACTAGAGGGGATGTTACCATCTTGCCAACTCTTGTTGTCAATAATAGACAATATCGAGGTTTCTCCCTTTCCTTGCCTATGTGTCCTAATTTTTCTCAGAAAAAGGTTTAGTTACATTATCTGGAACATCATCCAGGTAAGTTGGAGAAAGGTGCTGTTTTGAAGGCAATCTGTGCTGGTTTTGAGGAAACTACTGAGCCTGCTGTCTGTCTTGGTGGTGGTAGGTTTTCTTTTCACATATCTGTCTCTTGGATTTTCCTTGACGATCTTAAGTAGTTAAGTAGGGTATCCGTTGTGGCAGATGTGGAGACAAATGAGTGCTTGGATAATTATGGTGGCTGCTGGCAGGACAAAACAGCTAACATCACTGCCTGCAAGGTATGTACAAGATGTATTATCTATGCATTTCATTGATTGTGTACATTGCCTTACCATGCTCTTATAATTGTTCAGGATACATTTCGTGGCAGGGTGTGTGAGTGCCCCTTGGTTGATGGTGTGCAATTCAAAGGAGATGGCTACACCACCTGTGAAGGTACATAGAGCACATTATTTTCTTTTTTCTTTTTTTTTGAAAAGTTCATGTCCTATGTAATAGTTTTTGAGTATTTTGTTTGGCGAATGAGATAAAGAAAAAGCTTTTTCTGCTCCTGATCTTCTTTAGTTTCTCTTCCACGAACTCCGTATGTGATTCTGTCAAATTAAATGTACTTGCATTAAGTAATGAAGTCACGATGAAATGTGTTTCTATCTAAAATGATTGTGTTATGGATGGTGGGGTGTTATTGTGAATTCCTAATAGAGTTTCAGGATGGGTATCAGAGTATTCATAACTGACTCTACCTCATGGTAAGTGTATGTGGAGCAGGAGAGACGACTAGGAATCCCGTATATCTACTTGACCTGCTATTTCCATTTTCATAGTTTTTGCATGTGTTTGCATGAGTACCATACGAACTGGCATGTGCATTTGTATGCAATCATCGTAGTTGGTTTCTGAACTATCACATGGAGAAAATAAATTGCACCCAATGAGATTGCACAACAATTTTTCATGTAGAAATACTTGGTGATTTTTCGTTGAAAATCTGATGTATAGAATAATCACCTTAAGACTATTCTGAAGTATTCATCTACGGTGCTAACTCCTTGGAGTCTCAAGTGCTAAGTTGCTTTTTATTCTTGAATATCTTTCCCTCTTTACGGTAAATGTGCTTTCTAAGTTCTCTCGTTGATAGTTTTGCACCTGGTTCCTTTCAAATAGGAAGGTTGGTGCTCTGTTGTTTTTATTGAAGAATTATCTTGCTGATTGGTTTTCTTTTGACTTGGTATAATAAAACCTTTTTGAGTGCATGGTGAATTGCTAAGATCCATAGATCTTTAGTCTCAAGCGTGGAAATTTTATAAGGGAATAAACTGACCCTCTGATTATGGGCTAGTTCATATAAGAAAACAACCCTTTATAACCTATACTTATGTGGAGGTAGTACTTTGTTTGTGTTACTGTTGACTTGGATAAATTTGAACATGATGTCTCATTGTAGTGGGCAACCTATACAAACATGGAAATGAACGGTTGATCAACCAACTTTTGTTCAAGCGGCTAGTGTAGGTTTTGAAAGAAAAAAGGAGGGCTCTGCAAGTTTTGAAAGATTTCAACAATTTGAATGTAACAGCACCCTCGTAGGGATTATTGCTCTATGTACCAAATTATCTGAATCAGCCAGAGACAATTAAAAGCTCGTTAGTTTTGACTGCACAAAGATGAGTGATCTCGAGATGTGCGCTGTGAATAAATTGATGAGACCGTGATTAATTGTATGATTGGGGGTTGGGTATATTACTACGACAATGACAAGGACATTCTTAATGGGACTGTACTCTTCCCTAAGCAAATAGCTATATTTTATGACTTTTCAGACAGAGAAAGAGAGCAACTTCATTAAAATGCTCTGAAAATGGCTCTGTACCATATTGTTCAGTACAGTTTTACCGTGATAATCAACTTTTTGACTGCGATTTTCTGATTCAGTGAATTGTTGAATATCGTTCTATGCATCTAATGCATCTCATATTTTATTTGCAGCAAGTGGACCTGGTAGGTGCAAGATTAACGATGGAGGTTGTTGGCATAAATCTCGGAATGGGCATTCGTACTCTGCTTGTTTGGTGAGTGATTTTCAAGCTTTCTCCTGGGCCTCCTTCCGAATTTTCAAGACATCTTTTATCAATTTCAGCAAGAAAGCAATGAAGGTTTAATTCCTTTTTTGACTGTCAATAGGATTTCGGGAACAGCAAATGCCAGTGTCCTCCTGGGTTTAAAGGGGACGGTGTCAAAACTTGTGATGGTAATACTGATATTATGTACTCATGTTTTACTCTATCATTCGCAGAATCTCTATAAGGAATTTTTGACTGCTCAAATGAAGTAATCCGGTCCACTGAACCACCCCATAAAATTAATAATGGCGTCGTCAGTTTTCTTTGGTGCCTTCTGGAAACACTATGCTTGCCTTCTAGATAAGCCTGTTAAAAGATGGCAGCCGTGCCAATTTCTATATCACCTTCTTGTAACTATTTTCAAACTGCATTTCTCAATGTCTTGCATGGGTACCAATCTAATTTCAGTGGTTATATTTCTCTCTTGCACTCAAGTTAAAGGCAGTGATGGTGAATGCATACTCGATGCTTGGAATGTTACCATTTTGCTTATATCAGATACTGTGACAAATGTTGAACTGCCCCCTAGACTGACAATTAAATTCCCCTCCGTATAATTGTGTTAGTAATGGGCGGTCGTGAGTACTCTGCCACTTTGGACTTTTATCATAAATGTCTCTTACATGGGTTTTCTGTCCTTTATACCTTTTCGTTTTACCTAGAAATTGATGAATCCAAGAATAGGGGCTACCGTGCCTGGATCTGTGTAGATTAACTATGAATGACTTCCTCTTCTGTTATGCTTCTTCTTCACAGATATTGATGAATGCCAAGAGAAGAAAGCCTGTCAATGCCCTGAATGTAGCTGCAAGAATACCTGGGGAAGTTATGACTGCACGTGTAGTGGAGATCTTCTGTACATCAGGGATCACGACACCTGCATAAGTAAGCCCAGCTGATCGTGTGTGTCTACCTTTTGTTTGTTTTTCCTTTCTTTTTGGTTCTTGTGTGCATGCTCTGTGGATTCATATTGATGTGTGTTAAGCATACATTCCCGCTGACTTTGGTTGTTTGCAGGTAAGAGCAGTAAAGAAACAAAATCTGCCTGGGCTGCTGTTTGGGTCATTGTGATAGGTTTAGCCATGGCTGCTGGTGGTGCATATCTCGTCTACAAATATAGATTGAGGGTATACTTCTTATTCTTGAATTGTGATTGTGTTTCCTTTATTCCAACACACACAACCCAACCACCCCCCCCCCCCCCCCCCCCAAATAAATAAATAAAAGAACAGACAGACCACAAAAGACAAAAAGGAAAATGGAGCTTTACTCTCTCTTTCTCATTAATGTGATCACTGGCATTGTTTGACTTTTCATCTTTCCTGTCAGCGGAGTCTTCAAGGTTTGAAATAATTAAGTAGCACTGGAATATTGTTGTGTTATTTGTGACTTCATAGTCTAGTTGTTTGAATTAACTTTGTCGTGAAGATGGGCTTTTGATTGCCTATGATGAACTACATAGTGACTACTTCCCTTCAATGGGAGATATTGGATCAGCTAAGAACTGAATGATGTTGCTGCCTTCTCTGACTGTTCTGATTCCCTAATCTATCTAGCAGTTTTCTTAGTGGTATATTTTTCTGTAGAGAACTTCTAGTTTTGCAATTGAAATTGGCTAATGTTTACTCCTCTTGCATGTTAATGGGGTTTAATTTTGTAGTTGGACTTTTACCATTTCCATTGGTAGAAATTGCTCTATTTATGCAGGGAGAATACCAGTCCTTGCGGTATGCTTGTTACATATCTGTGCATGCATGTACATGCACGCCTGGCTCATGCATGCCAGTGCACATGCACAGATTCTGCGCAAGCCCACATTTGTCCAAATTACTAGAACATGCTAAAACAGACGCAAGGATACGTAGAAACATGTATTTCTTAATGTGCGTGCAGATGCACATGACAAAAAAGAACAGGAGAAAAAATATGTGAAAGTTGCATGATAACAATAGTTTAGTATACTCAAGTTAATGTATGATTGCCGACTTTGGTAGTTAGGTTCTCTCATAATAATCTATTGTCATATGTAGACATGGAATTCACTGTGAGCCTCTGCTCTTTATAAGTGCTAGTTGAAGGAACGTGCTGATACTCATTTTTTCTGTTGTTATCATTGCAGTCATACATGGATTCAGAGATCAGGGCTATAATGGCACAGTACATGCCTCTTGATAGCCAAGCCGAAGTCCCGAATCATGTCAGCGACAATCATGCATAGAGAGAGAGAGAGAGAAAGAGGCTATGCACGGTTTGGTCTCTAGAAGGTTTTAGGCGACTGAAAGGACTTGGTTTGAGCGAACTGCGCTTAATTTATCCATTCACATATTTTAAACGTGAATTGTGTCGCTGTAAATTATGATGTGGTGCAAAGTAATGGGTCAAGGGTCACATATTTTTAGCGATTGGATTATTTCAGAGAGCCGCCTCATGATCTTGTGCTAGATTGGAAAGGTTTCATGTGGAATGGGGTGTATATGACTTAGAGACAGTAGCTGCTAGGACTCTTTTCTCAGTTTTCACTAGATTGTTTTTCTGATTTACATCGAGAATGAGCTCACACATTCTATGTTTAAAGTGTTTCACCGTATACCGTCTTTGTTTTAGGACAACGTTTTGGTTCTTGCCTGAAATGGATTCTTCCTTCTCCTTGTTGCATTATGGGCTTTTTAGTATTTGCTTTTGGAGTGGAGTACCGAGCATGACCTTATTTTACTTCCATCTTGTGTAGCTGAAGAGAAACTTGCCCTGGTTAAAATGGATACAAGGAAAGAATGTCGAATGAATTGGTCCTAGTGAGAACATGGTGGTTAGAAATTGTAACATAGGTTCATGGGAGATTTGAGTTCCTGGTTAGAAAACTTTCGGTGATTGCGTTAGGCGGTAAATGAAAATTAGTCTGCACATGAATGTCTAACGAAGTAACCTGCAAACTTGGTTTATGTTAATCTAAACTAGAGTTGTGTAATGGTCGATGTAGCGATTAAGGTGGATTTGCAATATGAAATTAACCTTAGATCCTGGAAGAAGGGGGAATTGAGATTAGATAGCTGAGAAAGAAGTTAATAATCCGAAAGAGGTAGAGAAGGTGGGGCAGGAAATTTAGTTCTTGGAGAGAGAGGGAGAGAGAGTGGCAAAACAAGCAAGGAACACAAGCTCTCGTTTCTTTTTTCAGGGAGGAAAATTGCTGCATACCAAACTATGCATGGAAAGAGGGTGTGATTTCATGTGCTAAAGATTTTATCAGAAAGCTTTGATGAACAAAAATGAGAAAATCATAAGTAAAGAGGGTGTATACGTACGAAATGTTTAACCTCTTGGAGATCTGAGAACAGGTTACAAAAATTAATGAATGAAGCAATTCTTGTGGATTGTGAAATTCTTACCAGGACCATGACTAGGATGTAAAGGCTGGATCATCCATAGATGGATGTGGTCTATAATGATATAATCAGACAATATTAATAAGCCACTTTGACATCATGGGAGTTGTCCACTTTGACATGGATCATTAGATTAATGTTATTATCTACCAGCTTTAAGTAAAGTTTAGTGGTCAACTCTAAGATGATCTTAGAACCATGTCATGAGCCTGATCTATAAACATTCCTTTTCATCCCATTACGGAGTTATCCTAGTGTCTTCGGTCTTATACTATTCCTAAATTCGCATTCATCGGATCATTTATAGTATATCGGCTTTCTAGGGTCATGATAAATCTGCCCCATCTTCGCGAAATGTGTCTCATCTTACAAGGCGCTTTGCAAGTTCAATTTCTGCTCTTACCACAATGTTATTAGGAAAAGAAGTTCTTGTCCCGGTACACTGGATTTAGGATAAACAAGGTAGGTAGATCTTCACTTCTTGGATCTAAAATGAATGGAGGACCAACGAATTCTTCTGTCAAGGAATGTCAGACGAGATTGAACATTTTAATGTCTATTAGAAATATGGCCATCTTTATTTGAAAAATTGCAAAACCACCCTTCTCTTATTGACTTTCTTGTCGTTTCGGCGACAATCACCTCGGAATGTTGAGCTTCAGATCGAGTCCGATGCCCATTCCGTTGTAAGCCATCGGGGCATACATCCACAAATCGTCCGAGCTCAAGAGCTAGACAACATCAGAAACAATCTCAGTTTAGGTTCATTTCGTGGCTTGACTCTGGTGTTATGATTTTAGTCTTTGAGAGACTGTCGCTTAGATCTTACCTTGATCTGGAGCTGCAGAAACTTCACATAGTCAACAGCTTCCTCAAGCATTGTGCTGATATCAACCTACCAAACAGAACACAACTCACTCTTAGAACTAGTTTCTCACTGGTCAAGCCCGCGTTTTAATTGACGAAAAACGAACAAGTGCACGGTCATTGATGAAGCTATCTACCTTGGTTCCATTCGGGACGAGTTTCTGCAGAATCCTCAAACGTTCATTAATCCTCTCTCTTCTTTTCTGTAGATTAACACAAAAAGTTCTACGATTCAAAGCAATTGAATACGATTTAAGTAAAAAGAACAGTAAAAATGAAGCGGCTTTCGCTATTACTCTAGCATAAAGGCTCTGAGGATCAGTGGCTGAGCCTCGGCTGGCTCGGGTTTTGCCTCTAAAGTTGAGCACAGCCGGCTCCTTGGAGCTCGAGGTCGCCCCCGCTGCATTCTGCTCGTGGGAAGCGCTGGATTCCTCCTCCGAGCAGCAAGCGCTTGAGCTCTGGCTGTTGCCTTGACCATTACCGTCTTCCTCATCTCGGCTTGGAAGATCAAGATCCGTGCTCTTCTTTGACTTGACATTCCTCTTCATCTTTTGAACCTGCACAAGCCAATGAAGAGTTGGTGAACCGGATAGGAAAATGAATTCTATTCCTCTCTTTCTGAACTTACATTACCGGTAGTCTGTGATCTTCTCCTAGCGTTTTCGATGGTATTCTCCTCTTCTTCAGCCACCTCTTGTTCCGAAGATTCTGATTCTTCTTTGGGCTGAACGCTGGTTTGGATAGAACTATCTGCCTGAGCTCCTCCTCCTCCTGGCTCTTCCACATTGCAATCACTCATTTCTTGGTTTAACCCATTGCTCCATCCTAAGCTAAACGAACCGCGATTCATCGGTTTGGTACTATTCGCCAAAATTTCGTTAGGATTACTCGAATAATAGTTTTCATGACCTGAAGGAGGGAAAACTATGCTCGAGCCGCTGCAGTTATAGCTAATCGTTTGCGGGAAAAATTGCAAGCTAGAATTATTAGTGACGACATCGGAAGAACAAAATGAGCTCCCCTCAATCCCTGAAAGATCATTGCTCGACTCACGACTCGGCCAATGCGCGTGTTGTGCACCGACCTTAGAGCCGCCCTTGGCGTCAACATGGAGAGGCCAATCGTTAAGCAATTGGGCCATGAAATCGGCCTCCTCGGAGGTGTAAACACCGCTGAGAGAGCTCCATTCTCCCTCGGAAACAGTCTCTAGAGGCTCCATACTCGATTCTCTTCTTTTCCTCTCCAACTATCAAATGGGAAAGATTTCTGGTGGCCTCTAGTGTTAACCGGAGAGGGAGAAGAAGAAGCTTGGTGGGTTTAGTTTATCGAAATGCTTGAACGGAACAAGTTTCAGCATACATATTTATACCTGCAGGCAACAGCTTAGGCCTTAGACGAATGTCTGATTTTTGCAAGATCTTACATTTTGTTATACCCAAAATCCCAATTTTTAATAATTCGAGCGAAGTTTCTTTCTACTCTCAATCCAATCGACACGCGATGCGCGAGGCGACCGGGCAGAGTACAACTCAGCTGGGGACTTAGTCTAATAGTTCAACGGCAGCAAATAAACAAGTTCCAACTTCTCATAGCCCTGAAAAGGCCCTTGAAATGGCACAGAATCAAGGAGGAGAATCAAGAGCTTCAGGGTCCTTCAAGCAGGGATGGGCAAACCAGTGATAACTGATAACGACATAACTGTAATTATTAAGTTTAATTTGGTTAATTAATTTCAAGAATTGGTCAATACATCAAGATTAAGCAGAACTGGAGAGAGAGAGAGAGAGATTCGTTGGGGAGAATCTAACCTGGCAAATGATCACAAAGACGTGGGGGGTCTTCTTGTGTCAGGATGGATATTGAGTAACCAGTCTTTAGAAAATTATAGGAAAAATGACGTGGGGATGAGATAGTGGAGATTTTGCCGAAAAGTACAGCGCCAAATGATTTCTGAGTTCTGACATTCTTGGAAAAAGTGTTTTAAACTGCTCGAACCAGACAAGTTGTCAGCTTGATGGATTCTTGTCTCCTCCAATGTTCTGTAACTCTAACTTCTTGGGTTTTGAGCTGCATCTATGCGGCAACAGAGAGTGTGTTCTGTCCGCAGCTTAAGATGGAAAATTTCAAATAAAAACTTAAAGTATTCTTAATTTTTCAAATAAAAATTGAAAATAAATTTTATTTCAAATAAGGATCTAAACATCTTTATTATTTTAAAGAAGGGTCTGGTCGAAAGGCATTTTCGTCCTTTAATTTTTTGCAATTTTTTTCATTTTCTTTTCTTTTTTCTTTTTCCTTTTCCTCTCCCCTCCCCCGGTCCTCAGGCGACAGTCGCCCCTGCCGCCGTCGTGAGGGTTGCCCTCGCCGACGTCGAGTGAGGGCCTCCCAGGCCAACGGTGCGAGGAACCCTCTGGTTCCCCTCACGGTGGTAATGACGCGACTGACATGCCATCCCACAATTCTTGCGAGGCCGAAATCAGCAATCTGTGGTTCAAGTTCAGAATCAACAATATATTCTCCGGTTTGAGGTTGTAGTGTATGATGCGATCACGACACCTCTCATGGAGGTACTCCAATCCCTTAGCAGTCCTGATGGCGATTCGGTATCTAGTTTTCCAATCGAGGGTGTTGGAACCTTTCTGAAACAAATGAGCTACGAGTGAATCATATGCAAGGTACTCATATACGAGGGTTGCCCTCACCGACGTCGAGCGAGGGTAGCCCTCGCCTACGTAGCACCGACACCGACAGTGACACGCGATACGACACGACACGACACAACACATAAACATGTCATTTCTAAAAAAAATTGAGGATTCCGACACGTTGGGACACGTTGTATATTAAATGCATATTTTTATATATACATGATTATATAAAAATATCAGTGAGTTTTTTCTTATTCTTCTTCTGTTAGGGATTCATGATTAAGTTTTTTTTTACTGACTGGGTATATTAATTTTGGGGTGACTGGATATATGACTTAAGTATATGTATATTTGATAAATCTACATTTTGACCCTTAATTTATTGAAAATACTTAAAATTGACTCCGTGCGTGTCGAAATGGCGTGTTGAGATGCTGGAATCGCGTGTCACTGGCGTGTCTAGAGTGCTGATCACATGTGAATCGCATGTCGGAGAGTGTCGGGAGAGTGGTAGAGAGTGTCGGAGTGTGGTAGAGAGTGTCGGAGTGTGTCAGACACGACACGAAGGCCTCCGGAGAGTGTCGGTGCTTCCTAGGCCCTCACCTGGCCAGGGCTTCCCTCACCCAACGCTGGCACGGGCGAGGGTCGCTTGAGGGTCGGGGGAGGAGAGAGGAAAAAGAAAAAGAAAAGGAGAAGAAAAAAGAAAAAGGAAAGAAAAAAAGGAAAAATTTGCAAAAAAGTAAAAGACGAAAATGCTTTTCGGTCAGGCTTTGCTTTGAAACAATGAAGGCACTTCAGGCCCTTATTTGAAACAAAATCTATTTTAGGCCCTTATTTGTGAAATTGATTGCAATTTAGGCCCTTATTTAGAATTTTCCCCAACTTGAAATCCCACTTCTATGTGGATTATGTCAATTGGAGAATAGAGCATTCTAGGAGATGGTTTAGAGAGAACAAAGAGAATAACCAACCCATCATCTCACGTAAATCTCTTTTTTCACGCTTCGCGTTTCGCCTTTCGAACCGAACCATTGATCTTTAAGCGTTTAACATTCAATACCAACTTATTTTTGTTCCATAATCCTTGTTTCCTTGTAACATGGACAACATTTTTCGCTCTCGATGACCAACTTAGTCCCAAAATAATTTCTTAGCATAAACAAAACGTACATCTCCAAGGCAGCCCATTGATATCATTGGAAGAAATTAGGACCCTAGTGATCATTTGAAGTGGTCAAAATACTGATGCATTCTGATCCTCGGCCACTCTTATTACCGCCTCATCTAATAGGTTCACCATAATTCTTTTCTTTGCCATCTCGTTTCTGGGAATTTTATTCTCGCCATCGCCTTGGTCAAACCTTGGATTTTTAAAGCGTATGCATCTTGAAAACCCCACAAGTCAAAGTTGTTCCTATTGTTAAACTTCTCAATTTCTACTTGTACTGCATGCGTAGTTGCAGCAATTGATACTCAGACAGTGATCAGGCAAGCAAAAATCCCAAATCCAATCTAGAATACCCTAGCCTTAGCTCTAATATCAATTATTCTGAAATGATGCATAAATGAACAATGAAGAAGAAGATGAACTGGAAAAAAGAAGAACGGAAAAGAAAAAAATTATACCAATGACCATATTGCACCCAATCATGGCATGTGAGATGCACATGCTCACCGGCAAAAAAAAATTTGGCTGGTCGATGAGTTGATACTTGATACCCTTATTTGAGGCTAAGTTGATTATTTTGGGTCTTTATTTGAGACAAGCTTCACTCTGGGCTTTCTTTTTCAGAAAAGGACCCTACTTCAAGCTAGGGTGCAGTGGGCAACACTTTGCCAAAACCCTTGGAGCTCCAAAATCCCTTAGGCAAATGCAAATGGCAATTGGCAAATGTTTTGGAAAGCTGTAGGGAAATGCAATTTTCCAAAGGCCTTTAACCCAAGGAAAGTCTGGAAGTGCTTTGAGTTTTGACCATTTTCAAAATGCAAATAGACTTTTTTTCCTTACGATTTTTCCCTCGCTATAATTTCATAATTACGAAAATGTCATCGAAAACCCTAAAGTTGCCGACGAAGGCCTCAGCCACCGGCAAGCGGCTGGCGACCCATCGGTAGCCTCGTCTGAGGTCACCAGATGCCTGGGGTCGCACGACCCTAAGAGACGACATCTCTTGAGGTCACCTAAGGTAACGCCTGGCTTGAGGTCATGCGACCTCAAGCGAGGCTGGCTGGTGGCCGATTTGGCTTGTTGGTGGCTGAGTTTTGCTGGAAAGGTTTGGGAATTTTCTTTAAGAAAACAAAAAACTACGTATAGCTTTTTTTCCAAATGCCATTTAAATCAAAGTTGCTTCAAAATGTATTTTTAATTACACTTTACCAAAGATTATTTGCATTTTGAAAAACCCCTTTCACCTAAAGTCCTTTCCATTTTCCCAAAGGCTTTCCCCCAAAGCCGAACCAAACGTATCCTTCAAGCCCTTACTTGGAATTTTCCCTACTATGTGAAATGCATATTGAAGCATGTTAGAATAATTTAGAATTAAACTACGCTTTCATCAGATAGCTTAATCTTTTAAAACATATGAAAGTAGTCTAACAAAATCTCACATTATATAACAGCACGAGATCTTAAATTCAAATCTTTCACTCCCCTATTTGCCTCCCTTATCACATGTTTCCAAAACTTTAGGGTTAGAAATCTAAAAGCTTCTCCATCCACCTATTAGTTTAAGCTTGCACATTATTTGTTAAATTCCATGTGTCATTCTCAATTCGCTTAACTATGGGGTTATATGTGATCTCCCTCCATCGTTGAATTACATGGGTTACGTTTGTAGTCAGGATAAAAATCGGGATATGATAAATTTTATCATATCCTGTGTTTGGTTCCTGCCAAGGACAGGATAAAGTGGGATATAGCCTAGATAAAATTATCCCATGGGGGGAGGTGGGATAAAGGTGGATAGGATTTCTTCTATTCATGATATAAAAATTATTTTTCTGAATAACAAACTTCTCAAAAAAATAAAATAAAATAATTAATTAATTCAAAATATATTTGAGTTGTAATGCTAAAAATAAACTCAAAATCACAAAAAATAAATAAGTTTCGTTCTTATTTATTCTAATTTTTATTTATATATTTAATTTATTTCAACTTTATAATATGTAGTTTTTATATATATAGTATTTATATCATTACATATTTTAAGTATAATAATATAGTTTATCATTCAATAAAAAATTTATTGAGAAATGATGGAAGGGAATAAAAATAATGAAACAAAGAGATATAAAATTTAAAATAAGTAAAAAAAAATGAAGCAAAAGGATCCAGATTTTAGGTGAACATATTCAAACTTGAGAATGATCTTTCTAATTCTCGAAGAATGAGGGACAATGAAATATATGGAAAAAAAAACTAGCATCTCCATCTCCTTTTCCTTTGTATCTCTAGTTTATGTTGAAATTTCATAACTCTTTTGTAGCTTTTTAGTTCAAGACAAAACTCTACAAAAACGGCGAGAGAGTCAAAACTTATTCTCCTTCTTAGCTTTCTGGTTCACATAAAAAAATCTATGAAAGTAGAAAGAGAGTCAAAACTTCTCCTCCTCCGTAGCTTTGTGGTTTATTGTTAAAGTTTAACGAAAGTAGCGAGAGAGGCAAAACTTTTCATAGTTGCACGTGAACGAGTATATTTTATCTCTCTTAATAGGTTTGGGAGTGAATTATGAGAGATTTTTATCTTCGTTTGTGCATTTTCAAATCCATTTACATTGATATGTCGTAAGTGACAAACAATGAATAGAATATGATATGTGTTGGATCTAGCAATATCACCCAGAGGGGGGTGAATAGGTGATTTAAAATAATTTTGACTAGAAAATGCGGAATTAAAAGAATCAAGTCAAAATAAAATCTGAATCTGAATATGAACATCAGTAGGTAATATTCTATCAAACACAATGACAAGAATTTAGAGATAGAGAATATTGCGCACGACGATTATAGTGGTTCGGCTTAGATCAAGCCTACGTCCACTCTCCCACGCTGACTGGCTGGATTCCACTAGATGAATCAATGGAGGTTTACAACAAGTGATGATACTCTCTTTGATAGATCACACTATCCTCTCTCAATCACTCTTACAAAGCCTCTCAAAGATTATAACGTTAAGCTCATGAAGACAAGTATGAATCTGAATAACTCTAGCACTTTGGAATTGATGATTCTAATCTCACACCGTAGTAGCACCATGGATCTCCTTTTATACTCCTTCACCCCCAAACTAGCCGTTGGACAGGTCTTCAAAGGATCGCTCTTCAATTGCTGATTGGACGCCATCAATCTTGATTGAACGAGACTGTATCTAGGGAGATTTGGTGACCGTTGGTGCTGAATCTAAACCCCTCAGATTCAGTCGCCCATACAACTCAATCTTCGATTTCCATAAGCGGAATTCTTCAAATATGGAAGTTTTCTTGTCCCATGGAAGGTAATTTCCAATCAAGGATATTCTATTAATCATGTTATAAAATAATCCTGTTAATCAAAGATTACAAACTTCCATAAATACCTCAGCAACATATGTCAGGCGTGGGTCTTCAGAATCTGGAATTAATACATCTCGCAGCTTCAGAACAATCTTCAGAACCAGACTTTAGAAACAGTCTCTTGAATCTGAATATATCGCTGCTTCTGAATAAGTCACAGTTTCTGAATTCTTCATATATCATTGCTTCTGAATAAGTTGTAGCTTCTGAATAGAGATACAATGAGTTTGATGTTGATAGAAACCTTGTTGATGCTCGCATATAAGTTTTCACGAGATTAAGTCTTCAGAGGCAACACAATCCTCCATCTGAAGTCTTCAGAGGCAACACGAACCTCCATCTGAAGTCTTCAGAGGTAACACGAACCTCCTTCTAAAGTCTTCAAAGACAATACGAACCTCCTTCTAAAGTTTTCAGAGGCAACACAATTCTCCATATGAATACTAGACTTTAACTATCTCAGAAGCAAGCGCGTGACGACTATTTCTTGAGTCTGAACATCCAACTAAGGTCAATATAAACTTTTCTTCTCAGATGCAATATCAAGAACTTCAGATGCATAATTCAGATGCAGTATTTTGAGCTCCATCTTCTGGTTTCTTTAATCGTATTGGCAATTGTGGCTCTACCTCGCTGTTCACCTATCCAAGGTCCTTCCAAGCTTTACCGAACTTCCCGTTCTAGGCTTGTTCACCTTCTACTTAGGTACCTCAAGCTTGTAGACACCTCTACGCCCAATGCCTTGGTCACCATTGATAGATAACCCATAACCACTCATATCCTTCGGATGTTCTGTTAATACACCATCTGCATAACGGCTTGTGATTCTTTCACTTGGTTCTACTCAACCAAAAAACACATTAGTAGCTTTTGATTATTTTGTCATCTTCAAAACATTATAAGGAATTTTCCATAACAATATGAACATATCCGGCTTTATACTGCATTCACCAAACAGTGGATAGGATATGACAAAATCCCTGAATTTCATATCATATCTTATCCAATCCTATCATGACTAGAAATCCGAATGACCAAATGCAGCCCACAAGTTTAAGCGGACAGAAAATATCGGGTGATTTTTTTTTATCCTTTCTTTAATCCTAGTGGCTTCTTTTAGTAAATTTTTTTAGGATACGTGGCACTATGGCGCAGACTTAGTGCCACATCAGCCACATCCTATAAAGGCCACCACGCGAAAGCAACCCTTCGTCAGTGGCGAGACCAGCGTCTTCGGCCCTCGACTTGATCCAAGTGAAGGTTATCGGACCCTGCCACTTTTGCAACCGTTTCCCCGGAAATAATTGGCCCCAGAGAACTTGTCTATTGCATTTTCTTTCAAAGGTTTAGGACTATATTGATTTCACTCAAAAGATTAGAACTCGATGGCATTTCGCACAAAATGTTTGAGACTTTCGGAGTATTTTTTCCAAACATACAGAGTTAACATAAAAGACTTAAAGTACATTAGATTTGTAAATTTTTTAGGACCCTATGTAGACCCTTAAGCATTTAAGAAAGAGAAAAGGAAAAGAAAATGAAAGCTGCTTGTATGACTTCTCTTGATGGCCAAAAGGGGCCTTTGCTTTAAGTCAACTACTAATGCCAGCTCTTTCAATAGAAATTAATGTCGGAACATTTCGACATCTTGATCGTGCAAGGCCGGCCGAGAATCAGCATGAAGAAAAGAAAAAGAAAAAAAGAAACAGAAACAGAAAGGCATGTATTATTTTTTACCAAAAAAAATAATAGCATATTATAGGGATGTAAAATTTTTTACACCAATCGCTTTATACACCATTGCTTTTCAATCCTAAACTTTTTTTTTTTTGCCAAATAAGTCCTAAACCTTTGGCATTTGTGTCAATTCAATTCATCCGGCTAATTTTGGCTAGAAATTGCTTACGTGACACGGCCTGCGCTGACGTAGATAATTTATACTAATTTAATTTCTTATGTATTTTTTTTTTCCTTCCTTCGTCCTCCAGCCGGTCGCCAGACCTCGACGACCGGCCAGAGGCAAGAGCCGGTGAGTCATTGCTTCAACGCTCAGTCAAAATCTGCAATTGATTGTTGTCGATGACTTTGTCGGTTAATTTCTTTCAAGTTGCTACCTGGAGAAGAATTCTGCCGATAACTTTTGCACTAATCTCCTCATCTTGTCTATCGACATCCTGCACCGTCGATGAGCTTATAGCTCGCAGATTGTTCTGTAAATTAATGACTTCTGCTTTGACCAAACTTTGTTCTTCTTGACCGAGTTTGCTACTCATTGGTATCTATTGAGAGTTGTTCATTTCTTTTTTGTGTCAACAATAGTTATGATTCTTGAATCCATCCTCATGCCATATGTGGTAGAAAAAGTCATTCTAACACATATGTAGGCTGAGAATGAGAAGATTTTACTCTTGCTTCCATTAGAACTAATGATCCTAAGTGCAAAATTGCCGGCGATCTCTCTCTGCAAATTTAATAATAATAAAACATGTATGAGATCTTTGGTTTGGACTGCTTCCTATATTGGTTGTTTGCGCAAGCGCGACATTTAGTCTTTCTAAAATCAGAAAGACATATAAACTAAAAAGGAAAATAGATTTAAATCTTCATTATTCTCATCAACATATTGGTAAAACAAGGAAAAAAAAAGAAAATGAAAGATAAAACTATGCATACACATATATCAGGTACCAATCGACCTATGCATACAAATTTTATTTTTTCAAACTATTTTTTCTGTAGAAGGACACCTCAAGTGACAATATTTGTGTACGATGCTTACTTTGGTGCAAGTATTTTTTTTTTTATCATTAAGTACCAAATCAGATAAAAAAAATGATCACTTAAGTGCCAATGGCGAAAGATTCTAGCCAAACAGTCCACGTGGCATTTTTTTTATTTATTAATTTTTAATATTGCGTGGATCTTTTCTTTTTAAATGTCAGTCCACGTGGCAATTTTTTTTAGAAAATTCAGTCCACGTGGACTGAATTTTTACAAATTACCCTAATTTTTTGTAAAAAGTTAAATTAAATTTAACAAATAAGCTTAAAAAAAAAAAAGAACTGCTTCGCCTTTTTTAGCTTATTTTTTTAGGATTTTAGCTTATTTATGAACTTTTTTTAATATTACATGGAATTTTGTATTAGTTTTTAGCTTTTTTTTTATTGCTGAATGGGATCCTCCGGCGAGCCAGGTAGATGCCACGTCAGATTACCGGCAAAGCTCACCGGAGTTGGCACTCAAATATCGTTTTTTTTTAAAAAATTGACACTTAAGTGATTCAAAAAAAATATTGACATGAAAGTGAGCGTTGTACACAAATATTATCACTTATAGTGTCCTTCTGCCCTTTTTTTTTTTTTGCCTTTTCAAATCATTCTCGCGACTTCGCCAACTTGTCGGCTAGTTTTCTTTACTCTAAATTGATCACTCACTACCTTGAAATAACTCGGACTATTCTTTTGCAAAAAGACGCTACATAAGAAATAAACCGTAGTATTCCATTTAGACTGGGCTACTAGGTAAATCAATTCAGAGATCTGTTCATGGAGCTATTTGAGACTGGACAATTCTCTCGAGTTGAAAAGGTCTCTTTGTGTCGATACAAGGTAAATCAATTTAGAGGTCGATTCCGATGCAGACTGGGCTAGAGATCCCATTGACTGTTGTCGAGAGTCCTCACCATATTGTTTAGGTGACTCGCCTATCTCTTGGCACAATAGCAAACAAATCGTAGCAATCTCGATCAAGTACATAAGCAGAATATCGAGCCATTTCGAAAGGCCTCACACTTGATTTCACGAATGGAATCTAAAGTTCAGTTTGTAATTCAGCAATTATTCCTTGGCCGGTTAAAACGTTCTTGGCCTCCCCTGCAGGAGACACTCTGAATTTTCTTTTGGAGAATATAAATAAATAAATAAATAAATAAATAAATATATATACATATACATATATGTATATGTATATACATACATACTTTTCCATGACGTGTATCCATACCATTTGTTTTTCTCGAGTAATTTCTCCATAAATACGCGTAAACCGTCACGGATGCATCGAGTAAGGCTTTATTCACAAAGTGATGGATGTGACCCCAGAGGTTAACATAAGCACTCCTATCTTGAATTGGTGAGATATGAAATATATCCGGTGAATGGAAATGGCACGATGGCATACTAAATGATATTTCTTGTACTAGAATTACTAAAATTAGTATTTCTCGAAAACTCCTTTAAAAGAAAAGTTAATACCACGAAAAACCCTAAAGTAATACACACGTGACAAATTTTGCCCAAACTATATTTTTATCACAAAAAATTTCAAACTAGTACACCTATGGAAAATTTACCATAAACTAATTTTTTGACTACCAAAAATCTCAAACCGGTACACCAGTGATGAATTTATCATTCGTTAGTTTTAGTTAAATTCCACGAAGTATCTCAAACTGGTACGCCTGTGAAAAACAGTAGTTAAAAACCCCAAACTGGTCATCTAACTCAGCAATTTGACGGTAGAATTTAATGAAAACTAACGGAGAGTAAATTTGTCACAGGTGTACTAGTTTGGGATTTTTCGTGGTCGAAAAATTAATTTGGGATAAATTTATCACGGTTATATCAGCTTGAGATTTTTCGCGGTATTAACCCTTAAAAGAATGGTAAAAGAACCGTTTCTATATTAGCCTGTTTGATTAGCATTTTGATTTCCTCAATGCACAAGACATGCATAAAGTCAAATACTTCTATAAACTGAGGAGGTCTCCGCTCTACAATGATCTTATTTCTTGATAAATTTTGACTTAATTTTGTTAAAGTGTACAATATGAGACATGCACAAAGTCAAATACTTTTGCAAACTGATATCTCCGTTCTACAATGATTTAATTTCCTCATTAATGTTGACTTATTGAGAATTTTATTGATAAAATGAATGTCCGTGCCTTCTATTCGTGAATACTTAAGTATAATTGAGTTTTCAAGCATTTTTATGAAAATAGTCGGCGCTATTAGCTCAAATGATTGGTTTGACTTTATCATAATACTTTTAGTCATTCTCTAAGTAAGCGATCAAATTCTTCAACCTCATGTTCAAAAGAGGACAGATATTTTCTTTTTGTGAAGCAAGTATTCACAATGTCCACTCTAGTTTTGTTCGTTCGTGCGATCCTGCACTACAGATAACATATCTGCTATCTCATGACTTATACATCACGATTACCTCATGAGATTATCCACTAAATAAGCGGAAGTAAAGATCGCAATAGGGTCGGGACTGTCCATTTACATGTTATTCCATCACTATCCAAGTGAAAGGATGTATGGTCACTTGAATCGAAAACTTACCGAAAATGGTGATTGTTGGGCGGTAATTTGTTTGAGAATGCTTTCCGTTGCGGGTTAAGTGTTAGCAATTAAACCAAATTGAAGACATCGATGTGAAGATCATCGACATGGTTACCGATTAAAGAGTTGATGGTTGTCAATCAAGTATTAAGTTGCCGATTTAAATGCATCTTGACTGTTCGTGGTTCTAGGAGTCTATCTCCTTAGAATGTCAGCTACATTTATAAGTCATTTAAGAGTAAGATCAAGAGTCATTTAGCAAGCATGTATAAAGGCGAGTCTAGTAATCATTTCTGACAAGGTGAAACAAAAAGTGAAATGGAAGAGCTTATTCGTTTCCCTCTTTCTTGAGTTGCATTAGTTATGAGTGTTTCACCTTCAAATTAATCCCACCGTTAAGATCAACGGCTTTTGAAACTTGCAAATATGGCCTTGTGCGCTTGTTTTCCACGAGTGTATGCTTACATCTTTGTCCTTCTTTCGGCATACATTTGGTTGTTCAAACAGTACACATGTGCAGAATGCTCCTGGTCGATTCACCAAGCAACATATTCAAGAAAACGAGAAAACGGCGACTCTTAGGTATTCAGCCGAGTCGTGGCCAATGAAGAGCTCAAGATGTGCGCATGAAACCCACTTGTTGTACTCTATCGGTCAGCTTGCATTCGCAAAGAGAAACTCATTTGCTCATAGGAAGTGTCCGCCTGCGCGTTTGAGCTCATTGACAGGGATGATGTTGTGTTCGAAGTCTCCTTCTTCCGTAGCGTTGGTAAGGATGAGATTCACACTGATTGAGGTGGTCGTCGGACATGTTACTCTACACCGTTCGTAGCACCGATATGAATTCAGGGTTCCTAATTATGCCTCCTCCATTCAACGGTGGCGAATCGATGAAAGGGAGACTCTTTGGGCAAGTATCCCTCAGATTTCGGTCTTCTTTAAGGTTTCTGGTTGATCATCTGACCTAAAGGCTTCTTGTGTTGAACAAAAGCTCTTTGTAAGAAAGTAACGATACAAAGAAAGCAGTTCCTACGTTAACAACGTTTTTCATTTGTCGCCTTTTAGATGATCAACAATATGTTCATATTGTTTTATGGCGAAGGGTTTGTTTATTTTGCGAAAAAAATAAGTGATGTGGAAAATATTTTCCTAAAAATGATCGTTTATATCGCTCATTAAAGATGAATAAGCGAAAGACATCTTCATCATCCATGAAAATGTTTAGATATAAATTGTTGTCGATATAGAAAATATTTTTCATTTAATAATTAGCGCAAGCGATATAAGCAATCATTTTTTGAAAAAATATAAAAAAATTATTTTTAGCGAACTAAATAAAGCGTAAATAAAATCAATATTTCGAGGAAGTCATATGGATAATCGTTTGCTTGTACGTGAACGTGTTTCCAATCGAACCATTCTTGAATTCAAAGTAATCTTGATTTAGAGGCCACGCCCACCATTCTATCGAAGGAGACTTGTCCATTCTACGAGAATGCACCGATTTATGTGCATTTATGCTCATTTGAATTGATTCTTTATTTTCTTTCCTTACTTTTATCTAGTTTTGGAGCTTTTCCCTTCCGTTTTAGTCAAAATCTGGAAGCTTCTTTCTTTCTTTTTTTGGGAAATTTCTATCCCGATCTAGTGTAGATTTGGGACATTTTGCATGTATATTTTCAAGGTTTCGCTTTCATCGAGTTTCGTTGGTGAACAAATCCAGTTTCGTAAGAGATCATAAGAGTTTCGTGAAGGTTTCGCTCTCACAGGTGTCAGATCTGTGCTCGTTCAACCATTTTACTCTGCTCGGTGATGGTATTGGAGATGCCAAACCTAGGCGCGTACCCCCGAAAGGCAAAACCGTAGCAACAGATGAAGATCTCGGTGTGTGCTTATTACTGAAGACGGATTCGGTTATCGTATTGGTGTGAAGAATACTCTTTAAGCGTGTGGCCCATAACCTTATTATCCGGAGTTTGTTTTGTTTTGTCTGGGATTTATCTTAGTTTTCACTTGAACTAAGATATTTCTCTCTTGAATTTAGAGGAAATGAATGAAATGTTATTTTGACAAAAAAAAATTAAAAATTCAAAGTCTGATTTTTAAGCATTAACAATCTTTAAAGTAAAAATATAAAGTTGTTTTCGACAACCATTGAATATTTGTAATTTCTTTCTAGATACAAAACTAGGATCACGATCACATCCTTGGCGACACTCTTACGTGGCGTTCCACGGAATCGCCAAATTTGCCTTGAATAACCTGCCCTGCTATCAAGACGCTGAATCGCAATTCGAGCTGATGGATAGGGTCCAAAAATTTGGTTCGCCGACGAGGTCAGGTTTTTATTTTAAATTATCGTGGTGACCTCATACTTTTATTTAAAATAAAATTACACAAATCATGACATTATTTTGATTTTTCCCGAGGAAGATCGGAGTGGGGCTTGATGTACACGTGTCAATTCATGAACGGACTGAAGTGCCCAATGCTCTTTCCATCGAACCTCTCGTCGCTCGTTTTTTCACCCCCGTTCAGCGACGCACGGAAGGACAAAGGCTCCGCCGCGAATGCAGATGAAGTTGAAACCCCAAAACCATCTTCTTCCTCTTTAAGGAGTCCGGGAGACCCACTGTCTATGGCTTGTAGCCGTCGTCGCCGGCGAGGAGGTGGAGCTGTCGAGCGCGAGGTGGCGAGCGGTCCTCGTCTTGGGAGTCGTAGCTTCTTCAAGATCATACTCGCCGACGCCCTTGCATCTGGAAAGCTTGTGAGTTGATCAAATCTTCGCAGTCTGTTTCGTATGATTGAGCATCAGTGCTTAAGAGTTTCTCACGCTCTGTGCTGTGTAACCCATCAACCTGGAAAACTGGTTATGTGTTGAGTTTCGAATAAACTTTTCACTTCCAGCTAAAAAGCCAAAAAAGAAGAAAATAATAACAGGGTATTGTCTAACATGGCCCGTAGATGGAACAAAATTTCTCCTTTTTCATACTTCAATAATATGAATGTCTTCATCGCATGCGTGACCGGTTGTCCTGAACCATGGTGATGGTCGGCCTCATGCCTCTTTTGCTGCTGCCATTCCTTCTGCTAAAGTTTTCTTATTTATACGTACATTACATGATTTGGGTCTAAATGTCTTTCAGAATAGAGTGTACTGTGGATGGTTCAGGTTTCCACAACACCCTTTGAACTTTACTATTCTGAAAAGAAGAGTGATTTCACGGATGCACAGAGTTAACTCACAAAAAGATTTGTGACTAAGTAATGGGCTTTCCTCTGGTGCCTTGCTTCTTTGGGCAGCAAAATTGTCGTGCACACGATGTCAGTCGTCGGACAAAAGAAAATCGATGTCGACCATTGGATGACAAAAGGACTCAGCCATGGTATCATGATAAAAGTAATGTCAACACAGTTGGATTTGGTGCGGCAATTTCACTGATCATAGTGTAGATAAAATTTTGGATTCTCGAGCTTTACTCTTGTCAAATGAAGCAACTATGCCTAAAATTCAATGCACAATTATTCTGAAGCACACTTGTGGAAACTGATCTTTCATCCATGTTGCGGAATTTAAAATTTCTTAGTTTTCTTCCTTTTTTCTGCACTTCGGTTTGAGTATGATGAGTTGTTATCATGGGCCTGTAACTTTCGAATTTTTTTCCATAATAGGGAATTCCAAAGAGTTTCTTGAGAAGATGTGGAAAGGATCTCTCTAACTCAGTGCTTCTCAAGGTTCCGGGCGGCTCAACCTGGACTATAGAGCTAGAAAAGTGTAACAATTACATGGTTTTGTTGTGGAAAGGGTGGGGGGAATTCATGGAGCATTACTCCATTGGTCATGGTCACCTCCTAGTTTTCAAATATAAGGGGAACTCCACTTTTCGCGTGATATCAGTAAGAGTGCTTCAGAGATAGATTATTGGTCGAGCAGCGGCAAAACATTATACATTGGGAGAGAACTTCCCTCACCAAAAACAGAAGATGTCGTAGAAACAGAAGATCTGGAGGATGTCACACCCTGTCGAAGAATGAGGATTGAACCACATTTACCTTATCTCAGCTAAGTCCGAGCTACTCACCGCAAGGATCCGAAGGTGCGACTCTTCATTTTAGAAGTCACGTTTCTTCTACCATCACTCCCTTTTGTTAGTTCTTTTCCAAAATTACTTGAAAACTTTTATAATCCAATGCCGCCAAAATGATATGGTATCATGAGATGAAAAAAAGTCCTCTGCTATGGAACGGAGTAGCTTTGCTATTGTTGTTTGTAGTAATGGGAAGTAGGTCGATTGAATTGATCCCTATCCCTACCTGTTTGGAACTAAATGGAACCTGGTCTCATCGGTATGTAGTTCCCATTGATACTGACCCCGAAGAACCAAATCTGTCTCAAGCTCAAGCTGGCATGACGGATATGATTAAACAGCCTACATGCAGAGTGAGCTGTTCTGAGCTGGTTTTTCATGGTCCTACACTTCCAAGGCCTCTCACTACTCCTAAATTAGTCCGCAAAAGTGATCCCGAACATCCCTTTTTCAAAAAGACGATCTGGCGATCTCATACGGCTAGACTGGTAAGTCTTGAGCTCATCACCGGTATAGTTCTATTATGATTGCTAGTACCTACAATGCCATGATCACGGTAGCTGTTGATGTCCACTTGTTTGAGATATTTTTTTCCCATCCATATATTGTCGATGATATAATCCAATGGGTTACTACAACAATACTCATTCCTGGGATTTCTCATTCCACTTAAACAATTTCATGTCTTGGTTGTTCAAACATGTACATGTGCAGGATATTCCAGGCGGATTCATCAAGCAGCATATTCAGGAAAAGCAAAGAGCAACTCTTAGGTATGCCAACCGATCATGGTCAGTGAGGCTCATCAGGGGCAGCAGACGTGTCGGAGGGGCTCTGTTTCTGTCCTTTTCTGCTGGTTGGCGTGCATTTGCAAGAGAAACTCATCTGCGCGTAGGAAATGTCTGCGTGTTCAAGCTAATTGCTAGGAAGGGTATTGTCTTCGAAGTCTCCATTTTGAGTGGTGAGGACTTGATTTACATTGTTGAAAATGAATACTTGAAGTGTAACTTTAGGCTGGTTATAACACGACTTGCATTATGGGTTCACAATTATGCCTCCCTTATTTGGTTGTGCTGCATCACTGACAAGTACACTTTCTGTTCTATGTTATTTCAAAATATACCCATAACTTTTTTATAAGACTTTTGTGTGTCGATTGTTATCGTAATGATTTAGGCGGGATTCTGGTTGATTTGTCTCTTCCGATGTGAAGAGCACTTACGTCAAATTGTCTGAATTTTTCATTTCATGGTAATCGTAATTTCCAATTTATGCATAGACCGCATTATAGTAGGTCAATTGAAGAAAAGCTCACACTAAAGTCAAATTTTATCTTTTTTAGTTCAGCACAGGAACACACCCGGGTTTCATGCGAATAGCTTAACAGCTTCACTGGCCACGATCTGTCTGAAAACCTAAGAGTCGCCATTTCCTTGTTTTCTTGAATATGTTGCTCAGCAATTTGACCAGGAATATTCTGCACATTCGTACATGTGTGAACAAATCACTGTATGTTAAAAGGACATCACAGAAGCATACACTCACGTGAAAAAAAAAAAGCACATGATGTAGATTCTTGCAGATGATTGCTAGTTCAAGAGTTTTAACCAACAGCTTTTAGGGGCTGGTTGGCCTGCATTTGCAAGAGAAACTCTTCTGTGTGGGGGAAATATCTGTGTGTTTGAGCTCATTGATAGGGATGATGTTGTATTCCTAGTCTCCGTTTTCTGTAGTGCTGGTAAGGATCCGATTCACGTTGATTGAGATGAACATCGGAAGTGTTACTTTAGCCATTCGCTGCGTCGATATGTATTCAGCATTCCCAATTATGCCTCTTTTATTCGGTAGTTGCAAACAATGAGAAGTAGACTTTTTTATGTTTATGTTTGCTTGTTTTCTGCACTAGTCTCAATTCGATTTTCAAGATAACAGTAATTTCCAATCTATGCTGGATCTTTTCATAGCGAGTCAATTAAAGAGACGTCCACACCAATATCTTTTAAAGTTCTCATTGTTTACTACAGGGGATTTTCATGGTCCTACACTATCAAAGCCTCTCAAGTTTTCCTGTTTAGCTAGCAATATTGATTCGGAGCATCCCTTCTTCATATGTGTGACCCCACAAAGTTATATCAGTCGCCTGGCAAGATCTAAAGCTTAAATCATCACTCACATATCTCATGTTCATTTTAACAGTTTTCATGTATTGGCTATTCCAAACATGTACATGTGCAGAGTGTTCCGGTTGGATTTGCCAAGCAACATCTTCAGGAACACAAACAAATAGCGACTCTTCGGCATTCGGACAGATCGTGGCCAGTGAAGATCTTTGGGAGCCATCGACAGGCCACGGGTAGTCTGGCTCTGTACTCCGCCGGTTGGCGTGCATTCGTAAGAGAAACTCATCTGCGTCCTGGAAATGTCTGCTTGTTTGAGCTCATCGATCGGGATGATACCGTTTTCAAAGTCTCCATTTTGAGCGGTGCTGGTAATGACCCGATTCACGTCGATCGAAATGAACATCAGAAATATTACCTTAGGCCATTGCAGCATCGAAATGATTCCAGGGTTCCTAATAATGCCTCCTTTTCTTAAGCAGCGCCACGGCAAATCAACGGAAAGCACTATTTTCTGCTTTTTGTTTTCTTCTTTCTTCCTTTTTGTGCTAGTTTCAATTCTATGACTACCTTGCTCGTAAGGAACCTCTGAAATTCGGTGAATCTTTATGGTTTTACACAGCGGCTCAACCTGACCAGTAGATCTACAAAAGAGTAAAGATATGCTCTGATGTAAGTTCATGGAGTATCTCTTTTCATAAGTTTTATCCTTTAATATCATGGTGTATCTTTTTGATATATTTCATACGCTACGTGTGACGTATGAAATTGAACGCCCTACATGACTAGTTATTAAATATCACCACGCCCAAATAATAGTTGAGGGTCCAATCTTTAGTCCCAATGATCAAATCCCAAATTATCAGACTAATATATCTGCAGAGACTCAACCAATCCTAACACTTCAAATCAAATCGGGTTAGAATCTCATAATTTCAAATTAGGTAGTTCAATATTCAATTGTGCATGTACTTGGACTATGACTCAAAAGACAACCGGCGACAAGGCGAAAAACGGCAGCGAGGCGCGACCGTGGTAGAACTGCCGTTGGACTGGGCTGAGCGATGACGAATTGAGGACTGCAGGAACCTTGCCAGAAAACTAGATATTGCAAGTACTTTGTTGGCAGTGGTCTGGACGTTGCTGGTGTTGTGACTAGCGATATCACATAAAGAGGGTGAATAGGTTATTTCAAATTATATAATAAAACAATATGGAATTAAAGATAACAAGTTCAGAATTTAGTTCGGAGTCTGATCAAGAATAATATCTGAAGTGGCTTTAGAGTCTGACTGTGCATAATTCTACTATCGAGAAAAATAATAAAGAAGCTTAAGGGATAGAGAACTTGCACATAAAATTTATAGTGATTCAATTTAGATCAAGCTTACATTCACTTCTTCATGTCGGCAGTCAATCGGCTGGATTCCACTATTAAGTAGCTCAGAGGTTAAACTTGGTGACACTCCTTGAGTTGATAGACGACTTTGTCTTATACCCAATCACTCGATTAAGAACCTCTAAGAATTAAGTGTTTGGGTCAATAATGAGTAGAGAATGTTAAAGCTTTCTTGAACTTTGAAATTTCAGATTCTCGACTCTCTATTTCTTTTCAACTTTGAAATCTCCTTTTATACTCCCCCACCTTCAATCTAGCCATTGAAAGGTCTTCAGAAGATTACTCTCTAATCAACCCGTTGGACGAGATTGTATACAAAGGATTTCGTAACCATTGAGAAACAAGATTATAATCTCTCATTGAGCCAATCGCCAATACCATTACGATTTGGGCTGCCAAAGAGATAATTTTTCATTTAGTAATAAATCTTCTCTTCCTCAATCCACATCCTTGATAGAGATAAAATGATCTTCACGATTTCAAAGATGAATCCAACATGATTGCGGCCAATCAACTTCTTATATATGAATCTGAAAATTGCATCCGAAATACTCCCTCAGAGTCTGAGTTCTTCTTGCGTCAGCGTCTAAGCTTGAGTTACGAGATCAAATCCTATATAAGTGTTCCAATTTATTCCTTAACATCTGAATGCATTTAGGGTAATCTGTAAAAAGAGTATTTCTATGTATTAACTCAGATTCTAGAGAATAAGAATTGTTTTGTCAAATTCAAAATCAATTAGAAGGTTTTCTCAACAGTTGGAGCTGTTGGGAATGACATTGGAAAAACCTGCAGAAACACAGGGAACACTAGAAATTCGATTGAGGGCGATCAGAGCAACTGTTGGAGCTTCTGAGGATTATAGCGACTTTTGGACACAGTAGTACTAGGCATGGTGGCTGAAAGAGGTCGACGAGGATGCTTCGGGTACTGAAGGACTGCTCAGCTTCTGGGCAAGGCAAGGAGGTGCGGTGACTTGCTGGGTCTTGCTGTTGGTGGTCGGAAAACTCGCTTAAGGGGCGCTACAAAGATGGCGAGACACTGCAGAAATGGCTTCGGGCCTCGGCTGCTTGGCCGGAAGTCATAGTGGGGCTGGAGGTTGATCTAGGCCTTGTATAGCTCCCCGGAGTTAATGGGAGCACATCGCCCGCAGTTGGAGGCGTTGTCGAGTCTGGACAGCAGCATCGCGGGGCGGTGGTGCGGCACCGAAGAACTCGTTTCTCGCCACATGCCTCACGTGCATTTCTCGTGTGTGGGGCTTTTTCAATTCTCCCCGAACCCTTCTATTGTGTCCAACCTCTTAATTTGTAGAGAAAGCATGTTTATATAAGGTGAGATTAGGGCACTCTTGTAAGAACTTAGTTTCTTAATTTGGATTAAGAGAATATTTGATATGTCCAAGATAAGAATCAGGTATTGTTTTATCATTTTTCCATACTGCCAAATCTTGTGATATAATATGGCTCACTGCTTCCAATAAAACATAACCTTTCCTAGTTTAGGACGTCACAAGTTTATATGTTCAATGGGCTTGGTTAAATTTTGCGATCTTGTGGGTTTAGTCTAGATAATTCAATTCATAGTCTTCCTGCTTAAGTCAATCTAATTATAATACAATTTATGCAGGCTTATTACTACTAAATGATAATGTTCTTAATGTTTTTTTGTCTAATTAATGTTCTTAATGTCCATATTATTAACGTGTTCTTAATGTACTCGTCAATAAAATGTCCTAATTTTTTGAGATAATCTTGATCGATCTTCTTTTATTACCAAAATCCACAAGATAATAGAGATGCCGCGATGAAAGTGTGGCCGTGTGCTTGGCCAAATCTGTCTGAATGAGTATTAGTGGCCGTGCACGTGTCTTTGGATATATAAGAAGTTTTTTAGGAAAAATTTAAGTATCAATTGTAATATTTGTTGCATCGTTTAATTTATAGTGGAATACTTTGCCATTATCCCAATATACATAGGCCATGCCAACTGAATCGCGTAAATTTAGTGTTCAAAGTGAAAATCAATAGATTTAATGGGAATTGTTTTGGTTTTGGAAGATGCAGATTGATGATTATTTATATCAGAAGAATTTGCATATACCCTTGTCTAGGGAGAAGCGAAATCGATGAAGCAAGTTGATTGGGATAGGGGTGAGCGGTTCCAGGTTCCGGGTAGGTTCCAAGCTAGAATATGTTCCTCATTTTTTGAAATCTAGAACCTACCATATATACCTTATGAAGGGATTTATCGCGCACCGAATCAGAGCGATCACACAGAAATCAAAGAAAAATGGACGACACACGAGATTACCCAGGTTCACCCCAGAATAGGGCTACGTCCTGCAAAGAGATTTCACTATAGTTTCGGTTTTCAGCCACTCAACTCGTTACAATGATGAAAAACGAGAAAATATATATATGCCCCAAACGGGCCCAAAACCTAAACCTATATGAAACCCCTTAATTCCATACCATACGGGCCAGCTTAAATAAAACCCCTTAATTCCATACCCCCGTCGGGAGGCGCTGCCCTCGAACCCCCGCCCGCTGACCGGGCAGCGGGGCACCCGTGTCGGGGGCGCTGCCCCCGAACCCCCGCATTCCGCGCGCAGGGGTCACATGTCGTTGGATAACACTTCAGTTTCCCTAAGCTCACGTGGGCGTACCCGATGTGAGAAACAAGGGTCCCCGAAGTATTCGCCAACTCCAACACCTTAGAACCTGTAACTTACCCTACATACCTTGGAACCTGTAACCTACCCTATCACAGGTTCCAGAGTTCGGTTTCAGGGTACCTGGGAACCTGCCAATATAAATCCCATAGCATCAAACTAGAAAAAGCTAAGATGAAGAACTCAGTTTCACTGCAAATACAAGAAACGATCAAACGATAAAATAATTGCAGAGGAAGTAGTATAATCATTCCCACGTTTTAACAAAAATCTTGTGAAAATCATAAGAACTCAGTTTGACAAATTAAAGATGAACTAAAATTACACGAAACTACAATATAGTTCCCGTTGCATCAAACTAGAAACTCAAACGACTAAATTAAGAACAAACACACATACACAATATAAGAATAGAACTAGCATAACCATCTAAAAATGTCGGACAACCTCTATTACATCATCAGAAAATTTGACCATCCAATATTCCTGTTGCAATGGACAAGAACCATTTCAACAAGAATCGAAGTTGGATGGTAATACTAGATATCGTCATCCTCAGACACGAGATTGATACTAATTAGAATAAAACCAACTCGTTGTAAAGGTGACATTTGCGGGATAAGAGATTCAAACATCAATCACAGCTTCGTAATCACAATCATGCAAGCAAAAAATTAGAGCTTTTCCTTCAGGAATAGGGAAATGGAAATTCTACGGACTGAAACATTCACGTCAGAACTCGGATCCATCAAGCATGAACCCTGAATCAATTGAAACTCAACAAATCATTCCAAACCATCATCAGCGACTCTCATCAACTGAGGAATTACACACCATCATCTTCTTCTCCGATATTCACGAGCAGGTACAAGAGTTGAGAAGAGAAGTCAAGGGCAAACCTTTACGTATTCTAGCGATGGACGAGAGGTCGGGATGTCGTGCAACTGGCGAAGGTGAAAACTGGCGATCTCGGTCGTCGGAGAGGAAAGGTGAAAATTGGAAAACAAAGAGCTTTACCAGAGAGAGACGGTCACCGGTGATGGACCTGGTGGATGAGAGGTTGTGTGTTGGCAAACGACCATCTCGGAGAGGAAAGTATTGGAGAAACATCTCGTAAATTTTTTTGATGATTTCCAAACTATCCTTTAGTATTTGATTTACCTTTGGTGTGCAGATGTTTGATATCTATGGCTAAGGATCACATGATGACTATCGGATAAGGATAGCGTGCAGCCTAAATCGTTTTCATGAAAACATCCGCTGAGGACAACAAAAGATCTGGTCACCGATTATTGATATCGGAGCTTGAAAGATCCGGTCTGCGGAGTTATTTAAAGTCCAATCCTGTGGAAGTTTATGAAAGAAAGGCTAAAATAACCGTTACCTGATGTGAAGGCACGAAGGGATACTTCTGAGGGTTATCGGGAACTGTTCCATGCTCCTATCAGAATCCTGCAGAAAGTTGTCAGCGCGGAATAGCAGCTTAGCACCTATTTTGGGAAAGTCCAGTCTGACTTTGAAAAAGCGATTCTAGCTTGAGGACAAGATGTCCCATGAACCTCCAACGGCTCATTTACTTCTCCTTGGATGCTCACACGGCTAGAATGCCGAGGCTTATAAAAGGAGGAGATCGTGAAGGCCAAGGAGTACCGAACAGATTTTATCCAAGTGTTGCTCTAGAAATTGTTCTAGTTGAAAAGCTTGCGTTGATTGAAGGATCTTGTGATCTATTGTGCCTTGTAATCGTGCAAAATCAAGTGTACATTTCTGAGTAGTGAGGCTATATCAAGATAGTGTGATTTATCGTGTGAAAGATCAACTCATGTACTGTTTACTAGTGCATTCCAGCCCATGTTGTGACTGTTAGTTGTGTGGAGAGGACGTATGCTTGGTATATAAGCCCAACCACTACATATCTGGTGTGCCAATCTTTTCTAAATCATTACTCTGCTTTGCACACACTTTGATATCATCTTGTGAAACATTTGCTCAACCAATCTTTTCATATTAACCTTTAGTCTGCGAATTAACTGAAAAAGTTTCGAAACAACCTATTCACCTTCCTCAAGGTTGCATTATTAGCCCCAACAGAAAGTAGGAGGAGGCAGAACTCTCAAGTCTCAAGAATGAGTGAATCACGATGGGGGCAGCCGCAGCATTCTTATCTCAGTCTCAAGTCTCAAGTACAATCTAAGTATGTTGTGCTAGGGTTTTCTCGGTTCCGGTGGAACTAGGAATCGGAACCGGCGGTTCCTAGAAAATCAGAATCGAGAACCGGACCCTAACTCATGGGAACCTAGAACTGGACCAAGAATCGGCCTTTCGATTCTCTGGTTCCCAGTTCTACCCTGGAACCATGCTCACCCCTAGATTGGAAATTCCTGGAGACATGTGTTGGGTGTTATTCGGCTAATGTTGGTTCGTAATGTTGCCTTTAACATCGTGAAAAAGAAGACAAATGCGGGCTAGATGAAGGCTATGTTGGACATGAACGAGAAGCCCTTTCGAATAGATAAGGTCTATTTGATGTGACGTTTGTTTAACTCAAAGATGAGCGAAAGTGTGTCAATTGCTGATCATATCAATGAATTTCATGTGGTCGTTAGTCAATTGAGTTTAGTTGAGATTGACTTTGAAGATAAAGTATGTTCTTTGATTCCATTATCCTTGTTGCGTGATAATTGAATACTATCATTACTGCTGTTAGTAACTCCTAGGTCATCAAGCTTGACATTATGAGGTTCGCGATATGATTTTGAGTGAGGACATCCATTGGAGAAAATCTGGTGAACATGTGCTTACCGCTTTAATAGGTGAAGGTAGATGAAGAACTAATAGTCATGTTAGTAGCAGTGCGAAGGTGAATGAACATAGTCAGTCTACGACTAGGGGTGTTGCCTGTTGAAGTTGTGGCAAGAGGGAGCATCTTAGAAGGGATTGCCTTAAGTTGAAGAACGAGAAGGGTAAGAGAATTAGAGTTGAATTTACTAATGATATTGTTGTAATAGTCGATAGTAATTTGGATAGTATCGGTTATGTCTTGTATGTCACTAAGGATTTGTCGTTTGATAGGTGGATTATGAATTACGGTTATTCATTTTATGTTACACTAAATAAGAACTGGTTTGTTACTTATCAATACATGGACAGTGGTAAAGTCCAAGTGCGGAACAATGCTGAGTACAATGTTGTAGGTATTGGCAATGTCAAAATTAGAGTGCATGATGATATCGTGAGGTCATTGATTGGGGGAAAAGGACACTTTTAGTGTCAAAAGTTATGTATGGAGATCACTTTGGTGCCAAAAGTTTCAATCGGATCACTTTAGTGCCAAGTCAGAGACAAAAGGATCACTTTGGTGCCTCCGGCGAGAATTTTCGGCGAAAAAAAATACGTGGCTTTTTGAATTAAATTTTTTGCTGAGCTAGCAAATTTTTGAGAAACCCATCCACGTGGACTTGAGAAAACGACGCAATTTCATCCGACGTGGCACCATGTCTAAAAACGGCGTCATTTTCTTCAATTAAGATGAAGAGATCCCCTTGCTCGCGCTACGTCGTCTGCTCCTTCCCGAAACAGAAGCCAAAGTTTAGTCGTCTCCTTCGCGAAGCAGAAGCCAAAGTTCGCGACGGTGCCATTCCCCTTCACAGTCCCGTTGCTCGTTGGCCATCGCTTGCTCCATCGCTTGCCATAACACTCGCCGGCTTTGATAGGTATGTAGCTTCCTCTATTGCTCACAAAATTGATTGGAAAAGAGAAAGTAGGGCTCCGATTGGATAGAAAAACAAGGGCTTTCGGAAGTGGAGCAAAATTAGGGCTTCGTAGAGCATTCTTCATCGTTGTGGTAGACTGAGAGGGGACGATGGCGCTTTGGGGGAATTGCGCATAAAAGTAGGGCTCGGTAGGACCTCCATGTGAAAAAAAAAGGCTCGGTGGTACACCCAATCTGTTGCATAGACAAGATAGGGCTTGGTGGGGACCTTGAGATAACTTTTGTGGCGTTTGTGATAAATTATTGGGGATTTTCATCTCGGTAGGGACCTCCATGTGAAAAGAATTGGGTGTTTCTTGCATTTGGTCTCTATTGTGTATAAAAAAAGGGCTCGGTGGGGACCTCGACAGTGCATTTGTGATAATTTATTAGCCTTTGTTGCTCGGTGGAAACCTCCATGTTATAATTTTTTGTCTTTGTTTGCTTTGTTATCTGTTGCCTAGAGAAGTTACATTGTGGTCCCAACACATAATAACTTTTTTCTTTCTTGGTTGCGGTTTTGGCATATGGGACAAGCAACATCTTGTAGCCATTATTGTACGGTATGGTGGGAATTTATTACTAGCATCGATGAGTTGGAATATGAAGGTGGGCCTGAAGTGTAGCATCCTAAAAACTACCCTCTAAGTTATGTTATTTTGACTGTAATACTCGATTACTACCGTAGTTGGTTGTAATTTGAGACGGAAGCAACCTCTTAAATAAATATCATTGTTGAGATCGATTATCCGATATTGCTACGGAAAAGCCTAAGTAGCAAGTAAGAGGTTCGTTCACCCTTATGTGAAGGTCATTTTGGATATATCGCAAAATATATTCGCAATAAGTTATAATGGGTTCAGTCGACCCGTGAGTGTGCGACATCGTACCTTATTGGATCATTGATTGGTCAAGAGTTCCATCTTGGAAAATTTTGTTACGTTAATGTCAAAACTGATAGTTCCGGATCGCAATCGGACCTAATATGGTGCGGTGGGTTAATAGAATCCGAGGGCAAATATTTTCTTGAAATTTAACACCAAGCTAGCCGCGCATTGAGTCCAAAATACTTTGACTCACAGCCGAATGTGTGAGATATGGTTATAGTGACAAGAGAGAGAGAGAGAGAGAGAGAGAGTGTTAAATCAAAACTAAGAGAGACTAGAGGCGGCAAAAAAAACATTTAAAGTGGCGGTGCGCAAACTTGAGGGAAAAAGAGAGCTGCCGTGCGTGGGAAGGGAAAAACAAAAAGAAGAAAATTGACACATAGCAAATTGTTTCCTACTTGAACTAAGATCAGCTCATCATGAGCTTAGGGAAGGGAAAAGCCATGATATCTTTGGCTCTCTTCGGTTGTTTGCCCGAGTGAGAAGAAAGGGAGAGGGAGAGCTGCGCAAAATAGAAAGAAAGAGTGGAGAGCTCGCGGAGAAAGGAGAAAGATGGAAGAAGAAGAAGGAGCAACGGCGAAAAATTTTGGAGGAGCTCTCGGGAAGTTTTGTGCCACCGTCGACCGCCAGTGTCCGCCGGAGATCAAGCTGCCGCACCCCTCCATGTCGACGAACAAGACGAGTAATATCCTTCCCTCTCGCTCTCATTCCCTCCATTATAGCATTCGGCATTGGAGACTAGTCGATATTAGTTGTGTAGGTTTTCCACCGTAAGGCTAGACAAACACCGGCTAGGTGAAGGACTATGATGGTAGAACGAAGGAAAATGTGTAGATGCTCGGATTTGGTAGCTTCAGTCGAAATAGAACCGTGAGCGATGTACCGGTACCATTCTCTGAGGTGAATAGTTATTGAGAGCGAAAATTTGGGTCGGCGTCGAATCTGCATAAATGAGCTTGGTCTTGGATGGTAGATGGAATTTGTGAACGAGGCTAGAGAATATGTTGCCGAGGGAAATTATGGTCCGAAAGTCTGCAGATCCGAGTACTACGTAGTATAGTGCGGCTTGATGTTAGGACTATAGAGAGTTCACAAACTTAGACCGAGAGCACTAGGAATGACCGTGGAACCTACGGAAACATAAGAGCGATATCAAAGTAATTCAATATAGTCTGGACATTGCAACTATGGGTGCTCGCCGTGGGGGTAAATCACCAAGAATCAAGCGAGAACCAACACGGGAAGTGCGCATTTGAGATTTCTTTTGTGTGCCTTTCGAGCACGCCAAATGCGAACTCTGAAGTGTTGAAACTTTGCTGAATTTGTTGTGTAAAGTATGCGGTGTACTTGCGACGTATAATTTGTGTAATTGTTCACATTCTCATGCAACCTAACATGCACACGGTGAAAGGGGTTGAGGGCCACGGACAAAAGAAATATGTTAGATTGAATCCCCGAGGGAGACGGGATACCTTGGTGGGTGGCGTCAAGAGGATCGCATGGTAAATAACGCGAAGCCTTGGAGTGAGGAACTCATGGCGGGGAGTTGCTATGAGGGACAGCGGTAATTGCTGGTACTAAAATTACGCGTCGGCAAGTGACTCAGGCCTAACGGTGGTAAGCAAAGTTCATGGGAGATCATGCATACATTCACGTACATTATGTAGAGTTCATTTCAATTCATGACTGTGTATGAAATTCGAATTGTTTGCCTCCGTTTGATATGTGATTAGCCTCTTAATCATGTCTTGAATGATACGGTGGATCGAGCGAGCGCTAGAGTGACTGAAATTATTCGATAAGGTAACTTACACTTGTGGTATTTATTTTTTTTTAGATTGACAGGATGGGTTCCATCCCGATTCCCCCTAGTTCCTGTTACGGCCTCCCTACAGAGTTAGTTACTGAGACGCAAGATTTTGAGATACCCAACGAGTACGGGATTACTTTTACCCGTGTGATTGCGACCCTCACTGTCAACGTTGCGGTCAGCATGGCTCCCGTACAGTACCCATTCGTGTCCATCTTCTTGGTGATTGATGGACAGCGCGAAGGCCCCATTCCCCATGACTTATTGGACGGGGACGACAACCGCGGGGACAGTAACGATGCGGACGGGGGAGCCACCGGAGGAGGGGAGGCCGCAGCAATGGCTTAGGTGGATCGGGATGACCGTGTAGCATTTTTGGAAGTCCGCAGACTTGGAGCTGATGTTGCAGCATTTTGACTAGTAGATGGTAGAGATAAGAAGATGACTGAGTTCGTGCAACTGACGCAAGGTAACATGATTGTTAGCCAGTATGAGGCAAAATTTTCTGAATTATTCAGGTATGCACCTCGTCTAGTTGAAAATCCGATTAATAGGGCCAAAAAATTTTAAATGGCGTCAAGACAGAGATAAGGAAGCAACTAGTACCATTTAATATTCGCGACTACAATGAACTCTATAGTCGGGCTCTGCTGATTGAAGAGGATAGTAGCACAGATGAGACCAAAGTTTCAGATCCCTCAGGGAAATTTCACGCGCAATTAATGACCTGGCCAGTTTGAAAGGCCAAGGTTTAACTCGAACAAGAGGCCCAGCCTTGGACGATTCGGTCAAGCGAGAAGTAGTAATGGATAAGGGGTAAGGCCTATGCAGATTCAAGGGAATAGTAACTATAATCGGTGTGGTGAATTTCATGGGAGAGGACTATGCATGAATGACAAGCAATGCTTTAAGTGCGGCAAATATGGGCATATAAGGAGAGATTATCCCCAAGGAGGGCAACAAACTCAAACAACAATACTACAGCGTTCTCAACAAGTGTCTTCGGGAGGATCGAATCGGCCTAGTGGATCTGGAGGGACGAGCTGAATGAGTCAAGTAGGGAATGTCCAGAGACCATCTGCTCAAGGACAAGTGTACGCGGTAATCCAAGAGAAAGCTTCGGCTTCCAAACCATTATTTCAGGTACGCTTTCTCTTGATGGTCATGAAGCGTATGTGTTGTTTGATACTGGAGCTACACACTCTTTTATTTCTGCGCAATACATGAAGTTGCATAATTTGGCCACTAAATTGCTTGATGACCCATTAGTAGTAACTACCCCACTTAAGGATAGTATATGGCTGACAATAGATTGTAGAAATTGTAAAATTACCATTGGAGGCCGGGTTATGGCGATAGACTTGATAGTATTAGTAATGTATGATTTCGATATTATAATCGGAATGGACTAGCTTCATCAACAACGGGCCAAAGTGGATTGCTATAGAAAGGTAGTTCAGATCAATCCACCAGATAGTCCTAGCTTCGAATTCGTAGGGAATGGGGCAAGTACATCTGGGATTTTCATATCGGCAGTAGAAGCTTGGAGATTACTTGACGAGGGGTGCCGATGATATTTGGCGGTAGTACAAGATCAATCTAAGAATGGAGAAAAGTTCGAGGAGATCCTTATAGTTCAGGAATGTCCTGATGTTTTCCCTAAAGAGCTTCTAGGATTACTTCTAGAAAGGGAGATTGAGTTCGTGATTGAATTGGTTCCTGGAACAGAACCTATATAGAAAGCCCCATATCGGATGGCTCTGACAGAACTAAAGGAACTAAAGGTACAACTTCAGGAATTATTAGATAGAGATTTCATTCGACCAAGCACGTCACCGTGGGGGGCACCAGTTTTGTTTGTAAAGAAGAAAGATGGATCCTTAAGACTCTGCATAAACTATCGGCAGTTGAACAATGTGACAATTAAGAATAAGTACCTGTTACCAAGGATCGATGACTTGTTCGATCAATCACATAGTGCTTCTATATTTTCAAAAATTGACTTACGGTTAGGATACCATTAGTTTAGAATCAAAGAGGAGGATGTTCCTAAAACTGCCTTTAGAACTTGGTACAGACACTACGAATTCCTAGTGATGCCGTTTGGATTGACTAATGCACCTACGGCATTCATGGACCTAATGAATCAAGTGTACAAACCATATTTGGATCAGTTCATCATCGTTTTTTTTTACGACATCCTGGTGTACTCCAAAGGGGAAGAGGAGCACAAGGAACATCTAAGGATGGCGTTGCAGACGCTTCGTGAACATCAACTGTATGCTAAGTTTAGTAAATGTGAGTTTTGGTTGGACCAAGTGGTTTTCTTGGGACACGTGGTTAGTGGCAAAGGAATAACAGTCAACCCAGCCAAAATTGAAGCCGTGATAAATTGGCCTCGAACGACTATAGCGACAGAAATTCGAAGTTTCTTGGGACTTGCGGGATATTATAGAACATTCGTGGAAGGATTTTCTCGAGTTGCGGATCCAATGACATAATTGACTTGGAAGGATACGAAGTTCGAGTGGACCGAAGAGTGTGAAGAGAGTTTTTGAGAATTAAAGGATAGGCTAACGACGGCATCGGTATTGACAATACCATCAGGACCTGGCGGGTATGTGGTATACAGTGACGCTTCTCACCGAGGACTTGGGTGTGTACTTATGCAGCCTGAAAGAGTAATCGCCTATGCTTCGCGACAATTGAGACCATACGAGAAGAACTATCCGATGCATGATCTGGAATTAGCAGCAGTAATATTTGCTCTGAAGGTATGGCAACATTACCTGTATGGGGAGAAATTTGAGATTTACACCAATCACAGAGTTTGAAATACCTATTTTCACAGAAAGAGTTGAACTTGAGGCAAAGACGATGGATGGAACTATTAAAGGATTATGACTGTGAGATTTTGTATCACCCCGGTAAGGCAAATAAGGTAGCGGATGCGCTTAGCAAGAAGAACACAAGCATGGTTGTCGCTAACTTGATGGTGAGAGAATGGAACTTAATCGAAGAAATATCAAGCTCAAAGTATAAATTAGAGGTCGACGAATTGACAGGTCTAATGGCAACCTTGAGGATTGAGCCTGAGATTGTACAGAGGATCAAAACCTTGCAATAGAATGACCTTGAAATTGTGAAGATTAAGGAAGAAGTAGCAGAAGAAAATAAATCAGATTCCCAAGTGTCGAAAGATAGCATACTCAAGTCTTTGGGGCGTCTCTGCGTACCAAATGATGTAACACTTAAAAGAGACATTTTGACGAAAGCCCATCGAAGTGAATACAGCGTACACCAGGGAAGCACCAAGATGTACCAGAACCTCCGCAAGCATTATCAATGGAACGAAATGAAAAGAGACATTGCTGAGTTCGTTGCTAGATGCCTTAGGCTGCGTATGGTAACATTTCTGTTCCCGGAACAACTTTTGGAATAGAAACACTTTTTTCTGTTTCTATTCTCGGCAACAATTTCTAGAAACAGAAACGCATTTGGTAACTGCAAAAAAACTCTGTTCCCAAAATAAAAAAAGAACAGAAACACGTTTGGTAACTGCATAAAGTTTCTGTTCCCAGAAAAAAAAAGAGAACAAGAATGCGTTTGGTAACTGCAAAAAAATTCTGTTCCTAATTTTTTCAATATGGACGAGATCAACTAAAAAAACACTAAAAGAGACGACGAATTGGAATTGAACAATGAGAACATCAAATATGTTTTTCATAGATAGGAAAAATTACAATTATGAGTCATACATAAATGTTCCCAAGTAGATAAAAATATGATTACATAATTGAAAAATATAAAGTCATGGAATTTCAGGCATATCGTAGTCCCTTGCCATTTTATTTGCAAAACTTTTCCTAAGCATGTTCATCTCACTTGCCTACGCATCCGATACATCAACAACCTCTTCTTCTGTAGACTTATATGCGTAATCAGGATCATCATAATCGGAAAAGTTTCTGTCCATCCTATCTTGGTCACGAATGTAATTGTGAAGAGCACAACATGCAATCACAATGAAGGCTTGCTTTCGAATTGGAAAGGAAGGCATGTGTTGCAATATAAAGAATCGTTTCTTCAGTGCCCCAAATGCTCTCTCAATTACGTTATGAAGTGAAGAATGCCTATGGTTGAACATTTCTATTGCTGTTGTAGCCCGTCTCCCTCTACCTCTATAATCATTCAAATGATTCCGTTCACCTTTAAACGGCGTTAAAAATCCTGGAAGTGATATATAACCAGAATCTACCACGCAGTATTTGCATACAACAAGGTACAATATAGATTTGCTATGATATGCAACCGCAATATGATCATAAGCAAACTACTACTAATAGACAAAGAAAATACCTGGTGGTGGTCGAGGAAAATTCTGTTCGAGATCCTCGAGTGCGGTCGAGAGGACTCGACAATCATTAGTTGATCCTTCCCATCCAGCATACACGAAGGTAAATTTCATGTCAAAGGAACAAGCACATAGCACATTCTGGGTAGTGGTCCCTTTCCTATATCTATATAGGACCTACTTCGACACAGGCACGATAGCACTAATGTGCGTACCATCAATAGCACCTACGCAGCCCTATAATTTTACAAAAGTATAGTGTTATGCAAGATTATCAATTACAAGTATTTGATGATGTAAACTTAATATGGAAAACATACCTTAAAGTAGCGCAAGTGGTTAGGATCTAGCATAATCTCCTCCGAGACAATATCAAAGGAAGGTGCTTTGATGACTTCATTTGAAATGAAAGTTTGATCAGTGCTTTCAACACTACAGTAAAATACTTGCTAACTGTTTATGGGGAATGTTGGAATCTCTCGCATAAAGTTCTCATAGACCTCTTCTGACCAACCATGAATAAAAAGATATCGACTTGTTCATCTACCTTAATATACCCACTATCTTTCAACCAACCCTTTTCTCTCATTAAATCACATAGATTCAGAAAAAACATGTCTTTCCAACCTAAAGGCCTCGTATATTCTATCCAAGTGTCCACGACTAATCTCGCTTACCCATTCGGCTCCCGATTGTTTACCATCCCTACATGGTTCTTTCACGTGCAAGTACTTGTCTAGCATCTGAGCGTAGATCCATGAATGTGTTATCTTAATATGAAACTCATTCAAGCATGTTCCAGTTGGAGCTAACTGTCCAGTAGACACAATGCTTGATTCCTCTTCCATTGTACCTATACCATCACACAAATACAATGACATTAACGTATGTACTTGGAAAAAGAACACAAATTTCACGCAATCCATCATACTCATAGCAAATGCAAACAGAAGAGTCTCAACATGAATATCCTTAAAACCAAACAACAACCAACGAGATGAGTCACAAAATAAAATGAAATCGAACACCACATAATCCACAATACATTTCCCAACATCTCCTAAAGATTTTGGAGAAGTTCATTCCTCCTTTCGGAGGTGCTTATGATGAAAGCCTCCCTTCATTCAGCACTAGCACGTGCTTTATCCACTCCTTTGGCGTAAAGACCATCGTCCAACTCAGATATGGCAAGTAGGATATTAACCACAACAGCTACAGAATAGGGTTCACATGTGGCTGTGAGGTGCCCGAGGAGGAGTTGATCATATCTTCAATAGCTTTGCACGTCGTGGTTAAATTGTACTTGCTACTCTTTCTTCTTCTCTTGATATTCGGAGTCCTGTCCAAGTTGTGCTTATAATGAACTGGAGTACTAGGATTGCCAGGTGTGAAGCCTTCCTCATCAAGGTGGTCATCACCAAAACCCTCTAGAAAATCATTACCATCATCTTCACAATTATCATCATCATCCAATAGTGTCAAATTTTGGCCACTTCCTATTGCATGGTCCCCAGTAGCATATGTATCACCAAATACAATGCACAACTCGGGATAAAGAGGAAACCCATTCTTCTTGAACTTCGCCCATTCACTATTATCCTGCAATTTTCACAACATTAGTAACATAATCAAACTTGTTAAAAGTTACATGTACAATGGTCTAAAAATGACAAAATGATACCTTGACGTGAAGTTCCCATATGCTTGGATCATGGACCGTTGCTCTTTTATTGACATTATCCCAACCAAATCCAGATTGTGAAAGAAGCTTCTTGAAACTACCATACTGTGTTCTCAGCTTGTTCGCCTTATTTCTCAATTGTGCTTGGGTATATTGGACTCCCATCTTGTTGTTGAATGCAATCCTTATGTTTTTCCACCCTGCTTTGTTGAAAGTACAAGATGTGCGATTTCCCTTTTTGATCTCTTCTACCATCAAACTCACAAACAAGTTGGTGGAAGTCTCGGTCCATTTTGCCAAGGATGTCTCTTTTTGGGATGCCATCGAATCTTAACTAATTCATCATCATATTAACAATGCAATCACAAGCTCAATCAATTACAAGCATTGAAACAATTCCAACAAAAAATTACCAACTATATGTGTTTTTGAGCAGTCAAAGCACAAAAACTAAACAGGTCACTGAAAAATAGAAAAATAGCTAGGCAATCCCCTCTTAGGAGCTCCTAATCATTTTAACCTAAGGATATCAGCAAGTGGATTATGTATATGAATTTCATTACAGGTTTCTGGTACAGACAATGGTCATACATATCAGCAAAGCACCAAATGGTCAATCAACCAACACAAAAGAGATAACTCAATCTATCACATTGTGACCCTACTTAACACATACACACACCTTCCTATTCTATCAAGCACTCTACGCTGCAAGATGTGCTAATCCCTTACACCAAATGAAGAAATAGTTTATTCACTGAACTAAGAAAGAACAAAGATACTTATCAAAGCTAAACTTCTCCCACATACCATAACAACAATAAACCAAATAAACCTATCCCAAAAAGTGATCTATAACTCTACGAGATAGATCCACCATCTCTGAGTATATATTTGCAAGTATTAGGACAAAAAGCCACAACTTCTTCAAAAAGAAAATCATAGAATCAGTACAAGTAAAATTGCTGTGCCAAAGTTTTCCCCTTTTATCTGGCTGAATCTCATAAACCTGATCAGCAATTATATGGCCCCATATCAAGCCATGCTACACAAACACCCCATGCTAACTCACTACTCAGAAAAAGTTTCGCGACGAAATTTTTAAGAGAAAGAATTACAAAAGTGATCTAATTAATTATCTACGATTCATCAAATACAGAACAAGTAGCCCAACCTCAACTGGGTCCTCCTGTAACATGACCATCAGCACATGAGCACTGAAACACATGCATGCAAAGAGCAAAATCCTCCTTCCCCAGCATATACAGACAAGAAAAACTCTACCGGACCTGATTTTCAACTTAAACCCCTACCCCTACCCCTACCCCTCTCCCCTTTCCTCCAATAAAAAGAGTCTGTGCTTGAATTCGAAAGGAGCAAAAAAGCACAGAGCTTGCACCTTGTCTGCTTCTTCCCTTCGCTTCAGTGTCCCTAGAGTTGCTCTAAATCCTGTCAATCCGAAAGAGGATCGAAGTCAAAACTGGGTTCTCGCACATGGGGGCAAAAAAAAAAAGGTCAAACCCACTATGAAACGAGCAACGACCACATCGGAAAAGGGGAGGACCACAAGAACAACGACCACCTCACGCGGCCGCCCAGATCTGGGTGGGGCTTGCATGAGTCTCACCCCACCATTATCGGCTGAGCTTCGACCTCGGCCGACGATAGCGGGGGTCGGTCTCGCGCGAGCTCGCCCGCCTTGTCGGGTACCGAGAAGAGGAAGAAGAAGAGGATAAACAGGTGGAAACTCACCGGAGGAGTGGCGGCATCGGCTGGTCGAGGGACACAGAAGGAGAGAATGGTGGAGCTGCTTGTGCAAGAACAAGAGAGAGTGTGTGTGCTCCTGCAAGAAATAAAGAGAGAGAGTGTGTGCTCGTGCAAGAATAAAAATGTGCCAAATGTGTTTCTAAAAAGTGTTCCGGGAACACAAAAGCAAGTTTTTTTGTTTTTGTTTCTGGTCCAAAAGTGTTTCTATTTGTCAAAAGTGTTCCCGCAACACTTTGGGAACACTTTTTTACCATACGCGTTTCTGGAGTATTACCATACGTAGCCTTACCTACCAGCAAGTGAAGGTAGAGAACCATAAATCGGCAGGGCTACTAAGACCGTTAGAGATTCCTAAATGGAAATGTGAGCATATTACAATAGATTTCGTACAAGAATTACCAAGGATGTTGAGTGGACACGATTCGATTTGGGTCATCGTGGATAGACTAACCAAGTCTACTCATTTCCTACTAGTGCGGAAAGACTACTCCCTGGAGAAACTCGCCGATATGTACATGAAACACATCATCCGATTGCATGGTGTACCAGTGACTATAACATCAGACCGAGACCCAAGATTCACTGCGAGATTCTAGAGAAGCTTATAAGAGGCTCTAGGGGCAAAACTTCAATTTAGTACTGCCTTTCATCCTCAGACGGACGGACAAACAGAAAGGGTAATACAAGTTCTCGAAAACATGTTACGAGCATGCATTATGGATTTCAAGGGTAACTGGGACGAGAAACTACATCTAGTTGAATTTGCTTATAATAACAGCTATCGACGGAGTATCGGCATGGCTCTATTTGAAGCATTATACGAACGAGCATGTCGAACTCCTACCTGTTGGAATGAAGTAGGTGAGCGAAGCATCACAGGCCCGGAATTGGTACAGATTACCACAGAGACAGTACGAATAGTTCGAGATAGTTTGAAGACTGCACAGAGTCGGCAGAAGAGTTACGCTGATAATCGTTGACGACCGTTGGAATTCGAAGTTGGGGATTTCGTCTTCTTAAAGGTGTCACTGATGAAAGGGATATCGAGATTTGGGAAGAAAGGAAAACTGAGCCCTCGATTTGTAGGACCATTTGAAATATTAGAGAAGATCACGGGTACGGCTTACAGATTGGCATTGCCACCCAGGCTATCACAAGTTCACGATGTCTTTCACGTGTCGATGCTAAGGAAATACCACCCAGACCCTACTCACGTAATAGACTACGATACAGATGATGTGGACAGGCGCGTGCAATATGAGGAGAAACCAGTGGAAATATTAGATAGAAGGGAACAAGTTCTAAGAAACAAAGTCGTTCCGTTAGTCAAGGTATTGTGGCAGCACTGCAATATAGAGGAAGCCACTTGAGAGAGCGAGGAACTAATGAGGTGACAGTATCCCAAGTTATTCGGAGAAGGAGTAGAGACTTAAATTGCGAGGATGTAATTCCTTAAGGGGGAGGAGTTGTAGCATCCTGAAAACTAGCCCTCTAAGTTATGTAATTTTGACTGTAATACTCAGTTACTACCGTAGTCGGTTGTAATTTGAGACGGAAGCAACCTCTTAAATAAATATCATTGTTGAGATCGATTATCCAATATTGCTACAGAAAAGTCTACGTAGCAAGTAAGAGGTTCGTTCACCCTTATGTGAAGGTCATTTTGGATATATTGCGAAATATATTCGTAATAAGTTATAATGGGTTCAGTCGACCCCCGAGTGTGCGACGTCGTACCTTATTGGATCATTGATTGGTCAAGAGTTCCATCTTGAAAAATTTTGTTTACGTTAACATCAAAACTGATAGTTCCAGATCCCAATTGGACCTAATACGGCGCGGTGGGTTAATCGAATCCGAGGACACATATTTTCTTGAAATTTAACGCCGAGCTAGCGCTGCATTGAGTCCAAAATACTTTGACCCACGACCGAATGTGTGAGATATGGTTATAGTGACGAGAGAGAGAGAGAGAGAGAGAGAGAGAGAGAGAGAGAGAGAGAGAGAGAGAGAGAGAGAGAGAGAGAGAGAGAGAGAGAGAGTTAAATCAAAACTAAGAGACGCTAGAGGCGGCAAAAAAAAAAAATTGAGTGGCCGTGCACAAACTTGAGGGAAAAAGAGAGCTACCATGCGTGGGAAGGGAAAAACAAAAAGAAGAAAACTGACACATGGCAAATTGCTTCATACTTGAACTAAGATCAGCTCATGATGAGCTTAGGGAAGGGAAAAGCCATGATATCTTTGGCTCTCTGCGGGTGGTCTGCCCGAGTGAGAAGAAAGGGAGAGGGAGAGTTGTGCAAAATAGAAAGAAAGAGGGGAGAGCTCGCAGAGAAAGGAGAAAGAAGGAAGAAGAAGAAGGAGCAGTGGCGAGAAATTTTGGAGGAGCTCTTGGGAAGTCCTGTGCCACCGTCGACCGCCACTGTCCGCTGGAGATCAAGCCGCCGCACCCCTCCGTGTCAATGAACAAGGCGAGTAATGTCCTTCCCTCTCGCTCTCATTTGCTCCATTGTAGCGTTCGGCATTGGAGACTAGCGGATATTAGGCTAGACAAACTCTGGCTAGGTGAAGGACTATGATGGTAGAACGAAGGAAAATGTGTAGATGCTCAGATTAGGTAGCTTCGGTCGAAATAGAACCGTGAGCGATGTACGCGTACCATTCTTCGAGGTGAATAGTTATCGAGAGCAAAAATTTGGGCCGGCGTCGAATCTGCATAAATGACCTTGGTCTTGGATGGTAGATGGAATTTGTGAATGAGGCTAGAGAATATGTTACCAAGGGAAATTATGGTCCGAAAGTTCGCGGATCCAAGTACTACGTAGTATAGTGCCACTTGATGTTAGGACCGTAGAGAGTTCACAAACTTAGACCGAGAACGCTAGGAATAACCGTGGAACCTACGGAAACGTAAGACCGATATCAAAGTAATTCAATATAGTCCAGACATTGCAACTATGGGTGCTGGCCGTGGGGGTAAGGCATCGAGAATCAAGCGAGAACCAACATGGGTAGTGCACATTTGAGATTTCTTTTGTGTGCCTTTCGAGTGCGCCAAATATGAACTCTGAAGTGTTGGAACTTTGCTGAATTTGTTGTGTAAAGTATGTCGTGTACTTGCGACGTATAATTTGTGTAATTATTCATATTCTCATGCAACATAACATGCACATGGTGAAAGGGGTTGAGGGCCATGGACAAAGGAAATATGTGTGATTGAATCCCCGAGGGAGACGAGATATCTTGATAGGTGGCGCCAAGAGGACCGCGTGGTAAATAACGCGAAGCCTCGGAGTGAGGAACTTATGACGAGGAGTTGGCATGAGGGACGACGGTAATTACCGGTACTAAAATTACGGGCTGGCAAGTGACTCGGGTCCAACGGTGATAAGCAAAGTTCATGGGAGATCATGCATACATTCACATGCATTGTGTAGAGTTCATTTCAATTCATGACTATGTATGAAATTCGAATTGTTTGCCTCCATTTGTCATGCGATTAGCCTCTTAATCATGTCTTGAATGATACGGTGGATCGAACGAGTGCTAGAGTGACTGAAATTATTTGCTAAGGTAACTTACACTTGTGGTATTTATTTTTTTTAGATTGATAGGATGGGTTCCATCCCGATTCCCCCTGGTTCCTTTTATGGCCTCCCTATGATGGGATTTTATCCTAAACTGAATCAGAACAATCACAAAGAATATAAAAGAATGACACAAGAGTTTACCTAGGTTCACCCAGAAATAGGGCTACGTCCTGCAAAGGGATTTCACTATTTTAGGTTTTCACCACAAACACTCTTTACAATGACCGATCAGCGGGACCCCCGTTTCGGGGGCACTGCCCCCGAACCCCCACATTCTATGCGCATGGGTCACATGTCGTCGGTTCATACTTCAGTTTTCCTAAACTCACGTGGGCGTACCCGGTATGAGAAACAAGGGTTCCCGAAGTATTCGCCAACTCCAACATTGTCCCACTTAGTGGATACTTCGCGCAAATGAGAGCCTTCCCAACATCATTCCTCTTTAATCCAATCGCAGCAGAGCACCATTCAAACTTCGCACCCGTGACGGCTTTACTGAGGAAGTCTGAACTATTTTTTACCGTGTCGACCTTTACAAGTCGAACCACTTTCTTCTCCACCTTCTCTCGGATAAAGTGATATTGTATATCGATGTGCATTGTACGTGAGTGAAATGCTGGATTCTTAGCTAAATAAATAGCCCCTTGATTGTCGCATCTCACCTCTACGGCACCTTGCTCAAAACCGAGCTCCAAGCACAACCGCTGTAACCATATGGCCTCTTTTTAGGCATGAGTTAGAGCCATGTACTCAGCCTCTGTAGAAGAGAGCGCTACCATGCTTTGCCTCCTACTCATCCAACTCAACGCAGCCCCAAATAAAGTGAAAACATACCCGCTAGTGGACCGTCTACTATCAATATCTCCACCCCAATCTGCATCTACATGGCCTACGATATCAAGAATGTTTCCATTCCCTGTACCTTCAAAACATAAAGAAAAATTCCAAGTTCCACGAAGATACTTAAAAACTCTTTTGATCGCATTCCAATGTTCTCTACCCGGGTTAGACATATATCGGCTCAAGACTCCCACTGTTTGGGCTATATATGGATGCATGCACACCATAGCATACATCAAGCTACCCACTGCATTTGCGTATGGAACTCGGGCCATCTCCTCAGCTTCCTCATCCATTTTAGGGCATTGTTCCGCAGATAGCTTGGTCCCTAAAGGTATAGGGTAACCAACGGGCTTGCAGTCCATCATGTTGAATTTCTTCAGCATTTCTTTGATGTATTTCTCTTGTCCTAGCCATAGCTTCCGCTTCCCAGGGTCCATCATAATCTACATGCCCAAAATAAAATTTGCAGGCCCCAAATCTTTCATATCAAACTTCCTAGCCAACAAATTTTTCACGGATTTCACAATCTTCATGCTATTCCTGATTAACAGCATATCGTCCATGTATAGCGTGAGAATGACAAACTGATCGCCCGCCCTTTTCACATAAACACGGTGGTCAGAATTTGAACGCACAAAATCAAGCTGGAGCATGTACGTGTCAAACTTCTGGTACCCCCGCCCGCTAACCGGTCAGCGGGACTCCCATTTCGGGCGTGCTGCCCTCGAACCCCCGCATTCCGTGCGCAGGGGTCACATGTCGTCGGTTCATACTTCAGTTTCCCTAAGCTCACGTGGGCATGCCCGGTATGAGAAACAAGGGTCCCCAAAGTATTCGCCAACTCCAACACCCTACAGAGTTAGTTACTGAGACGCAAGATTTTGAGATACCCAACGAGCACGGGATTACTTTTACCCGTGTGATTGCGGCCCTCACCGTCGACGTTGGGGTCGGCATGGCTCTCGTACAGTACCGATTCATGTCCATCTTCTTGGTGATTGATGGACAGTGCGAAGGCCCCATTCCCCATGACTTATTCGACGGGCGTGACGACGGCGGGGAGAGCAATGAAGCGGACGGTGGAGCCACCGAAGGAGGGGAGGCCGTGGTGGCGGCTTAGGTGGATCGGGATGACCGTGTAGCATTTTTGGAAGTCTGCAGACTTGGAGCTGATGTTGTGGCATTTTGACTACTAGACGGGCTGGAGATGTGTGATTGTACATAGTTGGGACTAGGTGATTCCTAGGGTAACATCTCCATGTTGACAGTAATCGAACTGGCTAATGTATCCGTGCAAACTTGTGGGTGTTTATAATCCGAAATGGTATGATGTTCATGTTTATCCTTTGAGTAATGACTTGCTATTACCACTTAACATATTATCGAAACTTTCGCTGCGTGAAAATAATTACTTATATATATAATGAGAATAGTTAGACGTAACGGCCTAGGACATCACGGCTCTGGCGATAGCACCGGAGCGGGGGTGCTACATGAAGGTACCATCTTTGTTGATGTAAGCAAAGCATCCTATATTCAATTTGTGAGGGAGATAATGTATTATTTTAGATGCGAAGTAGATAAGTTACATTACTGTGTTCCTGGAAAGGCCTTGTGTGACGAGTTGCGATTCTTCAAGGATGATAATAGTCTTAGGGATATTATTTACCATTATCTTCATTGTGAGGAAGTGACGGTGTATGTTAAGCATGACGATAGTGATGAAGATGAAGATGTTGAGGGCACTCAAACAGGAGAAGTAGGAGAAGAATCTATTTTAAACGAAGGGCAATTTGAAAGGCAAGAGCGGGCAGCAAGTAATGTTGAGCAAGTTCAGTAAAAGGGGAGATGTCTCGAAGTATCTGGTGAAGACATAGACGATGAAGGATTAACTGAATTAGCTTGGAAATTTACGGAAGGCAGTGAATTAGAAGATGAAGCTTTTAGCGGTTGCCAATGGTGCAAGTGATGATGATGATGATGATGAAGAACTTGCACGTTCAAGGCAAAAGCAAAGGAAATTTGTGAGAAACAAAATTGCAGCCTTTGGAAAGTCGCATCAGTCTCAACCAGAAAATAGGACGTAGGAGGTGCAGCTGCTGGTAATGAAACTGAATATGAAAGTGGTGGTGACGACGAGAGTGCTAGTTCCGAGAGTGAACTTCAAGGTGATGAAGTACCCCTGCGTAGAAGAAGGAAAAGTAAGTATCCTTGCTATGATCCTACTGTTGCATGTCCAATTTTTTCCGTAGGAATGAGGTTTGATAATGCCAAACAGTTAAAAAAAGCTATTGTCAAGAGCTCAATTTCTGAATAAAGGTGTGTGGAATTTTATAGACACACTAAGGACTTTCTTAGAGCTGAGTGTTCACAATTGAATTGTCCTTGGAAGATTTATGGCACGCTAAGTAAGAGGACCGGGTTATTCCAGATTAGGGCATTGCAGGAAGAACATATTTGTCCCATTATTTTTTACAACAAAAGGGTAACAAGTGTATGGTTGTCGAAGCATTTCTTCAACACTATTAAAGCTATACCCGAGGTCAAGAGTCCTCAGTTGAAGCAATTAGTGAAGGAGCAGTTAGGGGTTAATGTGTCGAGGAATCAATGCAAAAGAGCCAAGCAGAAAGTGATGAAGGCATTGATGGGTCTGTACAGGAAGAGTATGCCCAGGTTTGGGATTATGCTTATGAGTGTAGGCTTCAAAACTCACCCAGTAGCGATTATGTAGAGGTTGTAGAGAGGCCACTGCCTGACTCTAGGACCAAGTTTGATAAATTTTATATTTGTTTTGACGCATGTAGATGGGGATTTTTTGGCTGGTTGTAGAAGAGTTGTAGGATTGGATGGATGTTTTTTGAAGGGGTTACGCAAGGGGGAGTTGTTGGCTGCCGTTGGGAGAGATGCCAATAACCAAATGTAACCCATAGCTTAGGCTGTTGTCAAGGTAGAGAACAAGGACACTTGGTCCTGGTTCCTACAGAATTTGATCGCTGACCTTGAGATAACTGATGGGGGAGGTTGGCCCTTCATGAGCGACCAACAAAAGGTAATGCTTATTGCTTTTGCTGATAATCTTTTTTTTTTTTATAATTATTACAGGTGCAGCAACAAGCTATTGCACCAGCAGCTGCTACTGGTGCACATGGGAGTTCATAGCTTGGGCTATTATTAATTGCTTATTGCTTTTGCTGATAATATTTTTTTTTAATTATTGTAGGGCCTTATTCTAGCATTAGCTGAGTTGATGCCATATGCTGAACATAGGATGTGTGTAAGGCACATCTATGCAAACTAGGTAAAGATCTATAAAGGAGACAAGCTATAGAGGCAATTTTGGCAAATAGCAAAGAGCGCCAACATGGTTGAATTTAGAATAGCCAAGAAGGGATTGTTAGAGCTGAAAAAGGACCGTTTTGAGGCACTATTTCGAACTGACCCTAAGCATTGGTGTAGAGAATTCTTCAGCGAAGAATTCAAGTGTGATATTGTCGATAACACGAAGCATTTAATGGTAGAATACTTGAAGCCAGGTGCAAATCGATCGTCAGCATGAAGACATACAAGTCATGGTTATGAGAAGGCTGCAGACACAAAGAGATGAGGCTACAAAGTGGACCAGACAATGTGATCCTAGGATTGCGAAAAAATTGGATCACAACCTGGCTGCTACTAGGTTCTGTCATCCAACATGGAATGGAGATGATGGTTTTGAGATCATGAACAATAGCGATACGTATGTCGTCCACTTAGAGAGGAGAAAGTGTTCATGTCGAGCTTGGCATAACTGGAATTCTTGTGCACATGCCATTTGTGCAATCCAGTCGAAGCAACTGAACCCAGACGAATACCTACATGAGTATTATAAGAAAGCACATATCTTGAGTCTTACAAATTCATGCTGCAGCCTCTCAGATCGAGCACATTTGGGAGCCAACAAATCGTGAAGCCCCTATACCTTTGCCACTGAAGAAGCTAATAGGAAGGCCAAAACGGAAACGAAGAATAGACGCGGGGGTGGTCTCAAGTAAGAGGATGAGTAGAATTGGTGCAAAGATGAAGTGCTCCTATTGCCATATGGAAGGGCACAATAAGAAAGGTTATCAATTGAAGAAGCAACATCAACAACAGCCTACTAATGGACCAAGTATAGGGGCAGCTCTAACTGAAGGGCCTTCTGATGGGCCAGCTATAGGGCCAATAGTTGGGCCTACTCATGGGCCAACACTTGGGCCTACTGTTAGGCCAACTAGAGGGGCATTTACAGGGCCAATCACTAAGTCCACAGTTGAATAGACGAGAAGGCAAAAACATCCAGTAAGTTGTACAATTATTTGTGTTAGTTAGTTTTATTTTATGGACTTCACTTTGACTTTGTGACTTTTTAATGTCTTCCTTAGGTGAGAAGATGACAAACTACTCAGGATGCTGAACGTGAGGCACCACAACGGACAAGAGGGGCTCTTGGGAAAAGGATCAGGCAATGCGGTTATGACATCTATACAGACAAACGTACTGGGATGACTATTTTGAATGTTAGTTTTGTAGGACTCGTGTATTTCAATTATTGTATTTCATATCGTTGACCATGTGATTGTTGTTGTAGCCTGGGATGAATACCGAGATTCTTATCGCTCAACGCGACCTAACTCAAGAGTCTAGTGCTGTGCCAAGGAAGAGTTCTATGAAGAAGAAGACATCAGCTGCAGCTGCAAAACAGCCCTTGAGTTCTCCGAAGAAGACGAAGAAGAAGATATCAGTTGCAGTTGCAAAACAGCCACCAACTACTAGAGTTCGTGCGAGGAAGGTGCATGAAACAACGGGGGCAATTGAAGTACTTGCATCAGTTGAAGAACCTACACGTCACGATGATGAAGAACCTACAAGCCCAGCTGAAGAACCTGGACGATGAGTTTGAAAGAGTGCAAGGATCATGAATCAAGTCAAAAAATCATCGAAAGGAAAAAAAATCTGGAGGTGGTGGATATTGACTGAGTTGTTGATGCTGTTATGTTATGTTTTTTTTTGTCGCTTTTTCACATGTTTGGTGAGAGGTGAACCTTAAATGATGGTGGAAAGCATGACTGATGGATGTTTATGTTTGTGGAGGATCAGTTGGCATGACTGATGGATGTTTCTGTTTGTGAGTTATCAGTTGAATGTCAATGGCAATGAAGTTTTTATCAATAGCTTACTTTTTTGTTGTTGTGCTGTTCTTGGCCGACGTGAGATTGCTGGTGTTATGTCACTAGTGTGATGTAGCTAGAGTTTTTGTCTATGCAGGTTTGGTTATGCTTGCTTTAAGCAGCTGCTGGTGCTTCTACAGCTTCAAACAGCTGCTGGTGCTGGTGCTGCTGGTGCAAGCTAGATTGGAGCTCCAAATTGCTGCTGCTGTAGCAGGTTCGACTGGTACTGAAGTGGTCATTATGTAACCAGTACTGGCACTGAAATGGCCATTTTTCACTAAAGCTTGGCACTGAATTGATCACTTTGAGAAAAACTTGGCACTTAAGTGATCACTTCAGTAACAAATTGACATTGAAGTATTAATTTTTTTAAGCACGACTAGCACTGAAGTGATCACCTTCAGCAAACCACTACTCTTTCATTTGACCAGCGTTTGCAGCAAACCAGCAAATCACCAACAACTAACATCTCATTCAAAAACAAAGTAAAGGAAGTTCACAATGCACAACAACTAATCTCAACAAAACTTGTAAATGTGCACACCCAATTAATTCCAACCTCGACTTTAACCAAAAACAGATAGCAAACTCTTGTTCCATACAACAATTAGGGAAAAACATCAAACCAATAACACAACTACAAATTACCCTTCACAATTACACATTTCATTCATCTTCAACTATGGTAAACTAAGAAACCTATTCTCATCGGTCCCTTTACATTTGCCCATGAAAAAGGCTATACAACAGAACAATAAGACAATCAACGCTCGAGAACAAATTCTTTCAATTTTCATGCTTGAAACTTCCTTCTTCAAATGGTTGGCCAAAGATGCTAAAGCCTTGTTTTCAGCTTGCATTGACTGAACATGAACATCCTCCAACTCGTCCAGTAATGTAGGTAAAGGTTGATGACGTCCTTCAAGAAACTCCAATATCACCTCAGTCGATCGTCCGAAGAATTTCGCATCAACCCATTTGAAATATTTGCACTTCAAGTCTTCTCTATACCTGGCGTATCCATTGAATCGTCTCCCCGGATTCAACTGAATCCAAGATGTTCTTATTGAACTCGGTAACCCACAATAACAATAACACTCATCTTCTTCGCTTCGAGAAGAATTGGGGTTAGGGTTTGAGGTGCTGCCGAAGCCGCTGGTGCTGCTCGTGAATCCCCCCATTTCCAAGTTTGACTTGTCATTTTTTTTGGGCAAACTGAAATTGGGGTTAGGCTTTGAAATTGGGGATTTTCTTGAATTGGCTGATTTAGGGTTTGAGATGCTACTGAAGCCGCTCGTGAAGCCCTCCATTTGCAAGTATGAGCTGTGGTTTCTTTGGGGCAAACCGAAATTGAGGATTTCTTCTGCAATCGGCTGATTTAGGGTTCTTATTTGAAGAACCATGTCCAAAATGACTTCGTGAAGGCTTCTGCTGCTGATTGGACTCTCCGGCGACCACGTCGACTTCATCTATTCATAAAATAAGGCCACGTCAGATTTTCGGAAGACCAAATCGGACTTGGCACTAAAACAATCTTTTTTTTAAAAAAAACTTGGCACTAAAGTGATCCGATTGAAACTTTTGGCACTAAAGTGATCTCCGTACACAACTTTTGGCACCAAAAGTGTCCTTTTCCCCATTGATTGGAGTGAGTCATGTTCCAAAGTTGAAGAAGAACCTAATTTCTTTGAGTGCCCTAGATTCAGCCGGATGTTGGTATATTTCGAAAGATTGAGTTATGAAGATTGTTTGAGGTGCCTTAATGATAATAAGAGGAATCAAGTAGAGTAGCTCGTATGAGCTGCAACGTGAGATAGTAATAGATTTTGCCGCGGAGACGTCGGATGCATCTATTTCGACAGTCTAAATTGTGGTATATCCATTTGAAACACATTGGCGGGAGAAGCCTAAAGGTTCCGAGTGAAATGAATTTGCTATGTTACCAAAGAACTCAATGTATGCAAGTGACGTGACCTAGGGAAACGGTGAAAACTGTAGTTCAATATGATTGTCAAAGAAACCACAGATATTGCAGAGTTGACTAACTTGGATGTTCACCTACTATCGAGGTTTCCTTCGAGAAAGAGTGTCAAATTTATTCTAATAGTTGTCGATTGAAGCTATATGCATTAAATCCTTGAATATCTTAAGTGGTTGAGGAATATATAATTGGAGAGCCAACAAGGCAGGAAAGCTATACGTTTCTTAGAGCTAACTGGGCCAAAGGCGAAGTAGAATTGATCGATGAACTTTCCGTAAGCAAGAGCACTATCTGGAACAAAGAAACTGTGAGAGATTTTCCTCTTCAATGGGGATGCCATTTGGAAGAAAACCAGCTATGGCATAGATGTTTAAAAGGGTGATGGACATAGGGCCCCAGGGAAAGAAGAAGCAGTTGGTCAATGGAGACCAAAAACTAATAGCAGCACCAAGGAGTCCAGGGTTCAAGTCGAAAGATAGCATATTAACCTCCAAGGCAGTACTTACAACTGTTCTTCCCCAGGCAAGCAATGTACAAGCGTCTTTCTTAAGCCGAAGATACCATCTATGAAAATCTGGTTCGAAAGAAGGGAAGCCTTGAATCGAGATGGCTCTGAAATCCAGATATCCATTATAGAGGGTTTTTGAATGGGAAGCAGTTCCTCGCGCTTTGTAGGAAAACATGGCCAGAGAGAAATTGGAATATGTTGATGATTGAGGAAACAGGGACCGAGAACCAGGCGATTTGGATACTCATCAAGCAAATGTAGAAGGCGGAAACAGCAATTGTTGGATCAATCATCCCATCTCAGATCGTCGAATTTGGTAATGATCTTCGTAGAAGAAGATTGAGATGAGCTTGACGCCATCCAGTCGAATGCTTGAAGAGGAACAGACTAGGGATTAGGGTTTAAGGACGAAAGAAAGAAGAAACGAGGAGTCTTAACTTTGGTTTGTACCCTTCGCAATCGAGTGTAAAAGAGGATAGAAACCTGAGGAAAATATGATCATCGTGATATGATATCTGCAAAACAATCAGGGGACATGTCGGAATATTACAAGAAAATACAACCTGGCCGGCTATGCAAAGAGTACGAAGTGTCAAAGTATAGCTAGCATGATAAACCTGGCCGCGAAGAAACCGCGCGAAGTCGAGGTACATTTTTTTTCAAGAGGGCATATGTTGACCATAAAAAATGGTTCGTCCGTCGACACACGTGCCTAAGGCACGAGGGAAAGAGTCAAGGTGAAAGTATTAGGGCATAGATAGGTCACGTATAGCCCTCCAGAGAAAAGCGAGAATATCGCCAGAATCTTTGGTTTGGATTGCTTCCTTGGAAAGAGATAACGGAAAATTACCAAAAAAAGTCCTAGGCCTATTTCAATGTGCCCATTCAGTCCTAAAACTTTTTTTTTTACCAATTCAATCCAAAACCTGCCAATTTTGGCCGGCCGTCCGGCCACACAATAATTTAATTTTTTTGAATTTTTTCTTTTCATTTTCTTTCTCTCTTTTTTCCTTCCCTCTTCTTCTTCTTCCTCTACTCGGTGAGGTCGATCTCGCCGATCTCAGGCGAAGCTCGCCCTCGCTGGCCACTGGCAAGGGCGAGCCTCGCCATGGCTGGGCAAGGCTCGCCTTGCCAGATTTGGGCTAGAGAGGCTCGGCCTCGCAAAGCCACGATGAGGTGGCAGCACGAGGTCAACCTCGTCGGCCAGCAGAAGAAGAAGAAAAGGAAAGAAAAACAATAAAAAAAAATAAAAGAGGAAAAAAGAAAATAAAAAATTCAAAAAAAATGAAAATATTACGTCGCCGAATTGTTGGTGTCAGCTGGCGTCCGCGTCAGTGCCGGGCAGCTAAAATTGGCCAGGTGGACTAAATTGGCACAATTGCAAAACGTTTAGGACTAAATCGGCAAAAAAAATTAGGCCTGAATTGACATAATTACAATAGATTTAGGATTTTTTTGATAATTTTCCCAAAAGAGATATAAACTAAAAAAAGGAAAAATATTTAAATCTTTATTATTATCATCAACATATTGGTAAAAAAGGGGAAAAAGAAAATTAAAGATAAAACTATGCATACACATATATGCAATCCCGTCTATGAAAAGTTGATAGCCAAGTAATTAGATACCAATCGAACTATGCATACAAATTTTCTTTTTCCATACTTTTTATCAAATCATTCTTGTGGCTTCGCTAGCTTGTTGGCTAGTTTTCCTTACTCTATATTGATCACCTACTACCTTGAAATAACTCGAACTATTCTTTTGTAAAAAGGCATACAAAAGAAAAGAAACAAATCGTAGTATCCCGATCATACTAGGCTACTAGGTAAATCAATTCAGAGGTCTGTACATGGAGCTACTAGGCAAATCCTGTTGAGATTGGACTATTCTCTCAAGTTGGAAAGGTCTCTTCCTGTCGCTATTAGGTAAATCAATTTAGAGATGATTCCAATGCAGACTAGGCCAAAGATCCCATTGGTTGCCTGTCGCTCTACAAGTCCTCACTTTTTTTAAGGTAACTCGCCTATCTCTTGGCGCAATGACAAACAAATCGTAATATCCCGATCAAGTACACAAGCAGAGTACTGAGCCATTTCGAAAGTCCTTAATCTTAATTTCACAGATGGAATACAAATTTCTAATCTTTAACTCAGCAATTATTCCTTAGCGGGTTACAACGTTCTTGGACTCCCTGCAGGAGACATTCTGAATTCCCTTTTCGAGAATCTTGAGAAAAATAACCTTTTTCGGCCAACCATAGGAGGAAATAGAAAATTGCATCTTTCTGGACCTACCCTTTATTTGTGTCTGCTTAGGGTCCCAACATACCTGCGAGGCGATATGATAATAACTAATACAGGAGATGGGTCAACATAAAATAACCAAAAAAAAAAGTCACAAGTAGCCGCGTCTCATATCTTTTCTGCCTAATTTTCCTTTTCCATGACGTGTATCCATACCTCTTTTTTTTGTTGAGTATTTTCTTTATAAATACGCGTAAACCGTCACGGATGCATTGACTAAGGCTTTACTCGATGTGACTCTAGAGGTTAATATAAGCATTCCTATCTTGAATTGGTAAGATATCGATATGAAATTATATCCTGTGAATGGAAATGGTACGATGGCATGCTAAATGGGATATTCCTCAAATGATCCTATAAGACTTTCTTGAACTAGAATACTAAAATCAGTCTTTCTCGAGAAAACTCCTTTAAAAAAAAGGTTAATACCATGAAAACCTCAAAGTGATACATCTATTCAAATTGATCCCAAACTATTTTTTTAACCACCCCAAATTAATTTTTTGACCACCAAAAATCCCCCAAACTGTTACATGACAAATTTACCCTCCGTTAGTTTTGATTAAATTTTGTTAATACCACGAAAAACTCCAAACTAGTACACCTGTAACAAACTAAGAGTAAAAATCCCAAACGGTATTCCCGTCAACTGCCACGTATCATCCAGCTCAATAATTTGACGGTAAAATTTAACGTAAACTAACAGAGAGTAAATTTATCACAGGTGTACCAGTTTGTGATTCTTCGTGGTAAAAAAATTAGTTTAGGGTAAATTTGTCACAGGTGTACCAGTTTGGGGTATTTCGTGGTCAAAAAATTAGTTTGTAGTAAATTTATAACAAGTGTCTCAATTTGGAGTTTTCCGTGATATTAATCCTTAAAAGAATGGTTCAAGAGCCCTTTTTTTTCCCTTCCTATATTAGCCTGTTTTATTAGCATTTTAATTCCGTCAAAGCACAAGACATGCATAAAGTCAAATACTTCTATAAACGGATATCTCCGCTCTGCAATGATCTTATTTTTTTGATAAATTTTGACTTAATTTTGTCAAAGTGTACAATATGAGACATGCACAAAGCCAAATACTTCTATAAACTGATATCTCCGCTCTACAATGATTTAATTTCCTCATTAACTTTTACTTATTGAGAATTTTACCAATAAAATGAATTTATGTGCCTTCTATTCGTGAATACTTAAGCATAATTGAATTTTCAAGCATTTCTATGAAAAGAGTCAGCGCTGATAGCTCAAATGATTGGTTTGACTTTATCATAACACCTTTAGTCATTCTCTAAGTAAGCCATCAAATTCTTCAACTTCATGTTCAACGGAGAAAAATATTCAACATGTATAACTATGCTGAAGATCTTCATGGTGAGTCATTTTGAGAACCATTCACACGAGTAATGTCCATTGAAGTTCTCACTTTAGCTCCAGGCAGGAACAAATAGTCTAAGTGCAGAGTGAACCATTCTCAGCTGGTATTTCGCGGTACTACTTCTCCGAGGCCTCTCGTTCGATTACAATCGCTATCTAAATCTTGCCTGAATTTGATTTGGTTTGCAGCGGAAACGATACAAAATGTTACAATTCTTGGACTGATCGCAGGGGTATCCCAATGGTCAATAATGGCGGAATCAGGAAAAGCGACAAAAACAGAAGTAAACTAATCTAAACACCGAGTGAATCATTACGAGTCCTACATCTCCAAAGCCCCTGCGTGGGGCACGAGAACAGGACCGAACTGAATCGAACGACCAGTTTTGGGGGGTTCTTGGTTCCAGGTGCGGAATTGAACCACTCGGAGGGACCGGACCGATATGTTTATTATTTTGGTTTTGCCTTTTCTTCTAAAGAGCAAAGAAAAGGAAATTGCCAAAATCCTAGACCGGACTAACTCATCCCGGTTCTAGGATGGAATTGGCCAATTCAAGAATCGATCACCACTACTCACTACTCCTGAATTAGCCGGAGCATCAATTCTTCAAAGTGGTGATACAGCAACATCATGAGAGGAAAGTGGTAAGATATACACCATCGGCATATCTCAAGTTCAATTACGATTGCTATAAATCACGCCTCGATATTGTGTTTTGCCAAGTTGATTTGCTTTGTATCGGAAAGTCCACAACATGCCATTTTTTCTCAGAGTGTCCATGGGGAATCCTAATGATGCAGTAACGCTGAACCAAGGAAAGATGAATCCAAGTGGAAGGATAGACGACCACTTGAATGGTAAACTTACTGAAAACAGCAAGTAATGGGCAGTCACTTCTCAAAGAATGCCTTAGCTTGCAGGTCAAGATCGATGACTTTCACAAACCTCTTAAGGCTGTTGATTAAAGCTCCTGAACTAGCAAGTAAGGGCAAGAATCTACAGTGGTTTGTTCAAACATGTGCGAATGCGCAGGAACAACGAAACCACGACTCTTAGGTTCTCAGACAGATCGTGGCCGGTGAATATGAAACCCGGGTGTTCTTCTCTGCCAGTTGGCCTGCATTTGCAAGAGAAACTCATCTGTGTGTTTGAGCTCGTTGATAGGGGATGGTGTTCGTGTTCCAAGTTTCTATTTTCGAGAGTGCCGGTGAGGAGCCGGTTCACATTGATTGATATGAACATCGAAAATATTACTCTATGTCATTCGCGCTGCCGGTATGAATCCGGGATTCCTAGTTATGCCTCTTTTATTCGGTAGTTACAAATCAAATAAAAATACTCTTTTGTGTTTATGTTTTCTTCTGTTCTTCGCTAATCTCAATTATGAAACTTACATTTTGGAAAGGAACAATCAAATTTGGTGCTTTTTTATTTATTTATGGTTTCTAGTGGATCAACCTGACCCGTGGAACTAATAAAGTGAAATAGTGGCAATTAACCTTTGCTTTAAACGATATGCGATTCTAAGGAAAACTGCTAAAAAAAAGTCTTAAACCTATTGTTTAATTTGGATTCCAACAGCGGTGGACGGTATAGTAACTCTAGTATAAAAAGTCCTATTGTCCAAAGAAGCTAAAGACGATATAGCAAATCCAGGGAGAATTACCAAAAAAGTTTCAAACATACTGTAATTGTGTCAATTCAGTTATAAACTTTTTTTTTTTTTTACGAATTTAGTCCCAAACCTTTTGTATTTGTGCCAATTCAGTACATCCAATTAATTTTGATCGAAAATCGCTTATATGAACGTCAGTCATCCTACGTGACACGATCGGCACTGGCGTAGGGAATATTTATTAATATTTTACGAAATTTTTATTCTTTTCTTTTCTTTTCTGTCATTTTTCCCTAGACTAGGGCCGGGACGCCCTCGCCAAATCTAACTAGGCGAGGGCGCCGCAGCCCTCATCTAGTGCCAGAGAGAGTTGGCCGGCGAACCTTGTTAGCCCTAGTTCAGGGGAAAAAAAAGTAAAGAAAAGAATATATATATATATAAAATTCATAAAATTATTTAAAATGCCCACGTCAGAGTCGATCGTGCCACGTAGGACAGTCAGTGTTCATGTTGGCAATTTTCAGTCAAAATTGACCACATGGACTGAATTAGCACAAATATAAAAAGTTTAGGATTGAATTGACATAATTACAATAGAATTAAAACTTTTTTGGTAATTTTCCCCACAAATCCAAGAAGTTGGTTCGGAAAGTTCTCCCGTTTGGATGTGGCTATATTATGTTTGCTACATTTTAATTAACTAAAGGATAATGAATGGAATGTTCAACAAACAAGGAAAACACAGCAACCTTGAAATAAAAAGTGTTTAATATTTAATTATTCTCAACAAAATCAGCTTTTTACTTTTAAGTAAAGGTGTCAATGTGAGTCTTTCACCCACTTTTAATCAAATATGGATTTAAGCTTATAAATCCGATTCAAATATGGGTTTTAACCCAACCCATTTTCGACTCATTTTAGGCCCGTGGCCTACAACTTCCCAAGCACCCACTTGTAAATGGGCCTCAACTCAAGTATATTAGTTTATATTTTAAATTTTTATAAGTAAAACAAAGAAAGAAAAATAAAAATAAAAAATGTTCTGGAATGTTGCCTACCAGACCGCCGCCGGAGAAATAAACAATAATTTTTCAATAAAAAATTTATTTTTTTTAAAAAAATTAAAAATATTTTTTAAAAATTAAAAAAAAAATTCAATTGCATGAAAGCGTTTTAACAATATCATTTTTTAACAAATTATAAGAAAAAAATATTTCATGATTTAGTTAAATATGAATTTATTTATGTAATACGAGTTGGGTTGAGTATGGATAGTGCATGGGTCGGACCGGGTATGAGTCGTTAGATTTGTACTGTATAAAAATGGATCAAAATAAGTTAAATGAACCAATACAGGTCGGATCATGTTGGAACCGAACCAAATTTGATTCGGCCAACGAGTTGGACACCTCTATTTTTAAGTGAGCATTAATTGGATATGATTGATGTGCCATTTAGGGCCTGTATAGTAACCACTCTCATTCTCTGATTATGTTTCCTGAAACATTAAAGAATGAGAATCATGTTTGGTAACGCAAATAATTCTGATTCTGATTCTGTTCCCAAAATCAGTTTTAGAGCAAAATCCAAAACAAAAAAAAAGTTGGTTCTGGAAAAAAGAATCACTTTTGAGAATCACAAAACAGAATGAAGTCTCACATCTCTTACTTTTCCCAATCAGTTCTCTCGTCACTTTTCTCTCAACCTAATAAAAATAAAATAAAAAAATAAAAAAATTCCAAAAAATCGAAATTTTTTTAAAAAATCATAAAAAGTATAGAAAATTCCTAAAAATTGAAGAAGTTTAGATTAGGCTAGTTTGGCCTTATTTTCATAAATTTGGGCCTAAATTTCCTAGATTTCCTAGATTTCACTCTTCTGCAAAAAAAAAATGTCGCGGAAGATGAGGGTATCTAACATGTGGATGATAACATATATACTCGTAGCCGTGTGTCACAAAATGTGACCATCTGCAATGTGAAGCTGGAGCCAAACCCCCACTTGAATTTAGGACAGAAGCTGCAAAATGATAGTGAAGGACTTGTACTTCGTATCAAGGAGGATAATTTGATTTTTTTTTTGTCAGTGGATAATTTGGTTATTCAGCTACTATGTTTGTAAGTATTTTGGACAAAGCAACATTTAAAGAAAAAATGAGTTCTTAATATGGGAACTATCCTATGTTTCAATCGAACTTCAAATGTCATGTATTAAAATTTGTATTTCATTTATGACATGCAAAAAAAATAATATATTTTAAATTATTTTAGTGTGCATTGAAAATTAGTCTTCAATTTAGGATGAAATTTTACAAAGTAACTACATAATTATTTGACTTAAATGAAAAAAATTAGGAAGAGAAACAGTTTTTCGAAACCGAAATTTTGTGCAGTTATCAAACGCGTTTCTATTGTAGGAACAGAAATTTTGGGCAGTTATCAAATGCGTTCTGATTCTCTAAAACTCATCAAGGAACAGAATCAGAAAAAATCATTTTAATCAGAATCAATTTTTCGGAATAGAATAGTTACCATACGCAGCCTTAGTGTCGCCCTCTTTTGCATAGCGGAGTATTCTCCGAGTACTATTGTATAGCTCGGGAAGAAACGCAAAAGAAGTGGGGCCCACCGTGCACACGTGTCAATTTATGAATGGAGACAAACACCCAAGACTCTCTCCGTCGAACCCCTCGTCTCGTCGCTCGTTTCTTCACTCCCCTTCAGTGGCACTCTGACATTTGCTTCCCCATTTGGCCTCAAGAACAGAGGCTCCGCGCTCATGTTGAAACCCCAAAACCATCTTCTTCTTCTGTAAGGAGTCAAGGACACTGCCGTCTATGGCTTGTAGTCGTCGCCGCTGGAGAGAAGATGGAGCTGTCGAGCGGGAGGTGGCAACCGGTCCTCGTCTTGGGAGTCGTAGCTTCTTCAAGATCATACTCTCCGACGCGCTTGAGTCTGGAAAGCTTGTGAGTTGATCGAATCTGCGCAGTCTGTTTCATATGTTTGAGCATCAGTGTTTAAGAGTTTCTTACACTCTGTGCTGTGCAACCCATCAACCTAGAAAACTGGTTTGTGTGTTGGGTTTCGGATGAACTTTTCACTTCCACCTTAAAAGCCAAGAAAGAAAGAAAAAATTACAGGGTATGGTCTAACATGGCCTGTAGATGGAACAAAATTTCTCCTTTTTCATATTTCAATAACATGTATATCTTCATCGTATGCGTGACCGGTTGTCCTGAACCATGGCGATGGTCGGCCTCATGTCTGTTTTGCTGCTGCCGTTTCTTCTGCTAAGGTTTGCTAATTTGTTTATATATTTCATGATTTGGGTCGAAATGGCTTTCAGAATAGAGTGTACTTTGCATGGTTCAGGTTTCCACAACATCCTTTGAGCATTACTATTCTGAAAAGAAGGGTAATTTCAAGGATGCACAGATTTAACTGACAAAAATTGATATGACAAAGTAATGGCTGTTCTATGGTGCCTTGATTCTTTGGGCAGCGAAATTGTCGCGCACTTTCTCAGTCTTAGGACAAAAGGAAAATCCATGTCAACTGTTGGATAACATGGGATCAAGATAAAAGTTATGTCTACAGTTGGATTTGGCACAACAATTTCGCTGATTGTAGTGTGGATAAAATTTTGAATTCTCTAGCTTTACTCTTGTCAAATGAAGCAACTATACCTCAAATTCGATCCACAATTATTCTGAAGCGCACTTGTGGAAACTGATCTTTCATCCATGTTGCAGAATTTAAAATTTCTTAGCTTTCTGACTTTTTTCTGCACTTCAGTTTGACTCTTATGAGTTGTTATAATGGACCTGTAACTTTCAAATTTTTCCAAAATAGGGAATTCCAAAGAGTTTCTTGAGAAGATGTGGAAAGGATCTCTCAAACTCGGTGCTTCTCAAGGTTCCGGGCGGTTCAACCTGGACTATAGAGCTAGAAAAGTGTAACAATGACATGGTTTTGTTGTGGAAAGGGTGGCGGGAATTCATGGAGCATTACTCCATTGGCCATGGTCACCTCCTAGTTTTCAAATATAGAGGGAACTCCACTTTTCGCATAATAATATTCAATAAGAGTGCTTCAGAAATAGATTATTCCTCGAGCAGTGGCAAAACATCATGCCTTGGGAGCGAACTTCCCTCACCAGAAACAGAAGATGTCATAGAAACAGAAGATCTGGAGGATGTCACACCCCATCAAAGAATGAGGAGTGAACCACATTTACCTTATTCTCAGCTAAGTCCAAGCGACTCACCGCAAGGGTCCGAAGGTGCGACTCTTCATTTGAGAAGTCACGTTTCTTCTTACATCACTCTCTTTTGTTAGTTCTTTTTAAAAATACTTGAAAAAATTTATGATTCAATGCCGCCAAAATGATATGGCAGCATTAGATGAAAAAAAAAGTCCTCTGCTATGGAATGGAGTAGCTTTGCTATTTCTATTTGTAAATGGGAAGTAGGTCGATTGAATTGATCCCTACCCTTACCTGTTTTGGAACTAAATGGAACCTGGTCTCCTTGGTATGTAGTTCCCATCGATACTGACCCCGAACAACCACATCTGTCTCAAGCTCAAGCTGACCAGACAGATGGAATTAAACAGCCTACATGCAGAGCGAGCAGTTCTGAGCTGGGCTTTCATGGTACTACACTTCCAAGGCCTCTCACTACTCCTGAATTAGCCCGCAAAGTTGATTCCGAACATCCCGTTTTCAAAAAGGTGATCCGGCGATGTTATATGGATAAACTGGTAAGTCTTGAGCTCATCACCGGCATAGTTCAAATATGATTGCTAGTACCTACAATGCCATGATCACATTAGCTGTTGCTGTCCACTTGTTTGAGATTTTTTTTCCAATTCATATAGTGTCGACAATATAATCCAATGGGTTCCTACAACAATACTCATTCCTGGGATTTCTCATTCCACTTAAACAATTTCATGTCTTGGTTGTTCAAACATGTACATGTGCAGTATATTCCAGGTGGATTCATCAAGCAGCATATTCAGGAAAAGCAAAGAGCAACTCTTAGGTATGCCAACAGATCATGGTCAGTGAGGCTCATCAGGTGCAACAGACGTGTCAGAGGGGCTCTGTTTCTGACCTTTTCTGCTGGTTGGAGTGCGTTTGCAAGAGAAACTCATCTGCGTGTAGGAAATGTCTGCGTGTTCAAGCTAATTGACAGGAATGATATTGTGTTCGAAGTCTCCATTTTGAGTGGTGCGGAGTTGATTTATAATTGTTGAAAATGAGTACTCGAAGTGTAACTTTATTCTGGTTATAGCGTGACTTGCATTCTGGGTTTACAATTGTGCCTCCCTTATTTGGTTGTGCTGCATCACTGAACACTTTCTTTTCTATTTTAATTTAAAATATACTCACAACATTTTTATAAGACTTTTCCGTGTTGATTGGTATTGTAATGATTTAGGCGGGATTCTAGCTGATTTGTCTCTTCCGATTGAAGAGCACTTATGTCAAATTGTCTGAATTTTCCAATTCATGGCAATCATAATTTCCAATCTATGTTATTATAGTAGGTCAATTGAAGAAACGCTCACACTAAAGTCCAATTTTTATTTTTATTTTTAGTTCAGCGCAGGAACAAACTGTCTAAACGAAGAGTGAATCATTATGAGATGGCTTTTCGTGGTCCTACACCTCCAAAGCCCCTCAATACTCCTGAATTAGCCAGTGAATTTGAGTCGGAGCATCCCTTCTTCAAAGTGGTGATACAGCAATGGCATGAGAGTAAAGTGGTAAGATCTCAAGCCCAATCCACCACTGGCATATCTCAAGTTCAATCATGATTTCTATAAATCATGCCTCAATATCGTGTTTTCCCAAGTTGATTTGGTTTGTATCGGAAACTTAACGACATATTATATTTCTCAAAGTGTCCATGGGGATGATGGAGTCACGTGGAACCATAAAAGGATGGATAAGTAAAGAAATTAATTGGGTCGGGATTGTCCTTTGCTTGGATGCCCCGCAAGCTGCTCTTTCACTATCCAAGTGGAAGGATGGACAGTCACTTGAATGGTAAACTAACTGAAAATAGCTATTAATGGACAGTCACCTCTTAAATAATGCTTTAGATTGCAGGTTAAGATCGATGACTTTCATAAGACCCTTAAGGCTGTTGATTAAGACTCTTGAACTAGCAATCATCGGCAAGAATCTACATCATGTGCCTTTTTTTCACGCGAGTGTATACTTCTGTGACGTCCTTTTAACATACAGTGGTTCGTTCACATGTGTACGAATGTGCAGTACGTTCCTCTTCAATTTTCCAAGCAACATATTCAAGGAAACAAGGAAATGGCGACTCTTAGGTTTTCAGACAGATCTTGGCCGGTGCGGCTGTTAAGCTATTCGCAGGAAACCTGGGTGTCCTTCTCTGCTGGTTGGCGTGCATTTGCAAGAGAAACTCATTTGTGTGTGGGAAATATCTGTGTGTTTGAGCTCATTGATAGGGATGATGTTGTATTCCAAGTCTCTGTTTTCAGCTGTGCCGGTAAGGATCCGATTCACATTGATTGAGATGAACATCGGAAGTGTTACTTTAGCCATTCGCTTCGTCGATATGTATTCAGCATTCCCAATTATGCCTCTTTTATTCGGTAGTTGCAAAACAATGAGAAGTAGACTTTTTTATGTTTCTGTTTGCTTGTTTTCTGCACTAGTCTCAATTCGATTTTCAAGATAACAGTAATTTCCAATCTATGCTGGATCTTTTCATAGCGAGTCAATTAAAGAGACGTCCACACCATTATCTTTTAAATTTCTCATTGTTTTACTACAGGGGATTTTCATGGTCCTACGCTATCAAAGCCTCTCAAGTCTTCCTGTTTAGCTAGCAATATTGATTCGGAGCATCCCTTCTTCATATGGGTGACCCCACAAAGTTATATCAAACGCCTGGTAAGATCTGAAGCTTAAATCATCATTCACATATCTCATGTTCATTTTAACAGTTTTCATGTATTGGCTATTCCAAACATGTACATGTGCAGAGTGTTCCGGTTGGCTTTGCCAAGCAACATATTCAGGAACACAAACAAATAGCGACTCTTTGGCATTCGGACAGATCGTGGCCAGTGAAGATCTTTGGGAGCCATCGACAGGCCACTGGTAGTCTGGTTCTGTACTCCGCCGGTTGGCGTGCATTCGCAAGAGAAACTCATCTGCGTCCAGGAAATGTCTACTTGTTTGAGCTCATCGATCGGGATGATACCGTGTTCAAAGTCTCCATTTTGAGCGGTGCTGGTAATGACCCGATTCACGTCGATCGAGATGAACATCAGAAGTATTACCTCAGGCCATTGCAGCATCGAAATGATTCCAGGGTTCCTAATAATGCCTCCATTTCTTAAGCAGCCCCGCGGTGAATCAATGAAAAGCACTCTTTTCTGCTTTTTGTTTTCTTCGTTCTTCCTTTTTGTGCTAGCTTCAATTCCATGACTGCCTTGCTCGGAAAGAACCTCTCAAATTCGGTGAATCTTTGTGGTTTTGCACAGCGGCTCAACCTGACCAGTAGATCTACAAAAGAGTAAAGATATACTCTGATGTAAGTTCCTGGAGTATCTCTTTTCAAATGTTTAGTCCTTTGATATTATGGCTCATCTTTTTGATATATTTTATATAATACATGTGACGTATGAAATTTAACGTCCTAAATGACTAGTTATAAAATATCAAAAGATCAAATCCCAAATTATCAGTCATATATATGTGCAGAGACTCAAACAATTCTAACACTTACATATCAAATCGGGTTAGAATCTCATAATTTCAAATTAGGCAGTTCAATATTCAATTGTGCATGCACTTGGACTATGACTTAAACGACAACTGGTGATAAGGAGATAAGCGGCAGCGAGGCGCAACCGTGGCAGAACTGCTGTTGGATTGGGCTGAGCGGCGGCGAATTGAGGACTGCAGGAACCCTGCCGGAAAACTAGAGATTGCAGGTACTTTGTCGGTGTGGTTTGGACGTTACTGGTGTTGTGGCTAGCGATATCACCTAGAGATGGTGAATAGGTTATTTCAAATTATATATATATACGGAATTAAAAATAACAAGTTCAGAACTTAGTTCAGAGTATGATCAAGAATAAGATCTGAAGTGGCTTCAGTGTCTGATTGTGCATAATTCTACTATCGAAAATAATAATAAGGAAGTTCAAGGGATAGAGAACTTGCACACAAAATTTATAGTGGTTCGATTAAGATTAAGTTTATGTCCACTTCTTCACGCCGGTAGCTAATCGGTTGGATTTCACTATTGAATAGCTCAGAGGTTACAACTTGGTGACACTCCTTGAGTTGATAGACGACTCTGTCTTATACCCAATCACTCGATTAAGAACCTCCTTGAGTTTTTTACCGTGTTTGGATCAAGAATAAGTAGAGAATGTTAAAGCTTTCTTGAATTTTGAAATTTCAGATTCGCGACTCTCTATTTTCTCTTCAACTTTGAAATCTCCTTTTATACACCCCCTTCAATCTAGCCGTTGAAAGGTCTTCAGAAGATTACTCTTCAATCAACCCGTTGGACGAGATTGTATACAAAGGATTTCGTAACCATTAAGAAACAAGAGTATAAACTCTCATTGATCCAATCACCCATACCATTAAGATCTGGGTTGCCAAAGATAGAATTTTTTGTTTAGTAATAAATCTTCTCTTCCTCAATCCACTTCTTTGATAGAGATAAAATAATCTTCACGGTTTCAAAGATGAATCCAACCTGATTGCAGCCATTGTGATAATATAATATCTCCCAATCAACTTCTTATATACTGCAAATTGCATCCGAAATACTCCCTCAGAGTCTAAGCTCTTCTTGCGTCAACGTCTGAGGCTGAGTTACAAGATCAAATCCAATATAAGTGTTCCAGTTTATTCCTTAACATCTAATGCATTTAGGATAATCTGTAAAAAGAGTATTTCTATGTATTAACTCAGATTCTAGAGAATATGAATTGTTTTATCAACTTCAAAATCAATTAGGAGGTTTTCTCAACAACTGGAACTATTGGGAATGACAATGGAAAAACCTGCATAAACATAGGGAACACTACAAATTCGATTGAGGGCAACCAGAGCAACTGTTGGAGCTTCTAAGGATTATAGCGGCTTTTGGACACAGCAGTACCAGGCGTGGCGGCTGAAAGAGGCCGGCGAGGATGCTTCAGGGTACTACAGGACTGCTCAGCTTGTAGGCACGGCAAGGAGGTGCAGTAACTTGATGGGTCTTGTTGTTGGTGGCTGGAAAACTCGCTTAAGGGGCGCTACAAAGATGGTGAGACATTGCAGAAATGGCTTCGGGGCTCGGCTGCTTCGCTAGAAGTCATAGTGGGGCTGGAGGTTCATCTAGGCCGTGCAGAGCTCCTCGAAGTTAATGGGAGCACATCGCCGGCAGTTGGAGGCGATGTCGGGTCTGGACATCAGCATCGCGGGGTGGTGGCACGGCACCGAAGAACTCGTTTCTCGCCGCATGCCTCACGTGCATTTCTCGTGTGTGGGGCTTTTTCAATTCTCCCCGAACTCTTCTATTGTGTCCAACCTCTTAATTTGAAGAGAAAGCATGTTTATATAAGGTGAGATTAGTGCACTCTTGTAAGAACTTAGTTTCTTAATTTGGATTAAGAGAATATGTGATATGTCCAAGATACGAATCAGTTATTGTTTTGTCAGTTTTCCATACTGCCAAATCTTGTGATATAATATGGCTCACCACTTCCAATAAAGCATAACCTTTCCTAGTTTAGGACATCACGAGTTTATATGCTCAATGGGCTTGGTTAAATTTTGCGCTCTTGTGGGTTTAATCCAGATAATTCAATTCATGGTCTTCCTGTTTAAGTCAATCTAATTATAATACAATTTATGCAATCTTATTACTACTAAATGATAATGTTCTTAATGTTGTTTTGTTGTCTAATTAATGTTCTTAATGTCCATATTATTAACGTGTTCTTAATGTACTCGTCAATAAAATGTCCTGTTTTTGTGAGATAATCTTGATCGATCTTCTTTTATTACCGAAATCCACAAGATAATAGAGATGCCGCGATGAAAGTGTGGCCGTGTGCTTGGCCAAATCTGTCTGAATGAGTATTAGTGGCCGTGCACATGTCTTAGGATATATAAGAAGTTTTTTAGGAAAAATTTAAGTATCAATTGTAATATTTGTTGCATCGTTTAATTTATAGTGGAATACTTTGCCATTATTCCAATATACGTAGGCCATGCCAACTGAATCGCATAAATTTAGTGTTCAATTTTTTATTTGTTCTATCTATTTTATTATTCGATTGCTTGTTTCCGTAACAATTAGTATCATGGTCAAACTTGGCTAAGTTGAAGCGAATCGATGGCGACAAAAGAAGGAAAAGTGAAAATCAATAGATTTAATGGGAATGGTTTTGGTTTTGGAAGATGCAGATTGAGGATTATTTATATCAGAAGAATTAGCATATTCCCTTGTCTAGAGAGAAGCCAAATCGATGAAGCAAGTTGATTGGGAATTCCGGGAGACATGCGTTGGGTGTTATTCGGCTAATGTTGGTTCGTAATGTCGCCTTTAACATCGTGAAAAAGAAGAAAAATGTGGGCTGGATGCGGGCTATGTTGGACATGAACAAGAAGCCCTTTCGAATAAATAAGGTCTATTTGATGTGACGTTTGTTTAACTCAAAGATGAGCAAAAGTGTGTCAATTGCTGATCATATCAATGAATTTCATGTGTTCGTTAGTCAATTGAGTTTAGTTGAGACTGACTTTGAAGATGAAGTATGTTCTTTGATTCCATTATCCTTGTTGCGTGATAATTGGAATACTATCGTTACTACTGTTAGTAACTCCTAGGTCATCAAGCTTGACATTATGAGGTTCGTGATGTGATTTTGAGTGAGGACATCCATTGGAGAAAATCTGGTGAACATGTGCTTATTGCTTTAATAGGTGAAGGTAGATGAAGAACTAATAGTCATATTAGTAGCAGTGTGAAGGTGAACGAACGTAGTCAGTCTACGACTAGGGGTGTTGCCTGTTGAAGTTGTGGCAAGAGGGAGCATCTTAGAAAGGATTGTGTTAAGTTGAAGAACGAGAAGGGAACAAAGAAACTGTGAGAGATTCTGCCTATCCAATAGGGATGCCATTTGGAAGAAAACCAGCTATGTCATAGATGTCTAAAAGAGTGGCCCCAGGGAAAGAAGAAGCAGTTGGTCAATGGAGACCAAAAACTAATAGCAGCACCAAGGAGTCCAGGGTTCAAGGCGAAAGATAGCATATTAACCTTCAAGGCAATGCTTACAACAGTTCTTCCACAGGCAAGCAACGTACGAGCGTCTTTCTTCAGCCGAAGATACCATCTCTGAAAATCTGGTTCAAAAGAAGGGAAGCCTCGAAATCGAGATGGCTCTGAAATGCAGATATCCATTATAGAGGGTCTTTGAATAGGAAGCAGTTCCTCTCGCTTTGTAGGAAAACAAGGCCGGAGAGAAATTGGAATACGTTGATGATTGAGGAAACAGGGACCGAGAACCAGACGATTTGGATACTCATCAAGCAAACTTAGAAGGCGGAAATAGCAATTGTTGGATCAATCATCCCGTCTAAGATCATCGGAGTTGGTAATGATCTTCGTAGAAGAAGATTGAGATGAGCTTGACGCCATCCAGTCGAATGCTTGAAGAGGAAAAGACTAGGGATTAGGGTTTAAGGACACGAAAGAAAGAAGAAACGAGGAGACTTAACTTTGGTTTATACCCTTCCCGATCGTGTGTAAAAAAGGATAGAGATCTAAGGAAAATACGATCATTGTGATACGACATCTGCAAATAATCGGGGGACGTGTCGGAAGATTACAAGAAAATACAACATGGTCGGCTAGTATAAAGCGTCATAGTATAGGCCGCGCGAAGTCGAGGTACATTTTTTTTAAAAGAGGGCATATGTTAACACTAAAAAATGGTTCGTCGGTCGACACACGTGCCTAAGGCAGGAGGTAAAGAGTCAAGGTGAAAGTATTAGGGCATAGATATGTCACGTACAGTGCTCGTGAGGATAATGCAGTTATCAAGCCACTGAGGGACATTCATATGTTGATTGACGGTAATGTAGATTGATGCCACGTCCCCAGTCATAAAAGCGCGACGATGCAATTGAAATAGTTGCAAATTTCGGCGCCAACAGCAGATTATACCACCAGAAATTTTAACTAATCAGGATCAGACTTCATCGTTGAGTCAAACTCCGTTTGAAGTTTGTTTACGTTGGTTCGTTTGTAAAATTCTACTTTCTGATCCTTTCCGTCGAGTTAAACTCCGGCTTTGTTCATGTTTGTATAATTTTAGTGAACCGTTGATTTCTTTATTAAATGGATCACTCCTATTCGGAATCGCCACAAAACCCTTTTCTCACATTTAAAACTCAAAAAACTACTTTCGGTTAAAGGTATTTCGTCACGGGAGAAATTCCGGCGAAATAGGTTTATGCGTAGGAGAAGCGAGAAAATCGCCAGAATCTTTGGTTTGGACTGCTTCCTCGGAAAGAGATACGGAAAATTACCAAAAAAAGTCCTAGGCCTATTTCAATGTGCCCATTCAGTTCTAAAACATTTTTTTTTTATCAATTCAGTCCAAAACCTGTCAATTTTGGCCAATTGTCCGACCACACAATATTTAAATTTTTCGAATTTTTTCTTTTCATTTTCTTTCCTTTTTTTTTTCCTTCCCTCTTCTTCTTCTTCCTCTACTCAGCGAGGTCGATCTCGCCGGCCACTAGCAAGGGCGAGGCTCGTCTTGCCAGATCTGGGCTAGCGAGGTTCGGCCTCGCGCAGCCATGAAGAGGTGGCTACGCGAGGTCAACCTCGTCGGCCAGAGGAAGAAGAAGAAAGGGGAAGAAAAAAAAAAGAAAAAGACAAGAAAAGAAGAAAATTCAAAAATTCAAAAAAATGAAAAATACTACGTCGCCTGATTGTCGATGTCAGCTAGCGTCCGCGTCAATGTCGAGCGGCTAAAATTGGCCAGGTGGACTGAATTGGCACAATTGCAAAATGTTTAAGACTAAATCGGCAAAAAAAAAATAAGACTGAATTAACATAATTACAATAGGTTTATGACTTTTTTGATAATTTTCCCGAAAGAGATATAAACTAACAAAAGGAAAAATATTTAAATATTTATTATCATCATCAACATTTTGGTAAAAAAAAAGGGGAAAAAGAAAATCAAAGATAAAACTATGCATACACATATATGCAACCCCGTCTATGAAAAGTTGATAGCCAAGTAATTAGATACCAATCGAACTATGCATACAAATTTTGTTTTTCCATACTTATATCAAATCGTTCTTGTGGCTTCGCTAGCTTGTTGGCTAGTTTTCTTTGCTCTAAATTGATCACCTACTACCTTGAAATAACTCGAACTATTCTTTTGTAAAAAGGCATTACATAAGAAGCAAACCGTAGTATCCCGATCATACTAGGCTACTAGGTAAATCAATTCAGAGGTTTGTATGTGGAGCTACTAGGTAAATCCTGTTGAGACGGGACCATTCTCTTGAGTTGGAAAGGTCTCTTCCTGTCGCTATTAGGTAAATCAATTTAGAGATGATTCCAATGTAGATCGGGCTAGAGATCCCGTTGGTTGTCTGTCGCTCTAAGAGTCCTCACTTTTTTTTAGCGTGACCCGCCTATCTCTTGGCGCAATGACAAACAAATCGTAATATCCCAATCAAGTACACAAGCAGAGTACCGAGCCATTTCGAAAGTTCTTAATCTTAATTTCACAGATGGAAAAAAAATTTCTAATCTTTAACTCAGCAATTATTCCTTAGCGGGTTACAACGTTCTTGGACTCCCCGCGGGAGACATTCGGAATTTTGTTTTGGAGAATCTTGAGAAAAATAACCTTTTCCGGCCAACCATCAGAGGAAATAGAAAATTGCATCTTTTTGGACCTACCCTTCATTGGTGTCTGCTTAGGGTCCCCACATACGTGCGATGCGATATGCTAATAACTAGGGTTAATACTACCAAAAACTCTAAACTGGTACATTTGTAACAAATTTACCCCAAACTGGTACAGTTGTGACAAATTTATCCTCCGTTAATTTTCGTTAAATTTTACCGTCAAATTACTGAGTTGGATGACACGTGGCAATTATCAGGTGTATACGTTACCCTATGTTTGTTACAAGTATATCAATTTGGGATTTTTCGTGGTATTAACTCAGTTTAACAAAAACTAACATAGGGTAAATTTGTCACATGTGTACCAGTTTAAAATTTTTTGTGGTAAAAAAAAATTAGTTCGGGGTAAATTTGTCACAGTTGTATCAGTTTAGGATTTTTGATGATAAAAAAAATAGTTTGGGGTAAATTCGTCACAAGTGTACTAGTTTGGATTTTTTGTGGTAAAAAAAAATAGTTTTGAGTAAATGTGTCACATATGTACTAGTTTGAGATTTTTGGTGGTATTAACCCTAATAACTAATCCATGACGTGTATCCATACCCCTTTTTTTTGTTGTTGAGTATTTTCTCTATAAATACGCGTAAACCGTCACGGGTGCATTAAGTAAGGCTTTACTCACAAAGTGATGGATGTGACTCTAGAGGTTAATATAAGCATTCCTATCTTGAATTGGTAAGATATCGATATGAAATTATATCCTGTGAATGGAAATGGTACGATGGCATGCTAAATGGGATATTCCTCAAATGATCCTATAAGACTTTCTTGAACTAGAATACTAAAATCAGTCTTTCTCGAGAAAACTCCTTTAAAAAAAAGGTTAATACCATGAAAACCTCAAAGTGATACATCTATTCAAATTGATCCCAAACTATTTTTTTAACCACCCCAAATTAATTTTTTGACCACCAAAAATCCCCCAAACTGTTACATGACAAATTTACCCTATATTAGTTTTGATCAAATTGTGTTAATACCACGAAAAACTCCAAACTGGTACACCTATGACAAACTAAGAGTAAAAACCCCAAACTGATATTCCCGTCAACTGCCACGTATCATCCAGCTCAATAATTTGACGGTAAAATGTAACGTAAACTAAAGGAGAGTAAATTTATCACAGGTGTACCAGTTTGTGATTTTTCGTGGTAAAAAAAATTAGTTTGGGATAAATTTATCACAAGTATACCGGTTTGGGGTTTTTCGTGGTAAAAAAATTAGTTTGAAGTAAATTTGTGACAAGTATATCAATTTGGAATTTTCCATGATATTAATCCTTAAAAGAATGGTGCAAGAGCCCTCTTTTTTCCCTTCCTATATTAGCCTGTTTTATTAGCATTTTAATTCCCTCAAAGCACAAGACATGCATAAAGTCAAATACTTCTATAAACAGATATCTCCGCTCTACAATGATCTTATTTTTTTTTTGATAAAGTTTGACTTAATTTTGTCAAAGTGTACAATATGAGACATGCACAAAGCCAAATACTTCTATAAACTGATATGTCCGCTCTACAATGATTTCATTTCCTCATTAACTTTGACTTATTGAGAATTTTATTTGGTAAAATGAATTTACGTGCCTTCTATTCGTGAATACTTAGGTATAAATTGGATGGAATTTAAATCCTATCCTATCCTATCCTATCCTTATTCAATTCGACCTTATCTTATTTAACAAAAATATTCGAACGACCAAACATAGCCCGAGGACACTTTAGGCCATGCTTTGAAAATAATAAGATCATTTTAGATCTTTATTTGAAGTAAGACTTAAGTGGGGGGCCTTTGCTGGTGGTTGCGGGGCCAGCCTCCTTCCAGGTATAATCAATATCGAAAAGGGCGAAACCCGATTACGACATGTGGATCTGGATCATAAAAAAAAAAGAGATTCATTTTAAATTCTTATTTAAAAATAAAAATGAGGGCGGTTGAAATTCTAATAGGGAATCGGAGGAGGGAGAAGCAAAGAGAGAGAGAGAGAAGATAGGGACAGTATATTCATGAATGGGACTCAAGTAGTGACACACTGAAGAACAAAGGCTCCGCGCTAGTGAAGTTGAGTTGAAACCCCCAAACCTCCTCCTCATCCTCCTCCTCCTTCTTCTTCTGTAAGGAGTCAGGGACATTACTGTCTATGGCTTGTAGTCGTCGTAGTCGTCGTCGCCGGAGGGAAGATGGAGCTGTCGAGCGGGAGGTCGCGACCGGTCCTCGTCTCGGGAGTCGTCGCTTCTTCAAGATCATACTCGCCGACGCCCTTGAATCTGGAAAGCTTGTGAGTTGATCAAATCTTCGCAGTCTGTTTCATATGATTGAGCATCAGTGTTTAAGAGTTTCTTAGAGTCTGTGCTGTGTAACCCATCAACCTGGAAAACTGGTTTGTGTGTTGGGTTTCGAATGAACTTTTTCACTTGCAGCTAAAGAAAAATTACATGGTATTGTCTAACATGGCGTGTAGATGGAACAAAATTTCTCCTTTTCCATACTTCAATAATGTGAATGTCTTCATCGTATGCGTGACCGGTTGTCCTGAACCATGGTGATGGTCGGCCGCATGTCCTCTTTGCTGCAATTTCTTCTGCTAAAGTTTTGGGTCGAAATGGCTTTCAGAATAAAGTGTAATGTGCATGGTTCAGGTTTCCACAACATCCTTTGAACATTCCTATTATGAAAAGAAGAGTAATTTCACGGATACAAAGATTTAACTGACAAAAATTGATATGGCAAAGTAATGGGCTTTTCTATGGTGCCTTGGGCATCATAATTGTTGATCTCATTCGTCAGACAAAAGAAGATCAATGTCAACTGTTGGATGACAAAATGTCTCAGCAATGGGATCAAGATAAATTTATGTCAACAGCTCGATTTGGCATGACAATTTCACTGATCATAGTAAAGAAAAAATGTTGGATTCTCGAACTTTATGCTTGTCCGATGAAGCAACTATGAGTACAGTTCAATCCACAATTATTGCGAAGCACACTTGTGGAAACTGATCTTTCATCCGTGTTGCAGAATTTAAATTTTCTTAGTTTTCTTCCTATTTCTCCGCACTTCGGTTTGACTATGATGAATTATTATCATGGACCTGTAACTTTAATTTTTTCATTACAGGGAATTCCAAAGAGTTTCTTGAGAAGATGTGGAAAGGATCTCTCAAAGTCGGTGCTTCTCAAGGTTCCGGGTGGTTCAACCTGGACTATAGAACTAGAAAAGTGTAACAATGACATGGTATTGCTGTGGAAAGGGTGGCGGGAATTCATGGAGCATTACTCCATTGATCATGGTCACCTCATAGTTTTCAAATATAAAGGGAACTCCACTTTTCACGTAATAATATTTGACAAGAGTGCTACAGAGATCGATTATTCGTCAAGCAGCGGCAAAACATCATACCTCGGGAGTGAATTTCCCTCACCAAAAACAGAAGATGTCCTAGAAGCAGAAGATCTGGAGGATTTCACACCCCGTCGAAGATTGAGGGTTGAATCACATTTACCTTATTCTCAGCTACGTCCAAGCTACTCACCAAGAGGGTCGGAAGGTGTGATTTTTCACTTTGTCACTTTTCTTCTTTCATCACTCTCTTTTGTTAGTTCTTTCAAAAATACAAGAAAACTTTTTTATTAAAGATTTTTCTGAGCCAGTTTTTCGGGGTACTACACCTCGGAGGTCTCTCACTACTCCCAAATTAGCCAATGAGTTTCATTCGGAGAATCCCTTCTTCAAACTTGTGATGTATCAGGGGGGAAAAATGGTAAGATCTCGACTTTCATCAACCACTGGCACATCTCAAGTTCAATTAGGATTGCTTTCTAAATCTTGGCTCAGTATTGTGTTTTCCCAAGTTGATTTGGTTTGTAACAGATACCATATTACAGGTTATTTCTCGGAGTGTTTGTGGGGTATCCATTGATTGAATAGTGGGAAACAGGGGAAAAGAAGAATTAAAATGTCAGGACTGTCCATTCACTTGGATATCCTGCATAAGCTGCTCTAATTACTATCCAAGTGAAAGAATGGACAGCACTTGAATGGAAAACTGTCTGTTAATGAACGTTCACTTTTGGAGAATTCTTTAGATTGCAGGTTAAGATTGATGATGCTTCAGATTGCAGGTTAAGATATTTGAATTTCATGAGCCTCTTAAAGCTGTCGACTGAAACTCCCGAAACTAGCAAATATCACCATGCATTTTCTTCTCGTGTGCTTTTTCCTTAAGAATGTGTGCCGGCATTATGGTCCTTCTGTTAGCATACATTTGTTTATACTCACATTTACATACGTGCAGCATATTCCTGTTGGTTTCGCCAGGCAACATATTCAAGAAAACAGGGAAATGGCAACACTTAGGTATTCAGACAGATCGTGGCTAGTGAAGCTTTTAAAAAATTTGCAGGAATACCGGGTATTCTTCTCTGCTGGTTGGAGTGCATTTGCAAGAGAAAACCATCTGCATGTAGGTGATGTCTGCATGTTTGAGCTCATTGATAGGGATGATGTTGTGTTCAGAGTCTCCATCTGCCATAGTGCTGGTACGGACCTGATTCACATTGATTGAAATTAACTTCAGAACTGTTACTCTAGGCCATTCGCAGTGCCAATATAAATCCTAATTTTGCCTTCTTCATTTGGTAGTGGCGAGTCAATGAAAAGTAGACTCATGCTTTTTTTTCCTATTGTCTGCAAATGTCAATTCTTTAAGTCCCCTTTTGGAAAGAATATTCCAAATTAGGCACTTCTTTAACGTTTCCGGTGGCTCGCAGCTGACCTTTAGAACTGTAAAGTGTAGTGATGTCGAACACACTTACCTTAAGCCATATACCGACTCTGAATTACAAGGGGCAACCCATGGTTTTACAAGCTCAATGTGAACTTACATCAGATTCTTTTCATTCTCTTTTCGAATACTTGAAGACTTTATAGGAAGTTTATCGCTTATGGGCTCAAATTGAAGTTTATTAGTTTCTTTTCATGTGAAGAGCATTCAGAATTTATTTCGTCAAATTACCCGAATCTTGATATGCATGCCAAAGCAATTTCCAATCTATACTAAATCTTTTCATAGTTAGTCAATTGCAGATATTTTCAAACCAATGTCTACTAAATTCCCCATTGTTTAACTGGGGAAAAAGGATATCTACTCCTCTGCCTTACCACTTGGCCATGCCACCAAGATGAATGGTATCATGCGAAATAGATTTAAAAAGTCGCCCACTGGAACAGAGTAGCTTTACTATTCGTATTTGCTGTAATTTTGGAGGTAGGTAGATTGAATTGATCCCTATCCCTTCCAGTTTTGGAACTAAATGGAACCTGGTCTCCTCGATATGTAGCTTGCATTGATACTGACCCCGAAGAACCAGATCTGTCTCAAGCTCAAGTAAACTCGACAGATAAGATACAACAGTCTACATGCAGAGTGAGCCATTCGGAGCTGGGTTTTCATGGTCCTACACTTCCAAGGCCTCTCACTCCTCGTGAATTAGCCTGCAAATTTGATTCGGAACATCCCTTTTTCAAAAGGGTGATCCCGCCATCTTATAAAAAGAGCCTGGTAAGTCGAGCTTAATTCATCACCTGTATTCCTAGAGTTCAATTATGATTGCTAGCACCTACAATGCTGTGATCACATTAGCTGTTGATGTCCATTTGTTGCAGATTTTTTTTCCATCTATACAGTGTTTATGATATAATCCAATGGTTTACTACAACAATACTCATTTATAACATGTATTGAGAAAGAGATGTTAGCTAGCGATTTCTTTTGTCCTCGAGCACTTTCAAAAGGATAAAATGATCCTTGGACATCTTCGACTACAAATCATTGCCTTCTTGTTTTTTGCCCTCCAATTTATCCTTGGATTTCTCTTTCCACTTGGCCAATTTCATATCTTGGTTGTTCAAACATGCACATTTGCAGGGTATTCCGTGTGGATTCATCAAGCAACATATTCAGGAAAAGCAAAGCGCCACTCTTAGGTATTCCAACAGATCATGGTCAGTGAAGCTTGCCAGGAACAGCAGAAGCGTCGAAGGAGCTGTGTATCTGTCCTTTTCTGCAGGTTGGCGTGCATTTGCAACAGAAACTCATCTGCGCGTGGGAAATGTCTGCGTGTTCGAGCTAATCGATAGGGATGATATTGTGTTTGAAGTCTCCATTTTGAGTGGTGCCAGTAAAGACTTGATTCACATTGATTAAAGTGAGTACTTGAAGTGCAACTTTAGGCTGTTAGCGTGACTTGAGTTCTGGGTTTAGACTTATGCCTCCTTTATTTGGTTGTGCTGCATCACTGACAGGTACACTTTCTTTGTGTGCCGATTGGGTATCCTAATGGTTTAGGCGGAAATTCTAGTTGATTTGTCTCGTCCGATGTGAAGAGCACTTATAATATCTTCCATCAAATTGTTTGAGTCTTTCATTTCATGATAAACATGATTTCCAATCTATGCATAGATCTTATTATACAAGGCCAATTGAAGAAACGCTTACACTAAAGTCCATTAAAGTTCCCATTTCTAGTTCAGTGCGTGAACGAACTTATCTAAACGCCGAGTGAGGCTGCGTTTGGAAACACTTTAGGGGCGGAAAATGCAAAGGACTTTAAGGTGTGTTTGTTTCAGGGAAAGTGTTTTCTTAGAATTAGTTTTGACTTTCATCCGTTTGGTTCATCGGAAAATGATTCGGTCAAAGGAAAACACTTTTCGATCAATGGAAAGTTTATGTACAAAATCAGGAAAGTGAATTCCCCAATCTGAAGAGGTGAAAACACTTTCCGAAATTGCTCCTCTTTATTTTTTAATATTTTTAATATTTTGATATTGTATTTGAATGTTTTAATATTATATTTTAATATTATTTTCTATTCTTTTTCTTTTTTCCTTTTTCATTTTCTTTTCTTCCCTCGCGACTAGTTGGCGGCAGCCACCGCCGAACCTCGGGGCGGTCGGCTGAGCTCGGCCAGTCCCGGCGAGCCTCACCTGAGGCCATCGGTCGAGCTCGCCCGTCTCGGCCAGCCTCGAGGCCGTCGGATCTGGCGGCCTCGGTGAGCTCGAGGCTTTCCCAATCCCGACGAGTCACAAGGCCGTTGGGTTGGCGGCCTCGAGCTCGCTAGATTTGAGGGCCTCGGCCAGATTTGGCGGCCTCGGATAGATCCGGCAAGCCTTGAGCTCGCTAGATCCGGCGGCCTCAAGGTTCGCCGGCTACCTCGGCCAGATCTGACGGCCTCGAGCTCGCCTTCCACCAGTAAGCTCAAGCTCGCCCATGACCGATGGCATCACAAAAGGAAGAAGGAAGAAGAAGTCGCAAAGTTGGAGAAGGAAGAAAAAGTCGCAGAAGGAAGAAGAAAAAGAAAAAAAGAAAGAAAGAAAAATAAAAATAAAAAAAAATATAGAATATAATTTAAAAATTCAGATTTCTTTTTCTTAAGATAAAGTGAAATCATTTTCTAAGTGCAAATCAAACACCAGAAAATGTTTTTCACCAAACAAGGGAAAACAAGCTGTTTTCCGGAAAAATGATTTCCTAAAAATCATTTTCCGGAAAGTGAATTTTGGAAAAATGTTTTCAGTGAAACAAACGCACCTAAGTTGAAGGAATTTTTCAAAATGCAAATTGTGTTTGGTAAGTTGTAACTTAAAAGTCCATTGCAAAGTAATTTTGGTAAAAATAGCGTTTGAAAAAATTATACTTGCAAGACACTTTTTTCATTTTTTATTAAAGAAAAATTGAAACCCTTCGCCACTGACAGCGAAGGGCAGGCGGCCACCGAGGACCCAGATTTGGTGCTGGCGGCCGTCGTCTGAGGTCGAACGACCTCAGGCAGTCCTCAACGACCACCGACAAGGGCTGCCTGGGGTCGAGCGACCCCCGACGAGGGTCACGAACCCAGGCGAGGGCCGCCGATGACCCAGATCTGACGTCTCGCAGCCCTCGTCTGAGGCTGAACAGCCTCAGGCATCCTCGGCGACCACCGACGAGGGTAGCCTCACCTGGGTTTCGTGCGGGTCGCGCAACCGTCGCCTGGGCTCGCACGACCACCGCGAGGGCTGCCTAGGTAGCGTGGCCCCTCGCTGTGGTCGTGCGAGCCCAGGCGGCGGTCGCTGGATTGCACGACAACGCCGGCCCCCCTCCGGTCGGTCACCGTCCCCTCGCAGCCACGCCGGTCGAAGTGTAAGCGAAGAAGACAATGAATAGTGACAGACGAGGCCAAGATCGAAAAATCAAAAAATAGATGAGGGCAGTTTTGGAAGAATTTTTTTTTACTTACCCGATACTATTGGCTTGCTAAGAATGCTGAAATGCCAAGGCACCTCCAAGGCAGCCTTGGGCTTTTAGCCTTCAAAAGGCCAACTTTGGCTCAATGGGGTTTCTAAAAAAATTACCCAATTGGATGCCCAAAGTGGCTTGGCAAAGCCAATTCCAAATGCACCATGAATCATCATGAGTCCTACACCTCCAAAGCGCCTGCGAGGGGCACGAGAACCGGACCGATCCAGGAATCGGACCGAACAGAATCGAACAACCAGTTTTGGGGGGTTCTTGGTTCCAGGTGCGGAACTGAGCCACTCGGAGAGACCGAACCGATATGTTCATTATTTTAGTTTTGCCTATTCTTCTAACGAGTAAAGAAAAGGAAATTGCCGAAATCTTAAGCCGGACTGATTCATCTCGGTTCTAGGGTGGAATTGGCCAATTCAGGAATCGATCACCACTACTCACTACTCCTGAATTAGCCGGAGCATCCCTTCTTCAAAGCGGTGATACAGCAACATCATGAGAGGAAAGTCGTAAGATCTCAAGCCTAATCCACCACCGACATGGCATATCTCAAGTTCAATTGCGATTGCTATAACAGCTATTGATGGGCAGTCACTTCTCAAAGAATGCCTTAGCTTGCAGGTCAAGATCGATGACTTTCACAAGCCTCTCTAAGGCTGTTGATTAAAGCTCCTGAACCAGCAAGTAAGGGCAAGAATCTACAGTGGTTTGTTCAAACATGTGCGAATGCGCAGGAACAACGAAATGACGGCTCTTGGGTTCTCAGACAGATCGTGGCCGGCGAATATGAAACCCGGGTGTTCTTCTCCGCCGGTTGGCCTGCATTTGCAAGAGAAACTCATCTGTGTGTTGGACGCATCTGTGCGTTTGAGCTCGTTGATAGGGGATGATGTTCGTGTTCCAAGTCTCTATTTTCGATAGTGCCGGTAAGGAGCCGGTTCGCATTGATTGATATGAACATCGAAAGTATTACTCTAAGCCATTCGCGCTGTCGATATGAATCCGAGATTCCTAATTATGCCCCTTTTATTCAGTAGTTACAAATCAATTAGAAGTACTCTTTTGTGTTTCTGTTTTCTTCTGTTCTTCGCTAATCTCAATTATGAAACTTTCATTTTGGAAAGGAACACTCAAATTCCATGCTTATTTATTTATTTATTTATGGTTTCTAGTGGCTCAACCTGACCCGTGGAACTAATAGAGTGTAAGTGTACTAGTGGCAATTAACCTTTGCTTTAAACAATATGTGATTTTTAGAAAAACTACTAAAAAAGTCTTAAACCTGTTATTTAATTTGGATTCCAACAGCGGAATAACTCTAGCAATAAAAGTCCTCCTGTTGTCCAAAGAAGCTAAACACCATATCGCAAATCCAAGGAGGATTACCTGAAAAATTTCTAGGCATATTACAATTTTGTTAATTCAGTCTTAAAGCCTTTTCTTTTTGCCAATTTAGTCCTAAACCTTTTGCATTTATGCCAATTCAGTCCATAAGGCTAATTGTGACCGGAAATCGCTAACATAGACTCCAGCCGTCTTACGAGACACGATCGGCACTGACGTGGGCATATTTAATAATATTTTTTAAAAAATTATTTTTATTTAATTCTTTTCTTTTTGATAATTTTCCCAACTTTGTGACAATATTATGTTTGCTGCATTTTAATTAACTAAAGGATAATGAAACAATATATCTTTAAGCGAAAAGAAGGAAAACACAACAAGCTCGAAATAAAAAAAGTGTTTAATATTTAATTATTCTCAACAAAATCAGCTTTTTTACTTTTAAATGAGGATTAATTGGGTAGGGTATGATTGATGCACCATTGATTGGTGCCGTGCTCGTTTGCATGGCGAAGTTTTCTCCGAGTGCTAAACGCAAAAGGAGTGGGGCCCATCGTGCACGCGTGTCGACTTATGAATGGACACAAGCACCCTAGACTTTCTCCGTCGAACCCCTCCTCGTCGCTCGTTTCTTCGCCTCCCACTTTCGGTGGCACCCTGCCATTTGCTTCCCCATTTGGCCTCAAGAACAGAGGCTCCGCGTCATGTAGTTGAAGTTGAAACCCCCAACACCATCTTCTTCTTCTTCTTCTGTATGGAGCCAAGGACACTGCCGTCTATGGCTTGCAGTCGTCGGCGCCGCCGGAGGGAAGATGGAGCTGTCGAGCGGGAGGTGGCGACCAGTCCTCGTCCTCGTCTTGGGAGTCGAAGCTTCTTCAAGATCATACTCTCCAACGCCCTTGAATCTGGAAAGCTTGTGAGTTGATCAAGTCTCCGCAGCCTGTTTCATAAGATTGAGCATGAGTGTTTAAGAGTTTCTCATACTCTGTGCTGTGTAACCCATCAACCCGGAAAACTGTTTTATGTGTTGGGTATTTGGATGAACTTTTCACTTCCACCAAAAAAGCCAAAAAACGAGGAAAATAATTACAGGGTATTGTCTAACATGGCGTGTAGATGGAACAAAATTTCTCCTTTTTCATATACTTCAATAGTATGAATCTCTTCATGGGATGCTTGACCGCTTGTCCTGGACCATGGTGGTGGTCGGCCTCATGTCTTCTTTGCTGCGGCTGTTTCTTCTGCTAAAGTTTTCTAATTTATGCATATATGTCATGATTTGGGTCGAAATGTCTTTCAGAATATAGTGTACTGTGCATGGTTCAGGTTTTAACAACATCCTTTGAGCATTGCTATTCTGGAAAGAAGAGTAATTTCACGGATTCATAGATTTAACTGACAAAACTTTGATATGACATATGGTGGCCTTGCTTCTTTGGGCAGCAAAATCGTTGTGCACGGTCTCAGTCGTCGGACAAAAGAAAAATCGATGTCAACTGTTGAATGTCAAAATGTCTCGACCATGGGATCAAGATAAATTCATGTCACCAGTTGGATTTGGCACGACAATTTCACTGATCATAGAGTAGATAAAAATTTGGATCCTCGAGCTTTACTCTTGTCAAATGAAGTAACTATCCCTCAAAATCAATCCACATTTATTATGAAGCGCACTTGTGGAAACTGATCTTTCATCCACGTTGCAGAATTTAAAATTTCTTAGTTTTCTTCCTTTTTTCTGCACTTCGGTTTGACTATGATGAGTTGCTATCATGGACCTGAAACTTTCAAATTTTTCCAAAATAGGGAATTCCAAGGAGTTTCTTGAGAAGATGTGGAAAGGATCTCTCTAACTTGGTGCTTCTCAAGGTTCCGGGTGGTTCAACCTGGACTATAGAGCTAGAAAAGTGTAACAATGACATGGTTTTGTTGTGGAAAGGGTGGCGGGAATTCATGGAGCATTACTCCATTGGTCATGGTCACCTCCTAATTTTCAAATATAGAGGGAACTCCACTTTTCGCGTAATAATATTCAATAAGAGTGCTTCAGAGATAGATTATTCCTCGAGCAGGGGCAAAACATCATACTGTGGGAGCAAACTTCCCTCACCAGAAACAGAAGATGTCGTAGAAACAGAAGATCTGGAGGATGTCACACCCCATCAAAGAATGAGGAGTGAACCACATTTACCTTATTCTCAGCTAAGTCCGAGCAACTCACCTCGAGGGTCTGAAGGTGCGGCTCTTCATTTTAGAAGTCACGTTTCGTCCTACATCACTCTCGTTAGTTCTTCTCCAAAAGTACTTTAAAACTTTTATAATCCAATGCCGCCAAAATGATATGGTATCATTAGATGAAAAAGAAACAAAGTCCTCTGCTATGGAATGGAGTAGCTTTGCTATTTCTATCTGTAGTAATGGTAAGTAGGTCGATTGAATTGATCCCTATCCCTACCTGTTTTGGAACTAAATGGACCCTGGTCTCCTCGGTATGTAGTTCCCCCTGCTGCTGACCCTGAAGAACCAAATCTGTCTCAAGCTCAAGCGGGCCTGACAGATATGATTAAACAGCCTACATGCAGAATGAGCCATTCCGAGCTGGTTTCTCATGGTCCTACACTTCCAAGGCCTCTCACTACTCCTGAATTAGTCTGCAAAATTGATTCCGAGCATCCCTTTTTCAAAAAGGTGATCCGGCGATCTGATACAGATCAACTGGTAAGTCTTGAGCTCATCACTGGTATAGTTCAATTATGATTGCTAGTACCTACAATGCCATGATCACATTAGCTGTTGATGTCCACTTCTTTGAGATTTTTTTTTTCCCATCCATATAGTGTCTATGATATAATCCAATGGGTTACTACAACAATACTCATTCCTGGGATTTCTCATCCCACTTAAACAATTTCATGTCTTGGTTGTTCAAACATGTACATGTGCAGTATATTCCAGTTGGATTCATCACGCAGCATATTCAGGAAAAGCAAAGAGCAACTCTTAGGTATGCCAACAGATCATGGTCAGTGAGGCTCATCAGGGGCAGCAAACGTGTCGGAGGGGCTCCGTATCTGTCCTTTTCTGCTGGTTGGCGTGCATTTGCAAGAGAAACTCATCTGCGCGTAGGAAATGTCTGCGTGTTCAAGCTAGTTGATAGGAATGATATTGTTTTCGAAGTCTCCATTTTGACTGGTGAGGACTTGGTTTACATTGTTGAAAATGAGTACTTGAAGTGCAACTTTAGGCTGGTTATAGCACGACTTGCATTCTGGGTTCACAATTATGCCTCCCTTATTTGGTTGTGCTGCATCACTGACATGTACACTTTTTGTTCTATGTTATTTCAAAATATACCCGTAACGTTTTTATAAGACTTTTGTGTGTCGATTGGTATCGTAATGATTTACGCGCGGGATTCTAGTTGATTTGTCTCTTCCGATGTGGAGCACTTATCTCAAATTGTCTGATTTTTTCATTTCATGGTAATCATAATTCCAATTTATGCTTAGATCGTATTATGGTAGGTCAATTGAAGAAACGCTCACGGTAAGTGCAGGAACGTACTGCACATACGTACATGTGTCAACAAATCACTGTATGTTAAAAAGACATCACAGAAGCATACACTTGCGTGAAAAAAAAAAAAAAGCACATGATGTAGATTCTTGCCAATGGTTGCTAGTTCGGGAGTCTTAATCAACAGCCTTGAGGGGCGGGTTGGCCTGCATTTGCAAGAGAAACTCATCTGTGTGTGGGAAATATCTCTGTGTTTGAACTCATTGATAGGGATGATGTAGTATTCCAAGTCTCCGTTTTCTGTAGTGCCGGTAAGGATCCGATTCACATTGATTGAGATGAACATCGGAAGTGTTACTTTAGCCATTCGCTGCGTCGATATGAATTCAGCATTCCCAATGCCTTTTTTATTCGGTAGTTGCGAAACAATGAAAAGTAGACTCTTTTATGTTTCTGTTTGCTTGTTTCCTGCACTAGTCTCAATTCGATTTTAAAGTTCTCATTGTTTTACTACAGGTGAGCTGGATTTTCATGGTCCTACACTATCAAAGCCTCTCAAGTCTTCCGGTTTAGATAGCAATATTGATTCGGAGCATCCCTTTTTCATACTGGTGATCCCGCGATGTTATATCAAGTGCCTGGTAAGATCTGAAGCTTAAATCATCACTCACATATATCATGTTCATTTTAACAGTTTTTCTCTATTGGCTATCCAAAAAATGTACATGTGCAGGGTGTTCCGGTTGGATTTGCCAAGCAACATCTTCAGGAACACAAACAAATAGCGACTCTTCAGCATTCGAACAGATCGTGGCCAGTGAAGATCATTGGAAGCCATCGACAGGCCACTGGTATTCGGACTCTGTCTGCCGGTTGGTGTGCATTCGCAAGAGAAACTCATCTGCGTGCAGGAAATGTCTGCTTGTTCGAGCTCATCGATATGGATGATACTGTGTTCAAAGTCTCCATTTTGAGCGGTGCTGGTAATGACCCGGTTCACATTAATCGAGATGAACAGCGGAAGTATCACCTTAGGCCATTGCAGCATCGGAATGATATAAGCAGCGCCGCAGCGAATCAATGAAAAGCACTCTTTCCTGCCTTTTGTTTTCTTCTTTCTTCTTCCTTTGTGTGCTAGTTTCAATTCTATGACTAACTTGCTCAGAAAGAATCTCGAATTCAGTGAATCTCTATGGTTTTGCTCAGCGGCTCAACCTGACGAGTAGATCTACAAAGGAGTAAAGATATCATGCTCTGATGCAAGATTTTGGAGTATTTCGCTTTTCATATGTTTTGTCCTTCATTATTAAATATCACGACGCCCAAATAATAGTTGAGGGTCCAATCTTTAGTTCCAAAGATCAAATTCCGAATTATCATACATATATATACGTGCAAAGACTCAAAACGATCCTAACACTTCAAATCAAACCGGGTTGGAATCTCATAATTGCAGATTAGGCAGTTAAATATACAACTGTGAATGTACATGAGGAAAGGGAAAATAACACAAATGATCATTAAACTATGGCCCTATATGTCATATGGTCCCGAAACTCTTAATCTGTTCAATAGGGTACTTGAACTTTGGCTCAACATAGAACGTTGTCCATGTGGTCCCTGAACTTTTGGTGCATGTTCAATCTAGTACCTAAACTTTATGGAAATATTCAATATTGTCTCTGAACGTATTAATGGACGGATAACATTGGTTATTTTCATATAGTCTAGGAGCTAGTTAGAATATTTATCAAAAGTTCAAAGATCATATTGAATAAATTGAAAGTTTGAGGATCATATTATATATTAAGTCAAAATTCAGGGACTGTTTGTGTCATTATCTCCATCAGAAAATTACCTAAATTGGACTATGACTTAAATGCGCGGCCGTTCGTTGGACTGGCAGAACTGCCGTTGGACTATGAGCGGCGGCGTATTGAGGACTGCAGGAACCTTGCCAGAAAACTAGAGATAGCAGGGACTTTGTCGGCGGTGGTCTGGACGTTGCTGGAGCTGCTGCGACGACACCGGAAAAAACCTGCAGAAAAGCAGGGAACACTAGAAATTCGATTGAGGGGGAGAATAGCAACTGTTGGAGCAGAGGATTGTGGCGGCTTTTGGACACAGCATCACCGGGCGCGGCAGATGAACAGAGACCGGCGAGGATGCTTTGGGCACAGCAGGACTGCTGGGCTTGCTGGATTGGCACGGGGAAACTTGCAGGCGCGGCAAGGAGGTGCGGTAACTCGCCGGTCTTGCTGTTGGTGGCTGGAAAACTCGCTTGAGGGGCGCTACAAGGACGTCGAGATACTGCAGAAATGGCGTCGGAGCTCGGCTGCTTTGTTGGAACTCACCGCGGGGCTGGAGGTTCATCGAGGCAGTGTAGAGCTCGCCGGCAATTGGAGGCGTAGCCGGGCCTGGACAGCAGCATCACGGCGCGGTGGGGCGGCAGCGAGGAACTCGTTTCTCGCCGCATGCCTCGCCTGCATTTCTCCCTGTGTGGGCTTTTCTCAAATCTCTCCTCCGAACTCTTTTATTGTGTCCAGCCTCCTTTATTTTGAAGAGGAAGCATGTTTATATGTTGGTGAGATTAGGGCGCACTCGTATGAATTTAGTTTCTTAATTTGGATTAAGAGAGTATGTGATTATGTCCAAGATAAGAAATTAAAGTATTTCTCTTTATTAGTTTTCCATACAGCCAAATCTTTTGAAATGATATGGCTCACCACTTCCAATAAAAAACATAATCTTTCCTAGTTTAGGACAGGACATGTGCATTGTCATTTTCGACCATATTATATGTCCAATGGGCTTGGCCAAATCTGTCTGAATCAGTATTGGTGGCCGTGCATGTATGTGCCTTTAAATATACGAAATTTTTTTTTAGCGATAACCAAAATATTAATTATAATTTTTGTTGTATCGCTTAATTATAGTGAAATTATTTGCTGTTGTCCCAATATACATAGGTCATGCCGACTGAAATACATAAATTGGTGTCCGATTTATTTCTTTATTTTATCTAGCTTATTGATTGCTTGTTTCCGTAACAATTGGTATCAGAGCCAGCTTGGCTAAGTTGAAACGAATCGATGGCCATAAAAGCAAGAACAATGAAAATTGATAGATTTGATGGGAAGAATTTTGATTTTCGAAAGATACAGGTCGAGGATTATTTGTACTAGAAGAATCTGCACATTCCCCTATCTAGGGAGAAGCTAAAGTCGACGAAGTAAGCTGGTTGAGAATTCCTGGATAGACATGCTGTTGACGTTGGCTCCTAATGTCGCGTTTAACATAAAAAGAAGACAATTGCTAGTTGGATGAACGCTATGTTGGACAAGAATGCGAAGCCCTCTGGAATAGACAAAGTCCATTTGATGTGAGGCTTGTTTAACTCAAATATGAGCGAACTCGTGTCATTTGTTGATCATATCAATGAACTCAATGTAGTCATTAGTCAATTGTGTTTGGTACTGACTTTGAGATTGAGGCACGTTCTTTGATTCAATTATCTTTATTGCGTAATAATTGGAATACTACTGTTACTGCAATTAATAATTCCGAGGTCAAAAAGCTTGACGTTGATGGAGTTTGTGATTTGATTCTGGGTGAGGACATCCGTAGGAAAGAATATCGTGAACATGTGCTTGCTGCTTTAATAGGTGAAGGTAGATGAAGAACTAGTACCCGTGTTAGTCAGTCTAAAACTAGGGGTGCTGCCTATTGGAGCTATGAAAGAGAAGGCATCTTTGAAGGGATTGCATTAAGTTGAAGAACGATAAGGGTAAGGCAATTAGAGTTGATTTACTGATGATATTGCTGCAATAACCGATAGTAAATTGGGTAGTTCTGGTTATGTCTTGAATGTCACTAAGAATTTGTCGTTTGAAGGATGGATGATGAATTCTGATTGTTCATTTTATGCTACACCAAACAAGACCCGGTTCATTACCTATCAATACATGGATAGTGATAAAGGCCAGTTAGGGAACAATGCTAAGTGCAATGTTTTAGGTATTGGCGATGTCAAAATTAGAATGCATGATGGTATCACGAAGTCATCGATTGGAGCGAGGCACGTTCCAAAGTTGAAGAAAAATCTAATTTTCTTGAGTGCCCTAGATTCAGCTGAGTACCGGTATACTTCAGAAGGTGGAGTCTGAAGATTGTTCGATGTGCCTTAATGATAATGAGAGGAATCACGCACAGTAGCCTTCATGAACTTCAAGGTGAGACGGTAATGTATTTCACTGTGAAAACATCGGATGCATCAATTTGACAATCTAAATTGTAGCATATCCATTTGAGGCACATTGGCGGGAGAAGCCTGAAGGTTCCGAGTGAAATGAATGTTCTATGTGGTTATGCTACTAAAGAACTAAATGTATGCAAGTGTTGTGACTTAGGGGAATAGTGGGAAATGTAGTTCAATATGACTGCTAGAGAAACCATAGATATTGCAGAGTTGATTCACTTGGATTTTCATAGGCTGTCGCGATTTCCTTCGAGGAAGAGTGCTAGATTTATGCTACCGGTTGTGGATGACTACTCGAGAAAGACGTGGGTGTTTATGCTGAGGCACAAGCTTGATATTGTTATGAGGATCAAATAGTTCAGAGTTCTGATCGAAAATGAGATTTGTAAGATGATCATGCATGTGCAAACTCATAATAGCATAGAGTTCTGCTCGGAGTTATTAAACGAATTTTGTATGAAAGAAGACCTTGTGAGACACGGCACTAGTGTTAGTGAACCACAACAAGTTGCAGAGTTGATGTGTAGAACATTATTAGAGACAGCCCATAAAATACTCTTTAGAATTGGTATGGCTAAAAGACGTATGCGCTTACGGGTAAGGTTGCTGATTATTCAAAATAGAGTATTTGGTTGCCAGTATTATGTTCGAGTAAGTGATAGTAAGCTCGGCGGGAGCGCAAGAAAGTGCATATTCCTAGGCTATGCAGAAGGTGAGTGGGGCTCTCAGTTTTGGTGTCCGAAATTAGATTTACCTGTTATCAGCAGAGAAGTTACATTTAATGAGTCTCTAGTATTTCTGGGTAGGAGTGATTGTGGCAGTGTTTATACGGATATGAACAATGTTCAGCTCAATATGAGTTACAACCAAAAGCTCATAACGTAGCTTTGACGTCCCTGTCCGCCGCACCTTAAGGCATACTAAACCACGTTCTCTACTTTAATCTTTTATTACTCAGAGTAATATGGTGCATGCGGAAGCTTAGTTAACACAAATAGACGGTCATATAAGACAAGTGCATATCAAAACCACACCCTAACAGTTTGGTAGACATGCCTAATGAAGGTTATGGCCTTAAGGGTTGAACTATAAACTTTTGACAATCATCAATCAGAATACAACAACCGTCAGATTTCAACTTCTCATTTCATTTCACATATTTACAAAAGTTACTTACTAGTTCTTTCAGATTTACGAGCTTACAAATGGGAAGCATGACTCAAAAGACAACCATCATGACTGATCGATATCTTACATCAAAATTTGTCGTGAGTCAACCTCACAACAACTTCACTGTACAACCCAAAACTCCACCAAACTCTAGTCCCAACTCCCCATTTCACTACACCCAACTAGGCCTGTCCGCCCCCAGAACTACCACTACCGTCCTCGTCTGGAACCATAGAGAGTGGTCCTAGGAGGAAGTCGTCATCCCCAACCATGTATAATGCCATGAAACAGTACAAAACTAGGGCGGTGGCCAAACCTACTTCAACAGCTAGAGTACTGATTAGTTTCTTGAACTTCACTTTAGGGTGGTCACTATCCACATGGTCCTCCAAAGATGAGACACATTCTCGGGGAACCCTGTAACACAAGGTTGAAGTAGCAGGTCTAATGTGAGACATCCTTATAGTTTGTAAATCACAATTTAACAACAGTGAGCTAACGCCCAACGAATGGATATCTAACTCGATGGAATGTAAGCATTGCAATTAAAAACACAACATCAACAATTCATGAGTTTCAAAGTACACGTATTAGGCGTTCCACAAATGAGATTTCTTGCAAACCCTTGAATTTCATATGCAATGCAACGTCGGCTTCTCACGGATAACGTTTTCGTTGGTGTGCCGTCCTTGTAGATAACATTTCCACGGTATCTCACTCCAGAGGCATCTCAAGCTCACAAGGGCGGAGGCATGCTCGGAATCAGTAGTGAAGGCATCTCGAATTCCCTCCGGCTCCCACGGGGCATCATCGTAGCACGACAAGATACTTTCTCATTTCACCATGAAATGCCATGCAACGCATACACCATGCAATCTTACCCTCACCGATATTCAGAAGATTCAATGCAGACGAATGAATCATATCATTCATACGATTATGCCGTTTTCATAAATTCGATGTAGAAATCACACATAATAGGTGAGTTCTCAAGCATATAATCAGAGTTTCAAATCATTGACGTACGGTTCTAACGTCAATCCAAACAAACGATAAAAGTTGGCGATTCACTCGCCTTTAATTCGATAATCGCTGGAACTTGAGCGATTCGACGACGGACGGATGAACGACGACGACGGGCGGACGACGAGCGAACGGCTAAGGCGGACGAACGGCGACGGATAGGGCGGCGTAAGGGCGTGGGTGTCACGCCCCGCGTCCTACGAGCGCGCGACACCCCTCTGCTCCGGTCGATAGAGATGCGACAACCCAGGACTAGTCGCCGACCCAGATCAAATGCTTAATAACTTAAAGCGAACGCTAGCGGAAACGAAACTCGACACCTAGACAACAATAAGAGAGAGGGATAGAGAAGAGAGAGAATGCAAGGCACAACTAACCATTTCATAAAACATAATATTTACTTACACAAAAGCAGGTATCACCCAAAAGCGACCACGCGCTACAAAAGGAATCGGTGGTCTACTAACCTATATCCGCTACAGGGATATACCAAAAGGGAGAAGGAACCTAACTATATCTTTAGTCCCCACATTAGACGACAACTCCAGCTCAGGGTCTGACTCCATCTGTTCCTCCTCTGGATCCGACTCCATTGGCTCTTTCTCAGAATCAGACTCCAAAATGTGGCGGTTGCACTACTATCCTCAAGGTCGGGGGTCTGAAAAGGCGGTTGGATACAACAATGAGATAAATCTCAATAAGCTACATCCTAAGCCTCGCTTAGGATAACACGTACCCCAGGCCGTCCTAACATGAAGTTCTAACCTAACCAGACTAGCAGTTCAACAATACAAAGAGTCTGATACCACCAGATCACACTTGCCCTCTCACAACTCAAGTACGCATAAGTACAAATAAGGTACAACGAGAGCCAACAATCCAACCTATCCAGACTATGCTCTCCACCATATATATATATATATATATATATATATATATATATATATATATATATATATATGCATACCAGTCTGTATAAGACTCTACCCGCGTTTAACGCATCAGGTTCTTGGGCGATACAATGCCTCATCAAGCGCCACATCCTGTGTAATAACGCCTCAGGATTGGTTCAACACCCTGCATCATATAGGCGCCTCAGGGTTTCCCGGGTAATAACGCCTCAGGGTATAAGACTTTCACCTTCCCCGCGTCATATAGGCGCCTCAGGGTTTAAGTACAACCTTCACATATGCATAATATCAATCAACGAGCCTCGTGTCATAACGCCTCAGGGTCTTAAGCACATGAACATCATAGACATTAATTCCAAGCATACCTCGCGTAAACGCACGTCAAGGCTAAGCTACACAGTCGAACCACCATGTCCACTCAATGGACCACATGACAACCAAGCTAAGGCATCAAGCCATACACATGCCATGCACTTTGATTCCTAAGCGTCGGATTACTCTTCGGACGCACACGAAGAACAAACAAGCAAATCAAGCCACGAATAGCGCACGAGGCCCTCATGGCCGAACACATCATCACACGTGCACTACACAACTCAGCAATCAAGCCGTACAAACCAAGGCATGCATCAAAACAGCCCCCTTCCTCATACGAGTACACGTGCACATAATCTCCAATTTAGGCATAAATCACATTTTCCAAGCGCGAGGGTCAAAACTCACGATCTACTCACTCTAGCACATCATATGCACTTATCAAGCCTCAAGATACCACATTCTAAGCATCCAATGTCATTCTAAGTCTTTTCCTAAAAATTCGAATATTCGATGAATAGTGACGATCTTCGATGAATAGTGCTCAACCTTCGATGAATAGTACCCAGCAACCCTTAAAACCACTAAATCCACTCTTAAACAAGCCTAGTAGTAACCTATCAACCTAATCAAGGGTTAGGATATCGCTTACTTGAAATCGAGCTTGAGAAACGGCGAAACCGAGTTCAAACAAATCATCCAAACCCTCGGCGACTCGCGGCTGCTCACAGCTATCCTCGGCGGCTCACGGAGGCTGCAAGCTGGTCGGAGAAGGCTGGATGGTTCGGCGGTGGCTGGGCAAGGCAGCGGTCCGAGCGGCGGCTTGGCGGGCGACGGACAACGAGTCTCCACCGACCAGCCTCTATGTAGCTCAGTTCCACGAAAATCCAATGGTTTCTTCGATGATCAGCCTTCAGATCCTCGTACCCCTCGATCTTAAGGTCGCGTAGGCAAAAAAAGAGCTCGATTTGCCTTCCGGACGAGCTCAAATGAGCGATTTCAAGTCGAACGCGTGCTAAAATCAGAGAAGGTGGGCTCTCTCGGGTGTGGGGAGTTTTTGGCCGAAAATGGAGAGAGAGAGAGAGAGAGAGAGAGAGAGAGAGAGAGAGAGAGAGAGAGAGAGAGGTTCTTGGCAAGAGGAAGAGAGAGAGAGAGAAAGTCAAAGGCAAGAAGCTTGCCAAGGAAGCTTCGCACTATTCACCGATTCGACATAAAGTAAGGATTTGACAAAAAGGTGGAGATGTGACTTGGGTTGGTGGGGGTGGTTGGGGGCATTTATGAGGAAGAGACAAAAGCATAAATATCCCACTAATGCCTTTGGATCTTGCAAATAAATATCCGGGGGTAATTCTGTAAACTGCCCACTCTGACTGATCTGCTAACACTGAAACCTATGTAGTCTGGCGGACCGATGAATACTGAACCAACTGAGGCGACGTTCGAAATATTAGTCATGTTACTCTTGAATATTCGATGCCCAAATTTGGAGTCCGATTCGCTGCCAAACTCGATCGACTGTGACTTCAGAAAATCTCAAACTAACGTGTGGCTTTTAGGAGTTACGCGTATCGACCCGTAATTTATTCAAATTTAGGTCCACGTACTTAAATTCCTAGTTAGCCTTTCCTTTACGGTTAGTCTCCTCAAGAGTGATCAATTCTGAGTGAGATTACTCTAACGTACATCAACGAGACATCCATTCATTTCATAAATCCTGAAAATGGGTCGAATTTCAGAATGTCACAGTGGGCGACTCGGACAGAGTAAAGGCGTTCTGACGATCGTTTTCCAGAATGAACCGATGTCAAAAGTTTATATAAAGGGGAAGCAACTGAAAGCCAGTCAGCTTAGGCGAGTCAACAGCTTGCAGCTGATCCAGGCGACGACACGTGTCATAGGCGGTGACACGTGTCCGCCGCCTTCGGCATGTGGGACATGTGTCCCGCCACATGTCACACATGTGTGGTACGTGGGACACGCGTCGCTCGACGCACCACGTGGCACGCCGTTCGGCCACGTAGCCCCTCGTGCAGGTTTCGTCCTCGCCCGGTCCCAATTTCTCATGTATTTGGCCTAGTCGGTACCCAATTCAAATAAAATAAGTCGCCTTGTCGTCTCGTCGTCAATCGAAATGTCACTTATCAATTGTGGTTCAACTTTAAATTACTAGGGTATAAGCTAACTGAGGTTTTGGGGTCATCACAGTAGCGGGTACTAGCATAGCAATCGACATAGATAGTGCTTGTAGCGATATCGAGCATGCAGAGCCAAACAATAGCTATAGCTGCTATGTATAACAAGGTGTGTATTCAGATATGAATGCAATGATGATTTTTTTTTTATCTGTGGTTGAGGTGGTTTTGTCGGAAAATCCATGTGGAGTAGCTAAAGGTGCAAGTGAATTGGTATTTTGATGAGATCCATGGTACTGGCGAAGTTCGAGTGACGCTTGGACTTAAAAGATGTGTGTGGCGGTTGAGTCCAAAGGGATTGTGGAAGAGTATCCATAAAGTTAAGATACTTGTAAATTACATCCCGAGTGTTTTGAAACGGTGAAATATTGTGTTAAGATTTTGTCTAATTCTTTTATGAAATTGAGAGATCATTTCGTGAGCATTTACGGGATTAAACACTGTGTGAGTTATTTTAAGTAATTGGAGGTTGCGAAAAACTGAAAATGTTTGACTAATTCGAGTTTGGTTATAATCTCCGTTGTATTGCTTAATTATAGAGAAAATTTTTGCTGCTTTCCTTGTGAATGTAAGCCTCCTAATCAAATTATGTAAATCTGATATTCGATTTATTTTTCTGTTTTATTTATTTTATTGTTCTAATATTTGTTTTTGCAACGTCATTATTCCTCGAACCACTCGCAGCTTTTCTCTCTTTTTTTTTATACCAATAACGAGTTTCCATGAAACTCCGAAGACTCAATTCTCAGAGGTGTCTCATGACGAATGGTGGCCACTTGGCAATTTCTTTCTGGTTGCAGCTTTTTTCACTTCCCTTCGGCGACCCACAGAAGAACAGAGGCTCCCCGCTCATATAGTTGAAGTTGAAACCCCCAAACCAACTTCTTCTTCTTCTTCTTCTCCTTCTTCGTCTTCTTCTGCATGCACTCAGGGACACTACTGTACATGGCTTTGAGTCGTCGTCGCCGGAGAGAAGAGGGAGCTGTCGAGCCGGAGATCGCGGCCGGTCCTCGTCTTGAGGGTCGTCACTTCTTCAAGATCATACTCTCCGACACCCTTGAATCCGGAAAGCTTGTGAGTTGATCAAAATTTCAGTGTCTGTTTCTCACGATTCTGCATCATTGTTAAGAGTTTCTCACACTCGTGCTGAGTACCCGTCAACCAGGAAAACTGGTTTATCTGTTTGGTTTGGAATGAACTTTTTCACTTCCAGCTAAAGGCAAACGAAAATTAACAGCAGGGTATTGTCTGCATGGCCTTTAAATCGAACAACATTTTTCCTTCTTCATACTTCAGTAATATGGATGTCTTCATCGGATGCACGATCGATTGTCCTTAACCATCCTGATGGTCGTTCTCATGTCCGGAACCATCCTGATTCGGGTCGAAATGGATTTCAGAATGTAGTTATACTGTGCATGGTTCGGGTTTCCACAACATCTGTTGAACATTACTGATTAGTAATTTGGATTCTCTAGCTTTACCCTTGCCAAAAGAAGCCACTGTTGCTATAATTCAGCCCACGCTTATACTGAAGCACACTAGTGGAAATGGAAACTGATCTTTCATCCATGTTACAGAAATGAAAACTTCTTAGTTTTCTTCCTGTTTGTCTGCACTTCGGTTTGACTATGATGAGTTTTTGTCACGGAACTTTAACTTTAATCATTCCATAATAGGGAATTCCAAAAAGTTTCTTGAGAAGATGTGGAAAGGATCTCTCAAACTTGGTGCTTCTCCAGGTTCCAGCCGGTTCAACCTGGACTATTGAACTAGAAAAGCGTAACAATGATATGGTTTCATTGTGGAAAGGTTGGCGGGAATTCATGGAGTATTATTACTCCGTTGGTCATGGTCACCTCATAGTTTTTGAATATAAAGGGAACTCCACTTTTCGTGCCATAATATTCGATAAGAGTGCTTCAGAGATAGATTATTCATTGAGCAGCGGCGGAACATCATACGTTGGGAGCAAATTTACCTCACCAAAAACAGAAGATGTCGTAGAAGCAGAGGATCTCGCACACCGTCGAAGAATGAGGGTTGAACCACATTTACCTTATTCTCAGCTAAGTCCGATCTACACACCACGAGGGTCCAAAGGTGTGACTCTTCATTTGATAAGTTATCTTATGTCACTTTTTTTGTTATATTTTATCCAAAAATACTTGAAAACTTTTTAATAATGCTTTATGTTCTTTTTGGTTGTTGCAAGTTGTGGGTGATTAGTTAGTACTAGTAAGGTGAAGAGGATGCGAAGTTTATTTGGTCAATTAATTTAAATTTTTATTTCTGGGACAGCATTAACTTCTACACTGCGCTTAATCTTTTCAGAGTGAATCAACCAATTACCTAATGAAATTTACAAATCAGTGCCGTTTAAAGTTCTCATTTTTGTAAATTACAGATGGGATCAGACAGTCTAGAGGCAAAGTGAATTGTTCTGAGCCGGTTTTTGGTGGTCCTACACGTATCGGGCCTCTCTCTGGTTTTGCATCAGAGTATCCTTTTTTCGAGGTGATGATGCAGCCATCTTACCTTAAGCATCATATACTGGTAAGATCAGAAAACCAAATTCATCAGTATTAAGCGGCATATTTCCAATTCAAAAACGATGCTATCTACATATATGCTAGTGTCATCCTAAGCTGATTGGGTTTCGGTCGGATATAGCATGACGTTATTTTCCTTGGAACTGTTTATGCGTATTTGTTCAAAGGAAGAAGATGCTCTACCCAACGATAGTTGTAGGAGCACAGCCTGACATTTTGATTTTTATCCAGTTAAGACTATTGATTATAAGTCCTAAAAACAAGCAAATACTGCCATCAATCTACCTTTTGTGTGCTTGCGTTGTCATCTGCTTATATCGTGGTCTTTCTTTGTCATGCAGTATGTTCCCCGTGGATTTATCATGCAGCACATTCGGAAAATCAAGGAAATCGCTACACTTAGGCATTCAGGCAGGTCGTGGCAAGTGAAGCTTAGGAGCTGTGGACGTCGTGGGGCACGGTTTGCTTCTGGTTGGTTTGCATTTATGAGAGAAGCTCGTTTGCGCTTAGGGAATGTCTGCGTGTTCGAGCTAATTGATGGGGATGATATTGTGTTCAGAGTTTACATTGGCAGTGGTGCTGGTAAGAACTTGATTACCTTGTTTGAAATGCACACTCGCCGTGTCACTTTAGGCTGGTTTTAGAATGACATCTGGATTTACCTTTGACTAAGGTAGCTTAATGATTTAGGTGGTGCTAATACTAGTTGATTTGTTTCTTTCTGTTGTGAAGGGCATTTACAATTTGTTCAGTGAAATTGTCTGAATTTCAGTTTTCCTGATAATAGTAGTTACCTTCTCTGCTAAATCTTTTCATAGTAAGTCAACTAAACGAACATTCCCACCAATCTCTAGTTGAGTTCTCCTCTTTAACTAAAGGCGGGAGCAAACAGTCTAACAGCACAGCGAGCCTTTGTGAGCCAGTTTTTCATGGTCCTACACCTCTGAGGTCCCTCACTACTCCTGAATTAGAAGACGAGTTTGATTCGGAGCATCCTTTCTTCAAACTGGTGATACCTGGATATCAGACTAAAAAGATGGTAAGATCTCGAGTTTCATCCACCACTGGCATATCTCAAGTTCAATTACGATTGCTTTCTAAATCTTGCCTCAGTGTTGTGTATTCCCAAGTTGATTTGGTTTGTTACAGATACATGTGACATTTTATGTCTTGGAGTGTCTTGTGGGGCATCTATGGGAACTAGGGAAAAAGAAGATTAAAATATCAGGACTGTCCATTCACTGGAATATTCTCCATAAGCTGATTTAATAACTATTCAAGTGAAAGGATAGACAGTTACTTGAATGGAAAAGTCTGTTATTTGAAAGTCACTTCTTGTAGATATCGCAGGTTAAGATTGATGACGCTTTAGATCGCAGGTTAAGATTGTTTAATTTCATGAGCCTCTTAAGGCTGTGGACTAAAACTCCTGAAACTAGCAAATATTGCCATGAATCTTCATCCGTGCACTTTTTTCTCTGGAGTGTATGCTGATGTTATGGTCCTTCTTTTAGCATACATTCATTTGTACAAACATGTACATATGTACAGGATGTTCCTGTTGGATTCACCAGGAAACACATTCAAGAACGCACAGATATGGTGACGCTTAGGTATTCAGACAGATCTTGGCCGGTGAAGCTTTTGAGATATAAGCAGGACCACAAGACATTCTTCTCTGGTGGTTGGCCTGCATTTGCAAGAGAAAACTGTCTCTGTGTAGGAGATGTCTGCATGTTTGAGCTCGTTGACAGGGACAATTTTGTGTTCAAAGTCTCCATCTTCCGTAGTGCTGGTACGGACTCGATTCGCATTAATTGAGATGACATCAGAAGTGTTACTCTAGGCCATTCGTAGCGTCCATATGAATTCAGGATTCCTAATTATGCCAACTTCATTTGGTAGTGGTGAGTCAATGAAAAGGAAACGCATGACAAAGCAATTTCCAATCTATCTTTTCAAGTTAGTCAATTAAAGAAAATTTCACACCAATGTTTATTGAATTCCTCATTGTTTAACTGGGGAAAATGGATATCTACTCCCCTGCCTTACCACTCGGCCATGCCAGATGATATGGTATCATGCGAAATAGATTTATAAAGTTGCCCACTGTGGAACAGAGTAGATTTACTATTTCTATTTGCAGTAACGGGAAGTAGGTCGATTGAATTGATCCCTATCCCTACCAGTTTTGGAACTAAAATGGAACCTGGTTTCCTCGACATGTAGCTTGTATCGATACCGACCCCAAAGAACCAGATCTGTCTCAAGCTCAAGCGGATTTGACAGATACGATCCAACAGTCTACATGCAGAGTGAGCCCTTCGGAGCTGGTTTTTCATGGTCCTACACTTCCAAGGCCTCTCACTCCTCCTGAATTAGCCGAAAAATTTGATTTGGGATATCCCTTTTTCAAAAGAGTGATCCCGCGATCTTATATGATTTGCCTGGTAAGTCTTGAGCTTAATTCATCACCAGTATACCTAGAGTTCCATTATGATTGCTACCACCTACGATGCCGTGATCACGTTAGTTGTTGATGCCTTGGAGATTCTTTCAATGTTTATAGTGTTTATGATATAATCCAATAGATTACTACAACAATACTCATTTATAACATGTACTAAAAAAGGATGTTAGCTAGCGATTTCTTTCATCCTTGAGCACTTTCAAAAGGATAAATCTATCTTGGATTTTGTCGACCTCAAATCGTTACCATCTTGCTTTTTGCCCTCCAATTTATCTTTAGGCACAATTTCATATTTGGGTTCTTCAAACTTGTACATGTGCAGAGTCTTCCGGGTGGATTCATCAAGCAACATATTCAGGAAAACAAGGGAATGGCAACTCTTAGGTTTTCAGGCAAATCGTGGCCGGTGAAGCTCTTAAGCTATACTGAGACCAGAAGAACAAAAAAGCTCTCAAGTTATACTCATGAAACGCGGGTGTTCTTCTCTACTGGTTGGCCTGCATTTGCAAGAGAAAACTGTCTGCGTGTAGGAGATGTCTGCATGTTTGAGCTCATTGATAGTGACAATTTTGTGTTCAGAGTCTCCATCTTCTGTAGTGCTGGTATGGACCCGATTCACATTGATTGAGATGAACATCAGAAGGGTTACTCTAGGCCATTTGCAGTGTCCACACGAATTCAGGATTCCTAATTATTCGTTCCTTTTTTTTTTTGGACAAAAAATTATTCCTTCCTTCATTTGGTAGCGGCGAGTCAATGAAAAATAGACTCATTTTTTTTTTCTGTCGTCTGCTAATGTTGATTCTATTAGTCCCCTTTTGGAAAGAATCTCTCAAAATTAGGCACTAAATTAGGCACTTCTTCAAGGTTTCTGGTCTGACCTTTAGAAATGTTAAGTGTGGCAACTCTGAATTTCAAGGCTCAATCCGTGGTTTTACAAGCTCAAGGTGAGCTTACATCAGCTTCTTTTCATTTCTCTTTTGAAATTGAAGTTCATTAGTTTCTTTTCATGTGAAGAGCATTCATAATTTATTTCATCAAATTTCCTGAATCTTGATATGCATGACGAAACAATTTCCAATCTATCTTTTCAAGCTAGTCAATTAGAGAAATTTTCACACCAATGTTTATTGAATTCCTCATTGTTTAACTGGGGAAAATGGATATTTACTCCCCTGCATTACCACTCGGCCATGCCGCCAAGATGGATATGGTATCATGCGAAACAGATTTGAAAAGTCACCCACTGCGGAACAGAGTTGCTTTACTATTTCTAGTTGCAGTAACGGGAAGTAATTCGATTGAATTGATCCCTATTCCTACCAGCTTTGGAACTAAATGGAACCTGGTCTCCTCGATATGTAGCTTGTATTGATGCCGACCCCGAAGAACCAGATCTGTCTCAAGCTCAAGCGGACTCAACAGATAGGGTCCAACAGTCTACATGCAGAGTGAGCCATTCGGAGCTGGTTTTTCATGGTCCTACACTTCCAAGGCCTCTCACTCCTCCTGAATTTGCCGGCAAATTTGATTCGAAACATCCCTTTTTCAAAATGGTGATCACGCGATCTTATCTGAGTTGCCTGGTAAGTCTTGAGCTTAATTCATCACCGGTACACCTAGAGTTCCATTATGATTGCTACCACTGTTAATGTCTTGGAGATTATTTCAATGTTTATAGTGTTTATGATATAATCCAATAGATTACTACAGCAATACTCCTTAATAACATGTATTAAAAGAGGATGTTAGCTAGCGATTTCTTTCATCCTTGAGCACTTTCAAACAAATAAATATATTTTGGATTTTGTCGACCTCAAATCGTTACCTTCTTGCTTTTTGCCCTCCAATTTATCTCTGGATTTCTCATTCCATTTACACAATTTTCACATTTGGGTTGTTCAAACATGTACATGTGCAGAGTATTCCGGCTGGATTCATCAAGCAGCATATTCAGGAAAACAAGGGAATGGTGACTCTTAGGTTTTCAGGCAAATCATGGCCGGTGAAGCTCTTACGCTATATGCAGACCAGAAAAAGGCTCTCAAGCTATACTCATCATACCCGGGTGTTCTTCTGTACTGGTTGGCTTGCATTTGCAAGCGAAACTCATATTCGTGTGGGAAGTATCTGTGCATTTGAGCTCATCGATAGGGATGATGTTGTGTTCCGAGTCTCCATTTTCAGTAGTGCTAACTCCTGTTGATCTACCTCTCAGACTTTCTGTCAAAGGCAAGCTCAAATCAGGCTTAGAAATTTACTCGCCTCAATACTGTGGTCGACAGTTTGGGCTTACACAGGGCATTCCCTTACCGATCTTGTATTCGATGGAGTATCCTTTCAGTATGAAGAACAAGTATGTGGTCACCAATTCATTTGATCCTTTCAAGTGTTGTGCCCAAATTGCTACCAAGATCCTTCGTAAACACTCCATTCTCCCATTTATGCCTTCTCCTGGGGTTAGCGCACAATTTTCTGGCTGGTGGATGAAGTATCAGGCCACTCAATTCGGGGAAGATCTTTCCCTTGTATTGAACAAGGTCCTAGCTGAGAACCCTTTCTCATCAAAGGCCAAGAACCCTGACTTGACCTCTCCATCAAGACCCCGCAGATCGTCAAAAAGGAAACCACTATGTCTCTCACCTCAGTATTACATCCCTTGTTGGTCATATTGGCTTATCCAATGGATTCCACATACATTTGCAGATGAGGTTCGTACAGATGATGTCCCAGAAGAGAAGGAAGATTCTGAACCATGAAGTCGGAAAAAACTCGCTCTGGCCCGAATACAGCAACAGCTCGCTCGCCTTCGCCCACAGCCGATTTTATAGAGGCTAGCACCTTTTTCAATGACCAACCAAACGTTACCCTTGATCAAGCTACCGAAGGGCCCCTCGAGGAAACTTCGCCGATAGCTTTCGAGATTGCAGAAATCGAAGATTCTACCGCCCCCATTGCAATCGGTGAGTAATCTGGTTTTCTTTCCTTTCACGACGAATATGACTGGTGCGTGACCTTATTTTGTTCAATTCTAGATATTGATTCCCCCGCTGACACTCCGCTCACCGACAAAGACGTAACCAATTCGGCGGCTGCAGATCAAGTCATGCCTCAGGATAAACCCGAAGAACAATCTGAGTCGCCGCCCCGACGGCCGGGTAAAGAACCCTTTTGTCCCGATGTCCAGCCTACAACTGACGAACATTTGACCCAGGCTCCCGAGCCGGTAAATTCCTGAGCCATTAGTTAGTCTTGCGCTCGGCTGCTTGTCCTCATTTTATTTCCTTGACCAGGCTGAGTTTCAACCGCCGCCTCCTCTTCAATCGAACATCGGTCTTAGGGAATTAATTAGCACAACTACGACCGGTTGCAACACTTAATGATGACCGTCCGAGCCGCTTCACACCGAGCCAAACTCTTTAAACAGAAGCGAGGGAAGTTCGGCGATTCCTTCAAGATTTACTAGGCTCTTCGTGTCGAGGATCTCAGCATTCAAAGAGAAATTCGGTTGTTGGAGGCTCAACTCACCGAAGCTAAACGTCGGGACAAGTCTCATCGGCTTCGCACGGAGGAGATGAAGACAATACTGATGGCCGACGAAAACGAGATGAAAGAAGCATTCCAAGCGTCAAAGGACTTTACCAGGCAGTATTCTCGGCAACAACCAATCGGGATGAAGTGCCAAGGAGAACTCGCCGCGCTTGATCAATCCCTTCGGCTGGCTAGGGAACAGATTGATGAATTCTTGTCCACTCTTTAACAATGTACCACAGCCAACTAATGAAAGACGATCCTCTTCGTGTCCGCATTTAATATTCTCGTGAAGATAACTCAGGATTAAACTGCAATAAATCCCGAATATCGAGGGATCTCTCTGAGTACTCTTTACTCATGGGACACGTGTTCTTCATCCTTCGTTTTAGGCGGCTACATCAAACCACGTCTTTCAAACTTCCAACTTATGACAGTTTCGAAGTGTGACCATCTCATTTATTTTTCGAACAGCTGCTCTTCTCCCCTCTACTTAAAGCGATCATAATCCATTTGCAGAATCATTCTCACTCTTTAGCCTACACCATTTCCATGGCACCCCCGTACCAGGTCCTCTGATTCAAGGCAATATCGCTCTAGTGCCTACACTGGGAAACTCACTTCGCCCTTCCGTCATGAAAGGAAAGGAACTCTTTTCATCGGTGTTACCAGCTACATTGATAAAGAATTAGAAAAAATTATCTTGGATATTATTTCAAGACTCTACCACCACCCCCTTGCTTCGACGAGTGTTTTCCCCGTCCATTGGAGGAGCAACTTCCCATCCGGAGGAACAACTTCCCATCGAGAGAAGTGTGCTGGTGGATCGTCAATGGTCCCCCGAGGATGTTCGCCTCGCCAGCTTCCCTACCTTCGACGAGAGGTTCTCCCTCTAGTATCAGCATTTGGAACCCCACAAGGAGCGGGTCTGGCGCGACTCTGGTATTTCTCGAGCCCTTGAGCTTTGCTGTCTCCATCCCTACATTGACTATAACATGATAGCCAGCTTATGTACGCTATGGTCACCGTCCATACTTTTTTTTCCCTTCCTGTTGGGACTATGTCGATAACCCTTTTAGACGTTCACTTCCTTACTAGTCTTTCTCCAAATGAAGACATTCGGGCCACTGGTGCCCTTGTACGCCGTTATTTCAATGATCTTGACGCTGAGGACTTTCAATTTAATCGCTTCCTTGATTTGTTTGCTCGAACTGAAGGAGAGAGAGCCAATATAGAAGGAAAGCAGCATGGCTCTCCTGACATGTCTTTTGTCGGTCATCACCATACATTTCTTTAGAGTTCGGCCACATTGCCTATTGTCTTTCCTTGGGTATTAACCCTGCCCTTAGTCGAATGGTTTTGGTCGCCCTTTATCGCAGCATCTCTGACTTCCAAACCTCTTTACTCAATGAGCATTCGGACCCCTTCTTCGGACCACTCTGGATACTCCAAGGTTGGATTCAACTTTACTTCCCAACTCTCTTCGAGCAAATCAGTGCCATTCCACTCCGATGGCAAAATATACGAGCAGGATCCCTGCCTTCGTATGGCATGTTAGTGTTCTGCCACTACAGTTCCTAAAGGGACAAGTTCATTCTGTCACTTCCTCAAGCATCTGTTGTGATCATGGTGTATCGTGATTTTTGTCCTATATTTTCTAATCACTTCCACCCCAACCTGTTAAGGTTGATGTCTTGTATTCTGTTATCCAAGAGATTATGAGGTGGTTCCGAAAGGCCCCTGACGACCGGACAGCACGGGGGTCCCGCTCCCAGGTGAGCGGGCGGGGGTCCGGGGCAGCGCCCCCGAGCCGCCAGAGGCGTTTTATGTTCAGAGATAGCAGGATTTGTATGGGAAAGTTAAATATTTTAGGCTATGGCAATTTTGTAATTTGTGCCATGTAGAGTTTCGCTATATGTATTTAGGGCGAAACAGGTCTCTTTGGTAGAGAGTGTGGGTGAGAAGAGCGGCTGTACACTTTTCTACGTTATTAGTGAAACAGATCTCATCTCCTCGTGGACGTAGGTAGGCGGAACACCTCCCCTGCTGAATCACGTAAATTCTTGTGTTGTGCGAATTTTCATTACTTTCTTGCATCGTTGATAGGATCGAATTTAAATATTCGACACAACCATGATGACATCTCGGACTGTGATGACTTCTGGGATCATGTCCTCGGCACGGCCAACCTCTACATCGACTTTCCTTACTGGGAGCAGTTCCATCCAGGATTTGAAGTATATCACCCACAATACTGCGCCAGGCAATTTGAGCTAATGCAAGGTATACCGATGCCCTACATCTGCTCTATCGACTTCTCATTTCCAACAATTCAGTACCATCACACTCGTGACGCCTTTCGCTATCAACGGGAAATTGAAGATTTCTTTGCCGAGCAGTGCATCCTCTTTGGTAACAATTCATCCCGACAACACCCTAGCTTTTGCCGAATGGTGGTCTTCCTATCGCATGGCGTTATTCCCTGTGAACGCGGACACAATCTTGGGCAGAGTGGTGATCACTCCTTTCTTATCTGACATGACACTATTCCAAGAGCATATCAACATTGACTGAGCACCCGGCCCAGGTATGAATTATACTCTCAAGATCGTTATTTATGTGAGACACCTGACAAGCTCATGGTGGATTTTCCTGTTCGCAGCTAATTATTCATCACCGACTCACACTATGCCAACTTCCAGCAGCGGCTCGAGGCGTTCTCACCGATGAAACATGGTACAATCGGGACGCTCATCCCCTGCTAACCCGAATGAGTCATCGTCTGATCCCGATGGTGAGCAGACTTCGCCCGCCATTTCTACCGATGTAGTCCAATGGAGGAAACTGACAGATATCTTATCTGTGGGATTTTCGTATATAGTATCCCAACTAGATATCTTTGGTCAGGTCAGATATCTACTTGACACTTTGAACCCACTAATCGACTCCATCCTTTGTCTTGCTTTCCAGCTCGCATTTAGGGACTTCTCCCTTTCTTTTGTCCACAATCTCGAATGGTTCAGGACCAACCGTGTCTGCATAGTTGCTTCTCAAGCAACCAAGAGTGGACACTGGCGAACTACGTCAGCAAAAAGGGGCGCTATTTCCGTTTTGGGAATAAGGTTTGATCAACTACACGATGACCGACAGAAACATTCTGCCCTTCTTAGGGATGCCAGTTTATCACAGTCATCAACGCCTAAACTCAAGCAAGTAATTGAGCTAGCCGAAGCCACTATTCACTTAGACATCGAGTTAATTCGCGAGCAAAAAAACATCGTACAAGGTCTTATTCAGGACTACGGGAATCTTGAACCGTAGCCCGTATGAAAATTGCGCGGCAATCTCTTTATTTTGATATAAACTCATGTCTAGAATCTCCGCTCAAAACCTTTGTGTTGGTTCTGAAGTAGCAGTTCAATTTTCTGTAATTAATTTTATATTAATGAACCAAGAATTTGTCTAGGGAAAATTTTAAAAAAGGGCCCCAAGTCCCTTTATTTTTTCAAATAATAGCCTGAAGTTAACATTGTTTCAAATAAGGGCCTGAAGTGCCATCATTGTGTCAAATAAGGGTCTGAAGTGGCCATACTAGTCTCAAAAAAGGGCTTGACTCACTATTGATTAGGGGCATTTTCGTTATTTTCTTTTTTCTATTTTTCCAAAAATTAAAATTAAAAAAAAAAAGTAAGAAAGAACAGGCGAGAGGGGGCTGCCCTCCAGCCTGTGGCTGCCGCCCCAACGCCGGTGGGGCGGCAGCGATGGCGATTGGAGTCGTCGGCGCCTCAGCGAGGGCCTGGTGGCCCTCTCCAGTCTCTAGCGAGGGCCACCGGGCCCTCGCCTCTGGTTAGCGAGGTCGCCTGCCCGCGTCGAGGAGCCGGCGACCCCGCCGGCCATGGCCGCGGCCCCACTGGCCTTTAATGATAAGCTTACTTAGCATTAACTTCACGATGTTTGTTTTACAAATTACATGATACGGTGGCAGGTAACATATAATGCCTGAGCTTAGTACACGCAAAAAAGAATGACAAGCCTATCTTCTTCAAGGTTGTGTATCGTCTCTCAGTATCGCTTAGCATCCGGCTTAAATAGTAAATCGCTTGTTCCTTGCCTTCGTCATTCTCCTGTTCTAGTATGCTTCTAATCGTCGTATCGATTATCGACAAATAGAGTTTCAATGGCCTACCTGTTTTAGGTAGCATCAAAACAGGAGGATTAGACAAGTATTTCTTTACTTGGTCGATAGCCAGTTGTTGGGGTTCCCCCCATACAAACTCCTCTTTATTCTTCAACCTGAGCAATGGGAAAAAAAGCCTCTATCTTACCTGCCAAGTTAGTAATAAATTTACGCAGAAAAATTATTTTCCTTAATACCATTTGTAACTCTCTCTTTGTCATTGGTGGCAACAATTCCCAGATAGCTTTAGCCTTATTTTTATTCAATCTTTATTCCTCTACCATTAACTAAGAATCCTAAGAAATTACCAGCTCTAACTCCAAAGGCACATTTAAGAGGATTCATTTTCAATTGATATTTCTCTATCCTAACAAACGATCTCTCAAGACAGTCAAGATGACTATCCTTTGCTGATTTGACAACGATGTCATCAATATACACCTCGACGAAATCCCCGATCATATCGTGGACGATGAAGTTCATCGCTCTTTGATATGTCGCACCGGCATTCTTCAGTTCAAATGGCATCACCAATTCATGGACTAAATTGAACATGTACTAAAAGTCTATGGACTATATTGAATAAATTAAAATTCATGGCGACATTATACATATGACTAAAGTTCAAAAACCATAATGAATAAATATAAAATTTATGGACCTCATCACGTAACGGGTTAAAATTTAAGGACCATTTATATCATTCATCCATTTTGAAACAAAGGAAGAGGGGAGGCAGACGGATTGAGTGAAAGAAGAGAGAAAATGATACCCCCAGACGACACGTGGCGCCTCGTATTATTTATTAAATGGGCTGGTCTCGTGGTGACGCGGAGGGGGCAACCCTCGAACGGAGCAGTGAAGAAACGCAAAAGGAGTCTGATTGATGCAAGTCAGAACGGGGCCCAGCGTGTACACGTGTCAATTTATGAATGGACTCAGGCACCCAATACTTTCTTTCTCCGTCGCTCGTTTCGTCACTCCCCCTTCCGTGACACGCTGCCATTTGCTTCCTCAAGAACAGAGGCTCCGTGCTCATGGAGTTGAAGTTGGATCCCCAAAACCATCTGCTTCTTCTTCTTCTGTAAGGAGTCAAGGACACTGCCGTCTATGGCTTGTAGTCGTCGTCGCCGCCGGAGAGAAGATGGAGCTGCCGAGCGGGAGGTGGCGACCGGTCCTCGTCTTGGGAGTCGTAGCTTCTTCAAGATCATACTCTCCGACGCGCTTGAATCTGGAAAGCTTGTGAGTTGATCAAATCTTCGCAGTTTATTTCATATGATTGAGCATCAGTGCTTAAGAGTTTCTCGCACTCTGTGCTGTGTAACCCATCAACCTGGAAAACTGGTTTGTGTGTTGGGTTTCGGATGAACTTTTCACTTCCACCTAAAAGCCAAGAAAGAAAGAAAACATTACAGGGTATGGTCTAACATGGCCTGTAGATGGAACAAAATTTCTTCTTTTTCATACTTCAGTAATATGAATATCTTCATCGTATGCGTGACCGGTTGTCCTGAACCATGGTGATGGTCGGCCTCATGTCTGTTTTGCTGCTGCCATTTCTTCTGCTAAGGTTTGCTAATTTGTTTATATATTTCATGATTTGGGTCGAAATGTCATTCAGAGTAAAGTGTACTGTGCATGGTTCTGGTTTCCACAACATCCTTTGAACATTCCCATTCTGAAAAGAAGGGTAATTTCAAGGATGCACAGATTTAACTGACAAAAATTGATATTACAAACTAATGGGCTTTTCTATGGTGCCTTGCTTCTTTAGGCAGCAAAATTGTCTTGCACGATCTCAGTTGTCGGACAAAAGAAAATCGATGTCAGCTGTTGGATGACAAAATGTCTCAGCCGTGGGATCAAGATAAACTCATGTCACCAGTTGGATTTGGCACGACAATTTCACTGATCATAGTGTAGATAAAATTTTGGATTCTGGAGCTTTACTCTTGTCAAATGAAGCAACTACCCCTCAAATTCAATCCACAATTATTCTGAAGCGCACTTGTGGAAACTGATCTTTCATCCACGTTGCAGAATTTAAAATTTCTTAGTTTTTCTTCCTTTTTTCTGCACTTCGGTTTGAGTATGATGAGTTGTTATCATGGACCTGTAACTTTCTAATTTTTCCATAATAGGGAATTCCAAAGAGTTTCTTGAGAAGATGTGGAAAGGATCTCTCAAACTCGGTGCTTCTCAAGGTTCCGGGCGGTTCAACATGGACTATAGAGCTAGAAAGGTGTGACAATGACATGGTTTTGTTGTGGAAAGGGTGGCGGGAATTCATGGAGCATTACTCCATTGGTCATGGTCACCTTATAGTTTTCAAATATAAAGGGAACTCCACTTTTCACGTGATAATATTCAATAAGAGTGCTTCAGAGATAGATTATTCCTCGAGCAGTGGCAAAACATCATACCTTGGGAGCGAACTTCCTTCACGAAAAACAAAAATTGTCGTAGAAACAGAAGATCTGGAGGATCTCACACCCTGTCGAAGAATGAGGATTGAACCACATTTACCTTATTCTCAGCTAAGTCCGAGCTACTCACCACGAGGGTCCGAAGGTGTGACTCTTCACACGTTTCTTCTTACATCACTCTCTTCGTTGGTTCTTCTCCAAAAATACTTTCAAACTTTTATAATCCAATGCTGCCAAAATGATATGGTATCATTAGATGAAAAAGAAAAAAATTCCTCTGCTATTGGAACGGAGTAGTTTTGCTATTTCTATTTGTGGTAATGGTAAGTAGGTCGATTGAATTGATCCCTATCCCTACCTGTTTTGGAACTAAATGGAACCTGGACTCCTCGATATGTAGTTCCCATTGATACTGACCCCGAAGAACCACATCTGTCTCAAGCTCAAGCTGGCCTGACAGATAGGATTAAACAGCGTACATGCAGAATGAGCCATTCTGAGCTGGTTTTTCATGGTCCTACACTTCCAAGGCCTCTCACTCCTCCTGAATTAGCCCGCAAAGTTGATTCCGAACATCCCTTTTTCAAAAAGGTGATCCGGCAATGTTATATGGATAAACTGGTATGTCTTGAGCTCATCACCGGCATAGTTCAAATATGATTGCTAGTACCTACAATGCCATGATCACATAAGCTATTGATGTCCACTTGTTTGAGATTTTTTTTTTCCCATCCATCTAGTGTTTATGATATAATTCAATGGGTTACTACAACGATACTCATTCCTGGGATTTCTCATTCCACTTAAAAATTTCATGTATTGGTTGTTCAAACATGTGCATGTGCAGCATATTCCATGTGGATTCATGAAGCAGCATATTCAGGAAAAGCAAAGAGCAACTCTTAGGTATGCCAACAGATCATGGTCGGTGAGGCTTGTCGGGTGCAACAGACCTGTCAGAGGGCCTCTGTTTCTGTCCTTTTCTGCTGGTTGGACTGCATTTGCAAGAGAAACTCATCTGCGCCCAGGAAATGTCTGCGTGTTCAAGCTAATTGACAGGAATGATATTGTGTTCGAAGTCTCCATTTTGAGTGGTGAGGACTTGATTTACATTATTGAAAAATGAGTACTTGAAGTGTAACTTTAGGCTGGTTATAGCATGACTTGCATTCTGGGTTTACAATTATGCCTCCCTTATTTGGTTGTGCTGCATCACCGACAAGTGCACTTTCTTTTCTATGTTATTGTCAAATACACATAATGTTTTTATAGACTTTTGTGTGTTGATTGGTATGGTAATGATCTAGGCAGGCATTCCCAATTAAGCCTCTTTTATTCGGCAGTTGCAAATCAACTAAAAGTAGACTTTTTTATGTTTCTGTTTTCTTCTTTTCTGCACTAGTCTCAATTCGATAGTCATAATAACAGTAATTTCCAATCTATGCTGGATCTTTTCATAGCGAGTCAATTAAAGAGATGTCCAACCAATGTCTATTAAAGTTATCATTGTTTTACTACAGGTGGGATTAAAAATCCTACATGCAGAGCGAGCCATTCTGGGCTGGATTTTGATGGTCCTACACTATCAAAGCCTCTCAAGTCTCCCGATTTAGCTAGCAATATTAATTCGGAACATCCCTTTTTCATACTGGTAACCCCACAAAGTTGTATCCATGGCCTGGTAAGATCTGGAGCTTAAATCATCACTCACATATCTCATGTTCATTTTCACAGTTTTCCTCTATTGGCTATCCAAAAAATGTACATGTGCAGGGTGTTCCGGTTGGATTTGCCAAGCAACATCTCCAGGAACACAAACAAATAGCGACTCTTCGGCATTCGGACAGATCGTGGCCAGTGAAGATCCTTAGGAACCATGGACAGGCCACTGGTACTACGACTCTGTCCTTCAGCGCCGGTTGGCGTGCATTCGCAAGAGAAACTCATCTGCATGCAGGAAATGTCTGCTTGTTTGAGCTCATCGATAGGGATGATACTTTGTTCAGAGTCTCCATTTTGAGGGGTGCTGGTAATGACTCGGTTCACGTTGATCGAGATGAACATCAGAAGTATTACCTTAGGCCATTGCAGCATCGGAATGAGTTCCAGGGTTCCTAATAATGCCTCCTTTTATTAAGCAGCGCCGCGGTGAATCAATGAAAAGCACTCTTTTCTGCCTTTCGTTTCTTCTTTCTTCCTTTTTGTGCTAGTTTCAATTCTATGACTACCTTGCTCGGAAAGAACTTCTCAAATTCGGTGAATCTTAATGGTTTTGCATAGCAGCTCAACCTGACCCGTAGATCTACAAAAGAGTAAAACTGTATGCTCTGATGTAAGTTCATGGAGTATGTCGCTTTTCATATGTTTTGTCCTTCAATAGTATGGCGTATCTTTTTTTTATATATATTTTTTATACTGCATGTGCCTAATCTAATGACGTTCTACATAACTAATTATTAAATATTACCACGCCCAATTATATATTTTATATATGTGCAAAGACTCAAACAATCCCAACACTTCAAATCAATCCGGGTTGGAATCTCATAATTTCAGATTAGGCAGTTAAATGTACATTAGGAAAGGACAAATGACACGAATGGTCATTAAATTATGACTCAATGTGTAATGTGGTCTTGAATTTTTTATTTGTTCAATGTGGTCTTTAGTATAATATTGTCCTTGAATTTTTAATTTGTTTAATGTTATCCCTGAATTCCTTTGCAGGAGCTCCATAGCAAGAAATGATATATTTTGTTAAAGACAGTCCTTCGCGTAAATTGCTTTGAATGGGTAAATCAATCATTTATCCTTGAAGATTTGACATTAGTCCTCTTATACCTACTAATTAGTGTACTTGAGATGCATTTTCTCTGGCTCTTGAAAAAGACATTACATGGACTGGATCAGAGGGGTCTGTTATCCTAAAATTAGGATTCATTTCTTGTTGCAAATATTCTCCTGTAGCATCTCATACCTCAATGGATTGGCATAATTTTTATGCTGCATGTACAATCCCATAATGATGGGATGGTGTTTTTACAAAATCAAACTTTGTTGTTCAGCATCTTGTACTAGCCATCCCTTAGATGGTATTATTAAAAGATCATCAACCCCTAGTGGAATCGTAGAGACCCGAATTCGCACTGGTGTCATAAAATTACTTCATTTAAATCCCATATGATTAGGTACCAAATGAGCAGGCTTAACAAAACCCTTGTAAAGCCTCTTCGATTTCACAAAATAGAGAAGTATGACCAACAGTTGTTAGAGGCAAAAGGACACATGGAGTGCCAATATTTGTGTACGTCACTCACTTTGGTGCAAATATTTTTCACCGGCTCACTTAAGCGCCAAATCAGAGAAAAAACGATTACTTAAGTGCCAATCCCGACCAAACAGTACACGTGGCATTTTTTTCTTTTAAAAAAGGCAATATATGTGGCATTTTTTTAAAAATAAGTCCATGTGGCAATTTTTTTTTAGAAAAGTTAAATTAAATAGAAAAATAAGCTTAAAAAATTATATATATATATTAAAAAAAGAAAACAAAGAGTTGCAGCGGCGAGGGCTTGCACAGCCCTCGCCGCCGCCGCCGCCCACCATCACTAGCGAGGGCGAGGGCAAGGCCTGGCCGTCGCTGGGCGAGGTCGGCCTAGCCCAGCCGCGGCCAGGCTGGCCTCGAACAGCCATAGCGAGGCTCAACCTCGCCAGACATCTACAGGGGTCGTCGGCCATTGGCCGGGGCTCGGCGACCCCACCGGCCCATCCCCCACCCTCGTCGGCCATTGTCGTCAATGGTGGGGCCACGGCAGCAAGGGCTGTGCAAGCCCTCACCGCTGCAACTCTTGTTTTCTTATTTTTTTTTAGTTTTTTAGATTATTTTTAATTTTTCTAATATCACGTGAAATTTTTTTATTAATTCTTGAATTTTTTATTGCTGACTTGGATCCGTCGGCGAGCCCCACAGGTGCCATGTATGTTTTTCGACGATGCTCACCGGAGTTGGCACTCAAATAATCGTTTTTCAAAAAAATTGACACTTAAGTGATCCAACAAAAAATAGTGGTACCAAAGTGAGCATCGTACACAAATGTTGACACTCCATGTGTCCTTTTTCCTATATATATGATCTTTTTTTTTTCACACTTCTTACTATTAGATAGTTCCCATAAATTTCATGATAGGTATACAAAGATTTATAGTGAATCTCGATAGGATCTTCTCTTGTAGCAATAATACGTTGATCTAGTCGCCATCGAAGCCACAAAGGACTATCTAAATTGGTTATTTTCTATGGATAAGCTCCAATTGCGTCATAGGAACTACAAAAAAAAAAAAAAAGGTTCTTTTTTCTATACTTATAGTTATTATCATAAGTTCTTTCATTTTGACAGCTTCTGTCATTCCGTGGATTATATCTATTTGTACAAATATCTTGATGATTCCCACTCGTTAATACGTATAGACCAATAAGCATATCTAGGGACGAAAATGGGATCCCCAATAGCTGGAGACAAAACATAAGTAAACTAGCCTCCACTTGAGCCTCTAAAGATAAATGTACATGAACAGCCATTTGATCACATCAAAGTCAACTTTAATAGGTGAAGAGTAAGAATTAGTACTTGTGTTAGTAGGAGGAGTGCGAATCTTAATAGACGTAGTCAGTCTAGGACTAAGAGTGCTACTTATTGGAACTGTGATAAGAGGGGGCATCTTAGAAGGGATTGCCTTTAGTTAAAGAGTGAAAAGGGTAAGGGAATTAGAGTTGAGTCTATTGATGATATTGTTGCAGTAACCGATTGTAATTTCAATAGCGTTGAATATGTGATATCTGTCAACAAGGATTTGTCATTTGACAGATAGATTAAAGAACTTACTTGTTCATTTTATGCTACACCAAATAACAATTGATTAACTATTTGTCAATAGATGAATAGTGGTAACATGCAATTGGGAAACAATGCTGAGTGCAATGTTGTAGGTATTGACGATGTCGAAATCAGAATACATGATAGTATCGTGAGCTTATTGACTGGAGTGAGGCGCGTTCATGAATTGAAGATGACCTAATTTCCTTGAGTGCCCTAGATTTAGCTGGGTGTGGGTGTGGTATACTTCAAAAGGTGGAATTTTGAAGGTTGTTCGAGGTGCCTTGATGATAATGAGAGGAATCAAGCGCAGTGGCTTGTATGAGCGCCAGGGTGAGATACGAATTTCGCTATGAAGACATCGAATGCATCTATTCAAGAGTCTGAATTGGGGCATGTCTGTTTGGGGTCTATTGGCGAGAGAAGCATAAAGATTTTGAGTAAAAGGAATATGTTATATGGTTATGTAACTAAATGCAAGTGATATAACTTAGGTAAATGGCGAAAAGTGTAGTTCAATGTGACCATAAGAGGACTTACGGATTTTTCGGAACTGATTCACTTGGATGTTCACAAGCCATCGCAGTTTCTCTCGAGAAAAGAGTCAGATTTATACTAACAGTTGTGGATGACTACTTGAAGAAGATATTGGTGTTTATGCTATGCCACAAGTTTGATGTTGTTGTGAGGATTAGGCAATTACGAGTTTTTTTTTATCGAAAATGAGACCTGTAAGACAATCAAGCATGTGCAAACTGATAATAGCATGGAGTTCTGTTTGGAGCTATTAACAAATTCTATATGAAAGAAGGCTTAGTGAGGCACTACACTAGTGCTAGTGAATCACAACATGTTGCAAAGTTGATGAACAAACATTACTAGAGACAGCCCATAAAATGCTTTATAGTGTTGGTATGGCTAGGAGATTCTTGGCAAATGCGCTTAGTACAACGAGCTACCTAGTGAATAGATCCCATTGACTACGATTGTATTTGGGATCCCGAAATGGATTGGTCATGTAACATTGCTAATATTCTATTATTAAAATATTTGGTTGCCCCATCGACTGCATTGTATTGCGGACTCCCGAAAAAGTGGGGTCAGGTACTTTACGATTATCCTGTTATGAGAATATTTGGTTGCCCAATCGACTACGATTGTATTTCGGACTCCCGAAAAGTGTGATCAAGTAACATTGTTGATTGCCCATGTAATGTTTGAGTAAGTGATGATAAGCTAGATGAGAGGGTAATAAAATACATAATTATAGGCTATGCACGAGGTGAGCGGGGCCATCACTTGCGATTCCCGAAATTAAATTTACATATTGCCAACAAAGAATTTACATTTGACAAGCCTCCGGTACTTCTAGATATGAGTTATTGTGATAGTGTTCATATAGATCTGAAGTGTTAAGCTCAATCTAGAGTAACAACCAGAAACTCTTTAGGTGGTAGATACTAGCGTAGTAATCGATACAAATGGTGCTTGTAGTGAGGTATAGCATGTAGAGCCAATAGGTGTTGTAGAAGCTAAACATAACAAGGTGTGTATTCATATATGGATGCAACGATGATGTTTCTTTACCTATAGTTGAGGTAGTTGTGTCGGAAAATCCATGTGGAGTAGCTAAAGGTCCAAGTGGATTGAGGCGAAGTTCGAGCGAGGCTTAGACTTGAAAGATGTCTGTGACGATTGAGTCCATAGAAGACTGTGGAAGAGTGGCAGCAAAGTTTGGATGCTCGTGAATTACATCCTGAGTGTTTTGAAGCTGTGAAATCTTGTGTTACAAGTTTGTGTAATTCTTTCATGAGATTGAGATTATTTCGTAAGTAATTGCTAGACTAAAGGCGCGAATGATAACAACTCTATTTCTGTAACTGAATTTCTGGCAAGAAATAGATTTTTCTAATTCTACTTTTTGGACAAGCTTCTAAGCAAATAAACGCGTTTGATAACGACACAAAATTTCTATTCCCAGAACAGAAATTCGTTTGATAACATCATAAAATTTCTAGGGTTGCTGGCGGATGGAGACCAGAGGACCGGCAATATGCTATTGGGGGCCGACAGACAGGCTGCTGGCGGCTAGCGGACTGGCGAAGCGGCGATCAGCGACCGGGGGCCAGCGGAAGGGAGACAACACACCGATGATCGGCAATAGGCGGACGGTGACCGAAGGATCGGTGAATCGGCGATCGAGGGCCAACGAACTGGCGGGCCGACGACAGGCACCTGGTGGACGGCGACCGACGGGCCAACGATTGGCAACCGGGGGCTGGCAGACGGCGAACCGGCGGTTGGCAGCCAGAGGACCGGCGATCGTGGGTAGACGAACAACGATCGGTGGACCGAGGGACAACAGACCAGCAGACCAACGATTGGTGGGTAGCGAACTGCGGATGCTAGAGAAAGGGAGTGAGCGATAAGAGAAATTCTTATTTCTCATTTTTGTTCCAGAAACAGAGAAGTTAAAAATTTTAACTTATCATTTCTGATCCGAACTTATTTCTGGAACAAATTTTTGTTCCGAAAATATAAAAATGAAATTGTATTACCAAACGGATTTCTGTTCCAAATATGTTGGAACAGAAATAGACAAACAAAATGATTATCATTCACGCCTTAAACATTATGTGAGTTATTGTAAGTAATTGGATTTTGCATCTAACCAAAAAAAAAATTGAGGTTGCGAAATACTGAAAATATTTGAGTAACCCGAGCGTAATTATAATCTCCGATATATTTCTTGATTATATTGGAATTTTTGACTGCTTGCCTCGTGGACGGAAGTCCCGACCGAATCACTTCAATCTAATGGCCGATTTATCTTCTTATTCCATTTATTTTATTGATTGATAGCTTTTTTCAGCAACATTCTCATGACGAATGGTGGCCACTGGGCAAACTGACTCTGGGTTGCTACTTGTTTCACTTCCCTTCGGTGACCCACTGACAATGAGACAGTTGCTTCCACGTTATTATGAGAGGTTCGTGTCTGATATCAAGAAAAATCTTTGCCTAGATCACCGAGCCATCCACTTTCAGCAGGACGATTGCCTCAAGAACAAGAACAGAGTCTCCCCGCTCATGCGGTTGAAGTTGAAACGCCCAAATCATCTCCTTCTTCTTCTGCATGTAGTCAGGGACACTACTGTACATGGCTTTTAGTCGCCGTCGCCGGAGAGAAGAGGGAGCCGTTGAGCAGGAGATCGCGGCCGGTCCTCGTCTTGAGGGTCGTCACTTCTTCAAGATCATACTCTCCGACACCCTTGAATCCGGAAAGCTTGTGAGTTGATCAAATTTTCAGAGTCTGTTTTCATATGATTCTGCATCGTGCTGAGTACCCATCAACCAGGAAAACTGGTTCTTTTTTTTTTTTGGTCGAACCAGGAAAACTGGTTTATGTGTTTGGTTTGGCATGAATTTTCTACTGCCAGCTAAAGCCCAAAAAGTAAAATTTACCAACAGGGTATTGTCTGCATGGCCTGTAAATCGAACAACATCTTTCGTTCTTCACTACTTCAGTAATATGGATATCTTCATCGGATGCGCAGTCGATTGTCCGGAACCATCCTGATGGTCGTTCTCATGTCCTTTTCGCTGCCTTTTCTTCTTCTAAAGTTTCTGATTTTTTTCGTTTTATGATTTGGGCCGAAATGGGTCGAAATGGTTTCAGAATGTAGTTATACTGTGCATAGTTCAGGTTTCCACAGCATCCTTTGACATTACTGAGCAGTAATTTGGATTCTCTAGCTTTACTCTTGCCAAAAGAAGCCACTGCTGCTAAAATTCAGCCCACGCATACACTGAAGCACACTAGTGGAAACTGATCTTTCATCCATGTTACAGACATGACAACTTCTTAGTTTTCTTCCTATTTGTCTGCACTTCGGTTTGACTATGATGGGTTTTTGTCAAGGACATTTAACTGTAATCATTCCATAATAGGGAATTCCAAAAAATTTCTTGAGACGATGCGGAAAGGATCTCTCGAACTCGGTGCTTCTCCAGGTTCCGGGTGGTTCAACCTGGACTATAGGCCTAGAAAAGTGTCACAATGACATGGTTTCGTTGTGGAAAGGTTGGCGGGAATTCACGGAGTACTACTCCATTGGTCATGGTCACCTCATAGTTTTCGAATATAAAGGGAACTCCACGTTTTGCGTAATAATATTTAATAAGAGTGCTTCGGAGATAGATTATTTGTTGAGCAGCGGTGAAACATCCTACCTTGGAAACAAATTTCCCTCACCAAAAACAGAAGATGTCGTAGAAGCAGAGGATCTCGCCCCCCGTCAAAGAATGAGGGTCGAACCACATTTACTTTATTCTCAGCTAAGTCCGATCTACTCACCACGAGGGTCCGAAGGTGTGACTCTTCATTTGATAGATTACCTTTCTTCTTATGTCACTCTCTTTTGTTACATTTTATCCAGAAATACTTGAAAACTTTTTAGTAATGCTTTATGTTGACCGGTAACACGATGTTTTTGGTATTTGCAAGTTGTGGGAGATTAGTTAGAACTAGTAAGGTGAAAAGGATGTGAAATTTATTTGGTCAAAATTAATTTAAATTTTGATTTCCGGGGCAGCATTACCTTCTAAACTGCGCTTACTCTTTTCAGAGTGAATCAATCAATTACCTAATGAAATTTACAAACCAGCATCATTTAAAGTTCTCATTTTTTTGTAAATTGCAGATGGGATCAGACAGTCTGGATGCAAAGTGAACAAACTCGTGTTTTTTTTCTATATGAATTCAGGATTCCTAATTATCCTTCTTCATTTGGTAGTGGCGAGTCAATAAAAAGTAAACTCATGTTTTTTTTGCTATTGTTTGCTCATGTCGGTTCTATAAGTCCCCTTTTGGAACGAATCCCTCAAAATGAGGCACTTCTTTAAGGTTTCTGGTGGCTCCAACCTGACCTTTAGAACTGTAAAGGGTAGTAACGTCGAACAAGCTTGCCTTAAGCTATATACCAACTCTGATTTTCAAGGCGCAACCCATGGTTTTACAAGCTCAAGGTGAACTTACATCAGATTCTTTTCATTTCTCTTTTCATATACTTGAAGACTTTAGAGGAAGTTTTTTCGCTTATGGGCGCAAATTGAAGTTCATTAGTTTCTTTTCATGTGAAGAGCATTCAGAATCTATTTCGTTAAATTACCTGTATCTTGATATGCATGACAAAGCAATTTCCAATCTATCTTTTCAAGTTAGTCAATTAAAGAAATTTTCACACCAATGTTCACTGAATTCCTCATTGTTTAACTGGGGAAAATGGATATCTACTCCCCTGCCTTACCACTCAGCCATGCCAGATGATATGGTATCATGCGAAATAGATTTAAAAAGTTGCCCACTGTGGAACAGAGTAGCTTTACTATTTCTATTTGCAGTAAAGGGAAGTAGGTCGATTGAATTGATCCCTATCCCTACCAGTTTTGGAACTAAATGGAACCTGGTTTCCTCGATATGTAGCTTGTATCAATACCGACCCCAAAGAACCAGATCTGTCTCAAGCTCAAGCGGATTCAACAGAAAGGATCCAACAGTCTACATGCAGAGTGAGCCCTTCAGAGCTGGTTTTTCATGGTCCTACACTTCCAAGACCTCTCACTCCTCCTGAATTAGCCTGCAAATTTGATTTGGAACATCCCTTTTTTAAAACGGTGATCCCGCGATCTTATATGACTTGCCTGGTAAGTCTTGAGCTTAATTCATCACCGGTATACGTACAGTTCCATTATGATTGCTACCACCTACAATGCCGTGATCACGTTAGCTGTTGATGTCTTGGAGAATTTTTTCAATGTCTGTAGTGTTTATGATATAATCTAATAGATTACTACAACAATACTCATTAATGACATGTATTAAAAAAGGATGTCAGCTAGCGATTTCTTTCATCCTTGAGCACTTTCAAAAGGATAAATATATCTTGGATTTCTTTGACCTCAAATCGTTACCTTCTTGCTGCTTGCCCTCCAATTTATCTTTGGATGTCTCATTCCACTTACAAAATTTCATATTTGGGTTGTTCAAACTTGTACATGAGCAGAGTATTCCGAATGGATTCGTCAAGCAACATATTCAGGATAACAAGGGATTGGCGACTCTTAGGTTTTCAGGCAAATCGTGGCCGGTGAAGCTCTTAAGCTATACTGAGACCAGAAGAACAAAAAAGCGCTCAAGTTATACTCATGAAACCCGGGTGTTCTTCTCTTCTGGTTGGCCTGCATTCGCCAGAGAAAATTGTCTGCGTGTAGGAGATGTCTGCATGTTTGAGCTCATTGATAGTGACAATTTTGTGTTCAAAGTCTCCTTCCGTAGTTCTGGTATGGACCCGATTCACATTGATTGAGATGAACATCAGAAGGGTTACTCTAGGCCATTCGCAGTGTCCATATGAATTCATAATTCCTAATTATTCCTTCCTTCATTTGGTAGTGGGAGTCAATGAAAAGTAGACTCATTTTTTTTCTATCTGTCTGCTAATGTCGATTCTAATAGTCCCCTTTTGGAAAGAATCTCTCACACTTAGGCACTTCTTCAAGGTTTCTGGTCTGACCTTTAGAACTGTTAAGTGTAGTAACGTCAAACACACTTGCCTTAAGCCATATACCAACTCTGAATTTCAAGGCTCGACCCGTGGTTTTACAAGCTCAAGGTGAACTTACATCAGTTTCTTTTCGTTTCTCGTTTCAAATACTTGAAGACTTTATAGGAAGTTCTTTTCAAATTGGAGTTCATTAGTTTCTTTTCATGTGAAGGGCATTCAGAATTTATTTCATCAAATTACCTGAATCTTGAGGTGCATGACGAAACAATTTCCAATCTCTCTCTTCATAGTTAGTCAATTAAAGAAATTTTCATAGCAATGTCTGTTAAATTCCTCATTGTTTAACTGGGGAAAAAGGATATCTACTCCCCTGCCTTACCACTCGGCCATGCCGCCAAGATGATATGGTATCATGTGAAATAGATTTAAAAAGTCGCCCACTGCGGATCAGAGTAGCTTTACTATTTCTATTTGCAGTAATGGGAAGTAGTTCGGTTGAATTGATCCCTATCCCTACCAGTTTTGGAACTAAATGGAATCTGGTCTCCTTGATATGTAGCTTGTATTGATACCGACCCCGAAGAACCAGATCTGTCTCAAGCTCAAGCGGACTCGACAGATAGGATCCAACAGTCTACATGCAGAGTGAGCCATTCGGAGCTGGTTTTTCATGCTCCTACACTTCCAAGGCCTCTCACTCCTCCTGAATTAGCCTGCAAATTTGATTCAGAACATCCCTTTTTCAAGACGGTGATCACGCGATCTTATCTGTGTTGCCTGGTAAGTCTTGAGCTTAATTCATCAGCGGTACACCTAGAGTTCCATTGGGATTGCTACCACCTACAATGCAGTGGTCGCATTAGCTGTTGATGTCTTGGAGATCATTTCAATGTTTATAGTGTTTATGATATAATCCAATAGATTACTACAACAATACTCCCTAATAACATGTATTAAAAAAGGATGTTAGCTAGCGATTTCTTTCATCCTTGAGCAATTTCAGAAAAATAAATATATTTTGGATTTTGTCGACCTCAATTGTTTCCTTCTTGCTTTTTGGGTTGTTCAAACGTGTACATGTGCAGAGTATTCCGGCTGGATTCATCAAGCAACATATTCAGGAAAACAAGGGAATGGCGACTCTTAGGTTTTCAGGCAAATCATGGCCGGTGAAGCTCTTACGCTATATTCAGACCAGAAAAACAAAGAAGCTCTCAAGCTATACTCATCAAACCCGGGTGTTCTTCTCTACTGGTTGGCTTGCATTTGCAAGAGAAACTCATACGCATGTGGGAAATATCTGTGTGTTTGAGCTCATCGATAGGGATGATGTTGTGTTCCAAGTCTCCATTTTCAGAAGTGCTGGTAAGTATCCGATTCACATTGATTGAGATGAACAATTGAAAGTGCTACTCTAAGCCATCTGCAGCGTTGACATAAATTCAGGATTCCTAATTATGCCTCTTTTATTCGGTAGTTGCGAATCAATGAATAGTACTCTTTTATGTTTCTGTTTTCTTGTTTTCTGTGCTAGTCTCAATTATTTAATTCCCATGTTAGACAGAAACTCTCAAATTTGGCGCTTCTTTAAGGTTTATAGTGGTTCAATCTGACCTATAGAACTAATAAAGTGTAGTAATATCGATTACACTTTGCTTATACAACCTGTGGTTTTACCAGGTTAATTTCTACTTACATCACATTCTTTTCGTCATCTCTTTTCAAGTTCTTGGAGATTTTACGCAAGGCTTTTTTGCATGGTTATGCAACTTGTAGTTTGTTAGTTTATTCTGATATGAAGAACATCTTGTGGGGCTATAGCAATTTCCAATCTACACTAGATCTTTTATGGTATCATGCGAAATAGATTTAAAGAGTTTCCCACTGTGGAACAGAGTAGCTTTACTATTTCTATTTGCAGAAACTAAATGGAACCTGGTCTCCTTGATATGCAGCTTGTGTCGATACCGACCCCAAAGAACCAGATCTGTCTCAAGCTCAAGCGGATTCGACAGAAAGGATCCAACAGTCTATATGCAGAGTGTGCCCTTCGGAGCTGGTTTTTCATGGTCCTACACTGCCAAGGCCTCTCACTCCTCCTGAATTAGCTTGCAAATTTGATTCGGAACATCCCTTTTTCAAAACGGTGATCCCGCGATCTTACATGACTTGCCTGGTAAGTCTTGAACTTAATTCATCACCCGTATGATTGCTTCCACCTACAATGCCGTGATCACGTTAGCTGTTGATGTCTTGGAGATTCTTTCAATGTTTATAGTGTTTATCATATAATCCAATAGATTACTACAACAATACTCATTAATAACATGTACTAAAAAAGGATGTTAGCTAGCGATTTGTTTCATCCTTGAGCACTTTCAAAAGGATAAATATATCTTGGATTTCGTCGACCTCAAATTCTTACCTTCTTGCTTTTTGCCCTCCAATTTATCTTTAGACACAATTTCATATTTGGGTTGTTCAAACATGTACATGTGCAGAGTATTCCGGGTGGATTCATCAAGCAACATATTCAGGAAAACAAGGGAATGGCAATTCTTAGGTTTTCAGGCAAATCGTGGCCGGTGAAGCTCTTAAGCTATACTGAGACCAGAACAAGAAAAAATCTCTTAAGCTATACTCAGACCAGAAAAACAAAAAAGATCTTAAGCTATACTCATGAATTCTTCTCTTCTGGTTGGGCTGCATTTGCCAGAGAAACTCGTATGCGTGTGGGAAATATCTGTGCGTTTGAGCTCGTCGATAGGGATGATGTTGTGTTCCGAGTCTCCATTTTCAGTACTGCCGGTAAGGATCCGATTCACATTGATTGAGATGAACAATCGGAAGTGCTACTCTAAGCCATCTGCAGCGTCGCCATGAATTCAGGATTCCTAATTATGCCTCTTTTATTCGGTAGTCATGACTCAATGAATAGTAGGCTCTTTCATGTTTCTGTTTTCTTCTTTTCTGCGCTCGTCGCAATTACTTAATTTCCATTTTGGAGAGAAACTCTCAAATTTCGCGCTTCTTTAAGGTTTATTGTGGTTCAACCTGACCTGAAGAACTAATGAAGTGTAATAGTTCCAATTACACTTTGCTTAGACAACCTGTGGTTTTACAAGGTCAATTTCTACTTACATCACATTCTTTTCGTCATCTCTTTTTCAATTCTTGAAGATTTTGGTACAACTTGTAGTTTGTTAGTTTATTCTGATATGAAGAACATCTTGTGAGGCTTCCGCACCCCATGATGACAACAGTAATTTCCGATCTATGCGAGTTCTTTTCATAGCAACTGAAAGAGAATGTTACCATCAATTTCTATTAAAGTTCTCGTTGCTTCACTACAGGTGGGACAGAACAGTCTACATGCAGAGCGGGCCGTTCTGAGCCGGATTTTCATGGTCCTACCCTTCCAAGGTCTCTCACATCTCTCGAATTAGCCAGCAATTTCGATACGGAGCATCCCTTTTTCAAACTGGTGATGCCGCGATCTTATATGAGTTACCTGGTGAGTCTCGAGCTTAAATCATCCATCCATTCACACATCTCATGTTCAATCCAACAGTTCGCATAGTATTGGATATTCAAAACATGTGCATGTGCAGCGTGTTCCAGTTGGATTTGCCAAACAACATATTCAGGAAAACAAACAAATAGCGACTCTTCGGTATTCAGACAGATTGTGGCCAGTGAAGCTCACTAGGAGCCCTGCACGGGCCGGAGGGACTCTATATCCGTCCTTCTCTGCCGGTTGGCGTGCATTCGCAAGAGAAACTAATCTGCATGCAGGAGATGTCTGCATGTTTGAGCTCATCGATAGGAACGACACCGTGTTCAAAGTCTCCATTTTGAGCGGGGCGGATAACGACCCGATTCCAGTTGATTGAGATGAACATCAGAAGCATTACATTAGGCCATTTCGGCGTCAATACGAACTCAGGAGTCCAGATATTACTTCCTTTTCTCTAAGTTCATGGAGTATTTCTCGTTGGTTATGATCACCCCATAGTTTTGGAATACAATGGTAAATGGACTTACTCTTGTCATGGCGCGAGCCCGTCGGGGAAAAGCAGTGACCGACACCCGCTACAAGGGTCGGGAGATTGTCCGAATCATCTCCAATGAGTCTCGCTCCGAGTACATCAAGTCATGATTCGTGCTCGCCGCTTTTAAGCTTCATGGAGGTCCGGATCGATTGAACGTTCGAGAGCAAGGAGGCACAGCAATGTGTGTCTCATTTGAAAGCTCGTGTGATTGCGTTTGCCGCCCCTTGTAGCCCGCTATTTCGTTGCCCTTAATCTACCAAAGTCGAGGCGGCTATGGAACAAAGGTCTTCCCTCCCTTTTATAATTGCAGCAACTTAGAGGCGTACTTTCGCTCGGGGAACTTGTGGAGATCAGCAACAAATATCGTTCCGACAGTTTCTTTTTATCACTCCGGCTACGCACTCGTCGGAATGTTTGAAGAAAGAACGAAATGGTCATCACATTATGTCCCGGCACGACATACTCTTTCGCTCATAAGCCGGTAAACGGCCAGTGGAACCACCCTCAACTGATCTGAAATCGAAATCGAGGAGCATAAGCCATCGTAAAACGCAAGCGATGACCGAAGGGAGAGAGTTGACCAAATGAGTTCATAGGATCATGGATGAGGTCATCGCATTATGTTCCAACACGACACCTCGTTTTTCATATTCCTCTCTTGACAAAGTCTAAGACGTATCGTTAGAAAGCATTTTACCTGTAAGTCGATATTAGTGACGGGGATGAACGAACCGGCCAGTACCAATTCGATGAAGGATCTTATAAATAGTCATCAATTTCGGAACATGTTTTCGAAATCGGAAACCTAAAGATCCTACTCAGCAACTGCTGATTTTCGGAAGTTGCGCTCAACCTCGAACTATCACGGCACGTCTTAAAGCTGCCCGGGTGCATCGAGCCACGTCCAAAGCGGACAATGTCAATGTCGGGGGAAAGGCCCCAGGATGGGGTCGCCCGACTTCGGCGGTATCAGAGCTTGGGGATGTTGGACTCGTGTGTGTATTTATATGATCTCACATTCACTAGAAAATGATCGTCGCCTAGTAAATACCATTATTGAATTTAGGGTCCATTTGTTTCTCGAAGAAAAGAATAAAGTGAAAATTATCCTCCTAAAAATAATCACTTGCACCGGTTACAAAAACGATTGAATAAAAAATTATTTTCATAGTTTAGGAAAATGTTTAAATACAAATTATTATCTAAAATGAAAATATTTTTCATTGGCTAATTATTACAAGCTATGTAATCGATCGTCTTGGGGAGAATGTATTCTACATTGTTCAGTTTCGGGAAAGCAAACCGAGCCTTAAGCGCCCCGCAGAGTGATAAGCATATCACGCGAATATAATGATCGCTACACTTTTCGATCTAGCTCTTTCCAAGAATAATGCGCACACAAAATTCACGTTCGAATACTCAAAAAGAACACGTGCATAGCCCCAGTACAAGAAATGGGATTCGAGAGGATAACCCCAAAAGGGCCACACACACAAAAAAAACAAGAATTGAGGATACGACATACGTGTCGAGAAAACGCACGTGAATAGTCCACGTGGCGTCCCATCGCCGATCCCCAACAGACGGACGGCTTTTAATTGCTTGTCGGCTCGCCAACCACGTGAAAAGTAACCGTAACCCGAAAAAGGCCACCCGAGCAGCGCCACGTGTCGATCATCGATGGTGGGGCCCAAGCGCGTTGCGTGCCGTTCGATCGGCGGTTACGCGTCGGTGCAGGATAAGCAAAAGTGCGGGCGGAGTAGCGTAGTCTCTCCCCCGCGCTAATTGCGTGGGGTGGACTCACTCACTTGTCCAGCTGGTTTTTAGGTGTCTTCGTTCGATCTAATCCGCCGCATCCTTCTTCACATGACATATGTTATTACGACATTATTTGGTCATGCGCAATGTCGTAACCATTATCAAAATTGAAAAATCCCGCTAGACTTCACAGTACACCTACGTTACATCGGTAACTTTCTACGGAACACGGAATTCGCATGATTCGAAAAATCAATTGCGAGAAAAACATCTAAATCTGCAAATCCCGTTCTTGAAGCTAACATACTACATCGAGTGCCGGTTGCTCGAGTAGCCGAGTCCGTATCGGCCACGTGACAGAGAAGCGGGAAGGCGGGTATGCACTTAGCTCAAGCACAATTGCTATCGTATTCGAATCTTGCCGTCTCCCGGATTAGCTGAGCTGTCATCGGAGGATTAACTGATAAACACGTTGCCCAATCATTAATCGAGATCTCACCTCCTAGATTAGCCGAGCTGTCTCTCTAGATTCACGACCCCACGGGCATATGCCCCACGGGGAAGAGACCCCACAAAGTTGACCCACGTCAGCAAATTCGAGAATTCTTTTTATTTTTTATTTTTATTTTTGCTGAAAATCATATTCGTGGTGCTAATTTCGAAATATTATTTGATAAATTCTATGCGTGCCATGAAAAACTATCTAAATTCTACTTTTGTCGTTACCCACTGTTTTTCAATAAACTAATTTTGCTCATCTTAGATTGTTGGCTATTAGTTTCGAATTTTGTGTACAAAGCAGGCCCATAAAGTGGTGAAACTATACTTTAAAGTGTGAAAAATGTATGATTATAACAAGTTTTGTTTTAGACATTTGCTATTATACCTAGGAAATGGGATCCGGATCACCTAACATTGGGATTTCTGTGACATGAGTAACATTACTCAAATCAGGGCGTCTATTTTGATTTGGACGACCAAGAATGGGCCACGTCATTTAGGAAATGGGACAGAAAATCACAGTCTCATAGAAATATCATTTCCATAACATTTTACATTTAGAAAAGGACACCAGAAAGTCAAGCCAAAATTATTGCCAAAAGACGTTTCGCTTTTAGTAAATACATCGAATAAAGTTCACAGATCTTATTACGAAACGACTCGTGCTTCGTACGATATCCAGGGGAGTATTCTTGGAAGTACAAAGTGCGGTGCAACCCAAATCCCATCCATTAAGCGCATCAGATCGTCGAACGACACACGTCCGATGCGAGACTCGCTCAATGTACGAGAATTGAAATACCCAATTTTCATGTGTAGAGAGAAGGCAAAAAGGAGCATCCACTCTTGTTTTTTTTTTTTTTTTTTTTCACTCGAGGACATTCGAACAAGTTGACTAATTCACTATTTTGATTACTCAAAATCACTAGTTCCATAAAATGGTTAAATCGCTTTCACCATTTACGCTTCTATTTGGACGTAATACTGACAAAACTAGCGCAAATCCAGGACAAACTAGCGTTCCTAAAGTATCGAATATTCCCTATTTCGGAAATTACTACAATGTGACTTTTTATAGCGGGGCAATTGGTGCGAAATTTATGTATTACAAACTATGATACTTCGTCGATTATTACAAGCTAATTGACTGTTTATTTAAAATTTTACTCATCCTCTAAGATGTGACATATCACTCAAGAGAGAGAGAAAATTACCCGATTAGTCATAAACCTATCGTAGGGATACCGATTCAGTCTTAAAATTATCAATTTTGCTAATTTAGTCCTAAATCTTTGTGTGAAATTTCAACAACAACAAAAAAAACCCATTCCTTCTGTTCAGTTTTGGCTAGAAATCGGTGAAGTTGCGGTCTAGTATCACCAATCGTCCTGCATGACAGAATCGCATCATCGATTTTCAGCGAAAATTAACTGAGGTGAGAGATGGTTTTTTTGGTGGGTGGGGGGATTTTTTTATGAGAAAGTCGACAGATGAAAGACATCCAAATCTAGAGAAATTGTCTTGATATTATTATGGTACATAAATTGTTATGATTGGTACTATAGCACCACTTGGACAAACAAACTATAGTGGAAATGATCCCAAGGAGGGTTGGAATGACTTTTATGAGGGCATATAGATTATAGAGGACCCAAATCTGTTGGCTCTGGAAAATCATTTTATTTCTTGCTCTTGGAAAAGAAAAATTATAAATATTTACTCTTTTTACTAGTACTTATATAGCTCAATGCATTGAGAAAATTATTTTTCCACTTGCTCTTTCACTGGAAACAGATCCGCATACGTCATTTCCCGTGATTGATTCTATCTATGGCATCGAATCCATCGTCACAATTCCTTCCGAACACGTAATTTGATATATGTGATCATTTAATGCACATGTGGTTTATCTCACATTTTAAAGAGCCATGACCAACATTTTCATAATTCAATTTGGAAGGCTTCTCTTTGTATAAAAGGAAAGGAAAAAAGCCACCAAAAATCCCATTGTGACATATCTATCTTGAATTTTTATTTGTGACATCAAAAACCCCAAACTATGTCTATTGTGAGACGTTTATCCTAAACTTTTTCTTGTGACATAAAAAATCTCAAACTTGTACTTACGTGACACATTTGCCCTTCGTCTTAAGTTTCCTTACAAGAATTTTCAGTCAAAACAACGTTTTTTTTTTTATTGTACTTAAGCCACGTGGGCGCCATGTCAACACCGTTTGCTGTCCAATGTTCATGTAGGCAGATTTTTCACGTCGCTTGTTGACGGAACCTAACGGATAGTAAATATGTCACACAGGTACAAGTTTAGAATTTTTTATGTCGCATAAAATAGGTTAGGGTAAGTATATTACATTGGGTATAGTTTATGGTTTTTGGTGTTTTTTTTAAAGAAAAAGGACCAGGAAAAGGAAAGGAAAGAAGGCAGGCGTGCCATTGTGTTTTGACTTGACAAAGTCACTCAAGCAAGCTGAGTCCTCCTCTTCCTTCCCACTCCTACCTCTTCTTCTTTCTCTCTCTATCTCTAAAAATTCAGTTGACCGACTTCACCTCCAACTGATCTTCCCCTATATATACACAAATACAACGCCACCAAGCTTCCACACCTCTCTCTTTCTCTCTCTCAAACCAGTAGTCCATCAGCCACTGAACATGGCGCTCGAAGCTCTCAACTCGCCCACCGCCGCCACTCCCTTCGGCCACGATGACGTGGACGGCCACCCGTGGGCCAAGCGGAAGCGCTCGAAACGGCCCCGTGTGGACCCTCAGGACCCGCCCTCCGAGGAGGAGTACCTTGCTCTCTGCCTCATCATGCTCGCCCGCGGCGGCGAGAGCAGCAGCCAGCCGCCAGAGGCTCCGAGCCTGAAGCTCTCCTACAAGTGTTCCGTCTGCGACAAGGCCTTCCCTTCCTACCAGGCCCTCGGCGGCCACAAGGCCAGCCACCGCAAATCCTCCTCCGAAGCCGCCGCCTCCTCCGCCGCCCCTGCCGCCGCCGCCGACAACCCTACCTCCTCCGCTGCTGCCACCGGCGGCGGTAAGCTCCACGAGTGCTCCATCTGCCACAAGACCTTCCCCACTGGCCAGGCCTTGGGCGGCCACAAGCGGTGTCACTACGACGGCGGCAGCAGTAGCGCCGCCGCCGCCGCCACTGGCGTCTCTTCCTCCGATGCCGGCAGCTCGAGCCACATAGCCGTCAGCCACCGGGAACCGATCGACCTGAACCTGCCTGCCTTGCCGGAATTCTGGGTCTGCCTCGACGAAAGCAGCAACCTGGACCCTAAAAGTCAACCCTCCGGCGAGCAAGAGGTGGAGAGCCCTCTTCCGGCGAAAAGGCCGAGGTTGTTTCTGGATCAAGAGGATGTGGGGCCTTCCCAAAGATGATTCCCGACATTTACGTGGATTACAAAGATTACCCTTTACTTAATTTTTCGTCTTTTTTTTCCTTTATTATTTGTTCATTAGACTTTGTTTTAGCTAGGGTTGATCTGATTGTTCTGTACAGCCAAAGAAACTGATGATTGTCATTTGTGCAATTCTTGCAGCCTCTCTTGGCTGATTATTCTCAATTACTTGTCACTGAATATTCTTTCATTCTTTGAATGAATAAAAATTACAGAAATATGACGTCATAAATCGATCGCTTTGCTGTTCTAACCTTTCTCTGCAAGCTAGGGTTAGGTATATAGCCAACCAACTTGGAAATAAACTATACACGAGTCATGGTCCACAATTTCTAGTTTTTGGGAAGTAAACGGGACCAGCACAGCTACAGCAGGCAAGAGAACGGGCAATCGCTCGAGCCACGTTCGATGTTTTCGAAGGCTAATTCGACATTTAACCCTACCTTAATGAACAGCTCAGAAACATGCGTGCTTCGGGTCGATTTCGGTTCTTGTTCGACGCTGCTCCTACTGTCATCCACGTTAAAACCCCGTCACAAACTTTCAAACACAATAGTTTTTCTCAGAAGCAGGAGACTTGGGAAGCCATTCAAGTTACGTTACTGAGTGAACTGAGCAACTTTTCCACGTTTTGCTGAGGAAAAGGTTACCTTCAAGATCACAAAAACTTTTCTCGCTGGACGATGCGTGCCGTGCGGTTAAGTCGTGTGAATGGGATGGGAATAGATTGGGGTGTTTCTTTATTCTTATCGCGATCGGGTGGATTGATTCTTGCCTTAATTAGCAGAGCAAGAGGGTGGGAATGTTCTTTCTTGGAGGTTTCTTTTTACAGGTCAGGCTTTGCCAAGAAGATGCCTTGATTTTGTTGGACACTTGTTGGAGTTTAATCCTCAAAAGTAGAGTCAATTGGGCTCTTGAATCTTTTGGCCAATGTTGCAATGGTCAGAAGCTCTTTAAGCAACGCTAGTCACGTCACGCACAGTAAATCTTATCGAACTTAATTTATTAAGTGATGCGTCAAATTGCCATTGAATAGAAAGTTACCCGGTCGCAAAGTATAGTCAATTGGGTTCTTGAATTTTTGGCCAACAAAAAGTGGGTCGTAATGTTTGGCCTAAAAGAAGATTGGGGTTCTAAAATTTGGAATGTTGCTAGGGTTAGAAACCCTTTAAGCAACGCTGGCTATGTACATTAAATCTTATCGAATTTAATTTATTAAGTGATGCATCAAATTGCCATCGATAGTGAGTTGTCTGGTTGTAAAGTATAGTCAATTGGGTTCTTGAATTTTTGGCCAAAAAAAGTGGGTCCTAATGTTTGGCCTAAAAGAAGATTGGATTCTAAAATTTAGAATGTTGATAGGTTAGAAACCCTTTAAGCAGCGCTGGCCACATATAGTAAATCGAATTTGATCTATTAAGTGATGCGTCAAATTGCCACTTATAGAGAGTCGTCGATTGTCGAATTTCCTATCCTCACTCTGATCCATATGAATGCAACTTTATCTCATCCTAAGTTACTTCTTGGGCCGAGGATTGAGAACAAGATAATTCTCGTCGTAGTAGTTTCATGTCTCAATCCTGAGAGTTTTTATTATCCAGGTTTTACCATTTTTAGTCGATTATTCGGACCTTTCAATTCGCAGGACGTGGATTGTTTGACTCGACTTGTGTATAGTTCGATGACGGAGCTAAACCAACTGAAGGTCACTAAGAAAGTACAAAAGCTGAAGTGTTCTTTGCGTGTGGGAAGCGAATGTGAACGCATCTGTTCACATTGATAAAGAAATTATTTTTGAATTGCATTTCCAAGTGGTGTGAAGTTGTCAATGAGATGGAGTTTAGACCGGGCTAAGCAAGAGTTTAGCACACGGAATAATTCGACGTGCTTTTTCTACTAATCACAATTGGGAGATACGGGGGAGATACGCCTTCATGCACACACAAGCTCGTGAACCCTAGAAATATACGACCGGTTGGATGTATTGATGATTAATTTCGTGAATTGCTTTGATTAATTGCATCGTTATGCGAATCATCAGATAAATTGGAAATAGACCCGTCAAATGGGCGGGTCAAATCGAATCGAAAATGGCTCGATCCAAATTGACCCTTTAACTCATTTTGACCAATTTTCTTGCAATACAAATCTAGTGACCCATGCCCAACCCGACCCATATTGCTATAACACTTTCATATTCAACCAAATTTAGAAAAACTTAAGATCAAACTGAAGTGAGAACGTGAAGTGAGCGAACGCGAGATCGAGTAAGGGCAAGAAAAGGTGTAGAGAGAGTCATATAAGTGGGTTTGGTCAGAGTAAGTTGTGAACTCATTTAATACTCATAATATTTTGGGTTTTACCATTTTATCCCCATTTAAAACTATTTATTGAACATAGCCAATCCACATAATGACTCAACACATCAAATATGGATTAAGAAATGAGTCCATAACCCATTTTAACAAGTCTAATCGGAAGGATCTTCAACTTGATAGAAGAGTAATTATTTCTTCCACGTTGCTCAGGTAATCTTCATTTTGTCCATGATCAAGAAATCGAGTTCCACGTGTGATTTTTCGAAGATTGAAATATCAACATCATTGATGTTACGTGTCAATAAATTTTAAACCACTTTTGATATGAGGATTTAATTGCCCGATCTCTCACTAACCATCAAATCAATGGTGGATAAGGCCGCTTGTTGAATAGAATTATTGTTAGGATCGACACACAATAACATCAAGTAAAGCGTAAAAGCAGCGAGAAATAAAAATCGAGACACGAGATTTTATCCTGATTCACCCTTAAATTAGGGTTACATCCAGTAGATGATTCCACTATAATTAGCACCTCACACCTCTCGTTACATCCATCAATTACAAGAGAAAAAGAGTATATATAGTAGCAACTATTCATGAGCCCAAGCCAAACTACTAATGAAAAATATTGGCTTAAATCGTAAAAGCCCTCTAGTGTCCAGAGGACGCTGCCCCCTTGAGACCCCCGTCGGGGCAGCTCTCCTGAACCCTCACCCGCTTAGTGTGGAGCGGGACCCATGTGCTTTCCTGTCGTTTGGGAGTATGAACCACACCCCAACAATTATTACGATGGCGTTGTATGCCAGTATCACTCATTTTCAAATGCAATCGGCAGAGTCTTTTCTATTGCTTGGTTTCGCCCGCCATATGTAATTAGTTATCCTCATCCCGGATAATCTAATGTGATCTATGTAAATTATGATACTAATAAACACGACCTGAAAAAGGAGCAATAGCTAAGTCGTTCGGTGTATGGGTGTCACGATTCGGACCGGTGGCACTGGATCAACCATCGCCGCGGGTCCGCTACGGCCCGAGCCGTTCCCCATCGCAAGTTATGCACAAATCGATTTCGAGCGCACAACTTCCCGATAATAAGAAACACGTGCACAAATTCGTCGATTTGTAAGATTGTTTGTACGCAAGTTGATCGTCAAGTCAAGTCGCGTGTACAGTGCTTCATTAATTGTAACAACTACTTTAGGTGATCGTGAATGGGTTGCCAAGTCAACTTCTACCAATCATTGTACCAGAAAATAGTCGTTAGGATAGTTATTGCGTCGCATGATGTAATAATATAGCCATGTGTGGTAATCCGTATTAGGTATAGGACAAATATCTCGTTGCCATAAAGTGATATTTTAATTGCTTGATTAGAAAAATTCATTTGAAGAAAATATTCACGTCGTGAAACTTTTTGGATATACATGTGCAAGTCCCGTCGTCGTCGTATTTCGAAGTTTTTCACCAAATCACACTTCCAAAAGCCCCGCCCTCGTCGGCGCCACCTTGTCATTTCGTGGTCGTTTTCTAAACTTCTATCTAATCAAAGCTTCAATGATCACGTTAGTACCAATTGAGTCAATCCGATCAATTTTAACCGGAAATTGCTGCCGTAGACACTGACAGTTCTACATGGCACGGCCGACGTTGACATAGAAATTTTTTAATAGTTTTTTATAAAAATTTTGGTTTTCTTTTTTACTTTTTTTCTTTTCTTTTCTGTTCTTTACTTTTTTTTATTTATGAGGGCGGCAAGGGCCATCATCAAACCCTCGTTGGATTGGGGTGAGGGCCGCAAAGCACTCGCTTGGCCAGATCAAGGCAAGGGGCCCCGCGCCCTCACTAGGCTCTCACCGGCCACAGCGAGGGCATGCGAGCCCTAGCCTAGTGGCCAGCGAGGGCTGCAACGCCCTCGCCCAGTACCTGCCCTCATAAAAAAAACATAAAACAAAAAAAAACAAAAAAATATATATAAACCCAAAAATCATTAAAATATTATTTAAAAATGTTCATTTCAGCGATTTTCGGTCAAAATTGGCCGGATGTACTTAATTTGGTATAATTAAAAGATTTAGGAGTGAATTGGTCCAATTAAAAGGTTTCATAGAAAATGCAGAATATGAAAAACATTTGTCTAAATATCATTATTTGCATCGCCCACGAACATGAATAAATGAAAAATATTTTCATCATTAGGAAAATGTTTAGACATAAATCGTTATTGATAATGAAAGCCTTTTTCATTAACTAATCATTTGAACGTATACAGGTAATGATTTTCTAGGAAAACATTTTACAGATCGTTCATTTTTTGCGAAACAAATGGAGCCTAAGGCCATAAGGCGACCAACCACACTACTGCCCGTGGGGGCACAGCCAAATCATTAGGCCATATTGGGTCTATAGTTGCTAGTTCTAACCACATAAATCACGGTTAAAATCTGAACATATTAACTCAAAAGTATAGAAATCTATATATATATATAACCAGTGATATTTTGTTTGGGCCCACTGTAGTTGAAAAGATTTGATATTATATTTTCAAGGAATCAATGTTAGCCAAGGCAAAGCCCAACAAAATGGGCCGCCCAAAGTCGTTCAACTAAATTTCGAGGCCACGAAAAGGAATGGCAACGAAGGCCTCCAGCATGGTATTCAAGTTCGGGAAAAATTATCTAAAAAGTCATAAATCTATTGCACTTTTGTCAATTCAGTTCTAAATTTTTTCACGCTTGGCCAATTGAGTCCATCCAGCTAATTTTGGCTAGAAATCGTTAACGTGGACACCGACCGTCCACGTGGCACAACCGATGCTGACATAGACAATTTTTAAGAATATTTTGATTGTTGCGCGCACGAGGTAAGTTTCTCTACCCTCCTACACACGTATGCAGATTCCTCGGCCTCGTTTTCCCCCGTCCACATCAGTTTCAACCTCAAGACAAATTTGATTCGATTGACACGATTTAACATGTGTGTTCGTAAATCGATTGATTAAAAGATTCATTAGAGAAAGTTTCCTCTTATCAGGGAGCGAGAAAAACATGGCCCGCCCAAAACCTCATTTAGCTAAGAAAAATCATGGAAAATCATCGTCGTCACATTTTCCCAATCCCGAAAATTTTATGCCCTCTAATCGATTCGAAACCCTAGAATTTGCACTCCAACGTATCGAAACCCCTCGCCAACATTATAATGTAAGATGGTAATTATCATCATCATTTTGGTTAATGCTATGAACCATGCATTTGCTTTGTATTTAGTCCCCAAAGGATGAAATAAAACGATTAAAAAATCGGGAATTCCGTAATTGATTAAAATTAGGGAAGGAGCTTCCCCTAATGAAAATGGAACTGGAAAAGTGGCTTTTGGAAATCATATGTTTCCAAAAGTCAATTGCTTTTTCGGAATTCCGGAATTTCGTGCCGCAACTTTTTTGCTCGCACGCCTTTTCGCTTTTTCACGATGCATGCACGTTCCACCCTAGAATCATGAGACCCATGCATGAACATTACGGCGAGGAATAATAGCTCCGTTTGTTTCGAGAAAAATTTCAGAAAATTAATTTTCAGAAAAATAATTATATTTTTCGATATTTAGTTGAGACCTGAAAATGAATTGAAAAATATTTTACGTCGTTTGGTAAGGAAAATCTAATTTGATTTTCTGCATCGGTCTTTTGGCCCAAAATTATTGATGTGGATCCGGTCATCCTACGTGGCACGACCGTCGCTAATATGGACAATTTTTCTATTTTAAAAAAATAAAATAAAAAATAATAATTTTTTATTTTTTAAATATATATTTTTTTCTTTTTCTCTTCTTCTGTTTCTTCTTTCTTCTTTAATTTTTTCATTAGCCGATCGCCGGCCACAAGCGAGGCTCAGCCTGAGCTCGCCCGCCTCGAGCCAGGCGAGGCCAAGCCTCACCTGTGGCCGATCGCCGGTGTTGCCGTGGCCGGCGACCGGCGGAGGAAGTAAAGAAAGAGAGAAAAACTGAAAGAAAAATAAAAATTATAAAAAAAAATAAAAAAGAAAAGGAAAGAAAAGATAAAAAAAGAGAATAGTATAAAAGAAAATGAATGGAAATGAATTGAGGGAACAAAAATAAGGGAAAATATTTTCCTCTTCTAAAAAAGAGAAAAACATTTTCCTCATTTTTGAAGGAATTTTTTTTCATGGTTGGAAAATGTTTTCTTAAGCTAGCTTATTTTTTGCGAACCAAACGCCGAAAAATCCGGAAAACGTTTTCCTGAAAGTTATTCTTCGCGAAACAAACGGAACCTAAGACTCTATTTATTTCGCGAAAAATGAATGATCTTGAAAAATTTTGCTAACCAAATAATTCCCATAGTTGACAAGCCACTTCACTGGACTGGAGTGTGTGTGTGTATATATATATATATATATATACCTATTTTGTTTTTTTGTTTTTTTTTTACATTCACTCTTTTTTTATACATTCACACTACAATAGGAGGAAACTAATAAACTTTTTCCAATCAATTGCAGTCCATGGATACAGTGTGACTAATCCACTCCGGATAAAATGCACGAGAGAAAGGAGAAAAAAGGTTTCGTAGCGAGGAAAGAGGAACAACGTTAAAGTAATCGAAGCAAAAATTGCAAACAAAACAGAGCACTATCAGATATCTTAAGATTCACACACCACATAGATGAATCGCAATAAAGCTCGACTCCGATATTCAAACGCCGTGCAAAAGTAACGGGCTAGTGTCGTGTCATTACTCGCGGATTTTCGAAGGCGGGCGTACTTGACATGAATTAGACATCGACTCGAGCACGGTGGTAACCTCCGGAGTTTCTTCCATGGATTAAGCTAGGCTATCTCATCTTATTCGGGGAGCCGATCTGATAAATGCACTTCAAAGTGGATAGGATAAGATAATTCAAGGTACCTTAGTTTTTTCACAGGTTTAGTGACGCTCCATTTAATAACAATTTGTGCCACCACTTCAATTTATTGGAACTTGTGTTTGACCCCACACTCAAAAAGGTCATCGACGCAAAATGTTCATGCCCCTTTTTTGATTAGGCACTAATCAATTGAATTGTGGACCCCCCTTCATTAGTTTAGCAACTATAGATTTGTCGCAGTCAGAGTAAATTGAGGTTATTGACAGTCCACATAGGCTGAATTATGTGCATCTAAAGTCGTAAATGATTGGTCCACGACATTAACCCCGGGCCTCTCAACATTAAACAAAATGGTAATGAAAGATCATAATTTAATTTTTCTAATCGGATGCATTATTCAAATAGGGGCTTAATTGTTACTTTTCGAAAACTACAAGGATAATACATGTGATGTCACTAGAGTTTACACAATAAAGAGTATATATTAAAGTAGGTTTTATTTATTGCCAATTTATCTCTCTAGAGTATTCATATAAGGGATAATGACGCAAAATGATCCCTGAATTTTGACCCAATATAAATGTGATTTCTGAATTTTTAATTTATTCTATGTGGTCCCCGAACTTTAGCCCAATTTGCAATGTGGTCTCCGAACTTTCAATTTGTCAAAATAAAAATGTGGTCCCTCAACTTTTAGAACATGTTCAACTTAGTCCCTCAATTATGTGAAAATGCTCAATGTTATCCTTCCATTAGTTCAAGTTCAGGGGCAATATTGAACATTTTCTTATAATTCAGGGTCTAAATTAAATATGTACCACTTGCTAAAAAAAATTAAATATGTACCAAAAATTCAGGGACCACATTGAATAAATTAAAATTTTAGGAATCATATTGCACATTAGGTTAAAGTTCAAGGACCACGTAAAATGAATTAAAAGTTCATGGATCACATTACATATTGGGCTAAAGTTCATGAACCATTTGTGTCATTTTCCTTCATGTAACATAGAAGAAAATTTATTGTATAAACTCAATCAATTATATTGCTAACATGGAAGATAATATCAGTCGTGATGAACTTGGTTGAATATGGTTCTTCTTATACGTTTATATATATTTCATTAAGCAGGCTCAAAGGATTAAATCTACGAAACACGATCGACGCATCTAGAAGGGGGGAAAAACCAAGGACTAAGGCCGTTGCGGTGACCAATTAAAGAAGAACCATTTCTATTCTCGTTGTCTGTAATTTTGAAAATGTAACAAATTGGATATATTATAAGGGTCGTGTTAACGAGTGTTAAGTATTCTTATATTGAATTATTCAACTTTCAAAGCATTACAACAACAATCAATACATTAGAAATTGCAAAGTTTTCTTAAATAGCCGCCTAACAAGTGCTTTTGATTAAAATTTCTAAGCGACTTTTCCTAACTTCTGTGTTGAAATTATTAATATCATTCTTTGGCTCTTCTTCTCTCATTGGGCCAATCAATGCATTGGACCGTTCTGGTAGGCAATTATAATAACTAACATCTAGAAACAAAGTTATTATTTACTACCATGCCACACAATCTCGTACCTTCATTAGAGAGAGAGAGAGAGAGATGTAATAATGTCAAAGGTGACAGTGGGGATTATCCTAACAAGCAAAAGTTGTCGATGATTTGGGATCGTACTAGCAATATGTACATTTCCCCTTATTTTAATCAAACAAAAAGTAGTAATGATAATAATAATAATAATAATAATAAAAAAGAAGAATGGCTCCTTTTACACCATCGATATATGCAAAGAAGGTAGTGGCATAATTTGTATTAATGTAACAACGGTGTAAAAATAATTCGAGACACCGGATTAAGGGTAGAATTATCAAAAAAAAAGTTTTAAGCCAATGACAATTGTGTCAATCCAGTCATAAACTTTTTTTTTTACCAATAAAGTCATAAATATTTTACATTTTGTGTCATTTCAGTCCATCCGATCAATTTTGGCTGGAAATAGCTGACGTGGCACGGCTGGCGCTAACCTGGACAATTTTAAGGAATATTTTTATATACTTTAATTTTTTTAATATTTTTTCTTTATCTTTATCTTTATCTTTATCTTATCTTTTCTTTCTCTTTCTCTTTCTTTTAATATATAAAAATTAAAATATTGTTAAAAATTGGCCGTCTGGACTGAATTGGCACAAATACAAAAGGTTTATGACTCAATTGGTAGAAAAAAGAAGTTTACGACTAAATTAACACAATTGCAATATGTTTAGGACTTTTTGGTAGTTTTCCCCCGGATTAAGACTCATATTTAAACTAATAGCTTTCTTAGAATATGCATTTGCAATCTTCTAAGCTTGCGGATGAATGTTCGTTATATTTTCTAATTAACTCATCTAGTGTCCTCAAGACACCCTCGATTAGTGAAAACCCTTTGACCCAATAGCAACAATTTGTATCGTGTCACTATATTCATATCGGTTCATTCAAATCAGTCGGAGAAATTGTCCAACCAGTACAAAATTTATTATATGGATGCCAGTTTAGTCCTAAACTTTTGAATTTTGATAATTTAATCTTAAACCTGTGCTCGAATTTTCAATGTAGTCCTTCTCGTCAATTTTTGCCGGGAGTCACTGGCGTGAAGGTCGATAGATTTATGACCGATTAGGTAATTTTTCCCATATCAACTCATGTCATCATCAAAATGGTTACATATATATTGTTTGACTTATAGTGGGTGGAAGTGTGCCGATTCTTACCGGGTCCGAGTTAAAGTCGTGTCATGTGGAGTCGAGATCACTCTCGATAGAATCGTGGTTTGTTCGAGTCATTGCAAATAGTTGTCCTTCTTTCTTTTCCGACTATAAGAGTCCGACTCCATCATGTGCTCACACGACGAAAAAGGCAAAAGAAGAAGAAAGATTACTTCAGTCACTTTAATTAATAAATCTCAACACATGGCACATGGCCACCGTCAAATAATTAAGCAAAAAGATCATCTCCCTTTATACAAAACAAATCAAAGCGACCGCCGCTCTAATCGTCATGCGATGTTAGTACTGAAATTAGGTGAGCAGTAAAGAGACTCTCTCTCTCTCTCTCTCTCTCTCTCTCTCTCTCTCTCTCTCTCTCTCTCTCTCTCAGAATTAATTAGGGAAAATTATTCAATCAAATTTATACATATTGTACCGATATCAATTCAGTTCTAAACTTTCCAATCTTGCCAATTTAGTCCGAAAACTTTGCACGAAATTCCAGTGTAGTCATTCCGGCCAATTTCTACTGAAAATCGCCGACACGGCAATATGCCACGTTGGACGGCCAGAGATGACTGAACTGCCGTGTCAGCGATTTCTGGTGAAGATTGATGGGAATGACCACATTTGGATTTCGAGTAAAGTCTTAGGACTATATTGGTAAAATCGAAAAGTTACGATTGAAGCAGCATGCGTACAATAGGTTTAGAGCTAATTAGGTAATTTTTCCATGTATTCAGCACAAACATAACGAGCAAAATGAGGGTTTAGGGTTTCTGTAATTACAGTTTCACCTAACCCTATTGGACGAGAAAAGTACAAGCATTATAGTTGGCGTCTCATCGATAATGACATGTTATGTGCGTCCATTTTGGCCTAGGGACATTAGGCCAACAACTAATTGAAACTGGGTAACGAACCTTGAGTTGAATAGAACTCACATTACATTGATCCCTAAAGTTAGTATATCATTATTGGAAATAGACCGTTTTGGTCAATCCTATGCCAACTTTGATACACACAATAGCCACATGCACTTGCTTCTTATTTGGCATGCATTCACAACATTATTAAAATAATTCTTCTCCCAACATTAAAGAGAAATCTCTTCCACATAGGTACAAATTAGATCCCCAAGTTCCAAGGAAGCAATGTGTCAATTAGTTGTTGGCCTAATGTCCCTAGGCCAAAATCGACGCACATAACATGTCATTATCAACGACACCAACCATAACGCTTGTACTTTTCTCGTCCAATAGGGTTAGGTGAAAATATAATTACAGGAACCCTAAACCCTAATTTTGCTCGTTATGTTTGTGCCGAATACATGGAAAAATTACCTAATCAGTTCTAAACCTATTGTACGCATGCTACTTCAGTCGTAAACTTTTCGATTTTATAAAAAATAATGATATATAATTTTAATTATTTTTTCAAATTGTGCGATTCACGTAATTTGACGTTTGTTTAACGTGGAAAAAAAAAAATGCAATTCACGTAATTTGACGAAAACTAATAGAAGGTTGATTTGTCACGGGTGTACCAATATATGATTTTTTGTACTCGAAAAATTAATTTCGGGTAAATTTGTAACATGTGCACCTTTTGAGGCTTTTTTGTGGTTAAATATTAGTTTGGAGTAAATTTGTCACATATGCCGGTTTGGAATTTTTCGTGGTATTAACCCTAATTTTTATGACTTCTCAAATTTTTTGAATTTTAACGTGAAATATTGAAAGGAAAATTTTTGCTTAAAATAAGAGAACTCAAGTGCAGACTATAAATACGGATTTTAAAAGTCTAAAAGTCTCGACTGTTACATGAATGTGTAGTTGCATACTTAAATATTTTAACTCTCTCCCTCTTGCGTAAGCTGAACTTTGGCGTAAGACTCATCGTGGAAATACACAATAAAGGAGACAAATACGGGAACCGGAAAGATCGGAAATGTAAAATTTTACGAGAATAGGGAGACATCAGTTTCCAAATATGTGTATTAGCAGATGAAAACATGATTTGATATTTACGTATTCCAGCATCCCTATCTCTAGCATTAATAATTTATTAATGGCGAAAACGGTTATACACAAGGGAAGATGATTGCAACAAACTCAAAAAACCTATTCTTCTATAAGCCGTTGACTACTAGATCCATGGTCAACAATTTCTCTGCTCGATGACTTTGTATTGAAGCTGTTGACAAGTCATCACAAGTCATCTGACGTGAGCTATACCTTTGACCAAGATCAAAGATGGAGGAATCAAGTGTTTGACAAGATACCATATGCGTATAAAATTATAATAATGATAATAATAATGATAATAATAATAATAATAATTATTATTATTATTATTGAAAGATATTGTAAACGCATATGCGTGCACAGTCAGCACCATGTGAGAGAGCTATAATATAACATGCTAGTCCCGGAGCCAAAGAGAGAATGAGATTTGATTCTCTTCTTGTGCGACAACAAAAAACAGAATATTAAATATAATAAAAAATATAGTTTTTTTTTGCCTCGATCGAGGCCGGGCGAGGCATCGCCGGCCGTTGCCGAGGCCGGCGACCTGCAAAAAACGGGAATAGAAAAAGAAACATAAAAAATAAAATTAAAATTAAAAATGTGATTTTTCAAAAAAGAAAAGATAAAATAAAAAATTATTAAAATGAATGCACGGAGGAAAAACAAATCGGCTTTTCCATACCAAACGACGGAAAATATTTTCTAGTACATTTTTCAGATTTTAGCCAAAAGAAGAAAAATATCTTTCATTTTCCTGGAAAATGACTTTGCTGGAAACATTTTTCAGAAATGTCATATTTTTCGCCAGACAAACGGAGCCTAAATGTTACAATAGAACTTTGAAAAGCAAAATTTAGCAAGTACCACTATATTCATGTTGTGGAACGATATGTATGGTTGTTGCTATTACATGAATTTCTAGGTCGACATTATCTCGATAACGCCGGCGAATTTATCGCCGCACTTTTCTAGCAATGCCAAAAGAACATTCAATACTTGATAAGGAGATTGCATGGTATGCATGAAAATGATGGCATAAGCATGAGGTGTGTCACCATATGTGCTTTATTTCCTTTCCATCTGATAATAGTTTGAAAGTGGTCAAATAGTTGACCACATCGTCGGCAAGAATGATCCAAACCCATGCAAAAGTGGACATTGACTTCTCCATCTGTCGAGTTGTTTTCTTCTTTCTCTGTCGATCCATCAAATCATTGACTGAAAAAATGTGGAGGGAAACGATGTTATTTAATTATCAATTGCTTCCTTTCCTATGTCAATAATATGAAAATAGCTTGTGAAATTCACGTGGTTCGACCCGATATGCCGGTGTTCATATGGAGTCGTTATGCATATAATTAGCAACCATCAAAACTTAATAAGACTGCGAAATCTTGTCTGCCTTAATTGGGATTGCAATCCGATTCATGGTCCCACGGAAGTCCCCATTAAGCTATAACTCAACTCGGGTCTCGACGCGCATTGCTCGTTAGGGCTGTCAAAAAACCCGGCTAGCTCGATCCAACCCGGCAAAAATTTTGGGGTTTTTTTTTTCTGGTTTGGGTCTTCTCCTGTTCGGATAAGGGCTCTAAAATTCATGTCTTATCCTGTTTCAAGTAGGGTCAGGCTTTTCTAATAGCCTTGCCTGCGCTCGTTAGAACGTTGCCTCGATGATATCTCATCGCGATAGGAAGAGGCATTGCTTCCACAGCTCAAGCCGTGGATCGAAGAAGCGAGATCGAGATGAAAAGGTAAATTGAGAAACATAGACATCAACGTTCCTCTAATCAATGAATCAATAGCCGTTTTGTTCCAACTTGGGTTGCCCTAATGATACCAAATCACATGCCCTCTTTTTTTAAATATTTTTTTTTATAGCATTTTTAGGGCATGGATGATGTTGGGATTTTGCGAATAGCAAGGCACACAAGATGTCATTACTTACGTTTCTTTGGCGTTCCATTGTGGGGCACATCTCATTTATAAGTATAGTTTTGCAAAAAGTGTGTGCATGCATGGAAATCATGCGCAAGTCCCGTCGCTGTCTCGTCCCTTTCTTCCAAACAAAAGAATATTATTACATTGCATATTCCCTTCTTTCGATTCCCAAGACGTGGGTATTTTGGGTTCTTACATATATATATGGTACAGAATTAGGATGATCTTTGGGGCCAATCTGATGATCCAAATTAGGTGTTGTGAACGAAAAATTTGAGTATTTGACGTAAATTAGTACTTGTTCGATAACCGCAACAAAAATTGGATTAAAAGATTCAACTGAGTGAAAAATTTCAGTTAATCCGGTAAGTAAAGAAGGGGGTTACTTGCTCCGTCCATCAAAAAATAGTCGATAGCGAGAAACCATGTTCAGAAAGATATTAGTATCATCCAGTGAATTATGATCAGGCATTTTTAGTTTATGATTATAATCCGTAAGATTTTCACCACTTAAACTTCAGTACTCAAATGATTATCTCTTATTTTATGGATTTACCAAACAAGCCCCTTATACTTTCAATGAACATTTTAGCTTATTGAAAATGAGAAGAACTTTTGGGCTTCCTTTTAAATGCAAGTTTACGTTTGTATAAACCATTAAACCGCAAAATAGTCGTAAACGGCTTCATTATGACTTTAAGTATGAGGATGGAAGAGAGTTTAACCACAAAGAATTTTATTTTATTTTATTAAACATAACGATACAACTATAAATTATCTTTTTGATATACGTACCACGCGAACCACATCTTCAAAAGAATTCTCTGCTTTCGATTTGGCATTGCAAAATGAGGTGATTTTTTTTTTTTTTGGGCTCTCAACTAGAAAAAAATTGAATGGTGAGAAGAAAAAAAAATTTGTAGTGATGTTGAACCTAACTAAGCAAACAAACAATGGAGGGTCTAGTGGTCCCTATGGCTAGGAGTCCTAGCTGTTAATTTGAGTCTGCTTATGAACAATTATGCAAAAAGCTTTTTGTGGGCTAAGTTGATGATAAAGTTAGGGGCTAATGTCCTTTAGTCGAGAAAGTACAAAACAAAGCACACACCATCTTAGCCGTTGATTTATTGCGACGCCACTCTTATTTCTGACTCGATGTAGTAAAATCACGGTCGGGTTTTCTTCAAGAGACACTCTCGACAGCGAAATGTCTTTGTGCGATTCGATAACACTAGGATGTGACAAATGCGCATTGCCCGTTAGGAGAAACCGACCGTAATATGCGCGATTCTCTTTGATTCGATAATCGAAACCTGAAACGTAAATTACCCGCTAAACGAGTGATGATGATAGCAAGTCTTTTTAACTCCTCTAGCATCATCGGTGACGACTATTGATCAATTTTTTTTTTCTTGGGTAAAAACTGGTTGATTAATGGACAACCTCTCTCTTCTTTTTCAGTAAGTTACATTGGCCAATAATCCGCCTCAATAGTCAATAGTACAAACTAGATTACATCTTTAAAAATAGAAACTTTTTATTATTATTTTTTTATGATAAAAATGCCTGTTTTAGAGAAGAAAAGAAGAAGATGTCTCTCTCTCTCTCTCTCTCTCTCTCTCTATCTCTTCGTTTATATTGATTTTCCTAAAAAGAGTCTCCAAAGGGGATAAAATCCTGCTGCTTTTATATCTATGAATTGACAAATTTCGCTTTCAACTTGAATGATCATTACTTCCAGAGCTTCTGTGATGCCCATCATTATCATGGGAAGCAAAGACGGTAGCAACTCTCTCTCTCTCTAGCAGAACTAGAGCTTTGAGTACCAAGCATAGGGAAGAACTAGAAGAGGAGGAGGCAATAAAGCGGGCATTCATGAATAACAGTAACAAATAAAGCAGTGAGAGCGAGCGAGTGTTTGAGGAAGATGAACAGGAAGGAAAGCGCTCTCTCTCTCTCTCTTCTCTCTGCTTGTCAGGCTTGGCGTGCCTAACTGAGCAATGTTCTGGGGTGAATGAAATGCCTCTCTCTCTCTCTCTCTCTCCCCCAAAATTGAACGAACACCATCAAACTTTCCCAAGCTGATAAAAGTGACTGAGGAAGCAAATGGAAAGGCCAAAATTAATGAAAAAACAAAAGAAAAAGAGGTAGAAAAAAAGGAAAATTTTAGTGGGCTAGGCTACAGAGAGTAGTGGCTGGTTCATGTGAGCTCACATCAAAACTTGGGTTCATCAATTCAAGCATGAAAAGTCTCATTTGTTTGGGGAGTCTTCTTCTGTTCTTCCTCAAACTTGGGCACTACACTTTCTTTCCTTCTATCCTTTGTGGGTCGTGATTCGATTCTACAAACTGGGGAACAGCTCATTCCCTGATGGGTACTCCCTCGTTATCATTATTCCCTTTGGGATTTTCCTTCTTTTTTGTTTTTTTCTTTTTCTTTACCACAGTTCTGAAAGAAAATTTAATGCTGGTGTGAGAAAAATTAAATGAGCCTCAGTCCTCTGGACATGAAGTGCTCTCATACATTATAAGATCACCCATCTGGGAGAAAAGCCTCAAATTTCGTTTGACATGTCTCTCCAGTGCTCTTTTGGTTGAGCTCGAAGCAATACCATGTAAATGTTTCTTGTCACCCTCTTGTCTGAATGCAGATTTCAGCAGCTAGAAAAAAAAATGGGGTCTTGGGTTCCGATAGGGTTCTACACGGACAGTGGGTTTTGGGGGTTCTGTCTTTCTGCTTCCACAAACAAATCTTGAAAATGAAAGAAAAAGATGTCGCCTTTCTTTTGGCTCGCCAATTTCTTTTTTCATGTGGGGCTTGTGCAGGTTTGCACTTTACAGAATAATAGGAATCTCTTTGGATCATTATTTTACTTGATTCCCGAGATATGCTCTCATGGGGGGTACTTCTCTCTTCTTCTTCCCCCCCCCCCCCCCCCCCCCCCCCCCCCCTTTTTTTTTTGTAATAAAGATTTCAGTTCACTGTTGAATTGATTTTGTTGTTGAGTCCATGTTTGATCGTTCATTACTGTACTAATTTGATTCTGTCTCTCTCTCTCTCTCTCTCTCTCTCTCTCTCTCTCTCTCTGATTTATTCCTGCGAAAAAGAGGGGGAAAAAACTAAGAGATAGATGCTTGTTGTCTGGCGTTTTGGTGGTTTCTCTCAACTAATACGGAGATGCTGTTTTCAGTTGCAGGTTCTTCACAGCTCCAACGGTCGAAGAATGGTCGATATTAGCGGAAATTGAGGTCACACAGGCATGAATTTTTAGCACCCTTTTCTTGTTTGTCCCCTGTTTTTTTTTTCCTTTTCTTGTTTTGGTTGCTGAGACAGAGAGTGATTCAAAGAAACAGAGTGAGCAGAGTGAGAAGTTTTTTTAAGAGGAATGGTTACAGAGATGGTGGTTTACGTCAGAGACTGCTAAATGGTTTGGGGAATTATTTTTAAGTGTTAGTGGGAGGAGGGAGGGTCTGAGTGATGGCTAATGTCTCCTTGGCTCACAAGGTGCGCCCTTACTCTGTGGGCTTTGCCTTCAACCAGGGAAACAAACTCTTTCCTCAGCTCTCAGTCTCTTCCCATTCAAGAGAACCTTCTCTGTTAAAATATTGCCACTCTCATGCTCTCTCTCTCTCTCTCTCTCACTTTCTCTTTCTTACTCAGACTCTGTGCCTTGGTTGGTGTCAAGATTCGGTCATAGCATTGGGGCATTTGAGCACGTTATTATCCTCCCTCCGCTCCTGAGATCTATTCCTCTCCTTGGAGCCCAGAAATCTGCCACATTCGAGAACTTCTGGTCCCCCCACCATGCTTGGAGTGTTCGCCTTTCGGGTTTCCGGGAAAAGTTTTCCCCTCGGGTTAGGAATCATGTGAGCTCGTTGGACAGTGCTTTTTCGGGTGGTGGTTTTTCGTCGAGTTCATTTGATCTAACAGCGATCGGTCGAGTAGCGAGGGAGGTTCGTTTTGGGGGGCGATCCTGTGTTTCTCAAGATGAAGTTTATGAAGCTCGGGTCGAAGCCCGATTCATTCCAGAACGAGGGAGACAATGTCAGGTAACATCTTCGGAGCTCTTGTGTTTTCTGCATTTCTCTTTTGATTAAGGTACAAGGGAAAGTTTCTGGATGCTCTCCATTGTCCTGCGGGTTTAGATTGATTTGGTTTGGCTGGTTTGGCAATGGGAAAGTGATCCTTCATTGGTTTCTAGCTCACATTGGCATCTGCTTCTCAGACACTTCCTTCCACTTCTTTAACAATTTCTTTTGGTAATCATAGTCTGCTCTTTGGGTGGAAGAAAATTTGAGATCATGACCATCGTGGTCTCTTACTAACGTACAGATTTGCCGAGTTGGGTCCCTTTCTTGAGCTTCCATGGCTTCTAAAGAACATGACTTTTACGAGTAGGAAGGGCTTTTTGATGAAAAAATTGCTCCTTCAGTAGCAATGCATATGCTCTGTGATCATCTCTCTTCATCCTTCCCAACCTCAGTCAGATTTAAGTATTACTGGACTCCATTGCTAATCTGGGGGATTGTGTGGGGACACACCGAGACAAGATTCAATAAGTGTTAAGAGAATTTTTCTTTCACTCGTTTGATTTGTATCCTATAGATGTTTTTGCTCTGTCCATAGAAAAGTTCAAATGTAAAATGCTGATTTGAAGTGTATTGATGGCCTTGCGCTATATTTCGTTTCTCTTTTAGTTCTTCCGAAGTGTTTAGGAACTTGAATAGATGCAGTTTCCTATTTCGGCTAAAATAGATGGAAAATAGAAGCTGTGTTACAGATTCATTAGTTGGCATCGCAGCAGGAGATGGTCAGGCACAAGCAAGAGGCACAGAAAACTAAGAACTCTGCCAATGTGTTTGCTATATTAACTAGTCATTTATGATTCGCATATGATGCTCAATGGAGATCCATCTTAATGCTGATATGCAATGGTTTACATTTCAACAGACTAGTTTCTTGACTAAAGGAAAAAGAAATCGCTTCGCAAGGATAGAATAACCAGACATGTTTTAGCCTTGACAGGGAAGTGTTGAGGTTCAAAATATGCAATAAGCATGTTGTAACATGCGATGTCTTAATCTGCAATCAGCTTCCGGTCAGTCATAGGACTGATTTCACTTGAGTGATAATTGTTTTTACAACCGAACTGTAGTTGACGGCAGTCTGCAGTACATCGCCATTTGCATGAATTTTCTCTTTGAAAGACTTGACTTCTGGGTATGTTCCATGGGTTTTCTCTCTCTCAAGCAGTTCAATTGGCAGAAAATATTGAAATTGTTCTGTGCTTTTTAATTGGGGGAGATTCTTGACGCACCAATGCACGCCTTTGCAACTTCATGTGGAAGGTTTTCTCTTTTATCAGTCATGCCTTGAAGTGCTTGAATTTCGCGCATTGTGTTGTGACCATCTATTCTGTGATTTATGTCTGCATGGTTGTATCAGTTTATTTGCTCTTTTGAATAATGCTAGAAGGGGCAATGACAACTTGCAGGTATGTTTCAAGTGAGTTGGCAACTGATATCACTGTCAGTGTTGGGAGTGTAAAGTTCTACTTGCATAAGGTATGGTCAACTCGGAACCCTTTTCATACAACTACAGTACAAAAAGCAATGACATTGCGACTTTCTCGGCTTAGTTTGCCATGCGTAACCAAAGTGCTGAAATTACCTTTTAAGGTTCTGTTCCCGTCGTCACGTTAATTTCTAGCCATGCTGTGATAAAGTAAAAGAGTCTTAAGTTTTGGCCTACTTCCCTTGTTCCTTTATTTGAAATGAGGTTGCCATACATAATTCTGCGCAGAGCAAACACTTGTTATCACTTCTTTAGCACTATAATAGGTTTCCTATCTAGCTTGACTACTACTTTGGACTCCTCAGATTTCCATGGACAATAGTATAGATTGAATTTCTTCCATCAAATACCAATTTCTTTGGCAAGCCGGACCTATAATTTGTTGGGTTAGTTGAAAGTTGGCAGATTGAGCCACTGTAATTTGAACTATGAATTCTTCTCATGAACCAAAATCAGTGCATAAACTTGCTCTTGCATAAACTTCCAACTTTGACTGCATAGAGTAGTCGGGTCGTTGGTATATCATGTAATGACTTTGAACTTCTATCTTAATAAGGAATTAACCTGCTTGTTGCAGTTTCCGCTTCTGTCAAAGAGCGCACTTCTGCAGAAACTGGTTGCAGCTACCAATAATGATGACGGCGATGAAGTGAACATCTCGGACATTCCTGGTGGGCCTGCCTCATTTGAGATCTGTGCCAAGTTCTGTTATGGCATGACTGTCACCCTAAATGCCTACAATGTCGTCGCTGCCAGGTGCACAGCTGAATACTTAGAAATGTACGAGACAGTTGAAAAGGGGAATCTTATATACAAGATTGAAGTCTTTCTTAGCTCTAGCATTTTCCGTAGTTGGAAGGATTCGATCATCGTTCTTCAGACCACTAAATCGTTATTACCACATTCTGAGGAGTTGAAGTTGGTGAATCAAAGTATCGAGTCGATTGCTGTGAAGGCCTGTGTTGATATCTCCAAGGTCGATTGGTCCTATTCCTACAATCGGAAGAAGCTGGCGGACGAAAATGGGATGGACTCAAATGCTGTCCGAACTCGTGTGGTTCCAAAGGACTGGTGGGTCGAGGATCTTTGTGAGCTCGAAATCGAGCTATACAAGCGTGTTTTGATGAATATCAAAATGAAAGAGATACTTCCTGGAGAAACCATCGGTGAAGCACTGAAAGCTTATGCTTACAGAAGGTTGCCTGGGTTCAGCAAAGGGATGAGCAAGTGCGGAGATACACCGAAGTATAGGCTGGTGGTTGACACAATCGTGTGGTTGTTGCCCGGAGAGAGCTGCAGTGTCTCCTGTAGTTTCTTGCTCAAGTTGTTAAAGGCGGCCATTTGTGTCGATTCAGGGGAGATGGCGAAAAGGGACCTGATTAGGAAGATAGGACAGCAACTAGAGGAGGCTAATGTGAACGATCTCCTCATACGAACGCCAGAAGGAGAAAGTATGATGTACGATGTTGGCACCGTGATCGCTGTAGTTGAGGAATTCTTGTCACGGGAGAACCAGGAGATCGAGTCCCTTGAAGAAGAGCATGAGCTGCAAGGCACGAGGAGGCCGGGGATCTTGTCCGATGCTTCCAAGCTGATGGTGGCAAAACTAATTGATTCATACCTTGCCGAAATATCGAAAGATCATAATTTGCCTTTGTCGAAGTTTGTTGAACTCACTGAGATGCTGTCAAGTGTTCCTCGGCCTTCCCATGACGGACTTTACCGAGCAATCGACATGTATCTCAAGGTAAGATGTTCGCGCCATTCTCTTTTTGCTCTTGGACTTCAGGATGTACTCATTATCTGAAGCACACAGGAGCATTTCGAACTGTTGGGTTCATTGCCAAATAGATCCGATTTCGGTCTGTCTTACCGAAGAAACGCAAGTTCTGATTTGGAAGCATTAACGTTGATGATTTGTGTCGAACTGTCATCGATGCAGGAGCATCCGGCGATCACCAAGAGTGAGAGGAAGAGGATTTGCAAGCTGATGGACTGCAAGAAGCTGTCCGTCGACGCGTGCATGCACGCCGTGCAAAATGAGAGGCTCCCTTTACGCGTCGTCGTGCAAGTGCTCTTCTTCGAGCAGGTCAGGGTGGCCGCGTCGTCCGGGAGCAGCACCCCTGACCTCCCCAAAAGCCTTCGGGAGCTGAACAACGGGTCCCACGGGAGCTCGAGGTCCGCCACGGCCAACACGGAGGAAGACTGGGACGCCGTGGGCACGGCGGAGGAGCTCAAGGCCCTCAAGACCGAGCTGGCCTCGCTGCGGCTGAGCATCGGGGCCCGAGGAGGGCCCGAGAGGAACGGGGAGGGGAAGCCCAACGTGGACAAGGCCGCAATAACCAAGATGAAAGGGCTGCTCCGGTCGAAGAAAGTGTTCATGAAGATGTTCTCGAGCAAAAGCCAGAGCGAAAACAACAGCGGCTCGGATTCGTCGGAGAGTCTCGGCTCTGGCAACGGTAATGTGGACGAGGCGAAGTCGACGCCTTCCCGGAACAGGAGGCGCTCGGTATCATAGCGAAGTCGGCGAGTCGGAGATGGTGATTAATATGCTTTTTTTTTGGCACCCAACTTAATAGGATTAAGGGACATTAACGTTAGATGGTGTCCCTTTGAAGTGAAAGTGAAGTACATATGATGGCTAAGGATTACATTACAGGTAAGTGCTAGTCTGCTGAAGGATTTGTATTTTGTTAGCAAGAGTTGTTCAAGTTGATAGTGACTTCTACTTCAGGAAACAAAAAAGGAAATTGAAATTTGCCCTTTATAGGAAGTGTCAATTATGACGTCATTTTCGACCAAAAAAATAAAATAAAATAAAATTATGACGTCATTATGAAGTAGACTCAGCAGTGATTAGTGGCTGGTCCTAGGACTGGCCCTGGTGCCGGCCTCGCTGAGCTTTTGAAAACTTATAATTTGGCCCCAACTTTTTGTAATAATTGCAAATGTGACCTTTAAAAGAAAAATAAAATCTTTGGACCCCTTACACGAACAAAGATTAATGTCAATGACATGCTTCCAAAAAACTTAAAGCCACTCTTTCATTATGTGGTAATGAGTTAAAATTAACCGAAAGCAAAAATCATTTCTTGTTTGTAATTTGTTAATTAAGACCTGGCAAACTTATTGTTGGGAAATTTCGTCGGGAATAGGATGAACAACGGAATCAGACACTGAGGTGCGATAGCACTTTCTTTAAGGAATTATTTGCCCCACAACGTTGTTAATGATTGCCGGCAAAATTCTCTGGGATACAATAGAGTCTCAAGCTAGAATATTAGATAGCAATTTTAATAATTCTTCAAGAACTCTTTAGGAAACAATTGGAAACGAAGGCTGTACTTCTCTTGTTTGGAAAGGAAGAAAATTGAAGAAGAATTATTCTCAAAATGAACAGAACACTTGAATATATAATGAGAAATGAACACACCTTTTCGCGTCCGAAAAGTAGTTAATTCTCATGCAACTCTTCGTGTCCAAAAAAAGTTTATTCTATCACACCTTTTCATTTTCCGAAAATAGTTTTTCGTATGAAAGATTGCAACTTTTCGAAGGTTTAAAATTGCTAACTCGAACGGACGCAATTCTTCATGTCTAAACTGTCAAGTTTGAAGAGTTGCAACTATTGGACATAATTAATCAATTAAAATTTGAAATCAATATTAAAAATAATCGCAACTTCTAAGTGAACAGTCGCACTATTTTGCTAGGACATTACAATTAAATTTTATTAAATTTAATTTCGAAATAAAAAAATAAAATAAAAAATAAGAATATGATTGTTGATTAATGCCGATTATTACTCGCGATCGCGCAAGCGTGCAAAGTGCTAAGTGAGCCTAATAATTGCGCACTTGCACGCGGGTATAGTGAGGTCTAGCCCACTTGCCCATTTCTTTGTTTTGAAAGACCATAGTAGCCTTCTAACTAATAAAGAGACTTGCACTCTTCTTTTCATCCTATGTGGGATTGGAAAAAGAAACTTTTGTTTGTTTTACATACAAACTTCAACAATCTCCCACTTTGTTTGTAAAACAAAATCACAAAAATAAAATTTCTCAAAAAATACAACCCACATTTCCATGAGATTAACATACCTACATAAAGGTCTCTTTTGAGTTAAACCTTTATTTAGTGCAGGTATCTCAAAACTCTATTAAAGTTACAAGTAGCTTAGCTTTAAACTTGTTACTCTAAATAATAGAATCGGATATACCGCACATATAATAACCTCTTGTTTCAGCGAGAAGTTTATAATTACTCAGCATTATTATGTCCTTGTGCTTGTTTTTGTTTCATGAGTTCTCTAGAAAGTAACCCCAACTTTCGTAAAAAGCGGCACCACTTCTAAGCCCATATAGGTGAAATATTACCACGTATTTTCGTTACTAGTAAACACGCTACTAAATCGCATTATACTTCATTAAGAGTATAACTTAGCATCTAAAACGTAACAGACGATACTGACTTCTCATGTCCGGGCTAATGTCAGTATCAAACAATCACTTTCAGTAACTTTTTTTTACCCATTAAATCTTATAATTAGTGATATGCTAGTATTAAGTCGAGTTACCATTACTGGTAATTTTAATCAAAGGATTTCAGCCCCATTTCTTTTGAGGTCACCTTTACCACATTTCTTAGAAGAGCCTTTGTAAAAGGATCCGCCGGATTCTTGCTTGACCTCACGTAAACAATTGTTATGGTACCATCTTGAATCAATTGTTTCACGTATTCATGTCTTAGACTGATATGTCTAGACTTACAATTATAAATGCTACTATAAGCCTTTGCTAAAGTAGCTTGACTGTCACAGTGAATAGAAATAGGAGGCATAGGACTAGGCTATAATTTGATGCCCATCAACAAATTTATTATCCATTCGGCCTCTTTCCCACTTGCCGCTAAAGCAATAAATTCGGATTCCATAGTTGAGTGAGTTGTGCATGTTTGTTTCTTGCTCGCCCAAGAACCAGCACATTCACCTAATGTGAAGATCTACCTAGAAGTGGAATGTTTATCTCCCACACTAGAAATCCAACTAGTATCGGTGCATCCTTCTAATACAGTCGGATAATTGTTATAGAACAATCCCAAATTTTTAGTTCTCTTAAGATAACCAAAAATTCTGGTAATGGCATTCCAATGTTCTATACTTGGATTACTAGTGTATCTACTCAGCTTACACACGAAAAATGCAATATCAAGTCTAGTACAATGCATCGCATACATTAAAGACGTTATAGCACTCGCATATTCAAGTTATGCTACTGCTATAATTTGACTAGTATTAAACGGAGTACTCATTTCTTTGAAACCAAGATGTTTAAATTTATTTAGCATCTTTTCAACATAGTTACATTGATTCAAAGAATAACCTCCACTATGTTTTTTAACTTTAATAACTAAAATAGTATCTACTTCACCAAAATCTTTCATTTTAAAGTTTGAAGTTAGATATTTCTTAGTATCAATGACTCCAGTCATATTAGTTCTAAAGATAAGCATATTAACAATGTATAAGCAGACTAAAACTCCATAATCTTTAATGAATTTAGAATAAATACACTTATCAACACTATTATGCTTGAAATCATTGGACAATATGACCGAATCAAATTTCTCATGCCACTGCTTCGGTGCTTGTTTAAGCCCGTAAAGAGATTTAACTAATTTATATACTTTTCTCTCATTTTCAAGAAGAACAAAACCCTATGGTTGTTCCATGTAAATTTTCTCGTTTAAATCTCCATTTAGGAAAGGAGTCTTGACATCCATTTGATGAACACAAGAGTCATAAATGGATGCTAAAGCAAAAAGAATTCGAATAGATGTTATACGTTGTCGCGACAAAAAAAAAAGGTTTTCAATTTTTAGGTTAATGAATTATCAGGTTAATTATTTAACTAACCTAACTTGAACTCTCCCAAGCCCTACCAATTCGCAACTTAAGGTTCAATATTTAACATACAAATATTTTCAATAGGAGTCGCCACTAATCGTTTTTGGTAGGTCAATTAGAAACCTAAGTAAATTAGTGGGAGAACTAAATTACTTCTACGAACGAGAGATTAGGAGTCCGGGGACTTGATTAGGCAACATTAATTGATTTTAACCTAAGTCACTAACAAAGGTTATCACACGGGGGCACAATCAATTAATTGAACATCCAGAAATCAAATAAACTCAGGGAGCATGCGCCACATAATCCATTATTTTTTTTTCGGTTTTTTATGAATGCATGAAAGACTATACTATATGCAATGCATGAAATTATTCTAGGATGCAATGACATGAATTAAACGCAAGACTAATCTAAACATGCGCATAAAAATTAACTTCATGACATATGAATTAATTAAAGTTCTAAACATGCAATTTTAAACTAATTTACAAAATTATGCTACAGTTTAATTAAATTGATTACATGATGTTCGAATCAATTAAATTAACCTAAGCATACAATTCTATGTGCAATGCAAGCCAACATGCAACCTATATGACATGGTATGAGATGATATGGCAAGAATGACATAGCAAGGATGATTTTTTTTTAATTTTCGGATGAATTAATTACCTAAAATAGAATTATGCCAAAACAATGTTTATCTTGCATATTTTAGAGTTTAAATTAGCCTAAACCCTAACATATTAAAGATAGATTATTTCAAACATGAAAGTCTATTTAAACATGCAAATTCTATCCTAGAATGCAATCTAGCCTAATTATTTACAAAAAGGATTAGATACTAAAAAAATCTACTTGATGCTAAATTTGAAATATGCAATTTTTAAATATGGAAAATGAATGAATTGGATCTTTTTTAGAATTTTTGAGATAATCACATCATGCGACGGATATATTCTAAAAAAATAACAATCAAGCAATTCAAATCAAATTAAGAAAGTGAATATGCCAATCAATTCAATCAAGAAAGTGGATATATCAATCAATTTTTGGAAAAAAAAATCGCGAATATTTAAGTCAATCTTTAATCCGTAATCATACGGTTAATGATTAAACTTAAATCCTTGCTTAATCAAGTATTCCATCAATAATCCTAAAGATGGACTTTCTCGATCGTGTGGCAAGTTGAGGATTAGGAAAGAAATTTTCTTAATCAACTTGTATTTTGAAAAACAAAATATCCACTTTGATGCAAATATGCAAGATATGCAAAATATAACAAAATAGGCAAGTGAAAATATTAGAATTTCAAGATAGGAAATTTACCTTGTTGCAAAATTCACCTTCCTAATTCGAATTCGTACAACTTGCGACTCAAGCTTGGACCGGTGAGGGACTCACCGGAGCAAGACGACTCACGGACACAGCTCGACCGATGGTGAAGACAACGACACATGCAGCGGGGCATTCGGCTTCTCGATGGGGTGGTTGTAGTAGGAGGACTCGTCAACGCAACAACACGGCAACATCAACCACGTGGAATTGGACCATCGAACGCCACAGCAAAGACGCGGACAAGTCTGAAAGCGTGATGGACAATCCTCGTAAGGCACGGATGACCGAACATCGTCTTTCCTCTTGTGTATGCCGGGAGTATTTTCTTCCACCGAGAACTTTCATTCCTTGGCCAACTTGGCAGAAATTGGCAAATCTTGTTTTCCCTTTTCTTGACTGACATGTATATCAAATCGCACATTGCATGCCCAAAGATATAATTTCTTTTCTTCAAAATCGGGCCTATTCTCACAAGTAAATACTGAATCTTTTCCCTTATTCCCATTGGCTTCATAAAATTTAGTTCAAAACTTCCCTGTATCAGTCTCAAGTAATATTAATTAAGTTCAGAACCATCCATTTAAGACCGTCCGCTGCCGGTCCAAAAGTATGAGCCTATGCAACGCTCCTAATAACTATATGCGATTTAACTACCATTTTTTTTAGGGCCCGGTGTTGGTCCCTAATTTTCTATGCGATAAATTCCTAAATGAAACGCCAAAATTTAGGTGTCAACATACGTGCTATAGGAGCATACGTATCAAAATAATCTTTTCCTTCCTTTTGTCTATAACCCTTGGCTACTAATCTAGCCTTAAAAGTTTGGATAGAACCATCAGAATTGTATTTTCTCCTGAAAACTCATTTGCACCAAATAGGTTTAGATCCTTTTGGTAAGTCTGCTAATACCCAAGTATTATTTGACATAATTGAGTCCATTTCATCATCTATTGCTTCTTTCCAAAAAGAAGCATCTCTAGAAGACATAGCATCACTAAATATTTTAGGATCGTCTTTTAAATTTAATACTAATGGGTATTTATTTACCACGTTATTATCTCTGTCTCCTTCAACAAGAAAAACATGAGTAATAAAGTCTGGACCAAAATCCTTTGTTTTTCTTGCTCTAATGCTTCTCCTAGTTTCAATCATGTCTTCAGAATCATTTGTTATTTTCTCATAGAATCTGCGCGTGTTTCTATGGATTCTGAATTATTCGTATCTTGCATTTGAGCATTATTCTCAGTAATTTCAGAATCCGTAGAACATTTATTTTCAAAGAATTCAACATCTCTTAATTCTACAACGACGTTTGACTCTAAATCAAGAAGCCTATAAGCTTTATTATTTTCAGCATATCCAATAAAGGCACTTTTGATAGCTCCAGGACCAAGTTTCGTCCTTTTAGGGTCAGGTACTTTGTAGTATGCCAAATACCCCCACACTTTAAGATATGATAGGTTTGATTTTCTACCTTTCCACAATTCATAAGGGCCGACGTTATTTCTTGTGGATGGTACTCTATTATGAATGTAACATGCAGTAAGCAATGCCTCTCTCCAAAGATTAATTGGTAGCTTCGAGTTCGATAGCATACAATTGATCATTTCTCCTAAAGACCTATTCTTTCTTTTAGCCAAACCATTTTGTTGTGAAGTATATGGTGTTGAAGTTTGATGAATAATACCATGCTCTTCACAGAAGGTTGAAAAATCATTTAGGAAATATTCTCTTCCTCTATCTGAACGAAGGACTTTAATTTTCCTTTCTAATTGATTTTTCACTTCAGTATTATATTTCTTAAACATATGTTTCATCCTTTGATCTTAGGAGACAGACATATAAATACCTACTGCAGTCATCCATAAAGGTTATGAAATAACTTTTACCACCATGTGCTAACATGCCGTTGAATTCGCATATGTCACTATGGACCAAATTCAATAAATTCGAATTTCTCTTAACATTAGGAAATGATTTCTTTGTTAATTTGGACTTAGCACAGATTTCACATTTATCATATTCACCATTAAAGTTTATCAAGTCTAACTTTTTCATATTCTGTAAATAATGAAAATTTAAATGTACTAATATATTATGTCATAATTGAGGAGAATTAACAACGTAAGCAGAAGACACAATATTATTATTGATACTCATTCGATACATGCCATCATTGGCGTAACCCTTTCCCACAAATAGCCTATTCTTCGATATGATAACCTTATCGGACTCAAACAAAACTCGAAACCCCCTTTACAAAGCAAATCAACAGAAACCAGATTTCTCATGATTTCGGGTACAAATAGTATATTAAGAAGGGAAACCTTCTTTCCAGAAGTAAAATACAAAATGATTGTGCCTTTGATAGCAACCTTTGCAAGAGCTTTATTTGCCATCTCGACCTCTTGAAGATGCACTTCAACAGTCTCTTCAAAGTGCTTAAACATTGATCGATCCTTGCATATGTGTACCGTTGCACTAGAATCTACCCACCAAGTAGATTTGACTGTGGCAAAATTGATTTCAGAAATCATGACCACAGAATCATGAATTTTCTCAGAAATGTTCATGTTCGCAAACTTGGTTGAAACCATGGCCATGTAGCTCTCTTCAACCATATTTGCATCCGCCTTTACTGTTGAAGTGCTCGTCTTTGAATGTGCTCTTGCGGTGCCTACACTCCTTTGCATAGTGACCTTCCTAACCACAAACAAAGCAACAACCTTTCTTCTTCTTCTGCGGCTTCTTAAAATTATGTCATCTCTTGCGTTTCAAGTTCCGGTGGTTTTGGATTGAAATCCATTTCCTCCCATAACATTTACTTTGGTATAAGACAAAACAAACTTATCATGTAAATGAGACTCTTCCTCAATGCAAAGATGTTTCTGTTTTTGGTCCAAAGAGATCTCCTTCGACTTGTGCAACATCATTTTTCCATAATCTTTCCAACTTGGAGGCAATTCTGCAATAATTGCTCTAACTTGAAAGGATTCTGGAATATCTATCTTGAGGGCACGAATTTTATTTACCAGTACTTGCAATTCATGGACTTGCTTTAGGAAGGGTTTAGTATCAACGAACTTGAAATCAAAATACTTGGCAATTAGATATTTGTTCGTACCTTGCTCCTCCGCTTTGTATTTGAACTCGAGAGCATTCCAAATTTCTTTGGCAGATTGTATCTCGGTGAACAAATCATATAGCCGATTGGATAGCGTGTTCAGAATATGTCCTCTACAGAGCAATTCATCCTCCTCGCGTTTCTTCCTCTCCTTATTGACCCTTTCAACATCTTTTGCACTAGGCTCCCCTCCTTCAGTGGTAGGCACCAAATCCTCTATAAGCATCAAATTGGGGTCGAGGATATCAGAAATCTTCAGGGCAGTGAGGAGAAACATCATCTTGTCTCTCTAGCGAGCGAAATTGTTGCTATCGAACTGGTCCAGTTTCACCATATCCTGGTTTATAACCTTGATTGCTTCTGACTCCACTGTTAAACGAATAATTCCTTAAAATTGTTGGAAAATTTCGTCGGAAATAAGATGAATAATGGAATCAGACTCTGAGGCGTGATAGCACTTTCTTTAAGGAATTATTTTTCCCATAATGTTGCTAATGGTTACCGGCAAAAATTCTCCAAGATACAACAGAATCTCAAACGAGAATATTAGATAGCAATTTTACTATTTCTTCAAGAACTCTCTAGGAAACAATCGAAAATGAAGGCTGTACTTCTCTTGTTGGAAAGAACGAAAATTGAAGAAGAATTATTCTCAAAATGAACAGAACACTTGAATATATAACGAGAAATGAACACACCTTTTCGCATCCGAAAAGTAGTTAATTCTCATGCAACTCTTCGTGTCCAAAAAATTTTATTCAATCACACCTTTTCATTTTTCGAAAATAGATTTTTGTATGAAAGATTGCCACTTTTCGAAGGTCTAAAACTGCTAATTCGAACGGACGCAATTCTTCATGTCTAGACTGTTAAGTCTGAAGAGTTGCAACTATTGGACATAATTAATCAATTAAAATTGAAAATCAATATTAACAATAATCGCAACTCCTAAGTGAACAGTTGCACTGTTTCGCTAGGACATTACAATTAAATTTTATTAAATTTAATTTAGAAATAAAAAATAAAATAAAAATAAGAATATGATTGTTGATTAATGCTGAATATTACTCGCGACCGTTCAAGCGTGCAAAGTGCTAAGTGAGCCTAATAATCGAGCCAAAATCACGCACCCGCACGCGAGTCTAGCCCTCTTGACTATTTCTTTATTTTGAAAGACTATAGTAACCTTCTAACTAATAAAGAGACTTGCACTATTCTTTCCATCCTATGTGGGATTGGAAAATGCAACTTTTGTTTGTTTTACATACAAACTTCAACACTCCACATTTTTTTGAAAAGAAGTGAAAATAAAATGGGACAGTCGTTATATTTAGGTAAATTTGGAATTGAGGGAATATTTGTTCTAATGCTCGCCATCTGTCACTTCACTTTGCGTTTGTGATTAACATATGACATGACGTGTGACATCGTTTTGTCTTGTGACTCAAAATTGACCAATAAGCATAAGTTTACATTTCGTTAATAGCAAACTGTCATCTCTTGTAGAGTTTGAAATTCAAAAAATGAATAAAGAGAAAATATTTCATACATGTTTAAAATTATATCTCTTATTAGTGTAAAACTTCAAAATTGAATAACTGGAGGTTATCTGCAAATAAGGTATAACAAAGTTCCTCAAATAGATAAATATACTTAATTTAAAATTGTTAGGATACGCATATGAGTTGTATTTAAGAAATCCCACATCAAAAAATTGGTGTGGTGTAGAGCAGTTAATATATCCTAATTGGCTCATAACTCATTGAATTAAGCTTTTTGAGTGAAGGTGGGTCCAACTAGATATATTAACAGGCTTAGACTTTGGGCTCACTTTTGGTCCAACTAGATATATTAACAGGCTTAGACTTTGGGCTCACTCTTGTGCTCCCCAAGCGAAGGTATCGGTAGATATATTAATAGGCTTAGACTTTGGGCTCACTCTTGTGCTCCCCAAGCGAAGGTATCGGACTTCTGCTGTGCGCTATCTAGGCAGGCTCAGTGGCAGACTTCATAGTTCGGTCCGGAAAAAGATATCGTAGAAGGATAGTTCGGTCCGGAAAAATGTTAGAGAAATCCAACATCGATTATTAATATAATTTCTAGTTGGTCCATCTCTCATTGGCTTAAGCTGCTTAGACTTTGGGCTCCCTAACAAAAACACAAAATTTTTTTATATTTTAATCAATAATTTGTAAGTTATTTCTAATTTAAGGTATAACCTATTCTACTCAAGTATGGACTCGACAAAACGTATATATTTTGTTTCACTTTGAAACCAATAATACTTGCAGTATACAAACTTCTAAATTTTAGTAGGTTAGATTTAACCAAAAAAAAAAGGATGAGGAGAAAGTATGTTGAAATGTAATTTATATATATTTCTTTTGAAAATTCGGGGATGAATTACTAGATACACCATTGGCAATTTCAAGTGCAACACCATTCCATTACGTCACTAATCCTGTTTAACTAAAAAATCCGTTTAGTTTACTTTGTAGTACAGCTTATTGCATTACATGAAGAGTTTACTTTATCTTAATATATTGTGATTATGCATTCTGTAGAAAATTCAAAACATACATCTAAAATTAAAATAAGAAATAATTCACATCTTCATTAACCAAATGAATATTTTCTCAAGTGTTTGCCATGTGATGGTTCATTTTACCTCTTTGGTTGCTACGTGTAAGACACGTGGCATAGCTTTGCCAAGCGAGTCATATAAAATCAATAAGCTTTAATTTATTATTGATTTATCATCTCCAAAGTTCTATCTGTTATTGAGTTTTGTTGTTGTTGTTGTTGTTGTTGTTGTTGTTGGGTCAAATCTGTTATTGAGTTGAAATTGCGGAAAATGGATAAAAGAGAAAGTATATCCAAGTTTAATCTCTTCTCGAGGAAGGTAAATGGATGAATTAAGGAAAGTTATTGAATATAATCTTGACGGATATTGCTTATTTTTATGTAAAACTTTCTGAAATATGAATGGACCAGACATCCGGACGTGTTTGCATCTGGGTTTCATAAGCATGTCATTTTAAAGGGTTAATACCACTGAAAAATCCAAACTGATATAACAAATTTAGTCCGAACTAATTTTCTGACAACAAAAAACCCCAAACCGGTATACTTGTGACAAATTTGGTCCAAACTAATTTTTTGACCACCAAAAACCTCAAACTGGTACACTTGTGATAAGTTTATCCTCCGTTAGTTTCCGTTAAATTAAGTTTATATCACCAAGAACCCCAAACAGGTACACTAGTGACAAACGGAGGGTAAAAATCCCAAACTGGTGCACCTGTCAACTGTCACGTGTCAATCTAACTCAGTAATTTGAAGGTAAAATCTAACAAAAACTAACAGGAAATAAATTTGTCAATGGTGTAATGGTTTGGGGTTTTCGGTGGTCAAAAAATTAATTTGGGGTAAATTTGTCACAAATGTACCAATTTAGGATTTTTTGTGATATTAACCCAGTTTAAATGGGTCGAGACGTTGAGATATGACCCTCTTTTTAATTTTCGAAAAAATGATATACTTTAATGCAAAAAATTCCGACGATAAATTCCTAATGCCAAACTAATTAAAAAACTTATGTATTGATCGCCAATCTACAATTGATTCTAAATAACCGCATATACTAGTTCGCTAGATACAGCATAGTATTCGAAAACTGTAATTTCACAATCCATGTGGTAAAAAATTTATTACGAAATTTAATCCGATGATAAAGCTGATCCCGTTAAGGAATATACAAGCAAAGGTAAAAATTATACCAAAGACTATATTTTTCAGTTGAAAAATAAAAGCACCGTAAAAACACTCATGAATTATCCTCGCCGACGGATTCCCGAGAGGCCAAGAATGGTTTCTCTCGCGAGGTGGTGCTTGCAGCTTGCCCGGATTTTCTCAAATGCTCATGATAGCAATTTGATTTTCTCCTTCAATTGTGAAAATTGTTTTCATTGTGGAGTTGCCACTAACCTATTGGAGACCGGTTAGAGGTCAGGTAAAAAAATGCAAAATGCGGGAGACCATTTTGCCCCTATGGATTCGGAGATTTGAGTACGCTAGAGACTTATTTAGGAAAAATTATCAAAAAAGTCCTAAACATGTTGTAATTGTGCCAATTTAGTCTTAAATCTTCTGCATTCGTACCAATTCAATCATTTCGATCAATTTTGGCTGGAAATCGCTGACGTGGCACCATCGGCGCTGATGTGCCCAATTTCAATATTATTTTAATATATTCTCTAATTTTTTATTCTTATTTATTTTTTAATTATTTTTTCTCTTCGTCTTCTTCTTTGTCCTCAAGCTGGCTGCCGAGCCCGGGGACCGGCCACTGGCGAGGGCTAGCCTCGCCCGCCCCTGGCGAGGTCCGCCTCGCCCAACGACAGCGAGCTTCGCTGGACCTCGCCTCTGGCCAGTCGCCGAACTCGCTTGAGGAAGAAGAAGAAAAGAAAAGAAAAGAAAAGAAAAGAACATAAAAATGAAAAGTTAAAATATTCATTTTTTTTTTTAAAATTGGCCTCGTCAGCGCCTGTCTAGCCACGTCAGCGATTTCCAGCTAAAATTGGCCGGAAGGACTGAATTGGCAAAAAAAAAAAAGGTTTAGGATTGAATTAGCACAATTACAATAAGTTATGGACTTTTTTGATAATTTCCCTGACTTATCTAAGGCTCAAAATTAGAACCCTTTCTCTTTCGAAAATGTTAATCATGCGATATTTACGATTTTTAAAAGTTCTAAACGTGCACATCCACGTGACCTTGTTAAACTCATTATAACAAGCACCAAAGATATACATGACCTTAAAAAAAAAAAAAACAATCAGAGTACGATAATAAACCAATTAACGTGAGAACAAGTAAAATCCGATACGAGTGGGATAAAGAAAATACATGGCCTTATTATAAAGTCTCGGGCCTGAACCCCCGTGAGCCATGCATAAAATTTAAACGTGAAGCTAATATAAAGTTAAGAGATGCAACTTCCTAATTTGAATACTGAATGAATGTAACATGATTAAATCAAAATTACTTCTACAATGCAACTATTACCTAAATGCAGTACCCCCCTTTTTTGTTTGTCTTTTTCATTTGTACATTCTTTTGTCCTTTTTCACCCTCTTAATGCAACAAGGTCAATTAACCAAAAACCTCAAAAACTATGCTCACCACGACACATTTACCCTAAACTTTTTTTTATGACATAAAGAATCTCAATCTTGTACTTGTGTGACACATTTACCGTCCGTCGGAGTTCCGTCAATGAGGATTGTTCAAAATCTACCTACATGGACGCCACGAAGCAAACGGTGTTGACACGGCGCCCACATGGCTTAAGTGAAATAAAAACGCCGTTGTTGTAACTGAAAAATTAATCGACAGAACCTTGACGGATGGTAAATGTATCACATAAGTACATGTTTTGGGTTTTTGATGTCACAAGAAAAATTTTAGGGTAAATATGCCACAATGGGTATAGGTTGGGGTTTTTAATGTCACGAAAAAATACTTAGGGTAAATGTGTCACAATGGGCATAGTTTGAGAATTGTGGCTTTTTCCCTATCTTTTTTAATATAAAAAATGCCATAAATTAATCTTATGGTTACACTAAGAGCCAAGAAATTCATGGTAAACTTGAAACTATGATTAATCGATGTTCAATTAAAATACAACTTCTAGAGTGCACACCAACTATTTGACGAAATGTCACAACCACGATAGTGCTATATAGAACCTGGTGCATCCATACATCACAAATGACCAAAGCTAGCTCATGTCTATCCACCATAACTCGCGGATTAAACGTCACCAAATGCGGAGATCAGCTGTGAAAGACAATCAAGATTCAGTGCCTAACTTTTCAGCAACGAGCCCTAAAAGGTATTTTCAGCAGCATAGATTGTTTAATTAAAATTCACTCACTCACACAACTTTATTTCCTTGTTTTGTTGTTATTATATTCAATTGCCTTTTTCGCAATAATTGGAATCAAAGTTAGGTTTGGCTGAGTTGGAGTGAATCGATGGTGACTTAAAGAAGAAAAAGTGAACATCGTCAGATTTGATGAGAATGATTTTGATTTCTGGAGAATGCGGATTGATTATCTGTACTAGAGGAATCTACACTTACCTTTGTTTCAAGAGAAGCCAGAGTCTATGAAGAAGCTAATTGGAACTTACTAGACAAAGAGACACTGGGTGTTTTCCGCTGTTGGCTGGTAATGTCATGCCACTGGAATTGATGAATGCCCCCATCAAGCATATACGAGAAGCAATCTGTGGTCAACAATGTCTACTTGATGTGACGTCTGTTTCACTTAAGCTGGGGGAAGGTGTGTCGGTTGCTGACCATATCAATAAATTTAATGTGGCAATGGTCAATTGAGTTCATTTGAGAATGTCTTTGATGATAAGGTACGTGCTTTGCTTCTATTATCCTCATTGCATAATAATTGGAATGCTACTGTTATATTGTTAGTAATTCCTCTAGGACAAGAAGTTTTACGTTTGATGATGTTCGCGATTTGATTTTGAGCGGGGACATCCCTAGAAGAGAATCTGGTGAACTCGTACTTGCTGGTTGTGAATCAGCCACTCGGGCAATGACATCCTCAAAGTAATTAAGCTCTATGATCCAATCTCTCTGTCATCCTAGTAATATAGAGTTTTAAGTGGCGATTATCTTAATTGTCTAGCTTTTCTTTATTACATCATTGGATTCAAAAGCGCGGACTATTACCTGGGGGTTTCAAAGAATCTTAACGGTCGGAAGCCCGATCTGACACGCTCGGCTTAGAATGATTTTTTGGGTATGATTGTTATAATATGCAATTGAAAATAAAAAACGTAAAATCCCCTAATCAAATATAACTAAGGCTATCTTAACCAATCTAATCAAATCATAACTAAATTTAAGCACATTATCCAAAGCACTAATATTGATAGAATAATTGAAATAGTAAACCGCACATTCATCTAATAGCTTAAGCTTTTAGAATAGTTGGTAGTGATCCTACAAAATCTCACATGGTATCAGAGTAGGAGGTCATGAGTTCGAATCTTTCCATGCCCCACCTAGCTTTGACTTAGTCAAATATACTTGTATAAAAATCATATCTTTTGCATGTGGTGCACTCATCTAGAATGAAGGAAAAATGAAGCCAAATTAAGGGTGTGTTTGTTTTACTGAAAACGTTTTTCGGGAATTCGTTTTCTGGAAAACTGATTTCCAGGAGATCATTTTTGGGGAAAACGGTTTGTTTTTCTTTGTTTGGTGATATGTGATAGAAAACGTTTTCCAGTGTTTGATTTTCATTTGGAAAATGATTTCACCTTAATTACTTTATCTTAGGCAAAAAGAAAATCGAATTTTTTTATTTTTTATTTTTTATTTTTTATTTTTTATTTTTTATTTTTATATTTCTTTTTTTCTTCTTCTTCCTTCGTCTTCGTCTTCTCCTTCCTCCTTCCTCCTTCCTTCTGCAACGCCTGCCTCCTTCCTTCAGCAACGTCAGCGGCCTTGGGCTAGCTTACTGGCAAGAGGGGAGCTTGAGGCTCACCAGATCTTCCCGAGGCCGCCAGATCTGCCCGAGGCAGCTGGCGAGCCTCGAGGCTGCCAAATCTGGCGAGCTCGAGGCTGCCAAATCCGGCGAGCTCGAGGCCTCCAGATCCAACGGCCTCGAGGCTCGTTGGTGGCTGCCAACGGCTATCGCAGAGAGGGAGGAGGAAAAAAAAAAAGAAATCAAAAATAATATTAAAATATAATATTAGAACATTAAAATACAATATTAAAACATGAAAATATTAAAAAATTAAAAAGGAGCAATTTTGGAAAGTGTTTTCATATCTTCAGATTGGGGAATTCACTTTCCTGATTTTGTGTATAAACTTTCCATTGATCGAAAATTATTTTCCGTTGACCGAATCATTTTTCGATGAACCAAATGGATGAAATTCCGGAAAACTAATTCCGGGAAAACACTTTCCCTTAAACAAACACACCCTAAGCTTCAATGGTACACAAATGTATCTTTGGAAGCGGCCAAGCAAATATACTCATCTAGAATGAAGGAAAAATGTTTAGGACATATGACGATGAAATCAAATTAAGCTTCGATGGTACACAAATGTATCTTTGGAAGCGGCTAATTAGAAAAAAGTCCAACGGGCTTCAAACAAAACGTGAGAAGAGGGACGGCATAAAGTGTACTCGTGTATAATAAGACAATGACAAAATCCAATTGACGAGACAAGGGTGCTAAACTATTGCTAGAGCAAGAACCTCACGTCACTGTCCATTACGTTCTCCGAGGGTTGATAAGTCCAGGGAAGAAAACCCACGTGAAAGAGTGGAGAAACCTATGAGAAGCCTACTTTTCTTGGAAATAGCCCTCTCATAAGAAGCAATACGATACAGGATGAGTAGTAACAAGAAAAAGGAGGTAAGCAACACATGACTTCGCTCCACAAAATTGCACTCCTTTGGTCATGCAACCTTATAAAAGGTGAATGCTAGAGCATCTCGGTTCGAGTCTGAATCGTGATATCCTTCAAGATATAGTCGACCATACATCAAACCCCGGCTCGGCTTTACCCCGGCTCGGCTTTAGTTATTATACTGTGGGCAGTGAATTGTTCAGTCAAACCCGGTACGGCCACGGAGCAAGTAACGGGATACTCACTCATCCGAATCGTGACTCGTGCTTACGCGAAGCCAAGCAATTGATACAGGAAGATTGTCACCTAAGCATCGACGCTCAACGATGGTTAAGTTGCGCACTTTCGTAAGGTGAGGATTGGGTTATATACAAATATGCATCTGAGTGTGGTCATATGAAGAGTTCTTAAGAAGCTTCATATGGCATATAATTTGAGGGGCAACATGATCTCTTGTGCTTCTCAATCTATGATGTCCAATATAAGTGATCTCGACTTGCTTGGTTTCTCAAGCAATGAATTTTTTTTTAATCAAAAAACCGCTATAGCATTTTTTACAAATGTTGGGTTAGTTAAAACACAATGTTTCACTTTTCTGTATAAGCCAGAGGCAAAAGCGCCGAGACCCGTCTACCTTGAGGTCTATAAAACACCTTGAGGTCTATTGTAGCTTTTTAACAAATGTTGAGTTAGTTAAAAGACAACATGTTGAATAAATCCAAACTGATTAGAGACTGATATATTTGGCTTGAGTTGATGGTAGGTCTTGGTTTGGTCTCACTTTGAGAAACATGACTATGCCTAAATTTGGTCATCGTGTCGCCTGCACCGCCCAAGAATAATATATCAGAGCATGAGATCCTGAGTTCAAATTTTTTGAAGCCCCATCTACCTCCCCAGTTAAATATGTCCACGCTTAGTAATAGGCAGAAAGACCAGACTAAGCGTAAGGGGGAGTGATAGAATACTTAAATATTAAACCACGCCTTCATCTGTTGGCAGTGATCTCACAAAATCTAACATCTTAATATAAGAACTCAAGGGCCTAGAAACATCGCGGTGCAATGAAGCTCTCTAGCTAAACTGTATGCCGCGAGGTACAGACCAAACACTCGTGCCAAGGTATGCAAGATAGATTGACGTAACCTTAGCCGCCCGTGAAGAGAGAGTAGCAGCAATCCTGCGCCTGAATATTCTGTAAGTCCTCTTTTTAATCGACCTATTGAAATGAACTTATCCATTTCTACCGTTCTTTATTCAATGCCTAAGATAGCAGGAACGGCATTTAAGACAGTCCTATAAAACAATACAAGGAGAACTTGTTAATTTGATCTACACCAGATTCTGAACTTCTGCTAGACCAAGGATTCCGTTGTTCCTACATTGTCGAATGTTGATAACTCCTAGAAGCGAGGATGGTAAACGGTAAAATCGACGGAGAAATTCATGTAGAAGAGCGGCGAAACCTGTAAAAATAATGCATCTTACGAACACAGCTATGGCTCCTATATAAGAAAGCAAGAACTAACAAAGGATGATTAACAAGTAAAGGAGGCAGGCACGCACATGGCTTCACTCCCCAGAATCGCAACTGTAGTAAATTCTTGCTCCTTCTTGCGGGCAACTGTATAGAAGGCGGTTCAAACACAACTGTGGCATACAAAATCTGTAGCGGAAACGACTGCACCTTGGCGTACCTCGACAGTGTCCATGATCTCCTTGATAATTTAGTCGACCGGACACCAGATTCCGGCCACAATTACTATAGTGAGGTGAAACAAATCTTTACAGATACTTGCTATGGCAACGGAAAGTGCAGCGGGATACTCCCTCACGAGGATTGCCGTCTGTGCTTACTTACAGTCAACCCTTGCCGCAAAAGTTAATCTTAGCCGCTGATAGACGAAATGCGATCATTACCGTTAGTCAGCTATTTTAGAGAAAACCGTTAAGTTGTAATAGTTTGTGCAATCTACATGTTGAGATAAACAAATTGTCAATTAGTGATTGATCGACGTTAATAGTCGAGCTACAAAGACGTCACGTGACCGCACAGAAAACAACAAACGATAAGATAAGAAAAAGATGCAACCTCGGAAACCATGCCACCGGGGGCGGCCAAGACCACTCGGCATCATTGATGGAACGGGTGTCACTCAACTCGACCAAACACCGCTCGCCATGATTAATAAGAAGAGTTGATGACAATAAGAGCGTTCCCTTTTATAAGCACATTGCTCAAGCCGGGTGTAGTAAACGCAGTAACATAACAGAAGAGTAACCAGAAAACGACGTCGAAGACACACATGCATTATTATCACATAAGATCAAAGAATTATCACAGAATGTCCTCGGTCGAGCCTGATCAGCCGGCCGGCGGCATCGTGAGGCGGTCGGCCAAAGCTCAATTCATTTTGAGCTCACCCTCTAGCCACCGTCTCTGAGCCGGATAGGGATTTTCGCTACTTCTGGACGTGCATTGGTCTTTAGGAATGGTTTAGTGGATTCTCACTGCTACCATCTCTCTAGTGTCGTGTTCTCTTGCTCATTGCTTCGGTTATAGTTGGTTGGTTTTCGTCGGAGTTGTCGACCGGTGACCGACATTTTGATAACGGACGGTGGTGGTGGTCGGTAGCTCCGATGGTCGGTCCGATAACTAGAGGGAGTAGCTGGCGACGGCTGTGGCCCCACGAGGACCAGGAGTACCCAGGAGCGGAGACGATTCATGGTCGCCCGTTTCCGGTCGAGTGGGAGAAGGCGATGGTGCAGTCTGTGAACGGGCCGAGGGAGACAATGGTGGACTTAAAGAAATGGGCCTGTTTAGGTTTAAGTGTTTTTGGGCTGTTTGGGCTGGATTCGTTTCAGATGAAGTTGGGTTTAACTCAATCTTATGAGCCTACTGCTTTCTGAACACAAATGGGGGTTAATTATCATTGGCTTTTATCAATGCATCCTTAGTTTTTTTGGTCAGAAAAAAGAGTTTCCTTTATTTATCATCAAAGGTTCGAAAGAGACGAGAGGTGGTTGGGTTAATCGAATTGCATGATCGACACTTAATTAGTTTAGATTAGTCTAGTTTGGTCTAATTAGGGTAGTTTGGCTAATAGACTTAGATTCAAATAGTCAATGTAGTCCAGGTTTTAGTCTAGTAAAGTAATAACAATTACAGTGCGTTCGCTTAGCGGGAAATGAGTGATTTGGAAAATATTTTCCGAAGAACAATCATTTATATCGCTTACAAAAATAAATGGATGAATTTTTTTTTCATTGCCTACAAAATATAGTAAGGCATAGATTATTATCCACAATGAAAACATTTTCCGTTGACTAACTTTCCCAAACGATATAAGCAATTGTTTTTTGAAAAATGTTTTCCAAGTTGCTCAATTTTCTGCGAAACGAACGCACCCTTAGACTTATGATTGTTTTCTCTAGGGGTGTGCAACTGGACCAGACCGGCTCGGACCGGACCGGTCGGGTTGGTCCGGTCCTCAAGGGGGGGTCCGATCCATGGTCCCAATAAATGGGACCAGTGATCGGGCGATCCGGTCCCCGGTCCCATGGTGGATGGGCCCGGACCGGACCGCCCAATATTTATAATTGTATATATAAAAAAAAAAGAATTAGAAATGTTTAAATTCAAACAAAATAGTACAATGATAAATAAATAAATAAAAACCAGTTAACTACTGAACTAGTTAGCCTAATTTGTAATTTCCCCAGAATCCCCACGAAACTCACTCCTCTGAGTCCTCTCCTCTCGGTCTCTGCTTGCGTCTCGCCTTCGCCTTTCCGCTCGTGTCTCGCCTTCGCCTCTTCGCTCGCTCCTCTAGCAGTCCCGCCTCTCGCCCGTCGGCATCTTCGCTCATCTCGCGTTTCGCAGCCACTGGCATCGTCGACTCGTCACTCCTCTCGCCGCTTCCTCTCCTCGTCTCCATCCTCGTTCGGCCGCTTCGATCTCAGGTAAAAACCCCATGTGATCAATCCCTCAGTCCCTCTACTCTGATTATCCATAAGTTCTCTCAACTGACAACTCCTGATCATATGGTCCCAACATGGTCGCTTCCTCTCCTCTCGATCTTTTTTTTTTTGTCCAAATCCCTCTCGAGTTTGAATACCATTAAAATGACTGAGTTTTAATAGAGATACTCCCTTGTGCTCCGATGTTACAATTTGTCCAAAAGAAGAGTTTTTCGTTAGCATAATTAGTCGTGGATCATGAGACTCATTAGCCATGCATGTATTCCAAGGGTTAGATTTCTATAAGCAGCTAGTGTTAGTGGTCCCATTGAGACCGGACCGGCCCGGACCATGCACACCTCTAGTTTTCTCAAGTAATGGTTAGTTTAGCTTAGGTTAGGCTAATTATATAATAATACGAGTAGAATTAGGTTTACCTTGATCTAACTCGATCTTAAGAAATAGGCTTAGTCTTTCATGTCAAACTTACGGGGTTCATGTCCCGAGGCTTATAACAAGGCCATGTATATTTTTTGCCCGACTCATATTGAGTTTTTTCTTTCTCGTACTTTCAATTGGATACTTTCAATACTTGCTTGTTTACTTTAACATCATTTCATTGCTTGAGTATTTCATTACCGCACCACACTTAAATAAGTTGTTTGTTAATTTCTCTTTCTAGAATGATTAGAATTCTACTAAAAAATATTTGCACGACAACTTAGACGAGGCTTTGATACCTTTAGGATCAAATTGATAAATCAAAATTGCATGATCACTAAGGTAAACAACCAACTAGTTAGAGGTATCGAAAGGGCGCTAATAAAAATTAGCATAATCAAGTCCCCGAATTTAGAATTTTTAGTTGTGTAGGAACCGAGACTCCCGCATTTCGATTGGTTTCTAGCCGACCTCAAATGGCTAATGGCGACTCCTAGAATCCCTTAGGCTGAATCAAAACACAAAACGAAATCTAATGTCACGCGAGGTATGGGTTTGGGAGAAACCGCGCCTATCCCTTCTACAACTAACATGAGATAAATCCCAACGTTAGCGTTGAGTGTAATGAATATGTCAAGGATGAGCTTATTTTTAACTTTTGGAAAGTCGGATGTCCTTTCTATAAATATTGAGAAACGGCTGAAAAGGAATGAAAATGAAAATAAAGGTCAAAGATATATCAAAAAGCCCTTTCAATTTCGTTTCTTATCAGATATATTTGTATCTTAACAAGGTTACTAACAAGACACGTGAACTATTATCATCGTACTACCCATCAAATTGAGCCTCCTTAATTTTAGTCATTTAGGCTGCGTTTGGTGGACCGGATAAAATTCCGGATTGAATAGCTTTTATCTTATTTGGTGTTTGGAGTGACACGAAATCCGGATATGACCGGATATAACTCGAATATAGTCTGGATAAAACAATCCCACCTAGGAAGTGGGACAGCCCCGGATAGGATATGTGAAATTTGAAAAAAAAAATTCACAATATGGGGAACAGATCCTATGGTTTCCTCTCCCGAACCTCTGATCTCCCTCAATCTTTCGGCTCTCTTCCCATCATATATCTCCCCCTTCTTTGGGCTCGCCATTTAAACGTCGGGCTCTTGCTCGCCATCTACCATGTCCCAAATCGCGTCACCCTAGGGCTTGACCTTGAGTGGCAATTCGACGAGCCCTACCTCATGACCACGCTACAAGACATCTGACTGGTGGTGGAACCTTATGTTCGGCAACATTCTCCGGTCCACTGTGTTCGACCTGTGCGGGCTGCTCGCCCCCTTGTCCGAGGTGGTGGCGGCAGGCTTGGGCGGTAGTTTATTTTAATTTTAATCCTACAAATTAAACATTCATTTAGATAATATGTATTTAAATCCATGTTATATCCAGTCACTAACAAATATTGGATAGGATATTTAAAATCCTATCATATCTTTATCCTATTCGATCCTATCCTATCTAACAAAAATGCCCGGACGACCAAACGCGGCCTTAGAGTTTTGTTAAGTTGTCGACATGCAATAGTAAGGCTGATGTGACACGTTGTAACAATGACGTATTCCTACATCATTGTTTATGAAAATCAAATAACTTTAAAAGAGAAGGTAAAAGGAATGCTTTATAGGAATATTGATTCATTCAGGAAAAAAACAAAAAACAAGAAGGTTACAAGACTACAACGGAAAAATTGTCAAAAAGTCCTAAATTTATTGTACAGCGGCTAATTCATTCCTAAGCCTTTCAATTGTTCTAATTTAGTCATAAATCTTTTGATAACTTGCCAATTTAGTCATAAACCTTACAATTTGCCAATTTAGTCATAAAATTTTTGATAATTTGTCAATTTAGTCATAAATATTTTAATGATTTGTCAATTTAGTCGAAAATCGCCGAATGTGATGGTCTAGTCAGCGTCGACATGAACACCGTTTTACAATTTTCATGATTTTTTGTGTGTGTGATTTTTTTTTCCCTTTTTTCTTTCCTTTTTCCTCTTGGCCAAAGGAGAGGCCGACCTCGATCGCCACCTCCGAGACAGCTTGCTATTGACTTGAAGGTTGTGATTGAGCAGCCTCGCGAGACTAGGACGTAGATTTGACCGCATCGGTTATGACAATGTGCAAGTACGATTTGCCTGTTGATACTCGCTATTACGGCCAACAATTTCGGACACAAAATTGACATGATTAAGTGCGTTTGTTTAGCAAACTCGACAATAGCACGGATCAATATCATTTTAATAGATGTACGACTAAGTCACTAAAAAGGAATTGCTAGCCCTACTTGCTATGATCATGGAGCGTGCAACGAGCCACTCTGTCGTGCAAATTGTAATCGATGTCTATATAAAAAGGAATTGCTAGCCCTAACTCAACCATTGTAGTATTAGTTACCGAACTTACTTTTACTATGACAATTAAGTTGCAAAATTCAAATGGACCTCGAGCAAAAACCAAACATAGGTTGCGACAAAATAAATATTTGACTTATGTGACTCAAGTAGTTGGATTCAGTGAACCAAAAAACTTTAAAAATATTTGACAAAATAAATAGAGTCTGTTTCACAATAGACCTAATATTAATCTTAGAACTGTAATATAGAAACTTCAACATCTTATTAGGTTAAATTTAAAAATAAAATCCGGATAGAGAGGCAAGTAACTTTGAAATGTTATACTATTCAAACATAAAATATTTCATCAAATAAAAGAATTCACTAAACAACTAAACAAAATGAAATATAATAATAGTTTTTCTTTATCTAAAATACAATTTATTGTATTCAAGTTGTCGAATCCAATAAATCAAAAGTATAGACAATTAAAAAAAAAACATAAAACCCACTACTTCAAGATTGCGGCAAAAATTACTATTTATTTGAAATTTGAAATTTGTAATATTAAAATTCACAATATATTGAAAACAAAGTGTTTCTAAATTCCATTTAGAATTTCTGACCAATTTTTTTTATTTAATATTCAAAAGGATAACTACGATAATATAATCTACAAATTCACTTAATATGATATTACAATGCTTCAAAAATACCGATAAGACAAAGTTCACGAGCTTTCATGAACTTCACTTTGTGGGAAAATCGTCTAAAAGGTCCTAAACGTATGGTATAGCAGCCAACTCAGTCCTAAATCTTTCAATTGTTCTAATCTAATCATAAACATTTTGACAATTTGTCAATCAATCTTAAACTCTTCAATTGTGTCAATCTAGTCCTGAACCTTTTAAGGATTTGCCAAATTGGTCCCATACCTTTAAACGAAATACCAATGTAATCCTTTCGACTAATTTTGGCTGAAAATCGCTGATGTGACGATCCTGTCAGCGTTGTCCGCCCTACGCGATGCGACCAACGTTGACTTGGATAATTGTTTAATAATTTAATCTTTTAAATTTTTTTTAAAATTTTTACATTTTCTTTTCTTTTTCTTTTTTTCTTCACTGGGCCGAGAGCCCGACGGCCACTTGGTGAGGATCGGCGGCCCCCGCTGGCCCTTGGTCAAGGTTCGTGGCCCTAGTGAAGAAAAAGAATAAATACTCCGATAGGAATTGTCGCTGCTTAAGATAAAATGAGTAAAATGCCATTCGGTATTTCGCTATCTTTACCTATTTACGAAACTTAATGTTAGGACATCTTTTATTGCTCGTATAAATTTTCAGGATCCCTAAATATATGAGCTTTCGATACATTAATATAATAATTATTGTCGTTCAATAACTCTCAACTCCTCTTTTATGTCACATTTTCTTTTTTGGCGATAGTAACTATTTGAAATTGCGATCGACAGCCTACCCGTGTTTCTGTTGGAACCAAAAAGGATATAAGAGAACTTTGAAGGTTTTGATGAGAAGAAGACACGAATATACAAAGGAGAGAGAATAATGCTCAAAATGCCTAAAACACAAGCTTTAACTCTCTCTAAGCTTTTCTCTTAATTCTCAACTCTAAACTCTCTCTATATCTATGCTTTTAAGAGTCTCTATATATGCTTCTAAGGCTATCTACGAAGAAAGATTTCCTCTTGTATTTATATTGATTCCAGTGCCTCAAGAAATTGCCCACAATAGTGTGAAAGTGAGTTGGCATAACCTTATCCAAGACCAAGTCAAAGTGAAGTTGAACTTCTCTTCTTCAATTTCAAAGTAAAAAATGTTGGCAATCTTTTCTCCTTATGTGGATAGGAGATATCAATAATTCGACCAATCTTCTTGCAAGTAAGAACAGAAGTCCAAGTTAAAATTTTCTTCTCTAATCAAATATTTTTCTATCTCTGACAGTTTCTCGCCGACCAAATAGCTAGTTATTGGATGGTTCATGAGCTTCAAGCCTTCAAATATCCATCATCTGAGTAGGAGTGACAATTTGGGTCATTAACCCGAGTTTCAATACCTCCTTGGATGACCCGTTTACGAACCATATTGAACAGCCCAAGCCCCTCCCTAAAAGAGAACCCTCACACACCCGACACTTCTCGTATTTGACCCGTATCGATGACCCACATGGTCGAGAGTCAAAATCGGTTGTGGATGGTTATGAGTTGTGGTTTATCGGGTCGGATATAGCTTAAGGTAAAAATGAAAAGGGTTTACATGGATTAACTAGATTACACTAACGAGATGACCGTTACCTAATCCAAGTAACCCTTTTGAGAGGGACATAAAAACGGCCTTTTGTTTTTCTTATATTGAGTATGGTTAATTCTTTTTGAACAAGTAGAGAGGGCCTAAATCTTTTTCCCCGTATTCAATTGAATTCATAGTGTTTTATTTTGATAAGCTAATAAAGATCCCGGAAGAGGCGAATTGCAAGAAAGTTTCTCAAATCCGACCCTTGCATCATCTGATCACGACCAGGCCCTAAATGAAGGCAGTGAGCATCGAATAAGCCAATTGACACTATCGTCTGTTCAAAGCAAATCAAGATTAGGTGGACAAAGTGAGGTTGAATTCATTGTAAAAAAGATGGCATAGAACGCGATTGATGGGAAAATGCCACATAAGAAGCTTTTATTGACCCTTTTGCCTTTCCTACGTCACCTAATGACTTTTTTGCTTGAAAATTTATTTAGAAAGGCATGCTTATGACTTGATTAGCAACCTATATGAATATTAAATACATCTTCCATCACTAGGGGGTAATTCATTAAGAAAAATAAAAACTTCGTAAAGAAAATAATTTATCGAAATTTTCATTTATTTATTTTTATCTATCCTACATCTAACTCACTTTCTTTCCGACTTTTACTCTGCCTTTTTGCAGAGCGCGAAAGTCACGTATAGCTATAGGGATGCATGACTATTGGCAAATTTTCATTTGTTGGAAAAGATCAGAAATCCCATGCGCAATATAATCCCACAAAAAATCGTGAATTAATTGCATTAAATGTTTATATTCTCATGTCATGGCCACCGTCTGATACCCATCTCATTCTCTGATATTGGATCGCATCGGACGGATCTAAATGCTTCACAGAAAAAAAAAAAAAACCACTTCCTCAGTTGGTGAGTAGTCCTCAAAATCCACCGGCTGTTCCGTTAGCCGGTATCTGTCCACTCACACGAACAGTGTCAAGAGATTCGCCTCTCGTCTCGGACACCCACTCTCCGACGACCCACTCCGCCACGTCGTCGTCGTCTCCGACTCCTCCTCCGACGGGGTCGCCGGCCCCTGCTGCCGCGAGGCGGGAGACATCAAGGACAGATCGAGCCGATTCTCTTCGATCTTCTTCGTCGGCTCGTCTCGCGGCGGCGATGGTGGGCTCGGAGGCCTGACGTGGTCCACTTCCGAAACCGAGCTCCGGTAGAGATCGAAAGACGGGACGGCGTCCACTGACTCCGGGAGCGCGTGCAGCGCGCCGCCGCGGAGCACCGTGTCGACCGCCGACTGGCAGAGCCGCCAGTTGCCGGTCCAGATCAGCCCCACGGCCCCTCCCACGGGGTTTATCGTCCTTCCCACGGCTTCGAACAGCAGAGACTGAAACAAAGCTGCGGAAACGCGCAATCAAACCAGGTCAGATTCGTTTTTCACAACACAACACACATCGACAATACCTCAGATGACCGAATCATCGACACGAAAAAGGCAACTCGAATCCCGACACGAGTTGACCCAGGAAACTCGGGCCGTGGATGAGCTCGTTCCGACTCGTTTCCAATGGGGAAAAAGATCGTTTTTTTTTTTGACTCCTTTTCAAAGCATGAAGCCACGGCCCTCGGGGAGAACCGCAGGTGGTGGTGCAAAGAACAGGGGATCGTACCGGGGCGGTGGGCGGCGGGGACGGCGGAGACGAAGGACATGAGGGCGGCGCGGCCGAAGAACTTGGCGAGGAAGAGGGTGGCATGGGCCTGGGCCTGCGGGGAGTCGATGAGGTGCAGGCACTGCCGGAGCATGCAGCCGTCGCTGCAGCCCTTGCGGAGGACTCGGCATCCATTGCAACTCATCCAGAGATGGCTATGGGGGAATTTTCAGAGGGAAGGTCGGGTGAAGAAGAAGGGTATTTATGACTGAGAGAGAGAGAGAGAGAGAGGTAACCATGGTTAGTTTATGGGTTAACCGTGGTCAAGGGGCGGTACGGATCGTGGGTTCTTGGGTTCCGAGGAATTTGGGGGTGAGAGAAACGGCTCCGTGTCTCCGCAGAAACGGTGCGGCGTTTTTCCCCTTCAGATTCCTTCCTTGGCGTGCGTCTCCCCCCCCCCGCCCCCCCAAGAAAAACCCTTGCTTGCTCCTAATTTCTTTGTTTTTTTGTCCTTTAAATAAGGATTCTTATTGCACACACATTGTATGGAGTTATAATCGAGAGCAATATGCATTTTCTTTTTTCTAATAGTAGATAAAAAAAAAATTAAATGCGCGCGTGTCGGCGTTTGTCGGAAGATTTTCCCCCAACGATAATAGTCCTTCTAGGAAGCCTCCGACAACAGCTCGAATTGAAGCAAACCGACCAAAGCCATATATTTTTGGGTGTTTTCCGAGTCGGGTTTCATTTAGCGTCCATGTCCGAATCGGTTCGGTATCAATCGAGGCCTGTATAGAATAGATTAGTGGCCACCCCTAAATATAGGGTGAGTCATTGCATCCTCTTACTTGACTTAATTTCACAATGCACATCGATGGTCCATTCACATGTAACAGATGCTTTGAGTGAGAAATATGCGTAGGATTATCAATTTTGGTTTATGCTTTTATAATACTTTTTCTTAAAATACAGAGATGCCACTTAGTCATTCGATATGATATGTCACAAATTTGAAAATACAAATTGAGTCAAGTATTCTTAGAAAACCCTTATTGAATGCAATCAGAAGGTGGTTGTAATTAAGCAAAGAAGACTAAAATGGGGTCAAAATAATAGAGGATGAGGAGTCAACTACACTATGTTAGACTTATCTTAGGTTCTCTCCACTCTAGTAAAATAAGCCACGTGGCAGCTCTAGACTACATCGAATTACTTGTCATGGAGTAACAAAACAAAAAGTTTGAAAAATAGAATGACAATGCATTGATTCGAGTTTGCCGGTGTAGACAAAAGGAAAAATTAAAAGCTTTAGAGTATGTGGCTATGATTCCAAGGTACCCAAAAAGAGGACGAGAGAGTACACATCGAAATCATAGTCTTCCACTCAAGTACGTGGCATCTCTATCCAATTACCAATATGGACCACTTGAATACAAACTAATTAATTAATTAATCAATTAATAAACCTAGAATAAAAATACCCAAGTGAACTTTCCAAATCCACAAACCATGTTGTCTGAATTTCATAGGTTGTCTTATTATTATAATAAGAGATTATTTAATTTTCTCCCACTTTTTCACAAAGTTCAACATGGTTTCCAAAGAGCCTTGTGGGGTTGTTGGGGCCATCTCATGAGTTGGGTTGGCCGTACACGATCCCAAAGCTAGAGATTGTTTTGGAGAGAGCGATGGTTTTGGCCTCATCGAAGTATGAAAATTTGTGAATTTTTGTTGGTAGTATGATGCGGCTCATCGTGGGATAAGAGAGGCAACATGGGGCCTTGGAAGTGGCGATTAGGGTGTGATGATGAATCCAACAAAGGGACGAGGGAGAAGAATCTCGTGTTGTAGGATCCCTTGTGATCATTGTTGCGTTGCGATTGAATCGATGGAGACTATTTTGTCCACATTTTATATGAGCCGTGTAAATTCCATGCTAAGGCACGAAAGAAAGGACATTAGAAGGTTGTGAGATGTGATCAACTCTTTCCACAAGGGCGACATCGAACCGCCATAGAAATTACTTATTTTCCGATGTCGTCGTCGGTGTTGCCCGCCCCCACCTTGCTACTATAATCACTGTAGCAGAGGTCTAGAATGTTGGGAAAATCCCTTATGTTGTTTTGACGATGTCAAAGACAACCAAAGGATGATATATACAAATGCCACAATACAGATGATGCTGTAATCAGTATCAGGTGTGATCCTGAGTGCTCTGTCACAATCGAGAATGCTTTGCCGATGTTGAAGGATCACAATTGATATCTGAGGTGAACAAGGTATTAGGCGTGGACATGTTTATAAGCTAGAATGATCTCTACAAAGGTAACCAAGTTGGAAGGACCTTGATTGAAAGAGAACAAGCTGAGAAGAGCGAAGATGTTTGTGATGGCTTGGAAGGACCAAGATAAGGAGAACAGTAGGATGGACCTTGATAATGGTGAACAAGCCTAAAATTGTGATGTTCGTTGAAGCTTGGAAGGACCGCACTTGTGATGTTGAATAGCTTGGTAGAGTCACAATGCCAATGATCCGGCGAGTTCTGTGAAGACGAAGAATCGTCGGTGATGCTGCTTGGAGTGGTGGATGGTCATCGATATAGCAGATTGTTGGCTGGAGCAATTCTCTTCAGATGAGGTGGAAGACAGTGACAATGCGGATGATCCAGCAAGTTTAGTGAAGACGAATAATATGCAATGATGCTGGTGTCATTGAAGGTCTTTAGATACTGACTTAGCCATTCAATGAAGACAAGGAGTCAATTAGGTGTGTTGATGTCCTTGGAAGTCTTTGTATGCTGAAGAAGCCAAGAGGATCATTAGATAATTGATCGCTAGTCATTCCACACAAGTTCGTCTGTGAACAGTATCAATAGACTATTGATAATATGCACACCTGATTATATGACTAAGGGATAGTGCAGATATCAAGTCTTGGAAGGTGCTAGTCATCTGCTCACCTGAAGGGAACATGATCAAGATGTGACTAACTGTTACAAGCTTGGAGTTCGCATCAGGAGCACTGAAGATGTATCAGATCAATTATGGCAATTTTGACAGAAGATAGCCATTGACAACAGCAGTCTGGCTGGTTTGAGAAAATTGCCACAAACAGTAGCCTTCTGACGCTGGTGAGCGTCAAAGAGCGTTTGAGCGCTAATGGTGGTAGAACCAATGGCTACTTTATGGAGTTGAGTTGCAAACGGTCATCTAAGGATTGGACGTCTATATATACTCAATCAAAGAGAAGTAGTGGGGTTGGGTGTTGGGTGGAAACAAACACACCGAGTCATAGCTCGAGTCTTCTTCTTTGCTTTGCTTTTGTTTGTAGCAGTCGCATTGCTGATCATGTCTTTGTGAGGTGCTATTAAGTTGTAATCATTGTAGAGTCAAGTGTACAAGTGAAATAATATTGGTTGTGTCCTGTTAGTGTGATCTATCGTGCGAAAGGAACAACACTTGCCAGTTGTAACTTATAGTGTTAATTACTAGTGGATTTCAGCCTCATTGCGTCTGTTAGTCTGAGTATGGATGTAGGCTTGGGTATAAAGCCGAACCACTATATATTGATGTGCGATTTGTTTACTTCACTTTGATTTACTTACTAGTATCACGCACACTGGTCTATTTGCAACACCATCTTGAGTGCCGATTGTTTGATATGCCGCAAAAGTTCTTTATCATTACTTATTCAACCCATTCACCCCCCTCAAGGTTATATTGTTAGCCCCAACATAGAACGAGGTGGTGGCGGTGATGCTGGTGATGGTGGTGGTTAAGAGCTGGGCCCCTAGCAACTACAATGGGTCGACTGAGTTTGATGGTGATGGTGAAGGTTCTAGCGGTATCGGCGGTGGCGGCCTGCTCTACTAAAGGTAGTGCTCGGTCCACAGTGAAGAGGCGGTGGTGCTCGATCTGGGGCGGTGCCATGGATAAATCACGGCATACTTACAAGATCATTCTTTCAACGCCTAAATCATGACATGAAATGAGAAGTTGAATTACTTACAGTGTCATTTAACAACGAAAACGAAAACCACCTGCAAGCGAACGAGGGTCGTCAAGTGTCAACGAATCCGTCTAACATGTGGTTGGACTTGGAGAAGGGACAGACCCACCAGCCATGCCACAAGTCAACAAATCGAACCGCCGCAGCAAAACGTTGTTCTTATGATATCTGTGATATGGTACGTTCAATGAATAAATCATGATGAAGCATCAGATGTGGTTGAACTTAGGTAAAACGAGATATCAAAATATCATAAAGTAAGCATAATGTGACTTTCTAATTGTGCAAAACGTGAAACGAGTAATATGTGTTGGAAAATTAATCGGGAAGAATGAAATTACACGTTGAGCTGTGAATACACTGTTTTTAAGGAATTATTTGCCCCCGTAAGGTTATTAATGGTTACTGACAAAAAAATTTCGGGATACAACAAAGTCTCAAATGAAAATACCAGATAGCAATTTTGGTGTTTATCAAAGAACTTTTAAAACGAAACAATTAGAGAATAAATGTTGTATTTTAAGAAAGAAAAGAAAATTGAAAGAGAAAAATATTGAACTCGTGGAATTTGCAATAGTGAAACCCATTTGTGAACAGACATGCTATTTCAGAATTCAGAATTCGAACTTTTCCATAAAAAAAAAATAACCGTTGACTAGTGCCAATTCTGGTGCACGAGCGATGTTAAGTACGCCTAACAATCATGCATCAAGTACGCCTAACAATCATGCATCCACACGCGGATACAATATGGTCTAGACCATATAGCCCTTGGTCTTCAATTGTAAGACCAAAAGCCTTCTACTTATACATTGGTCCATACACTCATATCTTTTCGATGTGGGATAAGGTATTTCTTTATTTTTTTTTGCAAACAAACTATCAACAATATGCATTACAAAAAAGGAAGAAGTTGGTGTTACAATTAATGTTTAAAGGTTTTATGTGGTAAGCTTCCATTACGTTAATCATCTTTTACCTTGTTTATCGATCAGCCTGTATTTTTTCGATAGAGCATCGCCATAAGAAAGAGAACCTTATCGAAACTTTCGTACGGAGCGCTTATTTGATTGCCATAACTTTTTTTCACGATAATGGTGGTTGAGATCGATGGGATGACTAAGTTTCGTGGTGCTGGTCATAGCGGCGGCGGCGGCAGCCACCGTGGTCTGCTCCATTAAAGGTGGTGCTTAGTCCATGGTGAAGAGGCGCTGCTGCTCGGTCCGAGGCAATGTTAATTTTTCTAACGAAAGTATCATATTAGCTGTTGGATGATTAACTACACTATCATAAGAAAAAGGAAAGTCGCCAAAAAAGTTCTTATCTTATTGCAATTGTGTCAATTCAATCCTTAACTCTTTTTTTTTTTTGCCAATTGAGTTTTAAACATTTTTCAATTGTACCAATTCAGTCTATCCGGTTAATTTTGGGGAAAAATCACTAACATGATGCCTGCCATCTTGCATGGCGCAGCCACCACTGATGTGAATAATTTTTAAATTTTTAAATTTTTTAAATTTTTTCTTTTTCCTTTTTTGTTCCTTCCCTTCTTCCTCTAGCAGGTTGCCGAGGTCGACCTCGCTCGCTCGCCCCTGGCGAGGCTCGCCATCGCTAGTGCGGGCAAGGCCGACCTCGCCGGCCCTTGCCTTTCGCCAATCGTCAAGGTTCAACAACTGACTAGAGGAAGAAGGAAGAAGGGAAGAAAAAACAATAAAGAAAAGGAAAAATAAAAAAATTTAAAAAAGTCAAAAAAAATTTATGGTATCATAAAAAATTATTTTCGTCAGCAACAACCTTGTCACATAGGACAACTGTCGTCTTTGTCAACAATTTTCGATCAAAATTGGCAAATAGACTGAATTGGCACAAATACAAAAGGTATACGACTCAATTGGCAAAAATAAAAATGAAATTGAATTGACACAATTACAGTAGATTTATGATTTTTTTTTTTTTTGGTAATTCTGAGTTCATAAATTAATTTACTAATCTCGTGGTCCATTTAAGACACGAGCTAAAGGCCGAGTGGGTTGATGGCCACAGACAGCATTATCATGATGTTCTTACGAAATTTGTGGTACGTTATATTGAATCTAGATGGAGACTTTCATAAAATTAATAATCAAAAATCATAATCTTTTGTCTAACGCATAGCAAATCCATCTCATATATTTTACGTTTGATTTTGATCAAAAGAAACCCTAGTCAATCGACAAAATTTTGCATTTGCAAATCAATTTTTATCTCAATAATCTCAATGTAGCCAGATAACAAATAAGAACTGTTTAAATTGTGCTTAACTAACTCGTTCAGGAAACCCATCATAAAAATAGTGCTAGAGTGCAAAATGACTCGTGATTAATCGTACTATCGCATTGTATTTGTGACATGCGAAGCTAATCGTAAATGTCGCTGGAATCATATTTATCATCAAATTTGGTATGTAATTATAAAAGTTAGAACAATCTCTTGGAATGTTCATGATCCTACGAAGACCGCTTCAACGAAATGCAATTTATATTGCCCATCCCATCTTGATAAAAATATATTTTGTTGCAATAAAAAAAAAAATTTGTTGCCCATCCCATGCAATTCTTTGGATCCTTGGTGAGGTTGAAGGGTTATCTCACCAAAGAAGGGAGATTTCTCTCCTACGGGAACCTCAAAAGCCTGTTCGTTTGATATACATGTACAACAGGCTTTATGGATGCGTTCCTTATTTCAACGTGCCGGTGTTCGCACGTCCTGCACCCCTAATTTCTAATCATATCTTTTTCTTCCCTAGTAGTGGGAAATACCCTCTATTTTGCTTTTACGTCTGAGGGATCCCGATACCCGGACGAGGCTTTAGACAAAGTAGTTCAAGGACTTGCTTAGGTCCAAATCAATCCCATCCCATCTTAATAAAAAATATTTTGTTGCAATATGTGTTGGAATAGAAACTTTAAGTTAGAAATGGTAAGAATAAACACATTAAGTAAAGAGTGTTGTAATATAGGGAAGTGATCAAATTTTTTGAAATCCTGGTCAAGTTGTACTATTCAAATTCATACAATATACGAAAAAACTATTAGAACTAAATAGAAAACTATACAATAAACGAATTTACCATCGCACCCCTTTCAATAATGCATGTCATTTACTCAGGATATGTTTTAGTTATGATTTTACTAATAAGTAACAACCTAAGAAAATTGTGCAATTTCTAGTATAGTGACTATTCTGTTGATGTTCCATGTAATTTTTTTTTTTTTTTTTTTTGGTGACCCGGGAAACTCCCTTTCGCCCGATAGGCTAATCGGTACTAAACCCGGGGGAAGACTAGCCCAGCAACCCACCGCCAGGGCCCCCCACTTAAATCGCTGACGACGCAGGGTTTTGAACTCTCGACCTCCAGCGATGGAAGGAGTTGTTCTCAACCAACTGCGCCACCTACGGGTGGGTATGTTCCATGTAATTAATACTTTGAAAGTTGAATTATTTCAAGGGTCATGTTAACGAGTCATCCGAGACACTTATTAAGATAAAATTATTGGGAATAATTCGATTTTCAAGGCATCGATTGTGCAAAATACAAGTACAATTGCATTGGAAACTATAATATTCCCTCAATCGGGCACTCGTTTGATAGACATTTCAGAACATTCGTAATAAAATCTCTGGTGGGGCAATTCTTTTTAATGAGAACTGGTGGGACATGTTATCGATGGTTCTCGTCCTCGACCTCTCATCGCCATTGCCTTCTAATCAAAGCATGTGCAGCTCTCATCTCATCATCCACAATGGTGTCGTTGGTCCATTCAATAAACAGTTATGTGGCCAAAGGAATCTGTCATATACCCAACTCACGGAAAGATTGTCCAGAAAATCATAAACCCCTAAACCTATCGCATGGTATTAATTTAATTATAAACTTTTCAATGTGGCCATTTTAGTCCAAAAGTTTATGAGGATTTGTCAATGTAATCGGCCGGAAATCACTATTGCGTATGTTGGCTGTTCTACATGGCACATACGGCTGGTGTTGGCAATTTCTAACCAAAATTGGCCGGAATGACTACATTGACAAATCCTCACAAGAAGCAGGGCTAAATTAGCCAAATTGAAAAGTTTATGACTGAATAGCTACCGTATAATAGGATTGAGGAGAACAAAAGTGAAGCCGACCTTTTTTTTGCTATACCGTGAAGGAAACGCTAACAAAAAAGTTGAAGAGAAATTTCTTATCACAAAATAAGCCAAATAAAAAAGGCAAAAGGAAAAACTAAGATATAGGTTCAAGGATATTTCACCTAAAACTACCAAAATTATAACCAAATCCCACAAAGATTCCTATGAGATTTTTAAATAATCACTTTGTGGAAATAGGTTAAGTCCTCCAGGTGAAAAGAACTTTTGTGTGGCTTTCTTCAAAACCCAGAAAGATAGATTGTCAGCACAATTTGTACACTTAATGTTGATTTTTCAAGCCATAGAGTAGGACTACAATCACATCACATCCACTAAACTGTGTGTAATAATTAGCTGCTAACATTTCAACCACCAATAGCTTTTCTTACCCAACAAGCAAGAACAGAAAGAACAGGGAAATGGGAAAAGAAATGCTTTCCTTTATCTTACCAGCTTCAGTTCAAACACTCTATATCCTTTTTAGGAGCATTGAATGAAGACAGCAGTCTCACCATGACAAGAACATAAATGTCTAAAACAGCCACCAAAAAAGATGCAAAATTGCCGATCTATTCCGCCACAATCAAGTTCAAAGTAGTCGATAGAAGTAAATCAAAGATCGCCGGAGAAACTGATCCAGTTCTTTTTTTCCTTTGGCTAATTACAGATACCAACTACATACACGTGATTATCGAGCGGAAACCCAATTGAAATATGTATGACTGTTGGTCCATGGGATTATGGAGCCCAGCATGCCACTGCCGGTTGCAAAAGTCTTGCCTTTAGAAAATATTATGCGATATATAATCATATCAGGAACTTCATAATTAGCTATTATCATGTGAATGAACATTCTATATACAATGCTTTCCCTTTACCCTGAACACAGGAAGTGTTCTTCTTTACAATAAACCACTCATGAGGAAGCCATTTTCGTTATCACGGAGATTCAGGAAATACAGAATAAGAATGAAACTAATCTTATTACCGTCTCGGTGGCGTCCCTCGGTGGAAGAACAAATGCACTTGGGTTGAGTGTAACGTTAGCTTTTGAGTATGAGTAGTCAGATAAATAAGCTCTAAACACGTGCCCTCGGAGTTCAGGTCGTCGGTAGATGATTCTTTTGTAATATATGTGTTCTCAAGCTACAGTCCTTCACCTGGCGGAACGAAGATACTGTAAGTATGTTAAAGTAGTAGTATTTCGAAGGGAAGCAATAGATATCTGCTATTTTTACCTGCATAGCAGTCAATGTGGACAAAAAGTCCTTGCATTGTACCAGGGAAAGCTGCTCCTTTGCTCTGACATTTACAAGTTCAGCCAACAAGAAGTTCATTTCCTCCACCTGCGCATCAAGTAGGATTAAATATTGTAGCATAGACGAGCACAGTTGATGAAATCTACCTAGTGTCTTTGTTTTCTTTTATGGTTAACTTGCAAGAACCAGATGCAAGCAACAAATTATGCAGTCCGGGAACCTAACATGAGTTTACACAAACCCAACTATAAAGACTAATTCACCTTCACAGTCATGAAACCAGGATTTTATACACTCAGGATGCTCCATGCACCGGTAATGTCATTATACTTCTTTTCTGTTACTTTACTTCTAACAATCATAAGAACAGTCTTCTAGTCTCCATAGAGACTGCATTTGTTTTAACGAGATTGAACTCTGCAGTGAACACTAAGATAGCAATGGAGATAAAAAAGAATTGAGTTCTTTCTTGGGCTGCAGAAATTTAGTGATTGCTACATAAGCAAAGAGCATTTTAACTTGGTCTGAATTGATTCATTGCAGCAGTTTCGTCAAAGAATATGCCAGGATATATCAATTATGGTCCAAATGTATATTCAACTTACATTTACTAGGACCTTGAAATTTATATGGTAAAGTGCAACAATGGTAGGTGATACCCCAAAATCTTCAAAGACAATCTGCTAACTCCAACCACTGAGAATTATATCTGTGCAGACACCCAGCTATTTGACATCATCGCAACCCTCAAATAGAAAGTTTCAATCAGGAAGAATGGAATTTGCAATTCATAAATAGCGCTTTCTGTTTTGTGGCATACATAAGACATGCTATCAGTATGGAATGGGTGATCACCAGAAGGCATACAAGTGAGAAATATCACACTTCTAAATTGGACCTACAAAAAAAATCAGAATTCTAATTTGGAGTTCAATTAATAAAGAGGAAGTGAGGGAAGCGGGTCCCAGGATGAAACTTTTCGGTTGATGACTAGTGACTTTTGGTGATACAAAAATTGAATACTCTCTACTGGATGGCATAAATGTCCAGAGGCATGTTTGCGGTTGGTTCAAAGCAGATAAGGAGGAACAAAATAATGCCAAGTTGCAATGATGAGCAACCATGATCAGGAAGGCGAGCGTTTAGTTCAGGAGATGCGAAAAATTCAATCACTAATATAAGCCAAGTTGATAAACTAAATATTACACATGGGAGATGACGTCCTAGCTCTACACATCTCAAAAGGAGCTATTTTTTTAGTTGACCGCTCTCAGTAGAATAACATTTTACCCATAACCAGAATTGCAGCTTCCTTTTTCTTGCTTTTCGTTACAAGCTAGCAACTTGCTATTTAAGACACGTGACGAAACCAAAGTAGACAAAAACTCAACTAGATGCATAATACGAGGCGTATGAAGCAAAAGAGACTAGAAAAAAATAACCAAAGCCGTAGTAGATTTACAAATCAATTTGATGCAGGATGAGGATTGGAATGGGAAATCGAATCACAAAAATCCTTTACACGCAGGTGCTTGCCGAACGATAATTTTAAGCAAGCTGATGGATACAGAGCAGGAAAAAAGCCAAAATAAATTCACCTTCAACGAAAGTGAGCATATTGAGGATGCCATTGCCTGCATCACATCAACTGCTGAACCCATTGCATCCTTCAGCTTCTGTACGTCGGCCTGCTATAAAAAGAACTCTCTAAATCAGCAACTTTGAATAGTGAAAAAGTTTATAATGGGAGGTGAACCACAGAACAATTAAAGTAGAAATGCTCAGGAGCATACAATTGCCTTCCCAATGACTGGAAGACGAAGAGTGCTTGCTCTCAGAGCTTCCATTGCCCCTAGCAAAGAACTGACATGATCTCTATCCAGGAGAGACCACTCTTCAAGATAGGAAATCTGCATTTTATGGGTATGGTTACAAGAAGACTCAGCTTTAGAATACTGACACAATAGTGGGAAACACGCTTAATCTAGAACCATGTTGACTGTGCTTGTGACCAATGAGGTGAAATATGTTATGTACTAGAACCATGACAGAGGAGAAAAACAAGCGTTTACAATCCACATAATATATCTCAACCGGGTGTTAATCTTTGTCATAAAGCTAAGTTAAAGCCCAATGACGCTAGGTAACTAGAAAATGACACTTAAAATGGCTTAAATGCTTGAACGCAAGTAGTCAGAATGGTTGATATGATCAACATGTAAAGATGGTCCCAGACCCAAATTGAAGATTCAGTAACCCAACTCACGTCACTCTCATACGGAAAAAGAAGTCCTAAAATAGTGATCCCAGAAAAGTTTGAGACTTTAGTTTAAACATTATTGGATTACAGAGACGGTAAGAAGCTTCAAAGCTGTTAAGAAAAAGAAAAAGATGCAGCAGAGCAGATCATTCGACAAATCGTAAGAAGAAATTGAGAAAAACTAAGCCAACGGAAAAAGAGTAAGGCTCTCACTTGTCCCTTCAAGATAGATGTTAGCTTCAACTTTTGCCTGAGCAGCAACAACTTCATCCTCTTAAGTGTGACAGAATGTTGTAGTTCCGAGATGGTTACCCATGAATTCCATATAATTTTCTGGTACAAGCACCAAGCTACATCAGTACTATCTATATCCTGTCCCAAGTCTAGCAAAGTTAGAGTATTTTGACACACTATAGAGAGAGATGATAGTAAGAAAGAGATCCATTCCAGATTGTCAGAACTAAGCACAGTCCCAACAAATATTAATCAAACAAAAGAAAGGCGGGAAATTTATAGGTAAAGCAACATTGCAGCCGAAATCTAACACTAAAAAAAGGGTGTTCAGTGTTGGAGCAATGCCGCTCCTTCCAGCCACCTTCATCACCCTGAGAGTAGAAACACCATTCGAATTGATTCTCCTTCTTGATTTGGATTGACTTGCTTGCATTGCTTCTCCTAGTATCGATAGCAGCAGAGCTATTAAAAGGTCATTTCTTCAAATTATTTATCTAGCTTAGCTTAGTCCATTGAGTTTTCCATGTCTGGCTCTTGATTTTTGTCCCCAGTTCAGATCAAACTTTATTAGGAAAATCAGTCAAGAGAGATGATTTTCCCTTTTTCAGTTTATGTGCTGCTTGTAAGGGTGTAACATTAAAACAGAGCAAGCTCTAGTACTCCTTGTAGTATGCAATTGTATGATGACAACTTGATTTAAACACACCATATGGGCAGAAGAAGAAAAGATTTGAGCTGATATGTATTGAGGATCTGAAGGTCCCCTCAGACTTACGCAAGTCTCCCTTTAACCCAAGATGTACATGAATTGACTCCCAAAAACACAAGAATTAGCCTACAATCATTCTTAACTAATGCTTACCTTCCTGGATCCCCAATTATTCAGTAAATTAAATTCTGTAATTAGGTGCAAAGAGAGCTCATTTAAGATGGTTTAAACGAACTGCATCTGCTACAAATTCTACTTGTGAGCAGTAACTTTTACGATCAGTAACTTTTACGATACTAATCTCCAAAAGTAACCTTCCTTTTGTAAAGCAGATAGTTACAACTGAGCAACTTACACGTCACAATGAAAATTTGCTAGACATCCTACAAGTCAGCACTGGCATGCCTCTTGACTAGTATATATTCTCATACAAGTAGTCAGATTCGGTATCTAAATATTGACAACTATCAGTATAAGCTCTTTTCACTGCTTGACATATCAAGCATTTTCATTCATACCTCACAGTCAGGTGCTTTACCAGCCATTTTCTTATAAACTTGAAGGTAGACACAAATAAGAAACTTTAGGAGCAAAAAGAATATACTCATGATAACCATGGACATCCCCCCCTTTCTTCCTCTCCTCTTTCTTGTCAGGGGAAGAAAAAGGGGAGAGAGTGAGAGAGAGAACGGTTTCTTTGAGAAGTGTCTTGAGTTCTATCTTCAAATTTTCAGTCTGTTCATCTATTTCAGAGTCCGATTTCAACTACGATGGTCATTTCAGAGCTTTCCAAAACAACTCCAATGGTTAAACATAAAAAAAGAAAAAAACAATCGGTAATAACTCCATAAATCGTTGATATGCTGCTTGTCACCGGCAGCAAATAATGTAATCACTATGCTAAGAATAATAAAAAGACGAATCTCTATTTCTCACAATTCAGAGGATTTCCCAAAGTTCAGCAATCTTCTGTCTGTAATTTATCTAAATCCACACAACCATCCATATATCCAATTAGAAAAATCAACGTGTTGTTATCACGACAGAATTCTAATTTCAATTGAACCAAAAAGGAGACGCAAATTTTGACAATTAGACATTGTACTGTAGAACATGTACACAAGCCAATCTAGACCTCAATTAGAGTAGTAAAAAAAGGGCATCCACATGAGGGCAATCAGACTGGACCATAAAGGAAAAACTTTGCAACTATTGACAGGCTATACCATATGGTCCATTCCTATTATAGGACTTCAAACACATTTATGGATCGTTCTATGCAAAGCTCGTATATTTTTCAAGATGGTGCTACCCAATCTTCGATCACATGCATTAGCAATTCACACAAGATAATACATAATAGTCGAGCAGAATTATTTCTCAAATTGAATGAGCAAAAGCCAAACTCACTCATGAAGTAAACAACTGGGTATGCATAAAATCATTCAATTACCTCAGCATTTCTTCTCTGTACAACGGAGTTAGCATCAACCCTTGCATTCACAAACCGCCACTGCAAGTAACGGTTATACAGAAGCCTAAGCATATGTGCATCAACAACACGATCCTCCCCCATCTTCCCTCTCCGAACGTCCACAGAGAAACTCAGAATTGAAGAACTAAAATTAGAACTACTAGTCAAGCTGCCAGAACCCGGTCTAACCCGAGAAGGACTGGACATCCGTTTCGATGGGGATGGCGAAGACGAAGTCCATACTTTACTTGGTGAGGCAGGCCTTGTAGCCCCTCTAATGGGAGAGGCCATTGTTCTCGATGTTGAAAGCGAGCTATCAGCACTAAATCGCTTTGACTGCACAAACTTGTCAGAGGATGCTGTTCTCGACCCAGGACTCGATAATGGCGAGCCAGGATCTTGCAACCGCCTCAACCTGCTGTTAGTTTCCTGCCAAAACCTCGCCGACACAACAGTCCCGCCGGGGGCATTCTTCAGCTTGGCAATACCACCAACGCCACACTCTTGCAGACCAGAAGCATCACCAGAGGACACACTGTCAGTATCAGAAGTACCGTCACAATGAAAAGCCGATCGATAGCTCACTGAATTCCCATCCGACGTTTTAGGAAACATCCTATCTGCGTTGCCCATATCCAAGCTTAATCTCCCATCAAACGACGTCCGTCTACTCTCTACAATCATTGATTGCTGCATTGCTTTGAGCACATTCCCAGATCCAAACCCACTCAACTTCTTCCTAACCTCAGCCCCACTCGAAGAATCCAAGCTCCGCGTCAAGGAATTTGCATGCGAAACCAAATTCCCTTGCCGGATCCTCGCCGGCCACCGGTGCTGATCCCCCGGCCTCGAATTCTCCACTTGATCTCCATCTGGATCTCTCACCGGAGTCGCCTTCCTCCTCTCTGGGGTCGCTTTCCTCGCCGAGACTTCCTTGGCCTTATTCACTGGTACCGAAAAGGCTTCGCCTTGAAACGACACAGACAAACTCCTCTTCGACGAAATCAGGATCTTCGCTGCTGCAGAAACTTCGCCCGCATTGCCCTGGCGGGCCGGCGAACTTGGCCTTGGGATCGGCCTCGGGGTAGGCGTCACGGGCCGCCTCCGGTCCACCGACTGAGACCGTTTCGGAGCCGGGGAAGCCGAGGGCGTCGAATTCGAGGACCGAGACAGAACCGGAGACGCGAATCGGCGAGAACTGGAAGCAGCTGCCGGCGTCGAGGCTGCTGCTGTCGTTGCGGGGGAAGCTGAAGGGGAAGGAGAGAGGTATCTGGAAGAGACCTGCCTCGATTTGGGTCTTCGGGAATTGAGGCCGCCATTGCTGCTGTCCCTCTCGCCGTGCGAAAGAGAGGGTTTTGCAGGTGCCCGAGTCGAAGAAGACGAAGATGATGATGAGGACAATGGTGGGTTATCAGAAAGGTTGTTGGGGTTTGGTGGGTCAGAAATGGCAGCCACCACCGCCATTATAAGGAGGGGAGAGAGAGAGAGAGAGAGAGAGAGAGATCTCAAGAATCTCTCCTCTGCGTCACATTGCTTTTTGCAGACAGAGAGAGAGAGAGAGAGACTATTCTATGAAATGCTGTATCTTCTTCTCCTTGTCATGGGCAGACTCAAGTTGCCTCCATTGCTGAAGCAAAAGCCTGCAAAATCAAGAACTGCCCATCTTTTGGAGAAGTGAGGATGGAGGGGAAAGTGAAGGTTGGGTCTATGCCTCCATGGAAACAGTTGGGGAACAGCACAGTGCCACTTGGGTCACGGAGAGAGAGAGAGAGATGGAGTGTGAATTTTTGGGGTGGGGGGTTCCTTTCTCTTCTTGTGGAAACTTTGGAGGGACGTAATGGTAATGGGAAGTCCAAAAAAAAAAACCGACATTTTCTGTCTTTGATTACTTTTTATAAAGTTTTGTGACAAAAGATCGACAGTTGAGATATTGAAAAAGACCCGTTGAGATTTAAAAAAACAAAAAATTGCCTGCCATTTTTTTTTCTTTTCCTTCTATTAAGTAAATGAGAAATTTCGAGAAATTTCTGAAATTTTACTCGCGAATTACAAAATTTTATCAAACTGCATTTATCAGAAGTACTTCTTAGAGGAAATATTAAACACATTATGCATTTGGCTGTGACATGTAACATCGGAAGATCGATCCCTCGAGAAATCAGAAAAGACCTGTTGAGATAAAAAAAAATAAAAATTGCCCGCCAGTTTGTTTTTTCTTTTCCTTTTATTAGGTAGATGAGAAATTTCAAGAATTTTTTGAGATTTTACTCTCGAGGTATAAAATTTTATCAAAACCGGACTCATCTTAGATACTACAGTTTGGAAAAATTCGAAATCGAATTGATCGAAATAAAGGTTTGATATGAAATGGAACTGAATTTATCGTTTCCTCCACTTCTTTTTTTTTTTTCGAGTGTTTCACTTAGTTAAACTTGAATTGGTCGAGGGCTCAAGCTATTATATAATGATAAAGCCACAAAATAGGGTGAAGTTTCATTTTAACAACTTGCCGAAATTAGGTCTCCAATTCGGAAAACATGACAACATAACTTCTATAGAAAAACCATTAGGTTGGTGGTTTAGTTCGACATGAAAAAAAAAAAAAATACCGAACTCGACTATCATATTTCAATTTTGTCAAGTTATGAACTGAATTGTAGACCAAAAGTATTGTACCTATACTTAAACAATAACGGGTTGTGAACTTCTTTTCCCGGAGAAGAAGCAATGATGGTAAATCTAGTTCCAGAATCGATGGTACCTGAAATTGGTACACCACATGTTATAGCACAAGGACTTTCATTATATTTTCGAAGCGCGAGTGAATGGTGCGGTCAAATTACGGTAGTTGCCTTCCTCTCTTTAATCCCCGACGAATTGGTCGAGTCGTAAAACCAATGGGTGTTTTTCTGTGCCTCTCGCTCGATGAAATCACGAGGTACAAATTTTCGTAAAATCCCTCGTCTTTTCCGCGCGAACGACGTGCTTTTGATTGAACAGGCTTAGCCTGAAAAAACGAAAGTCGATCCATGGTACCAATGGCACCCGGAATCGCCGCACCAAAAGAGGAACATTGTCTCACTCGCTCTCCAAACATGGGAAGAGCTTCATGAGTAGAATAATGTGGATATGTCCGAAGTCGATGTGAAGTACAAATTGCCTTTCGATATCCACAAAATCCAGTTAATGTTCTCCCAAAAGATCCCACTTCTCTTTCAATTTTGCTTGCCTCCCACGCATTTCATTAGCTTCTCAGGATTCCTGCATTCTTATCTCTTCTTTCACGCCACATTGCCTCTGCCGCAAGGATGTGGAAAAATTCCAACTTACTTTAGTGGGAACCGAAAAATTGGACGCAAAGGCGTTAGAATATTTAACTATTAAATCACGCTTTTATCTGATATTTTAGACTTTTAGAACAGTTGACGGTGCTTTCACAGAATCTCATATGGTATCAGAGAGCAGGAAGTCCAGAGTTCAAATCTTTTTAGGCCTCTATCTATCTCCCCAGTTAAATATTTCCAGGCTTTTAGGCTCAGGCCAAAATGCAAGAATCATGCATATCGTCACCTCCTCGCTGCTGCTCGTTTGTGCCATAAACAACTTACTTTCATCCGGTCACAAAGCCAAAATACAAAAAAGATTTCCGTATGTTTTTCTCCTATGGATGCTTTGGTTCAGAATGGAACTTGAATATTGTGTTGTCTTTTCTCCTGCACAATGTGCAAGAATGTTGTATTTATACAAGGTAAACACCTGAACAGGCAAGAACTAAAATAAGTATACAAAAGGGATGTCAAGGCAAGAATCACACGGACTAAATTACCAAAAAAGTCTTAAACCTATTGCAATTGTGCTAATTCAGTCCAAAACCTTTTGCATTTCAGCCGGTTTAATCCATCCGGCTAATTTTGGCCGGAATTGCGCAATCGGGACTGATATGCACAATTTTTAATAATATTTTTTAAATTATTTATTTATTAATTATGTTTTCTTTTCCTTTTTTTCTTTCTTTCTCGTTCTTTTTCTTCTTCTTCCCTCCTCCTCCTTCTTCTTCCTCTAGCCGGTCGCTGATCCACATCAGCACTAGCCGCGTTACGTCATCGATTTCCAACCAAAATTGACTGGATGGACTATTAGCACAGTGCAAAAAGTTTAAGACTGAATTCACACAATTACAATAAATTTAGTACTTTTTTGGGTAGTCCTCCCGAATCATGCATATTTCCTCTTTGGTCTATCTTGTCCTCCTCTTGAATCATGGGTCTACGGTTTGCATGAATATTGCTGGATGTCATTGCTTGATTGAAGCCTTATTATTCAGCTCCACACCCTCTCCATTTGCTTTTGACCAAATTTTTTTTTTTTACACTTCATCAGCAAACTGGACTGTGGATGTTCTGGAGAAAAGCTTACAAAAAGCTTTGTCGCGCTAAGGTGCTAATGGCTTGGAGAGAGTATCGGCAAGAACCGACCACTATTTTTTCTTGAATAAAGTGATAATCAATCTCAATATGCTTAGTATGAGCATGGAAAACAGAATTTTAAACTGAGGCGTCGACATACTATCATAGAGTAGTATCGGTGGATCTTTCAAATTAAGTCCGATGTCCCGTAAAATGAATGAAATCCATGTAAATTCGGTAGCGGCGGAGGCAAGAGCGCGATACTCAGCTTCTGCACTAGATTTTGCTCCCGAGAACTGCTTCTTTGCGCTCCTATTCACACGAGTCATGATGAAGAAATAATCAAGACGCCGCAATGCTACAAGCAAAAAAATTCGACGGGAGTAGAAAATCGTTGGACTGATTAAACCAAGCTCTCGGAGATTGACGAAGGCTGTAAAGTGCACGTTTAAGCTTGCAAACATGGTGTAGAATAGGAGGAGCTTTCAATCTTGGAGGTTGCCCTGTATAAACAGGTTTAGAGAGAAAACCGTGGAGAAATGCATTCTTTACTTGGATATTGTTGTTGCCAAGTGTTTGTATGTGCAAAATAAAGTTGTAAGACAAATATGAAATCAATGAGTAATTCAAATGTAGACGAATGATCCGAGCCCAACAAATTCACGTTGTGTCCTTAAGACAATTTGTCCCCTCCACCAGTACCCAAGGTTCTTGAACAATTACCTCCCAAGATAGAACGGATCGCCTTTCCTTTGAAGCGGTACTTCTTCAAAGGAAAATTTCGAATACAACTCCGCGGATTAATCGCACAAAATGACAATGATGAAAATGCCGAGAGAGATATGTTCGTTCGAAAACCAAGCAATAAATAGTCACGATTTTTTCAAAAGCAATGAAGAGGCACGAGCAATGAAGAGTCACCAAGATTCGAAAAGTTTCGTTCACTTATAGATGGGCGAACCCGAACCGATGCGATCACGAACAAACATATTTGTTCGAAAACAAAAAGAAACCGTCAACCTTTGGTGTCTGCTCGCACGAACAGACATGTGATCACGAACAGACATTCCAAAACGAAAACATGTCTGTTCGGACACCAAGGACACCAATTCATCGTATATGTTCGGTGAATACAAAACTAATGGGCTAATGGGCTGAGTTAAAAATAAATAAATAAATAAATGGAGCAGACCCAGACCCAGACTCGGGCCCGGCCCGACCGTGGGCGGTGGCGCACGCGTGTGGACCGACTTAGCTTTGCGTAGGTCCTCTCCTTTCCACAAAAGTAGGGTGCCTCTTGGGGCCCAAATCCATTAGAGAGGCTCCTCTATTTAAACCCATCTTCAACTCCTCTTCTTTTTCAATGTGGGATTTGCTCCATCCCTTACTTCTCATTCACCTTCTTATGGGACTTGGAGACCAAAGTTCCAACAGATATTACATGTGATTATTGCTATGTCGTATCATTTTGCTATTATGATTTGCATCTGATTTGTCATATCATATTGCATGTGATTACTGCAACGTCCTCATATCGTAGCCATGTCTTGCATCTAATTTATCATATTATATCGTATGTGATCGTCGCCATGTTTCGCATCTGATCTGCCAAGACATATGATCATCGTCATGTCTTGCATATGATTTGTTATCTCATATTGCGTGTGGTTATTACATATCATGTAGTCATCCTGTTTCGCATCTAATTTGTCATGTCATTTTCACATGTAATGACTATACTCTATATTTCGATTGACATTTGCATGCACATTTTGACAAATAAAATGGAGTCACGCCACTGTGTATGCGAAAGTGGCTTCATTAATCAACAACCATGTTGAATAAATGTTCTGTCAACATTTCAAGTTTTTTGTTTTTAAAAAAAGAAACGTGCATGCTTTGCAAATTGATTGATGATTTTCTGAAGACTTAACCAAAAATTGATCTAAGGTACCGAAAGGGCATTTTGGATGCTAATTCGTTCCGCACATAACCAAATCCTCGGACCTAAGATCTCAGGTCTTCGCTTGACCAATTCCTTCACACGTCCGCATAGGCAGTTGACTTTTCTATCACTATCTGAGACTCTAGGTTTACCTGAATTGATTGGTTGGCAACTCCAATATGATATGTAAGTTTATAATGGTATCTTGACCTTGTAGCCCGTCCCTAGCGGACCGTTCTTGATTTTAGGATGGGAACCACCCATCTTGAAACCGATCATCCTTACTAGAGACTAAGGCCTTCAAATTGGAAGGTCAAATCTTCGACTCACATGCTAATTCCGATTGCAATATCCAGGGTAATTTTGCCCGAAATATTCTGATTTTTTTTTGTCTTTCTATTCGATTTTCGAGGGATCATTCTAAACGTTAAGAGCCTATTTGATAACGTTTCTGTTTCTCTATTTTTGTTCTCCGGAACAAAAAAAATCAGAAACATGTTTGGTTGTTTTCGAGAATAAAAATTTTGTGCAGTTAGAAAACGCATTTCTGTTCGAGAACAGAAATTTTATGCAGTTACTAAACGCGCTCTGATTCTCTAAAAATCATCCGGAGAAAAGAAATGATTCTAATAGAATATTTATTTTATCAGAATCGTTGTGTAATATCTATCGGTTTTGAGGTGGGTCTAAAGTGTTGTATTTTCTCATTGTATTCTAATCAAGCAGGAGAGAGCAGCTCGCACTCGTTGCAGAGTCACATAGCCAGTCGCAAATGGCGGACAAAGCTCCCTCTTCGTCTTCTTCCGCTGTTTCGGTAATTCGCGCTCGACCCATTTCGATTCCTTGTCAAATGATTCATTTTGCTGTCACCTTTCTCTCTTTGTCTAAACCCTGAATCCTAAAGGGGACTTCATGGGTGTCAATTTAGCATCGGATCATGATTTCAACTTCAATTCGTTCCTCTTAGGAACGCCCAACAGGAGGAGGTGAAGATGAGTTGCTGTATGGAGCCGAGTCGGGGTGGGTTGAAGCTCGAACGTGGTGTGATCACTTGGCCTCTCTGTCCTCTGATCTCCTTCACATTCCGACCCCCGACACACCCTGCCATAGGTCTGTCTACGATCTTGATCAAACACCCTCGGTTGATTGTCCAAACTATGCTATCGCTTTCTTGCTTTGATTGATGCACTAGTATGGATTCGTTTGCCCCTTCGAATGGTGGGTTCGGTTTCGCCTTTCATGGTGCTCTATGTTGTTGGTTGTTGCTGGCATTTAATTCCAAATGCAAAAAAGAAGGTCGAGAGCAGATTGCTAATTGGCATGTGGATTTCAGTGATATAGATTCTTCTGTTGGCTGGAATTAGTTCAATCGGAAGGAATTGATGAACCCTTTGGCAGGAGGAAAAATGTTAGATGTGTGTGGCTTGGCACCCATTTTCATGTTTGTTAATCTGCTAAAGATAGAAGGAGCATTTAGCATCTTAAAGGGGGAATCAAGTTGCCCTGACAGATAAGGCATGCTTTAAACAGGATACGAATCCAAAATGAGCTGTACCGAACCCTGAGTTTCCCTCTAAAGGGCTGCATTCTATGGGCTCAATCTAATGAGTGTGATCACCTTTAAGTACTACATTTAATTTGGCTGAGAGGAAGCCCTTTTATGGGAGCCCCCTTTCCAGAGCTATAAATTGGGATTGCTGGTCCAGCTCTAATGTGACTTATCTGTGTCTTCAGAAGTTACTCCCGAAAAGCAAGTTCTTAAAATGAGAGGACACACAGTCCTGCAAAACCTTCATAAAACCTCCACAGGACAGATAGGATCGTTTGAAATGGTGATCAGAGCCTGTGAAATCAATGTTCCTGGCAAGCTGTTACCAGACGATCCGCTTTTTCTTGATTAGATACATTTCAGTTGCTGGACTTGGTCATAAATTATTAACCTCTTGGTTTGCAACTTCACATGTAACTTGGCAGTTGAGTCATAGTTTACCCTGCTAGAAAGAAGTACAATTTTAATAGTTTCAACTACTATGATGTGGAAGAAACCAAGATAATTGCTGGTAGGCTCTTACATTTAAGAGAGCCAAGGTCCATTATTATTGTGAGTCAGCCTAGTATTCTTTCTCCATTTCATTTTATTCCTCATTTCATTGGATCAGTACGTTTCACGTCAACCAATGTGCAAGCTGGAGTTTAGGAAGCCAACGCATGAGGTTTCCCCTAAGATTCGTTGTCTTCAGTTGGTGACTGACATGAGCTCACAACCTAATATGTGTAGTTTGTATAATGTCTGATTGACTTTACTGCTATGTTCCCACAGCTATACTAGTAGAGATTTGCGATGATCGTTTCTTTGTAACATTTGATTTTTTTTTACCTCCAGACCCTGTATTCTATGCTGTATGTAGAATTGTTGTTCTCTACTCGTTTGAAAATCTCTTTGTGAAAGAGTTGTAGTCCTTTTGTAACAGAATCATACACGATCCTTGCTGGACACAACTAGTGCTTGATTGAGGCCTCATAATGTTATCTTCCCTTTAACCAGCAGGTTAGAGTTCAGAGTGGGGCAAATTTCGCCTATGGTCATTGAACTTGGAACTTATTAGATCTTATAATTAGGTCACTCGACTTTGATTATAATCATCTAATGCATTAGATTGTCATTTTCTTTTTCCTATTAGTGCACTTTGACTGAAATCTGGCTAATTTTCCAGCGAAATGCTGATGTAGCAGCTACATGGTAACGACTTGTCATCAAACATTAGTCGTGTGTCCGTCGTCTCATCAATTCGCTAGAAAGATTGGGCCAGATTCTGATTAAACTGTAATTTTACAGGAACAAAAGTGTATGGCACTAGGTGATTGAAATCAAAATTGGATGACCTGTTTGAAAAATTCACTAAAGTTCCGTCACTGCAGACGAATTTACCGTTAGAATTGTGTACTCAAGTTGAATTTTGTTATTCTGAAATGGAAAGATGTAATCTTTCATCTTCCTTTACTTCCCTAGGTGTCATCACCCAAGTGAGAACTGGTTATGTCTGTGTTGCAAGGAAGTGCTCTGCAGCCGATTCGTGAACAAGCATATGCTCCAGCATTATCAGCAAACAAGCGACTGCCTCGCGCTCAGCTTCAGGTATTTTCTCTTCATTTTGACTTTCTGTTTCTTTTTCATGCTCCTGTAACTGACTCTATTTATCTGGAATCAGTGATCTATCAGTGTGGTGTTTCTCCTGCGATTCGTATATAGATGCGCAAGTGCTTCCACAGCTGCGGCCTGTTTATGAAACTGCATATATCTTGAAATTTGGAGAGTCCCCGCCAATTCGGAATGTTGAACTCCAAAATGTTGCAGCTTCCTCCACAGGCAGTTGATTTTGATCAAGTATTGCTTTCAGCTTTGCTCATTGAGGAGATGGAGGTGGTGCGCTCGAGACCAATGTTTATTTTTCAAGATAGGTGATTTTCCATATGTTGGGAAAAGAAAACTCCTCTGATAATCTTGAGGCGAAACTTTTACTTGATTGTTGTTCTACCATTCTCAAACACGCAACATTCTTTCGTCGATCTAACGCAATTTCACGACTTGGATTACGACCACTTGTTTCAGTGGAGAAGAAATCCACAATTCCTTTGCAGAATCGCTGACTTGAAATTGGACAAGCATTGGCAGAAGCAGATAACCAAGTAATATCTTCTTTCTGTGTATCAGAGGAACCAGTGGCTACACGGTGATCATCTACAAACGATAAGTGAATTCATGGCCAAAAACAGAAAAGTAAGAGAACATCAATGGCCCTGTGGCCAAGGCTAAAAATCTCCTGTACAGGAGTTATGTTACATTGCAAATACATATACAAAATTGGCAGCAGATATCCTTTTGCTCCACCCTTTGCTGAATAAATTGTAAAGCCAATCATCCTAACAACTTAGTCCCCAAACTTTGTCAAAGTTCCCTGCAGATCACATGCACGGAGCTCGCACTCGAGCTTGCCCCACCTGGCATTGACTCGCTCGCAAGGGAATGCCAACTTCCCTAGGCTGTTAAATCACAGATAAATCAACATTAAATCACTAAACATAATTTGTCAGATTCAGTATATAGTTCTGCATGAAAAATGTCAGAGAATGAATCTAGGCCTCTTTTTGAGCTGGTATAACTGCTCGACAAGTAACCAGGCAAAGCCTATCAACTTTTGTTTGGTCAGATATTTTGATATTATTCCTCTCAATTTAGAGACGTAATCTGAAAAGAGAAGGGTACAGTTACCTCTTTTAACTCTACTTTCTCCTTTTAAAGGTGATTCGTCATGATTCTTCTTCGGGTCAAAGCAATATTTAGCAGTTGTAACATGTTCAAGACATACATCATACGTGCCTGGACCACTCGTGGGACAATGCATCCAAATATCTTAGTTCTCAAGCAATTGTGATAGATGCTTCTGCCAAAAATTCCAACACAGTTACCTTAATATTTACTGCCTATATATGGGAGATTCGGCGAATTTCAAAATAACAGGCAAGCATCCCCTTCCCTCCAAAATTGAAGAAATATATGTATCCAATCATTTAGTGTAACTCTAGGTTTGGTCTCGACAATCTCAACAAGAAAACAAGGAATTGCTGCTGAACCAAGACTGGTATGAACATCCAATGGTAGGGCAAGAGATCGAAAGGGATCAGACATGCCAAACTGAAGCATGTATCCATTAGGAGGCATTCTCTAGCGAAAACATCCTCTGGTCTCGAGAATGTTTAGATGCTCTACTTATATAGATTGTTCGTTGTTGATCATACGGAATACCAAAACTAAAAAAGAAGTTCAACAAACATGAAAGCTACCTTCTGTTGACTACATTATGCACATGGCATAGCCACTGGGAGAACTCAGTATGAGATCCTGCTTGTACGGGATTTGCCCTGCTAAGGATCAAAGAAGGAAAAAAAAACGGTCCATGAGAAAAAAGCATAAAGCAATCGCTATTCTCATGCAGAAACTGGCTCCATCCTAAACATCAGATGAAAACCCCTGCAACATCTGCCTTTTAAGATTAGCGCTGTCTATCAAATCTTCCCATGGTTATACATGCTTAAGTTAAAAACCAAATTCAGGTAGCAGGAAGACTTCCTCCGGCAAACTAAACTAATTCTTATGGAGGTCGCACTTCTAAAGCTGCATCAAATGTAATGCAGTACCTTCAAATATTGAGCTCAATTATGGAACGCTAACAAGTTTTCGTTTGTGCAATTATTTACCAATTGCAGTGAACTTCTATAAGGAAAACAACCATAGCATTCAGAGCTTACATATACTCCAAAGCTCAAAATTCTTCATAATTTTCCAATATCACTTTTCTGGAAGAACTAGTTTTCACTCTGATGTTCACTACATTCCATTAGTCTATTATTTGCACTCTCACGGAAGTGATTGTACTAGGATCAGATTCTCTTTTTTGCTTTTCACTAGGATTAGTTTCTTAATAAACTTTATGAAAGTTCAGCCGGTGACTGGTGAGGTAATTATGCGATCCTATATTAAAGTAACTTCATGACCACTGTATCAAAAGGTATCACTTTTTTTTTGTTCATTAAATTTCAAACTGACTATACTTATTGAGAGCAATAGTAAAGCCACTGTAGGCCCTTGATGAGTGCACGCATTCATGTAAAACAACGGATTCAATGCTTTTGGTGGGGTGGGGAGGGAGAGACCTCAGTATTTCTTTAAAGTGGTCTGCACATTCCTGGCAAGGGTACATTCGAGACAATATAGCCATCTGTAGAAATCAGAAAATGAGAAGCAATGAGTTGGGATAGCATTATATAACTACTTTTGCAAAGTGACCATGCATGTCATCTATTCCTGACAATACCCATTAGCATCTCAAGTCTATGAACTCTTGTGCAGGGCTCCTCTGAAGTAAATTATAAAGCATCTTTAAAAGTGAAAGCAAATTCTCTGGGAAGAAGGGCAATAAATTAAAAAAATGCTAGTTACAGCCAAACGAAGACTACAATTACAAATGAAGTGCAAAAAAACTCAACCGAGTGACTCTTGCTTTACTTTAGTGTGTGTGTGGGTGGGTGGGTGGGTGGGTTTGCTTTACTCTAGTGCGTGTGCGTGTGCGTGTGTGTGCCAAGACTAGAATTACAAATGAAGTACAATAAATTCAACCGGTGTGTGTGTGTGGGCGCCAAAACTAGAATTACAAATGAAGTGCAAAAAATTCAACCGAGTGACTCTTGCTTTACTCCAGTGTGTGTGTGTGGGTGGGGGGGGGGGGGGGGGTGTGGGCATGTGTGTGTGGGTGTGTCTTTCCCCCGATTATGCTCACTTGCATGGGATATTATAAAATAATGTATAAGATGAATGTATACGGAAGGATATGAATTATCATACCAATTCTTTCACATCTTTCTTCTGTTGCCTTGTTGGTTTGTCAGGATACTGAAAGATGCAAAAAGTAAAATGAAAAGGCATGTCCTTGTAAAGTAAACACCATTTCAATAATACGAAGTGCCATTATATTTTTGACTTGAGTCAAGGAAAACAACTGCAGCTGCATTGTGACAGCTTAAGCACAAATCTAAGTTACTAGAGACAGAAGAGCGATCTTATAAGTTTCAATTAGCTACTTCTGCACAAAAACTGATAGCTGGACCAGCCGCCTAAAAGAAATACAAGCAAAAGAGAAACGTTGCCAGAATTTAAGCTGCAAAAGCTATTCAATTGCTTCGAAGACAAAAGATATGAAGATAAGGGAATGAGAGCGAGGTGAGAACAAATTTTCTCAGGAAATTAATTAGTGCCTAAAGCACATTGAATTAGGAGCACAAAACAAGAAAAGGATGAGGAGATATCATTATTTGCTCCATGGACAGTAGTCCTCCAACAACCATGCAGTGCATGAAATTCTCTTCATTTCTCCAAATTTACTTCATGAATATTCAGCATTCTCCCTATAACAGAAACGACACCATGGAGACAAAGATGAGACAAATGCAAAGAATTTCCTCTAAGTTAGGACTTTCATTAGGATATACTAAATTGGGAATTATTAATATTGATAATAATACAACCATTTATTAAGTAATCATTACTTATGCTCCCAAACGAATGCTGAAGTTTCTGTCTGAAATATGGCACAATCATTAATGCAAACAAGAAGCTCTTAAATATTTGAATGTAGCTCTTCCAAGAAATGAATGAAAACATGGAGAAGCCTCTCCCTGGGAATTGATAGATAAAATCCCCACTGAAAGTTCTTTTACTTTACATCGATTCGTACTTATAAAGAAAGATGTGGAAAGTTAACACAGTTATACAACCTAAATTGGTAAAAGAGGTTCTTCAAAAGAACTTAGCATAAGTACTAATAAATAGGAATATACTCATATACTCAGTCATAACCTAGTAAAGGGAAAACGAAAAACAAAGTAGAAACCCAGGCTCAATTAGTGAGAAGACCTGAGCAGCTAGAGTGTGAAGAAAAGTCCAGGCGGCCCTCCCGAGCTCTTCTTTAGTTACAGGTGCAGCAATTTGTGCCTGAAAAAACATTTAGCTAGAGTTGATGGGAGAACTAGTTTGAAAAGCTAAAAAGACAAGTCACAACATCGAGAAATATCGGTCCCAGTGTAACTTCCCACAATATCATTTTTCATTTCTTCCCCAACCCTCCATTGGCAGAAAAATCTCATTTTCTCAAGCAGAACTAAGGATTAGCAAAATCTTGAAAGAAGTGGTTTGAAACTTCAAGATAGGGCTAACGAAGACTCTCATGAAGCTGTTCTAAGTCCTAAAACATGCAATACGAGAGAAGAATTGGCTGAATGGCCCAGGGTGACTACTCCTAAATGCTGACATAGCGAGATTCTTCAGCATATACGCTTGTTTCCAGTGAAACTCCGGTGACTACTCCTAAATGCTGACATTGAGAGATTCTTCAGCATATATGCCCGTTTCCAGTGAAACTCCGGTAATTTTGAATCAATTTCACTCCATTTCAAGCTCTATAAGATACGCTAAACTAACCTATTAGTCTCTAACATGACTAAAAATTTGCTTCTCCAAAGACCTTCAGAAGTTCAACCCACGACAAAGTTCCCGTAAAATCTACCAGAAAGAAGCGATCAATGTTGGCTCAAGGCGACCAAGCGATGAACTCAAAACTTATTCAACAATGTGGCAGGTAACACATATTAACATCACCATTTTGTATCTCATGACTGCGGTCTTCCGAATTTTTCCATTTACATTTCAAGTGTCCCAGGGAGAAAGTCACACCAATCCACCATATCTTTAAACCATGTCTCCTTTCATTTCCATGAAACATCGCATAGCGATTATGGATTTCAAAATGCTCCCACTTGCTTTCACAGAAAGGTGAGAGCCTTCATTTAGGAATACCCACAAACACCAACCAAGCATGCACACCATACACACCATCATATATGACGAACCCGCAAAACTCGGAACTTTCACTCGGGACGGCAACTACACTAAGCAAAGCGGAAGGAAAACAGAGTGCCCACCTTCTTGAGAACCTCTTCTGTTCTGAAAGTTTGAAAATTTGCGCTCGATGCGCTTGGTTTGGGCGAGCTTGAGACGGAGAAGAGAGCATTGTTGTCAGTCCGCGACGGGTTACATGAACGAGCAATGAAGGTAGAGAGATGGGTCTGGATGGAGTTGGATATCTTCTCAAGGTTTTGGAAGAGACCGAGGAATGGGTTCTCAGACATCGTCACTCGGAAGAGAGAAGAAGTGGGAATGAAACAGCAGGATGGTGAAAATTTGATATTGACTTCCGCTCTGTTATTTTTTTTTTTCTATTTGTTGTTATGCATTAGAGAAAAAAAATTGATCGACAAAGGGCCCAATACAATCGCATATACATCTTCAATGTGCTCTTCCAAAGCATCGGTTGCTTCCACTTGTGACCTTCGCGAAAAATATTTTCCTCATTTTTCGGTGTTTGGATCACTTAGGAAAATGAGCCAACGGAAAATCTATGCATAAGTTCAGAAGAATGATTTCCTTGTGTAAAAAATGAATAGGGATAAGTGCACAAGAAATGCTAAAACTTGTTTATGAAAGTGTAATTAAGTCTTAAAATTTGAAAAATGTGCAATCAAATCTAAAATTTGTCAAATTTATGCAATCGAGTCTTCCGTCAACTCCGTCCAATTTAACTAACAGAAAATGCCGATGTGACACTAGCGAAGCAAAAATGACGTCATTTTGGTCCAAATCCGATTTTTAATGTGAATTTTATTTAATGTATAATTAAAATAAGCAATTTTTTTTAAAACAATACAAAAAAAGAAAAAAATCAACAACAAAAAAAAACAGAAGAATAAGGAAGATGCAAGCGAAGGTTGCAGCGTCGCCGCCGCCGCCCAACCATCTCTAGGAAGGGCTGACAATGGTGGGGGAATGGTCGCCAGCCCTCGCCCAAGTCTTGTTGAGGGCCACCAACGAAGGCCGACCAATGGCATTGGCAACCCTCGGCTAGACCTGGGTGAGGGCCGACAACCCTCACTCGATTTAGGGGAGGGCTTGCAGGCTCTCCCTTACGGTAGGCGAGGGTAGCCGGTCCTTTCAAGCGATGGTGGGACGACGCCTTTATCTTCCTTCTTCTTCTTCTTCTTTTTTTTTTCTAAAACTTTTTTGCTTATTTTAAAAATAAATATATGAAATTTGAATTAAAAATCGGATTTGGACCAAAATAACGTTGTTTTAGCTACATTAATGTCACATAGGATAAAAAAATTAATAAAAAAGTCGCGTCAACATTTTCAGTTAGCCAAATCGGACAGAGTTAATGGAATGACTTGAGTGCACCAATATGATAAGTTTTAAGACTTGATTGCCCTTTTTGTAATTTTTAGGATTCAATTATACTTTTGTGATAAGTTTTATGACTCCTAGTGCATTTACCCCAAATTAATCTAACTAAATATCAGTGCTCAAACCGGAAACTCTATGCTTGGGCATAGGGAACTCACCCTCATTCCTCGGTCCCTAGCATCCAAGATCGAGTCCCCGGTACCCGTGCCCAAGTCCATCGAGGTCGGGCCTAGGATCTCGATGTTGGTGCTCGGCTCTCCAACGGTCAGGCCTGCATCCATTGAGGATGGGTTCGAGGCCTTAGCAGTAGGATCGGGTCCATAAAGGTCAAGCGTAGGTCGATACTTGTGCCTGTATCCTTCGTGCTTAGGCCTGAGTCCACAAACGTAGTGCTCGGGCCCCGATGCCCATTCACGGATCCCTTTGTGCCTGAGCACGAGTCCATCGAGGCTAGAGGCCCAGGACTTGGTGCTCGTGCCTAGATCCATTGAGGCCAACCTCAAGACGCTAGTGCACATACTCGGGTCCACAGAAGCGAAGATCAGGTCCATGGAAGTCTGGCTCGGAACCTTAGTGTTCGTGCCAAGATCCCCCATGCCCAAGCCTGGGTCCAACAAGGCCGAGGCTTGAGAACCAATTGCACGTGCTTGAATCCCCTATGTCCATTGAGGTTGAGCCCGGGGTCGGGCGTTAGAGACCCTAGTACTAGTGCTCGGATCTCCATCGCCTGATCCCAGATCCATCGAGGTCGATCCTAAGACCTCAATGCTCGTGCATGGATCCCGCATGTCCATTGAGGCTGAGCCCAAGGTTCGGGCACTGGAGACCCTAGTGCTAGTGCCCGGATCTCCTCTGCCCGAGTTCGGATCCATCGAGGTCGAAGCCCAAGACCTCAATGCCCGTGCTTGGGTCCATCAAAGCTGGGCTTGGGACCTCAATACTTGTGCTTGAGTCCCTAGCACCCGGGGCCGTGTTAGGGGTCTTTGGCCCGGCCTTGATGGACTCGAGCCCAATCACCAAGGACTCAAGCCTAGTCGTCGGGGACCTAGGCATAGGCACCGGCTTCCTCGGACAACCTCGATGGACTAGGGCTGAGTGTTGCGGACCCAAGCCCGAGCATCGAGGACCTAGGTCACTAGGGTCCCTAGCTCGGCCCTCGTGTACTCGGGCCCGAGTGTTGGTGATTGGAGCACAGGCATCGGGGCTCGGACCTGGCCTTTAATGGACCTGTGTTGGGGGCACCTAGAAGTCATGCGCGAGCACCAAGTTCTCGGTTTCGGCTTCTATGGACGAGGGGTTGATGCCTGCGCTCTCTTGCTCGGGACCCAAGTGGCCTTACCCGAGTTGGTGGCCTTGCCTGGATCGGGGTCTGTTGAGGCTGGACCTGAGATACTAATGTCCATGCATAGTTCCTCGGCTACCCGTGCATAGGTTACTAATGCCCGAATATTGTATGTGTATTTAGAAAAATCAAATCTGATTTTCCTTTCCAAACAACGGATAATATTTCCGGCTCTTTTTCAAATTCAGCCACAGATCGGAAAATGTTGCCATTTTCCTGAAAAATGACTTCTTGAAAAATATTTTCCAAAACATGACATTTTCTGTGAAACAGACGGAGCATTAGTTTCAACTTTTGATTTTCTTCTTTATGTACTCGTTTTCATTTTACTTTTTTGATTGAGATTTACATTTACGTTATTTGGTTGTTAATTAAATTGAAATCCTTTTTTTTTATTAAAAGATCTTCAACTCCTTGGGTTCTTTTTGTCCACTTAACCTAATTTTTCTTCATAATTTTTTTTTCACAAATATTTGCAATAATAATATAAAAAAAAGTGGCCGATAGAAGCCAGATAAATATTATCCTAGAGTTAGGCTTCTGTTAAGTTTATTCCACCTTAAATATGCTCCATTGAGTATAAAACCAGGCAAGTCTTCTCTCTCCTTAAATTTTAAATTTAGTATCCTCCCTTTTTGGCATAGTTTGGAAACAAGTAATATAGTATATTCTTCATAGAATAGTCTTGTTGCCACGTGGAAAACAAGAAGGGGGAGGGGGAGAGGGAAATTACCTCAAAGCGACCTCATCAACATTAATCGAATGATATAACATTATTAAGATATTGTCGGCATCACATGGTGTTCCCATGATTAACAAGTGAATTCACTTAATCAATCGGGGATAGGTGATTATTTTCTCTTGGTTCCTTTCTTGGTGGGTATGCCTAGACCGATGCGACAAAATCCGGTATTATTGAATCTAGCTAGGGCAAGAATATAATGCGCTTAAAATAGTTATATTTTTCGGAACTCTAAATCACATTTGATGCTTTGATAGCTTAAAATGGACTAATACTACATATTTGCCACCTTGACATCGTGCCCTAGAAAGTAATGTTACTTATACTGAGCTTGATTTCCAAATTAATTGACGAAATGTTATGAGAAACCGTAAGCAGATATTTGAAAAGTTGATCATACATTTGTTTCGTTTATTTCGTGAAAAATAAATGGTTTGAAAAATATTTTCCTAAAAATGATCGTTTGTATCATCCGAAATAACTAGTTAACGAAAAATATTTTCATCATCCACCGTAATTTATGTTTAAATAATTTCTTCAATGATAGAAATATTCTTCGTTCATTTTTTTTCGCCGATGCCGACAAATGGAGAAAATAAAAAAGAAATAAGTGAAGCGACGACCAGGAAGAAAGTTCCAATAAAGTAGCCAATAAATTGAACAGAGATGACTTTCCCTCTCAACTTCCGCAGCAAGTTGTAAGACTTGAGAAACAAGTCCAGAAGCCAGACAACACAACTTGCTATGTAAGGTAAAGATGAGTGCATCAGAGGAAGCACAGGCAGCAAGCGCAGTATAAATTCATCTCCTCACGAGGGTTGAAACATCATAGATATCTCCAACCAAGTTGCAAGAAATTCGCGTCCGCTCCGTTTCTCCTGCAGAGAACGCGAGATGGAAGACAGCGCGGTAGCTGGGCAGCATTTGCCGGCGGGATCCGGAGCCGAAGCCAGTCACCGGAGGAATTGTCGATCATTACTTGAAGCTGAAAGAACGAGCTGTGTGGTGGTACCCCGATCACTCCCGGTTTCTGAGCGGAACACTAAAGCATGGGTGATGCACGAGTATCACCTAAATGCCGATCCTCTTTAGGACACTTCAGGAGGCCAGGTACATAGATTTATCGCATTCGCTTGGTATCTATGCTTCTTGGCTTTGCAGACTAAAGTATGACTATCGAGTTCGTTCGTCGATTTTTTTTTTTTTGCCGAGCATATGCGAGTTGTTTTATGCTCACCGAGATACTGTCATGTGCATCTCAGTTCTATGAAGATTTGTTGCTGCCTTTTGCTTCGCTTTTCGTATTATCCTAACTCATGTCCCATTCTTTCTTTCTTTTTTCAAATGTGTGCAGACATACTGTTCTTGGCCTTTTGAAGGTACACGAAATAATGAGAAAGCTGATAATTAAGATGTTCCTAGTAGGACTATACTGCCTCGTAGGTTAAAGACGCCTTAAAGAAGGCGATCCACCTACATCTAAAAGACCGATCCAAGCGACCGAAGACACTTGTGAAGCCGTACTCAAGTCGGGTTTCTGCATGCTTAATGTGGATTCACGACAAGCTTTGTATATCAGCAATAAAATCTTCTTACTGAGAAGCCTTTTTCATTTCAATTTGCTGCATTTATCATTTTGGAGCTCGCGATCCATCCGAATTCCATGTATGCTGGCCTGATTCAAGACTTTCTAAATGTGTAACCGGACTCTAATTCATGGAAGTGGTTACTGAACAAGAGTACATGAACTCCTTCCTCCAAAGCAGATGGTCGCCATAATCAGTGAGCACATAGACTTGACCCAGAAAATGGAAGCCGGCAATATCGCCGTCTTTCCACCCGATGCCGCTGGTTTAACGGTTAAGAATTAGACTCAATTGGGGAATAGTTCACATGACACGGGTTTGATTCTCCACAACCGCCAATTGCGTACAATCTCATGTTAGTATCGCCCCCGAGGGCTTATGCTCACTTCTCACTTGGTCTATAGAGGCCCCCGGTTTATGCGACTAAGGCGGAGTTGCAGGTCATCTTCGAAACCTCCTGCAGTTCAGCGCTTTTTCTGTAATCTGAACATTCATCTATCAGAATATTTAGAGCGTGAAACTTTAATGATATGCACAATAAAAGAAGATAACATTCAATTTTCCGTTGTTGTCAATCTCCCACGACCCATCGCATGAAAATACCAATCATAGTTTAGTCTTACCTAAAATGAAAGGAGATGAAGCTAATTACAAGGGAAAAATTCCAAATAAGGGCATGAAGTGCCCTCTTTGTTTCAAGCCTGACCAATGGCATTTTCGTCATTTACTTTTGTCTATTTTTTTTGTCCTTTTCCCTGTTTTCTTTCTTTTTTCCATTTCCATTTCCTTTTTCTTTTTTCCTTCCTTCTCGCCAGTGGCCGGTCTCGGGCGATGGCCAGCCACCGGCAAGGGCTGGGCGAGGCCGTCCTCGCTGTCGGCAAGGGCCTAACAAAACTTCTTTTTTTGGTGCATTGGCACATAAAGAGACCGTGTAGGGTGAAACTTTGTTGTATAAAGAAAAAGTATACATGCATGAACAGCCCTTATGTTAACTGACTATTAGCAGGTTGATTTTAACTCAGATTCACACAATGTAACTAATGAAAATGAAAAGGAAGGTCTCCCATTGTAATTAGTGGAAACAGCCAGGACACAACATAGGAGCAAATCCCAGAAATTTCCTGGATATTGTCATTATAATATGAGTGAGCAAAACAAATATATACAGTAAACCATGTACCTTTCAGAATGAGCAGAATCCTAGATTAGTCTGTTTTATGTGATGGGATCCACCAGGACAGCGAAAAGCAGACAAAAAAACCATCCCTATCAGCTACCAATCAATATCAAGATTTCTCCAATGTCCACATACAAGAAGTTTGGTAACTTCTCAAAGAAGGGAAGACTTTCTATAAAGACCCTCCCAAATGGTAGTGTGTTGATGCTCACTTCATCTGCTTCCACAATCTGAAGTGAGCTCATTAGTTTTACTTGTGTGTTGGGTGAAGAACAGAACGGGGAAGGAGATGGGAGCTGTGGTCATCCCGAGCAATTTGCCGGTCGGATACAGATTCCATCCGACCGACGAGGAATTCGTTGATCATTACTTGAAGAACCGAGTCCGAGGATTCGTAGACCGTCCCTGCATAATTCCTGACGTCGACATCTGCGGGTGGGATCCTTGGCAATTACCACAGATATTTCATGGTAAGAACAGATAGTACTATCACTTTGCTTGCTCCTTTGATACAATTTCTCTGCAACCATGATTTTCAGAAACTTATTACCTAAAAGTGTACGGGTTTTTGGAGCATAATATCTGTCATCAATTGGTGAAAAGTCACAGAGGGGATGTTCTGATGAGATGAATTTGATAGTTTGTGGTGGTGAAATGTCATTTGATAAGGTGTAAACAATTGTGGAATGCAAAAAATTTCTTTCCTTTGTCAAAAAATGAAATATCAGCTCTTAATTATAAGAAATCAATGAGATTGACAGGTGAATCAGTCATTTGCCCAGATGACAAAGTTCGAGAGTGGTGGTTCTTCTGTCCGCAAACAACCGAACAGGTTAAAAGATCAACTCCCTCCGGCTATTGGAAGAAGACGGGTACCGACCGAAATGTCAAGGCCAGATATACCAACAGAGTAATCGGTACTAAGAAAACATTAGTCTTCCACGAAGGTCGGGGCAAAAAGGGCATCAAGACCAACTGGGTCATCCACGAATATCATTTACCCGACGCCGATGTACTCAATCTATCCCTCATTTATTCGTTACAGTTAGTTAGATTCACGAGATACATGAACTTGATAACTTGTCATATGAGAACTACAGCTACAATAATCTGCAGAAACACTAGATTATAAGTTTCCACAAGTCCTAAAGAAGCAAAGAAACATTTTTTTGCTCGGTTTCTACTAGGAGATGAAATCCTATACATACATAGAGCATGATATTGTTTTTGCCATATTTATGAGCAGAATTTTACCATTGATGATCCAATAGTATCAACTGAAATAACGTGAACTCGAGACAGTTGAATGGGAATTATATTCTGTGTCGCTTAAAGGACAAAGGAGATGAGAAGGCTGATGATTCGACTGTAGACTTAGAGCCTGGAGCCATGCTGGCGGATTTGGTTTCGGTTCTTCATCAACCTGATAATGACAATGAACATGCCCGAGAGAAATCAAACTTAGTGACTGCATTGGCCAGACCAACCACCAAGAACACAAAAAGTTCCAGAAATCCTCCACTTCTTAATCCTGTGAACGTGGTCATCGGGATTTCCCTGTCGATCGCCATCACTGCTATTTTCGCTACTATTTGGCGCCGACTGTGATGCTGCATCATTGACAAGTACAAGAGTGAAAAAGGGTTCTGTATGTCGTGTCGTAATGCATGATGCATGGAGCTTGTCTTCCTTCTGATGCTAATGCTTTGTACTTCTTTTTCGCTATAACGGAATTGGAAGATCTAACTAGATGTGCGACTGCTCTGAAACTTACTTTTTCCGTTCCCTGCTGTATATAATGGAAGAATCAACAAGTTGCCACACTGATTTCTCCTTTAAAAGTTGAACTTGCAAGTCCATCATTCCATCTCTTCTTTCGTTTATCAAGCTCTTTGAAGGATCGATCGCATCAGTTTGGTTGTTTTTGGAGGCGCGGTCCATGGACACAACATGATCGGTCTACATTGGACAACGCCTACTTTATAAGAAGTTAACATCTTTATATGTATGTTCAGCACAAGTAGAAGCTTCTATCTTTTGCAAAATGAGATAATAGCAGCTGGTGGTAGCTCTGAGTCTTCCTAGAATCACATACATGTTTTCAGGACTCAAAATGCAAGAAACAACAAATGACGGCCAAGAATGCATTTGAACCAACACTGATTTGTCAAAGGGTGAGGAATAGGAGAGAGCTTATATTCAGAGGCATCGGTACATCGGCGACCGGTATCAAGCCGCCCGACAAAATCCACAACATAACTCGTGATGCTGTGAGAAGGCCATGAACATATGGATCACCTTAAGACAAGGTCCAATGCACAGTTTCATACATGTAACGACAACCGGTTTTCCTAGCAAATTACTTCGACACTCGCTGCATTTTCACGAACTACTTTTCCCAGAAATGTTAGCTAGTATTCAACTTGAGGGGGGGGGGGGGGGGGGAATTCATGATGTAAAGTTCCTTGATATGATTCAGGGCAATGTTGGAGTAATTCAGGGGAAAAGAAAAGAAAAGTGCCAACTTTTACTGCTTTATTTTGGCAAAATGACCACACCAGAGGAATCTGTCCACCGCATAGGAGGATAGATAGAGAAAAAGAGGAGTTGAGAAGGACATTAACAAGACTGAAAGATGATAGAAAGGGCCATAGAACTTCCTCAAGAAGGTGTAACAAAGTCTTGGAGAGTTCTGCAAGAAGCACAAAAGGGAAGTAATAAAGCAAGAACAGATGTGGGATCCATCAAGCACTAATGGATTAACTTCTCAAGCAAGGGGGAGACTTCACCAGACAAAGTTGCTTGGCATGAATCCAGTGTCTCCCATGAACAAGGACAGATGTGGGATCCATCAACCACTATCCATTAACTTCTCAAGCAAGGGGACACAGACAAAGTTGCTTGGCATGAAGCAGGTGACTACTATAAATTTAGCACTTCCATTCTCAAGTCTAACAAAAGAAATCTCTAACCAAAGCCTCTCTCTCTCTCTCTCTCTCTCTCTCTCTCTCTCTCAGATTAGCTGAGGAATCACCAAGAGAGCATACTGTCTGGAAAATATTGTTTGGTGTCCTTGTCCTGTCAACTACCTTCTTCATGGTTCTTGGGGCCTACGTTACACGGACACGTTGATTTGGAAAATTTGGCGTGTCGGACACGGACATACGTGTCCGTGTCCGACACGGATGGACACCGCCGGACACTCCCGGAAAGTGAGTCAAAAGACCCAATTTACCTAATTTCCTACTTCTCTCGAACTCACGTCCTCTCCTCTCCCTCTTGCGTTCTCATTTCTTGGCTCTGTATCGTGACTTGCCTCCCCTGACGCCTCGCGGTTCGCTGCCTCGCCTCAGCTCCCCCTCCTCTCGCTGGACTCAGCTCACCGCCTCAGCTCGCCGTCTCGCTGTCCTCCTCGCCTTCTAGTTCTCCCTCGCCTCAGGCACTCGACTTCACGAGGATTGCCGACACATTCTCGTGCACGGGTATCACCTAAATGCTTCGGTCATGCAAGAAAGTTCGGATCCATGCACCATGTGCATATCAACGTTCTTTTTGCCCTTGGAAGATCACTCTATCCTGAAGAACCGGTCCTCCAATTTTTCTCAAAGAGCTCAGAAGCCCCTTGGAATGCCTCCTTTCGTTTTACTGGAATCAAATTGTTGCGTCGCAGAAAGAACTCGGCAGGTTGGCCTGCACGTAGAGCTGACGTATGATCTGATATGAGTCGCTGTTTAGCTTTACCAATCAAAGTATGGATCGTATGCTCTCTAGTTCCATCGAGTATTTATGCTGTACTTCTGCTTCTGATCTTAATGTAACCACTTCTTATGTCTCTTTGTCCCTCTCTTTGAGCAGAGAATTTTGTTTTGGTCAGCCTCTCAGAGGAATCAGTAGATGAGAAGGCTGCTGATACAGCTGCTTCACCAAAGGTGACACAAGTGAGCTTTGCTTCGCCTCGCTTCGCTATCACAACACATGATGCCTCGACCGAGAAATCGTCGAATGTGAACGCTTGCCCAGTTCATTCTGTAATTCCATTGCAGCTTGTTTGAATTCTCATTTCTTGTCTGCTCATTGTATCTGCAGCATCTGCTTGATGTAGAACAAATCATCAACACCGTGTACTTTCGAACCGACACAGAGATTACTTCACGCGTCTCACGTTAGATAACGCTGCGATGCAAGTCCACCGTTCGTTTTGTTAGTAATACGTCTCGAGTTTGAGCTTTTAAAGAAACCCGATCCAAATAAGTTTCCAAGTTCGAGTAGGTTACCCAATTTGGATCCGAATGTTATGTCTATAAGAAGTGGTTTTTAGTTTTTGCCCAGCAGTACAATCACTCGGGTACATTAGAAAGAAATTGCAAGCATTCTGAAGCCAATAAATCTCGGGATAAGATTTGCAGGATTTCATTCTGAGATTGATAAGTTGTTTCTCAAGGAAACGCGAGAGCTAAATCCTGTGTGAGTTTTCGGGTGGAAATTAAGAGTTTTGAAATATCGAAAGTGTTTGAGTGACTCGAATATTGTAGTAATATCCCTTCGAGCTGCTTGATCTATAGTGGAATCGTTTGCTGTTCTCTCCGTGAACGAGGTCACACCAACTGAATCATGTAAACTCGGTATTTGATTCATTCATTATTGTGTTCGATCGCTTGTTCTTTGGCATCGCAGCTAAGCTTTATATAGTTTTATTTCCATCTCTTGTAAGTCGCAAGTAGCAACAATCAATCCTTAAATCGAATGGTCCAAAGAAGTGCAACTTTAGGACCATTCGGAGATTTTTTTTTTTAAATTTATGAAGAGCTAATTATGCATGGCCTTATTTATTATCTCAAAATTAGCATTTTCCAATATAATCTCTTCCTTAACGTAACGAAAGGCAATCCTCATGCTTCTCCATCCCACGAAATCCGTAACTACAAGTTTGAACGGCAGTGCATGGTCAAAGGGGGTTCATCCAACGAGAAGGCACCACGTGTCCGTTCAGGAAAGGCCCAAGGGTCTCTGGCCAAATCCTAGCTTGCCACGTGTCCTGCTCCCCCCACCATTTTCCACCTCGGCTACCAATTGGAGCTCTTTATAAAGTGGCCGCTTGAAGTTCTGTTCAGAATATCACAGACATATTGACCAGAGAAAAATGGCTTACAAAGCAGCTGTGAGGGTCATCACTTTATCTCAATTCCTCTTTAGCCTCTTCATTTTCATGTGAATTTCTTAATTTGGTTGTCTTGATGTGTGAATGATCTTGTGTCTCTAGGGCTATTGGAGATCGATGCTGAGCCGAGCGGGAGCAAACCACCAGTCGTTCGTGACGGCCACCAGGCCGAAGATGTTCGCCGCGACCGCCAATGCCGCGCATGCCGATCACCACCACGAGAGGTTCGCTCGATCGACTCGACTCTTGAAATCGTCAGCGCATGAGAGAGCAAAACAATCAGTCCTCACGACTCGCCCCCGTGAAATGCTAATCAACACCGTTTGTGGCAGGAGCTCGATGATGAAGGGCGAGTTCGCGCCGCTGGGGATGGTGCTGGCCATGGTGCTGGTGGCGGCGACGATAGGGACGCACACGGCCAAGCAGCAGCTGGTGCACTCCCCCGGGGTCAAGGTGAGCAAGAAGAAGCGGGAGACAGTGCCGGAAGTGGAGGACCCGGACGCCGTGATCCGCTCGGCGGACAACTTCCTCAACAAGTCCTTCCTCAGGAAGGTGGCTCACATCCAGGAGGACGGCCGCACGATGCCCGACACCAGCCGCGCCAACCCTTACACCAAGTATGTCTAGCATTACTCATTTCTTTTCGAACCGATTTCGTTACGAGAACGAAGAGCTCTAATCTGAGCATAACTTGGTGTCTAATAGGGCTCGGGACGCAGAGACACTGAAGATGGCGGGGGTGAATCCAACACGCCATTGAAGGAAAGGACCATCCCAATCTGACCTTGTATATAGAAAGTGATTTTGTTATGGATCTCTATATTATCTGCCTAGGGTTTGAGCCCCTTTGGACAATCCTTATGTAAAAGGTTGTCCCTACGGTGGCTTCGGATATTGCTGTGATTTTTGAAATAAAAGCATAGCTAATTATTTTAAATAATGATCATTCATGTATGATAATGATGGAAGGAGCAGGTTAGTGTGATGTGCTGTTTTTGGGTAGAGATTAGGGACGAAATTGAGTTGAGCTGCTCGCAAGTAGTTCGGACTCGACACGATAATTACTTGGGATCGGCTCGTCTCATTGTGATCGAGTTGAGTCGAGTTGATCTCGAGCAAAGATATTTATACCCAATTGAGCTCGAACTGGGCACCATAGCATTGGCTTGACTCGACTCAATAACATCACTGGTAGGGGCAGCGCTGGGCGGATCTTGGGGCAAAAGGGTGGGGATATTGGCGGGCAAGGCGGATTAGCATGATTCAACCTCTTTCATATATTTATTTTACAGTCTCTTGAATAATATGAATATTTTTAAGTACGAGAACTTTCAAAATAGAATTCCACACATTATATTAACAAATCTAATTCATAACATTTAAAAATAATACTAAAGGATATCTCGTCCCATGTCGGGTAGTGCCTCTCGTGGATGGGGATCGGCGGACCGCCCCGCCCCGCCCCGCCCAGCACAAGGGGTCGGGCGGCGGCAGGCAAAGCTCCCCCACCATTGGAGACGAGGAACTCTATTCCCGACCCGACTCGACCCGACCCGACCCGACCCATTGCTATTTTAAGGAAAATTAAATATCCAACCCAACAAAGTTTTCTTATTAGCAAAGATGAACACGAGACAAGGACGTCGAACGTTGACGGACCTTTCTAAAGGCGCTACGCTCGAGCATTACGAGGCAATTGATTTTTTTTTTTTTTTTGTCGGATTTGCGTATTTCCACAAACACAGAATTGTCGACGTCCAAGTTACGAAAAGTAGTTATCTTCGACGGATGACCAGAATATGTCCGAAGTAGGGAAAAATGGCGTTCTTTCTTGCACAAACGTCGTTCCCTCACTTCGGTTCGAGCGCGGAATCTGAGCCAAACGCGAGACCCGCCCGCATCCGGAGTTCTTGAATACAGAGGTAAATGCTCTGCAACTCCTGGTTCCATCTTTTCCCCCAGATTTCGGTTTCTGTTGTTCCAAAGCAGAAGTGATTTCTTCTGCGATTCGATGTAACGGGTGCAAAGAAGTCCCTTTTGAGTGTTCTTGCTGGTTGGTCAACGCTGTAGATCTTCTCCCTTCCCTTCTTCCTCCCTGCCCTTTTGATGGGTGAAGAAGAGGGCATGTCGAGTGATTGCCAGAAGCCTGCGAAGTCCAGCCCGAAATTGACTCTGCTCCCCCTAATCGCTCTCATCTTCTACGAGGTCTCTGGGGGTCCGTTCGGCGTTGAGGACTCGGTGAAATCTGGGGGTGGCCCTCTTTTGTCTCTGCTCGGTTTCTTGATCTTCCCGCTGTTTTGGAGCATCCCTGAAGCTCTGGTCACTGCCGAGCTCGCCACGAGCTTCCCCGAGAACGGCGGCTACGTGTTGTGGATCTCGTCGGCTTTCGGGCCCTTCTGGGGATTCCAAGAGGGGTTCTGGAAATGGTTCAGCGGTGTCATGGACAATGCGCTTTACCCCGTGTTGTTTCTGGATTACTTGAAGCATTCGTTCCCGATCTTCAATCGGTTGATCGCCCGAGTCCCGGCTCTTCTGGGGATTACGGCCTCATTGACGTATTTGAATTACCGAGGCCTACATATAGTCGGGTTTTCCGCGGTTTCTCTTGCGGCTTTTTCGCTTTTGCCATTTGCTGTCATGGGTATCCTGTCGGTTCCTCGAATACGGCCTGCGAAATGGGTAGCAGTAGATTTTAGGAAGGTAGATTGGAGGGGGTACTTCAATAGTATGTTTTGGAACTTGAATTATTGGGATAAGGCGAGCACATTGGCCGGTGAGGTCGAAAACCCGAGCAAGACATTTCCGAAAGCGCTTTTTGGGGCAGTAGTTTTGGTGGTATTTTCGTATTTGATTCCGCTTTTGGCCGGCACAGGGTCATTGGATACCCCTGCGAGCGATTGGAGTGATGGTTACTTTGCCCAAGTTGGCTTCTTGATAGGCGGTGCTTGGCTTAGGTGGTGGATACAGGCGGCTGCTGCGATGTCCAATATGGGGTTATTTGAAGCAGAAATGAGCAGTGATGCTTTTCAACTACTTGGAATGAGTGAGATGGGCATGCTTCCGACCATATTCGCTCAAAGGTGAACCAGTTCTCCAGTTGTGCCTTTTCAGTGTTTGGTATCTGCTGTATTTTGTATTTTGTCAGTGTAAATTGAAGAAGTTCATGGCAAAAAATGCAGCTTCAATGCTTGATAATTATCCTGTGAGGCCACACAATCTAATAGGAATTACAGGTTTTGATGGAGTGGTGCACTAGGCACGTTTGCTTAGCTTCTTGCCTCACTGCAAAGTTAAAAGCATCATGCATACTTTTACCTCTAAACATAGTTCCTGTGCCACCACCATTGATTAGTTTCTTTTCATCTAAATTTGTGCATTTTACGGGCAATCTTGAATTTTTCCGAATACTCTCTTTTTTCCATAAAAGTCGAGCAACGAGTAGGACATTGATTACATACTGTTGCTTAGTATGACAGAAGAAGTTGCAGTCATTAGTCGATTAACAACTGTCTCAAAAGCCTGTTCTCTTTTTCCTGAATACTTACTGATATCTGTTGTCAATAGGGCATGAAAATTCTCAGACATCAGCAACACGAATGATCTGTATAGAAGCAATTCCTTTTTGTTTTTGGGTGTGAAGAAGCAGATAATTAGAAGGTTGATAGCGGACTTATTTCCATGTTATTTCACGTGATAGTTTTTTCTCTGTTTTTCTAAAGCCGTATATTCTTTTGAATAACAGTATAGAACTTAAGTCTTGCAAGAAAAGATAACTCTCACAACAATTAACTATAATATCAACTATCTCATGTTGATTACTGCAGAACCTCTAGAATTTCTACTCCAAAAGTGTTCATTTTATATTTAAATTCATTATGTATAGGGGCATCTAGACTGACTAAATTGTTTGAAGCATCGTGCTCCTACATTCTACGTCAATATTCATCATGAGAGTTTGCCCCATGTTTTAATGCAACTTCTGCAACTCATTTCCAGAATCTGAGTAAAAAACCTGAATTGCTAGATTTTTGCTTTCCTTTCTCTTGGTTAGAATTGTGAACTTCTGGTTGTACCTCTCTGACAATATTTTGGCTCCTTCGATGCATTTTCCAGGTCAAAGTACGGGACACCAACCATTAGCATCCTATGCTCGGCTACTGGAGTTGTGTTCTTGTCATGGATGACTTTCCAAGAAATCCTGGAATTCCTGAATTTCCTCTACTCCATCGGCATGATCCTCGAGTTTGCTGCTTTCATAAGATTAAGGATAAAGAAGCCGGACCTTCATCGACCATACAGGGTACCGTTGCAGACATTCGGGGCGACAATGCTCTGTGTGCCTCCAACCCTGCTGCTCGTGCTTGTAATGTGCCTGGCTTCTGCAAAGACATTCCTAGTGAGCGGACTGGTTATTTTGGTGGGTCTGTTATTGTACCCTTTGGTGATTCATGCGAAAGATAAGAAATGGGTCAGATTTGAAGCACAAGAAGGATTGCCCCCGGATAATAATCAAGTTGGTCATTTTGTTGAGTCGAAATTACCACAGGAAGACACAGATGATGCAACAGTTACCCTGCTTTCAGAATCGGCATCATCCAAGACACAGCAGGACCTTTCTTCAGTTGTGGTCGAAGAAGTCCACAAACTAGAGTAGGAGGTAATTTTCCCAATTTTGTCTTCTGTCCATGCAGTCATATCATTAAATTACGAAATAAATTGAAAAAGAAATAGTAAAGATAAGTGACTGATAGAAAAGGCCGATATTACTCTCGGGGCGTGCCGCTTTGTGTAAATTTTATGCTGCGTGCCAGAACTTGCAAGACAAAACTGGTTATAGATCATGAGTTAGCAGCTTCTCATTATGTCGTGTCCTGAGACCGAACCCTCGACCGGAATTCGTTTCCGCAGTTTAATGAGGTTTCCCAAATGCAAAACTTAATGAGATCTTCTCAGCATTTGCCATTGAAGTCTCTCCCTTCTTGTAGAGTCACAGACTGAATCTGTGACGAGAAAAAAAGGTTGTCATATGATGTTTATAGCTTGGATTGTCTGATGCAAAGCAAAGGTAATGAATCAGTTTATCAATGGTTGGTCCCTCCTTTTAGTTTTCCTCTGCTCATTTTCCCAAACAAAAGGATTGAAATTTCGATTCAAGTAGCTGACATGAGCTTAATCTCGAGTAAATGGGTCACCTGTCTCCTACAAGTTTGATTCACATCGTTAGTAAACCGTTGAACAGCTCGTGCCTCGTTGTCTAGTCATGGCATACCTCGTTTGGAGAGACTTCCTGGCTGCTAACATCTTGGTGGAGCTGCGATGGTGAGCTCGATAACTTTGGACTTTCGGATTGCAGGTGATGCGAAGTAGTCATGGCTTAAACCAAACTTTCCATAGCGGATATGTGATGCTTATGGTGCCCGAAGAGAGAGTTGCTAGCGCCGCTCGCCCCTCCCCGTTCTTTTACTATCCACAATTGACCAACTTCGTAATCGAACCGGACAATATACAAAGGCCGACAAGGCCCAAAAGCATAATAGAGTACACAAAGCTATGGAATTGGACGCCCCATAACAATACATACAAGAGCAAAGGCCGGAAAGGCCCACATGAAGGGTCTAAAGAGTCTTTTCTCTATATATACAATTAACACTACGAAAACCGAATATTTTGTTTTTGTTTTTTGTTTTTTGGACTACTAAAAAGTCAAAGTAACTTTTGTACTATCTCCTGAAAATGCAAATTATATCCAAATTCCAAAAAATTATGAAAAATAGTATATATTTTTTTGCATCTATCTTTTTTTTTTTCTTTCCTACTGCTACTGTGGTTGGCGAGGGCTTCAAGGCCCCCGACCGGCCATGCCGGCCACAAACAGAAGCAAAGAATGAACAACAAAAAAAGAAAAGTAAAAAATTTATTAAAAAATTTGAAAAAATATTAAAAATTAGAATACTATAAAAATATTATTAAAACTTAACCACATTAGTGTCGGTTTGCCAAATGGACTAAATTGGCACAAATGAAAAATGGTTTAGGACAAAATTGGCAAAAAAAAAAGGGTTTAGAATTGAATTGAGACAATTGCAATAGGTTTAGGATTGTTTTGATAATTATCCCAAGAATTAACGTAACCACTTTCTCTTCGTGTTCAAGAAATCCTTGAACTGCTTGAGCCGAGAGAGGGAATAAGAATATTATAAGTGTCATAACTTTTTTTTTTCTATCACTAGAGTGCCACATCTTTTAAAAATTGTTCACTTAAGTGTTATCGGCATATGACTCATCGGAAAATCCGATGTGGCATAAATATATTACACAATGTCCGACGTGGCTTGCTGCCCAGATGAAATCAACTAGTGAGAAGTTAAACGACGTTGTGTAGAGATCTATTTGAGGAACCCTAATCTAATCTAAAGAAATTGAGGCAAAATTCGATTTACTTCTTGAAGAACCCTAATTCTTTAAATAGAGAAAAATCACTTTATCAAGTTCGCAACGGAGAGCAAAAGTAGGAGAAGCAGCTCACGACCAATTCAACAAAGTCAAGACGAAGGTAAATTTTTAAAATTGGGGCAAAATTCGATTTCCTTCTTGAAGAACCTTAACCGAACCTCAATTCCTCAAATTGGGCAAAATCATCTTCTCAAATTCGCTATGTGAAGCAGAAAATAAAAGTTATAATAAATTCAAGACACTTAAGTGAACGATTTTAGGTCGATGTACCACTCAAATGGAAAACAAAAGTTATAATAAATTCAAATACAATTTCTCATTTTTGAGAAAATATTTTTTTGTAATTTCAAAAGAATTATTAATAAATTGACAGTGAAAGTTACGATGAAAACGATAATAAGAATTGGTACCTTGTCCCCAAAAAAATAAATAGCCAAAACTTGACAAAAGAGTTTTTCATTCAAAACATAATTAGCTCGGGCATTTACTACTCTTTTGTCTATTTGAAATGGCAACGTGTCTTTAAATATAGTTTGAGCTGATTATCTTAGATGGTTTGCGAAATACGAAAAGTTACTGATATATGTATCTAGTTTACGAAAGATACTCTATTTGATATATTAAATTGTGAAAAGTTAAATGATTTGGTTAGTGAACCTGAGTCTTGAGATGTGTTCTGGATTTGAATTGTGGGTTATTTGAGAATGATTTTAGTGGATTATGCTCATATCGCGATGATTAGAACCTATTGGGAGGTTAAGTATGCATATCCTATACTGGATTTGAGATTGATGAGTTATGATATCGTTTTATAAAAATTCACAACGAAGGTTCGATCTGCATAGAAAAGATTTGTACTACTTACTGGGCTGTGGTAGCTCATACCATTCTTCTTAAATTCTTTTCAGGTTCTTCAGCTAGCGATAAGTAGGACGAGAGCGATATCGATAGGGAATTTTGGGTAGTTATGTATGTCTAAAATGATAATTTGTTGCGGTTTAGTTCTTAGTTTGGCGAAGTATATATATACATATATATATGTATAACAGGTTTGTGTAGATTTGTGTTTGAGGCTGCGCTTTCGAGTGAGATGACGACCGTGTTATTCCCCTATTCTTGTAGGAATCGAGATGTGACATGTATACCCTTCCTTCACCATCGAAGACTAATTTGTGAATTCTTGTTTGCATTTTAAAGTTTCTGTAAATATTTTCTTGGGGGTGAGTCTGGATCGATTGTCCGGCTCTATAGCTATCATCTTGACTGTAAACCAGACGCTACTTATGCTTGGAAGAAGTTGTCTAAAGTGGGCAGTGGAGATAATATTTCTCTTTGGTATGATTTGTGGCACCATGCTTGGGATCTTGCCCGAATCATTCTCAAGGAGAACAACTTGTGACTCTTCTCTTCCTCTGCATGCCAAAGCATCTGCTGCAATCTGTAACTCTCATCGTAAATGGCCAGCTGCTAGGTCTCAAGATGCAGGGGATTTGGGGTGTCATTTTACCTAATTCCTCAGCTGCAGACAAAGTTGTATGCAGCCTCTTCAAATGGTTGCCTTTACTCTTTTGTTGTTGACCGGCACAAACTTGGGTGCTTCTCCCATAATGTAAGGCTTGTTTCTTAGTTAGTAATGCGTGATAAACTCCCCGCTTTCGAGAGGACTAACTGTCGGTCTGTCGGGAGTACTCGATCTGTCTGCTTGTTCTGTGATCGAAGCGTTTGATCTCGCTCTCATCTATTTTTAGAGTGGAGTTTCTCTAATCAAGTGTGGAGAAAGGTGCTGCAGCTTTGTTTGATTCACAGGACTCCTGGAGTTTGGGACTGTGTATTCGGTTGGATAAAACAAGCTGCTCAGGGGAAAGGACTCAATCAAAGGGCACAAACAAATGAAGGAAAGCCTGCTATTTGTTTTTCTGAGGTTGGGTTTTGAGATGAGAGTAGGATACACACGTTGAAGAAATTTTCGGCTCATACATAAAGGCCATCCTTGAGTTCGCTGCTAAACGAAAAAAATCCTCTTCTTCTTTTTTATGAAGACAAGAAAGCGCTCTTACGTCAGTTCGGTAACTCTAGCATCTATCATATCTTGAAATCCATAAACAAGTTGTTGCATTTACAGGTGGGTCCTTGGATGTTTAGTAATAATATTTGGTTACTATCAAATAACCTTTAATTTCTATTTTTCAGCATTTAAAATTATCAACACTTAAAGATTCATTAGCCAAGTTTTTAGCATTTATTTCAGTTTTATCAAACCAGTCCTTAGAGAAGTACATTCAGCATCATAGATTGTTCAAAAGTAAAATTCACTTACTCACACAACTTGGAGGAAGAAGAAATTCAAGGAGAGAAGTTATGAAGCAATCTCTCTTATGTATACATACGCATCAGATGCTTGGGCTAATTGTACCCACCTGAAATCTGACTTTAGACAATTGCGAAAACAAATCAAAACTCAGTTCTTATGCGACCACAAGGTAATCGTATCATCAAAATGTTTGTTCTCCAAAGCGGATTTGTAAGTGTAAAAGCCTCTTTGATTGCCTTTGGTTGGGGGAAAACTCCATGAAAAAGGAAAATGATTCCGAGAAATCATTTTCCATGAGAATGGTTAGTTTTCCTATGTATGGTGATAGGTGATCGAAACCGTTTTATGGTGTTTGGATCTCATTTGGAAAATAATTTCAATCCCATGACTTTATCTCACGATAAAAAAGCAAATCGATTTTTTTAATTTTCAATTTTTTTCTTTCTTTTTCTTTTTGTTTCTCCCTCCATCGCGACCAGCGGCCACGGGCCAACTCGAGCTCGCCGGCTGTCGTCGAGGCCCGGTGACCAGGGGAGGAAGAAGAGAAATAAAAGAAAAAAATAACAAAAAATACAAAATTATATTATATAAAAATATAAGATAAATAAAAAATAAAATTGAAAAAATTCTAAATGAGCAATTCTAGAAAGTGTTTTCACATCTTTAGATTTAGGAATTTACTTTCCTAATTTTATGTTTGAATTTTCCGTTGACCGGAAAGTGTTTTTCGTTAACTACGTCATTTTTTGGGAACCAAACGAGTGAAAGTCCTGAAAAACAATTCCTTAAAAACGCTTGTGTCATAGTTGAAATTTTGGAATAGTTAGTATGATATAGTACTCGGTCTTGTTAGCTAACATACCAAGGCTAGATATACCCGACTTGTACATTGCTAACATCAGGGAATGGAATAATCGGGAATATTGAGTAAGTGGTCAAGCCGCTAAAGTAGCTAAAAATTATACACTTTTTATAGGTACGTGGTCTACCTTCACCTCTCATTTTAAACTTTTATGCTAGACTTTCCACCAATAGTAAAATTTGTATTGTAAAAAGTATCCAATTACACTACAAGTGCCATATGTTGTGTACAACGCTCACTTAAGTGCCAAAAGTGTCAAAACGATCATTCAAGTGTCAAATTTTTTACAAAATAATCACTTAAGTAACAACTTCGATTTGCTTGCCGGAAATCCTACGTGGCCTTTTTTTTTCATTAATATTGGAGCCAACGTGGCTTGCCGGAAGTACACGTGGACTTTAACTTAAAAATTAACTAAAAATTTTTAAAAAAAGAAATTAAACAGAAAAAGAAGCTAAATTTTAAAAAAAATATAGAAAAAGAAAAAGGGAGCCCCTGGTTCAGGCAGCGAGGATGGGGGATGGCCGAACCCCGACCAATGGCCGGCGATCCCCGCCGACTGCAGGCGGGGTCTCGCCCAGCCTTGGCGAGGCTCGACCTCGCAGATCTGGGTGAGGGCGAGGCCTCGCCAATTTGGCCGAGGTCGGGGCTGCTTCTTCCTCTTCTTCAAAGCTTGTTTGCCACATGAGCACAGCATGGTGCAGCTTCTGGCGGTGATTGAAAATTAGAGAGAGACGGAGAGATCGAGAGGAACCACCATGTGATGTCGTTCTCGCGTCTGCCCATCTCCTTTCCCATTTCCCGTCTCTTCAAGTATGCGGTCTGCAGCCAAGAACAAGCAAACACCAAATTTCAGTTTTGAGGACCAAATTCTCCTCCGCGATTCATTGTGTAACAATCAAATGAGAGCGGGGACATCAACTTAAATTCCTCGGCAATTTCACACCCGAGCCTCTGGAATGGGAGCTTCCTGATCAAAAGCTCAGTGCTCTTCTAGTAATTACGGATTTCATTGCAAGATTACATTGGATGGTCAATTTCTAGGTGTTGAGTTAGACCCCGACCTCGGCCAAATCGGCGAGGGCGAGGCCTCGCCCGGCGATGGGCCGGCGAGGGTGGGCGACGACGGCAAGGGCTATGCAAGCCCTTGCGACCTCAACAAGCCCCCCACCCTTTTGTCTTTTGTTTTTTCAGTTTTTAGCTTATTAGTCTTTTATTTAAATTATTTTTAAAAAAATTAGCTTAGAAGTCTACGTGGAAGTCCACGTGGCTAGAGTTTTATTTAAAATATGCCATGTCAGATAATAAATTTAAATATAAAAGCCACGTATTTCATTTGGCTGGAATTTCTCCGATTTGGCACTTAGTGATCGCTTGTCTCCGGTTTTGGCAATTAAGTGATTATTTTGAAACTTTTGGCGCTAAAGTGAGCATCGTACACAACTTATGGCACTTGTAGTGTATTTCTCCCCATAGTATTGGATCATCAAGTTAATCGCGGGGAAAATTAGCAAAACAGTCTTAAACCTATTGCAATTCGGTCCTAAACCTTTTGTATTTGTGCCAATTCAGTCCATCCGGCCAACTTTGGCTGGTCGGGGCTAATGTGGATACCAGCACTGACGTGGACACTTTTTAATAATATTTAATCAATTTTTTGTGCCAATTCAATACTTTTTTTTCTTTTTTTTTCTCTTTCAATTTTTTTCCCTTTCTTCTTCCTTCAGTCGGTCGCCGGCCTCTGGCGAGCCTCACTGGCACTGGGCGAGGTTGGGCTCACCCAAATCTGGTGAGGTCCAGCCTCACTATGGCTGGGCAAGGCAGACCTCAACCAGTGAAGGCGAGGCTTGCCTTGGGTGAGAATCGAGGCTTGCTTGTTGGAACCCATGTCGCAAAATCGAGGCTTACTTGTCGGAACCCATGTCTCAATATTGAAGCTTTTCTTGCGGAGAAAGCTTCCAAGCCTCTGATTTATCCAAGGATCGCGGAAATTTTCAAGAATTGTGGCAAATGAAGGAGCTCTCGATCTAAATTTGAAGGGGGAGAGAGAGAAGGTCAAGAAATGAAGTGTAAATGAAGGTGGGTTTGGGGGAGATCGATCGGTGAGAGGTCGCAATCAGAGAAGATGAGAGTGATTTGACGAGGTTGGCCTCGCCATGGCTAGGCGAGTGGGCGAGGCTCGCCCTCGTCAGTGGCTGACGGGGTCGAGCTTCACCAAAGGTCGGCGAGGTCGACCTCGCTGGCCCTCACTTTTGGCTGGTTGCCGGTGGCAACCGGCTAGAGGAGGAATAAGAAGGAAAAAAAAAAATGAAAGAGAAAGAAAGAAAAAATTCGAAAAAAAAATTAAAAAATTTCTAAAAATTGTCTATATCAATGCCGGTCAGAATTCATATCAGGGCCGCCCTGCCAAAGTTGGCTGGATGGACTGAATTGGCATAAATGCAAAATATTTAGGACTGAATTGGCACAAAAAAGTTTAGAACTTAATTGACACAATTGCAATAGACTTGAAACATAGTATTGGATCATCTAGTAAATCGTGTGTTGGGCCTTCATTTGCTCTGATTTGCTGAGGTGGGACATGGATCTTTGCAAGTGATTTGTATCTTCTCTTGGTTGAATTTGTGCATAGACATTGACTATGTCGCGAAAAATGAGTGATTTGGACAACTTTTTCTTGAAAATGATCGTCCATATCGCTTGTCAAGATGTATGAACAAACAATATTTTCATCGTTCCAGAAAATATTCATATAAATTAGTATCGACAATGAAAACATTTCTATTGGGTAATTATTCCAAAGGATACAAGCGATCTTTTTTATAAGAATATTTTTCAAATCAACATCTAAATGCACACAATTATAAGAAAATTAGATGATTTGGAAGCTCCCAAAGCCAAGAGGTCAACCATTTGATGCAAAAGGAGCCAAACTTTCTTAGAGTGGAAAGTTCTTCCTTTAGAATGAGCTTATGGCTCTCATCTTCCGTTCCAATCTTTCTCAAGTACTAATAGCATCTAAATGGATACAATTATGGGAAATTAGACGATTTGGAAGCTCCCAAAGCCACAAGGTCAAGCATCATTTTTCGCGAAGCAAACGAAACCATTATTTCCTTGATTTTCACTTTGCAGACTGTGGAGGAGGCTTGCCCCAAGTGTTTGCCCAATAGATTATGCGACTATCTCTCCCACTCATAACAATTGATTAGCTAAGTTTCTACCCGAAAACCTCTAAACAGACCGATGCAATTAAGGGTGATCTGCTCCAAGATGAATCAATCACCAGCCCTAGAACAAGGAACCAGCCCTATGACCTCCGGTTCCTGAAGATTGAAATCGAGAACCGAATAGGCCGGCCGGTTATTTAAAGTGAAATGGCAAGTCTATATATAATCATCCAGGTCTTCAAGTGGAATGGCCACTATTAATTGTTGATAGACGCGCACCATATATATCTGTTAATGATGAGTCTATACAGACTTTGGTTACAAGAGCCTTTACTTTGTTTAACCTGTTATGGAGATATGAAATTCATCCTAAAGTAACGGCTCTGCCTTTATTCTTCGTAAACTAATCACTTGTTGTTCATGTATTTTTAGCGAATGCAATGAAGATTCGCCGTTTCACACTATGCACTAGCAAGAGCTGAGAATCTAATAAAGCGTAACCCTTTTCTTTATTATTCTTCTTCCCCAATCAGGGAGTTAATGCATGTATTCTACTCCCAACAATGAGGGAGACGGCGATCTACTTGAGAGTCCACCCTTTTACACTCAATTTTTCTAATTGGAAACCCTTCTATTTAAGCAAAATATCTAATCAAGTCCACGAAATTCGGCCAAATCCAACTGACCCGGTCGTCGTCGTAAGAAGCTGAAGAGTAACATGAATTAATTATTGACTACGTGGACACCCACCAAGGGGTTGTAGATAATGAATGAATGAATTTTTTTTTTTAATGCCTTGACCAATTCACTATCCACAGTGGGTGTTTACTTAAGTAATATTTGACTCACGAGACGCTGCGGTGTCTTTTGACAGCCATGTCAATTGGATTTGGCCAAATTTTATGTCGGAAGGATTTGATTAGAAAAATTGGAAAGAATAAGAACAGTAGAGAGAGAGAGAGAGAGAGAGAGAGAGAGAGAGAGAGAGAGAGAGAGAGAGAGTGAGTGAGTGAGTGAGTGAGTGAGTGAGAGTGAGAGAGAGAGAGAGCCTTAATAAAGTAAATGTCCGAAGCTTTTTGATCAAATATTTAAGCGGGTGTAATGAGCCAAAGTCCAATAAACTGATTCTATTGAATCCATCTGCATAGAATTATCGGGGCGGGGGGAGAAGACTTATTTACACGAAGGTCAACCATTTCTGTTTCTGGATTCATTTTCTTAGGAGTTTATTCCTACATGCCCCACCTCAATTCCGTATATCTTGTTCATCAGGCTCTGCGAGACCAGAACCTGGAAATTAGCTTCAACAGCGCCTGCCAACTCACGAACGTGACATTGCCGCCCCGTGCGAAATGCCTCCTTAACTCTTCTGATAGATGTCCGGCCCGTCCACAATGAGGGACACGATCAGCCATTATGAACAGCCTTAGCTTCTTCATCTTCTTGAACGAGTCTGCATTCAAGATCAAGTCTTCTACATCAACCTTGTCTAGTTTAATGCCTTCAATCGCATCTGTTCCCTGCTAGAGTGAAAATAAAAATAATCTGTGCGTGTCAAAGAAACAACAAGCCTAACTCTCAGATTAATGTTTGAACTTGAATTAAAACCGTGCTGGTCGGAAAACCACTATAACACAAGCAGTTTCTAAATGAAGACCTATTCATCTTACGAGGAAAGGAGAGATAAGAGGACTTATATTAGGTTATACATAGAAACGATAGTGAAAATTATACGGTTGATCTTTTGAGTTGAGCCCGCTTCAAGCCAAATGACTAATCAACCAATCTTGGGGTAAAAGTTTTGCTTATATTTACTCTCTTTTTTTAATCTTGTACGTAGGAAATGAGACTCAACTGTCCGTTCAACAATAAACACTGTCATTTTAAAGAGAAAATTGACAAAGCACGAAATAAAGATCCCAAACCCTAGTTTTTCTTGCTCAAAACCCTAATCGGCAAAAATAAAACATTCGCATATGTTTCTCTCCTAGTTATGCAATATAAAGTTCTTTGCATCCAATGTAATTGCGAAGTCCACAAAAGGAAGATATACGTATGTGATGTTCAAATTAACTTTTATGTTTTAGGACAAGCTTGAACTTTTACCGAGTTTTGCCTAACCACTTGTAGAGCATCCTCATGACGCCATATTCTGCTTCGCTTGCTGGGATTTTCAGGGCACTCTTGAATCACGATTCGTCTACCCATTTCTTGAAGCAAATCATGCATCCATATCTTATTATTTTCATCGATGTATACGAGCGACTTTTGGATTAGAATCTCTATACCACTATTGGCATGGACGCCGCAATGGTCTAGGGACTTGATGATCTCTTCTTTGTCATATCTATTAAGAAAACATGCGATGTCGAGAAAGATCGTCCTCTCGTTGGCCTCTAAGCCATCGATAGCTATCCTCAGTATATCATGAACCTTTCCCTGAGGGATTTCTTTCAGTCGATCGAAAGCTCCTTGCCATTCTCTGACGCTTTTGCCGTTCAAGAAAGAACCCATCACGGTGAGAACCAAAGGAAGCCCTTTGAAAAAACTGGTGAAGCAATTTGAGAGCATCTTATAATCACTTTTGGGATATCTTTCTTGGAATGCATTCCAACTAAAAAGCTCGAGAGCTTGATCATCCTTCAACGCTTTTACCTTATAGATTTCCCCGTGTAGACCGATTAAGGTTTCTTCATGTCGAGGGATCAAAATGATTCTACTTCCCAAGCCTAAGTTTATTGCCTCGATCAGGTGGCTCAGTGGCTCCAACAACCCTTCAGCATCATCAAACACCAACAAGACCCTCTTGTTGTGAAGCTTACTTCTCATGAAGTTTATTACTTCATGAATATCATCACCAAACTCTGAAACTCCGTCACCGAGAATGTCACCAAAAAGGGTCTCCTGCATTTTGGCAAGGCTCGATATGTCCTTAACATTTGCGACAAAGCAACTCCGATCAAATCGATCTGCAATGCGGTCATACAAAGCTCTCACAAGTGTCGTCTTACCTATTCCGCTAGCCCCCGAAATTCCCATGATTCGGACCTCCTCAACCTCTAATTGGAGTAAGGAGTACAAGGCATGTACTCGAGAATCTAACCCAACCGGATGGGAAGCAAGCAGGTCCGTGCCTGAGCGGCCAAGTCGTCTTGAGATTTTCTCCACAACGGATTGGATGAATTCAGCTTCAAGTCTGCAAATTGTCAACAACTAAAGGTGTGACTCTCGTTATTCGCGCTAGTAAAAGATGAAGAAAAGATCACTTAGATTATATCTAAATTTAATATGCAATATAATAGAATTTAGTGGAATGTGAGAGGTTGACATGTGCTCTCCTAATAGTGGCACATCTCCCCCTCTTTCATGTTTGATTTTCCTTAACTTTTCTCCTTGTTATCTTTTTTAAGATAACTTTATTTTGCCTATGTCATGCCCTCTTTCCAAAATATTGACTATACTTTCCGAAAAATTCATGGTAATTATGAGAATAAAATATTCAAACATGCCTCCCTCCACTTTTAACTTAAAACATTCCAAAATTTCCGACACAAAAAAAGTCCCAATATTACATGTCGACAATAAAATATGCCATTAGAACTACTCCACAAAACATCATGAAGATTAATGGCTTTTAATCAAGACCCACGTAGTTGATGAAGAGTTTTAGTCTAATGACATGCTAATGTCAATTGAAATTTGACTCAAGTGTCACGCCCCGACTCTCGAGCACGCGACAACCCTACCAAATCGCCTCTGGTCATAAAGGTTAACGTCCCAGGCACGCTAACGACCTATCGAAATATAATGCGCATGCGGAAACGTGCTAAACTCCCGGACAAGAACATAGACAGGGATAGCAAAGCAGGAAAAATACCAGCGATCAATCAATCAAAGAACATTTCCATTAAAACACCAAAAGTAGATGATCGCTAACCCTACAGAGCTATACAGAGATAAATACAACCCCATTCTTCGGGGCGGCTCTCTAAGACCAAACAAAAAGGGTATATGGGTCAGGAAGGGTTAACTTCTCATCTACTCCAAAAGAGGGGCTACACCACCCTCGTCCTCAACTTCACCTTGGACCTGAAAAAGGGGTTAACCACGACGGGGTGAGAAATAAATCTCAGTGAGCTAGCGCCTAAGCCCTGCTAGGGCGTTGACTCGCTCAGGCGACCTACACACAGTACAATACAATAGTATAACGCCAATCACATGCAAGCTTACCACGCCTTGGATCACACATATGCAAGACTCGACTTGACATGACAGTCAACTAATCAAGGCAACAACCCGAACACCACAACAGCTTGCAAGCACAAATCCCCACACGTATTCCGGTTATTAACGGCCACAAGGCCCGGCGCACACGACTGGTGTGGCTCAACACTACGACTGGCAGTGTCTACTGGCATGACCAGGCATCGTCCCTTACTTCCGGCGACGGCGTCCAATAGTCCGTAAGATTCGTACGACTGGCACGACACGGAACTACCGGGAATCCCTGAAGGGGCTTCGGTCCATCCATACTGCGACCGGCGTCCGATAAATCGTGTGGCTCCGTACGACTGGCACGGCACGAATTTACCAGGAAAAACCGTACGACTGGCACGGACCGTACGACTGGCACGGATTTATCTCATCATATGACCACACAAGCAGATCATCCAACCAATCGATTCTTATCTTGGCATTTAGTCAAATGCTCACACGATCATGCTCAAAGACTCGGCCACTGGCCATTTTTATGCTCAAATATGCAATTTAACCTCACACGTGGTCACATGAATATGCACATTATCCACCAGACTTTGCATCTAAATACGGGTGATCAATCCTCATACAGTCAACCACAAACCAATCAGAGCATTCAACAGTTAGGCATTGATCACCACATCAAACAATCGACAACAATTATAACAATGTACTCGATTAACTGAACTAACCACCGACGGCTACTCCGCCTACCAACCAACTAGTCAAACAATTTATCGTTCACTCGGCTCTGGCTAATCGCTCGCTCGCGATCAACAATTGCAGTCAATCAATCAATCTAATCACCAATTAGCCACAGACAACCTAACTAACCAGTCTAATTTATTTAATCGCGGTCATTTAACCTAAACCCGGTCTCTAACTAAACCGACCACAATTAATCTACGTGAACGCCTAATTAGACTAATTAATCTAGACCCGAACGCAATTAGCGACCTAACCGAGAGTTAGGGGCTAACTCACTACTACGCAGCCCGACTACGATGACGGCGACGGGACAACGACGACGGCAACGAACGGCGGCGGCGGCCGGCTCCGGCGAGCGGCGGCGGCAGCCGGCGAGCGGCGGCTACTGTTCACGGGCTGAGGTCAGCGGCACGGAGCGAACGGTTCGGATCTCGGGTCACGGGCGGTACTCCGGCGATTCTGGACAGCGGCAGCAGCCCGGGCGGAGGAGTGGGTGGCGGTTCGGCGGTTCGAGGAGCTCGGGTCGGTGAGGCGAGGCCGGCGCGACGAGGGGTGGCGGGGCTGCGGCTGGACGACGGAGCTGGAAGCTGGGGTGGTCGGAGGTTTCGGGCGTCGCGGTGGCTGGACGAGCGACGGAGGGGACGATGGTGGCGGCTGAACAACAGAGGAGGAAGAGGAGTGCAGGGGGGGTGGTTGGCCACGGCTGAGGGGCGACGGCGACGGCAACTGCTCGACGGGACGGCGGCTGAGGCTAGACGACGGGCGAGGTGATGGTCGGCGGTGGCAGCTGGCGGCGTCGCGGGTTGAGGAGGAGGAGGCGCGGATCTACGAGCCTCGGCTGCTCACGGGTCGGCTCGCGGGGCGACGACGGCTGGGCGGGCGACGACTGGAGGGCGGCTGGAGCGGAGCGGCACGGCGCGGCGACGAGGGAGTGGCGATGGCTGGTGGTGCTTTGCTGCAACCGAAAGAAAGAGGAAAGAGGGGGGCTGTCGCGGGGTCCTCGGCCCGCGGGCTGAGCTCGGCGACGCGACGGGAGGAGGAGACGACCAGCGACGGCGCGGCTGCAGGCGGCTGGTGGGCGAAGGCGGCGAGGCGGCGGCGCTCGGTGGGGCTGGACGACGCTCGGCAGACGCGGTGAGGAGGAGGGAGAGGAGGTCGGGCTGCAGGGGGGGAAGGAGGAAGGAGAGAGGGAAGGGAAGGAGAGAGAGAGTGATGGGAAGATGGAGAGTGACGTGAGGGGAGTGGGTGGGGCAGGTGGGGGCAGATGGGGGCTGCACGGCAGCCAAGGGGGGAAGGGAAAGAGAAAAGAAAGAGAGAGAGAGAGAGAGGGGGAAAAAGGAGGAGAGAGGGAGAGTAAATGGGTGGGGTCCACTAGGGTCAAAGTTTGAATTTCTTTGACTTTGAGCACAAAGGGTTTCAGGCGCGAAAGGTCTCTGACCGGTGCTTCAGGATTTATTAAATCTCTCTTCAGATCAAAATAAATCGCGTCCAATAATTGTCCCTTAGACCACAAAAATTCCAATTTTATTTATTTTATGGACCTTAAAATTTCGGGACGTCACAACTCTCCCCTTCTTAGGAAATTTCGTCCCCGAAATTACACCACTGTTACAACTCTTCGAACAGAAAAGGGTAACTACTCTTCATGGCTTCCTCGCTCTCCCACGTGGCTCCTTCTGTGCCATGATGCTGCCAAACAACTTTGACCAAATGGATCGTCTTGTTCCGGAGCACTTGCTCTCTTCTATCCGCGATCTTCACCGGGCGCTCCACGTATGATGCTCGCTCGTCTAATTCAATCTCTTCGTAACTCAACACATGAGCGGGGTCTGGCTCATACTTCCTCAGCATCGACACGTGGAACACATTATGCACCTTAGCAAGCCTCGGCGGCAACGCAAGACGATACGCCAAAATCCCAATCCGTTCTAGAATCTCAAACGGTCCAACATACCTCGGACTCAACTTCCCTTTCTTACCAAAGCGGGATGTTCCTCTCATAGGCGACACCTTCAGGAACACGTGATCACCCACTTGGAACTCCAAAGGTCTACGTCTCTTGTCGGCGTAACTTTTCTGGCGACTCAGTGCTGTCCTCAGTCTTTCTCTGATAACCTTGACAGCTTCCATTGATTGCTGTACCAACTCAGGGCCAGTGATCTTCTTTTCGCCAACTTCATCCCAACATACAGGCGTCCTGCAAGCTCTACCATACAGCGCTTCGAAAGGTGCCATCTTGATGCTCTGTTGGTAGCTGTTGTTGTAGGCAAACTCGACTAAATGCAGCTGATCCTCCCAGCTACCCTTAAGGTCCAGAACACAGGCTCGCAACATATCCTCGAGCGTCTGAATCGTCCTTTCAGACTGGCCATCCGTCTGCGGATGATAGGCCGTACTGAACTGCAGCTTCGTTCCCAGCGCTGCCTGCAAACTTTTCCAAAACGTGGCAGTGAACTTGGGATCACGATCCGAAGTAATCGTCACTGGCACCCCATGAAGTCTCACAATGTGTCTCACATAAAGTTCTGCATAACTATCCAAAGCAAAGTCCTTTCTTACTGGGATGAAATGCGCTGACTTCGTCAACCTGTCGACCACAATCCAAATCGAATCATGACCTCTCTGACTCCTTGGCAATCCCGTCACGAAATCCATCGTGATATGCTCCCACTTCCATTCTGGGATCTCTAATGGCTGCAGCAATCCTCCAGGCTTACAGTGCTGCGCCTTGACTTGTTGACAAGTCAAACATTTAGCCACATGCTTGGCTATACCCGCTTTCATTCCACTCCACCAGTAGTGCTGCTTCAAATTCTGATACATCTTTGTGCTCCCTGGATGGATACTATAGCTACTACGGTGCGCTTCCGACAAAATCTCCTCCCTTAAAACCTCATTGGCAGGCACACACAAACGTCCTCGGAACTTTAGTATCCCGTCTTCGGCTATCTGAAAGTCGGCTCTTCTCTTAGCTGGGTCCTTTTGAAGGATCTTTTGAATGGCAGGGTCTGTCGACTGCAATGCTTTAATCTTAGCCTGCACTTCCGGCTCGATCCTCAATGTAGCCATGAGACTCGACAGATGGCTCACTTCCAACTTGAAGTCCGAGTCTCGCACTTCCTCCAAAAGAAGCCACTCCTGAACCATCATCTGGGCTATTGCTGACTTCCGACTCAGAGCATCTGCAACCTTGTTCGCCTTACCCGGATGGTACAAAATCTCACAGTCATAATCCTTAAGCAGCTCCATCCAACGACGCTGCCTCATGTTCAACTCCTTCTGAGAGAACAGATACTTGAGACTCTGGTGATCGGTGTACACTTGAAACCGTTCTCCAACCAGATAGTGTCTCCAGATCTTCAAAGCAAACACGATCGCTGCCAACTCCAGATCGTGCGTCGGATAGTTTAACTCATGAGGCCTCAACTGACGAGAAGCATACGCTACCACTCTTCCATGCTGCATCAGAACGCAACCCAAACCTCTAAGCGAAGCATCGCTATAAATCTCAAATCCTCCGGGACCAGACGGAATCGTCAGAACGGGAGCCGTAGTTAGCTTATGCTTAAGCTCTTGGAAACTACGCTCGCACTTGTCTGTCCATTCATACTTCACGTCCTTCTTCAACAGTCGCGTCAAAGGCGAGGCTATAGCAGAAAACCTTTCCACAAAACGTCTGTAATAGCCTGCCAAACCCAAGAAGCTCCTAATCTCTGTTACTGTGGTCGGTCTCGGCCAATCCATGACTGCTTCGATCTTCGACGGATCCACCGCAATTCCATCACCAGAAACCACATGGCCTAAGAACGCCACACGAGCTAGCCAAAACTCGCACTTACTGAACTTGGCAAACAACTGATGCGTCCTCAGGGTTTCCAAAATCGTCCTCAGGTGCTGTTCATGGTCCTCCAGACTCCTCGAGTACACCAAGATGTCATCTATGAACACGATCACAAACCTATCCAGAAACTCCTTAAACACCCGGTTCATCAGATCCATAAAAGCAGCTGGAGCATTTGTCAGACCAAACGGCATCACAGTGAACTCATAATGTCCATAACGCGTCCTGAATGCCGTTTTCGGTATATCCTCTTTCTTGATCCTCAACTGACGATATCCCGTCCGTAGATCGATCTTAGAAAATACCGAAGCTCCTTGCAGTTGGTCGAACAAATCGTCTATTCTCGGCAGTGGATACTTGTTCTTGATTGTCACTTGGTTCAACTGCCTGTAGTCGATGCACAACCTTAACGAACCATCCTTCTTTCTCACAAACAACACAGGCGCTCCCCATGGCGACGCACTAGGGCGGATAAATCCTTTATCCAGTAGCTCTTGCATCTGCACCTTAAGCTCCTTAAGTTCCGATAACGCCATCCTATACGGCGCCTTCGAGATCGGCGCCGTCCCAGGTGCCAACTCTACCACGAACTCTATTTCTCTATCGGGCGGTAACCCAGGCAGCTCCTGCGGGAAGACATCCGGAAACTCCCGCACAACAATAATATCCTCCAATCTAGGTTCCTCAACCGACGCATCTACCACAGTTGCCAGATAGCCCTGACAACCGCTCTCCAGTAGACGAGTCGCCTCCAGCGATGAAATCGCCACAGTCGAGGTTCCTCCTCGATCTCCAACAAACTCAAAACTAGTCCCATCCAGCGGACTAAACCGAATCGCCTTACGATAGCAATCCATCGTGGCCCTTTGCTTCGCCAGCCAATCCATTCCGACAATCAAATCAAAATCAAACATCTCCAACACAATCAGGTCTATCGTATCCTCACGACCACAAACTACCAGTTTACAACCAAGACAACCTACAACAGCTACTACGCTATCCTTTAAAGGCGTAGAGATCCTAACAGCAGTACTTAACGTTTTCGAACTCAAACCAGCAAGTTTAACGAATTGCTCAGCCACAAAAGAATGGGTAGCACCAGGATCAAACAGAGCATAAGCAACTTGGTCGTGTAAGAAGACCGTACCTGTAACGGTCGGCGAATCCTTCGCCTCATCTCGGGTGACAGCAAACACCCGTCCTTGCGCCTGGGGTCGATTCTGATGATTCAGCGGCGCGTTCCCTCCAAGTTGCCCTCCATGCTGTGGCCTGGTCGGTTGCCTCTGCGGACAGTCCCTCACTTGGTGGCCAAACTGACCACATCCAAAACAAGCTCCAGCACGGAACTGACACGGACCAGACCCATGTCTTTGCCGGCACAGGCGGCAAACATCCCCACGGTTGAACACCGGCTTACTAATGCCTCCCTGCCGGTTCGGTGGGATGTGGTGTTTCCCTCTAAACATCGGCTTCTTCCCAAATCGATTATCATTCCGGCCCGAGGGCACAAACCGCGATCCAGATGCGGCTGCCCTTTCTGCTACGTCTCGTTCTACCAACTGAGCTCTTTCATATAACTCATTGTAATCCTTCAAATTCAGCGGTACCAACACACTTTTTATCTCGGGCTTTAACCCATCCCTAAACCTTCTTGCCCTATCCACGGGGTCTTCCACCATTCTCGGTGCATACTTAGATAGTTCAGCAAACTTGGCCTCGTACTGATCTACCGACAGCTGGTTCTGACGCAGGCGAAGGAACTCTGCCATCTTCTGTTCCCTCGCGGTGTCCGAGAAGTACTTGCCGTTAAACGCTTCCACGAAGGCATCCCACATCGGGACCGTACCCTCGGGAAAGATCCTATCTTTGGAGGCTCTCCACCACGTACTCGCATTCCCCTGCAGCTGATAGACAGCCAGAGTGACCTTGTCTTCATTCGCACACCTTAGCAGGGTGAACGCCTTCTCCAGTTCCTCGATCCACGAGATAGCAGTCTCGGGATCTCCACTACCTGAGAACCTAGGTGGCTTCAGCTTCAGAAATTGCTCCACCAATTTGTGCATCGGCAGTCCACCATTCCCGTTTCCAGTCAACGGGTCTTCGATCGGGGCGATAGCAACAGTAGCTTGATTCCTCACTTGTTGCCCCACTATATCTCCCAAGGCCTCCAATGCCTGCAGAATCCCGCCCACTCTGGGATCCTCCCGAGTTGCTCTTCTTCTAGGCGCTCTCGGAATACGGTTGCTCATCCTACAGGACTGTACGGACTCCTGCTCGCCCAAAGCAACGCGTAATGAGAACCCAGGCATACAGCCTAAAACCTAAGCAACAAACACACGCACAGGGTCTCGATCCTACCAACTATCCCAAAACCCAACGATCCTTATCACTCCAGGCCATGACCAGATGGATCAGGCTGACCTTGCTCTGATACCACCTTGGGCGGGGATGTCACGCCCCGACTCTCGAGCACGCGACAACCCTACCAAATCGCCTCTGGTCATAAAGGTTAACGTCCCAGGCACGCTAACGACCTATCGAAATATAATGCGCATGCGGAAACGTGCTAAACTCCCGGACAAGAACATAGACAGGGATAGCAAAGCAGGAAAAATACCAGCGATCAATCAATCAAAGAACATTTCCATTAAAACACCAAAAGTAGATGATCGCTAACCCTACAGAGCTATACAGAGATAAATACAACCCCATTCTTCGGGGCGGCTCTCTAAGACCAAACAAAAAGGGTATATGGGTCAGGAAGGGTTAACTTCTCATCTACTCCAAAAGAGGGGCTACACCACCCTCGTCCTCAACTTCACCTTGGACCTGAAAAAGGGGTTAACCACGACGGGGTGAGAAATAAATCTCAGTGAGCTAGCGCCTAAGCCCTGCTAGGGCGTTGACTCGCTCAGGCGACCTACACACAGTACAATACAATAGTATAACGCCAATCACATGCAAGCTTACCACGCCTTGGATCACACATATGCAAGACTCGACTTGACATGACAGTCAACTAATCAAGGCAACAACCCGAACACCACAACAGCTTGCAAGCACAAATCCCCACACGTATTCCGGTTATTAACGGCCACAAGGCCCGGCGCACACGACTGGTGTGGCTCAACACTACGACTGGCAGTGTCTACTGGCATGACCAGGCATCGTCCCTTACTTCCGGCGACGGCGTCCAATAGTCCGTAAGATTCGTACGACTGGCACGACACGGAACTACCGGGAATCCCTGAAGGGGCTTCGGTCCATCCATACTGCGACCGGCGTCCGATAAATCGTGTGGCTCCGTACGACTGGCACGGCACGAATTTACCAGGAAAAACCGTACGACTGGCACGGACCGTACGACTGGCACGGATTTATCTCATCATATGACCACACAAGCAGATCATCCAACCAATCGATTCTTATCTTGGCATTTAGTCAAATGCTCACACGATCATGCTCAAAGACTCGGCCACTGGCCATTTTTATGCTCAAATATGCAATTTAACCTCACACGTGGTCACATGAATATGCACATTATCCACCAGACTTTGCATCTAAATACGGGTGATCAATCCTCATACAGTCAACCACAAACCAATCAGAGCATTCAACAGTTAGGCATTGATCACCACATCAAACAATCGACAACAATTATAACAATGTACTCGATTAACTGAACTAACCACCGACGGCTACTCCGCCTACCAACCAACTAGTCAAACAATTTATCGTTCACTCGGCTCTGGCTAATCGCTCGCTCGCGATCAACAATTGCAGTCAATCAATCAATCTAATCACCAATTAGCCACAGACAACCTAACTAACCAGTCTAATTTATTTAATCGCGGTCATTTAACCTAAACCCGGTCTCTAACTAAACCGACCACAATTAATCTACGTGAACGCCTAATTAGACTAATTAATCTAGACCCGAACGCAATTAGCGACCTAACCGAGAGTTAGGGGCTAACTCACTACTACGCAGCCCGACTACGATGACGGCGACGGGACAACGACGACGGCAACGAACGGCGGCGGCGGCCGGCTCCGGCGAGCGGCGGCGGCGGCCGGCGAGCGGCGGCTACTGTTCACGGGCTGAGGTCAGCGGCACGGAGCGAACGGTTCGGATCTCGGGTCACGGGCGGTACTCCGGCGATTCTGGACAGCGGCAGCAGCCCGGGCGGAGGAGTGGGTGGCGGTTCGGCGGTTCGAGGAGCTCGGGTCGGTGAGGCGAGGCCGGCGCGACGAGGGGTGGCGGGGCTGCGGCTGGACGACGGAGCTGGAAGCTGGGGTGGTCGGAGGTTTCGGGCGTCGCGGTGGCTGGACGAGCGACGGAGGGGACGATGGTGGCGGCTGAACAACAGAGGAGGAAGAGGAGTGCAGGGGGGGTGGTTGGCCACGGCTGAGGGGCGACGGCGACGGCAACTGCTCGACGGGACGGCGGCTGAGGCTAGACGACGGGCGAGGTGATGGTCGGCGGTGGCAGCTGGCGGCGTCGCGGGTTGAGGAGGAGGAGGCGCGGATCTACGAGCCTCGGCTGCTCACGGGTCGGCTCGCGGGGCGACGACGGCTGGGCGGGCGACGACTGGAGGGCGGCTGGAGCGGAGCGGCACGGCGCGGCGACGAGGGAGTGGCGATGGCTGGTGGTGCTTTGCTGCAACCGAAAGAAAGAGGAAAGAGGGGGGCTGTCGCGGGGTCCTCGGCCCGCGGGCTGAGCTCGGCGACGCGACGGGAGGAGGAGACGACCAGCGACGGCGCGGCTGCAGGCGGCTGGCGGGCGAAGGCGGCGAGGCGGCGGCGCTCGGTGGGGCTGGACGACGCTCGGCAGACGCGGTGAGGAGGAGGGAGAGGAGGTCGGGCTGCAGGGGGGGGAAGGAGGAAGGAGAGAGGGAAGGGAAGGAGAGAGAGAGTGATGGGAAGATGGAGAGTGACGTGAGGGGAGTGGGTGGGGCAGGTGGGGGCAGATGGGGGCTGCACGGCAGCCAAGGGGGGAAGGGAAAGAGAAAAGAAAGAGAGAGAGAGAGAGAGAGGGAAAAAGGAGGAGAGAGGGAGAGTAAATGGGTGGGGTCCACTAGGGTCAAAGTTTGAATTTCTTTGACTTTGAGCACAAAGGGTTTCAGGCGCGAAAGGTCTCTGACCGGTGCTTCAGGATTTATTAAATCTCTCTTCAGATCAAAATAAATCGCGTCCAATAATTGTCCCTTAGACCACAAAAATTCCAATTTTATTTATTTTATGGACCTTAAAATTTCGGGACGTCACACAAGTGTCAAGATTCTATCTAGTCAAAATTAAACCACCGGAAAATTACTTCGTGTCATGAGAATTAGTATAGCCACCATGGAGAAGAATATTTATGACTATTATATCCACTATGGAAAATTATATGCGATGACTGAACAGTCAGAGCCGTACACCGATGCGAGCTTCATCTTATGTTTATCTAAACTTCTAAATAAGTCAACATATAAAATGTTGACCGATGGAGCAATCAAGAATACTTCAAGAGTTATTTCTGTTAATCCATATCATAAGCCTTTTCGCCGTGCATAGCATGGTTCTGTTAGGCTAGTACTTTGGTATTATAGTCAGCGGAATAATCTAAAACATCATCCTCAATTGACTTAATTATGAACAGTTACATGAAATGCATTTTAGGTTTTATTGATAATCGTCTAATTTAGTTTCGGACTAGGACTGAAATTTTGCAAACTTAAATCGTCACAACACATAATCATATTGATATTCAAAGGATTAACACATTTCGTGGAATTCGGCATGTGGACCATTGAAGTTTCGAGATATCTCATGCTCATCGGCATATTGTCCTCATAAAAATTCTAAACCGAGCAAGAGAAAAGCTTGACTACATGAAATAGTTATTCGTCTGTGCATAATGGGTTCAGTTTTGTGTTGCTACAATATTCCTTGTTTTCTTGAATTGGAATTCTCTCCTTTCTTTTGTATCAATTCGGCTTTTGGATTTGAATTGGGGAGCCTTAGGATTTTTTTTCATCGAACTGTTTCGGCTTTGGATTGATTTATTAGGGTTTGAGATATTTCAATAGTGGATGTTGCCCATAAAAAAACCTATGCTGAATTTGAGGTCAACATTCTAAAGATAGAGCAATTTTTTGTTATGCATATATGTACAACATGCTATATATACGTAACAAACAAGAGAAAATCGTCTAGCTAATCGTTTAAGCAACAATTGAAAAGAAGAGGGATAGAAGCAGTTGGAAGAAAAACATTCTCTATGCTCACCAAAAAGAGGTTGTAGTATAGAAAGTTTATTGGCCCAAAAAGGAAATTATATACAAAGTTGAGAGAGAGAGAGAGAGAGAGAGAGAGAGAGAGAGAGAGAGAGAGAGAGAGAGAGAGGGAGAGAGAGAGAGAGGCAATAAAGAGATAGAAGAGAAACAAGCTGGAGGCTGAACTTTCTTCTAAACCCTAGCTAGTTACCATGGTCAAGAAATTATATACGAAGGGTTGCATCACAGCTAGGGTTTACCCAGGAATGACCATGATAGATGTCCTATAGGAAAAGAAGCTCATATGCTTTGGAATTGACCCGCTTGTATGTTTTCAACAACGGGGCTCAGTGAGGGATTTCTTTAAGCTTGAGGGAAGAAGTGAGGAGACGGAAGTTGTATTTTTTGTTCAGTGATCAAACACAATATGGAATGAGGGTTACAACTGGAAAAATTGGGACATCCATCAATTCGTTTTCTTTTCTTTTAACATTTAACAGAAGGTTATCAATCATTTTATTTAGCTGAACACTTGTAATTTGCTAAATATCTCTTTGATGAGCCAAACAATTGAGTTGGAGCCCATTCTAGGAAAGTTCCTTACCTAGACCAAAAAGATGGATTTTAAGAGCAAGTTTTGTTATTTCATGGACAAAATAAGTAACTTCCCCTAGGAATACTCTCAAGAAAACACATAAGAGAGAAAGTTAGTACCCGTTTCCAAGAGACCAACCGGTGAGATTGCCAGCTTTTCGGAGAGCCTCTCTCCACTTCCGGACCTTGTCTGCATTCTCCTGCCCGAAACCCTTCTCGCTTTGGCCAATTTGCTTGAATGGTCCAGACTGCTCACGCATCTCTCTGGGGTCGACGCCCACAAAAATGAGGAACACCAGCTGGCCTTTCTTTTCCTTGCACTCGAGGATCTTATCCAGCTCGTCCAGGCACCACTGCGAGGAGGCAAAGGTCCGAGAGATCACCACAACGGCGCTCCTCGACCGCTCGATCGCTTCGTTGATTGCTGGCGCGATCTCTAGCCCTCTTTCCAGGCTGCGGTCTACGAAGGCCCTTATCTTGTTCCGCTCGAGAGCGTCGTGGAGATGGCTCACGAAGTTGCGCGTATCGGCCTGTTTATAACTGATGAACGTGTCGTGAACCCAGCGAGGGATGGAGGAGGGGGGAAAGTAGAGGTGTGGCCTGGCTGCTAGGCTATGCTTGAGAGAAGAGGAATGGAGTGGAGAGAAGGAGGGCAAAGAGATGGGAGGGGATTGAGATTGGAACTGTGAGGTTCTCTTGTTTAGGAGGCCTGGATACAGTGGAGGAGGAGAAAAAGGAGGGAAAGGCTTGCTCTTGAGCTGGCCAAATTGGATCATCATCTTACTAGAAGTCGCCATTCAAACACAAAATCAAAGCAGAGAAAGAGCTGTACCGAGTTCATTCACAGGGCAAGCTCCCTTGGACCTATTTATAACTGAAATTCAAATTCTGAGCGAGTTATCTCTCTCTCTCTCTCTCTCTCTCTCTCTCTCTCTCTCTCTGTTTTTGTCCATTTGACGTGTCACGTTGATCACTCTCCATACAAATTGTGATATTTTTCCGTGAGATACGGCCATGCGCGTGCAGCTACCGGTAGAATCCCAAGCGAATCAAAGTAGAATCATTGTGTCTTCTAGTCCTCTATCTTCTAGTCCTCTATCTAATCAAAGTAGAATCATTGTGTCTTCAAGTAGAATCATTGTGTCTTCTAGTCCTCTATCTATCTTATTCGGAGCGGCGACCTAAAATTTTCTCAATCTTAGACTAATGGGTTACTAAGTCTTTAAACCTAGCTCAGACTCTCCAGAGTCCATAGCAATTCGCGACTTATGGTTCAAGTGTTTAACATGCAAATCAATTTCATTCGAAATCATCATTAATCACTTTACGGTAGGTTAATGAGACACCTAAGTAAAATAACGGAAGGATTTTCTTACTCCTATAAACCAAAGACGTGGTCTTGGTTACTCGAGATTTCTCTCACGCCCTTTTGGTACTACTGAAAACTGGCAGTCAGAATTCATTTTAGGACCTAATTCCTAACATATGAAAAATGTCCACATCACCCAATAATCAATGCTACGAATTGGTATGGATCTCACTTGTAAACTAAGAGTATCCTGAAAATCTAACTGGACAACAAAAGTTATGGGATTTTTTACCATCACAGAACGAGTGGAAAATGACATTCAAAACCAAAGGGAGTATCTATAAGTAAGTTCTTTCTAATGTTTTGAGTACTTTCATAATGCTTATGAATGAAGTTCTTCACCATTTTATTGGTCACTTTGACGTTGTCTACTTTGATAATATTCTCTAACAAGAGCAAGGAAGAGCATTGTATCACTTATGACAGTCTAAAACGTCTTGAGAAAACAAAAGCTCTATGCCAAGATGGAAAAATGTCGATTCTTCTCTCTAAGCATCATATTCCTTGACTATGTGCTTTCCAAAGACGTGATTTCTGTAGACCAATCCAAGGCGGAGCCGAACAAGACGTGGCCGGTTCCAAAATCTATTTATGATGTAAGGAGCTTTCATGGTCTTACATCTTTTTATCGACGATTTGTGAAGAACTTTAGCATCATTATGGCACCTATTACAGAGTGCATGAAGAAAAGATCTTTCGAATGGTCCAAGGGCTTCGACAATTCATTTGAAGACACAAACAAAAGTTATGCCAGTATCCTATTATTGGCCTTCCAAATTTTGAGAACATATTTGAAGTAGAATGTGATGCAAATGGAGTTGGCATAGAGGCTATTCTTACTCACACCCAAAAACCTCTAGCGTATTGCAATGATGAAGTTGACAAGAACATTTGTATCGATACATTTGAGGAGATAGCAAGTATCTTCAAACAAATTGGGAACATTGATTAAGAAAAGGTGGTCTAATCCTTTATGTCTTCGTGGTGAACTTCAAGAGTTCTATCCTTAGATGGTGGAGTAATCCCTTATGCCTTGGTGGTGAGCTCTTCTATCCCAATGTTCTTTCTTTGCAAACACATCAAACAATTTCGTTTCTCAAACACATTGAGTAATCACACCCAATCTCACCAAGCATTCATCCTTAAAAAGCCCAAATTGCCAAAACCGAAAAGAGAAGAAAAACGCAGGACCATTGTGAAGAAAGGATCTGGAATATACATTGGCATAAGATGCATTATTTATTATCACAACACTAAAGGCCTACTTGATAACCCTAAATGCTGAAAATTTAAAAATTCAGCACTTAATAAAATTAAGCTTGTTTGCTTAATTACAACTAACAATGATTTAAATGATGCAATTAAGTAAAAGAATCACTTGATGGGAAAAGTATGGAATAGATTACTAATATTCTTCTCTTTTTGTCAATATAGATTACTATTATTCATTAAGTAGAAAAAGTAACTGATACAACTAGAATCTTACCATTTATATTGCCAAAAACTAATGATCACTATTCAAACTATGACAAGATATTAATAATATCTGATCATCAATTTTCTGTTATTATTAAACAAAGTTTAATTTCTACTTTCAGTACGGAAATTTGTCACCAATTAACATTCAATGCCCGATATTTCATTTTTATCAAATGAGCCCTCAGAAAAGTATGCTCAACATCATAGATTGATCAAAATTAAAATTCACTCACTCACACACCTTAAAGGAAGAAGAGATTCAAAGAGAGAACTTCTAGAGGAATGTCTCTTATTTGTGCACACACATCAAATGCTCGATTACATAGACTTGATGAGGGCTAATTGCACCAGCATGAAATTCATTGCTTGAATTTAAGTTGAAGTAATTGGTTTTACTTGAAATTCATTTGTTTCATGAAAAAATTTATGTTGAAGTAAATGGTTTTACTTGAAATTCATTTTCAAGGAAAGTAATTACTTTCCCTTTATTTGGACGTGAGCAAGAAAATAGAAGGAAATATTTTTGCAATATTCGGATTTCATTTTTGAATATATTTTCCTTAAAGATCGATTAGGTGATGCTATTAAACTATATAAAGGAAATTTTTCATTGTGAAATAAAATATGAAGCTATTCGTTTGCAATTATTGGCATAAAGAACATCATGTTGTCGTAGCTTATAATGCCATCTAGAGAGGAAGTGAATAGGTTTAATTATAAAAACTTCACAATTTTTGCAGAATAAAACAAATTAAATTTCATAAATTCAAAAAAAAATTGATATATGTAGGAATATTGAGTAATATAAGTAGAAAGGTAGAAGATGATGCACGCAAATATTATAGTGGTTCGACTTATAACCAAAATTACGTCCACTGCGCATACAAACATCTACCAACAAGCTGGATTCCACTTGTTATCATGTCTCCTTCAACATGCATCGATTCTCTTATATAGTCTTTGATTTCAAAAACTAGCCGCTAGATGATCTTCGAGAGTATCAATTTGTCATTGGAATTAATGGACATAATGACCGGAGATCTGGTCACTCATACAATCAAATCTTCCTGATAGTGGTGATGTTTCTTGAAATAGAGTTAGCTATACTTGATAATAGTCCATTCTAACAAATCAATAAGAATAATTAATTAGATTCTGATTCAATTATTCCTTCTTAAGTTTCGGGCTTGAAGCTAGTTAATTTCATTTTGACTCGCGATATTAGTCAAAGGAATATTTTTGGGGTGTCCTATCCAGATTGCACAAACCACACGAATTCTATCTTTCCGTTGTTGATGCAGTGAACTGGTTTATCAGCTTCTCGTGAGTTCACCCAAGCTTCGAGTTGATTTACTAGCTGCTATCAATTTGGTCTTCCTGAGTACATTAGTGATCAAGACCTAAATCAGTTATTTACCTTGTCAAGGTGGCTTCAAGTCTTCATGAACTTCCTGTTCATCCTGACTTGTTCACCCTCTAGGAAGGTGCATCCAGCTCTTATCAATCTTCTCACTCTGTACTTCGGATTCCGTCAAAGGCAATAGAGCATCGTTTATGTCAACACTACTCAAACTAAGACAACATTTAATAAGAATAATAATGACAAATTAATGGTTTCATCAACTTCAAAATATCATAGAAAGTTTGCTCAACAATCTCCCCATTTTCTATGATGAGAAAACTTGTTATCAATATGCAGATGTAATACACATAGGTAAATTGTTCAAGATTTAAATTGCAAATAAAGTAAAGGTTTAAATTGCCTATAAATTTGTAAACATAGGGTTAAAATTATAATAATTCATAAGCAATTGATATAATCTCCAAATGTGGATATATCGAATAAGAATTTGTGCTTCTAATCAGATTGGATGCTAATTACGAAATATGATTGAGAAACTCATTTAATTTACTCTTTTAACTCCTCCTTTCTATTTCAACTGGTGATATCATTTGAGTGTAGCACTTGACTTGCATATTATATTTCTCCCCCCTTTAATCATAATTAAAAAGGATAAACACAAACATAATCAAGCATCATTTCATTCATTGCATATCCAAGCAGTGAGACATATACAGATCATATTCAAAAGGAAATAAGCCTCTTCAGACTTCAACAACAATAAACATTCATTCATTGATCCTCACAAACAGCCACATACATTTCATAGTAAAAAAGAAAGCAAACCTCCCAACCTTTAACAAATAAACATCAGACTCTCTTTTCCTTTCGTGATGCAGAGCGAGATTTGGCTAGGAGTGAAGGATCAAGGTGGGCTCGAAGAGGATCCGAACGGTTCAGCAAATGGACAGATTGTTCAATCTTAGCACTATAATTGTTGATACCTAAAATTTGGTTCTCCCATTTAATGATAAATTGCATAAGAAAGTTATGAGTTAATCCCTATCCCTAAACAAAAATATCGGCAAAAGGACATCAAAAGTTGTTGATACCTAAATTTGGTTCTCCTATTTAATGATATTTTTTTCTTTTACTATCATCATCACCCTCATCATGCGAAGGAGACCATCCGTCATCAACTCCCCAACATCATCATTGTTGTTCGATCTTTCTATGGAAAAGGAGCATTAACTTTGTTTTTTTTTTACTTTTCCACGCACTGGGCACAAACACAGAAGCAATAAGAAAAGGGACACACAGGGATCCTTTTCTTTGATCGCGCATGGAGGCGTTCTGACACGGAGGATTTTGAACGAAGTAGAGAAGATTCACCCACAAGTGAGACCAATCTGGCGCGTTTACATCGAACGATCCTACGAGCCATCGCCGAAAGCCCAACGCAGCTGCAAACGGAATGCAAGTCCCCATCTAGCTGGTCCGAATTCAAGGCTTGATCATCAAGTTTTGGTGCAAATCAAATTCGGAAAGCAATTTTAGGTATAATTCCTAATTTGAATGCTTTTGATAATTGATTTACCTATTTTGCGTGAATTGAGTATTCAACTGCATATTTTGAAATTTCCGTTGCTTGATTTAGAATATTGTGATATTTGATTGGAAAATCGCATATCTAAATTAAGTATCTCGGAAATCTTGCAACATGTCACTTGCCTAATTTGAAAGATTGTGATTTCAATGTGAATATTTTTGTAATCTTGTGATAATCTGGTCAAATTTTGAAATCTTTTGAATATACTCAAGATACCCAAAATATTTAATCATGTAATCGATTAGGAAACTTCCTAATCCGCAACCGCATACATGAAAATAAGTTTATCTATTAGGCTTTAGATAAAATTATTTTCATAGCAGGTATTTCGAATTTTAGGGTCGATCTATAAGGTTTTAGATCAAAACTTAATTCGAAAGAAATAACGGTAATTATCTTTAATTAAAATCTTTGCAATTTTAATTTAACTTCACATCATAAAAACCGAAAATCACAAAAAATTGTCATGGCTTATCTTTTAATTTCATGTCACAAAATCAAACAATTTTTTTTTTTTAAAAAAAAAGATGTAGCAAGATATGGTTTCTTAAAAATCACGTCTTATCATTTTTTTAGAAAGATAGGATTTTCTAGAAATCCTATCTAATGGATCACGCCCATTAAATAAAATCTTTTTGAATCCATTAGTAGATTTTAAAAGATGTAGACATACGGTAAGAAGATTTTCTTAATTTTTTTGGAAAATAATGCAAATTAAATCCGAATTTTTTTAAGATAAGCATGAACTATTTCACTCTCATTTTCCATTAATTTTTAATTTCGAAAAATACATGAAAAATACAAAAAAAATTATAAAAAGAAAACCCAAAAAAAAAATGTACCTCTGAACTTCAAATCAGAATTCATCAAAATTGCCAAATTGAACATTTTTTCATGCAAATTAGTACCGAAAGGGCATTAATTGAAAATTAATGTAACCAAGTCCCCGAACTTAAAATCTCTAGTTTGTAGAAATAAATAGTTTTCTCCCACTATTTTATTTAGGTTTCTAATCAACCTACCAAATAACGGTAATTATCTTTAATTAAAAACTTTGCAATTTTAATTTAACTTCACATCATAAAAACCGAAAATCACAAAAAATTGTCATGGCATATCTTTTAATTTCATGTCACAAAATCATAGAATTTTTTAAAAAAAAAAGATGTAGCAAGATATGGTTTCTTAAAAATCACGTCTTATCATTTTTTAAGAAAGATAGGATTTTCTAGAAATCCTATCTAATGGATCACGCCCATTAAATAAAATCTTTTTGAATCCATTAGTAGATTTTAAAAGATGTAGACATACGGTAAGAAGATTTTCTTAATTTTTTTGGAAAATAATGCAAATTAAATCCGAATTTTTTTAAGATAAGCATGAACTAATTCACTCTCATTTTCCATTAATTTTTAATTTCGAAAAATACATGAAAAATACAAAAAAAATTATAAAAAGAAAACCCAAAAAAAAAAAATGTACCTCTGAACTTCAAATCAGAATTCATCAAAATTGCCAAATTGAACATTTTTTCATGAAAATTAGTACCGAAAGGGCATTAATTGAAAATTAATGTAACCAAGTCCCCGAACTTAAAATCTCTAGTTTGTAGAAATAAATAGTTTCTAATCAACCTACCAAAAAATGATTAGTGGCGGTTCCGAAAAATTAAAAATCTTTTGCAAGATAATCACTTGAACCATAAAGTCACGATTTGGTAGAACTTGGGAGAGTTTGAGCTAAGTTAATTAATCTAATTAATTAATTTGGTAATTCATCAACCTAAAATTGAAAACCCCGATTTTTAGGTCACGATAGAAGTGCCAAAATTGGTGTACGGCACTCACTTCAAAACTTCTTTTTGGATCACTTAAGTGCCAATTTCTTGAGAAACAATCACTTAAATGCCAACTCCGATCTGTTTGACCGAAAATCGATGTGGTATTTTTTATTTATTAATATCTAAATAAGACGTGACTTACTGGAGGTCCAGTCAGCAATACAAAAAGTTAAAAGTTTAGAAAAATATTAAAAATAAATATACAAACCTAATTAGATTTTAAAAAGGATAAAATTCATAGAAAGATTGATAGGGTGAAGAACAGACGACGAGGGCTTACAAAGACCGGCCACTGGCTGGGGCCCAGCGACCCTCGCCGTCCATCCCCCACCCTCACCGGCGATGGTGGGGCGGCAGCAGCGAAGGCTCTGCAAGCCCGCGCTGCCTGTTCTTCGGCCTTTCTCTCTTTCTTTTTTAGCATTAAATTTGTATTAAGTTTGTATTTTAAAATGTTTTAATTTTTAGCTTATTTTTATAATTTTTTGGCTTATTTTTAAGTTTAGAAGTCCACATGGACTGAATTTTATATATAAAAAAAAAATGCCAAGTCATGTTAAACCTTAATTATAAATGTCACGAATCAATTTGGTCGGAATTTCTCCGATTTAGTACTTAAGTAATCATTTTTCTCCGATTTGGCACTTAAGTGAGTCGGCGAAAAGTTTTGGCTCTAAAGTGAGTGTTATACACAAGTTTTGGCATGTCTTTTTGCCCAAGAATAGCACTAACATAATTTGCATTTGCATGTTAGGAACATTTGATAGTTATAGACCTACATAAATTGCATTTTAGTGGGTCTGGTTATAAAAGTTCTGAATGGGTTTAAAGAGGGGGACCCCAAACTTAATTAAGTTTCCAAGGCTAAGCCCATAGGTTTTAGGCCATACTAAAATCCGGCTAGCCCACGTGCAAAGCACATGTGAGTCTAAATAACTCTTATTTTTTTTGGTCAAAAAGTCTAAATAACTTAATGAGCAAGTATTCACAAAATATATTTGGTAATACAATAAGAAAGGCAATTACAGGCCATTATTTGACTTTCAGCATACAAAAGATGGTAATTAAAAGGTTTAATGATTTTTTTTCCTTTCCAATTTTTCCATCGCTAATATTTTCGTATTTTTGTCTCGCCCTCGCTTCTCAATTGTTCATCGTCTCTCTTGGACACTGTACTTGTCATCCAAATCTAATTGCCATCCTTTGGTTGACGCTCGCCAAGAGTCAAGGGTTCAGGATTTAGGGTTGCGGGACTATCTTACGTGACATCTAGTGGGTCGGGAGTCCGTCTCAAGCTGAGGGTCGAGAGTCACCAAGGGTTGCGACGGGAGTTGGCGAGGGTCGCTGACGCTCGCCTTTGGTCACCTAGTCGACCCTTGCCTCTAGCTCGTGCGAGGTTGCCGAAATCCACTAGCCTTGTCCTCTCTTTTTTTCTTATTATTTTTTTTAACTTTCAAATTTCTTTACAAAAAAGTATATCGAAAGCCAATTATTCAAAATGCTATTTATTTTGAGCAAATACACCTTCAATCAAAGAATTCTTTTCCCCGAAGCTATCTCAAATCCATCCAACGACCACCTCATAGTAGTTTGCCAGAGACCTCAACGAGTATGTCATTGCAACTTTGCAATACCTCTTGGAGATTCATTGTACTTTGGCTTTAAACTGAATTTCGCTAATTTATTATACCAATGTTCCTTCACTATGTCTCTATTGTTTTGTTTTGTTTTTTTTTTTCATGCTGCCAATTCGTTAAGACAGAGACTGTTCAAAAAGGGTAATCACCATCATTAAATTACAAACAAGATCAGGTGTCAGATAATAAAATATTCATGCCCTAAAGATATGCTTTGAGTAAAACGTCACTATTTGAGAGCTGATCTATCGATTGGTCTAGAGGACTGCTTGATATATATCAATAAAATTGCAGTTATATTGTATTGAAAGACGCAGACTTTGGCCACAAAAGAACGCATAGCGGCGCGATTGATCTCTGTGTTTTGGATTCTTATGAAATTGGTGATGATGAAAGTAGCAATTATTAGTCCTGTCTTTTACAAATATATATTGCATGGTCTAGATGCCATCGAGACTCACATAGATCTTGCAATCGTCATTCCTATTGTTTAAGTTGTTGGTCATTGCGAAAGGATTCTATAACTTTTCTTTACTTGAAGTGACGACGCATGAATCATATCAACGCCATAAAAAAATTATTGACACCGAAAAACGATTGACTTTTGATTATTATCGACAAGTATAAGACTTAGTCGATAAGAGTAGAGTTTTGATCAATAATGAATAGAATAATTGAAAAGAATCGGCAACTCGCCAGTGAAGTCAGCGATTACACAACGTGAAGTTATCGACGAGAGTCTTGAAAGTTTCTTGTAAAGTCATCGGTATCACAGCAAGCAACCGACATGAAGATAACTACCGACAAGAAGATAACAGATAGACGGTTGTGTCTATATCCGCTAATTTAGAATTTGTGTAACTTCTTTTGGATAAGGGTTCGTGAAGTAACTTCTAGTAACCGCCATTAGGAAGTTATTTGTTTATTTGAATTTCAAAGTTGTAACAGATTATAGGGGATCACAAATATTCCAAATGTAATCTTTGTAAAACCCCTTCAATCAATGATAGAAGTCAACATTCTTTACTTTTATTTTTGTTTTTCGCAATTTATCTTTTCCACTCCTTTATGATCCTATATTTTTTAATTCTCAAACTTTAGACGTAGTTTCATACACTTCGCGATCGATTAAATTCCGGCGTTGAATCTTTATCAACGCACTTTGTCATTAAATTCCGACAAAGTATTTTTAACTTTGTCGTCAATTAAATTTCGAAGAAGTATATACTTTTCTTATGATTCACTGAGACTTCAATCCGGAATAATCATAGAGAGCGTTCTTTCTTTATAAAATCGAAGAACCGATATCATTAATTGGGACACTTGCGAAACAAAAATAAGTTAAAAAGCCGTCATGTCACAGATAAAGGAAAAAACCATTTGGATGCTTTTATTGACTTTGTTTGTATTTCCTCAATTAAATAGCCCCAAAAGTGCAGTGTCCTTTGTGATGATTCCTTTTGTCGGGAGGGAAGTGACCTCAAAAGACTAAGAGCGCACCTTTTGTCGACCACCATCTTTACGTGTCAGTCATTTAATTAGCCCCATATATCGATAAAGTTTAATAAATAATTATAAAATCATGAAGATGTAGTTTCGATAGACAAACAAAATCTATATGAAGTTAATTCTTATCATATTTGTAAGCATAGCAATTGGAGCAAGCATTCACCAAACCCGACCCCTGAACTTCCTTAAAAATCACCAACTTTAACTCGATTCTAAACTTTATTTAACTTTTTTTGTGCTATAAAAAAGCATCAACTTTAGCTTTGATCTTAATTCTGGTCCAAACTTTTTTTCGTCCCATAAATGTATTAACTTAAACTTGGACCTCAATTTTAGCCTATTTTTTTTTTTGTTTCAACAAAAAAAACACCAATTTTCAGTCAGTACCTAGATATGGCCTAAGTAGCACCGATACCGATAAGCAACAAGCGACACGACACGACATGCCGACACATCATTTTTCAAAAAATAGAAAATTTCGACACATTGGAACACATTGTATATTAAATGTATATTTTTATAGATACATTTTTTTTGTCTATATATACATGATTATATAAAAATATCGTGAGTTTTTTCTTCTTCTACTGCTGTTAGAGATTCACGATTAGGTTTTTTTTTTTTTTTGCTGACTGAGTATATTAATTTTAGGGTGGCTGGATATGTGACTTTAAGTACATATTTTTTTTTTATAAATCTACATTTTGACCCCTAATTTATTGAAAATGCTTAAAATTAATCCCGTGGATGTCGAAGTGACGTGTCGGGATGTTAGACTCGCGTGTCGCCGATGTGTCTGGAGCACTGACGACATGTGAATCGCATGTCAGAGAGTATCGGACACGACACGGAGGCCTCCGGAGAGTGTCGGTACTTCCTAGGATATGGCCCTTGTCAAGTTTCCGACGAGTACACGTCGAATTTTAACGGCATTATTAGATGAAAACTTGATGGGAGCTAGGGTATCGACTGAAAGTTTGTGTTTTTCGGTGAGACAAAAAAAAAAGGTTTGAGTCAGAATTGAAACTCGACCTAGAGTTGACGCTCTTTTAAGAAAAAAAAAAAGTGTGGATCACGAGCTAAAGTTGGTATTCTTTTACCAGACAAAAATATTTGGACCAAAATTATGACCCGACCTTAAACTAATGCTTTTTTTTAAAAAGGAAAATTAGTCTTTGCCCCTCAGAAAAATTCTAGAATTGTCCTTGGCTATATGCCCAATCATATAATGCAAGTAACCTAAATTCCTAAGAAATTTGGTAAAATAGTTGATCAAATAACTAGAAATTTCGTCTGGGAGATATTAACGAGAAAAGATAATCTACTTGGTTAATTGGGATTCGGTAGCTTTGCCAAAAAAAGAAAAGAAATAGAGGAGGTTTAAGTCTTACAAAGACTAAGTTTCGAATGTACGAGAAAAGATGAGATATTACCTATTTCTTGATTAATTGTTGTGGGGCTTATTCGGGTGAATTTGATTATTTGAGGTCGGGAAACATTTGTGAGTTACTGCGATTGTAATTTCCTCTTTGCCAATTGTTGTGGGGACTATTTCATCGATCTCTTTGTGAAATAGGTAACATAAGTTCGCTGTCTCTGGTTTACTTTTTTGACTATATTATTATTATTATTTTGCATTTAATTCTCGCTCAAACTATTTTCGTTTTGTTTGCACTTCAGATTTTGCGTGACACGAATCATGTCCCTGTACTTTCAAGTTTTCTAATCAAGCCCTTCTATTTACACAAAGTGCCTGATAAAGTCCCTCAATACATAATTCCGTCAAATCCAATTGATGAGGCTGTTGGAGGAAGCTGAAGAGTAACGTGATTCAAATATTGCCTACATGAACACCCACCGAGAGGCCTTAGATAGTGAATCAACTAATTTTTTTTTTAACTTTTTCTTTTGTCATGCTTCCACGAACTCACAATCTATGGTCGGTGTTTACGTAGGCAATATTTATTCCACGCCACGCTTCTAACAGCCACGTCAATTGGATTTGGCTGGATTTCATGTCGGAGGGACTTAATTAGAAAAATTGAAAGTATTTAGACTTGAATAGAAAAGTAGTGAAAGTATAAGGGCGAAAAGTAAAAAAATTAAAAGAAAATGAGAGAGAGAGATAGAGAGAGAGAGAGAGAGAGAGATATATATATATATATATATATATGCAATGACCTTTGATAAGTAGATGTGCCAAGCTTTTTGACAAGACATTTAAATTGAGCCAATGGGCCAAGGTCCAATAAACCAAAGCTATTGGATCCACATGCATAGACTAAGGTTTGGACCTATCCGACGAATACCTTCAGGCAAAGGTTGAGATGGACCATCATCAAGACAACAATAAAATGTCTAATTAGGTCTCTCGATAACAAATTCAACCAAATCCAACTGATGTCGCCGTCAGAGAAGCCAAAGAGTAACAAGAATTAAATATTGCTTACGTGGACACCCGTCGAGAGGCCGTGGACAGTGAATGGATTAAATTTTTACTCTCCCGCCAATTCTCTATCAACTATGGATGTTTACTTAGGCAATATTCAATTCACGTCACGCTTATGTTAGTTGGATCTGGCCACATTTCATGTCGAAGGGACTTGGTTAGAAAAATTGGAAGTATAGAGACTTGATTAGCACAGTAGTGAAAGTATAAGGACGAAAAGTAGAAAAACTTTCAAGAGAGAGAGAGAGAGAGATGCGTTGGCCTTTATTCAGTAAATGTGCGAAGCTTTTTTACAAGACATTTAAATTGGGCTAATGGGCCAAGGTTCAATAAGAAATTAGACATTTAAATTGCAGAACTTGGAAATTTGCTTCAACAGTGGCTGCCAACACACGAACATATTATTACTGTTCCGTACGAAACACCTCCACAACTTCTCTGATGGATGTCCGACCGGTCCACAACGGGGGACACGATCAGCCATTATAAACAGCCTGAGCTTCTTCATCTTCCTGAACGAGTCTGCATTCGAGATCAAAGTCTTCTACATCAATCTTGCCTAGTTTAATTCCTTCGATCGCATCGGTTCCTGATAGAGCGAAATAGAAAATAATTACGCACGTTGGACGCGCTTCAAAAATAATTAGGCATGTCGAAAGAGGCCATTAGTCTCTTACCGAATTTCCCCTTAACACTTGTATAGCATCCTCGTGACGCCATATTCTGCTTTGCTTGCCGGGATTTCCAGAGCACTCTCGAATCATGACCAGTCTGCCCATTTCTTGAAGCATGTCGTGCATCCGTATTTCGTTGTTTTCGTCGATGTATATGAGCGACTTTCGAGCCAGAATCTCAATCCCACTATTGGCATGGATGCTGCATTGGTCTAGGGACTTGATGATCGCTTCTTTGTCGTACCCATTCAGAAAACACGTGATGTCGAGAAAGATCGTCCTCTCGTTGGCCTCTAGGTCGTCGATAACAATCCTCAGTATGTCCTGAACCTTTACTCGACGGATTCTTTTCAGTCGATCGAAAGCTCCCTGCCATACTTCGACGCTTCTGCCGTTCAAGAAAGAACCCATCAAGGTGAGTGTTAGAGAAAGTCCATTGGAAAAACTGGTGAAGCAATTTGAGAGAATCTGATAATCGCTTTTGGGATGTCTCTCTTGGAATGCATTCCAACTGAAAAGCTCGAGAGCTCGATCATTGTTCAGCGGTCTTAACTTGTAGATTTCCCCGCGTAGACCGGTTAAGTTTTCTTCGTGTCGAGGGATCAAGATGACTCGACTTCCCGAGCCTAAGTTCATTGCCTCGATCAGCTGGCTCAGCGGCTCCGGCAACCCTTCAACATCATCAAACACCAACAAAACCCTCTTGTCGCAAAGCTTGCTCCTCGTGAAGTTTATTACTGCGTGAATGTCGTCGCCAAATTCTAGAACTCCACCGCCGAGTATGTCGCCGAAAAGGGTCTCTTGCATTTTGGCGAGGCCGTCTTGGCTGGAGATATCCTTTACGTTCATGAGAAAGCAACTCCGATCGAATTGATCTGCAATTCGGTGGTACAAAGCTCTTGCGAGTGTCGTCTTACCTATCCCGCTAGTGCCGGAAATTCCCACGAGTCGGACCTCCTCAACCTCTAACTGGAGTAAGGAGTACAAGGCGTGTACTTGAGAATCTAACCAGACTGGATGAAAAGCAAGCAGGTTCTTGCATGAACGGCTCAGTCTTCTTGAGATTTTCTCCACAACGGATTGGATGAATTCAGCTTCAAATCTGCAAATTGTCAACACTAAAGGTGTGACTCTGGTCGTGCTAATAGAAGATGAAGACAAGATCAATGAGATTATATTCCGAAACTTAGGAGTATCGTCCATCTAATCTAATTTAATGTCCCATAATAGCACACAGTTGGGTTGGAGTCCTTTTTTTAGGAAAGTTCGCTAACCTGGCTCTCATAACCTGTTAAGAAGGTTCAACTTGAAAGCTTAAGTCGATAGGTAGTGGAAAACGGCATGTATATAAAGAGCATATCAATCTCATAGTCAAGCAATGCAGGATGATTCAACAAAGAGCAAGTTCTGTTATTTCATGCACGAAATAAGTAACTTCCTTTAGGGGTCCTCTCCGGAAAACATTTTAAGGCTGAGAGAAAGTCAGTACCTGTTTCCGAGAGGCCAACCGGTGAGATTGCCAGCTTTGCGGAGAGCTTCTCTCCACCTCCGGACCTTGTCGGCATTATCGTGTTGGAAACCCTTCTCGCTTGGCCGATAAGTGTGAACGGTCCGGACTGCTCGCGCATCTCTCTACGGTCAACGTCCACGAAAATGGGAAACACCAGCTGGCCTTTCTTTCCCTTGCACTCGAGGATCTTACCCAGCTCGTCCAGGCACCATGGTGAGGAGGCAAAGGTCTGAGAGATGACCACTATGGAGCTCCTTGACTGCTCGATTGCTTTGTCGATTGCCGGTGCAATCTCTAGTCCTCTTTCCAGATTGCAGTCGACAAAGGCCTTTATCTTGTTCCGCTCGAGAGCGTCGTGGAGATGGCTCACGAAGTTGCGTGTATCGGCCTGTTTATAACAGATGAACGTGTCGTGAAACCACCGACGGGTGGAGGAGGGGGGCAAGAAGAGCTGTGGCCTGGCTGTGAGGCTATGTTTGAGAGGAGAAGCGGAGTGGAAAGAAAGAGAGCAAACAGATGGGAGGGGATTGAGACTGGAATTGTGATGTTCTCTTGTTTAGGAGGCTCGGATACAATGCAGGAGGAGAAAAAGGAGGGAAAAGCTTGAGCTTGAGCTTGAGTTGTATCCCCATCTTACTAGAATTTTAGCTCTGTACCTAGTTCATTCACAATGCAAGCTCTCTTGAACTATTTATAGAGGAAATTGGACTCTGAGCTCCCTCGCTCTCGCACTCATGGTGCTTTTGGCCATTTGCACCGATGTGTCACATGTTGGGAGCATGCAGCAGAAACCCAATATCTTCACCTGGAGAGATCGCTAAGAGGGAGCCCATATCCGAGCCTATTAACATATCCAGTTGGACTCACCTTCACTCAAAAGCTTAAGCCATTGAATTATGGGTCAACTTAAATATATTAACTGTTACACACCACATCAATTCTCCGATATAGGGCTTCTCTAACATAACTCACACAAGCATCCTAACATCACATCCATCACTCTGCTTACAAACCCGAATATTTTTTTGGTGATGTTTTTCCCTTTTAATTAAATTTTTAAAAATACAAAAAAAATGACACCAAAAGACGTCTCAAAAGGTTGTCGCCGAAAAGTCGCAGAATCAGAATGCAAAATGGGGGAACACAAGTTACTACACTGAAAAAGGAGAAACTATTGCTTTCAATGTGTAGTCAATATACGGAAGTAAATTTCGGATGATCCGATGACATCTTTTTTGTGGGAAAAAGTCATTGTCGGAATAATTTCTCGAGAACCCCAGAAAAGATTACAAATGTTATGAGGCTTTCTAGATTCGTCCCATGCCCTACCCACTATTGTAATTGCAACTAACCTAAATTCCCAACAAAGTGAAATATTGACCAAATAACTAAAAGCTCCCAATGGGAGATACTTATAGAAAAGAAAATCCACATGCTTAATTGGGATTTATTAGCTTTGCCAAAAAAGAGAGGAGGTTTAGGTCTTAAATAGACTTGGAAATGTCGAACACTTAACATATCTTGCTCACCCACGCTCGATTTCTAGCCACAACACTAGGAAGAAGTTATTCATTTGGAAGTGTTTCGATAAAGATTTGGACACGCTGCAAAAAAGTAGCAAATGGATTATTTCAAATGGATATTCATTTTTGAAAAGACTAGGGTGATCGATTTCGGAGTAGGCCAATTCCCAACCTGGAACAGGAAACCGGATTAGAAAGGCCGGTTCTCAGTTTGCGGAACCAGGAACCGGCCATCGTGAGCGAGGGAGGGAGTGACCAGTGTCGTGAGCGGCGAGCAAGGCTGCGAGAGTGAGTGACGACAGAGAGGTGTGAGACTTGAGTGAAGTAACTAGAAAAGGGAAAATGGAAATTAGGGTTTTGAAATTAAATGAGAGGAAGCGACGAGCGTCGTGAGCGAGCAAGGCTGTGAGAGCGAGCTGCAAGAGAGAGGCATGAGACTTGAGTGAAGAGACTAGAAAGGGGCAAATGGCAATTAGGGTTTTGAACTTGATGTCCCTGCGTGAGCGTGACAGAGAGAGGAGAATGAAGTGAATTAAGGTCCACACCTAGAACCGGATCGATATTCACCGGTTTGGGTGATTCCCGGTTAGATCTATTTCTTTTACTTGCCCCTAGGAATGACAATTTTGATATAGACTTGAATTTGGGACCTTCACAGAATTTCTTTCATCTAATCGTAGGATGTCATACTCCTTCCCGATAAACTAATCTAACCCGCTACATCTGATGGAAAACTCGAACTATCTGCTGTTAATGAAACTGCACTGCCTGAATTGCATCTTTACTCAAACACCGGTGCCAAACCTCTTTGGACTAGGTTATGAAAATCAGATTGTGCCAAACCTCTTTCATATTTTGTTTGGAGACCCATTACTCATCCATCACATATCATCAATTTCCTTAACTCCTCTGTCGCAGATTTGATAAGTACTAGCATTCGATTCGACAGTAAGTCGACCCACAATATACCTGAGAACATTCTCTTGATGTAGTTGCTGGAAACTTTGGGAAAAAATTGTCATGAACTTATCTTTCATTTATAAAAGATGATCACTTCCTTTCCTGCTAGAGAAGGCCAATAGTTTGGCTACTGAGTTCTATGTCTATAAGAACTTATCACAAGGCAGTACAAACTGTAAGATTGTGTCAGTCAGGTGGAAACCACCACCACAAGAGTTTATTCCTCCATGTCCCTTACTTGCTGTTAGATATATGCCATAAAACAACCATGTAATAGTTACATGTTAGGGATTTCAGTTGTATTTCAATTTATCATTCAATTAATGGCAAAGACGTGTTTATTCATTTGTCTAATTATTTACATATTTGAATAAATTCCATAAGATCAGTTGTGACTAAACCTATTCTTGAGACGTTGAGAATATGTATGAAGGGTTTACAGTTAAACTGAATCTTTAAACTGTTCCCGATCGATGGATCATTAAATGGATATCAATGCTCCTGTCGAGACCGGTGTGTTCTTAATTTTACCGTTAAGTATTGGATACTTAAGGGAATGACGAGTCACAAGTCATTGGGTATTGCAATGCCCAAGTTAGAACACAGGTGCTTGTACCATGCAAGTTCAATGAACATGACACGCATTGAACAATTAGCAACATGGAAGCTTTTAGCGTGGTCAATGTCTAATCGTTCATGCTCCAGCCTTGTGTAAATAATCCTTAGACCTGAGGCACCATGTTGACTTGTGTGTTGGATGGCTATGGTTCACAAGTACGCATATTGGCGGTTCGTTGATCCGTCTCTGTACTTGACGGTTATAGTTCATGCACATACGAAGTCACACGTGTGCGCAAAATGGAGTCTGTCTCCTTGTTACATGCAAAGTATGATGTCCTATGCGATCTAATTATGACAATGCATTGAAATCCTCAATTGTAACCGAGAATGAAATATTCATGTCTCATATAAATGCATGTCGATTAGGTTTGTGCGTATGATCGAATTGGTGGCTTGACAAATATTCCATGATCTTTGTTCGATCGGGACATAGTAAGACAGAGGGATTGAATTACATTGTAACCATAGCTGACAGGTTCATTATGTTCTTAAAGCATTCACACTATCTGGGTAGCCATAACATATTGCTAGATGTCACTCTTGGCTTGTAGGACCTAGAGGTTGATCGGGACAATCAATTCTCTTGAAAGTACTAATGTGTTAGTGCATGTCTTATTACCAGCTCAGTGATGAACCTAGGGATGTCACACACCTTAATCAATACATGACGACGTTGATCGTGAAAGACAATATTGTAAGTATATTTATAATCACGACTATCGAATTAGTTAGACTGAAATTAGATTAAATGGGATTTAATTTAGTTTTATTTTTTTGGTCATTGACGTACATGCATATGATGCACATACACGTCTTGTGCGGACACATATTGATGTGCCCAATTTGCACACATGCTGGTGGTGCACTTTTTGTTTTTATGATAATAGTAAATGTTATTATTATTTAGGAAAAAAAAAAAGAAGGTGACGTACATGGTCGGATTTTTCAGACCATGTGCGACGTCCACAGTCGGCATCTTGCTGACCTTGGGCCACACTCTGTACATTCGGTTTTTGTGTGTTTGTGTTTTTTGAGTTGTTGAGGTGAGAAAACACCCACTATCAGTGATCAGTGAAAACACCCAAGTTGGATCTGGCCAGATTTCATGTCGAAGGGACATGGTTAGAAAAATTGGAAGTATAGGGACTTGATTAGCAAAGTAGTGAAAGTAAAAGGACGAAAAGTAGAAAAAAATTCAAGAGAGAGAGATGCTTTGGCCTTTAGTAAGTAAATGTGCAATGCTTTTTGACAAGACATTTAAATTGGGCTAATCGGTGAAGGTTCAATACGAAATTAGACATTTAAATTGCAGAACTTGGAAATTTGCTTTCGTCAGTGCCTGCCAACACGCGAACATATTATTGCTGTTCCGTACGAAACACCTCCACAACTTCTCCGATAGATGTCCGGCCGGTCCGCAATGAGGGACACGATCAGCCATTATAAACAGCCTGAGCTTCTTCATCTTCCTAAACGAGTCTGCATACAAGATCAAATCTTCTACATCAATCTTGCCTAGTTTAATTCCTTCGATCGCATCCGTTCCCTGATAGAGCGAAATAGAACATCATTATGCACATTGGACACTCTTTGAAAATAATTAGGCATGTCAAAAGAGGCCATTAGGCTCTTACCGAATTTTACCTTAACACTTGTAGAGCATCCTCGTGACTCCATATTCTGCTTCGCTTGCCGGGATTTCCAGGGCACTCTCGAATCACGACCAGTCTGCCCATTTCTTGAAGCATGTCGTGCATCCGTATTTCGTTATTTTCGTCAATGTATATGAGCGACTTTCGAGTCAGAATCTCAATCCCACTATTGGCATGGATGCCACATTGGTCTAGGGACTTGATGATCTCTTCTTTGTCGTACCCATTTAGAAAACACGCAATGTCGAGAAAGATCGTCCTCTCGTTGGCCTCTAGGTCGTCGATAACAATCCTCAGTATGTCCTGAACCTTTACCCGACGGATTCATTTCAATCGATCGAAAGCTCCTTGCCATTCTTCGACGCTTCTGCCGTTCAAGAAAGAACCCATCACGGTGAGTGCCAGAGGATGTCCTTTGGAAAAACTGGTGAAGCAATTTGAGAGAATCTGATAATCGCTTTTGGGATGTCTTTCTTGGAATGCATTGCAACTGAAAAGCTCCAGAGCTCGATCATTGTTCAGCGGTCTTACCTTGTAGATTTCCCCGCGTAGACCCCGTTAAGTTTTCTTCATGTCGAGGGATCAAGATGACTCGACTTCCCGAGCCTAAGTTCATCGCCTCGATCAGCTGGCTCAGCGACTCCGGCAACCCTTCAACATCATCAAACACCAACAAAACCCTCTTGTCGCAAAGCTTGCTCCTAGTGAAGTTTATTACTGCGTTAATGTCGTCTTCAAATTCTGGAACTCCACCGCCGAGAATGTCGCTGAAAAGGGTCTGTTGCATTTTGGCCAGACCGTCTTGGCTCGAGATATCCTTTACGTTCGCTAGAAAGCAACTCCGATCGAATTGATCTGCAGTTCTGTGGTACAAAGCCCTCGCGAGTGTCGTCTTACCTATCCGGCTAGTGCCAGAAATTCCCACGAGTCGGACCTCCTCAACCTCTAACTGGAGTAAGGAGTGCAAGGCGTGTACTTGAGAATCTAACCCGACTGGATGGAAAGCAAGCAGGTTCTTGCATGAGCGGCTCAGTCTTCTTGAGATTTTCTCCACAACGGATTGGATGAATTCAGCTTCAAGTCTGCAAATTGTCACAACTAAAGGTGTGACTCTGGTCGTGCTAATAGAAGATGAAGACAAGATCAATGAGATTATATTCCAAAACTTAGGAGTATCGTTCATCTAATCTAATTTAATGTCCCATAATAGCACACAATTGGGTTGGAGTCCTTTTTCAGGAAAGTTCGTTAACCTGGCTGAGAGAAAGTCAGTACCTGTTTTCGAGAGGCCAACCGGTGAGATTGCCAGCTTTGCGGAGAGCCTCTCTCCACCTCCGGACCTTGTCGGGATTATCCTGTCCGAAACCCTTCTCGCTTTGGCCAATAAATGTGAACGGTCCGGACTGCTCGCGCATCTCTCTGGGGTCGACGTCCACGAAAATGAGGAACACCAGCTGGCCTTTCTTTTCCTTGCACTCGAGGATCTTATCCAGCTCGTCCAGGCACCATGGTGAGGAGGCGAAGGTCTGAGAGATGACCACTGTGGCGCTCCTTGACTGCTCGATCTCTCTGTTGATTGCCGGCGCAATTTCTAGTCCTCTTTCCAGACTGCAGTCGACAAAGACCTTTATCTTGCTCCGCTCAAGAGCGTCGTGGAGATGGCTCACGAAGTTGCGCGTATCGGCCTGCTTATAACTGATGAACGTGTCGTGAAACCACCGACGGGTGGAGGAGGGGGGCGAGAAGAGTTGTGGCCTGGCTGTGAGGGTATGTTTGAGAGAAGAGAAGCGGAGTGGAAAGAAAGAGGGCAAACAGATGGGAGGGGATTGAGACTGGAATTGTGATGTTCTCTTGTTTAGGAGGCTCGGATACAATGCAGGAGGAGAAAAAGGAGGGAAAAGCTTGAGCTTGAGTTGGCCAAATTGTATCCGCATCTTACTAGAATTTTCCATTGAAACACCCCCAAGATCAAAGTAATGAAAGCGCTGTACCGAGTTCATTCACAATGCAAGCTCCTTCCCCAACGTGTGAACACCCCCCTATAAAGCAGAGAGAGAGAGAAAATTTCTCTAGTCTGCTACTTTCTTCAATGCATTTTTCGAGAGAGAGAGAAAGATGAAGCAGAGATTCTCTAGTCTGCTCCTTTCTTCAATGCAGATGAAGCAGAGAGAGAGAGAGAATTTCTCTAGTCTGCTCCTTTCTTCAATGCAGTTTTCGAGAGAGATGAAGCAGAGAGAGAGAGAGAGAGAGAGAGAGAGAGAGAGAGAGAGAATTTCTCTTGTCTGCTCCTTTTTCACCGCACTGTTCTCTCGAGAGAGAGATAGAGATGAAGCAGCACGTGACAGAGGAAGTCTGTCTCTCTCGCGTCAGAGGAAGTCTAGTCTGCTCCGTTCTTCAATGCTTTTCTTCTGTTCCTAGGGGCTGAAAACGCAGAAACTCACAAATCTCACAAAGTTGCATGGAAAGTAGTGTCACCCAAAAAGAAAAGAAGATTAGGCCTGCTTGATTTGAAAATCTGAAACAAAGTATTGCTGCCGCATGCTTTGAAGCCTCATCAATCATCCGTCTTCATCCCTATGGAGTACTTGGGTTCACCACGTTAAATGCAGATGTATTTCAATCATGCAACTCGACATTAAGGGCGGTATGGCTTGGAGTTGGAGATGTATTCTCAAGTTGAGATTTGCTCTAGTATCAATCATCTCTAGCCAAATATATTGTTGCAAAGAGATACAAGTAATTTAGACAGGAGGGATCGGCTGTAGACTAGTATTACTTGATTTGGACCAGTGGTATTAGCAAGCATAATTTTATTGGCTGGCTTGTTTGTAGAGATAGGCTACCGACGGCAGTAACCATATCAAGATGGCTATCTTCAGTTGATATTAAGTGTAATTTTTGTACGACTGGCATAGAAGACAAAAATCACTTATTCTTTGAGTGCACCAGGACTAGCCGTATATGGCGCAGTATCCTTGTACAAAATGGGATTTGGAGTTCTACAAGAGGTTGGAATCTAGAACTCCAATGGATGATCAAGGCCACCAAGGGCAAAAACTTGGAGGCGATGCTCCTCAAGCTGTCTTTCTTAGCGATTATCTATTGCATTTGGATGGAGCGGAACCGTAGACGGTTTCAAAACAAGTCAATTGAGGCTCATCTACTGTTGGCTCGAATTCGTAGGGTTGTAAGGGGTAGGGCATCACTCTACCAGAATTGTAGACCTTCCTAAACAAATGTTCTACTAGCTACTGTATGGGGGCTTCCTTCCTCCATATTCGAGCAGAATTAGTCTCTTTGTAATGCTAAGGGATTCCCCTTAACTTTTGTACCACATCTGATTAATGATACTCACATATTTACACCCAAAAAAAAAAAAAAATCGCTGTCTCTGTCTTTTTTATTCTCTCTCTCTGCGCGCAACATTGTCCTCGTTCTTTGTAAATCTCCCGTCACTTCCTACAAATTTCTATCATGGTACCTTTGTATTTTGTAGTATCTAGCAGCAGCTGCATTCCCTTCTCCTTCCTTCCTCTTGAAGCACATCTTCCTCACTTCCATTAGAGTCTCCAGTCTCTCCCCCTGGGGATATATAATAGGTTGTGCGCATTGTCATAAACATACATCTGAACCGACTGAGCCACGATGTCTAGCAGAAGGTCGAGGCAGTCCGGGTCTTCGAGGATCAGCGACGATCAGATCATTGATCTGGTGTCCAAGTTGCGCCAACTTCTTACCGAGATCCGTGATCGTCGATGCTCCGATAAGTTACATAAGCGCGCTCTCTCTCCATCTCTAGCGAGTGAAGGGACATCAATGCTCGTAGTCCTACTCAGTCCCATGCCCCAAAGTTAATGAACTTTACTAAGCTAATTAATCAGCGTAGATTTAGAACTTTTCCCCAAAGTTGAGCTCAGTAGATAAGCGGCCATATACATTCTACATCAACCTCCTCTAGTTTAATGCCTTCAATCGCATCTGTTCCCTGTTAGAGCGAAAATAAAAATAATCTGTGCTTGTCAAAGAAATAACAAGCCTAACTCTTAGATTAGTGTTTGAACTTGTATTAAAACCGTGCTGGTCGGAAAACCACTATAAGTCTGTAACACAAGCAGTTTCTAAATGGAGATACACTTATCTTACGAGGAAAGGAGAGATAAGACGACTTATATTAGATTATGCATAGAAACTATAGTGAAAACTCTATACGGTTGATCTTTTGAGTTGAGCCCGCTTAAAGCCAGGATGACTAATCAACCAATCTTGGGATAAAAGTCTTGCTTATATTTACTTCTTCTTTTCTTAACTCGTGTACGTAGGAAATGAGACTCAACCGTCCCTTCGACAATAAACATTGTCATTTTAATGAGAAACTTGACACCTAAATTTGATTTTTTTTTCTTAATCATTTATTTGGCATAAAAATCAGGAGTTAAATTTTAATTCCTACCAAAAAATAATTAATCACTCATATTTTAATTATTCCATTCATAATTGCATTCACATTAGTTTGGACTGACGGTGGGAAAATTAATAGGAAAATTGACGCGTGGCGAGCCAAAATTTGCAAGACAAATGCAGCAGAGATAGAAAGAGATGTGCCGAAAATTTCAAGGCAATTGGACCTATTCGGATTTTGATTCAACCCATTCAAGCTTAATGAAAAAAGAAAAGACTTTTAATTTAATTATTAACTCATCAAATAAAGCCTAAATTGAGCCCAAAAACTTGCGATAAGCCCATGTACCATGTGAAATTTCGGTTGGCCCTATATCCATAAGCTATTGCCGAAAATTTTACATTGATTTAATGCAATTAGGACTTTCCGGAATTAATCCAAGATATATTTTGTTCCCGGAGTCTATTTTGCGAAAATTAAAAAATATAAGCCCTAAGTTTGCAATGTCTTTGCCTATATAAACGATGTTATGCCTAGGGTTTGGGGGGGGGGGGGGAATTCAGAAATCAGAGAGCAAAAGTTTTGATGGAGAACTTTTTTCGGAGGGCTCCCCACCACCATTCCTGTCGTTTTTCTTTTTTCTTCTCTGCACACACGAAAAGTTAAGTCTTTGGCATTGCGTCTGACGGGTCGATGCTAAAAGAAGTGTGAGACTTTGGTTTGAGTGGAGAGGGAATTTCAAGGAGTTGTGGGGGTGTTAGCTGTCTCTTGTGCGCTTTCTCACGGGTTCAAACCTGACGGAGGGGTGAGTCCACATCGTCTTCTTTGGGCGCACGTCGTAAGAAGGTCCCAGCACATCGAGGCTACTGACAACGATCATCTGCTGTATTACGGATGCAACTGGAGCACCGATCTGTGACTTTGCGAAACCGATCGCAAGGTCCATCAAAGGCGTTTTTTGTCCAGATAAAGCCTCTCCTCCGTTTTGCAGGTTCTTCAAACAAGGCCCGCCGTCCAGTTTCGCCTGATCAGTCCCAGCCGTGCCGAATCCTAGCCATCGAATCACTATCCCGAGGAGTCCCTAGCCACCAGTCTACAACCCTTACTGATTGAGCTCGAGCCGCACACGAGTCCTGATCGTACAACACCCTCGAGCGACCAGTCCGAAGAATTGAAGTTCGATCCGCAAGATTTGGTGCAACTTCAAATTAGGAAAGTTTATCTTCGAAGATTATGGTAAATTTTCCATCTTGAATTTTGATATATCACCTTGCTGATTGAATTGCATATCTTAAAATGAATTGCATATCTTAAAAAAATTGTGTTGCAAGTTAGAATATTCAATTGCCTTAGTTAAAAAAATTGCACGTCAAATTTGGACATTGAATATTTTTTGAATCTTGCAATAAAGATTATGATTCAATGTGAATATTTTAGGATTTTTGTGATATTCTTGCAATAATTTGAAAATTTCCTGATGATACTCATAGATATCCAAAATATTTCTCAATGCAACCGCAATCGCACACATAGAAATAAGTAAGACAGAACTATTTTCATAGCGGGTATTTTCAATTTTTTTGTCGATCTATCAGGCTTTAGATCGAAACTTAATTCGAAAGAAATAACTGTAATTATCTGGTAATTAAAACTTGCAATTTGAATCTAAATTCATTTATAAAAAAATCCATAAAAATCGAAAATTCAAAGAAAAATCCTTCAGTTCATCTTTTAACTTCATCTCATAAAAAGATAGGATTTTCTAAAAACGTGTGACGTATAAAAGTAGCAGAAAAATGTTTTACATATCTTTCCCCCTTCCTTCCATAAACTTCATTCCTGAATCATAGCTATTATCTTTATTATTTATTCATATCACCATCACTTTATAAGCCAGGTGACTCGCCACGTGACTGGTCCTTATGTCTCAGTAAAAGAGGACACGAATTCCGATGGAGATTCTTCTGGCAGGTTCTGAAGGGCGAGAAGCCTCTGCGTCGACGGAATTGCGGCCCTCAAGTCCAGATGACCCCGACGCCGATCTCGATGTCGTTCCTGCCTTGACGTGACAACACAGCCATCATTTCTGCAGACCCGACGTGGCCGAACCTTCTCTTTTGACGGTGGTGAATTTGCTGTCCAACTTCCCGCCGGACCTTCAGTGAACCTCTAGCAGGCAGTCAACAAGTTCCTCAAGCAAGTTCTAGCAAGCACACGTGCTGCTGGTGTCTTCCACTGCAACGCCCTCATTAGCTTGTCCAACAATCTTGTCTGCAGCCTTTGTTGACTTTGTGAATTTACCCTCTGCAGGTCACGTCATGAGCAACCACCGAGAGGCCCCAACGAGCTGATCATTGACTTGCGAGTCTCGCCATCGCAAACGGCCACCTGTCCAACCCTGGTTCGTGAAGTGCCTAGTCGTGCACGAGTTCTCTGAGCCGATCGGGTCAATTCTCCAAACTTCCTCTACAAGTTTGGTGCGATTCAAATCGGAAAAATAATATTGCAATTTAGGTATGTTTCTTAATTTAGATATTTGCAATATTTTGTTGCCTATTTTGCATGAATTGAGTATCTAATTGCATATTCTGAAAATCTCGTTGCTTGATTTAGAATATTGTGATATTTGATCGCATATCCGATTTGATTATTCTTGAAAAATTTCGCAAAAAAAGATTGGTTGCCAAATTTGAAAGGTTGTAATTTCAATGTGTTCTTAGAATTTTGTGATAATCTGGTTAAATTTGAAAATCTTTTGAATATACTCAAGATCTGCAAAATATTCTAATCATGTGATCAATTAGCAAATTTCCTGATTCTCAACGGTATAAATGGAAATAAGACTATCTATTATGCTTTATATATAATTATTTTCATAGCGGGTATTTCGGATTTAAAGGTTGATCTATCAGGCTTTAGATCAAAACTTGGTTCGGAAGCAATAGCGATAATTATCTTTTAATTAAAAGCTTTGCAATTTCAATTTAAATTCACATAAGAAAATCAAAAATTTAAAAAAGATTCTCATGGTTCATCTTTTAATTTATCTCACAAAAAACAACGAAAATTCAAAAATAGATGTAGTAAGATATAATTTCTTAAAACTCACGTCTTATCAGTTTTTTAGAAACATAGAATTTTATAGAAATTCTATCTAATGATAACATTCAATAAATAAAATCTTTTTGAATTCATTTTAACTTTAAAAAAATGCAGCCTTAGGGTTAAAAGATTTTCCTAAAAATTTTGTGGCTTAATGCAAATTAAATCCAAAAATTTTAAGATAATCTTCAACCAATTCACTCTCATTTTCCATTAATTTTTAATTTCAAAAATTACACAAAAGTTAAAAAAAAAATTCATAAAAAGAAAACCCAAAAAATTGCACATTTGAACTTCAAGTTAGAATTCATCAAAATTGCCAAATTGAACATGTTTCATGAAATTGGCGAAAGGGCATTAATTGAAAAATTAATATAACCAAGTCCTCGAACTCTTAAATCTTTGGTTCGTAGAAATAAAATAGTTTTCTCCAGCTATTTTATTTAGGTTTCTAATCAACCTATCTAAAATGATTAGTGGCAGCTCAAAAAATTAAAATCTTTTGCCTAATGATCACTTGAACCATAAGTCACGATTTGGTAAAGCTTGGGGGAGTTCGAGCTAAGTTAATTAATCTAATTAATTGATTTAGTAATCCATTAATCTAAAATTGAAAATCCCGATTTTAGGTCGCGACACATATCTCGCTCACCCATAATTGATTTCTAGCCACAACTGTCATGCCCCGAATCCTCAAGCATGCGACAACCCTACCAAACGCCACAGGTCATTAAGGACGACGTCCTAGACACATCATCGACCCATGCATTTTATTTTGCAATTAAGCGCACGTGGAACGTTCTACTACCCCAGATAGAAATATAAACAACATGGACAATCAGCAGGAAAACAACAACCAACAACAGCAAAAGATCATTTTATTTATATAATGTTAACCCAGGGAAGCAAAGACATCTATAAGCTCACTCTTCAGGGAAGCTGCTTCTTAAGACCACCAAAAAAATACCAGGTCAAGGCTAGGGGTTAACTATGACTTCCAAAAGCTCCATCCAAAAATGGAGCCTCCACCACACTCGCTCAGAAGCAGTGGTAGCCAGGCGGAGTCTTAGGGTCTTCCTCGTCCAGGTGGGGCTTAGGGTCCACCACTTCCCCATCCGGGGTATCAATATCTATCGGGTCCCACGTTTGGATAACTGGGGTCACAGTCGGGGGTCCCTCAAACCCTCGAATCGGCCCATAGAGAACATCGTCATGGCGGACAAACTAGACCTTGAAGCGATGAGGCACCAAGTGCTCCATCCCTTCCTCGACCTAGAGAGTCGTCACGTAACGCTCTCAAACACGATCTGAATCTGGGATCGGGTGGTATGTGATATCGAAAGATTGGTCGAGTGGCACCCCGAATCTCATCGAACAAACCTCTACACTATTGACCTGAAAAACAGTTAACAACAACAAATGAGATATGAAATCTCCGTGAGTCAACGCCTAAGTCCGAGTAAGACTTTGATTCACCCAGGCGGCCTAAACATGCAACAAAAAGCAATGACAGATCAATAGCGTACGATTCACGCCACGCTCTAGCTACCAAACAGTTAAGCACAACTCAACAGCAATAACCAATCACATGCAAGCTTACCCTGCCTTGGCCCACACAGCAGTAATAGCATGGCATTCAATCATAAATAGACTAAGGCACTCAATCAGAACACTCATCAGTAACTCAAGCACAATGCAACATGTGTGTTCTGATTATTAACGCGAGAGATTCTTCACTCTCGACCACAGCACAGCTTGGCTGCTAGTGCTCTTCCGGAAGGACCAAGCGTCATCCCGCTCCATCCAGCGACGGCAACCGATAGCCCCTCAAGACCCCCAAGGCGGACATACCAGGCTTTCCGGTAAGGAACTTCGATTCGTCACAAGCTGCGACCGGCATTTGATCAGCCGTGTTGTTTCGACCCAGTCGGCAAGGACTGTCAAGCAGCCGATAAGCCGTGTGATTCCGACCCAGTCGGCACAGACATATCAGGCGACGAACCCAAGCTATTAAGGGTACCACCGCCAATGTCTCCAATTACATTAGGGTGTCGCTCAACCATCGCGTGACCACACAAATACGCAAGGTAACCAAGCCAATTTATATCTTCATATTTAGTCCAATGCAATCACATTCATAATCATGCTCAAAACCCGGCTAGCAGCCGTTTTCATGCTCAAAGGGAGCAGTTGATCACACAGATATTCGTTTCCAATTAAACATGATATTCTAACATATGTGATCACTCAGCAGACCCACGCAATCAAACACTCAAGTCAATCAGCAAGAAGACACATATTACCATGGATGTGACTTTTCTAGAGTTTGAGTCCTTTTTTCTCAACCCCATTGTTCCTTTCAGGGGGAGAATTATAATAAAAGAAACAATTGGTGGGACATTGGCATGGAGGGTGCGAAGTCAAAAGGGTGTGTGGAGTCCCAGGTGCGATTGGGTGGGGCTAGACCATTAACCAGCTCACGGCAAGTTCCAATGATGTAGTTTGGTGAAGACCTAGGCCATGGTGCGATGGCAGACAATGAGGGGGAGGGTGATCATTTTTCAGCTAAAAGTGGGGATGACCAACAGCCTATATCCACACCTAATGAGCGAGATCAGCCTACTCCTTCGCAAATTGCCCCTTCTTCAGTACCCGACCACTCTCTTGAGAATGATCCTAAGGTAAGCTCTCTTCCTGATCTTAAGGTTTCTGATGATTCCGATATGGTTGTTAGATATAAACTCCCTGACAGGCAAAATCGGGGCAAGCCATCTAGTCGGTACTCACTGGATGTGGAGGAATGAAGGTCTAAATATCCCATTGCCGATTTTGTGTCAACAAGAAGGCTATCGAAATTTAAGGTTTTTGTGTCAAATGTATCAGCTGTTCGAATACCGAAGGGTGGGAGAGGCCTTGAGGGATCCAAAATGGGCACAAGCTATGAAGGAGGAGATAGAAGCATTACAAAAAATCAGACTTGGAGGCTTGTAGAGTTGCTAGAAGGGAAGAAAGCCATGGGGGTGTAGGTGGGTGTTCACCATTAAACATAAGGCAGATGGTACAATTGAGAGGTACAAGGCTCGATTGGTTGAAAAAGGGTACATATAGACTTATGGTGTGGACTACCAAGAGACTTTCTCTCCAGTTGCAAAATTGAATATTGCGCGGGTTTTGCTGTCACTTGCAGTAAATCCGGATTGGCCATTGTATGAGTTTGATGTGAAGAATGCGTTTCTTTATGGAGATTTGGAGGAAGAAATTTACATTGAGGTTCCACCTGGATATGGGTGTGTTGATAAGCCGAATGCTATTTGTAGACTGAAGAGGTTGTTATATGGTTTGAAACAGTCACCTCGTGCCTGGTTTGGTCGGTTCAGCTCAGCCATGAGGAGGTACGGTTATTCCCAGAGCAATTCAGATCACACTTTATTTTTGAAGCAAAGCCAAGATAAGGTGACTGTCCTGATCATATATGTTGATGATATGCTCATCACAGGAGATGATAGTGAAGAAATTTCGAGGCTTCAAGAAAAGTTAGCAGAAGAGTTTGTGATGAAGAACTTGGGATGATTTAAGTATTTATTGGGTGTTGAGGTGGCTAGGTCTAAGGAAGGAATTTTCTTATCACAGAGAAAATTCATACTTGATTTGTTGGCTGAAGTGGGAATGCTGGACTATAAGCCCGCTGATACTCCTATGGTGTAGAATCATAAGCTTGGGGAATATCCTAATCAAGTGCCAACTAATAAGGAAAGGTATCAAAGGTTAGTAGGAAGATTAATTTATTTGCTTCACACTCGCCCAAACATTGCTTATGCAGTAAGTGTTGTGAGTCAATTTATGCATGCTCCTAGTGAAAAACATATGAATGCAGTATATCGTATCCTTCGATATCTAAAGTTGGTTCTAGGGGGAGGGATAATGTTTGCAAAGAATGGTCACCTTGCAGTGGAAGGATATACGGATGTGGACTGGGCAGGGAACACAACAGATAGAAGGTCGACATCAGGTTATCTCACATTTGTAGGAGGTTAACTTGGTCACGTGGAGGAGCAAGAAGCAAAAGGTTGTAGCCTTGTCCAGTGTCGAGGTAGAATTCAGAGTAGTAGCGAAGGGGTTGTGTGAGTTATTGTGGCTTAAGAAGCTGTTGTTCGAATTTGGGTATCCACCAGAGTCTAGGATGAAGTTGTTTTGTGATAATAAAGCCGCTATAGCTATCTCTCACAACCCAGTACAACATGATCGAACCAAACATATTGAGGTTGATAGACACTTTGTCAAGGAGAATTTGGATGCTAAGGTAATTCAGTTGCCTTTTGTCAAATCTGAAGATCGATTAGCCGATGTATTGACTAAAGCTGTGTCAAGAAGAGCATTTCAGAGCTCACTCGTCAAGATGGGTATCGAAGACATCTTCTCACCCACTTGAGGAGGAGTGTTGGCGTGAGCTGTATTTCCTACAAATTATGGAGTTTTTTCCTTAATTACAGTTTGTATAGGAGTCTTCCTTTTTTGGTCTTCTGCTTTGTTGGGATGTTAGGGTTAGCCCATGTATTGTATATAAGCAAAAAGAAGAATGATTGTAAGTTGTACAGAAATATTCTTAATACAGCGGAAAATATTCTTCTTCAAGACAAACAAGGATGTCATATGGAGAGAGAGAGAGAGAGAGAGAGAGAGAGAGAGAGAGAGAGAGAGAGAGAGAGAGAGATTTAAGAGCAAGAGCAGCAATAACAAGGTAGAAGATCCACAAACTGACTTTCTCTGTTATCTTCTTCTTGATTTGATCTTGCGGGTTCTGAAACTCGTCCTTTTGATGTTGGCGGATCTGGTTCTATAAGTCCATTTTGGTTTCATAAGCGACACAGTATCTCTTGCTCATCACTCACACTTACTTCCAAGAGCATGCTCACACGTAAATAATTCTAATTTCCGTTTCTTATCCTTTTTTATTTTCGGAAACGTGATTGATTCGAGAGAGTTAACATTAAATATCTTTTGAAACATGTTGGGCTACATCATTTGTAAACATAAGAAGATTTGGAATCATTTTAATTTTGTTGGATAAGGCCATTACCGATCTACTAAACTTGTACAATTTTTTCAATCAGGTACCTAAATGTTCTTTTTTTCAATGAAACTGAGTCTTCGACCTTTATACTCTTCTTCCTTCGTGTTAGTCCTTCTATGAAAAATATGACCATCATCTTATTAATTTTTTGTACAACTTTGATACATAAGAGAATAGGGACTGTGGTTTTCTAATTGGCTACTCCATGTTTGGTCGGAGAAAACAACAAACTTAGATTGGAGGGAAATGACTTGCTCATTTAACCGATCCGGACGGGTTCGTGCGGGCCTACTCGGACCTGAACCTCCTGAGTTCCTGGCCACACCTGCCCATTTGTCCACATTTAAAAAAAAAATCAGCTAAAAAATAAATAGAAATGGAAAACAATTGTAGGTAGAGTGTGTTATTTTATCTTATTACTTTGCCTACGAGGTTTGTACTATTCTCTACTATACTAGAAGTTAGGGATTATTTTTAACCTATTAATGCCTATAACTATTAAATATCAGAGTAATATATTGATAAAACGTATTTTATAATCTCTCCTAATGAATATATGGGCTAGCCAACCCAGGCCTCAAGGCCCTTGTCCAGGCCTGACCCGCCAATTGACCAGACCGAGAAACTTTGTCTAGGCCCACCAATGGGCCTAAAAAATTACCCTAACGTTTTGCCCATTGATTAGGTCCACGCACACTTGAAAATAGTGGGGGTGAGCATGGTTCTAGGGTAGAACCTGAAATCGGAGAATCGAACCGGTGAAAATAGGATACGTTTCAGGTTCCAAAAATTGAGGAATCGATTTCGACGGGTAGATTCCAAGTTCCAGGATGTGGAACCTAGAACTTGAAACAAGTCTTTGTATTTTTCCTTTTCGATATTTTCGCGCGGTCCTGCAGTATTCCATAGCATCCTATGATGAATGTATAATGTGGAACCTACTGAGCTTCCATTTCCGGCAATATCCATGACTGAGACTTTTACTTTGTTAATACTTCATTTTTTCGTGTATCTAAATATGAGTTATGGTAAGTGAATTGTAGCAGCAAATGGTGGTCATTAAAGATGATAATTTACTGCAATCATTCAATTAAGAGTATTAGTGGAACCTGGGTAGATCCTGAAACCTGTGATAGAGTAGGTTTCAAGTTCCAATGTATGCAGTGTAAGTTCCAGGTTCCAAAATTGTCGGAAGGTTCTAGGTTCCAGGTGGAACCTGAAACCGTTCACACCTAAAAAATAGAGACTAAATAATTAATAGTTAAAAATATGCTGCTGTTGTAAAATTGAAAACCACTTGTATATTTCGCTAGCACGATTTCTCTGAACTTTTCTTCATCCTTTAATAGAACAACAACAAAGGGGACCGGACATAATTGCAATATTATCTACGCAACCTTTACAAAGAAAAACTTTTCTTTATTTATTTACGTAGATATACTATTTTTATGAATAAAACCTAACTATTATTGTTAGTGGATACCGTGTGATTATCCATGGAGTAAAGCAGTTCATTCTTGACATGACAAATCATATTATGACAAAAGATGTTTCTTTATCGCAATGAGACCTTCGACTTATGCTTCTGTCCAAAATTCACCTTATAAATGACTAACTTAATTAGATAAGTTGTAATATACTAACAATTTGCAATCTCTGTTTCAATTTAGATTCAATTCTATTGAATTTTATGGAGTTACTTCATGCATTAAACGGTTCATTTATTAATATTTATTTATGCTCCTTCATTCCGTCATTATCAGTCATGACAAAAAATTAATGGAAAAATTACCAAAAAAGTACTAAACCTATTGCATTTGTGTCAATTCAATCCTAAACTTTTTTTTTTTGCCAGTTGAGTTCTAAATCTATTGCAATTGTGTCAATTCAGTCCTAATTTTTTTTTTCTAGTTGAGTTATAAATTTTTTGCAATTGTATCAATTCAGTCCACTTTGCCGGATGGCGCTAACATGGACATTTTTAATAATATTTTAATAATTTTATTTATTTTTTTCTTATATTTTTCTCTATCTTTTTTTTTCTTTCCTACTGCTACTGTGGTTGGCAAGGGCTTCGAGACCCCCGACCGGCCATACCGGCCACAAACAGAAGCAAAGAAGGAAGAACAAAAAAAGTAAAGAAAAGTAAAAAATTTATTTAAAAAATTTGAAAAAATATTAAAAATTAGAATACTATAAAAATATTATTAAAAATTAATCACGTTAGTGTCGACCGGCCAAATGGACTGAATTGGCACAAATAAAAGATGGTTTAGGACTGAATTGGCAAAAAAAGGTTTAGAATTGAATTGATACAATTGCAATAGGTTTAGGATTGTTTTGATAATTATCCCAAGAATTAACATAACCACTTTCTCTTCGTGTTCAGGAAATCCTTAAACTGCTCGAGCCGAGAGAGCGAATAAGAATATTATAAGTGTCATAACTTTCATACGACGTTTATTTGAGTGCCATAACTTTTTTTTTTCTATCACTAGAGTGCAACATCTTTTAAAATTTGTTCACTTAAGTGTTATCGGCGTATGACTCATCGGAAAATCCGATGTGGCATAAATATATTACACAATGTCCGATGTGGCTCGCTGCCCAGATGAAATCAACTAGTAAGAAGTTAAACGACGTTGTGTAGAGATCTATTTGAAGAACCCTAATCTAATCAAAAGAAATTGAGGCAAAATTCGATTTACTTCTTGAAGAACCCTAATTCTTTAAATAGGAAAAAATCACTTTATCAGGTTCGCAACGGAGAGCAAAAGTAGGAGATGCAGCTCACGACCAATTCAACAAAGTCAAGACGAAGGTAAAATTTTAAAATTGGGGAAAAATTCGATTTCCTTCTCGAAGAACCTTAACCGAACCCCAATTCCTCAAATTGGGCAAAATCATCTTCTCAAATTCGCTATGTGATGCAGAAGTAGGAGAACAATTCACGGTCGTATCATTGAAGGCTAGAAGAATGTCAATATCTTTGAAATTAGGGCAAAATCTGGTTTCCTTCTTGAAGAACCCTAACCGAATCCCAATTCCTCAAATTACGCAAAATCACCTTATCAAATTCACAATGAGGAGCAGAAGTAAGAGAAGCAGCTCACGATCATATCAACAAAGCCAAGACGAGAGAGAGAGAGAAGTAGAAGTCGGAGAAGTAGCTCATGATGCTTCGTCAACGCTTGGTTTTGCTCTCATATCTTGAAATCCATGAACAAGTTGTTGCATTTACAGGTGGGTCCTTGGATGTTTAGTAATAATATTTGGTTAATATCAAATAACCTATAATTTCTATTTTTCAGCATTTAAAATTATCAACACTTAAATTTTTTTTTTTTTGGGGACAGACACACTTAAAGATTCATTAGCTAAGTTTTTAGCATTTATTTCAGTTTTATCAAACGAGTCCTTAGAGAAGTACATTCAGCATCATAGATTGTTCCAAAGTAAAATTCACTTACTCACACAACTTGGAGGAAGAAGAAATTCAAGGAGAGAAGTTATGAAGCAATCTCTCTTATGTATACATACGCATCAAATGCTTGGGCTAATTGCACCCACCTGAAATCTGACTTTAGACAATTGCGAAAACAAATCAAAACTCAGTTCTTATGCAACCACAAGGTAATCGTATTATCAAAATGTTTGTTCTCCAAAGCGGATTTGTAAGTGTAAAGGCCTCTTTGATTGCGTTTGGTTGGGAGAAAACTCCATGAAAAAGGAAATGATTTCGAGAAATCATTTTCCATGAGAATGGTTAGTTTTCCTATGTATGGTGATAGGTGATCGAAACCGTTTTATGGTGTTTGGATCTTATTTGGAAAATGATTTAATCCCATGACTTTATCTCATGCTAAAAAAGCAAATCTATTTTTTTAATTTTCAATTTTTTTCTTTCTTTTTCTTTTTGTTTCTCCCTCCACCGCGATCAGTGGCCACGGGCCAACTCAAGCTCACCGGCCGTCGTCAAGGCTCGGTGACCAGGGGAGGAAGAAGAGAAATAAAAGAAAAATATAACAAAAAATAAAAAATTATATTATATAAAAATATAAGATAAATAAAAAATAAAATATTAAAAAATTCGAGATGAGCAATTTTGGAAAGTGTTTTCACATCTTTAGATTTAGGAATTTACTTTCCTAATTTTATGTTTGAATTTTCTGTTGACCAGAAAGTGTTTTTCGTTAACTAAGTCATTTTTTAGGAACCAAACGAGTGAAACTCCTGAAAATCAATTCCTGAAAAACACTTTCACTAAAACAATCACACCCTTTGTTTGGGTTTAAATAAACGATTAATTTCACAAAAAACCCCAAACTGATATACTTGTGCCTGAACTAGTACACGCGTGACACATTTACCATCCGTTAGCTTCTTTCAAATTTTATCCTGAAATTGTTGAGTTGAATGACACATGGCAATAACTCAATTGACCTAGCAAGTAAAAGAATAAATCTATCAATTCACTTGTGCTTTTGAAGAAGGAAGGGTAACAGACTTCCAATCATTAGGCTCTATGAACCAAACTCCACCGCCAGTAGAAGGTCTGCTCAGATGCCTAGAAATCTATCTGTTCATCTCCCGAATCTTCACGTGCACTTGCCGGGTCAACTCAGTTATTTTCATGTCATCTAGAGCAGCAATTCCATGGTAAAAATTGACGGAAGCAAACAGAGGTTTAATGTGTCACACTTGTACCAGGTTGGGATTTTTAGTAAACCAAAAATTAGTTTTTAGTAAATTTGTTACATGTGTATTAGTTGGGAGATTTTTGGGAATCCAAAAATTAGTTTAGAATAAATTTATGACATGTTACTAGTTTGAGATTTTTCGTACTATTAGCCATTAAATAAAAGCAAACCCACCAAAATTTTACAACATTATTCGAACTCAAACCCAGTAAAAATGAACCTGGACCCAATAACCCCTACCCACCAAAAAAAAAAAAAAACCAAAGATGGTGAACCCAACACGGACTCGAACATTTTCAGCTTAGGTTAGGTCAACTCAGTTCAACCAGATATGACCCGACTTGTTAAGTAACTTTACTTGTGCTTGTGTCATAGTTGAAATTTTGGAATAGTCAGTATGATATAGTACTCGGTCTTGTTAGCTAACATACCAAGGCTAGATATACCCGACTTGTACATTGCTAACATCAGGAAATGGAATAATCGGGAATATCGAGTAAGTGGTCAAGCCGCTAAAGTAGGTAAAAATTATACACTTTTTTATAGGTACGTGGTCTACCTTCACCTCTCATTTTAAACTTTTATGCTAGACTTTTCACCAATAGTAAAATGTGTATTGCAAAAAACATCCAATTACACTACAAGTGCCATAAGTTGTGTACGACGCTCACTTAAGTGCCAAAAGTGTCAAAACGATCACTTAAATGTCAATTTTTTTACAAAACAATCAATTAAGTGACAACTCCAATTTGCTTGCCGGAAATCCTATGTGGCCTTTTTTTTCATTAATATCGGAGCCAATGTGGCTTGTTGGAAGTACATGTGGACTTAAACTTTAAAATTAACTAAAAAAATTTTAAAAAAGAAATTAAACAGAAAAATAAGCTATTTTTTTAAAATAAAGGAAAAAGAAAAAGGGAGCCCCTGGTGCAGGCAGCGAGGGTGGGGGATGGCCGAGTCTCGGCCACTGGCTGGCGAGCCCTACCGACTGCAGGCGGGGTCTCGCCCAGCCTTGGCGAGGCTCGACCTCGCAGATCTGGGCGAGGGCTAGGCCTCGCCATGGCTGGCCTCGCCAATCTGGCCGAGGTCGGGGCGGCTTCTTCCTCTTCTTCAAAGCTTGTTTGCCACATGAGCACGGCGAGGTGCAGCTTTTGGCAGTGATTGAAAATTAGAGAGGAAACACCACGTGATGTCGTTCTCGTGTCTGCCCATCTCCTTTCTCATTTCTCGTCTCTTCAAGTGTGCGGCCTGCAGCCAAAAACAAGCAAACACCAAATTTCAGTTTAGAGGACCGAATTCTCCTCCGCGATTCATTGTGTAACAATCAAATGAGAGTAGGGACATCACCTTAAAGTTCTCGGCAATTTCACACCCGAGCCTCTGGAATGGGAGCTTCCAGATCAAAAGCTCATTGCTCTTCTAGTAATTACAGATTTCACTGCAAGATTACATTGGATGGTCAATTTCTGGGTGTTGAGTTAGACCCTGACCTCGGCCAGATCGGCGAGGGCGAGGCCTCGCCCAGCGTCGGACCGGCGAGGGTGGGACGACGGCGTCAAGGGCTATGCAAGCCCTCGCGACCTCAACAAGCCCCCCACCGTTTTTGTTTTTTGTTTTTTTAGTTTTTAGCTTATTAGTCTTTTATTTAAATTATTATTTTTTAAAAAAAAATTAGCTTAGAAGTCTACGTGGCCAGAGTTTTATTTAAAATATGCCATGTCAGATAATAAATTTAAATATAAAAGCCACGTATTTCATTTGGCTGGAATTTCTCCGATTTGGCACTTAGTGATCACTTTTCTCCGATTTTGGCAATTAAGTGATTGTTTTGAAATTTTTGGCACTAAAGTAAGCGTCGTACACAACTTATGGCACTCGTAGTGTACTTCTCCCCATAGTATTGGATCATCAAGTTAATCGCGGGGAAAATTACCAAAACAGTCTTAAACCTATTGCAATTCAGTCTTAAACCTTTTGCATTTGTGTCAATTCAGTCCATTCGGCCAACTTTGGCCGGTCGGCGCTAACGTGGATGCCAGCACTGACGTGGACACTTTTTAATAATATTTAATCAATTTTTTGTGCCAATTCAGTATTTTTTTCTTTTTTTTCTCTTTCAATTTTTTTCCCTTGCTTCTTCCCCCAGTCGATCGCCAGCCTCTGGTGAGCCTCACTGGCATTGGGTGAGGTTGGGCTCACCCAAATCTGGTGAGGTCCAGCCTCGCTATGGCTGGGCAAGGCGGACCTCAACCAACAAAGGCGAGGCTTGCCTTGGGTGAGGATCGAGGCTTGCTTGTTGGTGTTAGGGAAAATCTCCCATGATGTTTTGAAGATGACAAAATAATCAAAGGCTACTAATGTGTTTATTGGTTGAGTAGAACCAGGTGAAAGAATCACAAGCCGTTATGCAGATGGTGTATTAACAAAATATCCGAAGGTTATGAGTTATCTATCAATGGTGACCAAGGCATTGGGCGTAGAGGTGTCTACAAGCTAGAGGTACCTAAGTAGAAGATGAACAAGCCTAGAACGAGAAGTTCGGTAAAGCTTGGAAGGATCTTGGATAGGTAAACAAGCTTAGAACGGGAAGTTCGGTAAAGCTTGGAAGGACCTTGGATAGGTGAATAGCGAGGTAGAGCCGCAATTGCCAATATGCTTGGAGGAACCAGAAGATGGAGCTCAAGATACTGCATCTGAATTATGCATCTGAAACTCTGGTTATTGCATCTAAGAAGAAAAGTTTATATTGACCTTAGTTGGATGTTCAGACTCAGGGAGTAGTCGTCGCGTATTTGCTTTTGAGAAAGTTGAAGTCTAGTATTCAGAAGGAGGTTCGTGTTGCCTCTGAAGACTTCAGAAGGAGGTTCGTGTTGCCTCTAAAGACTTCAGATGGAGGTTCGTGTTGCCTCTGAAGACTTCAGATGGAGGATCGTGTTGCCTCTAAAGACTTAATCTCGTGAAGACTTATATGCGAGCATCAACAAGGTTTCTATCAACATCAAACTCAGTGTATCTCTATTCAGAAGCTGTGACTTATTCAGAAGCAGTGATTCAAAAACTGCGACTTGTTCAGAAGCATCGATATATTCAGATTCAAGAGACTGCTTCTGAAGTCTGGTTCTGAATATTGTTCAGAAGCTGCGAGATATATTAATTCCAGATTCTGAAGACCCACGCTTGACATATGTTGCTGAGGTATTTATGGAAGTTTGTAATCTTTGATTGACAGGATTATTCTATAACATGATTGATAGAATATCCTTGATTGGAAATTACCTTCCATGGGACAAAAAAGCTTCCATATTTGAAGAACTCCACTTATGGAAACCGAAGATTGACTTGTATGGACGACTGAATCTGAGAGGTTTAGATTCAACACCAACGGTCACCAAATCTCCCTAGATACAGTCTCGTTCAATTAAGATTGATGGCGTCCAAGCAAAGATTGAAGAGCGATCCTTTGAAGACCTGTCCAACGGCTAGTTTGGGGGTGAAGGAGTATAAAAGGAGATCCATGGTGCTACTACGGTGTGAGATAAGAATCATCAATTTCAAAGTGCTAGAGTTATTCAGATTCATACTTGTCTCCGTGAGCTTAACGTTATAATCTTTGAGAGGCTTTGTAAGAGTGATTGAGAGAGGACAGTGTGATCTATCAAAGAGAGTATCATCACTTGTTGTAAACCTCCATTGATTCATCTAGTGGAATCCAGCCAATCGGCTGTTAGCGTGGGAGAGTGGACGTAGGCTTGATCTAAGCCGAACCACTATAATCGTCGTGTGCAATATTCTCTATATCTAAACTCTTATCATTGTGTTTGATAGAATATTACATGCTGGTGTTTATATTCATAATTTGCATACTCATATTCAGAATCATAAACTGCACATATTCATATTCAGATTCTATTTTGACTTGATTATTTTAATTCCGCACTTTCTAGTCAAAATTGTTTTAAATCACATATTCACCCCCCTCTATGTGATATTGCTAGATCCAACAATTGGTATCAGAGCAGGTTGCTCATTATTTTGAAGTGTTTTACTTCAGAGTTAACGATCTATCATGTCTAGCAATAATTTTTCAGGATCATGTGATGCTCAATTCCACTACAAGCCTCCTTACTTCGATGGAAAGGATTACAATGTTTGGTGCAATAAGATGAAGTGGTTCTTCAAGGCCGTAGACAATATGATGTGGAATGTTGTGACTAAAGGAGTAAATCTTACCACTACTACAACGTCTCGAAATGGGAATAATGCTCCTGCTCCTACCCTATCAGAAACTGAACGATCCAGAAGACAAGGACTTGACTCTAAAGCTGTGTATTCTCTCTTTTGTGCTTTATCTCCTGCTATATATAATCGTGTTGCAGAGGAAGAATCTTCAAAAGCTATATGGGATAGACTCCATGTCACCTATCAAGGAACCGATAGAGTCAAGGAGACCAATCTCAGCATACTTCTAAGTGATTATGAAGCTTTCAAAATGAAACCAGATGAAACGATAGCTGAGATGATTGACAGATTTCAAATATTGGTCAGTGGTCTTGCTCGGCAAGGTGCTCCTATTTCTGAACCTATGCAGGTTCGAAAGATTCTTCGAGGACTAACGGATGATTGGAACTACATCAAACCGTCCATTCAAGAATGTCAAACAATCAGACAATTATCCATTGACGAACTTGTTGGGACTCTACAGTCGTACGAGACAGAACGAGTCAACAAAGAAAAGGATACAAAAGGTAAGAAGTCGATTGCTTTAAAATCTAACATTGATTCTGATGATTCAGATTCTGAAGATGATGAAGAGGACGATGAAGAGATTGCTCGTATGGTAAAGAAGTTCAGAAAAATGGCTAAGAAGGGAAGAAAATTCAAAGGGAAGAAGCCATTCAAACAAGCCGAACAAAAGAAAACCTTCAACGATAGAGAAGAAGGTAAGGACGTAATTTGTTTTCAATGCAGGAAAAAGGGATACATAAAGCCAAATTGTCCACTGCTAAATAAAAGGAAAGGCAAGTACGAAAAGTCCAAAAAGGCTTTGAAAGAAGAGACTTCGAGTGATACCGAATGCGAAGATAGCAATGATGAAGAGCTCGCACATATCTGTTTAATGGCCGAATCTAATCCTGAAGAAGATGAGGTGATTTTCTCAAATCCTATTCTCGATGATGAAGATCTTTTTGAAGAGTTATGCCTGGAACATGAAAATGCATTGAAGAAGATCTCTGAATTGAAAAGGGAAGTCTCTAGATTGAGACGGAAAAATGTTACGAATGAGAAAAGGATCGTTGATCTGGAAAAGGAAAATTCCTCTATTAAGGAAGAGAAAGATATTCTGCAAAAAGAGAATAATTCTCATAAGGAAGATGTTCAAAAGATTTGCAAGAAATTTTCTCTCGGCTCAAAGACGTTAGAGCACGTTCTCTCAATACAAATGCCATACTACAACAAATCCAGTCTTGGCTACGAAGAGGTAAGTGAGATCAAGAATGATTTTCCGGAGGTCAAGGAGCGATTAAGGCGCAGGTCTTCAATCCAACATTATAGAAATCACTTCGGTAAGCATTTTGTCAAGCCTATTGGATTTCAATATCATAATTGCTTTAACTGTGATAATCATAAGCAACAATGTCCACGTGATTGGAAGAAATCCAAATCAATCAATTGGAGATTTGATGCTTTCTCTAACAGAAATGGACCCAAGCTCATTTGGGTACCAAAGAAAAGATGAGTTGCTTTTCTTGCAGGAAATAAAAGAGAAGAGAAAGAGAAATCGGAAAGAAAGATTTCGGATTACAGGACCTCTTTTATCCCTTTTGATCTTATCACGTTTTGCAAAGATAAAATCTTCTTAAATGAGATATTATTTGAATCTGTCATTGTCTTGATATGGCATTTGTTTTTTCATCGTTAGTTGCGCTGCAAAGTGAGAATCTTATGAGATTTTATTTGATTGGACATTTTGTTAGATTGATAATATTTCTTTTATGCCATTAAGGAAAGAATATTTTGGAATCTATAAAGTTTCCTTATTTTTACTCTAACATAAAGGAAAGGATCCATGTACGTGGATACCAAAAAGGAAATAAGTTTATTGCAGGATTTTCTACAAGGAAAGATTGATTGCAAATCAATGAAAATCTTAGTGCAATCAAAGAAATCTCTCAAAGAAAGATTGGCAAGGATCGTATTTTTCTCTGCAATTCGAAGGAAGAATCTGAAGAAAGATATTTGGAAAGTTTGATCCGAATATTGGAGGAAGATTTCGCACTATTTTGGAAGGATCAGAAATTCTCCTCTTCACTTACAACTCTCGCAAATCATTGAAGGCATATTAAGATATATTGTGCAAGCCCTTAGAGTATCATGTGAAAGGTTAAGTAATTTCTTCATTGAAATACTTGAAATGCTTACAATTACTACTCTGTTTATTTGAAAGGGGCATGATTTATTACGTGAGATATCATATCTTTAATCCAAATTTGTGCAAGAAGTTTGTTGAGTTTATGCAGATTAAATTCGAGACGAGCTTGATTAAAGAAAATCATCTTTCTCGAATCTCAAGAGCAAATGAATGTTGAGAATTTTGCTGCCTCTGAACAACCATTAAAAAAAAGACCGATGAGAAGAATAAGGAGTTCAGAAGAAAGAAAAAAAATTTCATTTCTCAGACGCAGGGGGAGTTAGAAAAAGTGCACAAGGATGACATTATTGAGGATACTCAGATCAGTCCTTGCATCTTTGTAGTTGCAATTGAAATGGAAATCGCAACACTCAAGCATCTCCACCATTTTCTAGCTGCTCAAAGAATATAATGCTGCTACAATGAAAAATATCCTATTCAACTGGCGCAACCCGGCGATAAAGGTTACTCACAAAAGCTGTCTTGATGACAAGGGGAGAAAAGAAAGAAATGATCAAATTTAAGGGGAGTCTACTAATTAGATTCAAGACGAGATCATTGATCAGATTCAATGGGAGCCTAACACTCAGGTTCAGAAGGAAATCAATCATGAAGATCTATAGGGGGAGAACCTTATTAAGAAGGAGCATTGATCAAGCATGGGAAAATCTTATTGAATTTGAGCTTAATTCAATCCCAATCTTGACTACTATTCAGACAATGGAAGTAAAGGTAAACATGTGTTAGAACTTATTAAGTTCTACAAAATCCGGTTAGTACATCTTCCATTTTCCTTACTTTTTGTCATTACAAATCTCTAATCTGTTTTATCGTTTTATCATAACAAAAAAGAAGTGAAATTTATCTGTACTCCTTGATATATGTTCACTGACGTACATCATGATTGATTTAGAACATGAGCTGTTTTGCATTTGAGTACATATTCTCTATGTAAGACCCTTTTCATTAGTATCGCTTTTTGATTATGAAAAAAAGGGGGAGAGAATGTATGTGCATATATGCTGATTGATTATATATACATATGTGTTTATTTGGTGCATAATATTGAGCTGCGATTATGTTTCTATATATCATTATGCTCAATTTGTCTGATATCTCCTATTTACATTATTGATTATCTTGATGTGGAGATTGCGTTACATGCTTATTATGCCTTGAGTTGAATTCTTATTTTTGGCAAATAAGCGTATCTCGTTTACTTTTAATATCTTTGAAACTTGTTTGCACATCTGCATATTCAGAGATTGTTTTGTCATCATCAAAAAGGGAGAGATTGTTAGGGAAAATCTCCCATGATGTTTTGAAGATGACAAAATAATCAAAGGCTACTAATGTGTTTATTGGTTGAGTAGAACCAGGTGAAAGAATCACAAGCCGTTATGCAGATGGTGTATTAACAAAATATCCGAAGGTTATGAGTTATCTATCAATGGTGACCAAGGCATTGGGCGTAGAGGTGTCTACAAGCTGGAGGTACCTAAGTAGAAGATGAACAAGCCTAGAACGAGAAGTTCGGTAAAGCTTGGAAGGATCTTGGATAGGTAAACAAGCCTAGAACGGGAAGTTCGGTAAAGCTTGGACGGACCTTGGATAGGTGAATAGCGAGGTAGAGCCGCAATTGCCAATATGCTTGGAGGAACCAGAAGATGGAGCTCAAGATACTGCATCTGAATTATGCATCTGAAACTCTGGTTATTGCATCTAAGAAGAAAAGTTTATATTGACCTTAGTTGGATGTTCAGACTCAGGGAGTAGTCGTCGCGTATTTGCTTCTGAGAAAGTTGAAGTCTAGTATTCAGAAGGAGGTTCGTGTTGCCTCTGAAGACTTCAGAAGGAGGTTCGTGTTGCCTCTGAAGACTTCAGATGGAGGTTCGTGTTGCCTCTGAAGACTTCAGATGGAGGATCGTGTTGCCTCTGAAGACTTAATCTCGTGAAGACTTATATGCGAGCATCAACAAGGTTTCTATCAACATCAAACTCAATGTATCTCTATTCAGAAGCTGTGACTTATTCAGAAGCAGTGATTCAAAAACTGCGACTTGTTCAGAAGCATCGATATATTCAGATTCAAGAGACTGCTTCTGAAGTCTGGTTCTGAATATTGTTCAGAAGCTGCGAGATATATTAATTCCAGATTCTGAAGACCCACGCTTGACATATGTTGCTGAGGTATTTATGGAAGTTTGTAATCTTTGATTGACAGAATTATTCTATAACATGATTGATAGAATATCCTTGATTGGAAATTACCTTCCATGGGACAAAAAAGCTTCCATATTTGAAGAACTCCACTTATGGAAACCGAAGATTGAGTTGTATGGGCGACTGAATCTGAGGGGTTCAGATTCAACACCAACGGTCACCAAATCTCCCTAGATACAGTCTCGTTCAATTAAGATTGATGGCGTCCAATCAAAGATTGAAGAGCGATCCTTTGAAGACCTGTCCAACGGCTAGTTTGGGGGTGAAGGAGTATAAAAGGATATCCATGGTGCTACTACGGTGTGAGATAAGAATCATCAATTTCAAAGTGCTAAAGTTATTCAGATTCATACTTGTCTCCGTGAGCTTAACGTTATAATCTTTGAGAGGCTTTGTAAGAGTGATTGAGAGAGGACAGTGTGATCTATCAAAGAGAGTATCATCACTTGTTGTAAACCTCCATTGATTCATCTAGTGGAATCCAGCCAATCGGCTGTTAGCGTGGGAGAGTGGACGTAGGCTTGATCTAAGCCGAACCACTATAATTGTCGTGTGCAATATTCTCTTATCTCTAAACTCTTATCATTGTGTTTGATAGAATATTACATGCTGGTGTTTATATTCATAATTTGCATACTCATATTCAGAATCATAAACTGCACATATTCAGATTCAGATTTCATTTTGACTTGCTTATTTTAATTCCGCATTTTCTAGTCAAAATTGTTTTAAATCACCTATTCACCCCCCCTCTAGGTGATATTGCTAGATCCAACAGTTGGAACCCATGTCGCAAAATCGAGGCTTACTTGTTGGAACCCATGTCCCAATATCGAAGCTTTTCTTGCGGAGAAAGCTTCGAAGCCTCTGATATATCCAAGGATTGTAGAAATTTTCAAGAATTGTGGCAAATGAAGGAGCTCTCGATCTAAATTTGAAGGGGGAGAGAAAGAAGGTCAAGAAATGAAGTGTAAATGAAGGTGGGTTTGGGGGAGATCGATCGGTGAGAGGTCACAGTCAGAGAAGATGAAAGTGATTTGACGAGGTCGGCCTCGCATTGGCTAGGCGAGTGGGCGAGGCTCGACCTTGCCTGGCGACGACGAGGCTCGCCCTTGCCAGTGGCCGACGGGGTCGAGCTTCACCAAAGGTCGGCGAGGTCGACCTCACCGGCCCTCACTTTCGGCCGGTGGCCGGTGGCAACCGGCTAGAGGAGGTAGAAGGGAAAAAAATGAAAGAGAAAAAAAAAATTCAAAAACAATTACAAAATTTGTAAAAATTGTCTACATCAATGTCGGCCAGAATTCATATCAGCGCTGACCTGTCAAAGTTGGCTGGATGGACTGAATTAGCATAAATGGAAAAGATTTAGGACTGAATTGACACAAAAAGTTTAGGACTTAATTGACACAATTGCAATAGACTTGAAACATAGTATTGGATCATCCAGTTAATCGTGCGTTGGGCCTTCATTTGCTCTGATTTGCTGAGGTGGGACATGGATCTTTGCAAGTGATTTGTCTCTTCTCTTGGTTGAATTTGTGCATGGACATTGACTATGTCGCGAAAAATGAGTGATTTGGACAACTTTTTCTTGAAAATGATCATCCATATCGCTTGTTAAGATGTATGAACAAACAATATTTTCATCGTTCGCGAAAATATTCATATAAATTAGTATCGACAATGAAAATATTTCTATTGGGCAATTATTCCAAAGGATACAAGCGATCTTTTTTAGAAGAATATTTTTCAAATCAACATCTAAATGCACACAATTATAAGTAAATTAGATGATTTGGAAGCTCCCAAAACCAAGAGGTCAACCATTTGATGCAAAAGGAGCCAAACTTTCTTAGAGTGGAAATTTCTTCCTTTAGAATGAGCTTATGGCCCTCATCTTGCGTTCCAATCTTTCCCAAGTACTAATAGCATCTAAATGGATACAATTATAGGAAATTAGATGATTTGGAAGCTCCCAAAGCCACAAGGTCAAGCATCATTTTCCGTGAAACAAACGAAACCATTATTTCCTTGACTTTCACTTTGCAGACTGTGGAGGAGGCTTGCACCAAGTGTTTGCCCAATAGATTGTGCGACTATCTCTCCCACTCATAACAATTGATTAGCTAAGTTTCTACCTGAAAACCTCCAAACAGACCGATGCAATTAAGGGTGATCTGCTCCAGGATGAATCAATCACCAGCCCTATGACCTCCGGTTCCTGAAGATTGAAATCGAGGACCGAATCGGCTAGACGGTTCTTTAAAGTGAAATGGCAAGTCTATATATAATCATCCAGGCCTTCAAGTGGAATGTCCGATATTAATTGTTGATAGACGAGCACCATATATATCGGTTAATGATGAGTCTTTACAGACTTTGGTCATAAGAGCCTTTACTTTGTTTAACCTGTTACGGAGATATGAAATTCCTCCTAAAGCAACGGATCTGCCTTTATTCTTCGTAAACCAATCACTTGTTGTTCATGTCTTTTTAGCGAATGCAATGAAGATTCGCCGTTTCACACTCTGCACTAGCAAGGACTGAGAATCTAATAAAGCGTGACCCTTTTCTTTATTATTCTTCTTCCCCAATCATGGAGTTAATGCACGTATTCGTACTCCCAACAATGAGGGAGACGGCGATCTAGTTATGCGGCCACCCTTTTACACTCCATTTTTTCTAATTAGAAACCCTTCTATTTAAGCAAAATATCTAATCAAGTCCATCGAGCACGAAATTTGGCCAAATCCAACTGACGTGGCCATCGTCATAAGAAGCCGAAGAGTAACGCGAATTAATTATTGACTACGTGGACACCCACCAAGGGGTTGTAGATAATAAATGAACGATTTTTTTTAATGCTCCGACCAATTCACTATCCACGGTGGGTGTTTACTTAAGTAATATTTGATTCACGCGACGTTGCGGCGTCTTTTGACAGCCACGTCAGTTGGATTTGGCTGAATTTTATGTCGGAAGAATTTGATTAGAAAAATTGGAAAGAGTAAGAACAGTAGAGAGAGAGAGAGAGAGAGAGAGAGAGAGAGAGAGAGAGAGAGAGAGAGAGAGAGAGAGAGACTTAATAAAGTAAATGTCCGAAGCTTTTGACCAAATATTTAAGCGGGTGCAATGAGCCAAAGTCCAATAAACTGATTCTATTGAATCTACCTGCATAGAATTATCGGGGTGGGGGGAGAAGACTTATTTACACGAAGGTCAACCATTTCTGTTTCTGGATTTCCATTTTCTTTGGAGTTTATTCCTTCCTACATGCCCCACCTCGCATCCATATATCTTGTTCTTCAGGCTCTGCGAGACCAGAACCTGGAAATTAGCTTCAACAGCGCCTGCCAACTCACGAAGGTGACATTGCCGCGCCGTGCGAAACACCTCCTTAACTCCTCCGATAGATGTCCGGATGGTCCACAATGAGGGACACGATCAGCCATTATAAACAGCCTAAGCTTCTTCATCCTCTTGAACGAGTGTGCATTCAAGATCAAGTCTTCTACATCAATCTTATCTAGTTTAATGCCTTCAATCGCATCTGTTCCCTGTTAGAGTGAAATAAAAATAAATAATTGTCTGTGCCAAAAAAACAAGATGCCTAACTCTAAGAATAATGTTTGAATTTGTATTAAAACCGTTCTAGTCTATAACACCAGAAGTTTCTAAATGAAGATATATTCATCGTACGAGGAAAGGGGAGAAAAGAGGACTTATATTAGGTTAAACAACCCTCCGTACGACAATAAACACAGTCATTTTAAAGAGAAAATTGACAAAGCACGAAATAAAGATCCCAAACCCTAGTTTCTTGCTCAAAACCCTAATCGGCAAAAATAAAAAATTCGCATATGTTTCTCTCCTAGTCATGCAATATAAAGTTCTTTGCATCCAATGTAATTGCGAAGTCCACAAAAGGAAGATATACGTATGTGATGTTCAAATTAACTTTTATTTTTTAGGACAAGCTTGAACTTTTACCGAGTTTTGCCTAACCACTTGTAGAGCATCCTCATGACGCCATATTCTACTTCGCTTGCTAGGATTTTCAGGGCACTCTTGAATCACGATTCGTCTACCCATTCCTTGAAGCAAATCATGCATCCATATCTTGTTATTTTCATCAATGTATATGAGCGACTTTTGGATTAGAATCTCTATGCCACTATTGGCATGGACTCCGCAATAGTCTAGGGACTTGATGATCTCTTCTTTGTCATATCTATTAAGGAAACATGCGATGTCGAGAAAGATCGTCCTCTCATTGGCCTCTAAGCCATTGATAGCGATACTCAGTATATCATGAACCTTTCCCTGAGGGATTTCTTTCAGTCGATCGAAAGCTCCTTGCCATTCTTTGACGCTTTTGCTGTTCAAGAAAGAACCCATCACGGTGAGAACCAAAGGAAGCCCTTTGGAAAAACTGGTGAAGCAATTTGAGAGCATCTTATAATCACTTTTGGGATATCTTTCTTGGAATGCATTCCAACTGAAAAGCTCGAGAGCTTGATCATCCTTCAGTGCCCTTACCTTATAGATTTCCCCGTGTAGACCGATTAAGGTTTCTTCATGTCGAGGGATCAAAATGATTCTACTTCCCAAGCCTAAGTTTATTGCCTCGATCAGGTGGCTCAGTGGCACCAACAACCCTTCAACATCATCAAATACCAACAAAACCCTCTTGTTGTGAAGCTTACTTCTCATGAAGTTCATTACTTCATGAATATCATCACCAAACTCCAAAACTCTGTCACCGAGAATGTCACCAAAAAGGGTCTCCTGCATTTTGGCGAGGCCATCTTGGCTCGATATGTCCTTCACATTTGCGAGAAAGCAACTCCGATCAAATTGATCTGCAATGCGGTAATACAAAGCTCTCGCAAGTGTCGTCTTACCTATTCCGCTAGCCCCCGAAATTCCCACGATTCGGACCTCCTCAACCTCTAATTGGAGTAAAGAGTACAAGGCTTGTACTTGAGAATCTAACCCAACCGGATGGAAAGCAAGCAGGTCCGTGCCTGAGCGGCTAAGTCTTCTTGAGATTTTCTCCACAACGGAATGGATGAATTCGGCTTCAAGTCTGCAAATTGTCAACAACTAAAGGTGTGACTCTCGTTATTGGCGCTAGTAAAAGATGAAGAAAAGATCACTCAGATGATATCTAAATTTAATATTCAATATCTAATCCAATATAATAGAATTTAGTGGAATGTGAGAGGTTGACATGTGCTCTCATAATAGTGGCACATTTCCCCCTCTTTCATGTTTGATTTTCTTTAACTTTTCTCCTTATTATCTTTTTTTTTAATAAAAAGGAAAAACTCTTTCTTCTACTTTCAGTTAATTGGAATGACACATATCTTTATTTTGCATATGTCATGCACTTTTTCAAAATATTACTATACTTTTTCCAAAAATTCATGTCCATTATGAGGATAAAATATTCAAACATGTCTCCCTCCACTTTTAACTTAAAACATTCCAATACTTCCGACAAAAAAAAAAAATCCCAATATGACATGTCGACAATAAAATATGCTATTAGAACTACTCAACAAAATATCCATGAAGATTAATGGCTTTTAATCGAGACCCACGTCGTTGATGAAGAGTTTTAGTGCAATGACATGTTAATGTCAATTGGAATTTGCCTCAAGTGTCCAGATTCTATCTAGTCTACGTTACCCAAAAATTATTTCTTTTCGTGAGAATTAGTACAGTCACCATGGAGAAGAATATGAATGACTAGTATAGCCACTATGGACAAGAATATGCAATGACTGGACAGTTAGAGCCATACACCGATGCGAGCTTCATCTTATGCTTATCTAAATTTCTAAATAAGTCAACGTATAAAATGTTCACCGATGCAACAATCAAGTATACTTCAAGAGTTATTTCCGTTAAGCTATATCATAAGCCTTTTCTCCGTGCATAGCATAATTCTTTTAGGCTAGTACTCTGGTATTATAATCAGCGGAATAATCTAAAACATCATCCGCAATTGACTTAATTATGAACAGTTTCACGAAATGCATTTTAGGTTATATTGATAATTGTCTAATTTAGTTTCGGAATAGTACTGAAAATTTGCAAACTTAAATCTTGACAACACATAATGATATTGATGTTCAAGGGATTAACACATTTCGTGGAATTCTGCATGTGGATCATTGAAGTTTCAAGATATCTCATGCTCATTGGCTTCTTTTCTTGAATTGGAATTCTCTCCTTTCTTTCATATCAATTCCGTCTTTGGATTCGAATTGGGGCACCTTTGCATATTTCATCGATCCGGTCCAGCTCTGGATTGATTTATTAGGGTTTGAGATATTTCAATAGCGGATGTTGCCCTTCAAAAAAAACTATGCTGAATTTGAGGTTAACATTCTAAAGATAGCAATTTTTTGTTATGCATTGTAATAAACAAGAGAAAATCATCTGGCTAATCGTTTAAGCAACAAGAAGAGGGATAGAAACCGGTCAAACAAACACATTCTCTATGCTCACCGAAAAAGAGGTTCTACTATAGAAATTTAATGGCCAAAAAAGGAAATAATATAGAAAGTTGAGAGAGAGAGAGAGAGAGAGAGAGAGAGAGAGAGAGAGAGAGAGAGACAAGCTGGAGGCTGAACTTTCTTCTAAACCCTAGCTAGGTACCATAGTCTAGAAAGTTCAAAGAATGATAAGTTTTTTTGCTTTTTTGCCTTCGAAGGATAGATCATTCCATAGTGGAGAGTTTTGGCGGTGAAGGGAAGGGTTGCATCACAGCTAGGGTTTACCCAGGAATGGCCATGGAAGATGTCTGAACTTGCCCATTTTCGTTCTCTTTCATATGAACGAAAATAAAGCATGGGATTCTATCATTTTATTTAGCTGAACACATGTAATTTGCTAAATGTGGAGGAAATCAGCATATACTGAAACATATGCTTTGGCCTTTGGGGGTAAAATCTGATAAACGCTAAAGAGGGGAAAAAAAAAAAAGTTGTTCGCAGAAGATAACAGAAGGCGTCAAGGAGTGTAGCTTTAACAATTATAACCGCCCAGAATGTTATCTTGTTTTTGTTTTCCCCTGCATGCAAGCTGTGAATATAAAAAAAATGTATCTGAAAAGATGTTTCATTTTCGATATTAAATCTCTTTGATGAGCCAAACAGTTCGGTTGGAGTCCTATTCTAGGAAAGTTGCTTATCTAGTAAAAGGATTCCGAACATTTACATATATTGCTACTGCCCCTAGACCAAGGATGGAATCTTAGAGCAAGTTTTGTAACTTCATGGACAAATTAAGTAATTTCCCTTAGGAATACTCTCAAGAAAACACGTAAGAGAGAAAGTACCTGTTTCCAAGAGACCAACCGGTGAGATTGCCAGCTTTCCGGAGGGCGTCTCTCCATTTCTGGACCTTGTCGGCATTCTCCTGCCCGAAACCCTTCTCGCTTCGGCCAATCTGCTTGAATGGTCCGGACTGCTCACGCATCTCTCTGGGGTCGACGCCCACAAAAATGAGGAACACCAGCTGGCCTTTCTTTTCCTTGCACTCGAGGATCTTATCCAGCTCGTCCAGGCACCACGGCGAGGAGGCAAAGGTCCGAGAGATCACCACGACGGCGCTCCTTGACCGCTCGATCGCTTCGTTGATTGCCGGCGCGATCTCTAGCCCTCTTTCCAGGCTGCGGTCTACAAAGGCCCTCATCTTGTTCCGCTCGAGAGCGTCGTGGAGATGGCTCACGAAGTTGCGCGTATCGGCCTGTTTATAACTGATGAACATGTCGTGAATCCAGCGAGGGATGGAGGAGGAGGGAAAGTAGAGTTGTGGCCTGGCTGCTACGCTATGCTTGAGAGAAGAGGAGTGGAGCGGAGAGAAGGAGGGCAAAGAGATGGGAGGGGATCGAGATTGGAACTGTGAGGTTCTCTTGTTTAGGAGGCTTGGATACAGTGGAGGAGGAGAAAAAGGAGGGAAAGGCTTGCTCTTGAGCTGGCCAAATTGGATCATCATCTTACTAGAAGTCGCCATTCAAACACAAAATCAAAGCAGAGAAAGAGCTGTACCGAGTTCATCCACAGGGAAAGCTCCCTCAGACCATTTATAACTGAAATTCTCCAGCAAAAAAAAAAACTGAAATTCAAATTCTGAGCGAGTTATCTCTCTCTCTCTCTCTCTCTCTCTCTCTCTCTCTCTGTTTTTTTATCCATTTGCTCCAACTTGACGTGTCACGTTTATCACTCTCCATACAAATTGCGATATTTTTCCGTGACATGCGGCCATATGTTTTCCCCGAAATGTGAGCCGCGCGTGCGTGCAGCTACCGGTAGAATCTCAAGCGAGTCAGAATAGAATCATTGTGTCTTCTAGTCCTCTATCTATCTTATTTGGTGCCACGACCTAAAATTTTCTCAATCTTAGGCTAATGGGTTACTAAGTCTTTAAACTTAATTTAGACTCTCCCAAGTCCATACCAATTCGCAACTTATGGTTCAAGTGTTTAACACACAAATCAATTTCATTCGAAATCGCCAGTAATCAGTTTATGGTAGGTTGATTAGACACCTAAGTAAAATAACGGAATGATTTTCTTACTCCTATAAACCAGAGACGTGGTCTTGGTTACGCGAGATTTCTCTAACGCCCTTTCGATACTATTAAAAACTGGTAGTCTGAATTCATTTTAAGACCTAATTCCTAACATATGAAAAATGTCCACGTCACCCAATAATCAATGCTACGAATTGGTATGAATCATACTTGTAAACTAAGAGTATCCTGAAAATCTAATTGGACAACAAAAGTTATGAGATTTTTTACCATCACAGAACGAGTGGAAAACGACATTCAAAACCAAAGGGAGTATCTATAAGTAGCTAGTTATGTCATCCGTTCTTTCTAATGTTTCGAGTACTTTCATAATGCTTATGAATGAAGTTCTTCGCCATTTTATTGGTCACTTTGACGTTGTCTACTTTGATAATATTCTCCATCAAGAGCAAGGAAGAGCATTGTATCACTTATGACAGTCTACAACTTCTTGAGAAAACAAAAGCTCTATGCCAAGATGGGAAACTGTCAAATCTTCTCTCTAAGCATCATAGTCCTTGACTATGTGCTTTCCAAAGACGTGATTTCTGTAGACCAATCCAAGGCGGAGCCGAACAAGATGTGGCCGGTTCCAAAATCTATTTATGATGTAAAGAGCTTTCATGGTCTTACATCTTTTTATCGACGATTTGTGAAGAACTTTAGCATCATTATGGCACCTATTACAGAGTGCATGAAGAAGAGATCTTTCTAATGGTCCAAGGGCTTCGACAATTCATTTGAAGACACAAACAAAAGTTATGCCAGTCTCCTATTATTGGCCTTCCAAATTTTGAGAACACATTTGAAGTAGAATGTGATGCAAATGGAGTTGGCATAGAGTCTATTCTTACTCACATCCAAAAACCTCTAGCGTATTGCAATGATGAAGTTGACAAGAACATTTGTATCGATACATTTGAGGAGATAGCAAGTATCTTCAAACAAATTGGGAACATTGATTAAGAAAAGGTGGTGTAATCGTTTATGTCTTGACGGTGAACTTTAAGTGTTCTATCCTTAGCTGGTAGAGTAATCACTTGTGCCTTGGTGGTGAGCTCTTCTATCCCAATGTTCTGCTTCGCAAACACATCAAACAATTTCGTTTGTCAAACACATTGAGTAATCACACCCAATCTCACCAAGCATTCATCCTTAAAAAGCCCAAATTGCCAAAACCGAAAAGAGAAGAAAAACGCAGGACCATTGTGAAGAAAGGATCTGGAATATACCATTTTGCATAAGATGCATTATTTATTATCACAACACTAAAGGCCTATTTGATAACCCTAAATGCTGAAAATTACAAAATTCAGCACTTGATAAAATTAAGCTTGTTTGCTTAATTACATCTAACAATGATTTAAATGATGCAATTAAGTAAAAGAATCACTTGATGGGATAAGTAAGGAATAGATTACTAATATTCTTCTCTTTTTGTCAATATAGATTACTAATATTCATTAAGTAGAAAAAGTAACTGATAACAACTCGAATCTTACCATTTATATTGCCAAAAACTAATGATCACTATTCAAACTATGACAAGATATTATTAATAATATCTTATCATCAATTTTCTGTTATTATTAAACAAAGTTTAATTTCTACTTTCAGTATTGAAATTTGTCACCAATTAACATTCAATGCCCGATATTTCATTTTTATCAAATGAGCCCTCAGAAAAGTATGCTCAACATCATAGATTGATTAAAATTAAAATTCACTCACTCACTCACCTCAAAGGAAGAAGAGAGTCAAAGAGAGAACTTCTAGAGGAATGTCTCTTATTTGTGCACACACATCAAATGCTCGATTACATAGACTTGATGAGGGCTAATTGCACCAGCATGAAATTCATTGCTTGAATTTAAGTTGAAGTAAATGGTTTTACTTGAAATTCATTTGTTTCATGAAAAAATTTATGTTGAAGTAAATGGTTTTACTTGAAATTCATTTTCAAGGAAAGTAATTACTTTCCCTTTATTTGGACGTGAGCAAGAAAATAGAAGGAAATATTTTTGCAATATTCGGATTTCATTTTTGAATATATTTTCCTTAAAGATCGATTAGGTGATGCTATTAAACTATATAAAGGAAAATTTTCATTGTGAAATAAAATATGAAGCTATTCGTTTGCAATTATTGGCATAAAGAACATCATGTTGTCGTAGCTTATAATGCCATCTAGAGAGGAAGTGAATAGGTTAATTATAAAAACTTCACAATTTTTGCGGAATAAAACAAATTAAATTTCATAAATTCAAAACGAATTTGATATATGTAGGAATATTGAGTAATATAAGTAGAAAGGTAGAAGATGATACACGCAAATATTATAGTGGTTCGACTTATAACCAAAATTACGTCCACTGCGCAGACTAACATCTACCAACAAGCTGGATTCCACTAGTTATCATGTCTCCTTCAACATGCATCGATTCTCTTATATAGTCTTTGATTTCCAAACTAACCGCTGGATGATCTTCAAGAGTATCAATTTGTCGTTGGAATTAATGGACACAGTGACCGGAGATCTGGTCGCTCATACAATCAAATCTTCCTGATAATAGTGATGTTTCTTGAAATAGAGTTAGCTATACTTGGTAATAGTCCATTCTAACAAATCAATAAGCATAATTAATTAGATTCTGATTCAATTATTCCTTCTTAAGTTTCAGGCTTGAAGCTAGTTAATTTCATTTTGACTCGCCATATTAGTCAAAGGAATATTTTTGGGTTGACCTATCCAGATTGCTTAAACCACACGAAATCTATCTTTCCGCTGTTGATGCAGTGACAAGCTTCAAGTTGATTTACTAGCTGCTATCAATTTGGTCTTCCTGAGTGCATAAGTGATCAAGACTTAAATCAGTTATTTACCTTGTCAAGGTGGCTTCAAGTCTTCACGAACTTCCTGTTCATCCTGACTTGTTCACCCTCTAGGAAGGTGCATCCAGCTCTTATCAATCTTCTCACTTTGTACTTCGGATTCCGTCAAAGGCAATAGAGCATCTTTTATGTCAACAGTACTCAATCTTCTCACTTTGTACATCGGATTCCGGTAAAAGGGGAGCATCAACTCTTATTCAGAAAAGTCGGAGAAAAACGCGTGAGAGGCAAAAACAATACTGGCGAGAGAGAGAGAGAGAGAGAGAGAGAGAGAGAGAGAGAGAGAGAGAGAGAGAGAGAGGGACAAGGACAAGGACGGCGGCACCATCGGATCTTCCTCTGGGCGCATGAAATTTTTTCCTTTTACTATCATCATCACCTCATCGTGCGACCGAGGCCATCCATCATCAACTCCCCAACATCATCATTGTTCGAAATAATGAGAAAAGCGACACAACATCATCAACTCCCCAACATCATCGTGTGTCCCTTTTCTTATTATTTCCAACATCATCGTGTGTCCTTTTCCGGGACACACAGGGGTCCCTTTCTTTGATCGCGCACGAAGGTGTTCGGACACGGTGGATTTTGAACGAAGCAGAGAAGATTCACCCACAAGTGAGACCAATCTGGCACGTTTACATCCAACGATCGTATTTGAGGTGTGGTTCATACTCCCCTACGACAGGAATGCACGTGGGTCCCGCTCCACCCTGAGCGGGCGGGGGTCTGAAGGAGCTGTCCCGGCGGGGGCAGCGCCCCCTGAACACCAGAAGGCTTTTACAATTTAAGCCTATAAATTTTCATTAGTAGTTTGAGCTTAGTCTCATGAATAGATACTTGTATATATACTCTTTTTCGCTTGTAATTGAGTGATGTAACGAGGTGCGATGTGCTAATTATAGTGGAATCCTCTGCTAGACGTAGCCCTAATTTAAGGGTGAACCAGGATAAAATCTCGTGTCTCGATTTCTCTTTCTCGCTTTACGTTTTACTTCTACTTGATTGTGCGCCAAATCCTAATACCTACGAGCCATCGCCGAAAGCCCGACGCAGCCGCAAACCGAACGTAAGTCCCCATCTAGCTTGTCCGAATTCAAGGCTTGATCATCAAGTTTTGGTGCAAATCAAATTCGGAAAGCAATTTTAGGTATAATTTCTAATTTGAATGCTTTTGATATTTGAATTACCTATTTTGCATGAATCGAGTATTCAATTGCATATTTTGAAATTTCCGTTGCTTGATTTAGAATATTGTTATATTTGATTGGAAAATCGCATGTCTAATTTAAGTATCTTGAAAATCTTGCAACATGTCACTTGCCTAATTGGAAAGATTGTGATTTCAATGTGAATATTTTTGGAATCTTGTGATAATCTGGTCAAATTTTGAAATCTTTTGAATATACTTACGATACCCAAAATATGTAATCATGTAATCGATTAGGAAACTTCCTAATCCGCAACCGCATATATGGAAATAAGTTTATCTATCAGGCTTTAGATAAAATTATTTCCATAGCGGGTATTTCGAATTTTAGGGTCGATCTATAAGGTTTTAGATCGAAACTTAATTCGAAAGAAATAGCGGTAATTATCTTTAATTAAAAGCTTTGCAACTTTAATTTATGTTCACATCATAAAATTAGAAAATCACAAAAAATTCTCATGGCTTATCTTTTAATTTCATGTCACAAAATCAAAGAAAATTTAAAAAAAAAAAAAAGATGTAGTAAGATATGGTTTCTTAAAAATCACGTCTTTTAGAAAGATAGGATTTTATAGAAATTCTATCTAATGGATCACGTCCATTAAATAAAATCTTTTTGAATCCATTAGGCTAGATTTTAAAAGATGTAGACATAGGGTAAGAAGATTTTCTTAAATTTTTTGGAAAATAATGCAAATTAAATCCAAAATTTTTAAGATAATCACGAACCAATTCACTCTCATTTTCCATTAATTTTTAATTTCGAAAAATACATGAAAATTACAAAAAAAAAATCATAAAAAGAAAACCCAAAAAGAATGCACCTCTGAACTTCAAATCAGAATTCATCAAAATTGCCAAATTGAACATTTTTTCATGAAAATTGATACTGAAATGGCATTAATTGAAATATTAATGTAATCAAGTTCCCGAACTTAAAATCTCTGGTTCGTAGAAATAAAATAGTTTTATCCCACTATTTTATTTAGGTTTCTAATCAACTTACCAAAAAATGATTAGTGGCAGTTCCGAAAAATTAAAAAACTTTTGCAAGATAATCTCTTGAACCATAAAGTCGCGATTTGATAGAACTTGGGAGAATTCGAGCTAAGTTAATTAATCTAATTAATTAAATTGGCAATCCATTAAACTAAAATTGGAAAACTCGATTTTTATGTCACGACGGAAGAGCCAAAATTTGTGTACGGCACTCACTTCAAAGCTTCTTTTCGAATCACTTAAGTGCCAACTTCTTGAGAAACAATCACTTGAATGCCAACTCCGATTTGTTTGACCGAAAATCAACATAGTATTTTTTATTTATTAATATCTGAATAAGACGTGACTTGCCGGAGGTCAAGTCAACAATACAAAAAGTTAAAAGTTCAGAAAAATATTAAAAATAAATATACAAACCTAATTAGATTTTAAAAAAGATAAAATTCATAAAAAAGATTGAAAGGGTGAAGAACAGACGACGAGGGCTTATAGAGACTGGCCACTGGCCGAGGCCCAGCGACCCTCACCGTTCATCCCCCACCCTCGCCAGCGAAGGTGGGGCGGCAGCAGCGAAGGCTCTACAAGCCCTCGCCGCCTATTCTCCAGCCTTTGTGTCTTTCTTTTTTAACATTAAATTTGTATTAAGTTTGTATTTTAAATTTTTTAAATTTTTAGCTTATTTTTATATGTAATTTATTTTTTAATTTTTTGGCTTATTTTTAAGTTTAGAAGTCCACATGGACTGAATTTTTTATATAAAAAAAATGGCAAGTCATGTTAAACCTTAATTATAAATGTCACATAATCAATTTGATCGGAATTTCTCCGATTTAGAATTTAAGTGAACGTTTTTTCTCCAATTTGGCACTTAAGTGAGCCGGTGAAAAGTTTTGACACTAAAGTGAGCGTTATATATAAATTTTGGCACTTCTGATGTCTTTTTGCCCAAGTATAGCACTAACATAATTTGCACTTGCATATTAGGAACATTTGATAGTTATAGGCCTACATAAATTGCATTTTAGTGGGTCTGGTTATAAAAGTTCTGAATGGGTTTAAAGAGGGGGACCCTAAACTTAATTAAGTTTCCAAGGCTAAGCCCATAGGTTTTAGGCCATATTAAAATCCGGCTGGCCCACGTGCAAAGCACATGTGAGTCTAAATAACTCTTATTTTTTTGGTCAAAAAGTCTAAATAACTTAATGAGCAAGTATTCACAAAATATACCATTCAAGAAAAGAAGCCATTAGCGTCCTCTACTTGCACCACTTCTCTTCCTGCCGCGCCCAGCAACGCCGAAGATCCATGAGTCAAAATTGACGTATTTGGTAATACAATAAGAAAGGCAATTACGGACCATTATTTGACTTTCGGCATACAAAAGATGGTAATTCAACCCACCTGCGCATGGCGTAGTTGGTTGAGTCTTTCCTTTCCTCTCAAGAGGTTCAGGGTTCGACTCCCAGCTCCGTTCCGTAATTTAAGTGGGGGGCCCCGGCGGTGGGTTGCTGGGCCAGTCACCCCCGAGGCATAGTCGCCAACTACTGTCCCGATTACCCCCGGGGAAAGGGGAGGGGGCCCGATTACCCGAAGGGGAAAGGGCAGGAAAGGCGGAAGCTCGGTCATCAAAAAAAAAAAAGATGGTAATTCAAGGGTTTAATGATTTTTTTTCCTTTCCAATTTTTCCATCGCTAATATTTTCGTATTTCTGTCTTGCCGTCGCTTCTTAATTGTTCATCGTCTCTATCGGACACTGTACTTGTCATCCAAATCTAATTGCCAGCCTTTGGTCGACACTGGCCAAGAGTCAAGGGTTTAGGGTTTGGGTTGCGGGACTATCTTACGTGACATATAGTGGGTCGGGAGTCCGTCTCAAGCTGAGGGTCGAGAGTCACCAAGGGTTGCGACGAGAGTTGGTGAGGGTCGCTGACGCTCGCCTCTGATCACCTAGTCCACCCTTGCCTCTAGCTCGTGCGAGGTCGCCGAAATCCACTAGCCCTGTGGTCTCTTTTTTCCTTTTTGTCTTTTAACTTTCAAATTGGTTTACAAAAAAGTATATCGAAAGCCAATTATTCAAAATGCTATTTATTTTGAGCAAATACACCTTCAATCAAAGAATTCTTTTCCCCCGAAGCTATCTTAAATCCATCCAACGACCACCTCATAGTAGTTTGCCAGAGACCTCAACGAGTATGTCATTGCAATTTTGCAATAACTCCTACAGATTCATTGTACTTTAGCTTTAAACTGAATTTCGCTTATTTATTATACCAATGTTCCTTCACTATGTCTCTATTGTTTTTTTGTTTTTTTCATACTATCAATTAGTTAAGACATAGACTGTTCAAAAAGGGTAATCACCATCATTAAATTACAAACAAGATAAGGTGTCAGATAATAAAATATTCATGCCCTAAAGATATGCTTTAGTTAACCAAAAGACAGAGAGAAGCTCAAGAATCAATCGATTGGTCTTGAATAAAATTGCAGTTATATTGTATTGAAAGACGCAGACTTTGGCCACAAAAGGACGCATGGCGGCGCAATTGATCTCTGAGTTTTGGATTCTTATGAAATTGGTGATGATGAAAGTAGCAATTATTAGTCCTGTCTTTAACAAATATATATTGCATGGTCTAGATGCTATTGAGGCTCACATAGATCTTGCAATCGTCATTCCTATTGTTTATTGTTGGTCATTGTGAAAGGATTCTATAACTTTTCTTTACTTGAAGTAACGACGCATGAATCATATCAAAGCCATAAAAAAATTATTGACACCCAAAAATGACTGACTTTTGATTATTATCGACAAATATCAGACTTAGTCGATAAGAGTAGAGTTTTGATCAATAATGAACAGAATAATCGACAAGAATCGGCAACTCGCTAGTGAAGTCAGCGACTACACAATGTGAAGTTATCGACGAGAGTCTTGGAAGTTTCTTGTAAAGTCATCGGTATCACGGCAAGCAACTGACATGAAGATAACTATCGACAAGAAGATAACCAATGGACGGTTGTGTCTATATCCGCTAATTTAGAATTTGTGTAACTTTTTTTGGATAAGGGTTCATGAAGTAACTTCTAGTAACTGCCATTAGGAAGTTATTTGTTTATTTGAATTTTAAAGTTGAAATCGATTATAAGGGATCATAAATATTTCAAGTGTACTCTTTGTAAAGCCCCTTCAATCATCAATGATAGAAGACAACGTTCCATGCTTTCATCTTTATTTTTTGCAATTTATCTTTTCCACAACTTTATGATCCTATATTATTCAATTCTTGTACTTTAAACGTAGTTTTAGATACTTCGCCGTCGATTAAATTCCGGCGTTGAATCTTTATCAACCCACATTGTCATTAAATTCCGACAAAATATTTTTTACTTCGTCGGAAGAAGCATATACCGTTCTTATGATTCACTAAGACTCTAATCTGGAATCATCATAGAAAGCGTTCTTTCTTTATAAAATCGAAGAATCGATATCATCCATTGGGACACTTGCGAAACAAAAATAAGTTTAAAAGCCGTCATGTCACATATAAAGAAAAACCATTTGGATGCTTTTATTGACTTGTTTGTATTTCCTCAATTAAATAGCCACAAAAGTGCAGTGTCCTTTGTGATGATTCCTTTAGGAGTTAATCCAGGTGCTTTCTCTGTCGGGAGGGAAGTGACTTTAAGAGTGCACCATCTTTACGCGTGAGTCATTTAATTAGCCCCATATATCGATAAAGTTTAATAAATAATTATAAAATCATGAAGATGTAGTTTCGATAGACAAACAAAATCTATATAAAGTTAATTCTTATCATATTTGTAAGCATAGCAATTGGAGCAAGCATTCACCAAACGCTATCCCCGAACTTCCTTAAAAATCACCAACTTTAACTCGATTCTAAATTTTGTTTAATTTTTTTTGTGCTATAAAAAAGCATCAACTTTAGCTCGGATCGTAATTCTGGTCCAATCTTTTTTTGTCCCATAAAGGTATTAACTTAAACTCGGATCTCAATTTTAGCCTAAACTATTTTTTTGTTTCAACAAAAAAACAACAATTTTCAATCAGTACCTAGATATGGCCTAAGTAGCACTGATACTGACTCGCGACACAACACGACACGCCGACACGTCATTTCTCAAAAAATAGAGAACCCCGACACGTTGGGACACATTGTATATTAAATGTATATTTTTATATATACATTTTTTTTGTCTATGTATACATGATTATATAAAAATATCCTGAGTTTTTTCTTCTTCTTCTGCTGTAACAGATTCGCGATTAGGTTTTTATTTTTATTTTGTTGACTGAGTATATTAATTTTAGGGTGGCTGGATATATGAATTTAATAATTAGATAAAAACTTGAAGGGAGCTAGGGTATCCACTAAAAGTTTGTGTTTTTCGATGAGACAAAATAAAAATGGTTTGAGTCAGAATTGAAACTAGACCTAGAGTTGATGCTCTTTTAAGAAAAAAAAAAGTGTGGATCCCGAGCTAACGTTGGTATTCTTTTACCAGACAAAAATATTTGGACCAAAATTATGACCCGATCTTAAACTGATGCTTTTTTATATATATAAGGAAAATAGATCTTTGCCGCTCAGAAAAATTCTAGAATTGTCCTTGGCTATATACCCAATCATATAATGCAAGTAACCTAAATTCCCAAGAAATTTGGTAAATTAGTTGATCAAATAACTAGAAATTTCGTCTGGGAGATAGTAACGAGAAAAGATAATCTACTTGCTTAATTGGGATTTAAGTCCTACAAAGACTAAGTTTCAAATGTACGAGAAAAAAATGAGATATTGCCTATTTCTTGATTAATTATTGTGGGGCTTATTCGTGCTGTATTTGATTATTTGAGGTCGGGAAACATTTGTGAGTTACTGTGATTGTCTTCATCGATATCTTTGTGAAATAGGTAACATAAGTTCGCTGTCTCTGGTTCACTTTTTTCACTTTTTTTTTTTTTGCATTTAATTCTCGCTCAAACTATTTTCGTTTTGTTTGAACTTCAGATTTTGCGCGGCACGAATCAAGTCCCTGTACTTTTAAGTTTTCTAATCAAGTCCTTCTATTTACACAAAATGTCTGATAAAGTCCCTCAACACATAATTCGGCCAAATCCAATTGATGAGGCTGTTAGGAGGAAGCTGAAGAGTAACGTGAATCAAATATTGCCTACATGAACACCCACCGAGAGGCCTTAGATAGTGAATCGATTAATGTTTTTTTAATTTTTTTTTGTCATGCTTCCACCAACTCACAATCTATGATGGGTGTTAACGTAGGCAATATTTATTCCGTGCCACGCTTCGAACAACCACATCAATTGGATTTGGCTAGATTTCATGTCGGAGGGACTTAATTAGAAAAATTGAAAGTATAGAGACTTGAATAGAAAAGTAGTGAAAGTATAAGGGCGAAAAGTAAAAAAAAATTAAAAGAGAATGATATAAAATATATATTGGCAAGACATTTAAATTGAGCTAATGGGCCAAGGTCCACTAAACCAAATCTATTGGATCCACGTGCATAGACTAAGGTTTGGACCTATCCAACGAATACCTTCGGGCAAAGGTTGAGATGGACCATCATCAATATAACAACAAAATGTCTAATTAGGTCTCTCGATACAAAATTCAACCAAATCCAACTGATGTCGCAGTAGGAGAAGCCGACGAGAGACGAGTACCAAGTACATCCAGCGCCCAACTCGATACGTCCATAAACGGAGCTTGCAGAAACGAGGCGATCGAAAGATTGATTTCAGGAAAATGACTTAGAACACCCCCAATCAAAAGGGCAAGTCAACATTAGATTTTACCACCTAAGAAAGGTGGGATTCTCACATGTCATCCTCCATCTTCACAAAATCTAGTGCAATCATGAATGCCCCCCATCCGCACATGTCCCCAGTTTTGCCAAGCCCCATGTTGCAAAAAGAGTGGGGGAAGGGAGAGAGAGAGCGTGATGAAGAGTTGCACGAGCGATGGAGTAACACAAAGCCCCCAACGACATCAAATCAAAGCTTTGCCCACGAATTTTCATACACGCCCTCCCAAATTGCGAAACCACAATCATTTGCTCATCACTTTAAAGACATTCACAAGTCCTCTTGCCCCATCTCTCTTTGGAGAGAGAGAGAGAGAGAGAGAGAGAATTTGTATGGTAGGTTTAAGGTGGGTGGCGTGATTTGATTACTTATGGGGCACCTCCCCCCTTTACTTTCTTCTTTTGTCTTTTTTTTAGTGCAACATTTTGTCGAATTTAGGAAATTTTTTTGGTCCTAGAACAGATCTAAGTGGATGTGATGTATTGTCCCAAGTGGTGATCAAAGCATCACAATTGGCTTACCAAACTAACACGCAAAGGAAACCCAATAAGGGATTGCAATCTCGAACTTGATCTAAAGAGTTCCATTGAGTCTTTGAATCGTACTAGTGTAGTTTATGCGTTTAACAAAGAATGGTGATTCGAAATCGTGAGTACTATTCTCATGCCACGGGATTCGAAAATTCGAGTTGAGGGCTTTTCTCGTCCTACAACCATTTGTTTTACCCTCGCTACTTTTAGTTTCACAAGGATTGTTTGCTGGAAAATCGACTAGGGCTAATGTTAGGAGCACGAGGAGGGAGTAGGCATTGCTGTGTAACTATCGGTGTCCGAATTGACGTTCTTTGTTACTTAATGCCATTGACTCCACAAAGGCCCCCCATCAAATCGACCGAGCACATCATCCGCAAATAATTAGGGTTTTCGTAATCCCAAAAAGTAACACAAAATCACATTTTTAACGACAGAAATATGGCTGCAAAACATTGGGATGTTCCAACCTTAAGCCAATCCAACAAATATTGTTAGACACATATTTGGGAAAAGATAGGTCACACGATCGAACAAAATAATCTAGAGGTTAGCTAGAAGACCGGCCTTGGTGGGACATTAATCTAATGCTCTCCAAGTTGCAATTCTTCGTCGCGGAGATTCGGCATTAACATCACGGTGAGATTGCACCCGAATGCTTATGATAATCATAGCACGATTCGATGAGCTTAAAAAGTTTCGTAGTAAGTATCATGCCATAGTATGATAGAGGCACGTTATTCTCATAAACATGTCATGAAATGAATGAACCATCAAGATCTAGGGACTCGATGATCTCTTCTTTATTGTGTCCATTAAGAAAAATCGTCCTCTCGTTCGCCTCTAGGCCATCAACAACAATCCATAGTATGTCGTGAACCTTTACTTGAGGGATTATTTTCAGTCGATTAAAAGCTCCTTGCCATTGTTCGAAGCTTTTGCCGTTCAAGAAAGAACCGATCACTGTGAGTGCCGAAGGAAGCCCTTTGGAAAAACTGGTGAGGCAATTTGAGAGCATCTTATAATTGCTTTTGGGATGTCTTTCTTGGAATGCATTCCAACTGAAAAGGTCGAGAGCTTGATCATAGTTTAGCGGTCTTACCTTATAGACTTCCCTGCGTAGACCGGTTAAGTTTTCTTCGTGTCGAGGGATCAAGATGACTCTACTGCGCTGGTTCTACGATAACACTTCAATTTATCAAGAATCGCAACATTCAATCAATCAGTCGCAAAATAAAATAAAGAACAAAACCAATTGCAGACCACACAAAACCCTAATCGTCAAATCGAAGAAGAGAATTTCACCTTCTTTTCAACAGCGGAAGTGTGAAGCGAAGGCGTCAGTTGCTGAGCCTGAAGACCCTCCCGCGTCTTTTTCTGCAAGCTCTCCTCCTTCCGATTCTTCCGAATCCCAACAGAAGTCAACTTCGGTTGTTTCTTTTTTAATTTCCCTTCCTTTTTCTTGACCGACAACTCTTGCACATAATTTAGTATCCGGAAATATTCAACTTGGACTCTTACCGAATAGGAAATAATATTTCCACGAATGTCGTCCACAAATATTTATTTATTTCCGCAATTCAGATTTTCGCTTCGGGCTTAACATATTTTAACACAATCCTCCCCAAGAGTTCATACATTACTGAAGAAACAAATGTCCACGTCAACGCCGGCCGTGCCACGTAGGATGACCGGTGTCCACATCAGTGAATTCTAGCCAAAATTGGCCCAAATGAAAAAAGTTTATGACTAAATTGGTACAATTGAAAAGTTTCAGAATGAATTGACATCAATGTAAAAGGTTGTTCGCTCGTTTTTGCAACAAGGAAAATCTTTCACCGAAATCTCGTCTTCGGTTTTTATTAAAAGGGGTTCTGCGGCTCAACTCTCGAAAGGAAATTTTAATGAGAACACGGAGGAACACAAATGGAAGTGAAATGGGTAGGAATTCAATGGATCGAATGTGGATTTGAGATCAACAAGGGTTCAGGCTACGTTACAATACTCCTAGGAAAGCAGTGGAAAGCTTGATAATAAACTGAAGTTGCAGAAACTGTAAATGCTGGAAAGGAGAGTACAGGGAAGTTAAAGTGCAGAAAACTTGAGTTCTTTTGGATGAGTGTTGATCTGTCTCCTTTCTCCTTTCTTTCGATTGTTTATTATTCTTTGGCTTTCCATAACCGTTTGTCGGTTATTTTCTTGCTTTCAAACTCTGAATCTTGGCGCCTTCAATAACTTCCCATTTGCCCACGTTTTATCCGCCAAAATTTGATCTTCAACTGTCAATATGGCTTTGAATTTGAATCTTTTCCAGCAACTGCCGTGAATTGTTCGCATCCACTATCCGGATTTCTTGCTCGTAACTTCTTGCTGACATGGCTAGCTTGGCCATCCTGCGGTTCCTTTTGTTTTCATATTCCTCTTACTGCTGATCCTCTATAATTTCGGCATGTCCAGAATCTTACCGAATTTTGAAAATCAATGGTCCTGTTTTCTTACTTCCCGAATATCGGGTTTAGTCTTCTAGACATTTCGGTATGTTGCAGCCAACTTACCGAACTTCTCAGAGTAGCTTACTATTCCCGATTTACCGATTTTCGGGACACAGTGATACTAAAGTCCATTCGGTAACTCTTTATTATTTGGTGTCAACAGATGCCCCCTTTAAAAGAATTAAAAGAATTTTAATTCTTTTAAATGCCAAAGATGACAAGACACTTACTTTTTGTTTCCAGCGCCATTTTGCCGTCTCGTTTCGCGCGCTTGCCTTTTCAGCTTCTCCTCGTATCAACTTAATATATAAATCAGATGTCCCCACACAATCTGATTTCTCGCCTTCAAACTTGCTTCTCCAACAAGTCATCTCTTTCGTTATTCTCTCGCTCTTTCGCTTCTTCGTTTCTTCGTCCCCTTTTCCTGTACTCGATCAGACACCATGGCTCCCAAGGCTCAAGCTTCCTCCTTTCTTGCCTCAAATGCCCTAGAGCGCTACTATAGCTTCAGAGACTCTCAAGATTTCAACGATGATCGGCATTTTTTCTCGGTGCAGAATGATTTCGAGGATTCTTACATCCTTGGCCCAGCTATTTACAATCAGTTTTCGGTTCCTGCCATTCTCTTTGATTTCTTCCCTCGTCATCAAACTGAGGTACTTCCAATCCACCATTCTTCCGTTCTAGTTTACAACTGGCACTCCCGCCCTTCTCGTCTTAGGGCTTTTTCTGATTTTGAGCCAAATTTTTATCAATGGTACCTTCGACTTCGTCCTTCCAAGGGCTCTCTTTGGGATGGACTTTTGATTCATAATGCTTTGCGCCTTTGTTGTTTCGACTATCGTCTGAATCATGGGCTAATCAATGCCCTATCCTGTTTTTGGTCAACTTCTACCAACTGCTTCTTCTTCCCTTTTTCCCCGATGTCGGTAACCTTGCTCGACATCCATTGCTTGACCGGTCTTAGTCCTTTAGGTACAGACCCATCTACTCTGTCTTCGGATTCTTACCCAGGACTCGGTAAGTTGTCTGATTCCGAGCTAGCTTATGGGGCTTTTATCGGCAAGTTTTTTAAGAAAGAAGGTGAAGTTACCGACGAGGAACACACCGCTTTTCTCTTGTACTGGCTCTGTAAATTCCTCTTTTGCCACCCTATTGTGAGAGTTTCAAAGGACTTCGTAGCTATAGCTTCTGCCTTAGCTTCGGGAACTCTCCTTTCTTTGGGAAAAACTATTTTATCCTTATTGTACCGAGGCTTAGCCCATTCGACTTCTTCCATCATTTCGGATGAAATAGGTGGAGTCTATGGTGGTCCACTCTGGATTCTCCAAGCCTGGTCGGCTTTTTATTTTCCTTTTTGGTTTTCCAAAGACCATTTCTCGCAACCCCCTTCGGTTTCTATCCTGAATCATCCTGTATGTCGAGCTTTAAGCCGAGAGCTGATTCCTTTTCCAGAAGGGCAATTATCTTATTTTCGGTTCTTTGTTTCCCAAATTTTTTCCATCAAAGGGAAACAATTCTCTTTTTCTCCTTTTCTCATTCCCGAATTCAAATCATATCTTCCTTCCTTTCAGAAGAATAAGAATGATTTTTGGCAAGTCGTTCTAACCTCTATTGACCTTCCTGTTAGGTTTTCAATAAAGGGTAGATTCGTTGCTGGCTTCGAAATCTATTCTCCTCAATATTGTGCTAGACAATTTGGGTTGATTCAAGGGATTCCTGTCCCGGCTCTCTACACTTTTTCATTTTCTTCCATCATTAAAGTATTCTGTAAGCAAGGCGACAGTCAGAACTTCATTGAACTGAACAAGCTGATTCGGGACATTTACCGACTGTTCCGTGTTACCGAGTTCATTCCAGATGCTGATCGCTCTTCAGAAGACTTCGACTTCTGGTGGAAGAATTATCGGAAGTCTGTATTCTCAGAGCCGCTGGACATGATCCTTTTGAAAATAAAGGAGACGGCCACTCTTGCACTTCCTCAATCAACCGGAGATGAAGACATTCTTCCCTTGGAACCGGCAAAGCCTGTTAAAGGTTAGTTTGCTTCCCTTCTTTCAATATACTTCTTCATTCGGTATTTAGTTGTGTCTAACTGTTTTCGCTCACAGCAGGAAGAAAGCGAAAAATCTTAGAACTGCCTGCTCCAGAAAAGGCGTCTAAGAAGCCAGCAACAGAAAGAACTACCACTAGATCTTTATCATCATCACCAAGGAGCCCATCTGTCAGTCCCACGCTACGTGCCATGATAAAGCCGCATACATCGAAAGGTAACTTTTAATATTAAAGCTTTTGCTAATCATGAGCATACCTTCCAATATTGATCTGTGCTTTTCTTCTTTTAAACATAACTCAGGGAAGACTCTCAAGATATACCGATCAAAAGCGGCTTTGATTTCTTCCCCTTCTGCTCCTGCTCCTGACGATGATATAGCAATTCTTGACCCTGTTCTGGTGCCTCCGGCTTCTTCGACGGAACTTCTTATTACATCAAGGCAAACCCAGACTCCAAAACTTAAGGAAAAGGAACGGGCTGATGACCCATCTTCTCCTCAGACTAGGAAATCTTCAACTTCTATCGGTAAGTATTGTCTTCACTTTACCGAATGGTGAGTGCTCCTCATACTATTGTTTTAACACTCATAGCTGCATTTACATGTTTTGATGAGCCTTCATCTGTATCAAAAAGAATCTTGATTCCTGATGGGGAATTTCTTGAAGGCCCATCAACCAATGTACCTCTACCGCTCGTTCAGCCTTCGTCAATTACTCTGCCTCTTCAAGGAATGTCTATGGCAAGCTCTTCTTCTTCACAAATTCCTTCTACCACGGCTGAGATAACTCTCTTATCTACTGAAGAAAAAGCTGAAGTGGAAAGTATACTGCTCACAAATCTTCCTGGCTCCTCCACTGCTGATTGTCCGCCAGAATCTATAGACCCGGCATCATTTTCTGAAGTTTCTAAGGAAGTGGCCAAGGCTAAATGGACTGAGCTTCTTAGTTTATTAGAGTCTGGCTATGGGAAGTTGATTACCGACTCTGACAGAGAGAGACGAGCAAGAACTCTCTTCCAAGAAGTATGCTCTGGTAATCCTTCCTTTGCACTTTCCCAAGACTTCCAGGACAAAAGTGATATCTTCGCCGTTAGTTTTGTGGATGCTGTGGACACTATCAGGATCAACTCCTATCATCTTCCACATCTTTTCTTCGGAGAACAGCGAGGTCAAGCCATTCAGGATGAACTAACCCACAAATGTGCAGATACCCGCTTGTTCTACGACAGTTATAAAGCCGAAGAGAGCAAACTTCGCCGCTTGGCCGAAAGAAGAGCAGAACTTGATAAGGAATTGAAGACGGTAGAGGTCCAAATGATAGAGCAAGAAGCGAAGATGCGTCATCTTTGCCCATCAGTTAGAAGAAAGATGGAGAAGTGTCGGGAGCTGAGGAAAGAATATGATTCTACTTGTGGATCGGTTAAAACTTGTGAGAAACAGAGGGCGGAGCTCATGGAACAAAATCTTAATTTAGAATTCGAGCTCCGTTCTTTTGTAAATGAGGCCAAGTCTCTGCTGAGGAAGTATAAATGAAAAATCTTATTCTCTCTGACTCAAATGTTCTTTTGCTTCATTTGCGGAATTCTAACATCTGCTCTTCTATAATCTTCAACGATTAACAGAGATCCCGATAATCCTCAATAACTAACAAAGATCCCGATAATCCTCAATGACTCACAAAGATCCCGATGATAAAGCTTCCCGATAATCCTCAATGATTAACAAAGATCCCGATAATCCTCGATGACTAACAAAGATCCCGATGATAAAGCTTCCCGATAATTCTCGATGATTAACAAAGATCCCGATGATAAGGCTTCCCGATAATCTCAATGACTTTTGCATACTTTCTCTTGCAAGAGAATATTTTTGGCGGCAATTCTAGTAACCGTCTTCCTCCACTTATGGGCCATGTTCTTCCAATTGTCCGAGAAAAGCTCTGGCATGCCACCACCCATGATCTGCTCTATGCCTTTTCTATTTATAACTGCCCAAATTGCACAATTCATCCTGAACATTTGCGATCTTGCTCATGATGTCTTCACATGGTTCTTCATCTCAGTTGCCTCTTTGGCCTCAATCATACAGACATCGTAACGGCCAACATGAAGGTAAACTTTGTGCTAAATGCATCCTGATCCCAGCTTTGAAAACTGTTCTTCATTTCTTTTAACCATGAACAACTTTTTATCCAATTGCCTACAGATGATCGATCCTTATGGAAACGGCTACATGAGCTACTATCCCAGGGACATCATGCTTTATTACTGAATTATAAGCATAGGTTAGAAGTTACCGAATTGACGGACATTTTCAGGTCCAAGGTATTCTTGACTGCTGAGTCTGATCTCTTGGACTTAGTATGGGAACTGTGCTCTTTATTCCCTGCCAGCTTCGATGAGTTTGAGCGCAATGTGAAAGAGGTTTGGAGCCTTGAACCTATCATTGTGGAAGCTGAGACTCTTAAGCTCCAAATTGTGGAAGAATTCTCCCGATTGTGCGATTCCAAGGAAGCATATGCTCAAGTCCAAGACTCTTGCCTCCATGCCAAAGAAGATGCTGAGACGACACGTCGACTTTTCAATTTCTTTTCCAGTCATAACCGTGCCGAACGCAGGATAATTAAAGAAGAAATCTCCCGGGTCAAGTCCATGGTCGAAGTTTCTTCAGACAGGTATAGACGATTGTTACAGGAAACCTAGGAGAAACTTGAAGCTGTCCGCTTCCATTCTCGTCGCACAGAACATCTCAAAAAACAGCAATTTGAACTCCGCCATGATCTTGAATTACATTCCAAACTTGTAGTTCAGAATCTCAAACTGGTTAAAGATCTGAAGACCTTTGTAACCAAGATCAGAATGTACTTTCGCTTTTGATGAATGAATTAATCTCCTTGTGTTTCCCAGATTGATGGATAATATTTCTTCAAGAATTTCCCATTTATAGAACGAGATAATTCTTTTCCATTGATATCCATCAATCTGTACGCATTTCCACTGAACATTTCGGTAACTAGATAAGGGCCTTCCCAGTTTGAGGACCACTTACCGAATTCTCTATCTTTGAGATTAAATGGCAAGATTGCTTTCCACACTAAGTCCCCGACAGCAAATTGCTTGATCCTAACTTTCTTGTTAAAAGCTCTAGCTACTCTTTTCTTTTGTGCAATCAACTGATCCAAAGCAACTGCCCTGACTTCATCTACTTCGTCCAAATTTATATACATCCAATCTCTGTAATCTTCTGGCAACATTTCACTTTGCAATTGGACTCGTAATGATTGAACGGTTATCTCCATTGGTAGAACTGCCTCCTGTCCATAGGTAAGCATATATGGACTGACGCCTGTGCTTGATCTTCGTGAAGTTCGGTATGCCCACAACACTACCGATAGCAAGTTGTCCCATTCTCTTGGATTTTCTTCCAAATGCTTTTTAATCAACCCAATCACAACTTTATTAGTAGCTTCAGCTTGTCCATTTGCTTGAGGATAATATGGTGTAGAATGCAGCATCTTAATTCCTCTTGATTGCACAAATTCCATAACTTCATCTCCAGTAAACACTGTCCCTTGATCCGCAGTGATTGATTCCGATAAGCCAAATCGGTGAATTATATTTTCTTCAATAAATTTGATCACCGTCTTCTGACTAATGCTCTTGTATAGAATCGCTTCCACCCATTTCGTAAAGTAATCCGTAGCCAGCAAAATGAAACTATGCTTATGAGAAGAGGGTGGATAAATCTTACCTATTATATCCATTGCCCATCCTCGAAATGGCCATGGCTTTACAATGGCATGAAGCTCTACAGCAGGTGCATGTTGCAAAGGTCCATGTTTTTGACATGAAATGCATGCTTTGGCATATTCAATGCAATTCTGCATCATTGTTGGCCAGAAATATCCGTACCTTTTTAGAAGCCATCTCATCTTAATTCCAGCTTGATGTGCTCCACATATGCCTTCATGAGCTTCTGCCATAACCAGTTTCGCATTGTCCTTATCAAGACATCTTAATAGTAGCCCATCTGAAGATTTTCGGTATAACTCGTCTCCCAATATTACGTACTTCTGGGCTTGTCTCCTCAGCTTTTGATCTCTTGAATCAGGATTTTTCAAGTATTCCATAATGGGCTGCCTCCAATCCTTTTCTCGGATCACCTCGCTGATCGCTATCGGTATTTCTCGGTGTTCAATAGAAGGTACCGATAATGTGATAATGGCTGCAACATTAGCCAATTCTTTTGATATTTTATAACCAGAAGCCATCTGTGCTAATTCGTTGGCTTCGTAATTGGTTTCTCTTTTGACATGGACTATGTCATATTCTCTAAATTGTTCCAACAGCTTCTTGGCTAAATAATAATAGCCAATTAAATTTTCATTTAAGCACTGATATTCTCCTTTCAGTTGCTTCACCACTAGCTGTGAATCACCAAATATTTTGATGAACTGTGCTTCCAATTCAATCAGTATTCCTAAGCCGATGATTAGTGCTTCATATTCGGCTTGATTATTTGAGCATTCAAAATCTAATTTACAAACACACCTTGTAAGCTCTCCGGTGGGAGAAATTATCATCAAACCAGCTCCAGCCATACTCTTAGCACATGATCCATCAAAATACATAGTCCATGGTATAACTTGACTGAAGTACTGTTTATTTTCTTCCATTTGCAAACATGGGTATTCGGTAAGAAAGTCAGCAACAGCTTGACCTTTGACTGCTTTTATTGGTACGTATGCCAAATCAAATTCAGACAAGATAAATGCCCACTTGGCTATACGTCCTTTTATAACAGGCCGTGACAACATATACTTTATCACATCAGTCTTACCGAGTACATGTACTGTAGCTGGCAACTGTTGAGAAAACCTTCCCTCTGAGTATTTTGATTCTGACAAAACTATCCTTCTTGTAAGAGAATCTGGTTAATACAAATAATTTATTATTGCAGGCATGAGCATGTGAACAAAAGCTTATAATGCTCCATGACTGGCGTTCAGACTCAGGGAGTAGTCGTCGCACACTTGCTTCTGAGATAGTCGAAGTCCTACATTCAGATGGAGAATCGTGGTGCCTCAGTAGACTTCAGAAGGAAGTCGGTGCTGCCTCTGAAGACTTCAGAAGGAAGTCTATGGTGCATCTGAAGCCTTCAGAAGGAGGTCTATGCTGCCTCTGAAGACTCATCTCTAGGAGATTTATGTGACACGTCAGCAAGGATCTTACAGAAGCTCAGAGTCACTGTTCCAATCTGTTCAGATTCAGAGAGTCTCTCTAGCTCAGAAGACTGCTTCTGAACAACGTTCAGATTCTGCAATATCTCGCTACTAGATTCTGAAGACCCACGTTTGGCAGGTTTCCGATCTGACCGCGCCTTGTTATGGAAGTTTGTAAGATTTGATTGACAGGATTATTTTCCAATCAAATCAGGAGAATATCCGCGAGTGGATATTACTTTCCGCGAACAAGATATCTTGGAGATTTGGATGAACTCTATTTATGGAAACTGAAGATTTGGTTGTATGGGTGACTGAATCTGAAGGGTTCAGATTCACTTTCAACGGCCACTGGATCTTTCAATATACAGTCTCCGTCAATCAGGATTGATGACGTCCAATCAAAGATTGAGGAGCGATCCTTTGAAGAGCCTTGGTAACGGCTAGTTCAAGGCTGAAGGAGTATAAAGAAGATCAATAGTGACTGTTTCGAGAGATCGAGAACTTAAAAAATTCCAAAGTGCTGAGTTGTTCAAAAACATATTCTCTTGTTCTTGTGAGCTTAAAATTCATTGTCTTGAGAGGTTCATTTGTAAGAGCGATTGGAGTAACAACGCCTGTAATCTTTCAACGACTCATAGTGGAATCAGGCCGATCGGCTGTCATCGTGGGAGAGTGGACGTAGGCTTGCTAAAGCCGAACCACTATAATCATTGCGTGCAATATTCTCTATCTCTAAACTCTTATCATTGTGTTTGATAGAATATTACATGCTGGTGTTTATATTCAGAATTTGCATACTCATGTTCAGAATCATAAACTGCACATATTCAGATTCAGATTCTATTTTGACTTGATTCTTTTAATTCCGCATTTTCTAGTCAAAATTATTTTAAATCACCTATTCACCCCCCTCTAGGTGATATTGCTAGATCCAACAGCAACAAATAATGTCTTAACTTCATACAAGAAAAGTACAAAGATAAACATAATTTTTCTATCGCGGTATATCTTTTTTCAACATCTGTCAATGTCCTACTTAAATAATATACCGCTTGTTCTTTTCCATTTTCATTCCCTTGTGCCAGCATACTCCCGATAGTTGAATCGGTAGTAGACAGGTACAACTTTAATGGACTGCCTGCTTTCGGCGGCATCAATACATGAGGATTTGTCAAATAAACTTTGACAGCATCAAACGCTTTCTGCTGTTTATCTCCCCATATAAACTCCTCCTGATTTTTAAGACGCAGGAGCTAGGTCATTGGTTCTATCTTTCCAGATAAATTTGCGATGAATCTTCTGAGAAAATTAATTTTCCCGAGTATCATCTGCAACTGCTTCTTTGATGTAGGATGAGGAAGCTCTATAATAGCCTTTGCCTTATTCTTGTCAATCTCAATTCCCCTTTGATTAACTAGGAATCCCAAGAAATTCCCTGCTCGCACTCCAAAGGCACATTTAGCCGGATTCATCTTCAATTTGTATTTTCTCATCCTAACAAAAGCTTGCTCAAGATATTCCAAATGCTTTCCCTGACTTGATTTGATCACAACATCATCAATATAAACTTCCAAGAATTTACCAATCATGTCATGAAAGATGAAATTCATTGCTCGCTGGTAAGTAGCTCCTGCATTTTTCAGCCCAAAAGACATCACTGCCCACTGAAAAGTCCCGATAGCACCAGGATATCTAAACGCTGTTTTCGGGACGTCTTCTTTAGCAATAAATATATGGTTGTAACCCGAATGACCATCCATTAGAGATAACATCTCATTTCCCGACGCCGAATCTACTAACATGTCTGCCATCGGCATCTGATACTCATCTTTTGGAGTGGCATTATTAAGATCCCGAAAATCAATACAGACTCTCAATTTTCCATTTTTCTTCTTCACAGGAACAATATTCGAAATCCACTCTATATACCTGGCTGTCTCAATGAATTTTGCTTTCAGCAGCCTTTCAATCTCTTCCTTGACTTTGTCAACCACATCTGGAGCAAACCTTCTTGCTAACTGTTTGTGTGGACAAAATCCTTTCTTAATAGGAAGACGATGTTCTACAATATCTCTTGACAAACCAGGCATTTCATGGTAATCCCATGCGAAGCAATCTTTGTATTCTTTGATCAAGTGGATTAACTCTTCTTTCATGCCCCCTTGCAGAAAAGCACTCACATATATTGGACGAAAACACCCAGGTTCTCCTATATCAACTTCTAACAATGGGTCTTGAGCTTCTGTTGACCTGTTGTCCTCTTTGATTGGTGACTCTTCCCATTCGTCAATACAATCTGAAACTTCAGCACTCTGCTGGGTCTTTTCTGCCAGGTATGCAAAATACCTTTCACAAACTTCTTGCAATAAGGGCTCGCTTTCCATAAGCATAAGATCGTGAATCTGCTTTCGGTACCCCAATGACATGTCCTCCATGTGAGTATTCTTGATGATCTTGATGAATACCAGTTAACCCTATTGTAGCAAGTCCCGAATCAGCCTCAATATACTCTACTCCTTTACCATTCCAGAATGCCAGAACCTGATGAAGAGTTGAAGGTACACATTGATTGGAGTGTATCCAATCTCTTCCAAGCAACAAGTTGTACGAACCATCAGACTCTATCACGAAGAAAGTCGTCCTTGCTGTTTTTGATCCTATGGTTTGGTCCAGTACAACTGCCCCTTTGACTTCGGTAACTTCTCCTAGGAAATCAGACAGCTGAACGTTCGATGGAATTATTTCATCATCATCTTTTCCCAACTTCTTGAAGTATCTGTAAGATATGAGATTCAAGGTAACTCCCGCATCTACAAAGATCTTACCGACAGCTTGACCATTGATTCTACCTGAAATAACCAAGGACCTTAAATGTCTAGCCTTGTCTGAATGTACTTTATCAAACCTTATCATTTCTTTATCAGAGAATTCGAATTCTGCCATTGCTATTTCTTTCTCTGAGATATGCTCGAGTTCTTCTTCTACCACTAAGCAAGCTCCATATTCAGCTGGAAGCTTAGCTTGGACCATGTTGATCCTCATTGGCGAACAATTCTCTTTCGGCATTTTGGAATGACCAGCTCTGCAACTTTTATCATCTTCTTCCGACATCTTGAGATTCAGATTCTTTTGTTCTATTTTGACTTGATGCCTCGGATTAAGAGCTACCTGGAATTTCCCAAAGTTAATAATTTGGGAGATTTGCTGAACCTCTTTTCCTTTTCTTACCTCGTGGTGAGAACTACTTCCCGAATCATATACAGAATTTTTCTTTGGTTTGATAAGTTCTTTATCATCAGGGTTTCTCCTCCAAACCCAATTTCCTCTAGATCTAAAAGATCTGGTTGGAGGAATCTGTGATGGCGTTCCTTTGTCCCGACGATTCTCGAAATCCCTCTGTCTGCTTTTCATTCGCTGAAATCGCCTTTTTGCAGTTCGGTAAGATGCTTGCCCCGGCGGTTTAGCCAAGGACCATTTTCCTTCAGGAGGATCGTGTGGGATCTTAATTGTTTTTGTCTTCGGAACTTCATGGGGAATTGATGGTGGTGGATCATCAAATTCATCTCCCCAACCAGATGGTTCCACAGGTAATGACGGGGTTAAGGACTCCTTCGTGTCTCCATAGTACACCACATAATCAAATTTCCCACTAGGCTCTCCAAGCAATCCTACTTTGGGATCCCCTTCTTTATATCGCTGCCATAAACTCTTTTTCTTCTCAGGCTTTCGTGGGGTTTCCTTTTCCTTATGAGATTGTGTTTCAACTTCTTGAGTTGAATGAACTTGTTTTGGTGGATCGGGGTGAAATTCCCGCCTCTCAGACACTTGTGTTGACCGCCTTGATTCAGCTTCTTGACTTCTTGATTGTGCCGAAACGTTTTTAGTTACCACAATCTCAGACTTTATCTGTGGTCTGCCTTCCCGACGGACAAATGATCCCGATCTGTATCTTTCCCTTATTCCTCTCATGTACTGGAATTCGGGAACTTCCCAATGTTGATGACTTAATTCTCGTTGGCAACGGGTGCACAATTGTCTATTATCATGCCTCGTAGACTCACGTACATTAACCATACTGATCATCTTCGGGAAAGGATCCGTGTCTACTTCCATTGGAGCTTTGCCTTTGTCTTCAGCGAATTTAATTTTGCCTTGACGAATCGCTTCTTGGATTGTCTTTCTAAAAACAATACAATTCACCGTATCATGAGTCTTGGAATGATGCCACTTGCAATACCTTTTGTCGGTAATCTCTTCCTTGGATGGTATTACCTGTCCCTCAGCCAACTTGATCATTCCATCTTTCAACAACAAGTCAAATATCTCATCCAACTTGTAGATATCAAACGAATAATTACTCGTCTCCTTGGCTTTAAACTTGGACACATCTCTCACCTTTGCTGGTTTCAAAGCTGGGCACACATATGGTTTTTCAAGTACCATAGTTGCTACCGCTATCTCATTCTCTTCTTCGGTGAAGTCACTGTATTCGGTACTTTCAACCGATGCTATTGTCTGTCGATTATCCTCCGTCGGCTTCTTATCTTTATCCTTCAGCAGATGCTCATACTTAGAAACCCGAGCATTTAATTGAAAGAGATCATCAAAAGCCTGCCCCTCAAATCTCTCCTTGAGATTAAACTTCAGCCCATTAAAAGCCAAATCTGTAAATTCATTTTCAGTAAGAGAAGTCAAACACCGATTCCTGGACTTCTTAAAACGAGCAATGAATTGATCTACTGTCTCAGTGCCATACTAGCACATCCTGGCCAAGTCGGCTACTGTTACCTCTGGTACTATTCGGTAAAACTGAGAATGGAACTGTCTCTCCATCTCAACCCACGTCTGGATAGAATTTGCTGGCAAATTCGTATACCAAGTGAATGCTGTCTTTGATAATGACAATGGGAATAACCTTAGCCTTAAATATTCATTTGTTCCAGCCTCTCCACATTGTGCTAAAAACGACCTACATGCTCCACAGTTGACTGGTCTTCTTCACCTGTAAATACAGCGAAATCTGGCATTTTAAATCCCCTTTGATATGGAATGTTATCCACCCAATCGGGATGTGGCTTCCTATACACAGGTCTTGGTGTGCCTCTCTCTGCCCCCAATTGTTGCATTACCAATTCTGCAACTCTGTCTGGATTCCATGGCCTTAAATTCTGTTGGCCCAACCAAGGATCTTGCCCCCTAGGATCAACCTGCTGAGGTCTGTTCATTCCTTGTTGGTCCATATTGAAGTTAACAGGTGGTGGTGGCCTGTAGAGAGGATTTTCTACCACTTGTGGATATGGTTGAACTACAGGTGGTCTCATGGGATCGAAGTTAGGAACGTTCGCTGGCGGAGGCATGTTCAATACTGGTGGATGATTCGGGATCATGGGATTGATCACATTAGCATCAGTAAGGCCAGTTTGAGGGAAATTGTAACCACTCACACCATTTACCAGATTTGCTGTTGTAGGATTTTCTGGCCTTGGTATAATCCTTACCGGAGGCTGCAAATTCGATCCTCCACTACCATTATACCCAACATTGGGATGTCCCGATGCTGGTGGAAATGGTATCGTACCGGGAAGATTTACATAAAAGGGAGGAACTTGAGAGGATGAACTAGGACGCGATATTACCTCGTTTATGGCGTTAATCATCATAGGCTTTATCACATCTGAGACATGCTGCACCATATGGTTAGTGAGCTCATTCTACTGTTCCTCAAACATTCTTCTCATCGTGGCTATCAAAGTGTTGTCAGGTGCCAACGCATGGACTTGTTCTTCGTTCAATTGCCGAGGAACATCAGCATTGTGATGGGGTACGTCCTCATTCGCTGCCGAATGCTCTGATCGTGCTCCATCATCCGGATTGTTGATGTTGCCAACTGGTACTCCATCTGATTGACCTCTAGTTCTCACCATTTCTCTTAATCTTACCACAATGGTCCCACCGGGCGTGCCAAAAAGATGTTCGCTCGTTTTTGCAACAAGGAAAATCTTTCACCGAAATCTCGTCTTCGGTTTTTATTAAAAGGGGTTCTACGGCTCAACTCTCGAAAGGAAATTTTAATGAGAACACGGAGGAACACAAATGGAAGTGAAATGGGTAGGAATTCAATGGATCGAATGTGGATTTGAGATCAACAAGGGTTCAGGCTACGTTACAATACTCCTAGGAAAGCAGTGGAAAGCTTGATAATAAACTGAAGTTGCAGAAACTGTAAATGCTGGAAAGGAGAGTACAGGGAAGTTAAAGTGCAGAAAACTTGAGTTCTTTTGGATGAGTGTTGATCTGTCTCCTTTCTCCTTTCTTTCGATTATTTATTATTCTTTGGCTTTCCATAACCGTTTGTCGGTTATTTTCTTGCTTTCAAACTCTGAATCTTGGCGCCTTCAATAACTTCCCATTTGCCCACGTTTTATCCGCCAAAATTTGATCTTCAACTGTCAATATGGCTTTGAATTTGAATCTTTTCCAGCAACTGCCGTGAATTGTTCGCATCCACTATCCGGATTTCTTGCTCGTAACTTCTTGCTGACATTGCTAGCTTGGCCATCCTGCGGTTCCTTTTGTCTTCATATTCCTCTTACTGCTGATCCTCTATAATTTCGGCATGTCCAGAATCTTACCGAATTTTGAAAATCAGTGGTCCTGTTTTCTTACTTCCCGAATATCGGGTTTAGTCTTCTAGACATTTCGGTATGTTGCAGCCAACTTACCGAACTTCTCAGAGTAGCTTACTATTCCCGATTTACCGATTTTCGGGACACAGTGATACTAAAGTCCATTCGGTAACTCTTTATTATTTGGTGTCAACAAAGGTTTAGGACTTTTTTTCACACTTTTCCCGGTTATTTAAATAATTTCATATTGGCAAAGTCCCTCATGTTTATTGACCTTTTTTTTTTCTTTTCATTTTCACACAGATTTTATGTTAAAGCTACTTATGATATGGTTGGAACATATGTTTAATTAGAATTTATATAAGTTATACCACCGATGGAGAATATCTTCTACACAAGATAGCACTAAATAAAATTTCTCCTCTACTAATGGAATGAATTCATTTACTAAATTTATAAACAATACAATTATCAACGGGTTAACCCTGCTTGTGTGGTGATTAGTTTACACCATCAGTTTACCAAATAAAAGTCCATTTAATTAAGCTTATAATACTGTAAGTGGTGGCTCTACACAACAGTGTACCACTTTTGGAAAATAATTGCACGTGAAAAGAAAAGGAAAAATTATACTTTCGGTCCTTCCTTCTACTTTCACTATATTTTTTGTTATTGATTATGGCTCGAATTTAGATCCGACTTAGATTGGAATTGACTTAATTTTATTTTAGGGCACCCAGAGCGAGCGAAATATTCGAAGTGCACAAAGAGATATTTTTGGATGTTCTAAATCATGTGGCGAACGTCCGGAATGAAGCACCAAAATTTGGTGGCTATGGTGGGTCTGAAACGGGAAAACGAACATTCAAAGGCAAGATCGAACATCTGGCACAAGGTTGCCGGTTGGTTGGATGTCTGACTATCATGCAAAAGTTGGAAATTCGAACATTTCGGACATCCAGCCCTTTCCTTGATCGGACGTTTGACTTGAGCAGTTTTTTGGCAGAGAGATTTCGGACATCCAAACGAGCATGGAATAACAAATAAAACACGAGATTTGACATATTTCGCTTATTATGTCAACCCTAATTCAGAGCGAGCTTTTAGAGATATTGATAAGCTGAAACATCAGCTAAGAAGTGGGTTGAGATAGAACACTAGGTGTAGCGAAAAAGATACTATGTAAGAAGGTTCAGAGAAAAAGGTTCGTACGGACGCTTCAACTATCACAGAGTGATTGTATGTGTACATGCAAATGGAGTTGTCGCCATTCTTTGAGGAAAGTAGATCTGAAACCTTATGGAGCGGTCGGGAAATTTTTCTGATTTTTTTGATTTTTTTTTATTGTCTTATATATTTTTCTTTGAAAATGAGACATTGTTCTGTTTTAGGTCGAGAGAAAAGTGATGAGAGAATTGAAAGGGAAAAGTGAGAGATGTAGGACTTCATTCTATTTTGTGATTCTCAAAAGTGATTCATTTTCCAGAACCAACTTTTTTTTTTGTTCTTGTTTTTGCTCCAAAACTATTTTCGGGAACAGAATCAGAATCAGAATCATTGACGTTACCAAGCATGTTTCTCATCCTTTTTTTTTCTAGGGAATATAATCAAAATACTAAAATCGTTGCCATACAGGCCCTAAGAGTGCACCTTTTGTTGACCACCATATTTACATGTCAGTTCTTTAATTAGCCCCAAATATCGATAAAGTTTGATAAATAATTATAAAATCATGAAGATGTAGTTTCGATAGACAAACAAAATCTATATAAAGTTAATTCTTATCATATTTGCAAGCATAGCAATTGCAGCAAGCGTTCACCAAACGCTACGCCCGAACTTCCTTTAAAATAACCAACTTTAACTCGATTTCAAATTTTGTTTAACTTTTTTTGTGCAATAAAAAAGCATCAACTTTAGCTCGGATCTTAAGTCTAGTCCAAACTTCTTTTTGTCCCATAAAGGTAATAACTTAAACTCGGATCTCAATTTTAGCCTAAACTTTTTTTTTTGTTTCAACAAAAAAACACCAATTTTCAGTCAGTACCTAGATGTGGCCTAAGTAGCACCGATACCGACACGTGACACGACATGACATGCCAACACGTCATTTCTCAAAAAATAGAAAACTCCGACACGTTGGAACATATTGTATATTAAATGTATATTTTTAAATATACATTTCTTGTCTATATATACATGATTACATAAAAATATCGGGAGTTCTTTCTTCTTCTTCTGCTGTTAGAGTTTCGCGATTAGGTTTTTTTTTTTTTTTTTTGCTGACTGAGTATATTAATTTTAGGGTGGCTGGATATATGACTTTAAGTGCGCGCCCACACACACACATTTTGACCCCTAATTTATTGAAAATGCTTAAAATTGACCATGTAGGTGTCGAAGTGACGTGTCGGGATGCTAGACTCGCATGTCGCCGGCGTGTCTGGAATACTGACCACGTGTGGATCGCATGTCGGAGAGGGTCGAAGAGTGTCGGAGAGTGTCGGACACAACACAGAAGCCTCCGGAGAGTGTCGATGCTTCCTACGATATGGCCCTTGTCAAGTTTCCGGCGAGTACATGTCGAATTTTAACGGTATTATTAGATGAAAACTTGATGGGAGCTAGGGTATCAACTGAAAGTTTGTGTTTTTCGGTGAGACAAAAAAAAAAAGGTTTGAGTCAGAATTGAAACTCAACCTAGAGTTGATGCTCTCTAAAAAAAAAAAAGTGTGGATCACAAGCTAAAGTTGGTATTCTTTTACCAGACAAAAAAATTTGGACCAAAATTATGACCCGACCTTAAACTGATGCTTTTTTTTTTTTAATAAGGAAGATAGATCTTTGCCCCTCAGAAAAATTCTAGAATTGTCCTTGGCTATATACCCAATCAAATAATGCAAGTAACCTATATTCCCAAGAAATTTGGTAAATTAGTTGATCAAATAACTAGAAATTTCGTCTGGGAGATATTAACGAGAAAAGATAATCTACTTGCTTAATTGGGATTCGGTAGCTTTGCCAAAAATAGAAAAGAAAAAGAGCAGGTTTAAGTCCTACAAAGACTAAGTTTCAAATGCACGAGAAAAGATGAGATATTACTTATTTCTTCAGATTTTGCGTGGCACGAATCAAGTCCCTGTACTTTTAAGTTTTCTAATCAAGTCCTTCTATTTACACAAAATGTCTGATAAAGTCCCTCAACACATAATTCGGCCAAATCCAATTGATGAGGCTGTTAGGAGGAAGCTGAAGAGTAACGTGAATCAAATATTGCCTACATGAACACCCACCGAGAGGCCTTAGATAGTGAATCGATTAATGTTTTTTTAATTTTTTTTTGTCATGCTTCCACCAACTCACAATCTATGATGGGTGTTAACGTAGGCAATATTTATTCCGTGCCACGCTTCGAACAACCACATCAATTGGATTTGGCTAGATTTCATGTCGGAGGGACTTAATTAGAAAAATTGAAAGTATAGAGACTTGAATAGAAAAGTAGTGAAAGTATAAGGGCGAAAAGTAAAAAAAAATTAAAAGAGAATGATATAAAATATATATTGGCAAGACATTTAAATTGAGCTAATGGGCCAAGGTCCACTAAACCAAATCTATTGGATCCACGTGCATAGACTAAGGTTTGGACCTATCCAACGAATACCTTCGGGCAAAGGTTGAGATGGACCATCATCAATATAACAACAAAATGTCTAATTAGGTCTCTCGATACAAAATTCAACCAAATCCAACTGATGTCGCAGTAGGAGAAGCCGACGAGAGACGAGTACCAAGTACATCCAGCGCCCAACTCGATACGTCCATAAACGGAGCTTGCAGAAACGAGGCGATCGAAAGATTGATTTCAGGAAAATGACTTAGAACACCCCCAATCAAAAGGGCAAGTCAACATTAGATTTTACCACCTAAGAAAGGTGGGATTCTCACATGTCATCCTCCATCTTCACAAAATCTAGTGCAATCATGAATGCCCCCCATCCGCACATGTCCCCAGTTTTGCCAAGCCCCATGTTGCAAAAAGAGTGGGGGAAGGGAGAGAGAGAGCGTGATGAAGAGTTGCACGAGCGATGGAGTAACACAAAGCCCCCAACGACATCAAATCAAAGCTTTGCCCACGAATTTTCATACACGCCCTCCCAAATTGCGAAACCACAATCATTTGCTCATCACTTTAAAGACATTCACAAGTCCTCTTGCCCCATCTCTCTTTGGAGAGAGAGAGAGAGAGAGAGAGAGAATTTGTATGGTAGGTTTAAGGTGGGTGGCGTGATTTGATTACTTATGGGGCACCTCCCCCCTTTACTTTCTTCTTTTGTCTCTTTTTTAGTGCAACATTTTGTCGAATTTAGGAAATTTTTTGGGTCCTAGAACAGATCTAAGTGGATGTGATGTATTGTCCCAAGTGGTGATCAAAGCATCACAATTGGCTTACCAAACTAACACGCAAAGGAAACCCAATAAGGGATTGCAATCTCGAACTTGATCTAAAGAGTTCCATTGAGTCTTTGAATCGTACTAGTGTAGTTTATGCGTTTAACAAAGAATGGTGATTCGAAATCGTGAGTACTATTCTCATGCCATGGGATTCGAAAATTCGAGTTGAGGGCTTTTCTCGTCCTACAACCATTTGTTTTACCCTCGCTACTTTTTGTTTCACAAGGATTGTTTGCTGGAAAATCGACTAGGGTTAATGTTAGGAGCACGAGGAGGGAGTAGGCATTGCTGTGTAACTATCGGTGTCCGAATTGACGTTCTTTGTTACTTAATGCCATTCTAGGAAGCACCGACACTCTCCGAAGGCCTCCGTGTCGTGTCTGACACTCTCCGACACTCCGACACTCTCTCGACACTCTCCAATATGCGATCCACATATGATCAGCACTCTAGACATGCCAGCGACACGCGATTCCAGCATCTCAACACACCATTTCGACAAGTACGGGGTCAATTTTAAGCATTTTCAATAAATTAGGGGTCAAAATATAGATTTATTAAAGATACATATACTTAAGTCATATATCCAGTCACCCCAAAATTAATATACCCAGTCAGTAAAAAAAAAACTTAATCATGAATTCCTAATAGAAGAATAATAAGAAAAAACTCACCGATATTTTTATATAATTATGTATATACAAAAATATACATTTAATATACAACGTGTCCCAACGTGTCGGAATCCTCTATTTTTTAGAAATGATGTGTCGGCGTATCGTGTCGTGTCGTGTCGTGTCGCGTGTCACGTGTCGGTGTCGGTGCTACTTAGATGTCATTGACTCCACAAAGGCCCCCCATCAAATTGACCGAGCACATCATCCGCAAATAATTAGGGTTTTCGTAATCCCAAAAAGTAACACAAAATCACATTTTTAACGACAGAAATGTGGCTGCAAAACATTGGGATGTTCCAACCTTAAGCCAATCCAACAAATATTGTTAGACACATATTTGGGAAAAGATAGGTCACACGATCGAACGAAATAATCTAGAGGTTAGCTAGAAGACCGGCCTTGGTGGGACATTAATCTAATGCTCTCCAAGTTGCGATTCTTCATCGCGGAGATTCGGCATTATCATCATGGTGAGATTGCACCTGAATGCTTATGATAATCATAGCACGATTCGATGAACTTAAAAAGTTTCGTAGTAAGTATCATGCCACAGTATGATAGAGGCACGTTATTCTCATAAACATGTCATGAAATGAATGAACCATCAAGATCTAGGGACTCGATGTTTTCTTCTTTATTGTATCCATTAAGAAAACATGTGATGTCAAGAAAAATCGTCCTCTCGTTCGCCTCTAGGCCGTCAACAACAATCCACAGTATGTCGTGAACCTTTACTTGAGGGATTATTTTCAGTCGATTAAAAGCTCCTTGCCATTGTTCGAAGCTTTTGCCGTTCAAGAAAGAACCGATCACTGTGAGTGCCGAAGGAAGCCCTTTGGAAAAACTGGTGAGGCAATTTGAGAGCATCTTATAATTGCTTTTGGGATGTCTTTCGTGGAATGCATTCCAACTGAAAAGTCGAGAGCTTGATCAAAGTTTAGCGGTCTTACCTTGTAGACTGCCCTGCGTAGACCGGTTAAGTTTTCTTCGTGTCGAGGGATCAAGATGACTCTACTGCGCTGGTTCTATGATAACACTTCAATTTATCAAGAATCGCAACATTCAATCAATCAGTCGCAAAATAAAATAAAGAAGAAAACCAATTGCAGAGCACACAAAACCCTAATTGTCAAATCGAAGAAGAGAATTTCACCTTCTTTTCAACAGCGGAAGAGTGAAGCGAAGGCGTTAGTTGCTGGGTCTGAAGACCCTCCCGCCTCTTTTTCTGCAAGCTCTCCTCCCTCCGATTCTTCCGAATCCAACAGAAGTCAACTTCTGTTGTTTCTTTTTTATTTCCTTTCCTTTTTCTTGACCGACAACTCTTGCATATAATTTAGTATCCACAAATATTCAACTTGGACTCTTACCGAACAGGAAATATAATTTCCACGGATGTCGTCCACAAATATTTATTTATTTCCGCAATTCAGATTTATGCTTCGGGCTCAACATATTCTAACACAATCCTCCTCAAGGGTTCATACATTACTGAAGAAAAAAATGTCCACGTTAGCGCCGGCGGTGCTACGTAGGATGACCGGCGTCCACATCAGTGATTTCCAGTCAAAATTGGCCCAAATGAAAAAAAATTATGACTAAATTGGTAGAATTGAAAAGTTTAAGACTGAATTGACATCAATGTAAAAGGTTTTGGACTTTTTTAGACTGAATTACCAAATAAAAGTCCATTTAAAAGGAAAAATTATACTTTCGGTCCTTCCTTCTACTTTCACTATATTTTTTGTTATTGATTATGGCTCGAATTTAGATCCGACTTAGTTTGGAATTGACTTAATTTTATTTTAGGACACCCAGAGCGAGCGAAATATTCGAAGTGCACAAAGAGACATTTTTGGATGTTCTAAATCATGTGGCGAACGTCCGGAATGAAGCACCAAAATTTGGTGGCTATGGTGGGTCTGAAACGGGAAAACGAACATTCAAAGGCAAGATCAAGCATCTGGCACAAGGTTGCCGTTTGGTTGGATGTCTGACTATCATGCAAAAGTTGGAAATTCGAACATTTCGGACATCCAGCCCTTTCCTTGATCGGACGTTTGACTTGACCAGTTTTTTGGCTGAGAGATTTCGGACATCCAAACGAGCATGGAATAACAAATAAAACACGAGATTTGACATATTTCGCTTATTATGTCAACCCTAATTCAGAGCGAGCTTTTAGAGATATTGATAAGCTGAAACATCAGCTAAGAAGTGGGTTGAGATAGAACACTAGGTGTAGCGAAAAAGATACTATGTGAGAAAGTTCAGAGAAAAAGGTTCGTACGGACGCTTCAACTATCACAGAGTGATTATATGTGTAAAGTGTACCTCACTAGTTGTGCAGTTTAAGCTTTTAAGCTGATCTTGCACCGTAGTTAGAGGAAGATAAGGAATATGTGTTTCATATTCCTTATACTAGTGTTATGGGTAGTATTATGAGTTATCCTGGAAAGAAACATTAGGTAGCTGTGAAATGGGTTCTAAGGTTTCTAAGAGAGACAACATGTGGGTATAACATTTGGGAAGAGACGAGCTTCGAAGGGTATAACAAGTAATGAAGATTATAATTTTGCCAATGACATGAAGTGGCGAAGGTCCATGACAAGGTTATATGTTCAGTTTTGTGGGTTGTGTCATCAGTTTACATGCGCAATTACAACTAGTAGTGGCTTTTGTTGACAACTGAAGCAAACTATATAGTTCAACCAAGGCAATCAAGGATGTTATTTAGCTTAGAGGTTTGTGTTATGGCTAAATATGCAATCTAGACAGTGTGGATAGGTTAATATATGAAATTTGATAGACTACGGAATTTTAAAATCAAGTTTGATATACGCAGGTACTTTCTGATATATGCAAGAGTAAGCTGATGATATCAAGTGTAATATGCTTCTATCAAATAGATATGGAAATTAGTAAAAAGAGATAAGAGAGTTGCACGCAGATCTTAAATGGTTCGGTTTAGACCAAGCCCACGTTCACTCCCTTATACTAATAGCCACCGGTAGGCTAAATTTCACTAGTAATTCTTTGAGAGGTTACAATGTATCCGTGCTGATTTTATCAAAATCTGGTAGATCACACTATCAAATCCCAAGCACTACTACGACGCCAAGAATGAAGCTGTCTTAGTTTGTAGTTGTTCTCGCAATTCATGTCTTCTTCGGCATGTGTTAATCTTCTTATAGTCTTTATGATCCAAGCTAATGTTTGAATAATCTTTAATACGATCAATTTAGTCATTGAAGATAAACGATACAATCATCGAGAGATCTAGTCACCCATACAATCAAATTTTCTTAGCAGTAGTGTGGTTTCCACGAATAAAATCGCTTATATTCGGAAATAATCATTTCCACCAATCAAATCTCTTCGTGGAGTAGGCACACCTCTAAAGCACCTAAATTCGTTGTGTTAGGTTTACGTTTTTTTTTTTTTTTTTTTTTTTTTGCATTTACTTCTTGCTCAAATTGTCTTGGTTTTGGATGCTCTTCTGATTTTGCATAACACTAATCAGGACCCTGTGCTTCGAACTTTCCTATTCAAACACTTTTGCTTACACAAAATGTCTAATCAAGCCTCTCTTCGGCCAAATCCAACCTATATGGCCATCAAAGGAAACCGAAGTAACATGAATTGAATTTTACTTAGTCTTCGCATACACGGGGGGAGGGGAGGCCACAGATCATAATATTCGGCCACGAGAAAAAAAAGGGAGAGAGAAGTTGAGTCGCTGCTTCTTCTGAGTCAACTCCATCGTTGAAGGGAAGCCATTCATAACTCAACAGACGGTCAGAGGAACAATTCTCAATGGAGAATTCACAGCACATCTGGAGAGAGGAGGCAGAAAAGGCCAACGAAAGGGACTCTCTCACCATCATCTTTTTTCTTTTCCTTTAACTTTCTCTGATCTCGCTCACAGGTTTGAGAAAGTGAGGCCAATCAATTGCAATGCACGGCCATACAGAGAATTCCTCTCTTGATTCTTGGGGGAGAACTGACTGAAAGAAGACTCGCGACCAAAGGAGCATTTCGTTCACACAGATTTCACAACACCAGAGAAAGAGCAAGAGAGATTGCTACAAGTTGAGAACAAGACAAAAAAGAGGGCTAAAGTACGCTACAAGTGTCAAAATTTGTGTACGGTTCACTTTAGTGCCAAAACTTTCAAAACGATCACTTAAGTGCCAATTTTTTTAAAAAAAAATGATCACTTTAGTGTCAATTTTTTTGAAAAAATATCACTTCAGTGCCAATTCTGGGTCGCCGATGTGGCTCATTATCTCTGGTTTGTAGGAATAAAATTGTACTCACGCTATTTTATTTAGGTTCTTAATCAACTTACCTTAAATGATTAGTGGCGACTCCAAATTAAAAATCTTTGCATGTTAAATATTGAACCTAAGTTGCGATTTGGTAGAGTCTGGGAGAACTCAAACTAGATTAGTTAATTTAATTAATCTGGTAATCCATTAACCTAGAAATGCTGATTTTTAGGTCTCGACAACACAATAGATACCATTTGATCTAAGTTACACTTTGACTTCTTCTGAAAGTCACTCAACTGGATTTGATCAGATTTTACGTTCGGAAACTTGATTAGAAAAGTTGAAAGTATAGAGACTTGATCAGAAAACTAGCGAAAGCACAAGGACAGGAAAAAAAAAATCAAAAGAAAATGAGAGAGATGTAGTCTCGATAAAGTAAATGTGCAAGTTTTATTAACGAGACATTAAATTAGGCAAATGGACAAAGGTTCAATCAACTTAGTGTCACGGGCCGATTGCGGAGGGTCGACTCGTGCGGCAACTCGGGCTACCTTGTATCGTCAGAACGCCCAAGCTAAGCCTTTTTGCTCTTGATTCACCCGGATCTTCGTAGAGAGAGAAAGCTCTAGAGAGAGAGACACTGGGAGGGATGCCTTGTATTCTGTTTGTGGATGTTTCAAATGAGAAGGAGGACACCTCTTTATATAGTAGAGGGCCTCAGATTACAACCGTTGATCTCTATTACATCTGATGGCTAAGATCGCATCTCGCATCTCCCATCTCCCTAACCACCGACAATAAATTTCCTATCTTCTAACCACCGACAATAAATAAGAAGCTTCCAAAACCTACGGACAATTACAGTATCGCCCGCCCCTGGAACATTATTGAAATAAACAGTAGAAAACCCTAGATAAACCCTAGGGGACCCAGACACAGCAAGTCTTGGGGATCTTCTCGGCCAGATGCACGACCGGTTGGGGCACGAAAACCTCGTCCCGTGTCATTCTCCCCCACCAATTTGAGCGCCGTCCTCGGTGCTCGCAGCTCGGGGTTGATTTTTGCTTTGCCGCGCACATCCTTCTCCTGGATCACGGGCTTCTTTTGGTTTTTGTTCTTTCGTCCACGAGAGCGCTTCTTCTTTGGCTTCGGGACTTGAGGCTTGATCGGTGCTTCGACCGCAGCAAGAGTCATCAGTGACTCGATCTTTGTTTTGGCCGCTCCAATGTCTTCCACTTCAGGGAACAGCACCTGGATTGGCATGGTGTTTTGGGTTTGTGTGGGCAGCTCCCACTTTTCCTTTGGCTTCTCCAAAGGTCGGGTCTTTGTGCTTGACTCGGGCAGCATCTCAACTCTGGGCTTGCTCTTCACAAGTTGAACCGTGTTCACCTTTTTTGTCTCTTTCACCCCATTGATCATGGGCACCATCGATGGGCATTCGGGATCGGTTATGATGATCGTCTTACTCCTCAGGTCGACCATCGCTTCAACACTGTCAAAGAAATCCATACCCAAGAGAAGGTCATAGTCGTCGAGCGGAATTACCTCAAAGTCGAGCTTTCCTTTCCATCCGCCGACTTGTATCTCGACGTCTCTAGCAATGCCATTAGCTGGCTTATCATTTGAGTTGATCGTCTTGAAAAAGTGTTCAGTGGGTTCCACGCGGAGTCCCAACCACTTCGCCGCTTCGCTCGAGAGGAATAGGTTTGACGCCCCCGTGTCAACCAAGGCAATGAGCGGCTTGTCACGTACCTTGACTTCCACGAAGTTCAGCGTTGATGCACTCGAGGATTTCTTCGGCGGTGATCCGGTTCGCACGGCGTTGAGTCTTCTTACACCACCAAGTCGCACTACCCGTTCTTCTTTTTCTTTTGGCTCCTCATCTCCTTCTTTGGTGACGACGGAGTACAAAGTTTTCCCTTGATTCTTCTTTGGACACTGTTGAGTCCAATGGCCGCCATTGCAAATCCCGCACGGCTGCGACGGAGGGTGTTTGAACCTGTCCTCCGGGTTGATATAGTTGGTTTGGGGTCGGTAACCCCGATGTTGGTGAGGAGATCTAGACGAACCTTCTCCCCAATGTTTTTCTTTTTCACCATGGTCTTTTCGGCCAGGGTTGGAATCGCCGTCTTCATTTTTACGATCCCCGTTTCGATCCTTCCATCCATTCTTGGATTTGAACGAATCAATTTTGTTGAAGTCCACCAGTGATTCGGCCATGGAGATTGCCTTTGTGAGACTTCGGACATCCCTTCGCTTCAGCTCGAGTTGCGCCCACGGCTTTAGCCCATCCATGAATGCGCCAAGGGCCTCCTCCTCGCCTAGATTGGGGATTTGGAGTTTGAGCTCGGTGAACTCCTTGACATACTCCCGGATCGAGCTTCTTTGCTCCAGACGATGTAGCTTGCTACGAGCTTCTTGCGGAGCGAACTCGGGATAGAAGTGATTTCGGAATTCTCGAACAAAGTCATCCCATGTTTCAATGGAACCGACTGTGCCTTTCCTAACTTCATCATATATGAACCGCAACCACAGCATGGCGTTGTCAGAAAGATGCAAAGCAACGCATCGTACCTTGGATTCATCCTCATGGATACCCATGGCGTCAAAGTACTGCTCCATGCTCCATAGGAAGTTGTCCACCTCCATAGCGGATCGTTCGCCTTTGAAGTCTTTTGGTTCGGGCACCTTCATTCTTGGCGCCGCTTGAACGTTTACAGCACCATTTGCGATGCTGGTTTTGCATAGGACCAGCTCGGTCTTCATTTCTTGAATCTCCACCTTCAGCGCGTCTATCTCAGCTTGGCGGGCATCATTCTTTTCTTCGACGTCCAGCTTCAAAGCTTCAACCGACACTTCGAGGGCTTCGTCTTTCATTTGTAACGGTGTCACGGCTCCGTTCAGGACGATGGTGAAGTCTTCGCGAATCGTCCTATCCATGCTAGTGATCCGCTCCTTAGCATCTTCAAGACCATCGATGAGCTCGTACACGGTAGCTTTCATTTTATCGAACTTTTCGGCAAGCGCGGACACAGCGTCCGACGATGTTTCTCTTCTTTTGGATTTGGCCCGGGCTTTCTCCTGCGGGGCTTTCTCGTGGGAGTTAACTCCATCCACGGCAGTAGTTTGATCCACTTCGGAGTTTGGCATAACCTCGACCATCTTGATGCTCTACAATCTCACGAACAGCTCGTCTCTACGTCGCTCTGATACCACTTGTCACGGGCCGATTGCGGAGGGTCGACTCGTGCGGCAACTCGGGCTACCTTGTATCGTCAGAACGCCCAAGCTAAGTCTTTTTGCTCTTGATTCACCCGGATCTTCGTAGAGAGAGAAAGCTCTAGAGAGAGAGACTCTGGGAGGGATGCCTTGTATTCTGTTTGTGGATGTTTCAAATGAGAAGGAGGACACCTCTTTATATAGTAGAGGGCTTCAGATTACAACCGTTGATCTCTATTACTTCTGATGGCTAAGATCGCATCTCCCATCTCCCTAACCACCGACAATAAATTTCCTATCTTCTAACCACCGACAATAAATAAGAAGCTTCCAGAACCTACGGACAATTACAGTATCGCCCGCCCCTGGAACATTATTGAAATAAACAGTAGAAAACCCTAGATAAACCCTAGGGGACCCAGACACAGCAAGTCTTGGGGATCTTCTCGGCCAGATGCACGACCGGTTGGGGCACGAAAACCTCGTCCCGTGTCATTAGTCTATTGGATCCAGGTGCATAGATTTCCATTGGGTTGCGCTTTTTCCACTCTTTTGTTGACTAATAATACACTCTCTATTTTAATGTTTTGACGACATTAGCCTTGGTGGTTCCATTTTTTCAGCATCCTCTATTACTATTTTACCAAAAGCATTCCATTTTTCTTTCTCTCAAATGTGATGTTCGATTAGTTTCTTTCTTTTCCTTATCTTGTAAGTCCCACCTTCCATCTTATCTCTCTCGGTAGATGATGTTGGTGGACATATTGGTGGTTAGAATGGAGACTCACTGCGTTTCGACATGGTGGCCTCCTTGACAGACTTCAAGGGAGCGGCAGTGGCGGCTCGATGGCACGGATAGAAGCGTGGGCTCGGAGTGGTGTTTGAGAAAGGGGAAGACGACGTCAAGGTTGAGGGTGTGAGAGTTATTGGAGGGGGTGGTGGTAGTGGTGGTGGACTTTGGTGAGGGTCTCTGTATCCGAAGAGTAGGCCTCGATGAACCAGGGGTGGATGAAGCTCGGACGAGGAAAGATCCATGGGTGAACGCTCGCCGTGTGGTCGGACGACGCCATTGATTGATTTCCCTCTAATGCTAAAATACCATTTTTTGGGGTGAACATTATGAGATTGGGTATCTTCATTGGTGCAAATGTACTGACCTGTATCGGGTGTCTGTCACGGTGAAGAAGAAGAGTCTCTCTCTCTCTCTCTCTCTTCAAAATCGGTTAGCTGAAGCAGATGTTACTTAGTATGTCTGTCACGGCGAAGAAGAAGAGGAAGAAGAAATGGAGAGATCACAAGCGGAGGGAGAGAGAGAGAGGACTGCGATGTTGGTGGTCCTGTAATTCATGGTCATAATTCGCTTGTCGATGCCTACGGTGGGAGTCATGTTGTCCATGGTCATAATTCAGTAGCTGATGAAGAAAATAAAGAAGCAGAAAAAGATCAAACCCAGCAACGAAATGTCTCCAATTGCTTCTTATGAGAGAGAGAGAGAAAAAAAAACGAAATTTTGACTTTGAAGCGTCTTCATCTTTGCCCCTTTCTTTCCATCTTCTTGGCTAATTGGAAAATGTAAATCTCTTTTGGAGTCAAATTGAGATGAGAGGGGGTTGTCATCATTTCTGGATAACTGATGAATTACCATGAACCATGATTAGATTTAATTAAGGGGAATAAGAGAGAATAGAGAGAATTAAGCAAGAGGAAGGTGAACCCGCAAGAAAAGGAAAATAAAGAAATTAAATAACAAAGGATGCTGAAAAAGTGAGACCCGCGGAGGATAATATGGTCAAAAAACTATTATAGGGAGTGTATTAACTAAAAAAGTAGTGAAAAAAACGCAACTCATTTCCATTTTCTCTAGAGTTTATTCCTTGCTGTTCCGCACGAAACATTTCCACAACTTTTCCGATAGATATCCGGCCAGTCCACAATAAGGGACATGATCAGCCATGATACATAGCCTGAGCTTCGTCATCCTTTTGAACGAGCCTGCGTTCAAGATCAAGTCTTCTACATCAACCTTGCCTAGTTTAATGCCTTCTATGGCATCTGTTCCCTGTTAGAGCAATACAAAAATAATTATGCATGTTGCAAGCACTTGAAAATAATTGCGCACATTGAAATAGGCCATTAAACTCTTACCGAATTTTGCCTTAACACTCGTAGAGCATCTTCGTGACGCCATATTCTGCTTCGCTTGCCAGGATTTTGAGGGCACTCTTGAATCACGATCCGTCTACCAATTTCTTGAAGCATATCATGCATCCATATTTTGTTATTTTCATCGATGTATATGAGCGACTTTTGAGCCAAAATCTCAATCCCACTATTGGCATGGACACCACATTGGTCTAGGGACTTCATGATTACTTCTTTGTCATATCCATTAAGAAAACACGCGATGTCGAGAAAAATAGTCCTCTCGTTGCCCTCTAAGCCTTCTATGACAAACCTCATTATATCGTGAACGTTTCCCTGTGGGATTTCTTTCAGTCGATCAAAAGCTCCTTGCCATTCTTTGACGCTTTTGCCGTTCAAGAAACAACCCATCACGGTGAGTACTAAAGGAAGCCCCTTGAAAAAACTGGCGAAGCAATTTGAGAGCATCTTATAATCACTTTTGGGATATCTTTCTTGGAATGCGATCCAACTGAAAAGCTCGAGAGCTTGATCATCATTCAGCGCTCTTACCTTATAGATGTCCCCACAGAGACCGATTAAGGTTTCTTTGTGCCGAGGGATCAAAATGACTCTACTTCCCAAGCCTAAGTTCAATGCCTTGATCAGGTGGCTCAGTGGCTCCAACAACCCTTCAACATCATCAAACACCAACAAAACCCTTTGGTTCTGAAGCTTACTCCTCACGAGGTTTGTTACTACATGAACAACGTCGCCAAACTCCGAAACTCCATTGCCAAGAAGGTCACCAAGAAGGGTCTGCTGCATTTTGACGAGGCTATCTTGGCTCGAGATATCCTCCACGTTCGCGAGGAAGCAACTCCGATCAAATTGATCTGCAATTCGGTGGTACAAAACTCTCGCGAGTGTAGTCCTTCCTATTCCGCTGGTGCCGGTAATTCCCACGATTCGGACATCCTCAACCTCTAATTGGAGTAATGAGTACAAGGCTTGTAGCTGAGAATCTAACCCAACCGGATGGAAAGCAAACAGGTTCGTGCAAAAGCCGCTCAATCTTCTTGAGATTTTCTCCACAACGGATTGGATGAATTCAGCTTCGAGTCTGCAATTTAAACAACCAAAGGCGTGACTCTGGTTATTCGGGCTAGTAGAAGACGAAGCAAAGATCAGCAAACAGTCTTTGAGTGACTGTATGACTAACAGTCGATTTTGGGCCACAAAAAAGACGATTATGCTAGCAAAACCTACAAAATAGTACAAGAGAAGATATTTTGGCAAATCGTTGAAGCAACAAATTAAAAGAAGAGGGATGGAAATAAGTCAATGAAGTACATTTTTTAAGCTCACAAAAAGAGGTTCTACTATAGAGAGTTTCTTGGCCAAAAAAGGAAAGAGAGAGGGAGGCAGGGAGGGAGAGAGAGAGAGAGAGAGATTTAAGAGCAGGCTATAAGAACAGAAGAGAAACAAACTGGAGTCTGAACTTTCTTTTAAACCCTAGCTTGGTACCACAGACCAAACAATAGAAAGACTGACGACAACTTTTTTTCTTCTCTTTTTAGCCTTTGACGGATAGATCATTCCATAGAGGAGAGTTTTGGTGGTGAAGGCAAGGATAGCATCACAGCTAGGGTGTACCCTGTGATAGTCGTGGAAGATGTCTCAACTTGACCATTTAGGATCTTTTTAATATTAACGAAAGAAAGAATGGGACTTCTGATAACCTCCTCCAGCAAAAGTAGCTCATATGCTTTGGAGTTCTCCCACTTGTATGTTTTCTACAATGGACTCAGAGTAAGTGACGGAAACAATCTGTTGTTCTCTAGAGATCTAAGAAATCCTCTCGAGAAGACACTTAAAGAAGAGAGAAAGATAAGTACCTGTTTCCGAGAGGCCAACCAGTGAGATTGCCAGCTTTGCGGAGAGCGTCTCTCCACCTTCGGACCTTGTCGGCATCCTCCATCCCCAAGCCCTTCTCACTTTGGCCGATCAGCGTGAATGGCCCGGACTGCTCGCGCATCTCTCTGGGGTCGACGTCCACGAAAATGAGGAACACCAGCTGGCCTTTCTTTTCCTTGCACTCGAGGATCTTCTCCAGCTCGTCCAGGCACCACGGTGAGGAGGCGTAGGTCCGAGAGATGACCACAATGGCACTCCTCGACCGCTCGATCGCTTTGAGGATTGCCGGTGCGATCTCTAATCCTCTTTCCAGACTGCGATCGACAAAGGCCCTCATCTTGTTCCGCTCGAGAGCTTCATGGAGATGGCTCACCAAGTGGCGTGTGTCGGCTTGTCTATAGCTGATGAATGTATCATGCACCCACCTAGGGGTGGAGGAGGGGGGCAAGAAGAGTTGTGTCCTGGCTGTGAGGCTATGTTTGCGAGAAGGGAAGTGGAGTGGAAAGAAAAAGGGCAACGAGATGGAAGGAGACTGCAATTGGAATTGTGATGTTCTCTTGTTTAGGAGGCCTGGATACAATGGAGGACGAGAAAAAGGAGAGAGAAGCTTGCCCTTGAGTTGGCCTACTTTGAACGTCATCTTCCTAAAGTATGCCATTGAAACACCCCCAAGAATCAAAGTAGAGAATACCAACTTCATTCACAACGCAAACTCCCATAGGTTATTCATACAGGAAATTCAGATTTTGGGCCCTCTCTCTCTCTCTCTCTCTCTCTCTCATCTGTTCAGAAGCTGGGCTCGCCGTGGGCTCCGGCACTCCTTTCTCGAGTATGTTCCCTCTTACTACCTTTTTTTTTTTTTGGTCAACACCCTCTTACTACCTTGACTGTGTCAAAATTTGATAAAGACAGACCAGACCTCATACATTCCCCGGCTGAGATTGCGGAATCCAACTTTACCTTTGATTCAACGCAATTTCATAAGCCACGAGCCCAACATTTGTTCTTATTACTTCTCCATTAGTAAAATAAACCCTTTAACAAAATAACCAAGAGAGAGCTTCTCAAACAATATAGGATAAGGAAAAAGAAGGGAAGTAACCGTTATAAGACAATTTGTAATACGAGTAATCGGTTTCGGGATGGGCTGGCTCTTATTCAGGAATCGGGAATCGAACCAGAAGGATCGGTTCCCAATTTATAAAATCGAGAATCGTCTACCTGGTACTGAACCTCCGGTTCTCAGGTGAATCCAAAAACCGGCGGTATACTCCCCTCTTTTTTCCCCTATTTCCTGAAAAATTGCACATGTTACATGAGTGGTGTTACTCGAACAAACCGGACCGAAGTTCACCGATTCCAAAATTTGGCGAATCGGGAACCGAATCGATAACCGTGGAAACTGTCTAGAGCTTACTCATTATTCGGTCGCCTCCTTCTGCTCACCCCTGCTTTGCAACAGTCATACCACATTGCCGTTCTCTCTCTCTCTCATTGTCGGCCATGGCCCATGACAATTAATTCGTGTGCGCGCGGACAATCAATGCTTTTTGTCCCTGTGCTCCCACGTGTCATATCCATCGGTCTCCCCACCAATTGGAGTATTGATGCGACCATATCTCGCGCGCACGATGCTAATGAATACATCTATAACGTGAAAGGGGGAAAAAAAGAAAAACAAAAGAAAACAATTTGTTTTTCCAAATGTTTTTCCACAAAAGTTGTTTCGCGTCACCATATTCTTGTTACCCTCGGCTTTGAATCTTGGGGATACTTTTAATGTACGGCACTTTGCTAACTTAGAGAGATTAGTTTATGAATGAAACAAACTAGGGAATCCTAAGTTTTAGTCTTCTAAGTTTCACCATTTGTGCAATTTGATTCTCTAACATTCATCTTGTGTAATCTCAGTCCTTTACCTCTCTTGAGGTGTGCGATTTGGTCCTCTTAATCTTATTTTATGCAACCAAGTCTTTCAGCGTTCTTGATTCGTGTCATCCAGTGCTTACCTGTAGTAGCTAATCCTATCAAATTAGGATTTCTTTCGTTCTTATTTCTCAGCTTGTTTTTCGATAAATTGAAACTCGCTTGGCACCAAGTTAGCATCGCGCGCCATTTTTGTTGCGCTTAGGAAGCGTCGGCTAGACTTCAGAAGCGTCGGTAAGGTTCGAGTTTCGGTAACTCTCAACACAAGGAGAACATTCAAGGAAGGAGACGAATGTGCTATTTTATTCTGACTTATTGCACTACTCAACTATTACATGACTTGCCTATCAACATCAACATCACCTTTATTCCAAACTAATTAGGGTCGACGGTCGATGAACCCAAAAATAAATAAATAAATAAATAAATAATATATATATATATATATATATATCAAAAGGGAAAAAGGACTAAAAAGGATAGTCTGGAACATAGGAAATCCGCCTCTTCACAATGCTAATAGCTTTCCTCTACTCCGTCCTAAGACAAACCATACGCCAATCCAATTCCCACTTCATTAAATCTTGTTTTACTACTTTCCCCCAAGTAAGTTTCGGCCGACCCCTTCATTTCTTCATGTCTCTCTCTCGGTAACAAACTTTTGTTCTTACCGGAGCATCTAGAGATCTTCAGAAAATATGCCCAAACCATCTCAATCTATGTTCTCTCATCTTTTCTGCCACCGGTACTACTCCAACTTTTCGTCGAATATCTTCATTTCTTATTTAGTTGGGATAGATATCGCCCGACTGGGGGTCGAATGGATCGTTGATGCGGCCGAATGTGGAAGAGAGATCCTTCCCTTCCAACAAGTCAATGGGCACAAGGAGAATGTTTATCCGTCAAGCTGATGTGAACAAAATCTCGAAGTTGTCGACACGGACTCAAGTGGAGGGTGACTTTGTATCGTTCCAAAGTAACCCTCGATGGTCTTATTTCTAATATGAATTTATCCTCCAAACATGCAGGGAAACTTTGGGAAAAAATTGTCACGAACTCATCTTTCATTTATAAAAGATGATCACTTACTTTCCTACTAGAGAAGGCCAATTGTTTGGCTACTGAGTTCCATGTCTATAAGAACTTATCACAAGGCAGTACAAACTCTAAGATTATTTCAGTCAGGTGGAAACCACCACCACAAGAGTTTATTCCTCTATGCCCCTTACTTGTTAGATATATGCCCTAAAGGAACCATGTAATAGTTACATGTTAGGGAATTCATTTGTATTTCAATTTATCATTCAATTAATGGCACAGACGTGTTTATTCATTTGTCCAATTATTTACATATATGAATAAATTCCATAAGATCAGTTGTGACTGGACCTATTCTTGAGACTTTGAGAATATGTGTGGCGGGTTCACAGTTAAACTAAATCTTTAAACTATTCCCGGTAGATGGATCATTGAATGGATATCAATGATCCTATTGAGACCGGTGTGTTCTTAATTTTACCGTTAAGTATTGGATACTTAAGGGAATGACGAGTCACAAGTCATTGGGTATTGCGATGCCCAAGTTAGAACACAGGTGCTTGTACTAGAGAAGTTCACTGAACGTGATACGCATTGAACGATTAGCAACATGGAAGCTTTTAGCGTGGTCAATGTCTAATCGTTCATGCTCTGGTCTTGTGTAAATAATCCTTAGACCTAATGCACAATGTTGACTTGTGTGTTGGATGGCTATGGTTCACAAGTACGCATATTGGTGGTTCGTTGATTCGTCTCTGTACTTGATGGTCATAGTTCATGCACATACGAAGGCACACGTGTGCGCAAAATGGAATCTGTCTCCTTGTTACATGCAAGGTATGATGTCCTATGCGATCTAATTATGACAATGCATTGAAATCTTCGGTTGTAACCGAGAATGAAATGTTCATGTCTCATATAAATGCATGTCGATTAGGTTTGTGCATATGATCGAATTGGTGGCTTGACAAATATTCCATGATCTTTGTTCGATCGGGACATAGCAAGATAGAGGGATTGAATTACATTGTAACCATAGCTGACAGGTTCATTATGTTCTTAAAGCATTCACACTATCTGGGTAGTCATGACATATTGCTAGATGTCACTCATGGCTTGTAGAACCTGGAGGTTGATCGGGACAATCAATTCTCTTGGAAGTATTAATGTGTTAGTGCATGTCTTACTACCAGTTCAGTGATGAACCTAGGAATATCACACACCTAAACCAATACATGACAACATTGGACGTGAAAGAAAATATTGTAAATATATTTATAATCACAACTATCAAATTACTCGAAATGAAATTAGATTAAATGAGATCTATTTAGTTTTATTTTTTTGGTCATTGACGTACATGCATATGATGCGCGTACACGTCTTGTGCGGACACATATTGATGTGCCCAATTTGCACACATGCTGGTGGTGGGCTTTTTTTTTTTATGATAATAATAAATGTTATTATTATTTAGAAGGAAAAAAAAATAAAGGTAATGCACATGGTCAGATTTTTCTGACCATGCGCGCCGTCCACGATCAGCATCTTGCTGACCTTGGGCCACACTATTCGGTTTTTGTGTATTTGTTTTTTTTTTTTTGAGTTGCTGAGGTGTACCCACTATCAGACAACTTCCACGATCAGTGACGATCAGAAACTGGCTGCGTTTTTTTCTGATGTCAGAAAAAAAACGCAGTCAGTTTCTGATTTTTTCTGATGTCAGAAAAAAATGTCAGAAAAAAATGCAGCCCAGTTTCTGATTTTTTCTGATGTCAGAAAAAAATGTCAGAATCAGAAAAAAATGCAGCCCAGTTTCTGATTTTTCTGACGTCAGAAAAAAATGCAGCCCAGTTTCTGATTTTTTCTGATGTCAGAAAAAAATGCAGCCCAGTTTCTGATCGTCACTGATCGTGGGAGTTGTCCGATAGTGGGTACACCTCAGCAACTCAAAAAACACAAATACACAAAAACCGAATGTGCAGAGGGTGCCATGTGTGTGAAAAGTGTATGTGAGAGAACAGAAATTTTTCACTCCCTTTTTGTGACCGAAATTTCAAGATTGCGGAGTACTATCGCCACGCGATTGCTAGCACAATTAAGGTGGTGATTTCTTGTGGTGATTTCCGTGAGTTCTTTCTTCCGTTCAACGTGCGATTGGTGGTGTGTCTGAACTAAAGGTCCGACGCTTGTGGAACTTGAACGGAAGAACATCTGAATCAACTTGTTTCAAATACGCTACATAAGGTAATCCGTCTAACCCTCTTCGTTTAATATGATTTTGATTGAAACGCACGAACAACGCCTCTGGAGATACATGTATGGGTTTTATTTCCGCTGCGTTCACTATTGATTTTTGCCTATGCATGTTATGTGTATCCCAACACTCGCATCTGGTGATCTTGTTCTTCGAGCTCCTCGAGACCAGAACATGGAAATTTGCTTCAGCAGCATCTCCCGACACGCGAACATATTATTGTTGAAGTTATTCGTTGCTACTGCGCTTTCATCAAATTTTACGCTTCTATTAAGTATTCGCTCATGTCGCATATTTTAAATTATCTCTAGGTTACATTTAAATGATCCCACCTCATGTCATTAGTCTAATAGTTCATGCTTGTTAAGTTAGAATTCACGTACACATAACTTAGATTAAAAAATATCCAAAAAGAATTAGTTAACATTGCATAATCATACTTAGAAATCAGGTCAAGGTCATGCACTGCATTATTGTTTGCTTCCTAGTTAATATCTTCCGGAACCTTTTTCGCATTGAATGATTGTCAAGGTTCTTTTTCCCCTTCAAATTGCTTTGATTTATTGAGTGTTAATTTCTTACTTATGAACATGCATGATCGCCTTTCACATCTTAGTAGATTAGGCTTAAAATTGACCAAAACTGCATACAAAATATTTATGTAATAAAGAGAAAATGTACCGAAAGGGCGTAGGATTTATCTAGCATAATCAAGTCCCCGTATCTATGAATCTCTAGTTCAAAAAAGTAAAATGTTCTGTCACATCTTTTTAAAATAGATTAGTGTGGACTCCTGAATAAACTGAATCAACCCCAAAGTTGCGATTGGTATGAAATTAGGAGAGTCTGCACTAAGTGCAAGCTTAGTAATCCATTAGCTTTCCCTCGGTGGTTACCACGAGGAAGGTCGCTTCAGTAATACTTGCATAATGTGATTGGTATGGATCGCAAAAGGTGATATTATGATGCTGCACGAGTACATATTTGAATCCGACCAACACTATAAGACTAAGCAAAAAATTTGGCACGATCAATAATCTTCTCTCTTTTCCAGAAGCAAATTATTGAATGAAAGACTATAAAAACCTCACACGTTATAAGGCCTGCTCATTCGTCGGGCCTGGCCACGCTCGGGCCCCAACCTCCTGAGGTCTTGTCCAGGCCCAAACTTGCGAACTTGTGAAGTCCCTGGGCTAGCCCACCTTTCTTTTCTTTTTTTCAAAAATAAACAAGAATGGAAACACATAAAAAATTAATTGTAGGCACTTTGTGTTATGTTACTTTATTACTTTAACTGTAAGTTGACACTTTTTTCTCGACTATATTACAAATTTTTGTTTATTTGATCCTATTAGTGCTGATAAATATCAAATATCAACGTAAAAGCATCATTTAAACGTATTTTTTTAATGAATTTTAACAAATATAAAGGTGGGCTGGGACAAGGCTCGATGTCCTTGATTTGACAAATAAAAAAATTTCAAACTTGTACATTTATGATACGTTTATCCTCTTTCAAGATTCTATCGATAAGCACCGTTAAAAATCTGCATACGTGAACATCATAAGGCAAACGATGTCGACATAGAGCCAACGTTGGTTAATTGAAATAAAAATGACGTTATTTTGACCGAAAAATCATCTTATGGAACCTTGGCAGAAGGTAAATATGTCTCATACGTACGGGTTTTGGATTTTTTTACAACAAAAAGTTTAGGGTAAATGTGTTTCAATGGTCATAATTAAGTTAAATATGTCCAATACATACAGGTTTTGGATTTTTATGTTACAACAAAAATTTTAGGGTTAATTTGCCACAATTTTCATAATTAAGTTCAGGATAAATATGTCACAGTAGACGTAGTTTGGTGTTTTTGGTGGGTTTTTTCCCTAAACATAAAGTGTTTTTGATTTCATCTTGCTAACTCAAATAAACGATAATCATTCTCCATTTCCCTGGCCATCACCCCCATCGCCTTTTGACGGCCCTGTTGCCATCTCTCTCTCTCTCTCTCTCTCTCTCTCTCTCTCTCTCTCTCTCTCTCTGGGGTCGGCCACGGCAACCTCGGTGAGGGCCTCTGCCAAGGTCGTGGCAGCTATGGGCGACTTCTATTGAGAAGTTTGCAGCCATGGCAACGGCGAAATCCCACCTCAGGAGAGAGATAGAGCGAGGGTCAGGGTTGCCAAACGACTAGGAGGGCAGGGCAAGGGGCAAGCTCTCTATTTTCATAGGTAATTTCCAGAAAGTAAAAATCGCACATTCATAAGAATTGTAATATGTGAATGTACGTGCTATCATTTCTGTAAAAACAGTACCTGGCACCTTTACAAACACCAAGAGAGCTTGTCTTGCTCTTCGTACATGCTTTGGCTCTTCCGAACGGTTCAGTAACCTTAAGATTCGGGCCTCAAGGTCCTCGATCACTTCAGCTTCAGTTCTATACAAACTGTAAGCACCAGAAGGTGTGCTCGGTCATTAGGGCCAGACAACAGGAAGAAAATATCAAGAGGGTCAAATTTTTCTAACCGGTGCTCTAAGCAATTTCTGAGAAGAAAAATGACCATACTAATATTCATGCTACCTTGCAAAACTTGTTCATACGTTGAGGACGAATGTTTGTTCATTATAGGAGAAATAATTAAAACGTCCAATCTAATAGCCCATGGTTACAAGGTATAATAACCTTCATAAAAGACGCTTATGTTACAGGCGACGAACTAAACAAAATTTCAAGGTATAGAGATAGCGAATAAGGTCAATGTGCATATTGATTTGGTCAAAAGTCTTACTTTTCTTAAGACCAGCAAATTTAATGACTCTCCTTTTTGTCTCTATACCTTTCAGCAACAAATGTGAAATCCTAAAAGAAACAGTTATTCTAGCATGTCTAGGATGCTTTGATAAGAAAAATCATATAAATTATGTTACGGTTGGGGAATTCTAATGTAACATCCAGCGAACACTTTATACTCCTACCACATTGATTTCATGTCAGAGGGACTTGATTAGAAAAATTGAAAGTATAGAGACTTGAGTAGAAAAGTAGTGAAAGTATAAGGGCGAAAAGTTAAAAAAAAAAATTTAAAAGAAAATGAGGGGGAGAGAGAGAGAGAGAGAGATATATATATATATATATATATGCGGAGACCTTTATTAAGTAAATGTGCCAAGCTTTTTGGCAAGACATTTAAATTGGGCCAATGGGTCAAGGTCCAATAAACTAAATCTATTGGATCCACGTGCATAGACTAAGGTTTGGACCTATCCAACGAATACCTTCAGCAAAGGTTGAGATGGACCATCATCAAGACAACAATAAAATGTCTAATTAGGTCTCTCGATACAAAATTCAACCAAATCCAACTGATGTCGCCATTGGAGAAGCCGAAGAGTAACAAGACTTAAATATTGCTTACGTGGACACCCGTCGAGAGGCCGTGGACAATGAATGGATTAAAATTTTACTCTCCCGGCAATTCTCTATCAACTATGGATGTTTACTTAGGCAATATTTTATTCACGTCACGCTTAAGTCAGTTGGATCTGGCCAGATTTCATGTCGAAGGGACTTGGTTAGAAAAATTGGAAGTATAGAGACTTGATTAGCAAAGTAGTGAAAGTATAAGGATGAAAAGTAGAAAAACTTTCAAGAGAGAGAGAGAGATGCGTTGGCCTTTATTCAGTAAATGTGCGAAGCTTTTTGACAAGACATTTAAATTGGGCTAATGGGCCAAGGTTCGATAAGAAATTAGACATTTAAATTGCATAACTTGGAAATTTGCTTCGCCAATGCCCGCCAACACGTGAACATATTATTGCTGTTCCGTACGAAACACCCCCACAACTTCTCCGATAGATGTCCGGCCGGTCCGCAACGGGGGACACGATCAGCCATTATAAACAGCCTGAGCTTCTTCATCTTCTTGAACGAGTCTGCATTCGAGATCAAGTCTTCTATATCAATCTTGCCTAGTTTAATTCCTTCGATCGCATTGGTTCCCTGATAGAGTGAAATAGAAAATAATTATACACATTGGAACGCGCTTCGAAAATAATTAGGCATGTCGAAAGACGCCATTAGGCTCTTACCGAATTTCGCCTTAACACTTGTATAGCATCATCGTGACACCATATTCTGCTTCGCTTGCCGGGATTTCCAGGGCACTCTCGAATCACAACCAATCTGCCCATTTCTTGAAGCATGTCGTGCATCCGTATTTCGTTGTTTTCGTCGATGTAAATGAGCGACTTTCGAGCCAGAATCTCAATCCCACTATTGGCATGGATGCCGCATTGGTCTAGGGACTTGATGATCTCTTCTTTGTTGTACCCATTCAGAAAACACGCAATGTCGAGAAAGATCGTCCTCTCGTTGGCCTCTAGGTCCTCGATAACAATCCTCAGTATGTCTTGGACCTTTACCCGACGGATTTTTTTCAGTCGATCGAAAGCTCCTTGCCATTCTTCGACGCTTCTGCCGTTCAAGAAAGAACCCAGCACGGTGAGTGCCAGAGGAAGCCCTTTGGAAAAACTGGTGAAGCAATTTGAGAGAATCTGATAATCGCTTTTGGCATGTCTTTCTTGGAATGCATTCCAACTGAAAAGCTCGAGGGCTCGATCATTGTTCAGCGGTCTTACCTTGTAGATTTCCCCGCGTAGACCGGTTAAGTTTTCTTCATGTCGAGGGATCAAGATGACTCGACTTCCCGAGCCTAAGTTCATCGCCTCGATCAGCTGGCTCAGCGGCTCCAGCAACCCTTCAACATCATCAAACACCAACAAAACCCTCTTGTCGCAAAGCTTGCTCCTAGTGAAGTTTATTACTGCGTTAATGTCGTCGCCAAATTCTGGAACTCCACCGCCGAGAATGTCGCTGAAAAGGGTCTGTTGCATTTTGGCCAGACCGTCTTGGCTCGAGATATCCTTTACGTTCGCTAGAAAGCAACTCCGATCGAATTGATCTGCAATTCTGTGGTACAAAGCCCTCGCGAGTGTCGTCTTACCTATCCCGCTAGTGCCGGAAATTCCCACGAGTCGGACCTCCTCAACCTCTAACTGGAGTAAGGAGTACAAGGCGTGTACTTGAGAATCTAACCCGACTGGATGGAAAGCAAGCAGATTCTTGCATGAGCGGCTTAGTCTTCTTGAGATTTTCTCCACAACGGATTGGATGAATTCAGCTTCAAATCTGCAAATTGTCACAACTAAAGGTGTGACTCTGGTCGTGCTAATAGAAGATGAAGACAAGATCAATGAGATTATATTCCGAAACTTAGGAGTATCGTCCATCTAATCTAATTTAATGTCCCATAATAGCACACAGTTGGGTTGGAGTCCTTTTTTAGGAAAGTTCGTTAACCTGGCTCTCATAACCTGCTAAGAAGGTTCAACTTAAAATCTTAAGCCGATAGGTGGTGGAAGACGGCATGTATATAAAGAGCATATAAATCTCATAGTCAAGCAATGCAGGATAATTTAACAAAGAGCAAGTTCTGTTGTTTCATGCACGAAATAAGTAACTTCCTTTAGGGATCCTCCCAGGAAAACATTTAAGGCTGAGAGAAAGTCAGTACCTGTTTCCAAGAGGCCAACCGGTGAGATTGCCAGCTTTGCGGAGAGCCTCTCTCCACCTCCGGACCTTGTCGGCATTATCCTGTCCGAAACCCTTCTCACTCTCGCCAATCCGCTCGAACGGTCCAGACTGCTCGCGCATCTCTCTAGGGTCGACATCCACGAAAATGAGGAACACCAGCTGGCCTTTCTTTTCCTTGCACTCGAGGATCTTATCCAGCTCGTCCAGGCACCATGGTGAGGAGACGAAGGTATGAGAGATGACCACTATGGCGCTCCTTGACTGCTCGATCGCTCTGTTGATTGCCGGTGCAATCTCTAGTCCTCTTTCCAGACTGCAGTCGACAAAGGCCTTTATCTTGTTCCGCTCGAGAGCGTCGTGGAGATGGCTCACGAAGTTGCGCGTATCGGCCTGCTTATAACTGATGAACGTGTCGTGAAACCACCGACGGGTGGAGGAGGGGGGCGAGAAGAGTTGTGGCCTGGCTGTGAGGGTATGTTTGAGAGAAGAGAAGCGGAGTGGAAAGAAAGAGGGCAAACAGATGGGAGGGGATTGAGACTGGAATTGTGATGTTCTCTTGTTTAGGAGGCTCGGATACAATGCAGGAGGACAAAATGGAGGGAAAAGCTTGAGCTTGAGTTGGCCAAATTGTATCCGCATCTTACTAGAATTTGCCATTGAAACACCCCCAAGATCAAAGTAAAGAAAGCGCTGTACCGAGTTCATTCACAATGCAAGCTCCCTTGAACTATTTATAAAGGAAATTCGAATTCTGAGCTCGCTCGCTCTCGCACTCATGGTGCTTTTGGCCATTTGTTCCGATGTGTCACATGTTGAGTGCACGCAGTAGAAACCTAATATCTTTACCCGGAAAGATCGCTAAAAAGGAACCCATGTCCAAGCCCGTCAACATATTCAATTGGACTCACCTTCACTCAAAAGTTTAAGCCGTTGAATAATGAGTCAACTTAAATATATTAACTGCTACACACCACATCAATTTTTCGATATAGGACTTCTCTAACATAACTCACATTGCCTACGTATCCTAATATTGTTTCCGTGAGATATCGCCATCTTTTTCACCTTTTCTTGGAAGTTTGAACCGCACTCGTGTGCAGCTACTGACAGAATCTGACGCAAATCAAAGCAGAAACAGCATGCCAATGGGGGAACACAAGTTACTACACTGAAAAAGGAGAAAATATTTGCATTCAATGTGTAGTCAATATACTAAAGTAGCTTTCGGATGATCCCATGACATCTCTTTCGTGGCAAATAGACGAAAAAGATGGATAATTCTAGGTGAGTTTCTAACCAAGTTATTGTCGGAATAAATTCTCGAGAACCAAGTTATTGTCGGAATAAATTCTCGAGAACCCCAGAAAAGATCACAAATGTTATGAGGCTTTCTAGATTCGTCCCATGCCATACCCACTACTGTAATGCAACTAACCTAAATTCCCAACAAAGTGAAATATTGACCAAATAACTAAAAGTTCCCAATGGGAGACAATTAATGTGAAAAGAAAATCCAAATGCTTAATTGGGATTTATTGGCTTTGCCAAAAAAGAGAAAAGGTTTAAGTCTTAAATAGATTTGGAAATGTCGAACACTTAACATATCTCGCTCCCCCATGCTCGATTTCTAGCCACAACACTAGGAAGAAGTTATTCATTTGGAAGTGTTTCGATAAAGATTTGGACATGCTGCAGAAATGTAGGAAATGGATGATTTCAAATGGCGATTCATTTCTGGAAAGACTAGGGTGATCGGTTTCAAGGTAAGTCAATTCCTAACTTGGAATTGTGAACCGGACCAGAAGGGTCTGTTGTCAGTTTGCGGAACCAGGAACCGGCCGTTGTGAGCGAGTGACGAGCGTCATGAGGGGCGAGCAAGGTTGCAAGAGTGAGTGGCGACAGAGAGGCGTGAGACTTGAGTGAAGAAACTAGAAAGGGGCAAATGGAAATTAGGGTTTTGAACTTGAAGGAGAGGAAGCGACGAGCGTCATGGGCGAGCGAGGCTGCGAGAGTGAGCTGCAAGAGAGAGGCGTGAGACTTTAGTGAAGAGACTAGAAAGTGGCAAATGGCAATTAGGGTTTTGAACTTGATGTCCCTGCGTGAGCATGATCGAGAGAGGAGAGTGAAGTGAATTAGGGTCCACACCGAGAACCGGACTGATTTTCTCCGGTTCGGCTCGGTTTGGGTGATTGCCGGTTAGATCTGATTCTTTTACTCGGCCCTGGGAAAGACAATTTCATAACGATCCCCTTACGCAACCTTATATAAGCCCCCTACCCCGCAATGAAGAACTTACCGTTAGGACGAAGACTTGAATTTGGGACCGTGACAGAATTTCTTTCATCTAATCGTAGGATGTCATACTCCTTCCCGATAAACAAACCTAACCCGCTACCTCTGATGGAAAACTCGATCTATCTGCTGTTTATGAAACTGCACTGCCTGAATTGCATCCTTACGCAAACACCGGTGCCAAACCTCTTTGGACTAGTTTACGAGAATTAGAATGTGCCATTACTCATCCATCACATATCATCGATTTGTTTAATTCCTCTGTCGCAGATTTGATAAATACTGGCATTTGAATCGACAGTAAGTCGACCCACAATATACCTGAGAAATGGTTTCTTCACCTTGCGTTTGTTGAGGTGTGGTTCATACTCCCCAACGACAAGATGTAACAAGAGGTGCGATATGCTAATTATAGTGGAATTCTCTACTAGACGTAGCCCTAGTTTAAAGGTGAATCAAGATAAAATCTCGTGTCTCGATTTATCTTTCTCGCTTTACGTTTTATTTCGATTTGATTGTGCACCGAATCTTAACAGCGTTGTCGGTGACTTCGCTAGCGAGTTGCCGACTTCACGGGCGAGATTCCGATTCCCTTCGAGTTATCGGTAACTCTGTTCATTATTGACCAGACTCTGCTCTTATCGGCTAAGCCCGATACTTGCCGATAACAACCAAAAGTTGGTCACTTTTGGGTGTCAACAAAAATTAACAGAATTATCAAATATCTTTAACTTAGAAAATTGTCCTAGATAAATCTTAATTATCTCTACCTCTTGTTAAGTTAGAATTCACATACACATAACTTAGATTAAAATTGCATTCCTTAAAATGAAAAATCCAAAAACAATTAGTTAACATTGCATAAGCATACTTAGAAATCAGGTCAAGGTCATGCGTTGCATTATTGTTTGCTTCCTAGTTAATATCTGTTGGAAGCTTTGTCGCATTGAATGATTGTCAAGGTTCTTTTTCCCTTTCAAATTACTTTAATTTATTGAGTATTAAATTCTTGTTTACTAACATGCATGATCACCTTTCACATGTTAGTGAGTTAGGCCTAAAATTGACCAAGATTGCATACAAAATAATTTTTTAATAAAGAGAATATGTACCGAAAGGGCCTAGGATTTATCTAGGGTAACCAAATCCCCGTATCGATGAATCTCTAGTTTGAAAAAGTAAAATGTTCTCCCATATTTTTTCTAAAATAAATTAGTGGCGACTCCTAAATCGAGTGTTTGATTGATACAATTAAAACCTCAAAGTTGCGATTGGTGTGAGCTTGGTAGTGTCTGCGGTAAGTGCAAGCTTAGTAATACATTGGCTTTCCCTTGGTGGTTACCACGAGGAAGGTCGCTTCAGTAATACTTGCATAATGTGATTGGTATGAATCGCAAAAGGTGATTATATGATGCGGCCCGAGTACATATTTGAACCCGACCAACACTATTAGACTAAGCAAAAAATTTGGCACGATCAATAATCTTCTCTCTTTTCCAGAAGCAAATTATTGAATGAAAGACCAAAAACCTCACACATTAAGGCCTGCTCATACTTTGGGCCTGGCCACGCTCGGGCCCCAACCTCCTGAGGTCTTGTCCAGGCCCAAACTTGCGAACTTGGGAAGTCCCAAGGCTAGCCCGCCCTCCCCTCGGGCCACCTTTCTTTTTTGGAAAAATTCTAAATAAAGGCCCGAAGTGCCTTCATTTTCTTAAATAACGGCCCAAAGTGCCCTCATTATTTCAAATAAAGGCCTGAAGTGGATATTGTTTCAAATAATGGCCTAAAGTGTCTATATCAATCTCAAAAAAGGGTCTCTCACCAGTTGGTTAGAGGCCTTTTCATTATTTTCTTTTTTAAAAAAATAATAATTTTTTTCTTCAGTTATTTTTCTTTTTGTTTTCTAACAATTAAAAAAATAAACACAGGCAGGAGGGGCTACCTCCCACCTGTGGACGCCGCCCCACCTCCGGTGGGGAGGCGTCAGTAGCCATCGAGGTCGCCGATGCCTCGACAGGGGTCGTCGACCCCACCAACTAGTGGCGAGGGTCACCGGCCCTCGCCTAGGTCCAGGGAGGGCTGTAGGTCCGACCGAGGGTCGGCGACCCTCGCCCAAATCTGTGAGACGATCACGACCCTCGCCATTGGTCAGTGGGGTCACCGACCACCGTCGAGGCACCGACGACCTCGACGGCAACAGCCGTCGCCTGTGTTTCCTCTGGTTTTTTTTTTCTTTAATTTAAATAAAAACTGAATTAAAATTGAATTTTAACGAAAATGCCCTTGATCGGCCGGCTAGGTCAAGCCCTTATTTGAAACAGGCATAACCACTTCAGGCCATTATTTGAAATAAAGACCACTTCCATTATTGAGAAAATGAGGACACTTCGGGCTCTAAATTGGAATTTTTCCTTCTTCTTTTTTCAAAAATAAATAAGAATGGAAAACAAATAAATAATAATAATCGTAGGCACTTTGTGTTATGTTACTTTATTACGTTAACTGTAAGTTAATATATTTTTCTCGACTATATCAGAAATTTTTGCTTATTTTATCCTATTAGTGCTGATGAATATTAAATATCAAAGTAAAACTATAATTTAAACACATTTTATAATTAATTTTGACTGGCGCTATTTCTACTCCCTTATTGGCTTCTCGCACCCCCTTTTATATTGAATTGACTACATTATCTTCAATGGATCCCACTCTTAATATTTTTGCTTATGTTTATTCTTCATTTTCTTTTGTTTCAATTTTACTAGAGATAAAACTACCCGTGCTCCTCTCAAACAACATTTATTGAGGTTAAATTTGAGTACTCGAGATCGACTGTGTCTATATGATACTGATTACGGGGTGAAACCAAGTCAAGCTAATCAACAGTAGCTCGGCTGAATGAGTACTCGAGATCGACTCGCTGAATTTCAAGTCAATTTCCAATTCGAGCGCCTCGGGTATCTTGTCGAGCCAAGCTCAAGCTTATCAATACTTAGCGCGATAGGCTTGTGATCGAGTTTTCACTACTTCAAAAACATATTCAATAACTAGAAAAATAGACACAATATACTTAAAATGACATGACACTAAGTTTTATTTATAAGCAGACTGTACTGTAGTTGAGTCCAATCGAGTTCGAGCTTGGCAGTCTATCAAGTCGACTCTACTCGACTCAATTTCACACCCAATCCTGATCGAACTAGTGTTTATGCAAATAAGGTATCCCATAATGGACATAGGCTCCCCCTCTTGAGACTCTATACTGTATGTTCATCATCGATATAACGCCAGGTACTGAATTTAATCTGGACCGCTGAAAAATGTTGGATTTTATGTGATCTCACGTGGGTCCCACTAGATCTAGCGGTCCAGATTCCATTGAGTACGTGTGCTGGATTCATTGGGTAATCTAGCCTTACATCGACCTAAGATAAGTGTTTCCTTTTGGGGGAATTTACATCATACAGCGGGGGAACTTGCCGAAAATCTCTTCGAATTATTTATCTTTGCTTACCAGAAGAGAATTGTTGAATTTAACCAGAAAAAAAAAAAACGGAAAACTAGTAAGCTGATAAAAATGCAGGCCCAAGTTATGTTCTAATGCCAAAACTCGGGATTATGCTTAAAAAAAACAATTTTTTTTTCATAAGAGCAGAAAATTTGTGCCTCGATTTCTGTTTCTCGCTTTTACTCTTTACTTCGTTGTAATTATGCACCGAGTCCTAATAGTACGAAAACGTCATTGCTATTCAAGATGTTTTATAGGATGAATAGCAGCAGTACATGATGTGAGTTGCCACGCGAGTTCATAGGGTCTATTGGATTGATAGACAACGTGCTTGTAGCTGTTTTTTCCCTTGAACTTCGAGATTTTGCGGAACTGCTTCGGCTTCGGCCGCTCCGAATTCGCAGTACTTACTTGGAGGAAGACGACCTGGGATGATGAGTCGGTTCATCTGGATCGGGTCTGTCTACTCCATCAACGCTCCTGAGCCAGAAAGCCTGAGAGAAAGAAGCTGCGCTCTCTGGAATGCCGTCCACCACCTGTTCGTGACCTCTCGGGAAGTATATCCCCGTCCTCGGGTGCGGCACCCAACACGGACAACCCTCGTCGGGCTCGCCAACTCGATCGCCACCACTCGTCTGCGTTTCGGGTGTTTCCAGCTTCTTTTTCGACGTGAATGCGCTCGTGTATCGCCGACCTCGCTTCGCATGCCTTAGGCTCTCATACCAGACCAGCAAACTTTTCATTTTCACGACAGTCACCGCCATCGCCACAGGCTAGTGACTCTGGAAGCCAGCCGGTACTTCAAGAGTTTGGAACCGATTCGGTTAAAGAGAAGTGCGACACTCGAACCCTTTTTGTACTGGCGTGTGAAGAGCATAGTCAGTGCAAGCATTATAGCATCAGTTCGATTGTGATGCAACTGGTGGAGGTTTGAGTCCAAAAGTGCACATTCTTAAAGGTGAAGATATTAAAGCTGCTTCTTCCATTTAAGAAACATCGGGTTCTTGCGATCTGTGTGGTTCCTAATGCTTGATTAGCCATTGTGGGGAGAGTATCTTCCTTTAGGATAGATGGCAATCGCATTGTACCGGCGTTCACCCAACACGTAAGGAACGCACGGAACGACTTGAATCACTCGATAACATCCCATAATGTCGAAGGTCAAAGTTAACGAGCAATCGGGATTACCCTAATCGGCGTGGATGTCGAAGGTCAAAGTTAACGAGCAATCGGGATTACCCTAATCGGCGAGAACGTCGCTTCTTTAATCTCCGGGATCATCACTTGTCTCCCCAGTCAAGTAACACGGTAAGAGGGAAAAGAAGCTAACTAGAGGAATACAGGCCAAGCAGCTCTTCTCAATTTATTTACTTCTACATAAAGGATGAAGAGAGAGAAACCCATGATATAAAGGCGCGAGTCGTATGTTATACAAGGAAGATGAACTCGACTCCGTGCTTCGCCAACGGCCAAATGCCACATTAGTGATGCAAACGTGTTATGCGCAGTTATCTTCTTCAAGGAGAGGCTTCAGGCGAAGCGCAAGCTCTTAACATACTTTCAGCAGCATTAGGACGAGCATTTTCTCAAGAAATATAGTTACTAGTCATGCAAGAGCTCATACGAGCACGAACTGTTCATCAGTATAATCACATTCAAAACCTATGAAGTCCCTGGAGTGGTCGACGATTTCAATCACAATCGAGCTGCAAGTAAGGAAACCCTTACCTATTCTATATCTAGACGAATGTTTCGTGTGTAACTACATGAAAGACATCACAAGATCCAAGGGTAATGTGCCAAATCATGGGTCGTGTAGAGAGGAGCATCAGCTTTGCAAAGCATGAAGCCAGTCAAAACACATCCAATTCCAACCCTTTTTATCTGGCATTAACTGGCTAATGATCAAACGTGGCATACCCACATGAATCGAGTGTAAACACGTTAGTTTTGTTCGACTGCATAAGAGATTCTAGAATTAGCAGATAGAGCAGGTTGGGCAAATTCAGTTTGTCATTAGGCCTCTGAGAGACAGCGGGCCAAGTTCCATTCGAAAGAACAATTTCAAGTTTCAATCAGGCTCTCTTGGTGTACGAGGATATCTGTGTCATGCGGAATGTAGATTAGCCTAAACTTGTGAATAAATACTCCCTGCAGTAGCCACACGCCACCACTGATGCATAGATACAGAGAAATTGTGAATAAATACTCCCCGCAGTAGCCACATGCCACCACTGTTGCATCAAAAAGCCTAAACTTGGTAACCAAAACTCAAAATCTGAAGAAGTTTCGAGCAACTACTGGGAATATTAAGTCTACTATAAGACTACAGAGCGAGAACCAGCAATTTTTTCCACCGATATCCTCAACCAAAACAGATGCCTGGCGTGCAAAAGATCGCTTGACAAAATAACCCCGCACTTACCTACTTCACTACTGGCCATTTAGTTCCATCAAAGAAAATGAGGACTGATCAATCCTGCAATCTCAAGAAACCCAACTCGGTCTTTCCCGCCAAATATTTTCTTCAGCTTCTCATCACATATTATAATCTTCTTGTTCTCGGGATCCTAAATAAGGGAAGCAAACCACAAAACCAACACCACATCAGAGTCTGGTTTTCTCCTCCCTACTAGACAAAGTTGAGACTAAGCATCACATAACACCAGTTGAACGTCCTTTCAAGGGATTACAATCCTTGGACAGAAACAACATTGCACAGAATATAAAATAATAGATTATAACCTAAAACAGGCATAGCTTGCAAAAATAGGCATCTCAATCGCATCAAGCAGACAAGTCAACGTTGAACATAGCACCTGGCAATGGAAAAACGATCCAGAATATTTACCAGCTAAACATGAGTTACAAAAGCATGTTAGTCTCTCAAAAGCTCATTAATGGATATGTCTATGCACAGACTGCAACGAGATATTTGCCTGGATGACAGCAAATGGATTGTGCATTACAAGATGAAGGTTTAGGATCACTAGCTCTTAAGGCAAGAAATCCTGGTTAAAAACACAAAATAGAAAAGGCAGACAGATGACTTATGACATGTCATTTCTTCTCTTATCATTTTGCACAATTCACGGTTTTGTACAAGTACTAAAAGTTGCCGTGGCAAGGGATAAGGAACCTCAAGACAGTGCTATCTTGTCAAAGTAGCCCTCTGGTAGAAAATACAAGGAAGAAGTAGCAATAGGGCGTCATTTAGCCTTCCTCCAGGATTAGAAAAACCTAAACTCCCCTATTCAAGAAACAGAATGCAGCAAGCATAAATCATGCGAACCACGGCAAGGAAAACCTGATGCAGCGTACCATCGGCAAAGATAATATCAGATTCAGAGAATAACAATGCCTACCCAACCCACAAATAAAGCCTAGACACTAGCAAATATGGTATCACGGCATTGTCTATATCTAAGCAATAACTCAAAATAAAAGCCCACCTTAACCTCGCCCAGTAAAAGAGCCCTGGCAATTAACAAAATACTACATATACCTCCAAATTGTCTAAACTACACTCAAACGCCTACAAAACATAGTCAATTCAGTTACGAGTTGAATATGACCAGCTTGTGGTACCTTTTCCATAAGATCAGTAGTCCATATACACGTCATGTAATTTTAATTAACTTACCAGACCATAGTCAAGCATTCAACAAATAGACCAGTTGAAGCAAAAGAAGAAACGTTGAATGTACCAAGAACTACTCTGTTTTATTGTGGTTCATATCAAGACTGCTCTAATAATTCTGATGTACAAGGATATTTAAACAAGCGGGCACTTTTCAACGCCTAATAAGATTCTACCAGACAGCTTTGCCTGTTAAGGAATAGAACTTCCAACCAAGTAGCAAATGTGTATTACCAAGCAAACATTAACCAAGATTTTAGCGCAAGAACAAGCCCGTACAAAAAGAAAAATGACCAAACAATCCTTGCACAACAAAACAGAAAATTGAAACCTTATCCACAGAGCAAACCCTAACCATCAACCAAGCTCATCAACGAAACACTTAAAAATCTGAACTTTCAGCGAATGATGAAGCAAAAACGAGAACGCTGATGTTGCAAAACCCCGAATGGACCTGAAGATTGTGTTCCTTGATGTAGGCCCAAATCTGCTTGAGAGCCTGGGTGCGAGGAATCTCGGGAACCCCGACCAGGGCCTGCATCTCCGGAGAGACGGGGCGCGGCTTCATGATGCCGCGCGGCTCGCGCTTCCCAGCCGCCGGATTGGGGGAAGCGGCGGACGAGGTCACGGACCGGACGGGGGTCGCGCGGGCGGCGCGCGACGGCAGAGCGAGCCTGGACGAGGAGGGCAAGGAGGCGGCGGTCAGCGACGCCGTCTCGCGGACGAGGATGGAAGACAGGGAGTTGAGAGAGACCGCCATTGCTGAGTGGGGAAGCGAAGAGACGGAGATAGAGTGTTGAGAGACCAAAGAGATAACGCGAGATATGGAGAGAGAACGGGATTTTTTTTAAATCCTGCTTCAAAATTCTCTGGTATTTCCTATTATTTTTTGCTCGTGCTTTTTTCACTTTTCTCGTGACTTTGACAATTTTTTTTTTTTTACCATCTTATTTTTTTTTTGGCCCACAATTTCTAATATAATTTTATATGATTTTTTTATTTTATTTTTTTGAGCTCTTTTATTTTGTTTCTTCTTTTTTCCCTTGTGGTCCCACTATCCTTCTTCTCTTCTTCTTTCGCAAGCCTCCCACTCGTCTCACTTTTCTTCCTCCCCACGCCCACTCCTTCCCAAAATCCCCATGTTCCCTGTTTATTATCTATGATGTCAATCTTGCCCTCCTCCACACTTTCGCCGGCACAGGCATTGGGCTTACTGGTGACCTCCCGAGCGAGCCCTTTTCTTCGAATGTAGGTTCTTCTTGCGCCATGGAAGGTAATATTGAGAAGCACTGCTTCTCTCTTCCCTTTTTTCATATTTTTCTCTCCTTTTCTTGTACACGTGAGAGTATATATAAAGGAAACGTGTCTCCACCATATGTGGGCATAAAAGTCAAGGGCAATAGGCGAGTTGTGTTCTTACGGGCAATAGAAAGCGAGATTCGAATTAGTAGTTTAATCTTATTGCAGTTTTTCAGTGTTCGTGTGCGAGTGTTGAAACAAAAATTATGCTTTCATAGATTAACTTCTTGGAACACAATGTACAATGCCTTGCTTTTTCTTTCGTTTGTGTTGCCGCTATTACTTTTAGCCCCAGACTATAGTTGTGCGTAGAGTTAAACTTGATTTCTCAACAAACATTTCGTAATCGCGCATTTGTTGGAATCATTTATTCTTGTTTAACCCATTGCTTCACTCACTCTTGCTTTGCTGGTAATTAAATGTTGTGTTATTATGAGTAGGCGTAGATAGTTTGCTATTCTAATACAAAGGAAAGAGTATCTATTTTAATTGGGCATCCACTTGATTTTAAACAGGTAATATTCAAGAGGACCGAAATTGCTCGAATGTGTCTGTTGATGATGAAAATGCGAATGGAGATGAAGAACGGCAAGTTAATTAGTGAGAAGCAACAACAACATCCCAAAACTGATGATGAAGAACTTATGGAAACTATAGTAAGAAACTGAACCTAGAGGGAACAAATCTAAGGGAACAAAAAGGAGGAGGGGGAAGCAAGCAACGAAGAAAAAGAAAATGAGGAAAACGAAAGGGCTAGTGTTCTTATGGAGGAACCCTAGACGAAAGAGAATGGAAATGGCCTTCAAAAAAGAGGAAGGGGGGCAACCAACGTCTCTGTATTGCTCGTGAGCCGCCGCTTGGAGAAGGTGAAGATAAAACGGGGATATGTGGAGTCATCGAAGCCATACAAACACAGAGCACCAAAATGGGCTGGTTGAGTCTCTCTGCCTCGGAAAGTCTGTGACGGTCAATTAAAAAATGTTTCACCTTCTTCGCCCTTTTTTCCTTTTCATTCTTCGATTACAAAAGAAAAAGCTTTAAGTCCACCGCCAGGACAACAAGGAAGGAAGTTACAGTGTCGGCCCACGGTGGAAAAAGGTTACGACATCTCACAACTTGGGAGCAAATTAGTCAAAGACATACTTCTGGTGATCGCTCGGCAAGCTCCTCGAAAGCCGTAATACCTGGTTTTTGTTTTTAGGAAATTGCTCCCGCTTGATTTCCTTGGCCATGACTTGTATGATGAGTCCGTCTATCATTCTCGCTCGAGGGCCAAAACGGAACATGCAAGAAGCACACCAGCAGCGCGCATTGCGTGATCCTACTTTGTGACAGGGTTTCTAGAAGAAGAAGGCTCAGGAGGCGTAGAGAGAGAATGACCCGCTACATAGAGCATAGAGAGATGATTCGGAGGCGGGGAAAGGAAGAAGAAGGAGGAGGAGGAAAGCGGGACCCACAAGGAAAAAAAAAAGAAAAAATAAAATGAAAGAGTTGACCGAATAAAAAAAAAGATGAATCATATAAAATTGTAACAAAAGTGGTGGGCCACACAAAGGATAAAATGGTCAAAACATATAAAAAAAAAAGAGTGTCAAAGCCATAAGGGGAGTGGAAAAAATGCAAGCCTTTTTTTAATACTTCAAAATGCATTGAGGTGGAATTACCAGAGTATCCTTGATATTTGTGCGAAATTTTCCCCAAAGGGATTTCTTATTGAGCAGTGGCGAGGGCAAAAGTGGGAACTGAATTTATGTGTGTATTTATGGAAAGAAAAGGTTGCTCATAAACATGGAAGTAGGGAATTAGTGCCTACATTTGTAATCATTGGAAAATTATAAATAAGGGTAGGAAGTGTCTTCATTTTCTCAAATAAGAGCATGAAGTGAACTTTATTTCAAATAAATGCCTCCAATGGCCAAATTATCTCAAATAAGGGCTTGAAGTAGATCTTATTTCAAATAAGAGTCTAAAGTCACTATATCAGTCTCAAAGAATGGTCCAATCTCACTGGCCGAATGGCAATTTCGTTCTTTTATTTTTTTTGAATTTCTTTTCTTTTCTTTCACCCCTTTTCTTTTTTTCCTCTTCCCTTCGTCGGACTCAAGCTAGGGCCACCCTCGCGTGGGATGGCAAGGGCAACCTTGCTAGATCCAGCGAGGGCGAGGCCAACCCAAGCAAGGGCGAGGGTTGCCCTCGCTAGATCTAGCGAGGGTGACCCTCACTGGATGCCAGGGAGGCTAGGTTCGGCGACCGCCTGGAGGAATAAGAAGGAAAAAAAATAAAGAGAAAGAAAATAAAAAATAAAAAATAAATTTGAAATTCAAAATATTAAATTTGGCCGCATCAGCGCCGACCTCGCCACGTTAGCGATTTTGCGTAAAAAATTGCTTGAATGACTGAATTGACACAAATGTAAAAGGTTTGAGATTAAATTAACAAAAAAAAAAGATTTATGACTGAATTAGCACAATTGCAGTAAGTTTATGACTTTTTGATCATTTTCTCAAAATTTGGCGGGGCAGAGTGAGCCGGTATTGACTTTGCCCTGCCCTACTAATCCGCCTTGCTAATTTTATCTATATTCCTTGTAAATCTTACTTTATTGTACTTTTATTTACAAAAGATATGTTACTATTTTGCTTCGAAATATTTATACGTACTATTATTATTCAAGACTTAGTACAACCAATTCATTAATTATATGATATCATACATTATACTATACACTTCACAAGATTTCCATTGGAATTGGAAATTAGAAACGCATCTGAGTGTCAAGCTCATGAAATTTAAGAATAAAAAAAGGACAAGAGATCGAGAGCATAAGATATATTAGCTCACAATCCTATTGCTCAATCAACGTGGGACAAATTTATTTGGATAGCCTCACTGACAAAGTGTTGCTTTTATAGGTGTGACAAGCGTGGAAAGCCTCTTAGGTGAACAATGTGGTTGTTTTACATGCGTTCATCTTCATTTTTCGTTCCACATTGAGTTGGAGAAATCCCAGCTCTACAAAAAAAAAAAACTAAAAAACTAAAAATAAATATAAATATAAATATAAATAAAAAACAGAAGAGAGACCGGCTCTTACTTTCAACTTAACTTATAGGCTATGTTCATGTTTAGGGCAGCGCCTCGTGGGGCACCGTTGGCCTGTGCCGGTTGGCCGGCACCAGCCCTAGCCCTACGCCACATGCGGAATGGGGCGACGACGGGGGCAAAACTTCCCCTTGGCAGGACGGGGATGGGGATCGTGATTCCCATCCCCTCCCACCCCGTGTCCATCTCTAAGATATTGTAGTACTCATAGGAATTGACATGAAGTATAAACACGATTTTGGTACACTAACACAAATTGGTAGTATTATGAGGAAAATTCCAAATAAAAGCCTTAAGTGTCCTTGTTTTTTCAAATAAAGACGTGAAATGTCCTCATTTTTTCAAATAAGGGTCTGAAGTGGACTTTATTACAAATAAGAGCTTGAAGTGGCCATGACAGTCTCAAATAAGGGCCTAACCTTTTGGTTGATCAAGACATTTTCGTCCTTTATGTTTTTTAATTTTATTTTGTTTTTATGCTTTCCTTTTTTTTTTCTTTTTTCTTTTTTTTCTTGGCAATGCCCGGAGAGGGTTGTGCGAGGGTCTCCCTTGAAGCCACAGGCGAGGTGACCCTCGTTGGCCGCAACAAATAAATAAATGAGAAAAAATTAAATAAAATATAATTTAATTATCTTTGGATGAAAATGCCCTTGACTAACCGGAATATTTAGTCGGCCAGCGAGGTCAGGCCTCTATTTGAAACAGTCATGGCCACTTCAGGCCCTTATTTGGAACATTTCCTATTACAAATCATGCATAAAGGAGCTTGTTTAGGGTGATTTTACGTTTGCCTTTTTCCTTTTTGCATTTTTATTTTAACTTTTATTTGATACCTACAGTTTAGAGTAGGTCATTTAAAAGCATCTTGAATTATACTATAATCTTTTACAGCCGGAAAAAAAATGAATTTTCAGGAGAACATGAATAACTAATTGTTTGCTTTCAAAAATCAAAAATAGGCTCTAAAGGTTCTTATACATGTCTGCTAGTCTAACTTCAAGTGTTTTTCTTCTTTTTCTTCTCTACTTTTCTTCCAAAAATAGGATTTATACACTGCATGTCAATGCTTGGGTTTTGAAAATGTTTATGATAGTTCGCGCTTAATACGATTAAATTGCGAGAGTCCCAAAAATTTAAAACTCAAAACACTGAACAAACCCTAAATTGTTGGATTTGCTGATTTGGTTGTCATATGGGACAACGTATGTATCACGTGGTCTATATCGCAAGTTAAAAAGTAGAGTTGCGCCTTTTCCACTCCTTTTTTAGCTAATACACTCCTTATAATAATTTTTTGACCATATTATCCTCCATGGGTCCCACTTTTTTTTAGCAGCCTTTGTTATTTAATATCTTTATTTTCCTTTTCTTGTGGGTTCACCTTCCTCTTGCTTGATTCTCTCTATTCTCTCTTATTCCCCTTAATTAAATCTAATCATGGTTTGTGGTAATTCATCAATTATCCAGAAATGATGATAACCCCCTCTCATCTCAATTTGACTCCAAAAAGATTTACATTTTTCAATTAGCCAAGAAGATGGAAAGAAAGGGGCAAAGATGAAGACGCTTCAAAATCAAAATTTCGTTTTTCTCTCTCTCTCATCAGAAGCAATTGGAGACATTCCATTACTGGGTTTGATCTTTTTCTGCTTCTTTATTTTCTTCATCAGCTATTGAATTATGACCATGGACAACATGACTCCCACCATAGGCATCGACAAGCGAATTATGACCATGAATTACAGGACCACCAACATCGCAGTCCTCTCTCTCCCTCCGCTTGTGATCTCTCCATTTCTTCTTCCTCTTCTTCTTCACCGTAACAGACATATTGAGTAACATCTGCTTCAGCTAACCGCTTTTGAAGAGACAGAGATAGAGACAGAGACAGAGACAGAGACAGAGACAGAGAGACTCTTCTTCTTCACCGTGACAGACACCCGATACAGGTTAGTACATTTGCACCAATGAAGATACCCAATCTCATAATATTCACCTCAAAATATGGTATTTTAGCATTAGAGGGAAATCAATCAATGGCGTCGTCTGACCACACGACGAGCGTTCACCCATGGATCTTTCCTCATCCGAGCTTCATCCACCCCTGGTTTACCGAGGCCTACTCTTCGGATACAAAGACCCTCACCAAAGTTCACCACCACTACCACCACCCCCTCCAATAACTCTCACACCCTCAACCCTGACGTCGTCTTCCCCTTTCTCAAACACCATTCCGAGCCCGCGCTTATATCCGTGCCATTGAGCCGCCACTGCCGCTCCCTAGAAGTCTGTCAAGGAGGCCTCAGTGTCGGAACGCAGCGAGTCTCCATTCTAACCACCAATATGTCCACCAACATCATCTACCGAGAGAGATAAGATGGAAGGTGGGACTTACAAGATAAGAAAAAGAAAGAAACTAAACGGACATCACATTTGAGAGAAAGAAAAATGGAATGCTTTTGGTAAAATAGTAATAGAGGATGCTGAAAAAATGGAACCACCAAGGCTAATGTGGTCAAAACATTAAAATAGAGTGTATTAGTCAACAAAGGAGTGGAAAAAGCGCAACCCAAAAAGTATTTAAATTTGGCAGTAGATATCCTTTTTAGTGTGAAAAAAGAAAATGACTTTTAGATGCGGTATTTCGTTTATGATCCTTTCGGGTCCTTTTAAACGAAAACGGCCTTTTTTTTTTCGTAAATAGGGATGTAAGGATAATTTATGTGTACGTGCAAAGTAGCTTGCAAAGGTGAAAATCAAAATTATTTATGAAATTTTTTTAGAAGTAGATGCGTGTAAAAGGTCATTAGGTGAAATGTGTAACGTTCTTTTAGTATTTTTTCCAAAGAAATTGACTTATTTGTCTCCTTAATCGGAGGGACTCAAGTTAAAGCAAAACTCAAGGCCGAAAAGGCCCCAAGTTACAACATGCAAGCCCATCAGACCCCAAACCCATGAAGCCCGTGATAATATACACGAGTTTTCATTCTCATCGAGGAGGAGGTTGCCAAACTTAAAAAGCTGCCATGATTGATTTGACTTTATTTTCCCACCAAACATGTCTTCCACCTCACGGCAAAATGGAGATTGCATAGTATCGAGTTTTAGGAAAAGTGGACATCACAAACGACATAACTTTTTATGGCGTTCACGTAAGTATAGTAATTATTTTTTTGATCATTTGAGTACTATTAATACGAAGCTCACTTGAGTGTCATAATTTTTTTTTCCTGACAATTTGAATATCATATAACTCTTCAATCGATCATTTAGGCTCTATAACCTTGTAATCGTTCACTACAGGTTCATGCTACGTCGGATTTTTGACATTTGGGTGAACGCTATTTAAAAGTTATGGCATTTTTGTTGTTGTTGAAGTTAATGTTTTTTAGAAGTTACAACACTCAAATAGTCGAAAAAATTTATCGCACTCAAACAAGCGCCATATAAAAGTAATTACACTTTTGGCATCCTTTTTCGGAGTTTTAGTGAATAAAAATTATGCATTGACCTTTCGAGCCCAAAGGCTTAGAATAGTTATACATTAAATCACACCTTCGTTTAATAACTTAAGTTTTTAGAATAGTTTGATGTGGCCCCAAATTTTTTCACATAATATAGAGCCATCAAGGGAAAGGACCCAAATAAAAACCCTAATTTTCCTTCCTTCTTGTTGTCAGTCTCAATCATTGTCTCCATTGCAACCACCGTCTTCTATATTCCATTCTCGTGGTCAGTGACATCAGCATTTTCGCTTTATCAAGGTATCGAGCTTCATTCCAATCTCTGCTCATCGTCAGGGGAGTCGTACCTTGCCGTCGTCGGGCACCTCATCTTCTGTAACTTCCCAATTTTGTTAACACTCAACAATGCCTACCATAGATGTTCTTTGTTGTGAGACTCACTTTCAATTGCAAGCATCATCGACTAGCAAAATCGCTATCAAGTGTCTAGGCAACTGTGAGCACCGTAGTTAAGCACACCTTTATCGAGTAACCAAAGTTGAGCACCATGGAGGGATGCAATTTAGTTTGCCGCAATTCAAATTGGGTTTACACATAATTTTATTAAGATCGTATGAGAAAGATGCGTCAACTTTTTGATTATATGTTTTTTCAGCGATTATCAAATTAAGTGATAATGTAAATTACATTCAATTTGTCTTGTAAAGTCCAGCTAACACAATTGTCATTGTCTTGAATTCGATGTATCCACATTCCTTGTTTAGTGTATGATCTGGCTTACGCAATGCATGGTCACAAACTTTGGAATATGCAAGCTGGATGCTTCAACTTGAGTGAGGGGAGCGTTGAAGTATATGTATGACCATTAGAGAATATTGCTACATATTTTGCTAGATTTTAGGGATAATTATTTGATATTTCATTATTTCCTAAAATAGCTATTTCCTCGTTAGACTGTATTGTTTCCTTTCTACCCTTCATTCTAATACATTTTAAAAGAAGTCAATAGAGTAAAGATGTAATCTTTATTGATTCTCTTTCTCTCTCTCTTGAAGATCCTAAAATATTTACATGGTATCATAGTAGAGAGTCTTAAGTTCAAATCTTTTTAGGCCCATATATTTGCCTCCCTAATTACATATTTCTATGTTGATTTAAGTTAAGCCAAAGTTCAGCCTAACAGCGGGGGGAATGTTAGAATAGTTAAATATTATACCACGCCTTCCTTTCAAAGTTGAAGCTTTTAGAATAGTTGGACGTGATTCAACAAATATCTCACCAAGGACAATAGACCTTGTGAAGGATGGAATTCCATACGGAAGCAAGACTATGATTTTCTCGAGTTTATTATCCCACGTGATTTTTTTTATTGCTATTTAATTGGTGCCAAATGCCCCCTTGTTATTGAAAATGGATCACTTTCAGATAGCATATGGAGATTTTCATCTCATATCAAACTTTCAATTTGTACCTCCCCAACCTAAGAAGACGTACTTACCCCCACGCAACGTCAAACCCTACCTCGCTGTCTCTTGAGCTCGCTGCTCGCGAGCATTAGAGCTCGAGTCATAAGCTTGATCTCTCAAGGCTCGTACGAGCTCTGTTGTAAAGGTCACAGGCCTCCCAATTAGGTCCAGTCCGGGTCGGTCGACCCCGATTAGGATTACATTAAAGGTAGCTAGCGACCGTCGCAGGACTCGGATTCAATGTCGGCGACTGTTGCGGTGGAGGTGGGCTTAGAGGGGAGGCAGCAGCAAACAATGACGGGTAGGGGAGAGACGGCGGAGGAGAGACAACGCCAGGTTGGGTCATGGGTTATTTTTGGGGTGACAGTGAAGTTTTGGAAGAAAATGACGAGTTGAATTTGATAGGAGGCACGTATTTCTCATGAGAAATTCCCCCTCTCCCTCTCAAATTTCTGTCGCAAGACATGGAGTCCGGCCAAAGTTTGCACTTGGACAACGTGATTGCTTGCCGACAATCCCACTGGGAAAATTGGTCACCAATCAGCCACCAGGCCCACCACATAAAGAAAAATTCAAAAGGTATAATTAGGTTTTAAGTGCTAAATAATGTTGGGGTATGATTCATACTCCCCTTGACAGGAAGGCACATGGGTCCCACTCTACGATGAGCGAGCGGGGGTCCGAGGGAGCCATCCCGGTCGGGGGTGATCGGTTCCAGGATGGGTGGTTCCTACCTTAGAACCGAGAACCATCAGCTAGGGACCGGTTCCACAAAATGCGAACAGTGAACCACCCGCTCGTTCCATGGATTCACCCAAGAACCGAACCACTGGTCCTATCCTGTTCCCGGATGGATCCATAGAACCGGTCCTACCGAGCATTAACATCAATTAAAAAAGATAAGCGAGTAAACCAATGAAGCCATTCCCAATTTCCCATGGGATAGAGAGACATATATGAGCTTTGGTGGCGCACTTGCTGATTTCTTTGACAAATTCATGGAAAAATACCGCTCCCGCGGGACACCATTGCCCCCACGCAAATCCCTCCGCCCCATGCCTGTACCTAAACCCAGAGAGCACTGTGGCGTACGCTTCGAAGGCATTTTGAGATTGACCCATTTGAAAATGACTCTAAAACTTCACATTTTGGCTTAATCATCCACAAATTCGTTCTCCCTATACCATGTGGTTTGGTCTGCCATATCTAAACGTGAGGATTCGTGTGCGATGACGAGTGCTGAGGAAGTGAAAAGAGACGAACTCGCCAGTTTTCTGAAAGTGCTTCCACCGGTAGTCTATGAAGGGTTTTATCGCACACCGATTCAGAATGATCACACAGAAATCAAAGAGAAAATTGGACGACACACGAGATTACCCAGGTTCACCCAAGAATAGGGCTACGTCCTGCAAAGAGATTTCATTATAGTTTCGGTTTACAGCCACTCAACTCGTTACAATAATCAAAAACGAGAAAATATATATATGCCCCAAACGGGCCCAAAACCTAAACCTATATGAAACCCCTTAATTCCATACCATACGAGCCAGCTTAAATAAAAGCCCAAACCCGTTGAGGTTTCGGGGGCGCTGCCCCCGAACCCCCGCCCGCTCACCGGCGAGCGGGACAGCCGTCCGCTGACCGGGCAGCGGAACCCCCGTCGAGAGGCGCTGCCCCCAAACCCCCGCCCGCTGACCGTGCAGCGGGGCACCCGTGTCGGGGGCGCTGCCCCCGAACCCCCGCATTCCGCGCGCAGGGGTCACATATCGTTGGATAACACTTCAGTTTCCCTAAGCTCACGTGGGCGTACCCGATGTGAGAAACAAGGGTCCCCGAAGTATTCACCAACTCCAATAGTCTAGTCATCGTAGGAAATATCTGACATGGTAGTCTAGTCATCGTCGGTCGTCAGAAATTTCCGGCAAAAATTGATTAGAAGGAACATATTGAAATTTCACGTAAAGGTTTAATACTAAATTGACAAAATTGACATCTATACAATGCATTAGGATTACTTGAACAATTTCCCCATTCAGTCGGGTGAGTCTACGGCCCTCCGGAAGCATCGTGCCTCCTGAACTTTTCACCGTTCGATCGAAACTCCGGTCTGAAGTCGGTTGAATGGTCGAGATCTATAGCATTTCAAGATTATGATAGAATATTATAGGGGTGCGATGCTTCATGAGAACCATAGAATCAAGTTCATGCTATTCTTTCCACTTTCGCGGACCAACGATTGAAAATAAGATGGTAATAGATTGTTTTCGTTTAATTTTATTTAGCAGTATGCATAGGATCCTCTTTGTGATGTAGACAAAGCTTACATCATTTATAATTTGCGTCTTATTCGTGTCTTCTATCCTTATCATTCCCCCCTTATAAATTGAACTTAAGTGAATGTTAAAATTAGGGCACCCTTGATCTTATACCCTCCTTTGTTTCTCATATTTGGGATAGGTCGTTATTCAAATTTACTCATTTTTTTCCCTCAATTACGTTCGTGTTAATCAGTTCATTCCGTATTTTTTCAAGTAATAATTGGAAAGAACAAAGCTTATTTCGCTAGGAACGTCCATATATTGCACAAGATCAATGTCAGCAATTAAGTGCATTTACACTTTTCTAATTACGAATTCACGTACTTAATATTGAAAATAGCAAAAAACATTAAAAAAAATTGACATTTGAATAAGCATAACCATTTGAATACTTAAATAATACAAAGAAATCATGGACATAATAATCGCTTATATCGCTTGAAATAATTAGCCAATGAAAATATTTTCATTGTCGATAATAATTTATATTTGAGCATCTTCGTGGACGATGGAAATATTTTTTCTTCATGCATTTTTGTAAGCGATACACGAGATCATTTTTAAGAAAATATTTGTCAAATCATTAATTTTGCGTGAAACAAACGGAGCTCGGTTTCCATAAAAAGACAGGCCTAGATATCCTCATTTAGAATACTAAAGATGATTGCTTTGTTTGCACGTTTGCAAATTTCACTTGTGTTTACAAATTCAACGATTCATGTTACACCGCGAGTTCACCGCTACGAACATTTAAACCAGGAGGACGAAACGCTTATCGCTTGGCCAATCTTTTGCGTCTATAATCTTTTATTTAAAGTAAACTTTTTCTTGTAACTATATTTGAGCAAGAGGGAAGTTTGAAAAACCCAAGAATAAAATTTTTATAAAAAAAAAAAAAAAAGAGCAAAAAAGTCAGCTTAATCAAATGGAGGTTGGAGGGAGGCTGATGGGGCAGCAAGCATAAGCTGGAAAGTAACATCATGATAGAAATTACGACTTGTTAACAAACGACAGACGAGCGTCGAATTACTTCTACTCTACGCTGTTTGGGAGTTGGAAAACTTGGCCCTTTTTTTGTTTTTCTGTACTTGAAGCCAGGAAATTCAACCAATAAATTTCCAAAAAGTATGAGAGAGAGAAAGAGAGAGAGAGAGAATCATATGTAGCATGCTGCATTGATAATAAATAAAATAGCAGAAATGATGCAGACAGACAGAACCTAGGAAGCACGGACACTCTCCGGTGACCTCGTCCGACACTCTTTGACACTTGGTCAACAGGTGCAAGACATCCGACACGTGGTCAGTACTCCGAACACGCTAGAGACACGCAAGTACAGCATCCCAACACGCCATTTGGACACACACTGGGTCAATTTTAAGCATTTTCAATAAATTAGGGGTCAAAATGTAAATCTATAAAACAATATATATAATTAAGTCATATACTCAGCCACTCCAAAATTAATATACCCAGCCAGCACCAAAAAAACCTAATCATGAATCACTAACAGAAAAAGAAGAAGAAGAAGAAACTCACCGCTGATTATTTTATATAGACATGATAATTTATCATGTTTATATACAACGTGTTAGAATTCTCTATTTTTTTAGAAAAGACGTGTCGGCGATCGTGTTGTGTTATATATATATATATATAGTCCTTGAACAACATGATGGAAATTCACCATGTCACACATCGAACGGTGAATGCAAGAAAATTATTTTCCAATGATAGTTATGATAATAATTTTTTTACTTACATGTTTGTCCACTCGAATGTGCGGCTTTTAGCGGGCACAAAAGTGACACCGTACGTTGATAAGACGAGCTTATTGATCTCTTATTTGTTCGTCGGTGTTTAACGAAATTTCAACTTTCCTATTATTTACCTATTGGGCTCTTGGAATTAAGATCTAACATATAATATAAAATCCCAAAAATATAGGCATTAATTGTCAAATAATATTTGTACGGGTTAGTTATGATTGGCACATAAATTCCTTTCTCAGAATTATGCAGATATATGTTACCAAAGTCTAACCTTTTCCAACAAAATAAATCTACTTTCTCTAAATTATAATATTGCGAATATTCAGGAAAAAAAACCAAAATGGCACCAAGTCAAATATTTGAATCTCGTTCTGCATTGCTAATGATTCAATGGGCTACTTTAACACCCTGCGTAGAACTTGACCAACGAAGAGCTAGACATGCGAAATAAGTTAGAATAAAACTTGATTTTGATATCATGTTAGAAAGTTTAACTCAAAAAAGCTGTATAAAGAGATGACGTGGGATACTTTTATATCATCAATTTGGATGACTTTCTTATGAGGCAACTAGGAGTTTGGAACTAATGACCATGTTGCAGGATCTTTACTCCATTAACTTTTGAAAAAAGGCTACAATTTAAGGCGTGAAAAAAAAAAGGAGAAAAGAAAACGGTAAACACAAATATAAAATGCCCATGGATTTCTATTCTATCCCTCTTATTATTAAAAAGATATTTTCACTTAGGTATAAAGATCATGCCGTGTGTGCCACTGAAAATTATTCATAGATTAGCACATTTTACCTATAGACGTAAAACAAAGAGAAAATGGCACAAACAGTCCTTAAACTTTGGTTCAATGTATAATGTCGTCTTCAAACTTTTAATTCTTTTAGTGTGATCCTTGAACTATTTCTAAATTTTCAGTCTAGTTCCTAGACTTTCAATTTATTCAATCTAGTTCCTAGACTTTCAATTTATTCAATCTAGTCCCTCGACTTTGCAAAAAAAAAAAATTGAACATTTTCATAATTACACTATTTCCCGAAAATGTAGAATATCTTTTCATTTTAATCCATTTCCTAAACCAACAAAAAGTATGGCTCTTCCTTTGTTTTACTTTTCTACCTTTTTTGTCTTTACAATACTATGATAGTTCAATTTAGGTATATTTTAGCTTATGAGAACTTCATTTAGAATTGCATTAGGTTGATATTCCTGCTATTTATTTAATAATTTACAGCGTTAACTAATCAAATTAAGAAAACACGAAACACAACTTGAAAATTTTATTCGATCTGAAAAATTACGAATAACATTTATATTAATACTAGTACGAGAGATATATACATAAACAACTATCGTTATTAAATGTCCTTGTGAAAAACACTTATTTTTAAAATAAGAGGAATATGAATCCAATACAACTTTAAATGGGGTTGTATTCTTACTATTATAGAGACCCTAAGTTAAAATATACTTAAAAAGGAAATATGCTAATTTCTATAAAGACCAAGAAGCTAATAAAAAGATAGCATATATTTTGTTGATTTAGGAAATGAATTAAAATGAAAAGACACACTAAAATATGGCAAATTGCTGAAAAATTGCGAATAGTACCGAAGGACTAATTTACTTTGTTATGCAAAGTCAAAGGACTGGATTAAGCAGATTAAAAGTTCATGGACTAAATTGAACATATACTGCACATTGGGCCAAAGTTTAAGGACTATTCGTGTCATTTTCCTCAAAAGAAATACTCGAGAGATATTCTAGCATGCATCGCATCGCTCTCATGGATATGTGAAGCCTCCACTCATCATGTCAGAGTCCGAATCACTCGACATAACGAATGATAAACATCGACATTATCCCCTAAATTAATTCGCCCTAAAAGAAACAAAAGCTCTCAAACTAGGGCTACCATGTATATATTTATAGAGTGGTATTGCTATTATTACATGAACATAGTATTGTTAGGGCAAGTGAGGGACACCCATCTTAACAAATTCCCTATCACACAATTATGCACCCAACGACTTCCTCAAAAAGCTGTAATGATTTGCATGGAAACGTGGGTGGTTTGATTGATTAAAGAAGTCCACCTACCATATAATCCCACATGATGATCCATCAATGCAAATTATGGATTCAATGGGCCCGGCCTTGATGAGGATGGTTGAGGATAAATAGATGGAAACCTTAAAAAACTACCCGTTATATTTCACATTGAGTGCTCATTATTATTACTATTATTATTATTGCTCTTTAGCTATGTTTTAATCCCACTTTTGTTGCAATAAACTTTCTCCGATTAGATTTCTGATTGGTCGATTACGAAAAATGTGGTTGATACCCTTGTATATAATTCATCAATCCGAAGACGGTGTCACTATTGAAATATCTCGCATTGTTCGATAATGGATTTTATATGCTCCTTATATGTGTAGGAGTCTCCCTTCACTTATCTACTTAAGCTTTTGAGTTGAGCTTTCTAACGTGATGTCAGAGTCAAGTTCTGCCGCTTTCGCGTGTTCGTCCATCCCCATCAGTCGAATTTCCGCGCCACTCACAATCCGACTTGCACGCGAGAGAATTGGTGTTGAAAAATCATGCCTATCGATTTAAGCTTTTGATTAGAACTTTCTTGATGATCACAAATCAAGAATTGAGGGGGAAAAAGAGAAAAAATAATTTTATTTTTTTTTGCTTTTTTTTTTGTTCTTTTTTCAATGCATAGGTGCACAAAAGATGCCAGATAGATGTAGATTGGTTCTGAAGCAAAGGTTGAGACGTGGAGCCTTTCTTCATTATCTCGTCTTAGCTGTTGTTGGATTGCACCAACCGCTATTTTTGGTGCCTCTGGCCCTGTCGTTTTTACCCATCGCTTTCTTTTTTTTCATGTTGGTGGGATTGGCCACGGTTTGATGTTTACTGGCTCACATAAGCCAAAATGAGCTCAAAACAACAATCAGATCGTGTGAAACTATTGTCAACTGTTCTACGAAAGCTTCATTTATCGGGAACATTTCAACAGTAAAATTCCGAATTTGTTAGATCGGTGTAGGAGAGGGCTCACTTAAGATCGCCCAAAAAGGGGGAATAATCGATGTGCGCGAAAGCCGACTAGGAAAAAAACTTAAATTTGTTAGATGAAGGAACGGTTGAAGTACCTTAACGAGGGGACGTTATAACGCTGTCGGGTGCAAGCGCGTCGGTGCACCATTATCGTTGGATCAAATGAAATTCTACATAAGAGCCTACCACATTCCGTGATTTAAATTGAACAGAATGAGCAGGCAGTCGGTGCATCATAGAAGTAAGATAATGCGCGATATCATTCGCGAATAACCTTCTCCTATCTCGCCTTTTGATTCAAGATTCAAACACTTGTATTCTTTCCAAAAGTTTCTTCAAAATGTTTTGCAATGGATCACTCTGAACTCTGTCTGGTTAAATTAAGATCTCAATGAATACCCTATATTTTCGAACATCATTACGGCGTTTCCCATGTCGAAAAGTTGATGTGACTGTCATGTAGTGCTAATATGACGTCAAAACTTAAGCGAAAAACGCGACAAATACCGTGCCTGGCCTACCGACACGTGAAATTTGAATAACTTTTACCAGCTCGATCAATTCCTTTTCCCCCAGGAATCATATTTAATAAAATCTTGATCGATTCAGAGTTGAGATTAAAACAATTATGTTATCTACAATTAGCACTATTAAAACCGAATTGATAAAGGAAGAGGAAGCAAGGGCAACCTCCACCAGTTGCGGTGCGACAGCTCAGCCTGGCGGCTGGTCCCTCCGGTGCGCCCCCGTACTAACCAGATCTCCACCACCACCACCACCATTCTTGGCGTGCAATCACAGAAACCATTGTTGCCGATTTTCCCTCTTTAGGCCCCACCCCCCAAAATTTGTAATTCTATTTTCATCGTAATCTTTTCTCCCTTCCGTCTAGGGACACAACCCTAGCTGTCTCTCTCCCTCTCCCCTCCCCCACTTTAGGTCTCGCCGCCGCTGCATAATCTGAGGGAGGGAGGGAGTTCTATCTTCTTCTTTTTCCGACATTATCTCTCTTCGATGACTCAATCAATCTCATCGGTCCTCGCCACGACCCGAGTCGACCAGCGTGCTATCTCTCTTTAACCAAAATTGCTCACAACAATTTATAAATTTTCAATAGTCTAGCTTATGTTATGAAGTAAACATATTTGTAATAATCAGACGGTAGACTTAATGCCTGTTTGGTAACAATTCTGTTCTTAGGAACAATTTCTGAGGAGAAATGAATTTTTTCTAATTCTGTTCCAAATCTGTTCTCTGGGCACTGATCTGTTCCCGGAAACAGAATAATAACTGACGTTTACCAAATAGATTTCGATTCTTTTTCTATTTCTGGGAACAAAAGAACATGAATCAGAAAAATATGAGCGTCACCAAACAAGTCTTTACTTACCTTTTTCATCGAGATTATACTGAAAATCGCTTTGAGAATTATACGTGGCACCAACTCTTCTCGCGAGTGCGCAGTCGTTATTCGAAAATGACATAATTTTTTTTATATAATTACCGTAAGTATAAATGATTTTGTTTTATTTACCTGCATTTTATTTATTGTACTATTATGAAGCAACTGAACTAGCGCACAGCCCTCGAGCCAAAGCCCTCTATTTATCTTGTCCCTTCTCCTCCTCTGTGTCGTCGTGCACTCTCTGCTGTTGTTCTCAGTCCCTCGCTCTCTGCTCTGTGTGCGCACGTTAGCCAGCCCCCGAGAGTGCGCAGGTTAGCCAGAGACGAGACAGAGACCGCCGTTATAAGCCTCCGCCATGGATCGCCTTCGCCGTCCTTTCCTGTTGCTCGGGCTCATCTGCATTGCCGTCGCCGGAGCCTCCGCTCAGGGCCCGGCCACCTCTCCCACCGCCACGCCCGCTCCTCCCACGCCCCCCACTCCCACAGCCTCTCCGCCCCCCACCACCACCCCTCCCCCGTCGAACGCCCCTCCTCCTACCGTGACGTCTCCGCCTCCGGCGACTTCTCCTCCTCCCGCGACTCCGCCTCCGGCTACTCCGCCGCCGGCCACTCCGCCCCCCGTGAGCGCTCCCCCGCCGGCGACTCCCCCTCCCGCCACGCCCCCTCCCGCTACTCCCCCTCCCAACACTCCTCCCCCGGCGACTCCGCCTCCCGCAACCCCACCCCCGGCGACTCCGCCTCCCCCGGCCACTCCGCCTCCGGCAGTCCCGCCGCCCGCTCCCCTCGCATCTCCGCCGGCCCTCGTCCCCTCTCCGGCCCCAGCAAAGAAGCCGACGTCTCCGGCGCCGTCTCCTTCGCTGCTGAGCCCTCCGGCGCCACTGACGCAGGCTCCCGTGCCGAGCCTGAGCACAGGTGCTCCAGGCCCGTCGCAGAGTGATCAGGTACAACACCGCTTCCCTTACGAAGTTAGTGAAGTTCCGTGAGCCCTGTGGTGCGGCGACACGGTCGCTAAAGAGGGCGAATGTAGCTAATAGCGACGGATCTTCTTTAGCCGTTGGCGGTTGCCTTGCCTAGAAAGATGAAAAGATGAAAAGATTCTTTAGATCCCATATGAATAGTTTAAACTTTAAACTACATATTGATAGATCTCATTTGTGGGATAATTTGGTATTTATCAAAATTGAATAGGTCTCCAGATGCACTTAGTAAAAAATAGAAAAACAAAAAAGAAAGGGTTTTGAGCATTGGGTGCTCTATACTAGTCTTGTAGTTCATCAGGGTTAATTCAATTAAAAATCTCGAATCGATGAAGATATCTTCGTCGTACATTTACCATAAGCTAACTTTCATCTCGCAAAAAATCTCAAAATAGTACTCTGGACCCAAACCTATCCTCCATACGTGACACACAGCTGCGAATATGTAGATCTGCTATGAAGGATGACAAATCCAACGTGGAAAATCCAATTGGGTTGACATTTGGCGCATGTCAACGGAATACTAGACAAAATGTCAAGGAGAGTACATTTGGGTCGGGAGTATTACTTTGGGATTTTTCGAGAAAATAAAATTAATTTGAGATAATTGTGTGAGGTACTAATGGTATTGACCCTTTTGTCCTTTTGTAATGTCTGCAGTTAATATAATAGTTCTTGGATTGGTGTAGGATTTGGGTCATGGGTGTTGGGTCCGGGCCAAAAATTGATGGGCCGGACTAGTTTCCGGGGTATGTTCTGCTAGGCCTACGGTTTTTTTTTTCTCTCAATGAGATCTTTATGATAGATCTGGAATTTGAACTTGTGTGGTAGTTTGGTGGCCGTTGTTCTCTTAATGATGGGGGAGCCTTGTTCTTTTCACCTGCTGCAGAAACTACTGCGAGCCCTTTTCTTTAGTTCTCCTATAATTCTCCATGTGATTGGTTTCGTGGATTTCACGGCTAAACCTCGTGGCGTTAGGTACCGGTAATTGTCGAAAACTATGACCAACCAACTCCGCCATCGCGTATGTTTAAGTGTCGTAGAATCTTGTTCGGCTGCGATGTTAAGTTCTCTCACCTGGCGACGATCGGTAGAGCGGATCACTATCTTGATTGATCCAGTACAGTTGCTGAGGAATTCAATTACCATAAATTCTAGGAAGACATTGGCATGAAAAGATTACTGGGCTAATCAAGAACTCATCTGTCAAATCTTCAGTGCCCTCAACAACCTGATTAAAATCTAGTCTGGCTTCGTGTTCTTGGGTCACTTATCTTCTTATAAACAGAGTTTCTTCCTCTATGCAGAGTGGGGTAGAGAAGATCTTGCCAGTGCAGAAGAACATGGTGGGCAGCATGGTTTTGGGCTGGGCTCTCATGGGGTTGCTACTCTAGAGCTATATGATCTACACTTTCATGATTTAGTCCTATTTACTCCTGTCTTCATACTATGTTATTTTACCATCTTTGATGGGACTCTACTACATGTATTTTGAGCTCTTTTTGTTGTATTATTTTTACACATGTGAGTTGGATTCATTGGGAGAGAATTTTTTAGGGGGAGGCTTCTGTTGTTGAGGAGATTTGTTATGTGCATGGGGCTTGTTAACTAGTCAAAACCTCTCTCTCTCTCTCTCTCTCTCTGTTCATTCCCTGCCCTTTTTTCCATTTTTCAGCCTTGGCGTTATGAATCATATAGTTCAAAAGAAGTCTTTGACAAGATATGTAGGCAGGCGGAAACACGCTCTGAAAAACGATGGCTGTTGTAATTATAGCTTCCAAAAAGACGGCGGCGAGCACAATACAGTTTGAAACCGAGCGCCGTCGATTTCGATGGACGTACCTGCAAGTAATGACATCGTTTGAAAGCCGAGTGCCATAGGAAATAGTATTCGAAAAGATGTGAAAACGGGCGTCCTCAGTTGGCACCGGCAAGGCAAGGACTTGAGGCCTCGGATTGTCGAACCAAAAAAGCCTTAAATTTTTTGTAATTGTGTCAATTCAGTCATTCACTATTTTTTTGCCATTTCAGTTCTAAACCCTTTACGTTTGTGCCAATTCAGTCTTGCCGGCCAAAGTTGGCCTGACAGTGCTGACGTGGCAATTTTTAATAATATTTTAAATCTTTTTCGTATTGTGAATTTTATTTTTCCATTTTTTTTCTTTTCTTTCTCTTTCTTTTTTTTCTTCTTTTTCCTCTGGCCGGCCTGCACTAACGTGGCAATTTTTAATAATCTTTTTATATCTTTTTCGAATTTCAAACTTTTTTTTCTTTTTTTTTTTCTATTCTTTCTTTCTCTTTCTTTCTGTTTTCTTCTTCCTTCGGTCGGCCGACGCTGATGTAGCAATTTTAATAATATTTTAATATCTTTTTCGAATTTCAAATTTTATTTTTCTTTATTTTATTTTATTTTATTTTGTTCTTCTTCCTCCAGCCAACCGCCTGCCACGGGAGAGGCCAGTGAGGGCGAGCTTCGCTAGTGGCCGGCAAGGTTGACCTCACCGGCCCTCGCCTATGGTCAGCCGCCAAACTAAAATTGGCCGGAATGACTGAACTAGCACAAATGCAAAAAAAGGTTTAAGACTAAATTGACCCAAAAAAAAAAAAGGTTTAAAACTGAATTAGCAAAATTGTAATAGATTTAGAACTTTTTTGGTAATTTTTTTCGGAACCAAATTACAATGAGAGACATGCAGAGAAGGAACTTGAAGTTAGAAAAATAAAAATATAGTGAGTATATATCTAACCTCTATATATAACTGGAAAGGTAAGTCTAGTCTTAACTTTTGGACTTTTCAAAAGTACCACCGGAAGTATTTTTTTTTCTTTATCTTTTCATTATTTCTTCCGGTGGAACTTTTTTTTTTTTGTTCCACTTTCTTATAGAACATTAAAACTATTTCATTTTCGATTTGCAATAATCACCTCACTTTGCCCTATAGATTAGTTCAATTTAAGTTCAATGTTGCAACTACAACCCATATGTATGTATGCATGCGCAAAACTAATAAAAACATCACATACCACGAGCCTAAACTCCACTCCGATCACGTGCGATGCACAAAACATACAACAAGTCCAAATAACTTACAAAATACAACTTTATCATTGAATTTTTCTATATAATCTTCACAAGCATCAAAAGATCATTGACATATATATATAGAGAAAAGAAATATCATAAATGCACTAGTTCAACTTTCTTTTTTTCTATAACTAGCTTTATGGATCGAGCGATGGGCAGTTGATTAAAGAATAATAAATTTTAAATAAAAAATTCAAGCAAGTGCCCTCGGTGTGAACATTCAGGGATCCTCCGGCACTCAAGTCAATATGAGTTTTAGGCTCTGTTCGTTTCACGAAAAATAACTTCTAGGAAAATATTTTTCGGATTTTTCGGCATTCGGTCCACCAAAAATAAATGAATCAAGAGAAACATTTTCCTCTCTTGAAAAAAATAATACCTTCAGAAGTGGGGAAAATAATTTACTCTTTTTAAAAAGAGGAAAATTTTTTACCTCATCTTTACTTCCTCCCCTCTTTCACATTTCTTTTCTTTATATTTGTTATTTTTCAAAAAATATTGAATTTTTTTTTCTCTCTTTTTTTTTTTCCCTTCTTCTTATGCCAGTCGCCGGTGGCAGGCAAGCGAGGCCAAGCCATTTGGAAAAAAGAATTAAAAAGAAAAGAAAAGAAAAACGAAAAATATAAAATTTATTAAAAGGAGTACATGAAAGAAAATCAAATCCGATTCTCCATACCGAACGGCGGAAAATATTTTTCAGGTCTTTTTCAAGTTTCAACCGAACACCGAAAAATATTGTCATTTTCCTGAAAAATGGCTTTCTGGAAAAAACAAAAATTCAGAAACACCTCATTTTTCGCGAAACAAACAGAGGCTTAGCATTTTAAGGTGAGAGGATCTCAAACCATTTGGGAATCCCTCTAGTCATATTGGGGACAATTTATTTTTACAAATTTAAGAAACCCATTGCAAAGCAACATTGTCATGCTTTTCGTTTGAAAAAACTATTTTGGATGACACGATGAAATATTTTGTTATGTCATCAATTTGGATATTCCATTTTCAAAATTCCTTTGAAATTCCAGAATTTTGGACATATCTATCGATGAATATAACTTAACAAAAAGATAAACAAAAAAAGCAGCCCTAACTAGTCGTCCACCATCGCCTGCCGTCGCTTGCCATCGAAGAGGGTCATCCGCCCGTCGTCCGAGTCCCCGCTGCCATCGAACGACTCTTAGGCGAGTCACCCTCGAGGCTGCGCCATTGAAGTTGCAAAGTTAGAGGCGGAGAAGCATTGCATACATTGAAGTTGCAGAGGCAAACCTCGTTGAGGCCGCGCGGCCTGCCGGGCCGCCACTGTCGAGTCCCTCGTCGCCGGGATCGATATTTCGTCGGGCCAGATCGAGCCAATGCTGAGGGACTTTGGATTTTGCCCAAGCTGATCTTAAATTACAGTGACCCAATAATATTTGACCACAATTTCTGTGCACCTCTTAGCTTGTGATTATTAATTTCAGATGTTTTCTTCCATCAGAAGCTGATAAAAGCTAGTTTGGAATTTTTTGCAAAGTAATTCAAGAAAAGCTGAAAATATCAGTCATTTAGTTGTAAGTCGAATTAAAATCAAATGATGGACAATAGAGGCATTTGAAAATCCACAAAAGAAATTTTGTTTGTTAGGCTTTCTAAGAGCCAGGCCTGCACGGACCTTGCGCGTTATACATGAACCAACCTGATGCGCAAGTGGCTGCTATGGGTGTAGTGGCTGAGGACGCGCAGTGGCAAGCAAGTGACGGCATGGGCAGTTTTTGAGAGGAGAGGCGCAGCTGTGGTGGTGGTGTTCGCGAGCGACCTATCTTCGGCATTGGCTTCTCAGACAAAGACGAAGGAAATGGCTGCTCATTCATTGCCTTTGTGTCTAGTGTATTATCAAACCAATACAGTTTGCTTAATGTTATAAACCTACACTTCTTGCAATAATGATAATTTGCCTTTGTGTATAGTGTATTAACTCCGTGTATTCTCTCTGCAGGAAGAATAACTTGACCTTCCAAAAACCATGATCGACCGACCCACAAATTTGTAAATGGATAAAGATCCGTGGGAAGTATGAAGATCTTGGTTGCTGTTATTGATGATGCAATGTAAATTTATAGAGATAATAAAGACAACGAATTAAATTAAATTACATAATATAGACGTGCAAGGTCCGTGTACACGTGCAAGGTCTATTTTTTTTTTCCCTTTTTAGGACGGTCAAGTTATTTTCTTCTATTTTTGGTTTTTTTTTCTTTTAAATTTGTGGGTCGGTCGATCATGGTTTTTGGAAGAGGATAACGTGGGAAGTATGAAGATCTTGGTTGCCGTCCTTGATGATGCAATGTAAGTGTATAGAGAAATATAGACAACGAATTAAACTAAATTACATGATATAGACGTGTAAGGTTCATGCATACTTGCAAGGTCTTTTTCTTTTTTTTTTTCTTTTGCCCTTTTTAGGAAGGTCAAGTTATTTTCTTCTGTTTTTGTTTTTCTTTTAAATTTGTGGGTTGGTCGATCATGGTTTTTGGAAGAGAATAATGTGGGAAGTATGAAGATCTTGGTTGTTGTCCTTGATGATGCAATGTAAATAAATAGAGATAATATAGACAACAAATTAAATTAAATTACATAATATAGACGTGCAAAGTCCGTGCAGACGTGCAAGGTTATTTTGTTTTTGTTTTTGTTTTTGTTTTCCTTTTGCCCTTTTCAGAAGGTCAAGTTATTTTCCTCTATTTTTTTTTTCTTTCAAATTTGTGGGTTGGTCGATCATGGCTTTTGGAGGAGGATAACGTGGGAAGTAGGTGCGTTTGGGAAGACTTTTGGGGAAAGTCTTTGGGGAAATGCAAAGGCCTTTAGATTAAAGGGATTTGGTGAAATGCAAAGACTGTTTGGTAAATTGTAATTGAAAAATGCCTTGAAATGCAGCTTTGGGAAAATGTTGTTTGGTAAACATAAATTCGAAAAGTCTTTCGATGTGATCAATTTTAGTTTTTAAATGCAATTTGTTTAAAATTAAAAAAATAATTGTTACATATGGCCAAATTTATAATTAAAAAATCACATCAAAGTAGATATTTCAACTAAAAAGAGAGCAATTGCACTATAATTAATAACACGGTCAAATATGTCTCGAAGAAAGAAATAAGGAAAATTATCAAAAAAGTCCTAAACCTATTGCAACTGTGCCAATTTCAGTCCTAAACCTTTTTTTTCTTGATTCGATCATAAACCTTTTTCAATTATGCCATTTCAGTCCCAAATTTTGATTGCCCGACCACCAAATATTTTAATATTTTATAAAATTTTTCATGATTTTTTTTTATATTTTATATCTCTTTTCTTTTCTCTTTTCTTTTCTTTTTTATTTTATTTTTTATTTTTTCCCCAACCCATCCCCTATCTCCAGCCAGTCCGGCGATCGGCCAGAGGCGCGGCCGGCGAGGTCGAGCCCACCATGGCCGAGCGAGGCTCGGCCTCGCCAGGGTCGAGGCGAGGGTCGACCTCGCAAGCCCAGATCTGGGCTTGCGAGGTCGACCCTCGCCCGGCCATGGCGGGGCTCGACTTCGCCGGTCGCGCCTTTGGACGATGAGGGCGGAGGTGGAGTCAAGGAGGCGGGGAGTGGGGTAGTTGTTGCGGCGGCGGCGTTCAGCAGTAGGGTTCGGCGAAGGGAGCAGCGAGTTGGGCGGCGGCGTTCGGCGAAGGGGGTAGTAGGTTGGGCGGCGGCGTAGCTGAAAGAGGGGAGGAGAAAACAGTGAGGGTAAATGTGGAATTATGAAGACTGAATGAGGGTAAAATTGAAAAAAAAAATTCACTTAACTCGGTACTGTAGCTTATCGAGAATGCTAAAAACCCAAGGCAGCGGCTGCCTTGGGCTTTCAGCCTTTGGAAGGCTAATTTTGAGCTAAAGATGTTTTAAAAAAATTTCCCAAACACCTCGTTTTGGCCCAAAGTCCCTTGCCAAAGTGGATTCCAAACGCAGCTATGAAGATCTTGGTTGCTGCCCTTGATGATGCAACATAAATGCATAGATAATATAAATAACAAATTAAATTAAATTACATAATATAGACGTGCAAGATCCGTGCGGGCGTGCAATGTCATTTTTGTTTTTTTTTTTTGTTTTGCCCTTTTTAGGAAGATCAAGTTATTTCCTTCTGTTTTTGTTTCTTTCTTCTTTTAAATTTGTGGGTCGGTCAATCATGGTTTTTGGAGGAGGATAACGTGGAAGTGTGAAGATCTTGGTTGTTGTCCTTGATGATGCAATGTAAATGTATAGAGATAATATAGACAACGAATTAAATTAAATTACATAATATAGATGTGCAAGGTCCGTGCAAACGTGCAAGGTCATTTTGTTTTTTTTTTCTTTTGTCCTTTTCAGGAAGGTCGAGTTATTTTCTTTTGTTTTTTTTTCTTCTTTTAAATTTGTGGGTCGGTCGATTGTGGTGTTTTTTTTTCTTCTTTTAAGTATGAAGATCTTGGTTGTTATCCTTGATGATGCAACGTAAATGTATAGAGATTATATAGACAACGATTTAAATTAAATTACATAATATAGATGTGCAAGGTCCGTGCAGACGTGCAAGGTCTTTTTGTTTTTTTTTTCTTTTGCCCTTTTCAGGAAGGTCAAGTTATTTTCTTTTGTTTGTTTTTTTTTTTAAAATTTCTGGGTCGATCGATCATGGTTTTTGGAGGAGGATAACGTGGGAAGTATGAAGATCTCGCTTGCTGTTCTTGATGATGCAATATAAATGTATAGAGATAATATAGACGACAAATTAAATAAAATTACATAATATAGACGTGCAAGGTCCGTGCACAAGTGCAAGGCCTTTTTGTATTTTTTCTTTTGCCCTTTTTTGGAAGGTCAAGTTATTTTCTTCTGTTTTTGTTTCTTTCTTCTTTTAAATTTGTGGGCCGGTCGATCATGGTTTTTGGAAGAGGATAACGTGGGAAGTATGAAGATCTTGCTCCTTGATGATGCAATGTAAATGTATAGAGAAATATAGACAACGAATTAAACTAAATTACACAATATAGACGTACACGGTCCGTGCAGACATGCAATGTCTTTTTGTTTTTTTTTCTTTTGCCCTTTTTAGGAAGGTCAAGTTATGTTTTATCGGTTTTTGTTTTTTTTCTGCTTTTAAATTTGTGGGTCGGTCGATCATGATTTTTGGAGGAGGATAATGTGGGAAGTATGAAGATTTTTGTTGCTGTCCTTGATGCAATGTAAATGTGTAGAGATAATATAGTCAACAAATTAAATTAAATTACATAATATAGACATGCAAGGTCCAAGGTCCGAGCAGGCCTGGCTCTTAGCAAGCCTAACAAAAAGATCTAAATTTTAGGTGGGGGAATACTGTATACATGTGAAGAGCATATAAATCTCGTAAACAAGTCGTTTTCTCCAAATTTATGCTTCTTATTTTCAGTTCATGAAAAACGTTTTTCGTCATCCAAACACCGGAAAGTTGGAAAGTAATTTCTTAGATACAATTTATCCTCCTAATTTGTTTAGCTTTTTTCCCATATAATTCGATCAAGAAAGAGAAACTTATTATATAGTACGGTTTTGAATTAGGGGATAAGTAATTTGAGTAGTAGTGGAACGTAGTTATTGGTCACTCAAAAAAGAAAAACCATTTTTGGACTGTTAATACACTAGAAACAAAGGCAAATTATCTTTTTTTTTTTTGCAAAAAGTGTAGGTTTATAACATTAAGCAACCTGTATTTATTTGATAATACACTAAGATTTAGAACATTAAGATTTCTACACGAAAAATGAAAAACAAAACAAGTGACATTTTGCCTAATTTCGGGTCGGTCCAAACATCACTGCATTTTGCCCATTCAACGACAACAACACAGCACACACGAAGAAGAAGAAGATCCTCGTCAGAGACTTGGCGGCGGATGCAATTTTTTGTGAATAATCCAGAAGTGTTATTCTCTCTTCAAAGCATGAAGTCAATTTGTCAATTGAGTGGAAGCTAATTTGGTGAACGATGAAGGCGAAATTGGTTACGTAAATCCAAGAGTGAATAAGAACTCTCAGAATTATGGGCACTCGTATTAGAGGCAGTATATTACTTTTTCTTTCTTGGTGGTTGTGCAAATACTTCAAAAGATGGCGCGAGGGTGAGGCAAAGGTCAAGCAAAAATTCTTCAAACGAAATGGAGGACTTCTGTTGCAACAACGCCTATCTTCTATTGAAGACAATCATGTGGAGAAAGGTAAGTTATTTGCCTCAATAGTATTAGACACGGCTACGGATCATTTTAACGAGAACCATAGACTGGGTCGGGGTGGTCAAGGAACTTTTTACAAGTGAATGCTGTTAGACGGAACAATCTTTATAGTCGAGAAATCTAAAGTTGTCGATGCAGGGCAAGTCAAACAATTCGTCAATGAGGTCATTAATCTCTCTTAAATCGGTCATAGAAATGTGGTCAAGCTGTTAGGATTCTGTGATAGTGAAGTCCCTCTTTTGGTATATGAATTTATCCCCAATGGAACTCTCTACCAATATCTTCATGATCAAGATGGAAAAGAACCCATCTCATGGGAGACACGGTTAAGAATTGCCAATAAAGTTGCTGGGGCTGTTTCAAATTTGCATTTTGCTGCGGCCATACATGTTTATCACGATACCCGTTTATCACTGTGATATCAAGTCGTCGAATATACTTTTAGACAAAATATCGAGCCAAATTGGCAGATTTTGGACCTTCCAGATCAAGTACCATTGACCAAACTCACTTGACCACAATGGTAGGAGGAACCCTTGGATACTGGGACCCGAAGAACTATCGAACAAGTAAATTTACGGAAAAGAGCGATGTCTATAGCTTCGGGGTTGTCCTTATCGAACTATCAACTAGACAAAAGCCAATTTCTCAGCCGAGGGCAGAAGTCTAGCCACATATTACATCGTTGCAATGGAGGAGAACCGCTTGTTCAATGTTTTTGTTAAGTAGGGGTTAGAACATGGCGAGAAAGAAGAAATTATTGCGGTGTCTAATTTGGCAAAAAGATGCTTAAATTTTAATGGAAGGTACAAGCCCACGATGAATGAACTGGCGATGGAATTGGAGCCAAGACGATCACTACGATATCTCGTGGTTGACTGGAAAAAGGAAGGAGAGATGAATCGCATCGCAATCTCTTTGTTTTCCTTTATGCGTGTGTTGTGGAACAATGTAGATTATGCTAAGAGGTGCACAGAAATGACATACTAAATTCGTGTCACCCTTTTGATATGGACTTGGTATATCTGGTATTGTTGATGAATATAATATCTCTTCTTGATTTCTTGTTGGTCTAATTTAGCTTTTCACTGGGGTTTACCGGCGACGAGTGACTCGACAGTGGCGCCCCAACGGAGGCCACGCTAACTAAATGAGGTTTGCCTCTGCAATGATGCAGCCTCGAGGGTGACTCGCCTAAGAGTCGCTCGATGGCGGCGGCGACTAGGATGACGAGCGGATGACCCTCTTCGATGGCAAGCGACGGCAGGCAATGGTGGACGACCAGCATTGTTAGACTTGGCCCGTGGTCGATAGTGTGATTTTGACAGTCTCTGGTCCCGATTCGATCGCATAGTTCTCACAAAAAGTTCTAAACTCGGGTTCCTTTTGGGGATTTTATTCAGGTTTGAAGGCGTGCGAGCTGTAGAGAGCAAAGCAAAAATGCTTGAAAAATGTAAACAGCGATGAAAATCGAAGTATTATGAAACGGAAAATTGCTAGAAATTAAACTTGCCCCAAATGTAGATGTGATGGAAATAAGCTAGAATTGAAACTCAAGAAAAGTGTCAAAACAGTCCTACACCCATTGCATAGGTGCTTATTCAGTCCTAAACCTTTTAATTGTGCCAATTTAGTCCTAAACCTTTTGCATTTGTGCCAATTGAGTCCATTTAGCTAATTTGGTCGAAAATCGATGACGTGGATGCATATCGTCCTACGTGGCATGGACGTCGACGTGGATATTTTTTTAATGATTTTTTTATTTTATAGATATTTTTTATTTTTTGATTTTTTGATTTTTTGATTTTTTTCTTCTTTAGTTTTTTTTTTCCTGATTGAGGGCTGGCGACCCTACAGACCCATCTGGGTGAGGACCCACAAGCCCTCTCACCTAGTAGCCAGCGAGGGCGTCGCGGCCCTCACCGATCTTCAATCAGAAAAAAAAAAAGTAAAGGAAAAAAAACCAAAAAAATTATAATAAAATAAAAAATTATTGAATTTTTTTTAAAAAAAAGTCAATGTCAATACTGTCCATGTCACGTGGGATGACCGGCGTCCACGTCATCGATTTTCGGCAAAAATTGGCTGGATGGACTCAATTGGCATAAATGTAAAATGTTTAAAACTAAATTGACACAATTAAAAAGTTTGGGACTGAATTGACACAAATGCAATAGGTTTAAGAGTTTTTTTTACACTTATACAAATGAAACTATATGGAATCGCAAAGTGTTTATCGACTCTTCAATGACGCCACGGAACGAAACATGAAAGTCATACTCACAAGACACGCTGTGTTGCGAACAGAACACTCCTTAAACTCGAAAATGAGAAAAGATACAAGGCTCTCGCGAAAAATGAGTAATTTGAAAATTATTTTTCAAAAGATGATCGTTTATATCTCTTACAAAAATAAATGAACGAAAAATATTTTTGTTGTTTATGCAAATGTTTAGACACAAATTATTATCGGTAAGGAAAAAAAATTCATCGACTAATTCTTTCAACTGTTACATATGATTATTTTTAGAAAAATATTTTCAAATTATTTATTTTCGTGAAACAAATGACGCCTAAAAGTCACCGAAAACAAAAGAGACGGAACATGAATGATGCTTGGACTTGGGACATAAAAAAAAAACGGATCTATATAACGATGCAATAGACGTTCATTAGATCTTTAAGTATGACACGTGTATTTAAATTTAAAAAGTAACTTTCTAGAGTATTGTTTGCATCTATCGCTGTATTTCTCAGCCAAAAATTTTTTTTTTACTTCGACCAAGAGCAGCGGAAGCTTCCCTTGCCGACAACTCCTTGGATCGCGTGACTTAAGCTGGATAAGTTTTTACTTTTTAAGAGAAATTGCACCGACGTTCTATGCGTTTGATCTAACATTTAATCAAGTCTTAAAAAACCATAAAATCGATGCAATCAAGTCCTTCTAATGATTCCGACCAAACAAAAAAGTCCTTCTGATGATTGATCATGGCTATCCTCTCCGGAGTTGAGCATGGGAGTTTAATAAATATGTTTTCGGGTATTCGATATCCTTGTACTATGTTCGTGTACATATCCTCTGCTTCCAGTTTCAATGATGATCACTAGGAGCTCTGGCGTCTAGCTGAACCACGAAGATTTGTTCTTCTAAATATTAGATTCATGTTTATTCAACCTATTTTGATTATCTCCGTACAACGATGATGTTGATGAAGCCGAACTTAGGCGCGCGCTGTCAACTGACGCCGCTGTAATTACTGGAGAAGGAATTTCGGGCGTGTGATCATCACTGATCATGATACAAGATCAGCCGCCGATTATTTTACTTGACGGATAAGTTCTTATGGAACGAGTGTGTGCTTAACCTTGCTACTACTCTATTGCTAAGAAAGCAAACATTTGAAAGAAAATAAAAAATATACGACTATATATATATACCTTCAACCCGCATCACGGTGCCCCTCTCTCCGTCTTAGGGTAGTTGATTTGTCTTTTCTTCATTGGTATGTTCTGATTTAATTTGTTTTAACTTTATAATTTTATGAAAGTTTCGAATTTTTTTGACTTGAACGCCGCTTATACGACAAAACTATTCCAAAAAGTCACTTCAAACGGTAAATTGGTAAGGTACTCGATAGACTGATTAGATCGATTCTAAAACGTTCCGAAATTAATTGCACCTTTTAATATTTAGGATTACGATTGCACATAGCACCAATATTTAGGACTATTGATAACTTCTCCCTTCTAAAAACCATGGAAGATAACTTCTCGAAATGCTCAACTTGTCTCGCCAATCAACGTCCCCTAGATTTTCCAATGAAAAAATTCCCAGATTTCATAAAAAGGATAGCCCCTGAAAATCTGGTCAACTTTCCAGGCTTTACGAGACTTATATAGGGATAATGCTAAGTAGTCATGGTCACGATTTCGGTTCATGATTTAGTGGAACCAGAACCGGAACCTTAAGTGGCGGTTCCGGTTCCGATTTTGAACCGGTGGTTCCGGGCCAGTTCCGGTTCAAAATCTGAAATGGAACTGCCGGTTTTGGTTCCGATTTTTGAGTTTAAAAATTAAAAAAAGAAAGAAAGGTGACCGTTGCCAGCAAAGACGGGACGGCCGAAGACAAAGGAAGAGGAGGGAGAGGGAGAGGGAGAGGGAGAAGGGCTCAGGTCGGGGGGTCTCGGGCTCGCGGGGGAGGAGGCGACCGGCGACGACATGAGGAGGAGCAGGAGGCGCAGGCAACGGGGGCTGGTGGACGGGCGGCGGCCGACTGATGGTGGTGGTGGAGCTCGGCGAAGAGGGAGGAGAGGAGGGGGACGAGTGGTCGGCCAAGGGGAGGAGAGGGAAGAGAGGAGAGAGAGAGGGAGTCCAGAGGGAGAGAGAAGAGAAAGAGGGGGGGGGGGGAGGAAGAGAGAGAGATTGATGGGATGGGTAGATGGTGAAGTGACTAGGTTGGTGGAGGGTATTAATGGGGTGGGGAAGGAAGGAAAGAGGAACGCCGTTGCCTTGCAAGTTGCAATGGCTTCTTTTTTTCTTTTTCTTTTTTAATTCACGGTTTGGAACCGGCCTGAACAGTCGGTTCCGAGCCAAGTTCACCGTTTGAAGAAATCGAAACCGGGCCCGAATGCCATGGGACGGTTTCGATTTTGACCTGGGCCGGTTCCGGGCCCAAACCGGCCCGTGACCATGACTAATTGCTAAGGGGAAAAAGGAAAAATCGAAAAAAACAAAAAAAAATTGTGTGAAAAAAAGTAGATTCCCACAAAGTCAAATTCGATGCGAATTTCCACAACTTGAATTTCAAAACCCGCACCGAAACCCAACCAATGCTTTAAACCCAGATTATAGTTTCGTTCGATTTCGATTGCACTAAAAATTTACGTCGAACAACTATTTCTCGATCTAGAAATTTTAAGCCACTTAACAAAATACGAAAACATACTCTATTTCTTAACGAAATTAATGGCCTTATTCACGAGCCACGAGCATGTCAAAGTAATAGGGAAAAGAATATTATAAATGCAATGACCTCAATATAACATTCATTATGACATCTTATAACATTCACTTAAATGTCATAACTTTTCAATTGATCGATCGGGCGTCATACCTTCACAAAAAAAAAAAAAACGCACACCACAGTTACTAAAATTCGAAGTGGCGTGCCACTTGTGAGGGACATTTTTAAAAAAATTATGACTCTCAGATGACTAATCAAAATTATTGTGCTCAAATAAATATTTTTTTAAACGTCATCGTACTGAAGTGATCGAAAAAAAATACTAACTCTCAAATATGTGCTGAATGAAAACTATGGCAGTCTTTGACCAAAATAAAAATTATAACACTCAAGATGTTTTAATCCCTATGTAATGAACTTCGTTAGACGCACAGCAAGTAATATATTCCTTATTTTATTTTCATAACTTACTAATATCAAATTGAATATATTGCAGGAGATTGCCCTAAACGCTTTTGTTCAGATATAATTTCACGCGATTAAAGATGAAAAGAAAAATGTTTCTTTATTTTGATTTGGCCTATAATCTTTCGACTGTGCACGTGTTTGTTGGGGAGACATGAACATGAAGTCGGCTTTAGGAATCTGACACTGCCATCCTAGGAAAGGAGAAGGAAGATGAGTTCTCTGATTTAACATCAAATCTAAAGCCTGACTGATTTAATCTTATTTAGACTCCATTTATTTTTCAAAAATAAATAATTTAAAAAAATTATTTTGAATACGTTTGCTTACACCGCTTAAAATAATTAATCAATGAAATTTTTTTTCATTATGTACAATTTATATCTAAATATTTTTGTGGGCGATGAAAATATTTTTCGTTTATGCAAATGATCATTTTAGCAAAATATTTTTCAGATCATTCATTTCTCACAAGACAAATGGAGCCTTGATGTACTTGTTATGTCATTACCAAGCGTTAACTTAGAGTTCATAAGGACGCCCAACTTAGGATAAACATAAGTAAAAAATTTCGCGAGGCTAAACTTAGCGCACATCTTGCGGCAGGAGGGGGGCGACTACCGAGAGCCCTCTCTTGTGTCCGCCGTTGCTCGACCATTGAAATGAGAATTTCATTCTCTCTATTAATAAAGAATTGTGCCATAAAAGAACTCATTTTTATTGAACCATTTCGTATCATTTCATTTGCTCTCTTTTAAGTACTCTAATTTTACGCTTCGTGTATATATAGATACACACCCACATACCCGTCACGACCTTAAGTGATCATGTTTGGGACATATAAATTTGATTTATAACAAGATGTAATAGACTTGTATCAAAGTTAAAATATGACATTTATTTCAAAATTTAATAACGTTTATAAAGTGATTTTGTAGATTATTTGTTCCGTCTATCACCGTATTTAGCACCGTATTTATTACGGAAGATTTACTGAAGATTACATTCTGTTTTTCTAATATTTAGTGTATCGCTACGATTTACTTTTTATTTTTGTTAGCATATTATCTAGTATATCTTTTGTAATTAGTTAGAGATATTTGGTAGATCTTCTCTTTCCCTTTTCTGTTTAGCGATATGTTGTA